>CM037842.1:15093291-16455791 GCA_021234535.1 Stichopus chloronotus
TTTGTAATCTCTCTCTCAAATTGATGATTTTAAAACCAATCCGAAGTAAAAAAATAGGCTGCGCAAACAGAGGTACTCTAAAGATCACTCACCCTCTGCAGACACGGTAATGATTTCAGACGGCATTTTGTGATAAAGGGCATTACTCGTAATCATCTTGAATATATCTCCTGTGTCTTCTTTCTCAGCTTGTCTGATGAAATAATTACCTGCCATCTGCAATAGTGTAAAAGAAAAAAGTTTGACTGAAGTGTAATTAAAATGAAGAAGAGTGTGTCAGAATCCAACCTGTTAGTTCCACTGTCGTGACTTTAAAGCCACTGGCTTAGAAGCATCTTTGCAGGAGAAATGGTTTCCAGTCAATTAGGAGTTGCGTAACGTGTACATACTATGTGAATCAAAATTTTCTGAGACAGTCACCAAAAATCGTCTTTTTTTCTAAAGCTGGTGATGCAATAAAACTTGGAGAGTGTTTGATGAATCATTTGTACCTTATTTACCTTTTGAATTTTTCAAGTTGATGCAGAATTCATGAAAATTAATTATTTTGAGTCACGGGGTGTGTGAAAAATTGTTAATTTCTGCAGTGTAGCTAAGGAAAAGAACGTGCTGAGTGGTCAACAATACGATGATTCATAAGCATTGAAGATCGCAAGAGCTGTACATTTGAGATTCAGATGCGCCTTCTAACAGGGTTTCGTGTCTCCTGTTCTTACCACACTTAATTTATAGAGAGACCGTGCCCAATAACGTTGTAGCTTTTGTTATTGTGTATGCCATCATCTCTATCTTAACTCGTTCATTACAATATTGAGAAATATTGATCTAAACGTAAGGACATTTATCGAGATCTACTGTGTAATACATATGGGAACAAGTCTAGGATTTTCGTATTACTACGAGTTGCATTTCAGACTTACCAGTTTGCCATGCAGAGAGGACTTACGCTTGGAAAGTATTGTAGGCTGTGTTAAATTCTCTTTGCAGGGCTGTGTGAAAGTCTCTTTGCATGATGGTACGGTGTTCTTTCGTACTTTGTCCACATAAAAGGTATGTGATCTCCCAAAAATAAAGTAACGTATTAAACGTATCTACAAAATGATACAATGCAGTAATTCTAGGAAGCAATGAGAGTAATTCATTAGGCCCGAAAAGAAGACAAACACAAAGGAAGATGGGAAAGAGAAAAAGATGCAAGACAGAAATGCAATTAGACATTCAAAGTGGTCTTCACCTAATCACCATAGAGAACACCTGAAACAAGGACATACAAACTTTGTTGTGCAATATGCAGACCAACGATCTGAAAAAAGAATAGCTGTAATCTTGAATATTGCGAGCTTGCTTAAGTCAATACATCCTACTTCTGAAAAACTCCCGAACGTTTTTATTAGAATTAAACCAGTTTTTTATCTTTTTCACGTTAAATGTAACATGAAAGCAGTTGCCTGTCAACAAGGACATACAAACTTTGTTGTGCAATATGCAGACCAACAACCTTAACCCTACATCCTACTTCTGAAAAACTCCCGAACGTTTTTATTAGAAATAAACAAGTTTTTTTTTATCTTGGTCACGTTAAATGTAACATGACAACAGTTGCCTGTCAACTAACCTCCCAAGGTTTCCCATTAAATGAAAAAAGATCCCTTTCTGAAAGATCCCCTCCTTGGTTTATTCGACTTATTCTCTGCCTCTTCCTTATTATATTAGCCTGCCCCTCCTCCGATGACGTAGGGTAGTCGTCATTTCTTTTAAGGTGGTTCGAAAAGTCCAATAACAATTTTTTTAAGTATTAAAATACAACCCATGTTGGATACTAACAATAGGAACATGGCATGGAGGGATTTTCTTTAATACAAGAAATGCAATACTGTTTTTTGTTATGTTATTCTAAAGATATGAAATCTGTATTACATTTTCGATTCATTGATAGTTATCTTGTGTTCTAAATTGCATGGTTATCGTTGGTAGTTAGTAATAACAGACTGTAGAAAATAAGGTAAAGTTTTATAATACGACCCAACCCTTACCACCCATTCAGGGAAGATAAAAATGCTATTCCAAAAATGTATTTATTTTTGCAACGTATCTACGTAATATATACTCCCATTAATTGGATTTGGTGATTCAGACATAACCAAAAATATTTGTCTGGCATTACTTGTTGACTAATTAGCAGTTACCTTCTAGCGTGATTAAGGTAAAGTCTCGTTTTTAACAGAGCGAATTTCACATAACATTGTGTACAATGCCAGGTTGGACAAATCTAAAGGGTGAGCTCCGATGCGCAGCGCGTGTTTCGAGTAGGATAGCCTTGAAAAGATTTAGTAGCTATTTCAGTAGGCTCTCACTTACTCTTTCTAACATAAACCAAGGTAGCCTATAGACTACTATATATATTGTTTTTGAAGGAACGTACGTCAAACCCAATAAACAATTACATATCAGATATAACATAAATTCGTCTCATACAAATCTTCTACCTTTATCAAACTGTTAGGAAATGTCATAGCCAGTCTCTGCCATGTTGGAACGTTTTTGAAAGCATAATACATATTTGAACACACTTTAAAAACTAAGTTAGTCTGAGAGCAATAAAACTAATATTCATAAATACTTTACAAACTTTTGTATCATTGTCCCTTTCATTAATATGTTACACAATTATCATCCGCAAAATGATTCCTCTTTTTTTTTCAGTTCGCCTTCATCATTGTGTTTATTGTTTGTTATTAAAGGGTTATACTTTACAACGTTATCTGAAAATAAAAGAGAATTAAAATAATATGTTTTTATCTCATTATAATTGATTCCGCACTCATCTATCTTTCTCTGTGATTTGCACCTCACACATCCATACAGTGTAAACATTGTCTTGTTCATTGTCATTATTCCTCAAAGTTATTCATACCTCCTACACTAACTTCTATCACTAAATGCACTTTACAACAATAATGCTCCATTTCACGTCCTTTATCAAATCTCACTTCGTTCTCCCCCGCGCCATTCAAAATAACTAACTCAACCCTACATATGATCAGATTAATTTCAGGGTTGTTTTGTACGCAGTCATATCCAGTGTGGATGGTGGCGTAACCACATTTCGTATTCGTTTTGTATGATCATTCAATAGATACACTGACCACATGTTATCATCATCATCTGTATTAAAAGGATCATGTCTATAGATTCATCTCGAAATGACTCGGTGTTAAAATACCTTAGATGATGTCCCTCTTCTTTTTGAAAAGTGTTTGTTGAAAGCAGGTGTGCGCGCGAAGTCCCATGTCATTCATCACAAAGGTCTTGGACCCAGGTATTAAGACAACAAATTAGAACCCAAATCCAAAGGTAATCTCTTTCGCGTCCAAAATAGATAATGAGAAGACACCCCTTTGTTCCCATGTTATCCTGATCATCCATAGGTGTGTTTGGTGTTAAACGGCTGAAACAATAGGTCTTAGAACGAGTTAAGGAACCACATGCCAGAGTCCCTTAGAATGACCACCAGCTTGTTGTAACAAAGAGGTCCCGTTTGCTTGTTTTTATCTCTCCCTGAACCTGGTCAGCCTTGTTTTAAACTCCATCATGTATTGTCTTCTTACGTTACTCTCCCGTTCGTATACCTCAGAATTTGAAATAATTTTTTGTTACCATCACCTCATTGCTACATTAACAATATTATCATTACAGCGACGGAAAAGTGATACTTATCTTAAAGGAGATAATAAAGGAGCTAAATCATATCTCTTTAAACTCTTTAAGCTGGTCGCGTTATCCTTAATGCGGAATTGAGATCTTAATAGCAAAGATACTGTCTCCCCGGTGTACAAAGACGAATAGCAGAACGAAAAACTTCACTTAGATAAGAAGGTCCTAAGCAGAAAGTATTGAATTATACTAGGAAAAAACTCGATGAGTAAGGACCCTCCTCAACTGTCAGATGTCTGACATTGGAACGACTGGACGCCAGCACAACAGAGGACAATGTACTGTTCTAGGGAGTTAAGGGAGAGTTGAAATTAAATTCTCAAAATGACTGGTAAGAAGTTGAGCCAAGCATGACAACAGGCATTGGCACGTCGGGCAGAAAACAATGTGACTTTTTAACGTCAATGGTAGCGATTCGAAACGATTACTTTGATTGCTGCTAGGGTAGTCGACAAAGCATATCAGGAGTCACATTGAGCAGCGCCTTCAAAAAAAAAAAGGAAAATAAATGAAAAGAGAATATCATTCCCACAAATCCAAAAACCCAACTTGTTAAAGTCCGAACTAAGCAGATTTTCAGGGACAACAAACCTCTCCTTATAAATTTACACTGCTTTGTCTTGTTTTCTTTTCTAAAATGGAAACATTGAACTTGCGCAAAGTAGGCTTGTTTCTACAAGTTGACAAAACCGCCCAGTTGACAGAAAACCGTTTTGTTTATATGTTGAAGTCCCACACATATTACTTATCGATAGTTACTTTATACCTCTCTCCAAATTTGAACACGTTGTTTGGTCAAAGGTCGTTAATGTTTACCTCCAGAGTTCTGTCTAACATTGATAAGGTTTGACCAAACAAAGTCTGAGCATTTTCGAAGTGGGATAATGTCATGAAACAAATACCGGTACTCATTAATACATTAATATCATATGTCGGACGTTATCAGTAGTGAATCAATGTGGTTGACCGTCGTGCGCCGTTTGGGTTTCATTAAGAATGTTTCCTTTAAATGCATATTGCACGTTGGACTGCAGCTGTACTAGAAAGGAAAGAACGAGATAAATTTCCAAATTTTATGCGTAAACCTTACAGAATTAGTGTAGGTTTTACAGGCGATATGTATACCATATATCGTTTGAAGGCAAAGTACCGGTCCAGCTTGTAGACACTTTTACATACAGACGTAAATTGCTACGGGGATTTGTTTTGACCTTTATTGATGTTTGTAACAAGGCACCTTTTTTTATATTTTCAGCTTAATTGCATGAGCTTAACATGTGCTGAACTCTGAAAATGGCATTGCATCAGAAATAGGTGTAGCGTTGCCTAAACTATTAAATATTTTGAATCCAAACACCCGTCCCTCGGTTCTGCATCATCCAGTGACTATAGTTTGGAACTATAAGTGACATTGATATTATTGGCTCAGAATGCCTATATGTTTTTCACCCACCCACCATGGATCAATCACAATTGAAATGTGGGGAGAACATGTTTGACTCACTGATAGGTTTGAATGATAAACCTGCCACGGCAAGCGTCTAAGCACTGCTCTTTTTGATGGCTTTTGGTTCATTGGACAGGTTCAATAGGTTTTCCCATTGGGTATGACGTAACGTCCATTAACGTGACCAGAAGAAAAACCCAGAAAGCTCTGAGGTATTTGCAGAATTGTGAGCTATGGAATGAAAGATTTCTGTATCTTCGAGTGGTATTGCAAGGGAAAAACTGGTCAGGTATTGCATATTTTGAGACATACAATAAATTTGCTGATTGATTCATTCAATTCCTTCATTTTCGCAAAGTTATTGGATAGGCGGCTACAAACAGCTGAAATATACGTTGACCAAAATATTTTATTTTAGTTAAATACCATTTAAATTTGAGAATTATTTCGAAAAGTGTGATGCACGCTTATGAAATCTTTGAATTTTAATATTATTTCTATTTTACTGAGAGACTTTGGTTCCACAGATGTATCTGTCAAGTCCAGGCCTTTACAAATAATCTTGAATGGAGAGTATTTCCTGCTACTGTTACACGTACCTTAACTCACCACCTTAAGTCCCCTCCCACCACCACCCTCACCCCCGAAAGAACAAACTAAGGACTGTACTGAGGACAATATTGTTTTGAAATGAAAAACAGCTAAACTTGTTTAGATTTTTTATAGTGAAATGCATTAATCGTAAAACTAGCTAACGCCATTCCACCAGCGAGTGCACTATGACTAAGCATCTGATATATGATGTCACACATGCTACCAACACATATAAGTAAACCTTGCCTGACTTCATAAAACATCTTCTTAAGTACTAACGCTGTTCATGATATGGTGACCACAGAATTCTTATCGTGACTGTATACTGGCCTTGTAGTATGATATGTAGTTGTACACGGTTGACCAGAGTATAGTATGTGGTTGTACACGGTTGACCAGAGTATGTTTGTACTAAGGTACCTTATCTCATTTGATGTGTCCTTCAAATAATTGATAAACTCATAAATATACACAGAGGTACAGCCACAAACAAAACCTCGGAGACTTTGTCAAGTACTGTGATGTCAGGTTAATCATTGGAAACCACTAAAAAGTAAGATTTTCCTAAAAAACATCAAAAACTGACAGCTCATATATCAAAATTCCGTAATCTAACATCACATGCAACAAGAAGTTTTCTTTTTTTTAAGACTCCCTCCGTCACGTTCCTAGCAACACACGATATTGATACCGTCATTAAAATCAACATTCAAGGAGCATAGATACTTGTGATGTACTTCTTACATTAATTTTTGCACTTTCTTTCTCGTAACTATTCGTTAAAGCGATGTGTATATAAAAAGTAATGCCAACGACAAATTCTTTCAGGAGGTGCCCCAGTGGAGACATGCCGTTATTCGTACGTTAAAATAGGATTGACTTCAACCTCAGTCTTCTTTTGTTCTACTGAGGTTCAACTTCTTCCAAGTTGTCATTGCCTTAGGTCAGTTTTATCACCCCATGCTGTGATAATCCACATGGTCAATTAAACTTCGTTCTCCCAAAGTAATGCAGGTGTGTCAATCCAATGTCTAGGCTTCCTTGAGCTGCCTGGCAAGGGGTATTAGGTGTCATGTTTATCGTAATACATGTGTAATCGAGCATGAAAGAGGGTCTGTTGAACTCTTTAGCATGGTTTTAGCACGATAGTAACGTCATGAGGAAAATCGTTATGTTTTAATTTGTTTCTTATGTTGACGCCCACAAGATAATATTCATGTGTATGTTTCTTATGTATCCCCCAGATTGAACATAGAAAGTTGTTTGGGGGAAGGTTATCGAAGTTTACTTGAATTCTGCAGGTAGACATTGATAACCTTCTACCAAAAAAACTTTCCTACTGCAATAGGTAGGGAAAAGCTTAAAAGACATGCTCATGAATATTATCTCGCTGACGTCAACGCAAGAAAATATGGGACTCAGATTAGATAATTGGGACCCAGATTGTCCATCTGGGACCCAGCTCTCGTTTGCACCGTGTGGCCTATCTGTGGCCCATTTTGTCAAAGTTGGTTATTTGGAATGTATATGAGCTTTACAGGAGCCGATCTTTGCAGTACTGCATCTTTTTTCACAGCCCAATTATTTACAAAAAAGAAATTGTTCGTGAAGTATTTATTTTGCTTGCCTTCACAGGCAAGACAAACAAACCAAAAGATTACTCTGTTCAGAAGCAATCTATTGTGAATCTGCTTTTTCCCGTAGCAGGTTGAGATGGTAAATAAGCATGTTGATTTCAGTGGGAATAGATAAAAAATATTGCCATGTAACAAATGTGGATCATACCCCCGTTTAAATATTTGCAACTGCAACAATGATATTTGAACGAATCAACATATCAGATGCATAATACTTCCACAATATGTACAATTTAACTAAACTCTAAGACTTTTAATTACCCTGCAATTAAGGACTGATTACGGATAACCCTTTAAATGGGGATTGACAAATATGAACATTACTGAGTATTCATAATACAGATATATACAATGATATTTTACACAATGAACAGTGTCCAACCTGCACAGGAGATAGATTTATAATTGGGTGACATAAAAATTCATCAAAATACAAATCGTGTATCTGATAGGCCTGCAGTGACACGATCCTTTTTTCAGTACTGTTCTGAGTTGCCCTGTACTAAGTACCATATATACACGTATAACAGTGATATTACAGCTTTGCGTAGCTTTTAATGCAATCATTATTAAAGGAAAATCAACCCTGGACCGTGTATTAACCGTTGTACGATAATATGATCGGAGTTAATGGAAGCGATATATGAGGTCGCACCCCAGTGCGTCCAGCGATGGAATTAACTCTGAGCGTTTATTATTATCCTATGGTTAATACATGATCCAAAGTTGATTAATCTTGTTCATGCGTACAATACCAATACGAAAGAGAAGGAAATTTTGGTTCGTAAATAACCCCATTTTTATTGAAAACGAACTCCGATTAAAGGTAAACAAGATTCACAACATGTAATCAATATTCGTGCACGATACAAAAAGTAACATTTTAACAAAGTGAATAACATTCGTATAGCAATAATATGGCACAATGAGTTTTAGTTTCCATTCAGTTATATAGACAGTTGTGTTCTACTAGCGCGTTAGTCTATATGTAGGGCCTGTTACAGTTCAATATACAGCATGTTTACATTCAGTATGTGTTTATTCACTGTTCATACGTACTTGAAATGAAATCCTCTACACCTATTGGCCCATTTCAGTCAGGTGACCGTGGGTTAATCGCTAATAAACCAACTGTTTAAACCACGGTCAATCACCTGCGGATGAATACAATAGAATTGTAGATCCACAGTTTGTTTTCAGTCTGCCATATCCTACACAAAACAATGGCTAATACAGTATAACTAGTAATAGGCCTATTAGTGAAATAACGTTCGATTTGAAGTTCGTAGATCTAACGTTACCTACCCCAAGGGCCTTAACCTGCTCACAAGTAAAATGTGAATGTACGTAAATCTACGTAACAATAGCACCGCATACTGTCAGCGGTAATTCTTTTGACGTAGGGTAATCTTTTTGTGTGGGGTGAAGGCTTCATCAGGATATTTTAAACACCTTTGAAAGTTTGATAGCCCACCAGAATTAGCTTTCCTTCTTTGTCGAATTCTGCTAAGATGTTCAGAAACAATTCCCCTATTCAATAAAATCGTACAGAGGACTAAGGACTGCAATACATCGCCATTTTGAAGGGTCTCCATAGAACCGCCGGAATAGCAGGAATTGTTGCTATGTCAATTGTTATTTTTATTCTTTTTGTGTTACTTTCTGCTTCGCGCACGAATATTGTTGACATGCTGTAAATTTGTTTACCCTCTCTCGGGGTTCTTTTTCAATAAAAATGCCGTTATTTAAGAAGCAAATTCCTTTCTTTTTTGTCCTTTTTTATCAAAATTTCATTGGTATGTATGAACAAGGTTAATCAACGCTGGACCTGTGTATTAACTGTAGGATAATGCACGATCCGGGCCAGCAATACCATTAAACCCCCGAGAATTAATCACGGTCCAGCGTTGATTAATCTGTAATTATTCACTTAAGGAACTAAGTGTTTTCCTCATCAAGTCATTAAATAGTTGGAATTTGCTTAGAATGGACTAGAATATTTTTTATTAAGACAGTTGCATATTTTTAAAACGTTGCATTCAGAGAAAAACGTGGACATGCTTAATGCCACACGCTCAGCTTAACAACAGTAACAGCAGAAGCAGTAACATTCATTTCGTTAACCTTCATGCATAACCTTAGGGGGGGGGGGGCTTACGTTATTTAATTTACAATGCATGTTCAGCCCCTTTGCATTTAAATGTTTGAGTTTTACGCTTGCAACCATTACTCTTAATTCTGTGTGACTGTATTGCTTAAGGAGTCGATTGTGGACGTTTCTGTAAAATCGACAAAACCAAGAAAATATTAATTCCGGTAGGCTTTATCAAGTATGCTGAATAACGCTTTCGCGCGACACAATTCCGAAAATTAGAGAGGTAAGATGACCATCGGAAGAATTAATAATGAAGTTATCACTGTGCTGTTGTTAGTTTATTACTTACATTTTTAGGCCTATATTTCATTTTTCAGTAGCTGCTAGGTTAGGCCTAGGTCTACGAACTTTAAATAGGGTATAATTCACTCTTAGCTGTGTTTTGTGTATACATGTACTTAGGGGAGCAGACTACAAGACACTGACTGTCGATATACTGTTTAATTACGTTCATCCGCCCGTGATTTCACTCTAAAATCGATCGTGTATTCTCCTTCGGATAATAAACGGTGACCTGCCCTAAATCGGCCAATATAGGTTTGAGGAGTGACTTATCAAGTATGTATGACCTAATGATTGCCATTAGGTCATGATATGACAAAATTAAAAAGGCTGATCGATGTGAATATCCGTTGTAAATATTACCACCTTTATGACATTACGTCACACAGAATTTTTCCGTCGTGCTACCTGACAAGTTAGTCCTCCTAAATAATTATGCCGTGTAAGAAAATTTCACTGTTAATCGTGTTTCTTAGGTTGTCTTGATTTCTTACTCAGAATATTGCTCGCCTAGGTTACGTTGCTACTCACCATATTGTGCGTTACACTTCAATTTGAGAAAGAGGACACAAAAAGCTATGGAAGTCTTCCTCACAACTGTAACTATCCTACTTGAGAAAAGGGGGACCGCAGTCACGACTCTGGGATCTTCCTTTAAGAACAGCTGTTAGTGAAGAGACCAATTTACTTAAATGTATAGATAGGACTATAAGCCATGTAGGCTTTTTACCTTTACACGATTAAATCAATCCGTTTAACACAGACCAAGGCACCACAGTGACACATCTCGCGTGCAGATACTGATTCAAAGTAATACAAAATGACAAAAGAAAATAAAAGATTGACAAAATGTCACACAAGGGCTAACGTCTCTTGAATTAGCTGCAATAGGTTCATCAAAATGAAAATAATAGAAGTTTATATTTCAATTTCAACAAACGTAACGGCTGGTGAAGACAACTTACAATTTAGGTCCAATTGAGGTTCTTTTCAACTATTGTAATCAGACTTTGATCGATTAAAATCTTCCAGTTGCTAAAACAGAGGACCGACTCACTGTGCTTGTGAATGTAGGAACCACAGAACGTTGTGAAAATGCCCGTGATTAACCGTGCATGTATAAGCTGAAACCGACGGATGTGTACTTAAGGCAGTATACATGTTTTTGTCACTTTCATTTCATGTTCATATTTTGTTGATTCATTGGTAAATAATGGAGACGGAAATATCAGACTACATGAGACGGAAACTATCAATACAGGAAAGGGGTCATATATACACAATCGTTTACCTTGAAACGTTGTAGTGCCTTCGAAGACAACTATGAGCGTCCACTTTTACTTTAAAAGGTTGGGTGGAGGATCTGACGATCTGACTTATCTGCTCTCACATCAGTCACTAAATCACACTTTGTCACACATGAGGGGGGGGGGGGGGGGGGGGCAACGCAGAGAAAGTGTTGAAGAAGGGGAAGAAACTTTGAGAGCAGAGGCAACTTAGCTGTGATGGCTACATCATAAGCCCAATTCATATGGAACGAGAATTTCTCCGCGATCTGTAGAGTGAATGCAAAACCCGGCGATTACCAGTGTTGGCGTGGAGAATGATAATAATGATAATACAAAACGTTATTTTCAACAACGACGTGGCAAATATTGGTACCAACGGCGTGATTATCATTAGGGACGTAAATATCGGTAAAAATGGCGACAGAGGAATTAAGGACGATATGAAAATTGAAATTAGAGGTATGATATCGACGAGAGACAGGCGCGAACATATGTTCACAACGGCGTATTCCCTTGCAACTATGGTAGCTAAATATTCTTAACAACCTTTTCGCGTTTGATAGTTGATAGAAAAGAAAGACACGACATGCAATTTAAGTTAAAACAACGAAAAAAAAAGCGTGGCGCTATTGCAGTCAATGCAAAAGCATTGAATAACGACGCAAGTATGAATAACAATGAAAAAACACCATGAACGATATGATTCCGATCAACAGTCACAAGTCAGTTAACGATCCTATTACTGCTAATAGGACGTTTCGAGCTGAAAGGGCCACAGGAGGCGTGCCTATGGTCAGTCTGAAGACATGATATCATTTATACCTAATGCAGAATAAAAAGGGGCACAGATTATGTATTTTGACATTTGTTTGGCAAACATAACAGCGGTACCTATGGACAAGTTAGTCCTGAGCTCACCACGAGAAGTAAGAGTAAACTCCGGAGGGATGAATGCAATAAAAGGATAGACTGAACGTGGGACCGTTTGTAGTGATAAAACAGTTTTTTACGTCAAAATTTCGAGTGCACCCAGCGATAGCGTTACCCCCCTGAGGGTTCATTACCCTTTTACCGGTAGCGTGCTGATTAACCTTCTATTCAGAAATGTTAACTGAAATAATAGCTACGCAGTGGCGGCGCTAGGGGGGGGGGGGGGCATTTGGGGGCATTTGCCCCTCCAGATTTTTTCCTTGCCCCCCGTTGCCCCCCAGTTGCCCCCCCCCCCCAGTTGCTCTCACCCTTCCCAATCAGATCTTGTACTCATCCAAAATTAATCACAAAACTATGTATTGGCATTGGACTGAATAGGAACAGCTTCCGGGGCACCATGATTAACTAATGCCTAATTTATGTTACACAGGCTGCCAGTTTTAATATCATGCCCGTAGCCACTTCAACAGTAGGCCAGCCTGGTCAGACAAATTTTCTCTGGCATGTTTACCGTCCAGCATAAGGGAAGGTCGGGTAGCTGGTTCTTTTCCTAAATATAAAAATGTCGTTGTTTTCCTAAACATAGGAATTGAATGGAAGTGTATGTAGCCTATGTGTGTGTGTGTGTGTGTGCGTGCGTGAGGGTGTGTGCGCATGTGTGTGTGTGCCCTTGTTTTCTGGTGGGATCGAGGACCGAAACAATAGATTTTAGGTCCTCTGCAGAAATTTCAATAGATTTCTCCGATCCTCTCAAGATTAACAATAGACAGTCTATTGCTAAGGTTAGGGGTGAGCAAGAAAAAACAAAAGAAAGCGCAATGAGGTCCTCGGAATGAATGGAAAACAAAGTTATGTGTGCTTGTGTGTGTGTCATGTCTTTTTGGTTGATGTCGCTTGGTGGTACATGCTAAATCATCATGCACGCCAAAAGTTGCTGAGTTAATCCTGTACATTTAGCCAACATGGAAAAGAACACACATACTTCATTGTGTACAATGTACTGCGGTAAACAATTGTCAATGATTAACAAGAGGGCAATCCACGGAATTGCGTATCTCATCGCCAACATGCCATTAATTTCAACACAGGGCATGCACACATGATTTGTAATAGCTTAGAGCAACCACATCTCACAGAGACCTAGTTCGGGGAACTGGTTGAAAGTGAGTGGCAAATATTCTTCAAGCATAAATGGTAGTAAGCATCTCAATACTGATATATACTCTTAGGTAGCAAACGTAAGGTTGTAGCCTGGTGCTACTAGGCTCAAGTAACGATAACTTATGGCTCAAAAGTATATGTGCATATTACGCTACATAACACAATTATAACATTGGGTTATTCCATGTAGGTTAGGCTTAGTCGTTAGAGTTAGGGGCAGGATATAAGGGCAACCCTCTTCGGGTATTTGCACATAAGTCTCCTATTTACCTGTGCAGGACCTGGTTCTGCTAAAATTATTGTTTGACTAAAAAATAATGTTCTCATAAAAGACATTATCCACATGGGCCAGGTCTGCTAAAGATGGTTTGGCTAAAGTTAAAAAGGTGGTGTCTATTGACCCAGATGCTGGCTCTTCGTTTGTTACCAAACAATCATAAAATTTCACCAGTTTCCCATAAGAGTAATATACTGTATCTTCATTATTGTGTTCATAGGAACGGCCTTGCAAAATTTGGCATATAATGCTTAATTAGCTCTCAAGATATAGTGGAAATACAAATTTTGGGGCAAAATTGGCTTTTGTTTCTAAAAAAATCGGCAAATCTTACACTCTGTAATACTAAAGTTATATACCTTGAATATCACATTCTCAAGTAAGTCCTTGCAACATTTTGCATTAAATGCTCAAATACATCTTAAGATATGCTGGAGATACCAATTTTGGGACAAAATTGGCTTTTTTTTTTCTCTCCAACATCAGCAAATTTCACTGGATCTACCATTACAGTAATATTATGTTGAGCAATGTGTTTTCAGGTAAGTCCTAACAAAACTTTAAATTAATTGGGTTAATAGTTCCCAAGATATGCTGGAAATACAAATTGTGGGGCAAAATTGGCTTTTTTCTCAAATATCAGCAAAATTCACCGGATTTATCATTACAGTAATATTATGTTGAAAAATGTGTTCTCAGGTAAGTACTTACAAAAATTTAAATTAATTGGTCTAATAGTTCTCCAGATATGCTGGAAATGCAATGTTTGGGGCAAAATTGGGGGTTTTTTTTTCTCAAAAATCAACAAAATTCACTGGATTTATCATTACAGTAGTATTATGTTGAACAATGTGTTCTCCTCAGGTAAGTACTTACAAAAAGTTAAGTTAATTGGTGTAATAGTTCTCAAGATATGCCGGAAATACAAATTTTGGGGCAAAATTGGCTTTTTTTTTTCTCATAAAAATAAGCAAAATTTACTGGATTTATCATTACAGTAGTATTATGTTGAAAAATGTGTTCTCAGGTAAGTACTTACAAAAATTTAAGTTAATTGGTTTTATAGTTCTCAAGATATGCAGGAAATACAAACTTTGGGGCAAAATTGGCTCTTTTTTTCTCTAAAATCAGCAAATTAGACTGGATTTACCACACAACTTATACCTCTTGGACATATTGGTGTCATGCACAACCCTACCAAGTTGAAACCTAATCGCTCATCTACTTTTCAAACTATTCTGGAATAAACCGCTCATCGGACAGGTCCGGACGAGCACGCACACACGCACACCCATACTCATTGGCACGGACATGTTTTTATTTATACCACCTAACAAGACCCTCCTGTACCCATGGTCACTCTACCATGGGGTACCCTTGGGGTGTCACTACTCATCCACTCCAAACGTTTCCATGGCAACCGTTCTCCCATGGGTGCACAGTACAATATATAGCTTCACTAACCATGTGACTATAATATCTCATCTTAGCCCCTATAGTCTTTGAAAACAATCTGTTCGTGAAATAAGGTATACACTAGCATGTCACTGTAGGTGTTGAGAGAGAGATTTACAGGTGTCAGCTGGCATTTTCCAACCAGTAATGTTGTCAGCTTTCAGATTTTTGTAATGTGCAAGTACAAGAGTAAATTTCTCCTGGTCTGGGAGCCTATTGGCATCAGCTGATACCCATTTCACTACTCACATCCATGACTAAATACATTTCTGAGGTCAAACATTTGGGCTCAGAACTAGTGGGGTAAGTCAAGATGTAGCAGGCCCTCTTTTATATAGGTTCATATATGTAAGTTCACAAGACGAAACTAAGCGCAGAGGCATGACCTCCACAAATTCCACCATGAAACGTGGTGCAGTGATTACCGCAAAATTCAGTGTTGAATATTCTATCCTGTTGTCCCACTTTTTAAATCTGATCTGGGAAACAAACCTAAATAATACAGATTTAGCATTTTTTCCTCTGTTCTTCTCAGGCCAAACTGATAGTAACAACAGTTCACAAACAATCAAAACCATTTACACCAAATTACGTCAGAGCCAACTTAATTCGTTCTTCTTCTCATTAGAATTGAATTTTACATAAATCTTGTATTGTTATCATCTTAAAAAATCTACATCCTAACATTTTATGTTATATTACAAATGATAAGAGATAACAGTATGTAAAGTTACACCTCTTTGGCAAGATGTACCACACGTACCAAATAAAGAATGCTTGGCCTTTTATGTTGTTGTTCAAGTTTCCATATACATGTCAAAATTTTTTCAAATGTGACACACGACGCCAATATGAAACTCTTAAGTAAAAAAAAGTCATGCTACAATAATTATATAAAAAGTCGAGACGAGGAGGACCTTGACATCGTTTTTTAACCTCTGATGTTTGGGCATACCAAAGTATTAAACTATGCTGCTGTCAGAACATAGGTCAAAATGTAAGAAAAAAGAAAATGCATGGCGTAAAAATATTTTCCAAAGCTTTTGTAGAAACTAATAAACTGACGAGGAAACGAGTAATAATATCGAGCTGGGATTCTTCTTTCTTCTTTGACAATAAAACGGGTAAAAAGGGAAAAATAGAAATATCTCATAGGGTTTTGAACTGTATTATTTTTCAAAGTATTGATTATTTTTCAAAGACAACGACTCTCAAGATTTTACTTCTTCTTGGAAGTAAAAATTTTGTAGAGATCATGAAAGACTGGTGCAGGACGTGGCTGAGGCGACAACGATGTAAATGTGTTTATTTTGGGAGGAAAATGACTCCATTCAAGGACAGTGTAAGAAATATGCTAGACTTTGTAGATATGAGATGAGTATAAAGGTGGATGACGAACAATTCCTGAAGGTATAATAGTGAGGTATACATGTACTGCATGTTAGAGGGATATGATGCATAATTAATAAGTAAAAAAAAAAATTAAATGGCTTTCACCCGATGTCAATGGACAACCATTTAAAAGAAATTTGATACGGTTCTATATACAACAGCAAATGAAAAAATCGTACATACATCGATATCATCGCGTGTACAAGTACACAGTGAAGCAAGAAAGTCGTATAAGCGTATTCAGAGTGTGAATGAGTGGTATGTTTAAGCCGACCTACCAGGCCAAACATTTTCTGCCTTTGATGGCGACTCTAATGTAATATCGACCAATCTTTGTGACAACGTAGACTTGATCGTTTTTTAATTTTAGAAAGAACATGGTCACAGTAAAGATTTACATTGGGCAACCAGTTGCCGCAACGTAGAGTATATTGTAACTGACACTCTCACAAACTTCACATTAGTTAGCAACGGGTTGAACTATACTGAAAGCAGTAGGCTGCAGTCAATATTACAATACAAAAAACAAAGGAACTAAAAGTATAAACAAAATACATTAATTGTCATTTCATCTAGTTTGTTCATGTTACATTGTGTACGTGACATAGAACTCTGTCCAGTTCATAGCTGCTTTGTCCGCATTTGACCGCCACTTTAACGAACCTCACTGGTATCAACCTGTTCGAACAGAATCCTGCAATGGTCGAACGATGTCCGCTGAATCTTCTCGGAAATCAAAAGGTCAATCACTTGACAAATCACTGTGAACGAATTGATACAACAATGTTCTTTGAGAAAAAAAAAAAACTAGATCACAAAACAAACGTCACAACATTCTGAAGAAAGCTTATATATGGGTTTGCCTCGTTCAGGTTGGTTGTACGTAGCTGGCCTCCGTCAGAAGATGCGCAGTGCACCCTCGTCACGGCATAGCAATCTTTACTTCCCACTCTTTGTTTTTATCATGTTTTGTCATAGCTATCTTTGTCTTCATAAAGGTAAGAGAGTTTGATTTTATGACACCAGTGACAAATATTATCCTGACACTGATGATCAGAAGCAGGTATATATTTACACATTGGATGTTTACTTTCCCAGAGACCCCGTCTGGAAGAACATTTTATTACTTACATAAAAAATAAAGGTGAAATATTGTCTATTGTCAGTAGGCAGAACAGAAAGGCGAATACAGTATACGTAGTTGGCCCAATTTGAAACATTCGAATGTTTTCAAGCAACAGTGTGTATTTAGGTTTTGAAGAAGGCACTTCATTTTTTATCATTATTGGCCTATAAAAGTAAAAATGTTTGTAAGGCCACATATGTATTTCTAGTTGTTGATATTCTACGACATGTATTGCACATAACACTTTACCATGGATGGCCACTCCAGAAAAGCGGATATATCACGTGTGACAAATACATGCGTTATTCCACCAAAAGAAAACGGGGGGGGGGGGGGGGGAAACAAGAAGCCTTGTCATTTCTTTTTTAACTTCACCTGATGAAAAACACAGGAGATTTTTTTTCAGGTGGGGGTGGCCAAATGATAGCGTGGGATCC
The DNA here is from genome assembly GCA_021234535.1 of Stichopus chloronotus. NCBI lineage: Eukaryota > Metazoa > Echinodermata > Holothuroidea > Aspidochirotida > Stichopodidae > Stichopus > Stichopus chloronotus. The sequence continues at coordinate 15,111,188 of CM037842.1, forward strand.
CCCGTCTGCTATTACACTTTTTTTCCGCAAGACCACACTAGAGGAATTAAGTCGCCAATGAGAGCAAAGATTGCCGTCAGTTTTACATTCGTCCTCACCTCACTCATCCTCTTTACGTTCACGTCAGCTCACAATACGATAATTGGCAAACAGGTGACCTCCACAACTTCTCCACTTGAAATATCGCACTTTGACTGCCTCTGAATTCAGCCTGGAATACGCTACTCCATTGCTCCATTGTTCGGCGATTTAGGCTTCGGCGGTAGGTAAACTGAAAGAGGTAAGAAGATCTGTATGACAATCTAAACTCCCATGTCTTCCTTCCCTGAGAAATGAAGTTTACCCTCATGGAGCCTTTACCAATTTCCCCTGACAAAACAATGATGACGCTGCTTCAGCATAGTTTAATACACTGACGTTTCCAATGGGGGGGGGGGGGACTCTAACCCCACTCAAAGGTGGACCAAAAAATAGAAGAAACTTAACTTCATAACTTCACCGTTATACCAAATTGTATCTGCGAGCATTCAGTCTGAGAAAAATGGAGGATGACAACATCCCCTTTAACTCCTACCAACACCGCACCATAAAATTTCCCCCCTGCGGAACGGAGGACTTGGATCTACAGTGGTTTAATATCGAGCTATTTTGAATGGCATGGAGTGCAACATTGAGACGTCGCTGAGGTTATCTTTTCAGTGAATTTAACGTTCAAATTTCTGTCATACAACATGTCCTTTTATATACTCATGATATATCGATTATCTTGGCTGGCCCATATGGAACCCTCGCATACCTCAGGTTCAAAATGATGTGGACTCCATATGGATTCATCTACATGGGGCCCATGTTGAAATGTTACCTGGATATGTATACTTACCCATAGGTCACAGACGTACCGAATATTCAATAAATTTAACTTTGTTTTAACCAAAGTATCTCACTTAATTGCTTTGTTATCATGTTTACAGAGCTTATATCATCTGGGAATACCATGAACATTGAGTCGAGATGGAGAAACCCTATCGATGTGGCAACTCCTAACTAACCACAAGGGACTTGTATTAATCATACACATCATCTCTGACTGTATGCGTAATAACAACGAACCATCGCCTAGATTTCGACTCAGTCTGCGTACAGATTGTAAGCTATTAAAATTCATTTATGCCAATGTAATCATTTTAGACTCAGTAGCACTCAGTAAGTCTTTTCCTTAGGCTGTAAATATTTATTCTGTTTGAGACAATCATTAGACGTTAAGAAAAGCTCTTAAATGTAGAGACCTTGGATCTTAGATGAGACAATTGCCCGAAAGTGTCTCGGTATGTAAGTAAAAAAACATGCGCTCCGAAGGTGAGCAAACCCCTAGATCCAAGCTTCTCTGATATAAACCAGCAGGTTACGGGAAACGTCTTGAATATTGCCCAAGTACAGTAAAATTTGCCATGGTTAACATATCTTTGACCTACACCATTCATCTGAGTGCATAATTTGCGTTCACCAGAATACCACATCACCAAAATATCGTAAACACGCGTACGTTTGCAAAACCCTCACACATTCGTCATGTCTGTGGCTAGGTATAAGGAGGAAAACAGGAATCAGGTAGGATTTTTCTTGCTTTTCTCGTCTTTTTCTTTCTAACAACGTTTAGAGCATAACAGCACATGGGTAATTTTTGTCATCCTCATCATCATCATTTTATTTTGACTTACGTTTCATTACTCGTCCGGACAACCTTGGTGGGGGTGAATAAGGTCTTCCGTATTTTTCACAGTGTCACGCTTAATCATTGAATTAGGAGTGGATTTAAAAAAAAGAAGTTATATCACTTCATTCATTAAAACCAGTGTAAATGACAAGCAGTCATAAATAGGTACAAACAAAAGTGTACAAATAAAAAAAAGGTAAATTTGTTACAACACGATATACAGATAGTTTTACATGATCAATGTAATGTATTAGATTGTTGGAATGTTAATATGTAAGACGATTGCACTGATTACAACTACAGTGAAGATTCTAACTTATCTGATTGGATGAGTACTGCAGCACGGTAAGGAAATGAATTCTTAGAAAGTTATGTCCTAGTATTTTGGCAACATGGACATATCCTAGATTTCTTTTTGATTTAAGGAATTAAGGGTTGGAGGAATTTGTTTATTCTGGTCTTTTTCTCCAGATGAAATATCACACAGACACACTATACATAGTGTGTGGGGTATACGAATTGAATTCATTTTCGTTTGCAGGTTTGTTGAAGAACGACAACACCTCATTTAGCTTTTATGAACACAACTATATATGAATTTTCAACCACTAAGGAATAATTTCTTTCTTCTTTTTTTTTAAGAGAAGTCTAAATCCTGTTTTGATGTCACTGTTGTGTTGGTTAATTTACTGGCATGCTATATGTTAGAATGATTGTCACATAAACAGGCTGTACATAAAATTCTCAATTATAATACATATTGAGTCTCCAATGAATGTAACTTAAAATAAATAAAGATTTTCTTATTTTTATCTCAAGTTTCACCACTGGTACCGTGGTTTAGAGAAAAACCAATCCAATATAAGCCTACATATGGTACCGACCTGACAAAATCCTCTCCACTAAATCACTACTAGAGGAAAAACAAGTACTGTAACACAGCAATAACAGAGTCTCTATTTTGACATATTGCAAATAATTATGAAATGATTCTAAGATTATTCCATGCAAGTTGAACCTTATAGAGTTCTTTGGTTTAATTTGCTGTAATTTTCTGTTTGCAAGAGTGGTGTGTGTTTCGATATGGTAATCAAGTACATTACAGGGTACTCCAGTGGTGCTTACACTACACATTGAGCTCCAAACATAGCGACACTTTATATACTACATGTGCAGGCTACGTAGGCATTTGGTGTAACCTAACTCATGACCCTAAAGTAATATTTCAACATTTCTTGCACGAGTAATGAGGTAACCACTAATTAGTGAGGGGAGCAATTAAGCAGGAACCAGGTGAATCTTCAATTTCAAAAGATGGGATGGGTAGCAAGAAGTCTTTCCATGATAAGCAGAAATAAGGATTATGGGAATTACAATGGAAAAGTTAAGTTATTATGGAATGGATTGGGGTAGCAACAAGAGAGGGTTGCAGACAAAGAACTGTGGATGGGACAGATCGGGGAACTTGTGCAGGAGCTTAGGAGGAAGTGTGTGTCATGTAGGGCTGGGGGAAGTGTTTTTGTGGAGGGTTGCGGGATTGTAGATTCTTTGGTGAGAGGGAAGCACAATTTCAATAGTTAGAGACAAAGGGGGGGGGGGGGTGGAGAGAGAGAGAGGAGGAGGAGGATAGAGGGTGAAGATCTGTACGGACATATTCTTCTTTTAAGTTTTATTGTTCTCGTTCTAACAATTTGGGAAGTTGGAAAATCGATGAACACCTAACTTCTCGACTGGAGTCAGAACTTTGAAACTTTGCAGAGGATAGGCCTACTTACCCACATTTTTTTTTGTTTATTTTTTAGGGTCATGTGTGTAAGGTGGCCACCTGTTTAGCTGTATTCATTTAACCCAGACAGGACATATTGTTGGACCACCTTTGATAACCGTTGAGAAACGCTTGTGTTGATTAACGCACATTAGCCCAACATTAGGCCAACGTGAGACAGCCATCGCAGGGGCGTTTTGTGAGGAGACAAAATCGACTAGTCGCCCCTATTTTTTACCGTCGTCCAGGGGGAGGGGTAAATGAGGAGACGTGTTGCTTTACCTAGGTTTAAGCCATGATTCCAAATCAATCAGTCCAGATATAGACCTAGGAGGCATGAGGAGAGGTTTTGCCTGAAAGGAGAATGTTTGTCCTTCTCAGCAGTGAAACTAAAATAAGATTAAAAGTATTGGAGGAACTGAGTGCCTTCAAGACTATCTAAGCGGAGCGCTCCCATCGGCTGGAGAGGATCGTACATAAAAATGTTTGACTCTTCAAACCCCACAGATGGCCTGAAATGACACTTCCGAGCTTGCCTAGGTGCATGTACCGAGCGTTGAATTAAGGATCTCATGCCTGCAAATTTTTTAATTAGGCCTAATGGGATAAAAATTAATGTATGAAAATGGTAATACATATCAGATGGGTTTAGATGATTCAAGAAACATAATGAATTTTTCCTCCTCTTTCATTTTTTGACATTGGCCAGACATATTTTGGCTATCTGTGTATTCTGTGTCAGAAGACTTATTCTTGAACGTTGATCCATCAATGGAACAACGAATGAAGTTTCATGCAAATTTTGATTACATTTTAAGTGTTTTATTTACACTGTCGAAGTACTTTTAATTTGTGTTCGTATATTCATCGTGGTGTGTGTATTCCTAATGAAAGTTATCCCCACGATCCTATTATTGATCAATTTTGTCCCAAACAGGAATGTATTTGCATCTGAGATTCTTAGACTATGGCCTCATCTTACAGAGAAATAATTAAGTGAATCACAGCATTGAATCATCTCTGCGTATTTTTAATCAAATCTACGAACATATACAGATTGGGGAGGATACGCCATTAATAAATTACACGAGCATAAAATTGTAACATTCCTTTTTTCTGTAAAAAAAAAAGGAATAACATTCCTTTGGAAAAAAAGGAATAACATTCCTTGGAAAAAAGGAATAACATACTTTTTTAACATATCCTTTTTTTCCCTTTTCTTTTCTGGGATAAAAAATGTTACATTCCTTTTTTTTGCTGTGGGATTATATATTATTACCAATGAAGCAAGTTAATTACGTTTGTTTACACAATGTGGCTAATGGGGGTAGCATGTTGTGGTAAACTAACAAATTGTAAACAGAATAAACAAAATCCAAGTGGTAACATTCTTTGACTACCTTGTTTCTACAGTTTATGCAAAGTTCCGAATGAGAACTATCAAAACAGACTTGAAGTTTCCAAAGGTTTAAAAGGTAAGACAGATTCACAAGCACTTAGATTATCAGCTAAGTATCTACAACAAATCTCTTTACTGAATCTTTAAAGTAAGAAGTTGACACATGTGTTAACTAGAAGATATTTAGTCAAATTTGGTAACTTCTTAATCTGTCTGATGGTGGCCGCCTAGTGTGATAATTGCTACATTCGCTAAAAAAGTAACAAACATGTTTCATACTTTTATACCTTACTACCTAACGTAATTATTAATGTATTGTAGCCATGCGACACACTTCCTTACTGTTTGCTACTTTGATCTCAATGAAATGCTACATACACATTATTTTTTCTCACTTCCCCTTTCACATTTGCCAGAAATGGCAGACAAAGTTGACCTGGCTTCTCATGAGAACGTTGTATTTGAACACGAAGACTCTAATCCAACTCATGAGGCAATTGTCACAGTTGTCCGCAAATCAGATGACGAATGTAAGGAGAGAACCAACAGTCGGTTCCGGAAAGTCTTCCAGAAATTAAAGGAAAGAAGGGGTATTCTTTATGTGATCCTATCGGCCTTCATTTACTCATGGGAGTACGTCCTTGCTGAACAAATAATGAAGTCTGTCCACCCATTTCAAGCTGTAGTAATGCTAATGCCAGTTTCGCTCATCGGATCTTTCCTAGTCTTGACCGTTAAGAATATTCCTGCCCCGAAATGTCCCCAAAAATATTTCTGGCTTGTAGTGGGTGGGTTTTCCCAAGCGTGCAATGCAGTTTTCTTTTGCCTGTCGATTATTTACATCTCAGCTGGCAATACGGCAGCGATTGCCAATATTTCCCTCATTTTGGTGGTACCGGTCAGCTGGCTAATTCAGAAAGAACCAATTAGGCCATACATTCTTGGTCTAGCCATTTTGTGTTTCCTCGGGATAGTTTTTATTGCTAGACCACCTTTCATATTCAAACCACTGGATGAAGACCGTGGCAATCAAGGTAACAAGCTTCTAGGAACTTGCTTGGGAATGGGCTCTGCTGTTTCTATATCATTCCTATTAACTGCTATTAGAAGGCAAGCTCAGCTAAAGATTCACGTGTTTCACGTGTTTTCACCGTTATCTCCAGTGCTATTTTATGTAGCATCACAGGCAATTGGACGGTACCACCTACCGAGGCATTGATTTACGCTTTCATCAGTGCATGGTGTTATTTCATCGCGCAGACTCTATTTGTGATCGCTCTCTCGCTGGAAAGTGCCACTGTAGTTAATATCATCTTAACATTCGAGATTTGCTGCACCAATTTGCTGAATTTCGTAGTGTTTCACGTAACATCCGACTGGACCTCATACGTAGGGGCATCTTTAATTATGCTTTCCTGTTTTATCGTCACTTTATTGAAACGGCAAGATTTCATCGATAATGAGAACTAGTTTTGGAAATCGGAAATAATCTACGATCAGATACGTGTAGCATTAACTATTCTGTTGTTAGCTGAATTATGGAGATGGTAATATTCGTCCTTTGTCTGGACTAATTTTTTTTTTAAGAAAAGGAAGCTGAAAACCTAAAAGTATGAATTATATTTGGTGAAGCTGTCAATGCACGACAGACAGTCACATGTTTGATCTTACCCTTAAAATAGTCAGCAAAAATTCTTGCCTTCTCAATTGCACATCTTTGTCAGGAAAAGAGCACTAATGTTTCAAATGCCATGACATAAACTACAGCTGAAAAATAGAACATTGAATGTGTTAATGTTTGCTGAGTGGAAAGGATAACTATATGAGGAGATCAAACTGACCTACTTCGATGAAGTTGAAAAAACATATATCAAGCTTGTATGGAGGTGTAGCTTGAAAAACAACTTTTGCTTCTTCGTTTGAGCATAATAAGCGTTTTACACTGGGAATAAAAGTAAGTCAAATTGACTAAATTAAGTCAAAACGAAGTCTATGAATAACCTCAGTCGCTGCGTGTCTGAAATCGTTTTAAATGACTTCAATCCAGCATTAAAGAGCTACAATACTTCACTCACTTCTGTTGCTGGTAAGCATGCTCCATTGACATCTAAGGACATTAAAATGGCTTATATTACCCCCTGGTTTGATGGTGAATAGCAAATTAAGTGTCGCGCTCCTAGAAAGCTGCGAAAAGAAAATCGAAACGGTCTCATTTGCAAGTTGATAGACAAATTTTTATCAATTTGCGGAAAGCGACTACACATCTTGCATTGCAAAAGAAAATTATTAATGAAAAAATGCCAAATGTGACGAAAGAAAGCTTTTCGAAGTGATTGACACACTCCTTGATGTCAATCAGGAGTCTCTTCTTCCACGTATTTCTAGTAACTTCGTTGAACTTGCAACTATGTTCAATTGTTATCACCAGAAAAATACTTAGTGTTCGTAATTGAAGGTTTTATCTGTCATACCATGGCTGCTTCTGCAATTCATGCCAGGTCCGTCATACGGTCCTCTAATTTTGTGACTGACGTTGCTAAAGCAAGAGTGGAGGAACTTAGGGAGATTGTTAAAGATACTGGTTTTAAGTGCACCCATAGCAATCCTCTGCCTAGAAATATTGTACATGACAATAAACATTCCTCTCTTTATACCATGGAATGACAGTTGCGGAACTGAGATTTTGTGAGAAATGAACTATAAGTATTATTGTTATTAAGTGATATGAAAGAAAACGTATGTCCTGAGGGTATCACAAAGTATATTAAAAATATGGAAAGAATTTGGTGATCTGGGGGATCAACAAGCATGCTTATTGACTGATATACGTTTGTTATGATAGAAATCAGAGAAAACATTATTTGGAATGATGGTTCTAAATTATCAGGTGACAAGAAGTTTCGGAGGAGTAGCCTTCAATTCGACTTACCTAGTGTGCGTTCTTTAACTAATCTTGATCATTTTAAAAAGAATTTAAAAACATATTTTCTTAATTTTTTTAATTCATAATTGCTTTTGTATTCTATGCTTTTAGACTTTACTGCTTCTATATTATGTACCCTGTTGCTTCTTTTTATAATTTTCTTTGTACAGCGCTTTGAGTTCTTTTGGAAGGCGATTTATAAATATTATTGTTATTAACGGACACAGCGTAGACACCAACCTTTCATACGCAATAGAGATATATATGCCACATTGGGTGTGTGTCAAGACAAACAACAACAAATATGAAGTGTACATTGAAACATACATGCGTCCCTCCCGGATATTTACTGTTTATGAGTCAACATAAACAGTATAGCGTTCCTGCTCGTACCTTTCAAACACGTGACATGTTCTTTCGTTCAGTTTATCTAAATCTGTTACACAGCTTCAATAAGTCTGGTATTTTGACAAATAACTCCCACCACCAGCAGGTCTACAGAACTGCTTAGGTTTTCATAGAAATCATAAACATCAGATCGACTCTCTCTACGCACAATGCCGAAGACTTTCTGTAATGACTGTTTCCTTACATGCATGCATAAATGTCCCGATACTGTAGACCAAGCTGCAATGTTTTGAAATCGACGCTGAGATTTAATTACTTTATATGAAATACAGTGCAAACGTAGAGAGTATCAATATTGATTTAAGTAAGTTACGCTCATAAAATCGCATCTGAAGTGGCGATTACAAACGTTATAATTTTAAATATAATTTTAACATCTGGCTGTGGATATTAAACTTTTTTAAAAATCTTTGTGATGTTATAACAAAATCAAAACAACATAAATCATTTTTTATATTTACTATTCCGACAGGACATAACAAATGATCGAGATTCAGTGATTTCATTGGAATCAATAGAGATGATGTTACGGCTAGGTTTGAAAGAGGAAGCGGACATACCTGCGCTCCTGTACTAGGACTCTTGTATAAACTACCGCAATGATGGCATATGAAACTTTCTGATGTTGTTCAGATTACACAAATGAGTGTAGAGTTGTTTCTTTGTAAAGATGTTTCAGATCCTTTGCAGATTAGTCACAAGTTAATTTCTTGTATATTACATTCACTTCTGAGTTTTGAGACGTGTCATCTGTTTGCAAGCCTGTAAAACTTTGATGGTCCGTGTGCATTTAATTAAAGTCTTATTAATGTTTAACGTTTTTCTGACAGTGTTTCTTGCTTTCAATATACCTACAAACGTCAAGACATCAGCCATTAATTAAGTAATAGCAAAAGAACTTTTAGACTGCAGAATCAGAGAATGCTGCTAGTGTCAATGATCGGCAATGCCAATGCTGAACACAACACGCCAGTTGCTGAAGCAGAAGCTCTTAGTCTTACGAAACGTGTTTGCTGTGAACAGCTCGAAGAAATGAAACACCAGCCTAGTCCCATAGGCAACTTCTTATAGAGAAACAATACGTTCTATATACATTGACACTGAGACACTGGGGCAAGGCTGAACTCCATTCAGTCATAATTGAGGTGAGGAATTAACATGAAATTAGCGTGGATGGGACACAAAAAATAGACAAAAAGCATGATATGACATAGCTGTTTTTTATTTTAGTATTTACTTGGTTCTTGAATAAAGTGAAAGTTGTCTTATAGATTGATTAGCAAGGTACGAATGACAACGGTGGGGATCAAACCCGCCTACATCCTAACACCACAGTCAATGTCATCCTTAAAGAAAAATTCAGTTAAAGGGAGAGGAAAGATATTAAATGCTAAATGTGGTTAAGCCTGCCTATTTTTTACAGGAGACTACCTGCATTGATCTCACTAGTCAAATTTGATTTCTTTGACATCCTGAACATCCTATCTTGGTATGGTGCTGCTCTCATGAAGGTGAAGCTGAAGTTGGCATTCAGGGAATTTTTTTTTTGAGGAAGATAATGAAATCGCGTCACTATCGATAATTTCATTTCTGTGTAAAATCAGGAAGAGAAACTAAAATAAAAAATAGTTATTTTACAGACTAGGGAAAATAAAAACAATTTTGGTAGCATCAAATCACTTCTGATTACTCTAGGAACAAACTAGTGATATAGTTACCCATAGTTAGTCCTTGTAGCAGAAACAGGTTGAACGTGGGATAAACGCAATCCTAAGAGGCAATCCTTTTTGGTGGCAATCGTTAAAAACTGGGAATGTTGTGTCGAAACCATGATAAAAAGTCCATTGTGAAGGGCAGACAAATTTCAATTAAAACTGTTTCACATGGAATGGAACAACATCAAGAAGCAGACATGGCGTCAGCTATAAAATACATCGCCTGTGGTACACCACCTGTGATTCTGACGTTGAGATACGTTGGTCTAGCAGGATACTGATGAGTATTGGCAAAACAGTCGTCTAGTTTCAACACTGATAAACCTCACGTACCCTACCAAAGTTAGGTCCGATGGATGTAACATTCTTCCCCAGTTGGTATGAAAATCACTTTGTTAAGTGTTTTATCTTGTAGGTAAAATGAGAATTGCAGAATGAAAACAGGATATGATTGATAGCGCACACATGTAATGTAATGTGGCAGCTTTAATAGTTTCAGTTAGACAAAGACAGAGTTTGTCCATATGTGAAGTGGTAATTACTCTCAAAAAGTTCCATCCAACACAAGTTCTCGATGATACTTCTTTGTAAATAATTCTTACAATACCTTAATGACTTTTTCCTGTTTCTTCTTTTCCTTTTTTTTTGGGGGGGGGGGGAGTTATCAACAACAACTTTTTATTCCTTCAATCACATTACCATGTCGGTGATGTGTATTTTGCAAAGACGAAAGCAAAATTTCTCATTGTTTCTTTGCCCCATCACTTATACAAATGCTTCACGAGCCCAAGGATCACCCACTCCCTCCACCCCATAAAATAAATGAATGAAAATACGTTTGTAATTTCTTGTGAAATGATGTGAGCCAGTGTACATTGTATATCAGCGATGTACATTTATATAGCAATATATTGGCACGACCGCTTGTGATTACAATTGTAATATTCTTTTACACATAGACAGAAACGCGTGCAGAACACACACAGAAACAATCGTAATGCAGTCATTACAATATCCTCTTTTGAAGTAAGCATGTGACTAGTGAGCACACTTTATGCCTTCATTATTTTGCACTATATGGCTATGGGTGTCAGCAAGACACTTGCCCTCCCCCCCCCCCCCCTTCATAAAAAATAAAAAAATGAAAAAATTGAAGACAAAATAACATCATCTTGTAGCAGAAGTGTCAAATTCAAAACTTGAGTTTTCAAAAAGAAGAATACTTTTTTGAGATTTGAAAGGCTAGTCTAGGGAGTACTATATCCTGAGATTTGAGAGGCATTTTTACAACAATTTTTTTTTTCTAAATTATACGCTGTGAGTCAAATGATTATCATTACTCCTTACCCTCGTTTCAACACAATATCTGTCCCTAGACAAAGGGTGGTTGCACCACTACATCGGAGTTCTTTTTCAGAATAAAGAGAAGATTCAACCTGATCTCATCTAATTTTTGCCCCCTTTATCTTTATTTCTGAGGACACCAACGCGTATGACTCCACTGAAGTAATGTGGTAAGACTTGCACAAATTTTGCACCCCTGTGTGCATTCGTCATTTAAGTAAAATACCGTTGCCATTACAACTACGAAGATTATCAGCAAGATTAACATAGAAAGCATTTTGGTGAAGAATGTTTAATACTGCTTTTGGAAATTGAAAGAATACAACAAATATGTGGGGCACCTCCACTATTCCAATTTATTAGAAACCCTGCTACTGCATTCCCTTTGGGCTAGATTCATGAAGTCATGGCCTATTAACTCCATTAATTGTAGTTCCTCGTCTTTCGTCACATTTATTGCTTTGATTTTGTCATAAAGCTTCTTTGCGACCTCGTTCCACTCGGCAACTGCCCATCTCATACCAAGACATCCGTTTTTGTTGGCAAGCTACAGTGAAAAGGAAAGCAAAGGATGTTAAAAGCTTTAAAAATTCCCAATGATTTGGTAACACATTTCGATAATTGGCATATAGGTTACCAAGTCAGATTTCAAACAATTCTGGCACTGTTCTGGCAGCAACAGCGAGATGCGAGAACAAACTGTTGTGAATATCCCACATCATCGTTTATGATCAAAAACCTTAAAAAATGCTGATGTAGAGTACGAAAGATATATGAAAATTTCTCATTGCAGTAATCCGACAGAAACTGTCTAAGTAACGGACACAGCAACAATTTCCTTTCCAATAGTAACTTATGCAATTGCCACGGCAGTTGCTAAGAAACCGAATAAAAGCTGTCCTGCACTGTACACTATGCAACAGGTTCAGCTATTGGTTGGAATTGAAAGTAGTTAATATTATGGAAATATATTTCATTGCCATAAGGTGATCGATTTTATTCAATTTTGACAATGTTGCATCTTTCCATCCTCATATTTGTACCTACAACCAATGCCCAGATGGAAATTCGTTACAGTTTCCAAAGCATGAACCTCCTTTATACTCCATATCAATAACTGAGTTACAATGGGATGTGGTTGGTGGTCGCAGTTAATTCACCTCTTACAAATGAGATATATGTTGAGCTAAGGCTTGAGGTTAGATCAATTGAAATGTGTTTGACTTTCTATGTCCCAACCATGTCAAACGTTTGGTAATTTAGTTTTTTTAAATGGGTCTGTGAACACTAAAGACGTTGTTTAACTGAAAATAGTCGAAACTGTTGAATTAGACAATACATGTTAATGATGATTTTTTATCCACGGAGACAAGTAGCAAATACCCACACGTATCGTTTTGCAAATGTGTCTTAGAAAAAAAAGTAAACTCATTTTGTATCGACTTTACACGCGCTAAACATGATAATAAATTTGAACGATTATTTACGTTCTCACCTGTGCCACGTTCTGAATTAGACGGAATCCGTTGCCACGACCTAGGGATAAAATAAAGGATGGGCCTACACATGAGAAGAGTAAGTGGTCAACATATAATCGGTAAGAATGTACTGGATTTTATGGATCAGAAAACGGACATGGACGTCCTATGCAAAATATGTTTAAGATGACTTCACGTTGATACATGGTTTTTCTGTGATGTCGTAAATCAGTTTAGGAAATAACTAATGATATCCTCCAATTATGAAAGAATCCAAGTTTTTTTCCCTTCAGCAAAGTTATGATCGTTCACATTTGGGCATTTGAAATTATTGCTGCAGTACTTGATGTAAGCTATACAGTCATTCCTATGTTGGTTTAAATTTAAGGCAGAGAGTCTTAACGTTAATCAATTACAGACAGCGCTTACTGATTAAACATATCGGAAAAGATAAAATAATACAAAACATATTAAAGCCACTTTAGTAGTAGTACATACTTTATTCTGCAAATATCAATAGGTATTTAAATACAGACCTCTGTGATCAGTCAGTATGTAAAAGTCTTCTAAGAATACCATCGGTCCATACCAACTGCTAAAGCAATAATTAAAGATTGCAAATCCGACAATATCTTTGTTCTCCTCATGTTCGTAAATCAGCAAAATACATTGATACCAGCCTTTCGAAAGGTAGTCAGCAAGCTCTAGGGAAATCATTAACAAGCAAGAAGCAATATAAAAAATGTAAAACACATAAGTAAAATGAAATTTGATCCAGTTGAATTGCAAAGATGAAGTGAATCTGACATTGCTAATAAATATGTGGATTCACAAAGAAAACAACATAGTTGTCTAGAGTAATGTAAAAACTTTCCTGATTCTAGGATCACTATGTTCAAAAGCAATTTTCGTATTATGATATGTGGCCATAATTGATGTTCAAAAGATATGATGTAACATTACGCTGTTCCGTGTTATAGCTCCATAGTTGTTAGTTGTGATTTTTATTTGTAATCTCTCTCTCTCAAATTGATGATTTTAAAACCAATCCGACCTAAAAAAAATAGGCTGCGCAAACAGAGGTACTCTAAAGATCACTCACCCTCTGCAGACGCGGTAATGATTTCAGACGGCATTTTGTGATAAAGGGCATTACTCGTAATCATCTTGAATATATCTCCTGTGTCTTCTTTCTCAGCTTTTCTAATGAAATAATTACCTGCCATCTGCAATAGTGTAAAAGAAAAAAGTTTGACTGAAATGTAATTAAAATGAAGAAGAGTATGTCAGAATCCAACTTTTTAGTTCCACTGTCGTGACTTTAAAGCCACTGGCTTTAGAAGCATCTTTGCAGGGGAAATGGTTTCCAGTCAATTGGGAGTTGCGTAACATGTACCTACTATGTGAATCAAAATTTTCTGAGACAGTCACCAAAAGTCGTCTTTTTCTCTAAAGCTGGTGATGCAATAACACTTGGAGAGTGTTTGATGAATCATTTGTACCTTATTTACCTTTTGAATTTTTCAAGTTGATGCAGAATTCATGAAAATTAATTATTTTGAGTCACGGGGTCTGTGAAAAATTGTTAATTTCTGCAGTGTAGCTAAGGAAAAGAACGTGCTGAGTGGTCAACAATACGATGATTCATTAGCATTGAAGATCGCAAGAGCTGTAGATTTGAGATTCAGATGCGCCTTCTAACAGGGTTTCGTGTCTCCTGTTCTTACCACACTTAATTTATAGAGAGACCGTGCCCAATAACGTTGTAGCTTTTGTTATTGTGTATGCCATCATCTCTATCTTAACTCGTTCATTACAATATTGAGAAATATTGATCTAAACGTAAGGACATTTATCGATATCTACTGTGTAATACATATGGGAACAAGTCTAGGATTTTCGTATTACTACGAGTTGCATTTCAGACTTACCAGTTTGCCATGCAGAGAGGGCTTACGCTTGGAAAGTATTGTAGGCTGTGTTAAATTCTCTTTGCAGGGCTGTGTGAAAGTCTCTTTGCATGATGGTACGGTGTTCTTTCGTACTTTGTCCACATAAAAGGTATGTGATCTCCCAAAAATAAAGTAACGTATTAAACGTATCTACAAAATGATACAATGCAGTAATTCTAGGAAGCAATGAGAGTAATTCATTAGGCCCGAAAAGAAGACAAACACAAAGGAAGATGGGAAAGAGAAAAAGATGCAAGACAGAAATGCAATTAGACATTCAAAGTGGTCTTCACCTAATCACCATAGAGAACACCTGAAACAAGGACATACAAACTTTGTTGTGCAATATGCAGACCAACAATCTGAAAAAAGAATAGCTGTGATCTTGAATATTGCGAGCTTGCTTAAGTCCCTACATCCTAATTCTGGAAAACTCCCGAACGTTTTTATCAGAATTAAACCAGTTTTTTATCTCGTTCACGTTAAATGTAACATGAAAGCAGTTGCCTGTCAACAAGGACATACAAACTTCGTTGTGCAATATGCAGACCAACAACCTTAACAAATAATAGCTGGAATCTTGAATATTGCGAGCTTGCTCTCAAGTCCCTACATCCTACTTCTGAAAAAGTTCCCAACGTTTTTATTTGAAATAAACAAGTTTTTTTTTTTTATCTTGGTCACGTTAAATGTAACATGACAGCAGTTGCCTGTCAACTAACCTCCCAAGGTTTCCCATTAAATGAAAAAAGATCCCTTTCTGAAAGATCCCCTCCTTGGTTTATTCGACTTATTCTCTGCCTCTTCCTTATTATATTAGCCTGCCCCTCCTCCGATGACGTAGGGTAGTCGTCATTTCTTTTAAGGTGGTTCGAAAAGTCCAATAACAATTTTTTAAGTATTAAAATACAACCCATGTTGGATACTAACAATAGGAACATGGCATGGAGAGATTTTCTTTAATACAAGAAATGCAATACTGTTTTTTGTTATGTTATTCTAAAGATATGAAATCTGTATTACATTTTCGACTCATTGATAGTTATCTTGTGTTCTAAATTGCATGGTTATCGTTGGTAGTTAGTAATAACAGACTGTAGAAAATAAGGTAAAGTTTTATAATACGACCCAACCCCTTACCACCCATTCAGGGAAGATAAAAATGCTATTCCAAAAATTTATTTATTTTTGCAACGTATCTACGTGATATATACTTCCATTAATTGGATTTGGTGATTCAGACATAACCAAAAATATTTGTCTGGCATTACTTGTTGACTAATTAGCAGTTACCTTCTAGCGTGATTAAGGTAAAGTCTCGTTTTTAACAGACCGAATTTCACATAACGTTGTGTACAATGCCAGGTTGGACAAATCTAAAGGGTGAGCTCCGATGCGAAGCGCGTGTTTCGAGTAGGATAGCCTTGAAAAGATTTAGTAGCTATTTCAGTTAGGCTCTCACTTACTCTTTCTAACATAAACCAAGGTAGCCTATAGACTACTATATATATTGTTTTTGAAGGAACGTACGTAAAACCCAATAAACAATTACATATCAGATATAACATAAATTCCTCTCATACAAATCTTCTACCTTTATCAAACTGTTAGGAAATGTCATAGGCAGTCTCTGCCATGTTCGAACGTTTTTGAAAGCATAATACATATTTGAACACACTTTAAAAACTAAGTTAGTCTGAGAGTAATAAAACTAATATTCATAAATACTTTACAAACTTTTGTATTATTGTCCCTTTTATTAATATGTTTCACAATTATCATCCGTAAAATGATTCCTCTTTTTTTTTCAGTTCGCCTTCATCATTGTGTTTATTGTTTGTTATTAAAGGGTTATACTTTACAACGTTATCTGAAAATAAAAGAGAATTAAAATAATATGTTTTTATCTTTTTTTAATTGATTTCGCACTCATCTATCTTTCTCTGTGATTTGCACCTCACACATCCATACAGTGTAAACATTGCCTTGTTCATTGTCATTATTCCTCAAAGTTATTCATACCTCCTACACTAACTTCTATCACTAAATGCACTTTACAACAATAATGCTCCATTTCACGTCCTTTATCAAATCTCACTTCGTTCTCCCCCTCCCCATTCAAAATAACTAACTCAACCCAACATATGATCAGATTAATTTCAGGGTTGTTTTGTACGCAGTCATATCCAGTGTGGATGGTGGCGTAACCACATTTCGTATTCGTTTTGTATGATCATTCAATAGATACACTCACCACATGTTATCATCATCATCTGTATTAAAAGGATCATGTCTATAGATTCATCTCGAAATGACTCTGTGTTAAAATACCTTAGATGATGTTCCTCTTCTTTTTGAAAAGTGTTTGTTGGAAGCAGGTGTGCGCGAGACGTCCCATGTCGTTCATCACAAAGGTCTTGGACCCAGGTATTTAGACTACAAATTAGAACCCAAATCCAAAGGTAATCTCTTTCCCGTCCAAAATAGATAATGAGAAGACACCCCTTTGTTCCCATGTTATCCTGATCATCCATAGGTGTGTTTGGTGTTAAACGGCTGAAACAATAGGTCTTAGAACGAGTTAAGGAACCACATGCCAGAGTCCCTTAGAATTGCCACCAGCTTATTGTTACAAAGAGGTCCCGTTTACTTGTTTTTATCTCTCCCTGAACCTGGTCAGCCTTGTTTTAAACTCCATCATGTATTGTCTTCTTACGTTACTCTCCCGTTCGTATACCTCAGAATTTGAAATAATTTTTTGTTACCATCACCTCATTGCTACATTAACAATATTATCATTACAGCGACGGAAAAGTGATACTTATCTTAAAGGAGATAATAAAGGAGCTAAATCATATCTCTTTAAACTCTTCAAACTGGCCGCGTTATCCTTAATGCGGAATTGAGATCTTAATAGCAAAGATACTGTCTCCCCGGTGTACAAAGACGAATAGCAGAACGAAAAACTACACTTAGATAAGAAGGTCCTAAGCAGAAAGTATTGAATTATACTAGGAAAAAACTCGATGAGTAAGGACCCTCCTCAACTGTCAGATGTCTGACATTGGAACGACTGGACGCCAGCACAACAGAGGACAATGTACTGTTCTAGGGAGTTAAGGGAGAGTTGAAATTAAATTCTCAAAATGACTGGTAAGAAGTTGAGCCAAGCGCGGTAACGGAATTACCAAGCCATCTCACAGTACACAATAATGTCCACAAGCTACTTTACTTCATAAACTGTCCTAAGGAGTTAAGGGAGAGTTTGAATTAGCTCAAAAGGACTGGTAAGAAGTTGAGCCAAGCATGACAACAGGCATTGGCACGTCGGGCAGAAAACAATGTGACTTTTTAACGTCAACGGTAGCGATTCGAAACGATTACTTTGATTGCTGCTAGGGTAGTCGACAAAGCATATCAGGAGTCACATTGAGCAGCGCCTTCAAAAAAAAAAAGGAAAATAAATGAAAAGAGAATATCATTCCCACAAATCCAAAAACCCAACTTGTAAAAGTCCG
This sequence comes from Stichopus chloronotus, assembly GCA_021234535.1. Taxonomy (NCBI): domain Eukaryota; kingdom Metazoa; phylum Echinodermata; class Holothuroidea; order Aspidochirotida; family Stichopodidae; genus Stichopus; species Stichopus chloronotus. The sequence continues at coordinate 15,129,404 of CM037842.1, forward strand.
AACTAAGTAGATTTTCACCGACAACAAACCTCTCCTTATAAATTTACACTGCTTTGTCTTGTTTCCTTTAGCTAAAATGGAAACATTGAACTTGCGCAAAGTAGGCTTGTTTCTACAAGTTGACAAAACCGCCCAGTTGACAGAAAACCGTTTTGTTTGTATGTTGAAGTCCCACACATAATACTTATGGATAGTTCCTCCATACCTCTCTCCAAATTTGAACACGTTGTTTGGTCAAAGGTCGTTAATGTTTACCTCCAGAGTTCTGTCTAACATTGATAAGGTTTGACCAAACAAAGTCTGAGCATTTTCGAAGTGGGATAATGTCATGAAACAAATACCGGTACTCATTAATACATTAATATCATATGTCGGACGTTATCAGTAGTGAATCAATGTGGTTGACCGTCGTGGGCCGTTTGGGTTTCATTCAGAATGTTTCCTCTCAATGCATATTGCACGTTGGGCTGCAGCTGTACTAGAAAGGAAAGAACGAGATAAATTTCCAAATTTTATGCGTAAACCTTACAGAATTAGTATAGGTATTACAGGCGCTATGTATACAATATATCGTTTGTAGGCAAAGTACCGGTCCAGCTTGTAGACACTTTTACATACAGACGTAAATTGCTACGGGGATTTGTTTTGACCTTTATTGATGTTTGTAACAAGGCACCTTTTTTTATATTTTCAGCTTAATTGCATTAGCTTAACATGTGCTGAACTCTGAAAATGGCATTGCATCAGAAATAGGTGTAGCGTTGCCTAAACTATTAAATATTTTGAATCCAAACACCCGTCCCTCGGTTCTGCATCATCCAGTGACTATAGTTTGGAACTATAAGTGACATTGATATTATTGGCTCAGAATGCCTATATGTTTTTCACCCACCCACCATGGATCAATCACAATTGAAATGTGGGGAGAACATGTTTGACTCACTGATAGGTTTGAATGATAAACCTGCCACGGCAAGCGTCTAAGCACTGCTCTTTTTGATGGCTTTTGGTTCATTGGACAGGTTCAATAGGTTTTCCCATTGGGTATGACGTAACGTCCATTAACGTGACCAGAAGAAAAACCCAGAAAGCTCTGAGGTATTTGCAGAATTGTGAGCTATGGAATGAAAGATTTCTGTATCTTCGAGTGGTATTGCAAGGGAAAAACTGGTCAGGTATTGCATATTTTGAGACATACAATAAATTTGCTGATTGATTCATTCAATTCCTTCATTTTCCCTAAAGTTATTGAATAGGCGGCTACAAACAGCTGAAATATACGTTGACCAAAATATTTTATTTTAGTTAAATACCATTTAAATTTGAGAATTATTTCGAAAAGTGTGATGCACGCTTATGAAATCTTTGAATTTTAATATTATTTCTATTTTACTGAGAGACTTTGGTTCCACAGATGTATATGTCAAGTCCAGGCCTTTACAAATAATCTTGAATGGAGAGTATTTCCTGCTGCTGTTACACGTACCTTAACTCACCACCTTAAGTCCCCTCCCACCACCACCCTCACCCCCGAAAGAACAAACTAAGGACTGTACTGAGGACAATATTGTTTTGAAATGAAAAACAGCTAAACTTGTTTAGATTTTTTATAGTGAAATGCATTAATCGTAAAACTAGCTAACGCCATTCCACCAGCGAGTGCACTATGACTAAGCATCTGATATATGATGTCACACATGCTACCAACACATATAAGTAAACCTTGCCTGACTTCATAAAACATCTTCTTAAGTACTAACGCTGTTCATGATATGGTGACCACAGAATTCTCATCGTGACTGTATACTGGCCTTGTATTATGATATGTAGTTGTACACGGTTGACCAGAGTATAGTATGTGGTTGTACACGGTTGACCAGAGTATGTTTGTACTAAGGTACCTTATCTCATTTGATGTGTCCTTCAAATAATTGATAAACTCATAAATATACACAGAGGTACAGCCACAAACAAAACCTCGGAGACTTTGTCAAGTACTGTGATGTCAGGTTAATCATTGGAAACCACTAAAAAGTAAGATTTTCCTAAAAAACATCAAAAACTGACAGCTCATATATCAAAATTCCGTAATCTAACATCACATGCAACAAGAAGTTTTCTTTTTTTTAAGACTCCCTCCGTCACGTTCCTAGCAACACACGATATTGATACCGTCATTAAAATCAACATTAAAGGAGCATAGATACTTGTGATGTACTTCTTACATTAATTTTTGCACTTTCTTTCTCGTAACTATTCGTTAAAGCGATGTGTATATAAAAAGTAATGCCAACGACAAATTCTTTCAGGAAGTGCCCCAGTGGAGACATGCCGTTATTCGTACGTTAAAATAGGATTGACTTCAACCTCAGTCTTCTTTTGTTCTACTGAGGTTCAACTTCTTCCAAGTTGTCATTGCCTTAAGTCAGTTTTATCACCCCATGCTGTGATAATCCACATGGTCAATTAAACTTCGTTCTCCCAAAGTAATTCAGGTGTGTCAATCCAATGTCTAGGCTTTCTTGAGCTGCCTGGCAAGGGGTATTAGGTGTCATGTTTATCGTAATACATGTGTAATCGAGCATGAAAGAGGGTCTGTTGAACTCTTTAGCATGGTTTTAGCACGATAGTAACGTCATGAGGAAAATCGTTATGTTTTAATTTGTTTCTTATGTTGACGCCCACAAGATAATATTCATGTGTATGTTTCTTATGTATCCCCCAGATTGAACACAAAAAGTTGTTTGGGGGAAGGTTATCGAAGTTTACTTGAATTCTGCAGGTAGACATTGATAACCTTCTACCAAAAAAACTTTCCTACTGCAATAGGTAGGGAAAAGCTTAAAAGACATGCTCATGAATATTATCTCGCTGACGTCAACGCAAGAAAATATGGGACTCAGATTAGATAATTGGGACCCAGATTGTCCATCTGGGACCCAGCTCTCGTTTGCACCGTGTGGCCTATCTGTGGCCCATTTTGTCAAAGTTGGTTATTTGGAATGTATATGAGCTTTACAGGAGCCGATCTTTGCAGTACTGCATCTTTTTTCACAGCCCAATTATTTACAAAAAAGAAATTGTTCGTGAAGTATTTATTTTGCTTGCCTTCACAGGCAAGACAAACAAACCAAAAGATTACTCTGTTCAGAAGCAATCTATTGTGAATCTGCTTTTTCCCGTAGCAGGTTGAGATGGTAAATAAGCATGTTGATTTCAGTGGGAATAGATAAAAAATATTGCCATGTAACAAATGTGGATCATACCCCCGTTTAAATATTTGCAACTGCAACAATGATATTTGAACGAATCAACATATCAGATGCATAATACTTCCACAATATGTACAATTTAACTAAACTCTAAGACTTTTAATTACCCTGCAATTAAGGACTGATTACGGATAACCCTTTAAATGGGGATTGACAAATATGAACATTACTGAGTATTCATAATACAGATATATACAATGATATTTTACACAATGAACAGTGTCCAACCTGCACAGGAGATAGATTTATAATTGGGAGACATGAAAATTCATCAAAATACAAATCGTGTATCTGATAGGCCTGCAGTGACACGATCCTTTTTTCAGTACTGTTCTGAGTTGCCCTGTACTAAGTACCATATATACACGTATAACAGTGATATTGCAGCTTTGCGTAGCTTTTAATGCAATCATTATTAAAGGAAAATCAACCCTGGACCGTGTATTAACCGTTGTACGATAATATGATCGGAGTTAATGGAAGCGATATATGAGGTCGCACCCCAGTGCGTCCAGCGATGGAATTAACTCTGAGCGTTTATTATTATCCTATGGTTAATACATGATCCAAAGTTGATTAATCTTGTTCATGCGTACAATACCAATACGAAAGAGAAGGAAATTTTGGTTCGTAAATAACCCCATTTTTATTGAAAACGAACTCCGATTAAAGGTAAACAAGATTCACAACATGTAATCAATATTCGTGCACGATACAAAAAGTAACATTTTAACAAAGTGAATAACATTAGTATAGCAATAATATGGCACAATGAGTTTTAGTTTCCATTCAGTTATATAGACAGTTGTGTTCTACTAGCGCGTTAGTCTATATGTAGGGCCTGTTACAGTTCAATATACAGCATGTTTACATTCAGTATGTGTTTATTCACTGTTCATACGTACTTGAAATGAAATCCTCTACACCTATTGGCCCATTTCAGTCAGGTGACCGTGGGTTAATCGCTAATAAACCAACTGTTTAAACCACGGTCAATCACCTGCGGATGAATACAATAGAATTGTAGATCCACAGTTTGTTTTCAGTCTGCCATATCCTACACAAAACAATGGCTAATACAGTATAACTAGTAATAGGCCTATTAGTGAAATAACGTTCGATTTGAAGTTCGTACATCTAACGTTACCTACCCCAAGGGCCTTAACCTGCTCACAAGTAAAATGTGAATGTACGTAAATCTACGTAACAATAGCACCGTATACTGTTAGCGGTAATTCTCTTGACGTAGGGTAATCTTTTTGTATCGGGGTGAAGGCTTCATCAGTATATTTTAAACACCTTTGAAAGTCTTGATAGCCCACCAGAGTTAGCTTTCCTTCTTTGTCGAATTCTGCTAAGATGTTCAGAAACAATTCCCTATTCAATAAAATCGTACAGAGGACTAAGGACTGCAATACATCGCCACTTTTGAAGGGTCTCCATAGAACCGCCGGAATAGCAGGAATTGTTGCTATGTCAACTGTTATTTTTATTCTTTTTGTGTTACTTTCTGTTTCGCGCACGAATATTGTTGACATGCTGTAAATTTGTTTACCCTCTCTCTGGGTTCTTTTTCAATATAAATGCCGTTATTTAAGAAGCAAATTCCTTTCTTTTTTGTCCTTTTTTATCAAAATTTCATTGGTATGTATGATACAAGGTTAATCAACGCTGGACCTGTGTATTAACTGTAGGATAATGCACGATCCGGGCCAGCAATACCCTTAAACCCCCGAGAATTAATCACGGTCCAGCGTTGATTAACCTTTAATTATTCACTTACAGAGCTAAGTGTTTTCCTCATCAAGTCATTAAATAGTTGGAATTTGTTTAGAATGGACTAGAATATTTTTTATTTTTATTATTTTTTAAAACGTTGCATTCAGAGAAAAACTTGGACATGCTTAATGCCACACCCTCAGCTTAACAACAGTAACAGCAGAAGCAGTAACATTCATTTCGTTAACCTTCATGCATAGCCTGGGGGGAGGGGGCTTAGGCCTCCGTTTTTTAATTTACAATGCATATTGAGCCCCTTTGCCTTTTAATGTTTGAATTTTACGCTTGCAACCATTACTCTTAATTCTGTGTGATTGTATTGCTTAAGGAGTCGATGTTGGACGTTTCTGTAAAATCGGCAAAACCAAGAAAATATTAATTCCGGTAGGCTTTATCAAGTATGCTGAATAACGCTTTCGCGCGACACAATTCCGAAAATTAGAGAGGTAAGATGACCATCGGAAGAATTAATAATGAAGTTATCACTGTGCTGTTGTTAGTTTATTATTTACATTTTTAGGCCTATATTTCATTTTTCAGTAGCTGCTAGGTTAGGCCTAGGTCTACGAACTTTAAATAGGGTATAATTCACTCTTAGCTGTGTTTTGTGTATACATGTACTTAGGGGAGCAGACTACAAGACACTGACTGTCGATATACTGTTTAATTACGTTCATCCGCCCGTGATTTCACTCTAAAATCGATCGTGTATTCTCCTTCGGATAATAAACGGTGACCTGCCCTAAATCGGCCAATATAGGTTTGAGGAGTGACTTATCAAGAATGTATGACCTAATGATTGCCATTAGGTCATGATATGACAAAATTGAAAAGGCTGATCGATGTGAATATCCGTTGTAAATATTATCACCTTTATGACATTACGTCACACAGAATTTTTCCGTCGTGCTACCTGACAAGTTAGTCCTCCTAAATAATTATGCCGTGTAAGAAAATTTCACTCTTAATCGTGTTTCTTAGGTGATCATGATTTCTTACTCAGAATATTGCTCACCTAGGTTACGTTGCCACTCACCATATTGTGCGTTACCCTTCAATTTGAGAAAGAGGACACAAACAGCTATGGAAGTCTTCCTCACAACTGTACCTATCCTACTTGAAAAAAGGGGGACCGCAGTCACGACTCTGGGATCTCCCTAACAGCTGTTAGTGAAGAGACCAGTTTACTTAAATATATAGATAGGACTATAAGCCATGTAGGCTTTTTAACTTTACACGATTAAATCAATCCGTTTAACACAGACCAAGGCACCACAGTGACACATCTCGCGTGCAGATACTGATTCAAAGTAATACAAAATGACAAAAGAAAATAAAAGATTGACAAAATGTCACACAAGGGCTAACGTCTCTTGAATTAGCTGCAATAGGTTCATCAAAATGAAAATAATAGAAGTTTATATTTCAATTTCAACAAACGTAACGGCTGGTGAAGACAACTTACAATTTAGGTCCAATTGAGGTTCTTTTCAACTATTTTAATCAGACTTTGATCGATTAAAATCTTCCAGTTGCTAAAACAGAGGACCGACTCGCCGTGCTTGTGAATGTAGGAACCACAGAACGTTGTGAAAATGCACGTGATTAACCGTGCATGTATAAGCTGAAACCGACGGATGTGTACTTAAGGCAGTATACATGTTTTTGTCACTTTCATTTCATGTTCATATTTTGTTGATTCATTGGTAAATAATGGAGACGGAAATATCAGACTACATGAGACGGAAACTATCAATACAGGAAAGGGGTCATATATACACAATCGTTTACCTTGAAACGTTGTAGTGCCTTCGAAGACAACTATGAGCGTCCACTGTTATTTTAAAAGGTTGGGTGGAGGATCTGACGATCTGACTTATCTGCTCTCACATCAGTCACTAAATCACACTTTGTCACACATGAGGGGGGGGGGGGGAACGCAGAGAAAGTGTTGAAGAAGGGGAAGAAACTTTGAGAGCAGAGGCAACTTAGCTGTGATGGCTACATCATAAGCCCAATTCATATGGAACGAGAATTTCTCCGCGATCTGTAGAGTGAATGCAAAACCCGGTGATTACCAGTGTTGGCGTGGAGAATGATAATAATGATAATAAAAACGTTATTTTCAACAACGACGTGGCAAATATTGGTACCAACGGCGTGATTATCATTAGGGACGTAAATATCGGTAAAAATGGCGACAGAGGAATTAAGGACGATATGAAAATTGAAATTAGAGGTATGATATCGACGAGAGCCAGGCGCGAACATAAATATGTTCACAACGGCGTATTCCCTTGCAACCATGATAGCTAAATATTCTTAACAACCTTTTCGCGTTTGATAGTTGATAGAAAAGAAAGACACGACATGCAATTTAAGTTAAAACAACGAAAAAAAAAGCGTGGCGCTATTGCAGTCAATGCAAAAGCATTGACTAACGATGCAAGTATGAATAACAATGAAAAAACACCATGAAGGATATGATTCCGATCAACGGTCACAAGTCAGTTAACGATCCTATTACTGCTAATAGGGCTTTTCGAGCTGAGAGGGCCACAGGAGGCGTGCTTATGGTCAGTCTGAAGACATGATAACATTTATACCCAATGCAGAATAAAAAGGGGCGCAGATTATGTATTTTGACGTTTGTTTGGCAAACATAACAGCAGTACCTATGGACAAGTTAGTCCTGAGCTCACCACGAGAAGTAAGAGTAAACTCCGTGGGGATGAATGCAATAAAAGGATAGATTGAAAGTGGGACCGTTTGCAGTGATAATACAGTTTTTTACGTCAAAATTTCGTTTTCATCTTTTACATCACTCTAAAATTGTATGAATGAACGATATTAATCAGCTTTGAACCTGTGCATCCTTCGACGCATAATGCACGATCTGGGGTTATTGCAAGCGATGCACGAGGGAACGTCTTGAGTGCACCCAGCGATAGCGTTACCCCCCCCTGAGGGTTCATTACCCTTTTCCCGTTAGCGTGTTGATTAACCTTCTATTCAGAAATGTTAACTGAAATCATAGCTACGCAGTGGCGGAGCTAGGGGGGGGCATGAGGGGGCATTTGCCCCTCCAGATTTTTTCCTTGCCCCCCAGTTGCTCTCACCCTTCCCAATCAGATCTTGTACTCATCCAAAATTAATCACAAAACTATGTATTGGCATTGGACTGAATAGGAACAGCTTCCGGGGCACCATGATTGATAAATGCCTAATTTATGTTACACAGGCTGCCAGTTTTAATATCATGCCCGTAGCCACTTCAACAGTAGGCCAGCCTGGTCAGACAAATTTTCTCTGGCATGTTTACCGTCCAGCATAAGGGAAGGTCGGGTAGCTGGTTGTTTTCCTAAATACAAAAATGTCGTTGTTTTCCTAAATATAGGAATGGAATGGAAGTGTCTGTAGCCTATGTGTGTGTGTGTGGGTGTGTGTGGGTGTGTATGTGTGTACCCGGTGGTACCGCGTAAATGTGAAATGGTACTCCCAAAGAAAAAAGTTGGGAACCTTGGAGTACGGTCAACCGAAAAAATAAATAATATAAAAATAAATAATATACCTCTCTTGGGGCTTAATTTTCCACCCAGAGATATGCTAAAACCTCAGAGCTTCACGGGGGTTTCTCCCCCTGGACCCCACCAGCGGCCCTAAGGCGGGCCCGTGGACCCCACCCGCAAGGTCTCGCGCTCCGCTCCCGGTTTCGCGCTGCGCGAGAAAATCTTTCCCCCCCCAACATTTTCCTCTGCCCTCACTTTGCCCCCCCCCCCAAGTCTGACATCCTGGCGCCGCCACTGTAGCTACGTTTCAATTTCTTTCACTAAACAGAGACTTATTGTCTTCTATTTGTACGGTAGAGCATACCCGCTGATCCATCATAATGGGAGCATTTGAAGCCATAGTATGACCTACGTCTGTGCATACAAAGTTTCACTTTGCTCCATACCAACCAACTAGAATGTGTTATGAAACTTGATTCTTACACAATCGTACAATTTTATTTCACCCCTGTACATGTAACGGTACGAGTGAGATGTTGTACTTGGGGTTGAAGGACATTACGCCTCTCACAGTCGCCTTAGCGACAGTTGCCATGGAATTTTTATGTATGTTTGATATATGATACATGAGGGTATAACCTGGTATGGTACTTCAGGTAACTATTATTCCACATTAAGGTAGGGGTCAAGACGTGTGAAGATGTGTGTGTGTGCCCTTGTTTTCGGGTGGGATCGAGGACCGAAACAATAGATTTTAGGTTCTCTGTAGGAAATTCAATAGATTTGTCCGGTCCTCTCAAGATTAACAATAGACAGCCTATTGCTAAGGTAAGGGTTAAGGAAGAAAAAACAAAAGAAAGCACAATGAGGTCCTCGGAATGATTGGAAAACAAAGCTGAGTGTGTGTGTGTGTATGTGTTGGAAAGTAAGTTTCAGTTTCAAAAGGTCTCTCCCGCAACTCCTCCTAGACCACAAAGCCGATGAAGATCAAAATTGGTAAGTAGGTAGGTGACCCATGGTCTGAATTTGTATGTTCGGAAAACTTTAAGTCAGAGGTCAAAGGTAAAATTATTGAAAATCTTATACTTGCTGTGCTTCTGAATCTAAAGTCGCTATTTTCTTACGACTTTCAAATACATGACCCGTATATTAGATTTTATCTGAAAATCATGTTTGTATGTTTTTAAGTCAGGGGTCAAGTTCAGAGATCAAACGTCACATTTGACACCGAACTGTTTGGGTCTGCAACTCTTCTTGTACCATAGTGCCGACGATGGTGAAAGTTGGTAGACCCATAGTCTGAAATTTGTCTCCAGTAAAACATTGAAGTTCAGAGGTCAAATTAGTGAAAATATTTTGTTTGCAGTATTTCGTAATCAAAAATGGCTATGTTGATGTGACCTTCAAATATATTACCGCCATACAGCATTTTACCTTTTAAATCATCCTTAAATGTGTTTTGAGGTCAAAGATCAAATTGAACATCAAAAAGTCTGCATCTGCAAATCCTCCTTGACCACAAAGCAGATGTGGATCAATGTTTGTAGATGGGTTGCCCATGGTGTGAAGCTTTGTCTCCTGTTGAAATTTAATGGCAGAGGTCAAAGATCAGAGGTCAATGGTCCAATTGGTGAAAAATTATTTTGCTGCATCTTTTAATTCAAAACGTTTATTTTCATTGGACCCTGGAATATATGACTGGTATACAAGACATTATCTCGAAATGATTTTTACATGTGTTTTGGTGTTTTGCCTAATTTGACATGGCAAAGATTTTATTTGCAACTCCTCCTAGACCACAGTGCGGATGAAGTTTAAAGTTGTTAGATAGGTGGCCCATGTTCTTAAGTTTTGTTTCCCGTCAAAACGTAAGCTAAGAGGTCGAAAGTCAAAGGTCAAGTCTTGAATCGGCAAAATATTTTGGAAAAGTGTGTCGCGATTCCCTTCTAGACAGTAATAGCTTATTTTTGCTGATGAAAGCTGATTTTTCCAGGATAGGTCCAAATATATGCCAATAATAACAAACTAAACCTCCCCAAGAATCCCAGTTGCGGAATTTTGAGAGTCCAAGATGGTGTTGAAAATGACCGTCATTTCCCCATTTGCATCATAACTTTGTCTCTAGAAATAGCAGAAAGTAGAAACGGTGTGAGATCATATATTTTAGTGCACTAGGTATCCAATACATTTGCAACTTGTGTAATTGAAAGCTGCCACATGTCCTAAACCATGATGACGTCCATATAGTTAATCAAAATGGTCGCCATTTTCAATAACGTTGCCTTCCGCGACAATAGAAAGTTCAAAGTGTCAAATGCTCTTTTAGGCTAACAATAATCTAATACACTTGTTATCCAGAGGACCAAAACCCTGTAAATGACATGTGGACATGTGGTATTTTATGTATTGCACCATGAACACGTGTTGTATTAGTCCTGAACTTCACCATTTGAATACGCAGTTGTTGGTGTAATCTCCTCAGCATGCAAATGCTGACCCTGTATTACGAAATGGCTGGTCATGCGTTTATTGCGCATCAAAGTGTCCAAGTCTCTTGCAACTACAAGTCAGGACAAAAATGTCCAAGTTTCTTGTAGCTACAAGTCATGTTGCCGAAACCATCAGGTTTCCACCCACATGATACCATGTTTCAAAGAAAGTTGTCAGGTGTAACAGAAATGCCATTTCTACAGGTAGAATTGTTCGGACTTAAAATCGCCAGTCCCATTCTTTTGGGGGACGATCTTGCTTATCTACTGTTGATAAATGTGTAAAGAATGTCGTTTTGCTGCAGCAATTGTTGGATGTAAACTCCATAGTTGAAATTCCGATCAATTGCCCTGTTGTATATCATGGGGTGGTTAACAAAATCGTAGTTGGTTCCATACAGCTTCAAAATAAAGGCTTTCTTACTCTCCACTTTGTTGAGTGCTTTCACTGTTTACAAAGATTCCCCCTTCTAGTGTACTATACTGAATGCTTTACTCCTGCAGTGGTATCTCCTGTAACATTCTGAATATCAGGAATGCAAAAGCTGACACTGTCACATGTCTGTAAAATCACATACTAGAACCACTAATGTGACAAGTCAGTCAGTATTATATCCAACAACTTTACAACATATCCATACAACTTTAGAAGTCTCATGTCTGTCTGCTTCAATTTCAGTTTTCAGTATGCAGACCATTAGCAGTTTCAAACGAAGAAGTCTCCTTATTGTTACTATTGGTCAAGAATGATTCCTGGCGTGAACAGGCACGTTTTCCTCTACGTCTCTAGATGTTCCATTTGGGCTGGCGGTAATCTCTTTTGTAACTTTGTGGAGACTCCTCTTCAATATCTATAAATCGAAAGAAACTGTCAACTCATCACCATGACTCACATGACTCATGATAGGCCTCACATACACCACCATAAGTGAATGGTTTGGCTGAATGAAGCAGATGGCCACCTTGTAAGACTGATGACCTTTCTTTCTGTAGCTTGAAGTGCTTGATAAAGTATTTCAACAGGTAACCAATAACATTTTTTGCTGGCGCTCGTTTTACTCCGTCTTAAACAGAGGTGACTCAGGCGCAAGTGCAGAAGCAAGGAACTCGTCCATCTCAGAAGTGTTATGCAAGACACATATAATCTTGTTGAATAAGAGAGATAGATTAAATTCAACATTCTCTCCTCTGACTCTTACAATTTTCTCTTTTTAGCCAATTGTAATTACTTTGTCATATGTCCATAGTGTACCGGCAATGTTTGTTACTCCTTTCCCGACATTAATAATTCCAAGGTCTAAAGCACAATCACATATGGCACACGGATCGGCAACAAGTTCGCTTCAAAAGCAATCTAGAGGTTCTGTTTCAAAACCTGCTAATGGTGGATGTGCTTCTAGCTGTCGATCAAAGGTGATCCTTGTCATCTCTCGAATCTGTGCTTTTGCAAAGGTCCGTATGTTTCTCCGATGTATACGTGTGAACACATATGTATTGCTCTAGTGCAAGACGAGCCGGAGCACACCAAGGTAGTGTGGGTAAATGCAGATAATGTAGGCACGTGAGCTCGTAGAGCATGCGAAAATGCATGACCAAAACGTTTGTGTGTGACTGCATCTCTGACATATACGCCATGACCATCTTACAATAAGCTTTAGCTTATTGAAGATAGTCCTGCTACAATGAAACCGTGGTCGGGCTTACGGTTAGCGACAACGGAACTTTGACTAAAATATAGAGGAAGAAATTCTGGTTTGACAGACATAATTATAAAAATGTTTGGGTCATATTACTTAAAACTCTAATAAAAAGACCCCTTTGATTTATACTTTCTTTCACTTTTATATCAGAACATTGTCACAAGTATACCATTATAAACACAGACAATAAGAAAAATAACAAACGTGTTAATTACTTTTAGTTAGTGTTAATCTTATGATTCTGATAGACCCCATTGCGCTAATGACAAATCAGCTGCTGCAATACTCATACCGTAAAAAAAGAGGCCAGTTTAGACGCCATTTTGAATAAACCTGCTTAGAAGCATTTGATGTATTTAGATAACAATTTTATAAGATTCCTTTTTGATCAAGACATAAACGTAGATACTGTTTTTACTTTCATGCTAATCACTACTTTCGCGGAGCGACTCTTTTAAATGGCGGCCACTTTGATTAACTATGTGGAGGCCATCTTGGCTGATGACATGTAGATTTTGATTACATTTGATTTTGATTACCTAGTTATTTATTTTATTGGATTCCTAATACACTAACACATATGATTTGACACCTTTCCTGCTTTCTGCCTTTCCTACTTTCTGCCTTTTCTACTTTCTGAATTCTCAAAGTTCTACAACTGGGATTCTTGGGAACTTTAGGTATGTTATTCTATACTAATTCCCATGTGTATCCTGAAAAAGCCAGTGGGGCTTAAAGTAGACAAAACAGGTGAATTGTGTCAAGACTACCAAACGGCGCGCTATCATCAGTGGACGCTAGCGAATCCTACACAAAGAAACTAAAAAAAAAATCAACAAGATAACAGTCTATCCGCCAACATTAAAAAGAGCTTCCTTCTCTTACATTTTATGCATGACGTTTCGTGACATCATAGGGTTTTGAATGCTAATGTAAAGGAGACGATTTTCGAACATATTCCCCTTTTTTTCAACAATATTTCAAAATTTAGAAACATTCAAAAGATTGCAATCGTGAAAACTATTTTCCAAAACATAAAAATGAGTGTTGATGTCCACTTCGAGGTTGATGTCCTATTTGTGTATCATTAAATTTCGTAAATGAGTCAGGTACTCTGCAAATGTAAGATAAATTATTTGCGTCCCTTTATACACGTGCATAATATGTATTAACACGACATGAAAGGGATGGCAAGTTTGCATGTCCCGCATGTACCCGTTTGTGTATAGACTATATCCAGTACATATAAAAGTTTTACTTAAATGGCGGTATCCTAAATTGTTGATTATAGGTGTTTGTGCCATTTAATTTTCAAAATTTTGGTGTGACGGAAAGCTTATGTTGTCATTTGCAAATATGGATTTAAAAAAATCGAATCGACTCATTAAATGAGTCAGGAAATTCCAAAGTTTAGAGACAAGTGTTTGCGACGTAGGAAATACCGCCTTCCCTTCGAAAGTCTTTGTTTTCACACCCAATGGCAAAAAACTTTAATTTCTAACTAGATGGAAGATCAAAGTGTACACCTACCTTGCTATAATGAAGAAGGAAAATCCTCTTTTTGAATTATTCAACAAACAGTTGGCTATCAATTGTCAGTTCAGCTCCGTGAAATGCCATTCGTCGAGACGTCCAGGATTGGGGATTTTAGAGAACAGGTAATTAAGTAAGTGGTTGCGTATGGACTGATGGATGAATATACCCCCTAAATCGCTGAAGATACCAGGTAAGCTTCTGGACATAGTGTTTCAGTATTTCCTAGATGGAAACTGTTCTCTTCATTTATCACTTTATTTATTTATTTTTTTTTTTTGTAGTTTCACTCAAATATTCGAAACTTGTGGAGTCATAATGGTTGCTTGTGAGAGGTTAAGAGACTCCACCTGCCCCCAGGAGAGTAGTTGTATTTTGTTTTCTAGAGAGGCCTGGAACGTAAATGGGGAAGTCACGATGAATCATTTGAAACAAAGTTACAGTTGGGCACCTTGTATTTGGGTCAGACGGGAGGGAGCTGGGAATGTACGAGAACTCTATAATAAGCGGAAATCAACTAGGAACAGTGTTTAGAAAATATGTCACAAAGGTACTGCTTAAATTAAAGCGCCGAAAATCTTCCATTGTAATAACTTTGTAAGTTTTGCCTTTCGAATCGTCATTGGACTTGAATATTGATGATCATAACACTACCATCTTGTTTTGGAAGAGAAAAATAATACCCAGTGTATAGACTATACAAAGCCCTCCGCATGCCTGTGGGCCTAAATCAAATTTGACAACTCGGTACTTCGGTGACAGCGGTGAGTGATAAGTAAGCATGACCAGGTAAGCTAATCACAATTGCAAGAGCGACACAAGAGCATGAATAATATGAGCCAGTGTTCGTTAACGTTACGTATTATAGATGTAGCAACATAATGGCCAGGAAGATGATATTTATCACTAAGTCTTGTGAACAAACCCAGGCATTTACAAAGATACACACGCTCTGGACCCACATTGACACTCATTTTGTGGTGACTACAGAACATGCTCTATTGAACTAAAGGAATGTTTATCGAACACATATTATGAATTCATTATTTTGCATTATATGGACATGAGCCACCATCAAGACACCACCAAGGAGAAATAAAAAACTTGATGGAAGAGAAACTACCATCAACCTCTTGTAGTGGAAGTGTCGATTTCAAAACAACAAGGATACTCAACTAAAATTTGCAAGTCCAAAGAGTCTAGAAAATACCATTCCCTGGAATTTGAGAGGTGTTTTTTCATTTTCTTTTTACACGCTGCGCGTCAATATGATTATCATTATTCCTTACCCTCGTCCCAACCAAAACTTTTGTCACCACACAAAGAGTCGTTTAATCGCTAAATCGGAGTTCTTTTTATTTTCAGGATAAAAAATATCTTACCTAATCTATGTAAAGTTTTGCCCCTTTTACGTTATTTCTTATTTGCAAACAACCATGTATATATGACTTTACTAAAGTCATAAGATCTGAGCTAAGACCTGGAAAACTGATACACCACTTAAAATGTGTATTCCTAATTTAACCGAGTAAAACCTACACGACAACTAAAACAGTAAACTAAGTATGTCATAACATTGAAGAATATGAATCAACAAGATTAACATATCAAGCTTATTTAGGAATGAATGATAAAGATCTTATTTTAAAAATGGAAATGAATACAACAAAGATTTGGGACACCATCATTATCCAATTTCGTTGGTAATCATGCTACTGCACTAATCTGATTTTGCTAGATTCATGAAGTGATCTCCTTTCAATTCCATAAATTCTATTCGGTCGTCCTTTGTTGAATTTATCGCTTTTATTTTATCATAAAGTTTCTTTGCAGTCTCGTTCCACCCGGCAACTGTCCATCTCATGCCCTGGCATCCGTTTTGGAAGGCAATCTACGGTTAAAAGGAAAGGAGCTGATGTCAAAGTTCAGGAGAAGATGTTAGAATTAAATTAGAAGAATTAAATTACTGCCTGTGATTTGGAACCACATTCGATTGTTCGCATGTAGGCCACCAAGTCAGACTTTGAACAATTCTGGCACTCTCATACCATCAATATATTCAGCAAGATTGAAAGCCCGGACTGCAGTAACAAAGCTTAGTGAATATTCCACGTCGTAATTATGGACAGCAGATTCAAAACTGCTCCCATGGCCTAAGGCACGGATATGAAAAATTCCCATTACAATAATCAGAAACTCTCAAAGTAACATATACTCTCCTGCATATACAAAGTAACATACAACAAAACGTTCCTGGTCAGCAGTGTTACAACATACACAATTTCTATGACAGTTGACAATTAAGAAACCGAATGAAAGCTACCAATTGACAGAATACAACAGGATTAATATTGGTTGTATTTCAGTGGGTAAAGCCAAGGAAATATATTTCATTGTCATCATCTATTTATCAGTTCAATTTGATTTTTGTAACAGTGCATCTCGGTGTTTTCATATTTATACCTTCAACACCTCTGCATATGGGCATGGATCACCGTTCTCGAAGCAAGAACAGTGTAGTTGGTGGTTGTCAATCAATTTGCGTCTTACAAAATAGGATATATTTGTTGAGTTAAGGCTTGAGGTAAGAGTAATTAACATGCGTTAACTTTCAATGTTGCAACGATATGAGAATTTGTGTAATTTTATTTACATTCTTACAATGTGTCAATGAACACCGGTAACGTTGTTAAACTGAAATAATTGAAGATTTCTTTTTTTCAACATGTATGTTAATGATGATTTTCATCCATTGAGACAAGTAACATACACAGACCTATTTTACCAAATATTTCATGTAAACGCTATTTTACTACTTTTTGTTATCGAAATTAAACACCCTTTTATGATAAAAAAATTTAAACGATTGTTTTAGTTCTCACCTTCGCTACGTTTTGAAGTAGTCTGAATCCATTACCACGACCTAGGGACAAAAGAAGTTAGTACACAGTCATAAGACGTGCTAGTCGTCAACACAGTCGAGAAGATAAAGTATTTTACTGATCAAAAACTGGCCATGATCTATTTGAAATATACATTAGATGGCTTTACGTTGATATTTTTTTTTTCGTGGATGTCCAAACCAGTTTTCAAAATAGCTAATGTATATATTCTCCAATTACGAAAGGATGATTTACTTCAGCAAAGTTATGATTTTTCATATTTCTGCATTTGAAAACAATGTTGTTTTATTTGATGCAGGCTATACAATCGTTCATCTGTTGGTGTAAGACAGACCGTCGTAAAGTTAAATCTATTACATATTGCCTGTGCTGAATATTAGAAATATAAAAAAAAACATAAAAACCAATAATAAGCACTTGGCACATATCGTATTTTCTACAAATATCAAGTAAGAATTAAAATACAGACCTCGGTGATCAGTCAATATGTACAAGTCATCTACGAATACCATCGGTCCAGACCAACTGCTGAAGCAATAATTAAAGACTGAAAATCCGACGATATCTTCGTTCTCCTCATGTTTGTGAATCAGCAAAATACATTGATACCAGCCTTTCGAAAGATACTCAGCAAGCTCTAGGGAGATGATCATTAACAAAAAGGGAAACCAAAAATAAAATGAACTTTGTTCCAGGTGAATTGCAAAGGTAAAGTGAATCTGATATCGCTTTACTTAATATGACGTGTGGTTTCAGAATAAACCAACATGTGCATATGTGAAGAACTTTCGTAATTCGATGTTCAAAGTCACATTCACATTTATGATTTGCAGACATAATTCATGTTCAAAAATAATGTTGTGACATTGTGCTATTCTCTGTAACAGCTCCATCATTGTTAGTTGTGATGTAACAAAAAGAACCCAGTATTTGCGAAATTGCAGACATGGAATCGACATTTTGAGGTTTTGCTCCTTCACTTTAGAACACCCTGGATGAGTCGTTTTCTTTGATCTGGGCTGCTTGGTAAAGAGAAAATGTTTTTCAGACGCTACTTGCCAATCTCCGCTTACTACTGCCAGGACGGCGGGTGGAAAAGGCTTCACGCTTAGTCCAGATTCCCTCCACTGCTGAAAATCATTCAGTACTTTCAGTTCTGGAAGCGCCTGAAACCGCCCCCTCATTTAACATATATATTAGGAAATATTAAAAAACGACATAGTTGAGGCGATCGCAATTTACTATTCGAAACACGCACCCTCTGCAGACACTTTAACGACTTCAGACGGCATCTTGTGATAAAGGGCGTTGCTCGTGATCATCTTGTGTATATCTCCTGTGTCTTTTTTCTCAGCTTTTCTGATGAAATAATTACCCGCCATCTGGGATCATGAAAAAGAAAAAATAAAAGACTGTAGTATACTTACAATTTCGAGTGTAATGATTTTTTTTTATCCTTGCCACTATTGATATAAAATGATAGAACGTGTTTAATAATGTTATTATATTTTACAATGCGTATGCCATCCTCTCTTCATAAAATCCTTCCCTAAATCATTTAGAAATATTCATCAATTTAAGTAAAGGCAAAAACAAAACAAGTTTTATTGGTATTAACTGTGCAACATGTGTCAACAAGTCTGCAGTGTTGGGTGCAAGATGTCAGAGGTGGGGGGACAACCTGTGATTCCCCCGATTGACACTGATATGAATGTGACTAGTGCACCTTTTGTGCACCACGAGCACGAAGCTACAATCTTGGACAAAATACCTTCGGACACCCCGCGCCCCGTTCAATGTTGGCTGTAGGATTGCTGTTCAAAGGGTATATTCACTTCTATAGCGCGCAACATTGGGAAGGGGGGGGGGCGAAGTTTCATGTTATCTTCTCACATAAAGGTCAGTATTATATTTGCAACTTATGACAAAGTGTCCCAACTCTTTTGTCCAAGATTGAAGAGTGTGCACGTGTAGGGTCCAGCGACCTGCGCTGGGTTCCCTTTTGGGGTCCAGGGGCAGAGCTCTGATGGGGGTACAGGGGGAAAGCCCCAAGGGATATAAGGTAATCAGAATGCCATAAATTTGTTTTAGATTCCTTATTAATCAGGTGTCTTTCGTTTCAGATTTTGTGAAATTAGACTTGGAATGAAATAACCTGTAAGCCTAAAAATCTGTGTACGCTGCCTTCATGATTATTGGTAGGGCGGGCAGTGCCTGTGCTGTTTAGTAATGTAGTATGGAACTAATGAAGATCCCGGAGGGACACTAATTACAGCGCTCGTAGCACGCCCAAAAATGTTGGTTCTCATCAGGAAAATGTATCCTCTGGAGAGCGAAACCAGGCCTTCGTGGTGGGCTGCATTCTGTATCGTATCGTCTTAGACTCCCCAACTGTACGGAGTACCCCGAGAGGCGGGTCCCCCTACCATCACTTGGCCCAAAGCCCGTTGAGAGTCTTCAGTCTTTTTCTTTTTCCCTTACCCTTGAATCCCCCGAATAAGAACTAAGAACTTTATTCACTGTTGCGTTTGGGTATTTTGAAGAATAACGACAACATCAAGATCTTACAAACGGAGAGATATTGTACCGTTAGTGCGAATTTATTGTAGAACTACAGCAGACCATTTTGCAACAGCCTAGACCAATTTCTCTTTTCTACATGATCCCCCAAGAATATTAGGATTCTCACCTACAGTACTGTACTTACCTCAAGTATGGGAGTTCCCCTGATTGCATTTAAGATGTTGCCCAACGAATCCTTCTCATGGAAAATGCGGGTCACATACTTACCTGTTTTTTTGTTTGTTTTTTTTAATATGTTTGCCTTGATAATGTTGCCATCTACACTGCAGACAATGTTACAAATGCTGGAGCTCCATAAATTGATTTCGATATATCCCCATCCATCTTTAACAGAAAACTGAACCACCAACTGATGACACCACGCACAGAATTGAAGTGGTTGTCCACTTTGAAAAGAGAACGGAGTCCCTCTTCTGCTGGCAATTTATGAATCAGTCACAACAAATGTTAGCCTCCTTAAGGCAGCGTTAAACACTGAAGATGAAGAGTGGTAGGCGGTCCTTGCATTGCGTTTCTAGGATGAAGGAATGACATTCTTCAAGGTCCAATATATCGCTTAAATCCCACGATGTTGAACAACCATCCACCTTAACATATGTTCTAGAACAGATACTGCGATAAAGCTTTCACATTGTCACTTAATTTACGATTAAATCTAAAGAAAGACAACCATATGTGACAAGAATGCTTAATTTTTAACAATTATTGCAACATTTACACTGCAATGTGACAGTTTTAAATTGTACATGCATGATTTCATAGTTCCTCGCTCGAAGTGCGTGAATGGATTTGTATTTAACAGTTTGAACTTTAGTGAAGTTAGAAATTATTTGAAGCTAAGACGTGCTTGAGAAAAGACATGAGGTGTGATTTAATGAATTACGCAAAATTGTCTAATCCATTTTTTAAATTGAAATTACTTTGATCATTTGCAGGGAAATAAAATTCTTCTATGAAAGAAAAGCAGACACATGGAATACTCATTTGTGATAGCCCCGATGTTTTTTGGGAGATATTCTAGCCTGGGAGTAATTAGTTTAACTTTATTAATTAAATATAAAAGGAAATGTAATTAAATGACAGTTGTACTGACTATACTGACTCACAATGAAGCTTGCACATGCATTTTACACAAGAATCTGTCCAATAACATCATTTTCAGTAACTTTAATTACAATTTCTCGTTTCGCTATTCCCTTTCGGTCCCCAACACACTGAGTTCTACATTCTAAATTTCGAGATTTATTTCAGATCTCAACTTATTTTTCATTTTCATATTGTTTGTATTCACAGATTCAGAAGTTTCGTCCATTCTGATCAGTGGCGGCGCCAGAATGTCAGACTTGGGGGGACAAACTGAGGGCAGAGGAAAATGTTGGGGGGCAAAGATGTTCTCGCGCAGCGCGAAGCGCGAGGCCGTGCTGGTGGGGACCAGCGAGGCGCCTTAGGGCCCCTGGTGGGGTCCACGGGCAAAGCCCTGGTGGGGGTCCAGTGGGCGTAGTCCCCGGAAGCTCTGAGGTTTTAGCATATCTCTGGGTGGAAAATTAAGTCCCAAGAGAGGTATATTATTTATTTTTATATTATTTATTTTTTCGGTTGACCGTACTCCAAGGTTCCCAACTTTTTCTTTGGGAGTACCATTTCACTTTTACGCGGTGCCTTCGAGTACACTCACACACACATAGGCTACATACACTTCCATTCCAGCCACTTTATTCTTTAAAAATGTGCAGTGCTTATCAATATTCTTTGACAGTTCATGCTCACTTGTACAGTATGCATAACGGAACATAAATGTTCCTTTGCGCAGCAGTTTCACGCGCCCTTGAAAGACGCAGCTTTATACGTGAAAGCCTGTTGGACTGAGGAATGTGGACTCCTCTATTTTTGGAGGGGATTTAACTTTAGTGAAAATAACTGTGGTTATTGTAGAGGTAGTTAAATAGCCCTACATTTTATTTCACTATATGATTTACTTTCTACTAGTAATAAAAAGTGAGGCCTACTATTAACACATTTATTATGATGCAGCCAACGACATTCCTATATTTAGGAAAACAACCACCTACCCGCCCTTCCCTTATGGTGGACGGTAAACCTTCCAGAGAAAATTGGTCTGACCAGGCAGCCCTACTGTTGAAGTGGCTACGAGCATGATATGAAAACTGGCAGCCTGTGTAACATAAATTAGGCATTTATCAATCATGGTTCCCCGGAAGCTGTTCTTATTCAGTCCAATGTCAATACATAGTTTTGTGATTAAAT
Organism: Stichopus chloronotus; assembly: GCA_021234535.1. NCBI lineage: Eukaryota > Metazoa > Echinodermata > Holothuroidea > Aspidochirotida > Stichopodidae > Stichopus > Stichopus chloronotus. The sequence goes on from CM037842.1 coordinate 15,151,437, forward strand.
TAACTTTAGATGAGTACAAGATCTGATTGGGAAGGGTGAGAGCAACTGGGGGGGGGGGGGGGAAGGAAACAATCTGGAGGGGCAAAGCCCCCTCATCCCCCCCCCCCCCCCCCGTAGCTACGCCACTGATTCTGATACCACTTGGTTGATATATATTGTAACTTCTTATACTGCGTTCTCAAAATAATTCCTACACTAATATAATAAACGACAGTATCCATTTTTTGCCAACATTGTGGCATGCAAAGTTCTGTCACAAGCTGTTTCAGGCCCACCAAGTAACCCATCAATAATTGTATACAGTGTAATTATTCACTGTGTTGTTATTGGCTTGAACTTCCACGAGTTCCAACTGCGAGCATTTATCCATTGGTACAATAAGGACATGGACAGCACCCGAAGTTATCATGCCATGATGGCTGATTTAGCCTTCAGTTCTTAGTGTTTTAAGCTACGTGAAAATCGACATGCCACCGTTATCACGTTCAGCGTGCACATTTAATTACCTGTACACGAATATATGTTTTCTTCAGTGTCTGTAAACACTACAATATGCGTTCACAAGCAAATGCAGCAGTTTTCCTAGTTCTAATCTGTTATCAGTGTAGCATTGACCTAGACCTTACCCCACGCAGCGTACCTTGGATGAATGGTCACAACATGTATCTTTGATATCTTGAAATTTACCCCCAAGAAAAGAAAACTGAAATCTGAATTGCAGCTTCCATGTCAATGATAGTGACCTCCTTTGTTGCATGGGTGGAGTTTGGAAATTATTGTTGTAAATTATTATAGGTAGTTGTCACATACATCTTACGTTTTTCTCCTTCCAAATCTGGTGTAAGTGTGTCTCCTTACCGGATTTGTGGCCAAAAAAATCTGCACATGGCTAATTCAGTCACAAATTAAACGCCCCAGTAGCGAGAAAACTGTATTTTTTATCTTATGTTATAATATACACGGGCATTTGTTTCATGTCTCTCCCCAAATCTGAACATGCTGGCGTTGTTTTGTAATATCCTTAGGCCTACCACCGGCGAGTGAACTATGACTTAACATCTGACATATGATGCTACACGTGCTACCTAAACATATAAGTAAATCCTGGCTGACTCCATATAAACAGATCTTCCTGGCTGACTCCATGTAAGCAGTTCAGTACTTACGATGTTCGTAACATGGTGATCACAGAAATCTTCCTATTACTGTATACTGACCTTGATATTGCTATGGTAAGTGGTGATGAACACGGTTGATCAGAATACGTCTCGCCACTAAGGTACCTTAACTCATTTGGTGATACACTCAAACGTTTACACAGATTTCCACCTACGAGTAAAATCTCAGAGACTTTTTTCAACGTTTCTGAGGTCAAATCAATCATTGCAAGCCAGTGAAAAGTAAGATTGGCCTAAGCAAAAATTCAATATTTTAAAATTACGAAATCTGGAACCTATATCACACGCAACGAGAAGATTGGAAGATCCAAAAGACTCGCTCTGTCGCTGAAGCACACACATTGATCCAAGTGTGTCTATGTTTATCAGGAGTCATATCATGATCAGTGCGACGTTTCGTTTTGTCAGCATACAAACAAAAAAGTACTCTCTGTAAAAAGAGAACCTAGTGTGCCAAAGAAGGTAGGTAAGGGTTGGGATACAACACTCTGAAAATTAAGTTCAATCAATATTGACCATTCATGCAATGGCATGGCGTGGTGATGTACATATTTGTTTCCTTAATAATCCACAATACGTTTCTGTGACATAAAGTGAGTAAGTAAACAATACAGGGTAAGGTCTAACTGATTACACCTGTATCATATTAGTGCAACTGATAAAGAGTTGTGCAAAGGTCGCTCAAAACGTTGCGTCAAAATTTCACGTTAATAACTGTAGAACAACTCTTTTAATGTTAAAGAAATCACTGAACTCATTTTATTTTTCATTTAGTTTGTTACGTCCCAGCAAGCAAAATATTTGGGACTCACATGGGTATAGGCTACCTGTGCTGAAAGGACACAGATAGGCAAACCACGTGGGGCTCAGATGAGATAAATGTGGCCCAGTTTGAACATATGGGGCCCAGCTGTCGTCTGCATCGTGGACCCAATTTATGACTCATGTGGGTAATATGGATTACTTCTATATGGGTTATGATTGGGCAGTTTCTGCAGTTCTATCATTCTCAGTAATCCGTTTATACATGATAAAAAGTGTTTGTGCAGTATTTTTATTGCATTAAACGAGAGAAGCAAAACAAGGGATGCTCTGCACCATAAGCAATTTCTTGAAATCCTGCTTATTTTCTTAGAAGATTTGAAAAGTAAATGAGGAAGTTGGGGTCAATGGTCACAATCAATTGGATGATTAACCAACGACAACATCGATAATTGAATGAAATCTGCGCAAATTAATGAGAATTCATGATATAGATTTATTTACTGATTTTGTCCTGTGTAAAGCGCGCCACCCACTCAAGAGGTCAAGCTCAATGCAGAATTTGTACCGGTGTTATGTTAGGCCATGCATGGAGTGGAAACAGAAAAAACAAATTTAAATGTAGGACTGAAATTAAATTGCTCACGTACCCCAGATAAAGCTTATCTTAGTAAAAAGATAGCCCATGTAGCCCATGTGACATCCATATGGGACCCATGTGGTGCATATGGACACCATCATGTTGAGGCCTAGATGGGTCCCAGATACCTAGCTGAATTAACGCTTACTTCTAGTATTCTTAAGGTGTATTGTTAAACTGTTAAGTATATTGTTATGTTGATATGCATTTAATTATTTCTAATTACCAAAGTCCCTATGAATTAGTATTTGGACGAAAATCCATCAAGACATCCCATGGACTTTGAAGAGATGGAATTTACGGAACTTGTTATAGATGGTTACGTATGCAAATTTCTTTTTCATTCCAATACTCAACTTTGAATGAAGAGTGAGTAAGACAAGTACAAAGACACTAGTCGGGTGGGAAACGTACACACACTCACTCACTGTATGTTCAGATCGGGTAAAACTTTACATACATACTTCAGATTTCAGTTGAGACTGGACGAAGAGCGTACAAAATAAATCACTACGATAAACACACCAAATTGACTCTAGTTGTTATTTTATATAGCGACAGATTACCGATTGATAAAGAAGAACAGTCGAAACACAACAACATGTACCAGAATGCAATGTTAACATTAATTTTTCATATAATAGTAAGACATTACTGGCATTGACTGTTCCAGAGGAGAACCTTTATTTTAAAGGAAACCAGTCAATCAACGTTAATCAAAATCAAAAAGACCAATGGGAATGGACATGAATATTCATGTATGCAAGCTTAAGAGAAACGTTTCGTGTTTTTGGTTGTAACATATTTGATTTTCAATAAAAATATTCAACTCACATTCAAGCTTTAAGACCTTATCCATTCAAATATATGCATGTCAGTGCATCGATGTGTACACAATTTAGTGTAAGGTATTAGACAAATATAGAATTCTGCTCTCTGAGAAGAATAGTGGGAATAATAAATAATACTAAATTAAAAAAAAATAGAAAATTCTAAAATATTTCTCATATTCTTTTTCTTTCTCCATCGATGATACCTATAAATTCCGTCTTTATATTTTTGCTGGAATGAAGAGCCTCATATTTATGTATGCATCATGTGGCCTAATGGTTTATGGCTTTAAGCACAAATCGAATTTAATATCTATTTCAATTGAAAGTTACTTTGTAAATCGTTATCAATCTCTACCGTATAGTTGATTTCCAATGATATTTCCCTATCTATCTGTCTATCTGTCTGTCTGTCTGTCTGCCTATCTGTCTGTCTGTCTGTCTTTCTATCGATCTATCTATCTCTCTATCTATCTATCTCTCTATCTATCCATCTATCCATCTATCCATCTATCCATCTATCCATCTATCCATCTATCCATCTATCCATCTATCCATCTATCCATCTATCCATCTATCCATCTATCTATCTATCTATCTATCCTTCATTTCAGAATTCTTAAAAATGCTTTTCGTCACTCTTGTTTCCTTGGATTTGTATCAAATGTGAACACAATGTTTATTTTGTGATAGATCATCTGAGGTGTGAAAATAGTTTTCACCCAACGTCCCATTTGCTAAAATCGAACGCCCATCTCCTTTCGGCCCACATGAGCACAAAATGTGGTTCCTTGTCGACGATTATCCGCTCTGCACACGTAACTAGTCGTCACGGTCTTTTCATTTAGTAATATGAGGCAGTCATCAGATATTCTCAGCAGCTACACGGAATCTGAGGTCTGGTGTGCATCGCATAAACAGTAACTGTTGTGAAATTGTGTCACGTTTCACAGTAGTGTTGAAAACAGAAAAGGAAGTATTTAAAATTGCATAATGGGTTTTCATATTACATTTTTATTGCTACGGACAAGGTGGGTTTTCCAAATAGTTTACTTGGATTTATTTGTAAGGTTACTACGAATAGAGACACAATCACTCAGAAAAGTCACACCGTTGCCTCCTCTTCAGAAACTTTGCTATCATTGTGATCCGCATCAAATGCATAGTGAGGACGATCAAAAATTCACCTGTGAAATAGTAAAAACATCGGTCTGTAGGGTTTGATTTTTGTTAACTTATTTTCCAATCAAACAGTAAGAAGCCAGAGGTGTAACTTACACGAGGCAAATAACAGTAACGCTTTCCTTTTATTTCAGAGATGTCTATTACATAAGAAAATGTAATACATTTTCCCGTTGAAGATAATGGTAAAACCCAAACACTAGATTAAAAGGTAAGTTGTGCGTTCCACTTCACCTGTTATGATAACCAACATCAGGATGTTTAACAACATAAGAGAGACTGCAATCGCGTCTCCACTTCCACCCGGGATGTCGTTGGCAGCAACAAGAACGTTGATGAAGATAACAGTCAAAGAGAGCATCTATAACCAAACATGTATAACAGTTGTTTGAGGAATGTCAACTAAAATATGATCAAATTTTGGAAATAGTGCTAACAAATACTGTAACTACATCAAATTGATTAAAAATTGGACTGGAACCGAACGTTAGACATTCCATAAGCTCACACAAGTAGTGATTGCAAATGTAGCACAACGTTGGTATCTTATTAATGTTATTATTATTACTATTATTATTATTATGACTATTTTTAGTATCAATTTTGTTCCAATGTTTCAACTCCGACACCACTACCACCATTACTCCTATTGTCCAATTATGATTGCAGGACCTGCTGTGTTGAGTGTAATAATTCTAAAGTTATATAGTCCTTCAGTTAGGTTACTTCGTGGGCTTACAACGTCACATTCTTTCTCTCAACCTATCTTCACGTCGACGTGGCACATGTAGAAGATAGGTATACTTTACATAAGATAAACTGCGTGCATTAATCTTGAATGAATAACAGGTTTGACTTTATTTTATGCCGATTTTACTTACGAAATATGATTACTGGTATTGAAGGTGGAACAACTTACATGTCCACGGGTAGAGTAAAGACGTCGATAACAATTTATGGAAATATTAATACATTTTTACACTTAACTAAGAAGATTTATGCAAATCTGTCAACAGGTATCGCTACAGTCTTGTCATCAAACACGTGTAATCACACTTGGTCTAATAGTTCATTGCATTTTCGTTTTACCGTTTTACCTGTAGCCATTGCTCATAAGAACTCTTCATCGGTTGATAGCGAGAATGCAGTACAAGGAATACGACAGAGATTAATGTCGTCAAAATGACAGTCGTTCGGTCTTCCCATCCGTACAGAGTAATCAGAAGGGTCTGGGTAACTTTCCTGGCCAGTTCAACAATTTCCCAAAACCAAAAGTCGATCTTGTAATTTTCACAGAAGAAGTGAAACCACTTTGGCGTGGAAGAGTTGTAGACAGCAGAGGATATATTTGAGTCGTCATTATCGTCAAGAGAGAGATAAGCCATTAAAAGACGGTGGTTGCGAGAACGCAAATAGTTCTTACGCAGGTTGTAAAAAAGTGCCATCGGAAATCCGATCACGTAGATGGGTGTGAGAAGGAATGCAGCCACGTGGTATTCTCTTAGGCCAGAACAATCCATATCAAAATCAGATCGAAGACGTGTGATATTATATGTGTAATTCAGGTCAAGTGAAAAAGACTTACATGCCATTGGATACAGACTGAAAATGACAGAACATACAGATGGATACATAATGAACCAAAAAACTACGACGCATCCGCAAAGAGAAGTCTTTAGTTTTTGAAACTGAGACTGAAAAGACATGTATACTGTAGAAGAGTACCTAATACGGACGTACAGCTTTCTGATATGGTAAAATATGAGTGGGAAAAATGCTGTAATCAAGGGAGTGATAGAAGCCACAATGAACTGTAATTTTGGGTTGAAGTCAAATCTTACGTCGAAACATCTTGGACGGACAAACAATTTTAAGATGTTAATTTCAAAAGCGGTGATGAACTTGCCAATGATAACTAACGATCCTGTCCACGACATGTCGTGCAAGCTTGTAAGCATTTCCCCAATTACTTGATAGAATCCAAGGAAAATTTTCATCCTGGCAATCATGATATCGAACAAAGGTCGCGTTTGATGACTGTCCTCCTGTTTTCGTTTCACCCAAAGGACTGAAAAAACACTTATCAGACCACACAAAATAAAGAAAACGGCGCATTCTGAGATGATTATGGATAAACTTGGGCAAGGGACGCAAGAGTTAAGCACTAAATAGTAGCCAGCCTCACAGTTGGTACACAACCAACCCTTGTAACCAACAGCACAGTTTCCAGCTATGCTATCATTATTAGGACAACTGCTAGAGTCCGGGCATTTGAATACCCTTGGTATGCTTCCAGTGTACTGTTGGATATTCGAGTGTAAGTCAGTGTAAATTTTTATGTTATCAACAAATGATTTGTATTCCATTAAATTTGCACCAGGTATGCTCCAGTTCCACATATACCCAGGAAGAAGTGCCTGGAATTCATCTTCGCAGTTGAGTCCCTTTTGAAGACAACGGAAACAGGGTCCATACCGATCTGTTCGTGCATGGTCTTTCTTGCAGTAACAGGCACGGTAACCAGCATGTATGGACTGGTTGGTTCCTTCTGGACAAACGACACAATCTTTAGAAGATGCTCCTCCGCCATTCTTGACATACAATCCTATGTTACACAGTTTGCACTTTGGTTGAGCGATTTCATTTTGATAGAATCCCCCTATAATGAACCACAAAATAGTTCATCAAGAAAACCAAAGACTGTAGAATAAACTCCCGGGGTTCAACAAAATGTAATATTAATACTATGTGGGTCGTTAGACATTTAAAATATGTTGTGTTGGATCTCAGTACATGTGTGAGGTATCCAAAGTTATATTTAAACTACATGAAAATGTGAGCTGACAATAAGCAGCAGTAGCAGAACTACCACATGGGCCATGTCCTGACCGACTCAGATGGATTACCGGGCGCCCTTTTCAGCTTTTCACAAAAAGAGAGAATATTGAAGGAGTAGGTCAAGAAAATGGGAGTTTGAACACTCCATCGCCCTCTGTTATTCAGGAAATGATGACAGTTTTGCCAATTGTCTGCCTTCATCAAGCAGGTTCAGTATTCATTATGAAATGTGCGAATTTGATGTGTATATTTTCAGGCGAAAATTGGGCTGAAATGGCATTAATTTTCCATACATATCGAATAGATCCGTTCACAAGGAGATCATTTGCTCCCTTTATGTCCAAATTTCTAAATTGTTATCATTAATTAGATAAGCTGAATCAGTTTTACTTGGAAATGATATGTCTAGGTCTAAACAACCCACGAACTGCCAAGTTTTATTCGAAATTCATGACCCTTTTCAAATTTTGTGACGTTATCATTTGGGGAATTTTCCCAAATAATTTTCCAGGTGATGGCCCAAATCACGCGGCAGCGTGAAGACCAGTAGGATTTTTTTTTTATTATACACCGCCCTTAAAGGTCACGTTCGCCCCTGTGACTGAAACTGCTAACTCCGCCACTGATAAGCAGTCCATTATCTAATAAGTGTAATAAACCTGTGTTTGGTGCTATCACTATGTATTCAACATAATTTATTAAATATGTTAAGCGTGCATCTATTAATAGAGAACTATGATTATTATGATTACGACGATGATTATGATGATGATTATTACTACTAATTTTTTTAATTTAAATTATTCAGTACCAAGGGACAGAAAATACATGGAATTTAGATTACATTATCATAAGATAGACACACGATATCTGCGCAAGAAGTTTCATTTGGAAATGTAAACATGAACCAGTCTTACAAATACGTTGCAATGGTATTCTATATGTAGATAGACATGTAAACCACACTATACACATTACAATTTATTCGATGACCTTTCCTTAGTTGAAACATAGCGACATTATGAGGACCCGTCCACTGTTTTTACTTAATATTTACTTAATTTTCTAAAAGGTTTTAAAACATGCCATACAATCTCGATGGTGAGTTTTTTTCCCTTAAAGGTTATCTACATGAAAAAGTGCATGCATATTTCCATATTTACCTCTAGGGCATAAAGTGCATTCAATTACGCTTTCATCAGAATAAGTGCCCACGAAACATGGTCTACAGGTAGCCTGTTCCCAGTAGCCGTGTGGCTCTTTGCATTCGAAACCATTCCTGCTTAGAGCGTACCTAACGTTAAAATCATAACCTGTGTCAACGATTGGCATCGAAGATGAACTCATGCAGTTTCTGTTGATAAAGATACCATCTGTAACATATTAGCAATATATAATTAGAGTAGATTGTGTAAAAGTGGTTACTTTAAACCGTTTAAAAAGTTTGTAATTTAAATCTCAGATAAAACCCTTTTCAACAAACCTTGAAAGCTCTCTGATGTGCCTGTACAAAATTTTTTATTTGGATTTCCTATTTGTAATGATTTTGTAATTTCGTTGCTTTCGTAAATGTCACTATGCACCGTCTGCTAAGTGATTACCTAATAATCCTGTAAAGAAATTCTATTGTATGTTTTTTTTTCTTGGCTATTAAAACGGAAATTTCAACTTAATACCAAACAATACATCACAAACAATCAGTGTTACAATACGCTTTGGACAATGAACAGACATATCATGTCATGTTATTCACTAATTAGATAAGCATAGAAACGTATTCGTCTCTTTAAATCAAGTCAAAACAAAACATATTACAATAGTCATCGTGTCACAACACTTTGAACGATCAATGAACATGACAAAAATACAAGCAGATATATGCTTTGCTCCTATCTTGTGGAAAACAAGTTCTAGAAAAGATATGACAGATGTAAAGACCTAATGCAAGAAATGAAAGCTGTGTACAACATACCCAAAACGGAATGAATTTGGAGAAAGGTAGAGCAATCTAATTGGATCAGTACTGAATGAGAATATGTTCGAGTGTTTATACAGGCTACAGGCCACAGTGCTGTTAAAGTATGAGGGCAAAACTATAAAGGGTGGGTCATCAATGAGAACTTACAATTTGTCGTGATTGCGGTTTTTGGGTAAAGCATTTAAATTGTCACAGTTGATATATCTGTCGAAGAAATTGCATTCGAAATTATTTTTATTATTATTTGAAAGTAATCCCTCTTGATGACTTAGTTGGAGTGGTAGTAGTAGACAATTATCAACAGTTCATAGCAATCTCCGCTGACAATGTGCAAGTAGATGCTGAGAAATGTGTTCCCGTGAAAGGATAATAGTAGAGACTCAAATGAAAGTTTTAAAAATGTTTGAAACATTGCAAGAAATCCAATATTGCTCTGGTCGGACTATATTTCTCTCAACGAGATTATTTAATTATTCCCATACTATTATTACTGTCGTTACTTTGATTGTCATTTCATTATGATACCATTGCCATTGTTATTGATATAGTTATCTTTACTCTTACTATCTTCATAATTATATTATAATTACATATTATTATCATTTTCGTCTCCTTCTTGCCATGTTTCGTATTGTAATTATTATGTCATCATTATTATCACCGTAATCGTTAGTGCTATAGTCATCATCATTGTTTATACTTACAACACTGTGTCAGTTGATATCTTCTCCAAGGACTGTGAATTAATGTCGAGTATGTTGTTGCCGTAAAGGTGTCTAGAATATTTAGTGAATGTGAAAAAATAAAGAAAAACGTTACCCAACTTCAAGTCGTACGTGATTATTGCGATGATGGACGAAATCAGTGATGAACTATTGATCACTTAGCATTTGTGTTTGCACTTAGAAAGTAGGCAATGTGTGTTATTTTAAGGACAGTGCACCAGAGAAAAAAAATGATATACAACCATAGTCAACAAACAAGTCATAGAAGAGAGATTTAAATCAGCAAAATAATATTTATAAATTTCATGATCATCAACATGTTTCTTACATTTGGTTTATTGAACTGTTTCCAAACGGATTTTCGGTAATGCTGGTTAGATTATTTTGAAACAGCAATCTGTATGAGTAAAAATATTGAGTTATAAAACTTATTCACCTCATAGCAATTCATTTTGACTTCAGTTAAAACAAAATGTAAATTTTCCACCTTTGTTATCTATGCAAAGGAATTCAGATCCCAATGTTGAAATACAAACAAAGACCAGAAATTAAGCAGAAATCAAGTATTACTTTAACAATATGCTCATCCTGCGGTTATGCGATACCCAAAGACACTTTCTAAAAACACTCGGCTGCAGAAATCGCGAAATCAAGTGTGGGAAGTACGCTGAGGTAAACTGTCATCTTGCCAAGTGTTTCACATGTAACTACCATTTACTGTTTTCACAAATCAATGTTTTATATGATTGATTCTAATCTTTTTATCTCTTGTCACAAAGAGTACATTATTCAATAGGAGAATTATCACATACTTGTTATCAGATTCTTGAGATGGCAAAAAAATTACTGTTATCTCCTTAATCTGAAAATCTCCTACATAAGTTCAGACATTTATAAATGTGTCTGTCATCCACGTGGTCACATATTTAAGTCCAACAGGAATGCTATAACGATGGCAGAGTATTTCGTAAAGTGGCTTTTAACAGTTTCAGGGATGTACAGGATTATAACATGATAGTCTTCCAACCTGTAGATTTTGTGGGTGATTAAAAAAAAATTATAAGGTGAAGTAAATGTTTTATGGAAGGAACAATTTAAGATAGAAGATGTCTGAATTTAACTAACCATGACGGCTGAGCTATACACAAAAGTACGTCGTTTACGTAATATCCTTCTGAAACTTCTACGTAATTTTCTTATGTTTTTATGATTACAGTAACAAAGAGTTACAACAAAAGAAATACAATCTTGTTGACAAGAAAGTAGATTATATGACGCCGGTTCATAAATTGCTACATAACTTTACCTATTACTTTTGAGTTGAAACCAACGCATGCACAAACTGCAACATACACTTAAAAGGGGAATTAGAAAAAATAAAAATTATATATAAAAAGGACTTTCAAGGCAGAGAGCAATGGCGACCAAGTGAGCAACTGAAAAATCAGTTTTTCTTTTTACAATCAGTGAGATTCACACATTATTAAATATGCTTAAAGTTATCTTCAGGCCATTTGCTCTAAACTTAAAACGTTGAGCAAAATGCATTGTCTAACGAATACAAGACCAACTAAAAGTATAGAGACGTTTGTACAGCATTTCAATTTTTTGGCCTCGGTAGAGGAGGAATTGTAAGAACCGCTTTCATAGCGGTGTATATCCTTCTAAGTGTTGAATTTTTTTTTTATTGTGATATTGCATGCACCACTATTTTAATATGTAAATTTACTGTTTTATACGTTGTCGTGATGAAATCATTTGTTTCTTTTGCCAGAATAATAAAGTTAGCCCAAATATCTTTTTGAATTTTGGGGTACCGTCAATTGGTGGAAGTGCTTATGTAAATATTTTAAGTCTCGCATAGGGTAATGAACAATTACTCACAAGTAGGTCAGGTTCACATTCAAAAATGCCCCGTCTTCTACAGTATGGACTTGATTGCCATATAAACCTCTGAAGGAATAAACGTTGCATTAATGAAGATTACATTAAGCATTGCTTCTCCTTACAGTAACACAACCGGTATGTGAATATCTGGCTGTACCTGGAGGTCATACAGTTTATTTCAAGGAGAATGTTACGGTAATATCATGAAAGATAAATGATACACATGTCAAATATCTTGATTCTCCTTCACAATGGTAGCATTTATATTACTGATATTAAAAGAGAGAGTTAAAAATCAACATACAAACTGTGTAATGTCTAAAAATCATAGGACAATACTCACAAAATTTGAAGCTCGTTTAATCCGATAAAGGCGTAGTGGGGAATAACTTCAAGCTGATTTCCCGGCAGGAAAAGATATTGTACGTTGTTCCAGGTTGATTGGTTAAATGACATTGGAATTATCTGGGAAATTCTATTATCAGAGAGATCTCTGTAGGGACATGTAATGGTCAATATTTAGCAAAATCTACAACGTTTTCTGTGCTTAAAATTAATTCCATATCCATTTGTTGTAAGTGAATTCATATTTACTTCTTTTGGAGTATTGTTTCCTTCCTGATTATCGGGAAAAGGAAGAAGAATTTATTTGACAGCCTAAGGTGTTGGTGAGATTTTTTTTTCTCTACATGACGTTACAACCGTGCTAAAGTGTTCAACAGACCCTCTTTTATGCCCGATTACACATGTATTACCTATGGACGTGACACCTAATACCCCGTGCCAGGCAGCTCAAGAAAGCCTAGACATTGGATTGACAAACCTGAATTACTTTAGGAGAACGATGTTTAATTGACCATGTGGATTATCACATCATGAGGTGATAAAACTGACCTAAGGCGATGAAAATTTCCAGCATGTTGAACCTCAGTAGAACAAAAGAAGTTTGAGGTTGAAGTGAATCCCATTTTAATGTACAAGTAACGGCATGTATATCCAGTTGTTGTTATTGCATTTGCTCAAACACCTTCATGTTATGAATGTGAATGATTCTGGAAGCATAATTTGACAAAGTTTTGCTCCGATTATAAAATTATGTAACTCATGGGACGGGAAATTTTGGTGAACTCAGAGATACGTTGCGATAACAGCTACTAGGCCGATTTCGCTTCTTTTTCGTTTTGGGACTGTTTCACTATGGCGTATGAAGATGCTTGTTGTATATCGGAAATATAATGTCTGGATTAACATATTTTAATAACCACCATGCTAATTTGCTCTTACGTTTTTGGATCTGACAGATATTGCTGTGAACAAATTTAAGAAGGTTTGTACCAAAAAAATCATTGATCGAAATAACATTTCAGTCAAATCTTTGACTGTTTGGTGTAACGATGGTTACTTTTAGGTAGAAGGTCAATCACCTGGTTGCATTTTTATAAGAGGCTTGACAATGAAAGTAGTTATTATACAGCCCACTTTAAGATGAAATGCAATCCCTCAGAATGTTAAATCAAATTGTTGTAAAACGTCTATGGAATCTATCCCTGCATTGGTTGAAAATTGCAGCGTTGAAAGTTTCTTCAGTCTTCGTTTGGTGTTCAAAGGGCAAGCTGATTTCAGGTGATTTTTAATACATGTGCAGTAGAGTGCACTGCATTGGGCTGATTAACTGCAGTGGCAATGTATATGCACTGGAATCACGAAACCCCGACTTTAAAGGCGCTTTTGCAGCGCCATCCCGGTGCTCACTGCTGTTGCTGCAGCTGTTTCCTGTTTGCTAAAGCAGCTACATGGTTGTCGAGATGAAGGAAGATATAAAATGACGGAGAGTAGACGTTCTCTCGTTGTATGAAAATGTTACTTTAGATATTGCGCGGACTCAGCAGCTTGAAGATTTTGCAAATTAAATATTTTATTTTAACTGCAAAACCGCTTTTCAGACCCCAATGCGCAATTTACGTTTACCATTTGTGACCAAAGGATCTTTTTCATGTACGTTACCTTTATTTCTACATCGCTTAAGAGGTTTATGAGAATTTGGTTGGGATTTTAATTCTGGATAGGAATGATTCAAGTTTCTATTTTCTTATCATTATACATGTAATGCATGTGATGGGATATTGTAGTTATTTCATGGTTTGAAGGTATTATGTCTCTTTCAGTTGCCATAGTAACAATTGACATTTTAACATTATGTGTGGTTGATATTTGATACATGGGAAACTAACATGCATGCTGTTAGTCTCCCGTGTATCACAAAAGTCATCTTGCCCAGACAAAATGGCATTTCAATGTTTTCAAACTTATTAGTGTTCGATGTGTTCACCATAATTTATTGTATGCCAGGCTATTGCGAGTTCTTAGTACATCATTGATTGCTGGAATGTTGCATGTGGTTCACACAATTCACCTTGTACCACAGTGAACTCTGCGATAACTTTTTCTAAATGAAAACGAGCGGTTTCGCTTCGATAAGTAATATTACTGTCCTCTTTTAACCAGCCTCAAGCAAAAATGTGTGTTGGAAGTCCCCTGGGTTCATCGAATTGTTGTAACAATATATGTATATATACCAGTGCGTAATACTTAATATTTACAATCAACTTATCAAAATTGTTAAAGCATTCTTAACTTTCCAAAATATTTAACTCACATAGTTTAAGATATAAAATCGATCATTCACCATACAAATGTAAAAGTAGTTGCTCCTATACCATAATTTCACATGTTTACATTTAAAATCTTACATCTAAATTTTGCTTTCACTTACACAAATTCCGACGCCAAACCATGAAAGTTGTCAAGTTCAAGAATTTGTATCTCATTTTTCGCAAGCAGTCTGTGAAAGAGTAACTGTAAAAATTATAAACTCCTGTCTATGTTGATAACTCTTATGTGTTGTACTTCGATTTACGGTTTCCTAGTGCGTAGAAACTGCATTTTAGGCACACAAAATACAAAATAAGTAACAACTGAGCCAATAAATGTCTGGTAAGTTTGCTGAAAAAGTAGGGCCATCCTGGTTTCAAATGTCTTAAATGCTACCATCTACGGTCATCAAATGCATGGACAGTTAAATCCATCGTCAATGATAATTTAAGAATGATGTCGGATAATTACACAGTGTTGACAGGAAGAGTTGCAATCGGAGTTTTACCAATAGTAGTTTTTTGTTCAAATGAGTGACAGTGAGCGTGTGAATGCGTTCAGCAATCTGACACCTATGTAAAAAGGTGTTTGAAACTTCTTGAGCAAACTCCTGTGAGTAATACATTCAACTCTACCTTCATACACACCATCGTGATATTTGTCTAAAAGCAGTAGACAGTATAATAAAGACTTAATTCGTAAAACAACGTGGTCTGTGTTGGATACTATGATTAAGTGGGGGTCCACGGGAGTTAACGAGATAAATGCAAAGTCCCCTTCAAAGACGATGGTGAATAACCAGGGAATATTTGCTTAATTGTCGCAATATTTGGAAATGAGAAACAAACAAACAAAACAAAACGAAGATCTTTCGATATGTTAATCAAGCAAGAATTTCTTGATAATTTACATTGATGCCTCTTTGACATTTGACTGCTCGCAATGCAAAAAACTGTGACGTGATTCGAGAAACGTCCCTAGTTGGATAGCAGTGAGAGCATGTCGGTAAAAGTAGAGTATCAAACGCACTGTGGGATAGACGGTTTTTTATTCCAAACATTTTTTTTGTGCTATTAATAAGAGGAGAATTATCAGCCCTGACAGAAATGCTGTCTTTTATTTTAGACAATTGCTTTTGTAGTACGAGTAATTTGTTCACATCAAACGAGTAATAAGAAAAGATAAATGCAGACATAACCCTAACAAACAGTGATTGAAACTCTTATTGGAAGAACCCACCTTAGTGTATAAATGAGACTAACACCTTTTTTTTATCAATTTTAATTTAAATGTGGTTGATATTAGGAATCCAGGATAAACTGAAGTCGGTAATAATCCTTAAGAATATTGCAGTATCTGAAAAAGGAATCCTGTTGGCATCGATGTTTTTCCATGACATTGTTGTAACTATCTTTTGCAAACAGTGAAATAGCAAAATAATGGACTAAGCTGTGTTAGGATAAAGTTTTGTTTCTACTTATTAATTAATTTAATAAGCAAGAGTAACGTAATAATACTTTTTAGTTCAGATGTTTTGTACTAAAAATTGCTTCAGGTTTAAGAATTAGGACGGACAGATTTGCATGTGAGCGATACATGTCTCTGCTTCTGTACGGCATAAACGCTTGCTTTCATAAGTAATGCTTGAATGTGTGTAGCCACAGTGAATGAATGTAACCACTTTTCTACTGTTGCATTGGCTTCCTAGTCACACCTCCGTTGATATTTCTTATCTCTTCTCAATTACTACCCAACTACTTGTGTATTCGCCTATCTATGTGGTGTATTATGACCACATTACTATATATCATTTTAAGTTTACATCTTAACAAAATTTTATTATATTTTATGACTACAAAAATCTCTTAAAATATAGATCCAAACATCACTTTATTACGAACTATGTTGTTAATTTGTTATGTTTAAATCAATTTACATTTTCAATGATTTACTTCTGCCTGAGACTAGAATCTGACTACTGTTTCTATTTGGGATTGTCCTTTAGTATTTGCAGTGTTCATCAAGACCAATCATCAATATAATACATGACGGTACATTGAAAACAGGAAATCGTCTGATGGATGTGAGTACCTTACAGGCATCAAATGAAGGATCACAGTACTACGGGAAGTATTAGGTATTCCTGGAACGAATGAATAAAATCTTTGAAGTAAACAGTATCCTGACTGATTTCAAAACTGGTCCAATGTCCGTTATGTGTAACTGAATTTTTTCCATGTTCAGTATCGGGATTCAAGATGTTTTCAAATTTATCAGAAGCAATACAAGGGTAAAATATAATTTGAAAAATCGCTGTTTATCTACGTAAATTTTCCACGTAGCTTTTCCAAACACCTCATAATATAAACTTAGTTGAAGTCTGATAATAATGTTGTAATCTTGTTATGGTTTGTTATTATCAGATGATGTGTATCATAACAGAAGTGCCTTTGTCGTTCTTTTGTTTTTTTTCGATTGTGTCAAGTTCTTTCAGTGTCCTGAGTGGGAAGTCACTGTATACACCCTGAGGCAACAAAATGCCTTTACACTGCCATACATACATCATACTCAAGCATCAGAAATCAAACATGCATCAATTATATTTCTGTGCTGCATAAGTAGCTGTGCATGAATTTTGTGCAATATAATAAAAATGCACATCTACATACTTTTTTATTTTCAGCTCAAGCAGTAATTTAAATCAGTGCAATAGCTATCAGAAAAGTTTAACGGCTTTCTCGTTTAATTCCTAGATTATTGCAGTCGTACTCACAATTCCTCTAGTAAGGTGAAATCTTTAAAAATACCACGTCTGGGTAGAGTCGACAAGGAGTTTTCATTCAATGATCTGTAGATATTAATTTGGTAAAGGAAATGAAAGTAAAGTGATAATGTAATTGATGGAAACGGTATTCACAAACTATTTCTTGAGGCTTAATTTACATAACGAACTATACGTGTGTTCTATCTTACTCATTACGCCCACTAAACAAACAGCGTGCGTGATTCCTTATTCAGTTTGATGACATCCGAAATATCCTACGTATACTGTCTGTTACAGAGAGTAATGCAATAATACCACTGCCGCTGTTTTCTCATGAATAGATGAGGCATTAAACGTGTAAATAAGATCCCATCCGTTTTATTAATTCATCATTCCAAATACCTACAGTGTTCTCAGTGTGGTCAGACCTTTCAGAGCATCATTCGGTAATTCCATGAAATTGTTTGCATCCAAGTTTCTGTAATAACATCATTAAAGATTAGTAAACGATCAAAGTTAACGCAAGCTATGTACGAGGGTGCAGCCCTATAGTGGATCCAGTGATAGCACCCCGCCAAGAGAAAATGCAAACGAATCCATAGGAAAGGTAACAAGATTAACGACATGGCAACAACGCTTGTGAGCGATTGACAAAGTACCATCATTGTTTTGTCACCATAACATAAGAAAGCATACGACGAAACACCGACGGTGATTTTACTATTAAATTATCGTGGTTTTTTTCCAAGTCACCCGACTGTAATGTGTCAATAAAAGTTTAGGATTACTTACTAGTATGGATGGATATCTAATATTTTATTAATGATATTTTTAATTATTAATATTTAATTAAATTAATTGATTGATTTTCAATAATTTTTTTTCTTTCTCTTGCATCAATAGGGGCAGTGATCAAACGTATTAAAGGACAGTGTCGTCTTATGACTATATTTTGACACGCTTCACGCCTACTTACAGTTCTTCTAGTGAAACCAATCCTTCAAAAGCACCACTCGGCAAAGTCGATAGATTGTTTTCAACCAGTGACCTGTAGATATTAAGTTAATACCCTTTGTTAGATATAGAAATAAAAGTGAAGATATATTTTTATAATAAGTTCGGAAGTGATTGTAAAACATAGTAACTTCCATGTTCTTGAGAATTTCATCATGCATTAGCAAGTTTGCTGCCTCATGTTCATAATCACCCCTACTAAACTATGGAACTTTCGAGCATTACATGTTACTTTATTTTACTTCCTTTACACGTGAAATCTTGCACACAGTCAAGTATTTTGTTGAATGAAATAACAACGTTTTCTTTGATTCCTATTAGCACGTATTACACCTGTAAGACATTGTATATATTAAGACGTCCCCAATTTCTTTTAACATTTTGTCAGCCACCCTTCAAATACTTACAGTGCTATCAGCGTGGTCATGCAGTTGAATAAACCATTCGGTAGTGTTGTTAGGTTGTTCCAGCCTAAGAAGCTATTTCAAATAACGATAATGTATGATTATTTTAAAGGGGCTCATTGAGTTGATATCAGTAAAGATTGCGGTGATTTTGAAGTATACAAACACACCACAATACTCACAATCAGCATAATTAATCAAGTTTCTCATCCAATAGTTATATGAAAACTGTCAATTTTTTGAATTTTTGACCGTTACTTGCTCTGATTGTGTGCATGTGAATGTACTAATGTGAAAATGTCTGGTCACAAAGTTTCAAAAACCAAATTTAATCGTTGGTTACTCACTCAATAATGTTCCAACGTATGTAAAACTTTGGGATCCTTTTAGTTTGACTGTTTGTCATTAGTACGTGAAGGAAACTTGACCGGTTTAGAAAAATTGAGTGAATTTCACAAAACAACTCAATGAGCCTCTTTAAAGACAAGTCTTTCGAATAGGGTTAGAGAACACCTTCACTATACCTTTAATTTGATTGGATGTAGCAGCAACATTATGATATTATTGTGCAATGTATCTTATCTTATCAATGTACTCCATCATAGCCACTATTCAATAGATGATTACAAACTTCTAAAAGATGACATCCTCTACACTAACAAAAAATATAGCATAATAATAACAATTATACGGAAACGTACAGCAGCGGTAGAAGCGTATTTTACCTCATCCCTATACATGTAATGTACCGGATGAAATATTGTAGTTGCTTTGGGACGCTAGAATGTGTTATGTCTCTCTCACCTGTCATAGCAACAGTTGCATGGTAACATTATGTACGGTTGATATATGAGACATGGGGCGTCTAACTTGGTATGGTACTTAAGGTGACCCGAAACCCCCCCCCCACCACCACCAGTAGGGTAGGGGTCAAAATGTGTGCGCGTATGCATGCGTGTGTTTGAATGAATGTTTTCGAACGAAAATTTCAAATTCAAAAGTTTTCGTCGGTAGCTCCTCCTAGACCGCAAAGCCGATGAGGGTCAAAGTTGGTAAATAGGCGACCCATTGTCTGAAGTTGTGTGTCCCATCAAACTTCATGGTCAGAGGTCAGAGGTCAAATTAGAGAAAATCTTAAATTTGCTGTATTTCTTAATCCAAAATGGCTGTTTACATGGAACCTTCAGATATATGACCTGTATACAAGACTTTATCTAAAATCATGTTTGTATGTGTTTTGAGCTCAAAGGTCAACTCTGAAAAAGAAAAGTTTGCGTTCGCAACTCCTCCTAGATCGCAAAGCCGATGAGTTTCTAAGTTGGCAGATAGGTGACCCATGGTCTGACTTGGGTCTCTCGTCAAATTTAAGGTCAGAGGTCAAAGGTCACAGGTCACAGGTCACAGGTCAAAGCTCTAATCGCCAAAGTGGTTTGAAATATATGTGGCGATTTCCATCTAGACAGTAAGTCTAATGAACTGCAAACCTGGCCGTTAGGAACCTGATTATGATATTTATTGCTTACTTGATCGGTGACGTCAAAGGTCCGAAGGGCACATAATACAGTAGGGTAGGTTCTGTTAGTACAAGGTGCAACATAAATTATTATATCTCTGCTTTTCAAACAATGTGAACTAATATTTCAACCTATGCAATCATGTTTGGACTAAGCGATTATACGTAATACCAATGTCATTTTCCATGCTTTTGGTAATACCGCTACTCAGTATGTTTTTAGTGTTACATGTCCTGTATACGCTAGCCAAGGAATTGAAAGGTTTACAGTACGTTTTGGCCGGAAACAAAATTAAAGTTATGCAAATGATTAAAACGTGTTTTGTGGAATTATTAAAAAACTCCCAGAGTGGCGGCGCGGTGATTTGAGAAATAGGGGAAACCAAAAGATTACTTTGACGCACACGCGATCTGAGTGGGAATATGTACTTTGATGAGCACGTAACTTTTAAATTCACGCAACACTTGCGCATTCCTTACACATTCATGGCCATGTGTGCTGCGCCTAGTTACGTGTGCTTATGAGCTGTGTATAATGTAAAGAGCGCGCTTGGTGATCGATCAAACTCTCTATCGACTATAATACAGACAAGTGAATGAGAAATGCAACTTTATGGATTGCCCTCTTGTTTTTGTTTTTTTTTGTTTTTTTGTGACTTGTCATAATTGTCCTAAATAGTTACATCTACACGTATAATCCGTGTTTTCATAATGAATGACTTATTATGAATAATTCCTATGTAAGGTACACAAAAGAAACACTTCATTTTTGTTTTCAGCTAACAATTTGCTAGAGTCACGTTATAGGGCCATTAAAAAAAAAAACCCGTGAGTTGATCCGGTCACAATCTTATATTTCATTTTTACCAGTTTACATAGTAATCGTACGCTTGTTTTACGGAAGCAATAATATTTTTCTAAACCGATAGTCGTGAACACAGAAGTATTAGTCAAAATGACGAAAGGCGGCAGCCTTCTTCTTTTTCTTTTTTTTTTTCAAGTTTCTCGTGGATAATAAATTTAGTTACATGTTGCTCAAGATCAATTTGTTGGCCCAAACTGGCAAACATTCAACACATCGATCGCATGTTACTCATGTTAAATACACCCTTTGGGTAGATGAAACATTACCAGATACTTTTGAGGGGCCTAAATGGTTTAACAATGAGCAAAACTTCTGCATTTTTCTTTTTATACCATGTTGGTGCATCGGTGCCCTGTAAACACACTATTCCATTTGAAATATATAAATATTGCAACAATGGAAAAATCAGACTGCTTGAGACCACCGAGTAGGTTGATCAGTATGAAAATTCCAACTTACAGGTATTTCAGTGAGATGAGACCCTCAAAAACACCACTCTGGAATTTCGACAATTTGTTTTCAACTATCGATCTGCAAATATTAAGTTATAAATATTCGTTAAATATGAGAATGAAAGTAGAGAGATATTGCGGAAACATATTCCATGGACGATTGTAAAAAGTCTTAACAGAATTATTCACGAGGCTGAAGCTAAATCATGTATCATCAGTGCGCATTGTGATATTTGTTATGACAGTCTCCAAAACAACTTTTCAGCGTTTTAAGTTTTTTTTTTCTTCATTCAACTAAATAGTACCTGAAATCTTCAGCATCGTCTGCCACATGGATTAATCCATGACATTTTCAGTATTTACCTGTAAGGACTTCTCATATACAAATACTATCGCTCTTTGCACAGGTTATTTTTTTTTTTTATAAAAGTATATACTTACAATGTATACAGTATGGTCTGGTCTTTAAAAATACCACTTGGTAATGTTGTTAAACTGTTTCCTTCCAAGTAACTGCAAGTAGGTAATGACGAGGGATTATGATTTCTTGTTTTTAGACAAAATTAAGGAGTCGTTTGAGTCATATACGGTAGCAATCAAGCCTGTTTAACTCCCTCGTGAACTAATTTCTGTCTTTCAGACGTTCTACTGTAAAACAATCCAACATACTAAAACGACAGCGTCACTTTTTAAGTGTCACTATATAGGCCTATGTATACAGATGCTTATTCAAACTTCCTTCTGTGAACTCAAACTTTCTAAAGCAACCACTCAGTAAAGTCGATCGATCAGTTTCTAGATGTATCAAGTTAATACAACTTTTGTGACATGCAACTTCTGTTAAATAGATAGAGAGTCATTTGAACCATACTCATTATCCACATCAACAACCACAACGATTTTGATATTTGTTTGTTTCTTCAATCCTTACATCTGGAATCGTACTTCCGGTAACGCCGAGGAACGCAAGTAGGATATTTCCGTCCTTTTCAATTTGGCACCTAGGATATTATACATTATTAAGACCTCATATTTTTATTTTTCCATTTTTATACTTGACTTACAGCAACCATAGTCTAGTCAGACCTTCAAAAACACCATCCGGTAAAGTTGTTAGGTTGTTGCATGAAAGGTTGCTGTAATTAGACAATGACTGATAACGTTCACTACACAGTGAAATTTGGTATCCTTAAATTTCATTAACGAAGTGTTAGATAATACACAGCTTGATATGTTCATTTCTATTTTTTTCAACTTTCAATTAATATATGGTTCTTCATTCATCTCAATTATACCTGATATTTTGTGCACCGTCTGCAACTTGAGTTACAACAATGACTTTGCATATATATATATATATATATATATATATATATATATATATATATATATATATATATATATATATATATATATATATATATATATATATATATATATATTTAAATTAGTAGGTAGGGCATTATACGTATAATAAGATCTCATTTTTTGAGCAATCCAGTATTATGCAAATACTTACATTGTGTGCAACGTGGTTAGACCTTTAAAAGCACCATTCGGTAATGTTGTTAAACTGTTCTCGTCCAAGTAGCTGTAATCAGTTAATGACGCCGTCTAATGTTTTCTTACTTTAAGAGTATACAAATTAAGAGTCGTTTGAGGCATACAAGACAGCAAGCATCAAGACCTTATTTCTCATCTTATTTCATCACCTTATCTCTGTCAATCTGTTCAGCTTATACATATTCATTCTCGCGGCACAAGGAGAAAGAGAACCACCGTTCCTTTCTTGGTCTTCTTATTTAAGTTCCAAAATCAGTCAAGCATGACACACAGATACGTTTGTAGCAACTTAGGCATGATAATGAAAATAACTCAAAACATGCAAACAAAACAATTGAACAAATTGAACAAATGCAAGAAATAAGTGACAATATCACAATATATATTAAAATTAAACAATGCCCCACTGATTAACAAAAACGGTGTATATTTGCAATGCACAATAGAATATACTTAAAGACAAAAACTCATCACCCCAGACAGTTTCAATTCTCCCAACCACCTACCTCTAGTCCCTCCCTCAGCATGTCTTAAATTCCTCCACATGTGTAATCAAAACAATGGATCCCTGTGTACGCTGTGTAATACGAGCTGCTCTGCATCTTTCGAATTTGCTGTCAATCTAAGAGTACTGTAACTTAGAACCAGTTGAGAATTTTGCTTTCCGGGAGGTAAAAATGTAGCTTAGGGTGATGCAATACAGCCTGTAAAGACAGGTTTCGGAAGGCCAACTTCTATTGTTCATGCAGTGACTGTTTTTCTTATAAAAAAAAATCTATATAGACAACTAACCACATCAAATGTGATGTGAGGTATGGTCAGATGTCACACTTGTCATCTGATCTGTGCCCTCCAGTCTTTTGGCATTTATTCTGCGATGGAGCTGTTACAGATAGCTCCATGATTCTGACAACACAGGGCATTACAATGAACAACTTCATCAAGTCAGGTTATTTGAAAGGCGGTAATAAGGTGGATAGGCAACTACCAATTGATTGGTCATGGTAAAGACAAAGTAACGCTTACTTTAATACAGATGTAATGAATATTCCAGTTATTTGTTTAGAGTATGTATATTTTTAGTTAATTTGAAGGCTTTCTTTGAGTCTAAGCTGCAGTATAGTAGAGGCAGATTCGATTTCGAGAAGTTGTAATCGCATTTTTCTATTCAAGAGGAAAATCTGCGTATTAGTTTGTGTAACCATATGAGTTTTTATCGGATTTGAGATGCTCATATTGTACGTGTAGCTGAATGCCTGCTCATTTGCCCGGTCTAACAAGTGTTACAGCTTGGACAATTAAACGATAAACATGGGATTTTGGATATGTTGGTTGAATAAAATTCTTACAAATCGCTGTCTTCGGAATAATTTGGATGAGCAGCTCCTCGACTTTATCACATGTGCACTTGCACTGGTTTTCGTAGAGTAACAGTATCTTACAGACAAACGTCATCAAATTGCTATCTTAAAGATAATTACATTACGCATGAGCTAATGCATGTGTCATAAAATTATATAATAAACAACATTTTATCATAATGCAAAAAAAAAGGAGAATATATACTATCTACTAGCGATTGTCATCGTTGAGAAATATTACGAAATCGAGGCAGTCAAATACATAAAGTGATTTACAATTACATTCCTGTTGACTTTGATGGACTATTATAAATATGTTTTCAACATGTTTTGTACTTTGTGCTTCTGAAATACACTAAGAACTACAAACTAGGTTCATGTAGGGTGACCAAATTGCATTCTTTCGTGTTTTGTTTTACAATGTTTACTTCAAGCAATCGTTTCAGTCATAAGCAATACGTTCCATATTTGTCAAACGACATCCTCTAAAAGATAACTTTCTGTATTCACTGCTTAACTCAAACATTCTATTAACTTTTGGACCTATTAAAATGATAGCGTCCCTTCAGCATATCTTTAGATGGCTACTCACATCTTCTCTATTGCAGTCAAACCTTGAAATATGCCTCTCGGTAAAGTTGATAAAGCATTTCCAGATAATGATCTGGAGATAGTAAGACATCAGTAACTTGTGTTAAATATGGAAATGGAGTCATATTTAGATAAAGATTTCGTTGATTTGAAATGTATCTACAGGTGAAGTACCACCATGTTATAATGAGTCTGCCCTTTCATTCTCATTAGTCCCGGTCTCCAGTATACCAACGAAGATTGTATCTTTCTTCACTAAGGTAACTTACATTTGAATTATTGCGATGACATAAAGAAACGCAATAATGACATAACCATATGTATGTGAGAAGGAATAGGACATTACATATATTCACAAAGTCCCATATCTTGATATATTCATAAAATCCCATATCTTGATATAATCATTTATACATAAATACTTACATTGTCGTTAGTGAGGTTAAACCTTTGAAAACATCATTTGATAACACTGATAAATTGTTCCTGTCAAAGCTCCTGAAATTAGATAATATTTATGCACAGTTTAATTAACGATATATTTGGAGGGCTGTTTCAAAACTGCGTTAAACTTACACTTGGACTGACTGTGATAGTGTAAGGTTACAACTTTGAATTAGCGTTATCAGATAACTATCTAAATAATAATTGGAATGATAAGAGGACACCTTACAGGCTAAAAACAAACAATATAGAATACAGCAATCAATAAAAATAACATAGGGCTTAAAACTAGTGACAGATACTGCATTATTTACATGTTTTATGAAACTATCCTAAAATAAAGGCGGTTAAAGGTACACACTAAATAATGATTACATTTTTTATGACTTGGCACGCTTGTACACGATGAGTGACCCAAATAAGGTACATATAAAGTGAACAAAAGGAACACCTTCGGGGTCTTTTATTTGTCTCGATTTAAGTCAAGTAATCACTAGAGTCATATCCGGTACTAATCAATCCTATAAAATAGTAGCCTCCCTTACTTCCAGCTTAAATTCGCAGTCTGCCAACTTTATTGCAATCAGTCCTTACCACAACAAAGGTACTTTATTATTTTATATTAGATGTCTACTTACAGATCCTCAATTCCGATCAGACCTTGAAAAACGTTTCTCGGTAAGTGTGATAAAGCATTTCCAGACAATTTTCTACAGATATTAAGTTAGAGTAAGAAAAGTTACAGTGAAAGTATAGATATTTTCATGTTCAAAACAACGTTGCAACTGATTAGTTACATAATATTACTTGAAACTGAATTTATTCCTTTATAATAGGACTGTAGTGTCATAAGCATTATAATTACATTCACAACAAAAATGACGAAATCTATTACGGATTTGTGAGTTTCTTTAAGTATCTCACAACTGAAATTCACACTGTCTACGATATCGAAAAACGTAATATTGATAGTTTCTTTGTATTTCTATGAACAGGTTGGACATTTCGTATATTGATAACACGTCATCTTTTCGTCAATAACTTTTTTGCAAATACTTACAGTGTCGTTAGTGCAGTCATCCCTTTAAAAGCGTCATTCGATAAAGTAGTTATTTTATTCTCATCTAAACGACTGAAATTAGATAATATATAATTAAATTACATTAAACATAGAATCTTTGAAAAGCATTTAGAAAATGGTACAGCTCACAGCAGGTAAGTATCGAAGTGATGAATAGAAACGGTCACATGACACTTTATTAGATAGTTAAAACTGCGTAATAATACGTTCGATATCGATAAATTTAAAGTTGGCACCTGAAAGGGTGTGTTTTCTGCTTACAGTGACATGACCGAACTGTATTACAAAGCAATAAGGTTAAATAAGTATAAGGATTAAATAACCCCTTCTTGGCTTTCTTGCATGACAACAACTAAAACGATGTAAATATTTTGATGGTTAAGCAATGTGTGAGTAAAATTCGTTTACTGCAAACAATTTATACAGCATTGTCAGGCAGCCATTAGCAATTTTGTGTTCCAGTTAAAGCAAGGTATAAACGACCTCGAGTGTTGATCACGACGTTCACACAGTCATGCAGTTCATATAGTCAACTTAGACCTTCAAAAAATCACTAGGTAGAGTTAATAAACTATTTCTTGACATTCTGCTGGAGAAACTATCTGTTAGTTTTCTTAGATACGGAAATGAGTCATGTAAACAAGATTCAGGTAATGCTAAAAAATTACACAGCTTCGTCTGTTTGTTTGTTTTTCTTTTGTTTGATACGGAAATGAGGGATATTTGTACATACAAATAAATGCAGTTGAGTTAAAAAGAAAATTGAGCTGAAGACTGTGTAAGTGATCGATGTTTTGAAGGCGAGCTTCAGTCATACCTAATTAGTGTACTGTGTCATACTAGAAATCACTCTTGCTGCACTAGCATTTGAGGAATGTATGTGCACTCATTTTTTCCTGTAATTTGACACTCTCCTATAGGTGCTACCTTTCTGTAACTGCACTGTCTTAATATGCAATATGTCCACGCACGTACTTATGGTCAATCAAATGAATGAAACCACGTTTCGAAGACATAGAGCGATTACAGAAATTCGGTAATTCTGACTGAGGCGGTTGTTGGGTTAAGAAGCTGCAGTAAGTTGTTATAGATCTTCCTAAGGTTTTCTACGTTGAAATGAAGGGACCTTAAATAACCAACTTAACCTACTTTCAACTTGACTAAATCATACACTCCATCACTAGATCATATACCCCATCGCTATTAATTCAATTATGTAGAAAGCTTTATCAAAGGAATATTGACAAGATACTGATCAAGTGATTTCAAAATTTTAGTTAACGATCAGGTCTTGACAATTTCGTCATAATTACAATAAAAGAAATAATCTTGAATTGACTCGGTAAACTGGTCAGCAGTAGGAGAAACTCAAAATAGTCCATCAAAATATAACAGTCGATTGAAATGTGGAAACAGGCGACGACTATTTGCTAATTCATCCATTTAAGTCGTTTGAACATCAGTTGCCTTTTTTTTAACAAAACCTTGGATATGCCGATTTGTGGATCACAGTTTCTTCAAATCGGTGGGAGATGATATAGGCCTTTAGGTAACAGCAGTTGATACTTAAACAAAATCTTGGATATGCTTGTCGATCACAGTTAAATCAGAGGCAGATGACATATTGGTGTATGCAGTCGAACATGCTTCGGAACTCTTTTCTGGCCCACCTTTAGTGGAAGCCCTAAGTATACCATAAAAATACTTACTAATTATTAATGCAGACAAATCTAGACAATCCCAATTGCAAAAGTGCGCATTATAGAGAAGCAATTCTTACAGCAGGTGTACAGTATGGGCTCTCTGATTTGGGTAAAAATAGTGCAACCTACCAAAGATGCTTTCAGATGCTAAATTGAATTGGTTTAAATCGTAACCTTTACTTAAGAAAATGGGTTTATGGTTTAGTTTTTCTCTGCACCTTCTGCAAGCAGACGATTAATACCAATAGAAACCCTTCGATGATAAAGTTACGTCCTCAGCTCAGGTGAATCATATAACGAAAAGTAATCAATGCCGCATAGTCTGATCCTGGATGTTAGCGTCTGTTATGATGTTGGGTGCAGTGTTGGACGGTCTCCGTGTGGTCCATCGCTCCTGGTCGTGATGACAACCAGTGAAAGCAGTCAATGCTCCCCAAGCTGATGATCAGCTTTAGCCGGTCTTGTCAGGATTTAAATATTACATCACCCTTTGATTTGTATAGATTGTGTAAGATCCCTTGAATACAAAGGTAGTTACACTTTGAGTTGGTCAATAGATGATAATTTGGTCTGCCAGAGTTGTATGCGTAACGAGGCATCACCAACCTAATCCTATTTTCCAGCAAGGTCAAGTTAATGACTATCATGCAGTTTACATCGGATTTTGTCTTTCAACGCTTCCATTATGGATGGTAACATTTACAACATCTCTCGGGAGCTAAAGTGGATTAAAGTTTGTTGGATGTAAAAGTGCCTATTCCACGTTTAATTGAGGCTGCCTCTCGTGAAATTGGTAGTTGGAGGGTAAGGTGAGGGTTTCTGGCTAGAACTGGGAAGCTGGCTCCCGGATACAGCGAGTCTAGGCTAGAGTTTTCCTCTGCCTTGTCGATGTATATACCTGTTAACAATGTGATACTAACAGATAGGTTTGAAACACGCAGATCGTTGAAAATAAATATAATAATATATATAATATATAGTATATAACTACTATGTTCAGTCAGGGTCGGATTTTGATTCACACGTCGGTGTTAGCTTTACTTTATTTCCTTCTTTCAGTTAACTTACCCATGAAATCTTGCACAGTCTCTGACATTTTGCATCAAAGTAGCGACATTCATATTGCTTTGATATGATCAGATAAGATATCAAACATATTTGTGTGATCAAATCTATTGATTACTTCACGTTAAGTATCATACGTGGAGCCCAACGTTTCAAATGCTCAAGAAAAATACCCATAATGCTCATGCCTACATTGATCCCGATCAATTTGATCTAATTATGTATTTTTGAAACGGCAGAGTTATCCGAGAACTGTTCCTCATCTCATTGCAATCCTTTTTTTTAACTCGAGACATGCATTTGGTAAGCAACGCATGGCTGTTTGTCGAGTGAGAAATCTAAGCGAACGTTTTCCATCAGTTAATCAGAGCATCACAATGAAGGAGAGATATGTACAGACTGGTAGACAGACCGATAGACAGATAGAAGAATACATCGATAGTTGGATAAGATGGATGTATAGATACCATTTTACTTACAGCAAAGTAGTATTTGCTGGTATGCTTCGAGGTACATTATGTAGGCCTCTACCTGAGCAGTCCACCTCAAATTGGGTTAACAAGTTATCACAATTGCAGACCCCATCTTTACCGCACGCTTTCGGAACTGAAAACAAAAACAATTAAGACTGGTCATTAGTTTTATTCACTTTTAACATGTCTACCCTCGATATCTTCAGTTTTGTTAAAATACCCCCTATAAAATAATGACTTACACATCGTTCCTTGCTACACCAGTTTTGTGATGGCAACAATCAGTTCTAGTTTTGGAAATTACTCACCAGAGGCAGATTCAATAGAAGCAAAAGATAAGAACTTCACTTCTTTTAGAAACCGTCAATATGTCGAGGGAAGAACCATGAGACAAAAGTAAATTGCGAATTTATCTGTAAAACACAATTCAGACTGTAGTATGCGGAAGTAGTTAACAGAACAGCTGTCAGGGATCGGAGAAGTGTTATTAGTCTTACAAGATATGAAATGACAGAAAAACTCACTCTTACTTTTTGCATTCAAGGCACTTTCCCAAGAATGGCCTGCTATTTGAAGGCTCCACAGAATTAGCAGTGACCCAAGTCGTATTTTATGACCCATGACAGCTACACAAAACTGTGTAAGAAGACAGCTATAGTCAGAATTTTCATGAAGCTTTCAAATGCAAAACAATAGTTCCCATGTCAACTGTAGTTACTTCATAGTTGCATTTTTGCATAAATATGCATATGAACTAGGAAGAAAACATTTATAACCTGAATATTACTAAACATGAATTGACTTGAAGAAGTCACAAGATGGAAACATGAAGATTGTGTACGATTCGTTTTTCTTTTTTTAATTACGTCATCATTGTTAACAAGCTACGTGCTGTACTTCTTATTCTTGCAAATGTATATTAACATTCTTATATTTTAAGAGTTACCTATAAGAGAAATCGCTATACTAACACAATGTCAGTTGTCGAAAATGTGGAAGCAATATGTGCTCGGTGAAGGTGTATTACATGTATAAACTTATCCTTTGCTGCGTAAATACATTCGGAGTCATTAAATTTCATGCACTGTCCTTTGAGAACAGGATAGTTTAAACTAGTGGCAAATAATAATAATAATTCAGTTAGAAATCACAAACATTACAATGATCGCACTATGTTATTTAAAAAAAAAACAATGTAAAATTCAAATTGGCATTGGATTACCTTTTCATTGGGTCTTCAGAGTGGATTGCAATCATACACATGGTAATTAAATGGGAGCGTACTCACGTTTTAAAAGAGACTCTCGCCTTCGTTGTCACAACCTCCAAGGCCTGGTCAGAACAGAATCAATTAGTGAAATAAGAGAAGGAAATATTAAATCTAGCCTTGTTCGTAGATTACCGAGATTAATTGTACATACCTCTATTTCTTGGAAATGAGGGCTCAGTCGGTGACAAGTGTGCGTTATCAGCATTATCATGTAATACAGACTTTGCGAAAACAGGCCGGTAGAGTTTGCAAAAGTCTGCTGAAAAGCATGTTCACTTCCTTGTTGAGTTAAATCAATTCAAAACACAACATGAAAATAAGGGTTGACAGTTAAAGTTTTTGATTATAGAAATGGTTATCCAATTGACTAACAACGGCAAATTATCCAGAATCAGATGAATCTGTCGACAAATGTCATTTGTTCTTTTTGTTCTTGTTCTAAATCTATAAATATATTGCAATATTTATATTAAAATCTATAAATATATTGCAATCACGTATTCTGGAAGACACTTGTATCAAGTTATATCTGACTTTTTCTATGTCCATATCAAACCATGTATATGTATCTGGATGACACTTTATCCAGTTATATCTGACTTTAAAAGGCCATATCAAACCCCGTGTGCATAATCTGGATTACACTTCTGTCAACTGGAAGACACTTGTATCACGTGATATCTGACCTTTTATGACCATATCAGATCTTACTACCTATCTGGAAGACACTTGTGTCAAGTTATATCTGACTTGTTACGGCCATATCAAAAGTTACCACCTATCCGTATGACACTTTTATCTCCTGACATCTGGTTTTATATGGCCATATCAAACGATATTTATGTATGTGGATGACACTTTTATCTAGTTCTGCGCCCTTCTGACTTTCTATGGCCATATAAAACTCTATGTGCATATCTTGATTGCACTTCTATGAAGCTATATCTGCTTTATTTGGCCATACTAAACGATGTAAACATATTTGGATGATATATTTATCAAAGTATACCTAACTTTATGTGGCCATATCAAACCTTGTAAGCATATCTGGATCACACTTGTATCAAATATATTTGACTTTGTATGATCATGCCAAACCCTATATACATATCTAGATGGCGCTTGTATCAAGATATGTCTAACTTTCATACGGCCATATTAAGACGTATTAAACCATATATATCCAGATATAAGGCCATGTATAAAATCAGAATAAGGAAACAAACGTGAATGATACCAGGATACAGATCGAAAGATCCCTAGAGTTTCGCAGGAAGAAATCTCATTCAAGAGTATTTTACAGTGGACAAAACTTACGTGATTAATTAGGCGAGTAACTTTTACGTTGTTTAAGTGGAGCGACATCATCAGTTGGCCACGTAACGAACGAGAGAATTTCGGCAAATACTTGCCAAATTGCAGGAAATAAGTTCTTTCGCACGTCCATTTTCAACGTACCAAATACTATTCCAGAGGATTTGCCGGGATCGAAATAGCTGACACTTGAATCTTTGACACTATAATGGTGGAGCGCCACAATCAGTTGGCGAGTGGCGTACGAGAAAATGTTGACAAAATTGCTCTTCTAGATAGGAAATGACACTTTTTGCATGTCCATTTCCACCAAAAAAATTTATTCCAGAGTATTTTGAGGGGGAGCAAGGGGAAATTAAATGATTATTAAGGTCGGTACGCAGAAAGTTGCCGAGTCGAGTTTGAGTTGGACGCAAATATTAGGAAGAGGACATGTTAGCGTTTTGCAGAGCCGCATCCGACCATAATATATGCCTCGGGCAGTGTTTCTATAAGTTTGCGTTATGAATGCTTGAAAAGAATGAAAAATGACAAGAGGTTATATTCCATATTCTGCCTTAGTTTATGTTTTTGTTACACGTAAAGCAGGATTAAAGCAAGAAAACAAATTAGCCTTTGTCATTTACGCTTCCATCATTCTCTTCCATTTGATACAATCCTGAAAGACAACATCTATGCCATTTATTTCAGGAGAAATTTTTTAATTAGAGTGTCAATCACGGTACAAAGAAGGGTAATTCAGGTTTTTTCGAATAAAACGTTAGTGGAATCGGGCTCTGTAATGAATGTATGAAACGTCAGTGTAAATGCCCAACGAAACTCCAACGCAAGATCATTTCTTTTGAGAAATCAGGCTATTTGAGGCAAGCTAAACAACGTTGTGGTAGTTTTAATAGCTTTTTACCACTGTAAGAAGTAAAACCGGTTCTTTGGTGTACTTTTGAAAAAGCAGCAATAACAGCATATCCTGCTTGAAAGGACCTTTCAAATGAGGCAGTTCCTCCTTCCGTGTTCAAGTTGTTGCAGACTCTATACAGGAAAAAAGATTTAGGTCCATGAACTTCATGTTCAAAGTGGATTGTTAATAAATTAGCAATGATTTTTAGATGGTGGTGTTACATGCAACTGAAAATTGGGGCGGTGTCTCTAAAAGCTTGAATTTCCAATTCAGCTGAGGCAAAGTTAGTGGAAGCTTAGCTCAAACGTAGACAATTTTCAATTGCTTTTTTTAATATTGTGTAAGTCAAAACAGTTCCAAAAGAGAGAAACATTACTTTCACTTTTCCATTAGCAAACATTAATCGTGTGTTTCATTTTAGGTCTCTGATTACGTGTTGAGCATATCCTGAAACATTAGTAAAGGTATGATTTTTTTACGCGCAAACCTGAACGACTTAGCTATTTTTAATAGCTAAGTCGTTAGCTTTCTTGTGTTTGGACTCAAAGATTATTGCCACGACACGCCTTAAGATCGCCATCCCATTCACCATCCCGTGTTGGTATAAATGATACATCTCCTATACACGTAGCTCACTGACTGAAAATCTCACCTCCGGTCCTTCCTTAACTCCATGGTAGACCAAGGCTATATCACCGAAGCAACAAATAACATTATCGTTAAGACTTGTTTTGGGAGTGTCAAAATGGAGAAAGTTCCAAGTGATTCGTTGGCTTTTTTCTTAAAAAGTAATGAAATGTCACACAGCTAAGGAAATGTCAGATACCGTTTGAAGAGTGTGTTAACAACAACACCTGCAACAATAATATTCGTAGAGGGGGGGGGGGGGGTGAGTTGCCTAAAGTGCAGTCTCAAAGTTTCTAACCTATCGGAGCTTCTCAAAAAAAGGGACTGTAACATCGTGCTCCATAGTATGCTACAAAAACAAAGCAGTGTCAAGCAGGCTTCTAAGCACTAAGGCATGTATGTCTTAAGGCTTGCGTTGTGAAATGTAAATATTTCAGTGCGCCGAACAAGTTCATCGACTTCACAGGTTTATCATCACTGATGCAGAGCTACAATGTACCCAATGATCGTCATTTCCATCAGCAACGTTATTTATACCACTATTCATCTGCAGTAATCATCTGCAGTAGACGCCATCGTTCCCACGTCATCACATATGATATCTAGGTATCTGATATCATAAATGACCATTTGGTGATTATTAATGATGATCAGATGGTCGGTGCACCTGTCACTTAACGGTTGGTATTCAATGTAGACTCATTGCGGTATTGAAAGGAGAACGGAACCCTTTGAATACCTGTATGAAGCAAAGGATTTGACAAAACACTTCCCAAAGGTTCACTTTAACATGTATAGACTTTAAGAAATGAAGGGAAATTGCAAGTCGCCATTATTTTTCTCTGTTGAATGTGAACAAACTGGAGTTAGTCGAATTACGTGACATAACTTCTGCTATCAGGAACTTTATCTTGTTTTCTTGTTATCTTTTACCTACAGTTTCTATAAATGCACGTAGACAAATACACATTGTGTGTTGTATCAGAGAGGTGTATCAGGTAATGATCAAATTATCAATACTCTGAATTGGTCAACCCATCACGGTTCAAACTATGTGACAATACTTACAGCACAAAGAAAAACAAAAGCCTTTCAATTACAAGGCTACCGTACGACATCACAATTTTAAATTGAAATATCTTTAACAGTAAACAACATATGCAAACGACTATGCTAAACCTTATCGATTACCATGCAAACTTTTAGATCATGCCCCCATAATTCAATCTAATAATATCTTACCGTGTAATTGCCATATGGTTCAAATTGGAATACTTCACATTTACTGACGGGACTTGACTCCTGACTTCTCTTTTTAGTATGACCTCTTAACATGGTCTGACCGGCCTTCCAGTCTTGTGAGTGATAAATCATAGCTAGGTGTGTAGGTGGTCTACGCGTTATTAGGACACCTTACATATATTGCTATAAAATACTAAGCACGGGGGGGGCATGAGATTAAAGTAATATGAGTATTGGGATATTTAGAAAGTTACTGAACAAATGAAATTGTCTGTCATGGACGAAGCTTCTATCAGTTGAATCACTTATCATTCGCCGACATCGAAGACTCCAAGGAATTATCAGAGAAATGTGTACACGTATGTTCAAGTTCGGGGAGAATTGATGTCCAACAACAGATTTAGTTATATTTCGCTAAAAGGACAGTATAGATCGGAATGGTTTTGACACACACGGCGTTGCACTAAGTACCGTACAACTGCATTAACTCACATGTTCTGTATTTGACTTGATTTGATAGGTTTGATGTCATTATTGCAATCGTTTCCGCAATGTTCGCACATATGACTGAGCTTTTCTTCTGCCTTCTTAATAAGGGAAAGTGTATCCAGTGACTGAAAAGCATTGAACCTTGTTCCCATAGCATTTTCAGCAAACATTTGCTGAATTTATTAACCATTTCAATTTTGCGGTAACTGTTTATATTTATTTGCGGGTTAGTGATTTAATATACAACAGGATGTGTTGATGTATCCTCACTGTTAGCAAGCACTAGGACGCAAGTAGGCTACTTCTTCAAATACTTTAATAGGACATCATATACTGAGTAGATCTAATGGTATCATGACCCGGCAATATTCATCTTGACATGTGATTATTCTGCAGTAATTAATGGCTTCATAAAAAATTGGTGGAGCCTCTCCTTAGTCTTTCGTTTAAAATATGTGTGTGTAGTGCATAACGGTCATTACCCTTTCTTTTATTTAAACATCACTACAAGCATGTGGAATATGTTTGTAGTTGAACCCGTAGAGTTAAACGTAGTTAAATGTAGAAAACTGGGTGACCTCAGTGAAGCAGCCTCCAGCTTTGGGAAAAAACAAGAACTCGTCGTTAGACAAAAATATTGTAAGGTAAGTCTTCTTTGTTTGACATGTGGAACAATTTTACAATGAGGGTTTTGCTTTGTTAGTTTTGCTCTTTTGTGTTATAAAGTAATAACGTTGCTTGGCTCTGGTATGTAGACACGTGAACACAGTATAAGTTTCACGTTTATTGAGGTGAGCCGTGGAGAAGGATCTGTGTAGTGACGTCAGAAGGTTGAATACTGAACATAATTGCAATGATATCGTTTAGTTATTTTTTTTTTCTCTACCACTAAGCAAACTGCCACACATTTCGCTTGATATACACGAAGTCTCGACGCAACCGAATGGTTGCTGTGTGTGTATGAAGTGCCTGAGCATGTAGTGGGAAATGACTCGCTCTTTCTTTAAAAGAAGGAAAACCCTTAATTTAAATCATCACGGGACTTATTTTTAACCCTTCACATGGTGTCAAGTGACATGACAGTAGAAAGATGGTATGGGGAATGTCCATACAAGATTTTGCTTCATTTTGGTGCGCCATACAGCTCCTCCCTTGTGTGTATATAGGCTTGTTTTCCAATGGCTATGTAGCTAGGAATACCTAAACCCTACATCCCTGATATTGGTAGTGACTGATCCACTGTTGCATTTTTGACAGTTTGGGTTGTGAAAGTGTCACGCAATAGCGTTCATCAACTGGAGCTATTTTGTTGGTGAGAACACTCTACACAGAGAAAAAAACGGAACTAAATATAAGCCCTAAATACGCCAACCATTGGTGTGTTACAGCTGTAAGTTGGGGTGATTATGATTCATGAATTAATAGGTTCACTGTTAAAGGATACAAAACTATTCGAAGAAACTTTCAAAATTAGCAGACAATACTAGTAAATACAGATTACGTAACTACCAGTATACAAAAAGTAACGTAATGAGAAGTACTGTGTCCTCTACGCCATGTGAGACCAAATGTAACTATGAACATTTGCAATGTGATGAAACTAAGCTGTATTACTGGTGCCTTCGTGTGACTTCGTGCTTCGGGTGCCTTCGTGTGCCTTCGTGTGCCTTCGGATGCCTTCGTGTGCCTTCGTGATTCTGAATTTTCACAACCATTATGTCATTCCATATATACAGCCACTAAAATCTGAATGCAAAGGTTTGCATTCTTGAGCCAGAAAAATAATCGAGTTATGGCACATTTCGATTGAAAACAAGACGAGGCAATCCGAGACCGAGACAGTACTTAGTCGAGACCGGAATCAAGAGACTACAAACTGTCTCAAGTGGGATCAAACTCCGTCTCGGTGACTACACACCACTTTTTCCAGTTTGGCCAAACTGGTCTTTGTGACTACACAACACTGTCTTCATGAATTGTTGCTATGAAACTT
Organism: Stichopus chloronotus; assembly: GCA_021234535.1. NCBI lineage: Eukaryota > Metazoa > Echinodermata > Holothuroidea > Aspidochirotida > Stichopodidae > Stichopus > Stichopus chloronotus. Next base: position 15,189,235 of record CM037842.1, read on the forward strand.
TAACTGGAGTGTTGGTATACGATTCAGAGATTATGAAGAGCCTGAAACTTAATAAGATCGACTGTTCCACTTACCTCTCTGACTAGGTTACAGATGGAGGGCAATTACGTCATACGAAAAGCCGAAACAAAGGATGTTGGAGATATATTCAAGATGGTGTCAAGGGTTGCAATTGATCATAGTGAGAAAATGGCAGTTGATATAAGGACCGTGACCAAGGAAGGTATGATAATGATATTTCATTTTCTTATGACATTTAAACATGCATGCACACGTAAATGAAAGATGCAGTAAAAGTAAAATGCAGTAAAAAAAAAAAATGACACTTACAACAACAAAAAAGAAGACAGCACTAGATTTGTATATAAAATATACATATACATATATTTGTTTTAAAATATTTTTATTTTTCACCGCTAGCAACATCGAAAGGAAAAGCAAATTTACAACATCCATACCAACACGAAGAAATGAACACAAAAAAATGACCCAAATTTGGCATACAGTTCTAACCACGTAAAGACCAATGAGATTGGAATTAGTTTTACATTTAAAAGTTTTATACGACTTTACAGAGTTTTATATCGTTCGGGGAATCGATACAAATTCTTAAACAACTTACTCAAGAAACGCTGCCCGTGTGTAATATTTACGCTCCTGATAAGTGCAAACAGTGCGTTACTCCTGCGTAACCTTGTATCCGTAATTGCGTAATCTTGTATGGTTCGACATGTATCAAGACTTTCTGTGGTGCACAGTGTTACAAAAGACATCATGTAATTTAATACTAACATGTTTGTACACAAAGGTTCGATTGATGTAGCCGCTTTTAGTTCTTTTTCAGCCTTAAGAAACCCAGGGTAACTGTGAAGTTTATCAGTTATAGAATACTGAACGTCGGAGTCCAAGGGGTACAATGGTTTCTAGAATTATGTTTTTAAAGACTTTGAGGGGTCTCAAAACAGAAAAACTAGCTACTCAGAAAATTTCAATTCCACTAGATATTTTGGAGAATAGAAGATAACAATACATTGGCAGGTGGAAGTGATGTTCTAAGACCGAGAAAACGCCATTGTATTTAACGACATTGTATTTAACGACATTGTAACACAGATCATTAACGTGACTTCTGAAAAAGAAAAGCTTATCGCCAAGCTGGAAACAATAACCACTTTCAAAAGAAAAATATTATCGTCAGTCGAAAGGCTCAAAAGCCCAACTATGGGCTACATTAATAATATCATTCATACATGTTTAGAAAAACAAGTGTCAGAGAACGGAACCCTGCTGGACACCGATAATGTTGACATCTGCATAACTACAGACAAGATTCCAATAACAGAAGTACTTTGATTTCAACGTAGACAGACATGACCCACATAGAAACATAACCAGAATGACGTCAAACGCAAATCCAATTTTAGAATGATGTTACTTTGCAAGCAGCTAATCGCTGGAATGATGCAGTTTTCCATGAATATTATCAGGGTATCTGGAAAAAGCAAATGGTTGCATTTCCTTCTGTTTTTCTAAAGACGTACTGTAGTTATGCATCGAACAAACAAATTCTCGGACAACTGTTGAGGCAAAAGCTGCATGTTTTGCCATAAAGGAAAGGACGCCCCCTCACTGTTCCACTTCGTTTGTTCAGTGTGTGGGTAGTTAGCCTGACGTCAGTCTGATCTATTTCTATAATTTTACCATATCGCATAAATGTATAACTTGGAGAACTAAATGGTCGACGTTGTCGACATTTTCGTAAGATCTAAGTGTAGACCTATAGGACAATCTCCCCGTTGTCCCCGCGAGTGCGTGCGCAGTCGACAGTTTGTAAAAGTGCATGGCTGGCATCAGGCTTTTTTTTTTTCTGCATCCAAACTGGTACTCAAAAAGTGTCTTGTTACTCTGTTTTTAGAAAAATCGAAGTCGCTTCAAGAAGATTTTAATGCAGGGATGCAAACTACTCGAGCGATCATGTAGTTCTCTGGATAATTGTAATCAGCTTTCATGAAAATAAAGACTCTCGAAGCTTTCATGGCATCAGGATAGATTCCTCGGGAAAGCATAAAATTGAACACGTGGCACAAATCTTAAGAACGTTCTTGAAAAAAACTTTGAAGTTGAAATTGACCAAGAAAAGTGACCAGAGATATACACAACCATTTTACGTGAGCCCATTCTGGAATACACACAAAACATTTGGTGATCGAGGAAGGGGAGCCCGCCAAATACCTCCATATAACGGTGATCGGCGTTCGCATATTACATACAACATATACGTTCATATACGACATACACAATTACTTTACGAAAAGTAATTGATAAGACCCTGGTAACATCTTCTCGAGATAACACATCCTTACCAGTAACGTTGCTTATCAACGTATAGGGCGTAATGTAGGTGAAATGTTAAAATGTTAAGAAAAGGATATTTGGAATATTTAGCGATATCTTCTGTTATTATAAATTAAGATATAAAGAAGTTTGAGAGCGTAACAGGTTACCTCGTTCTCAACTTCAAATTAACATGTCTATTTCAGTTATTCGGTGGGTCAGGAATTCAGCAAATACGATAAATAACTAAGAGATAGAAACAAAGGATCTAAAATTAAACATGAACAAAACCATTCTGTGCCCAGAAACGGTGGTTATTGTTTACTTTGTAATTATTAACTCAAAAGAAGTGGTTACATTGAACAACCATATATAATTGTGGAGGAAACTTGCTTTCTTTAGAACCGTTATGTACTACTGGCAATGACAACCGTAATACAAGGTGCAGAAATGGTAGTGCCAAAAAAAAAAAGCGATTCCCATTCTCAGCGTTAGAAACTATACGGGAAGAAATTATATGGGAAGAATTAACGGCACCTCATTATCAATGAACAACATAATGGACAGAGTTGGCAGGGGATTATTGTCCTTGTATATGTTGTTGGTGTCACTTTTATCTCATCTCCCTATAGGGGCTAAGATGAGATATTGTAGTCACTTGGCTAGTGGAGCATGTACTGTGCACTCATTGGAGAACGGTTGCCATGGAAACGCTTGGAGTGGATGAGTAGCGACACCCCAGAGGTACCCCTATGGTAGAGTGATAATGTATTCCCAGCATATCTTCAGAACTATTCGACCAATCAACTCAAAGCTTTGTAAGGACTTACCTGAAAACACATTGTTCAACACAATATTACTGTAATGGTAAATATAGGGAAATTTGCTGATTTTTAGGAAAAAAAGCCAACTTTGTTAAAAAATTCCAGCATATCTTGAGATGTATTTGAGCATGTAATGCAAAATTTGCTGATTTTTTAGAAGAAAAGGCCAATTTTTCCCCAAAATTTGTATTTCCAGCATATCTTGACAACTATTAGACCAATCAACTTAAATCTTTGTAAGGACTTACCTGAGAACACATTGTTTTTAACGCAATATTAATGTAATAGTAAATCCAGTGAAATCTCAGTTCTGATATTTGAGAAAGTTATTTTTGCCTCAAGATTTGTATTTCCAGCATATCTTGAGAGCTAATGGAGCATTGCAACAAAATTTTGCGAGGCTGCTCCTATGAACACAGTGACAAAGATACAGTATATCACTCTTACAGTAAACTGGTGAAATTGTATGATTGTTTGGTAAAAAACATCCGAGTCAATGGACACCATCTTTTAACTTTAGCCAAAACAACTTAAGCAGAACTGGCCTTTGTCACAAAGGCGGCGCCAGGATGTCAGACTTGGGGGGGGGGGCAAAGTGAGGGCAGAGGAAAATGTTGGGGGGCAAAGATTTTCGCGCGAAACGCGAAGCCTTGCGGGTGGGGTCCAGGGGCCCGCCTTAGGGCCGCTGGTGGGGTCCAGGGGGCGAAGCCGCCTGAAGCTCTGAGGTTTTAGCATATCTCTGGGTGGAAAATTAAGCCCCAAGAGAGGTATATTATTTATTTTTATATTATTTATTTTTTCGGTTGACCGTACTCCAAGGTTCCCAACTTTTTTCTTTGGGAGTACCATTTCACATTTACGCGGTACCACCGAGTACATACACACACACACACACACACACACACACCCATACACACACATCGGCTACATACACTTCCATTCCATTCCTATATTTAGGAAAACAACGACATTTCTATATTTAGGAAAACAACCACCTACCCGACCTTCCCTTATGCTGGACGGTAAACATTCCAGAGAAAATTTGTCTGACCAGGCTGGCCTACTGTTGAAGTGGCTACGGGCATGATATGAAAACTGGCAGCATGTGTAACATAACTTAGGCATTAATCAATCATGGTTCCCCGGAAGCTGTTCTTATTCAGTCCAATGCCAATACATAGTTTTGTGATTAATTTTGGATGAGTACAAGATCTGATTGGGAAGGGTGAGAGCAACTGGGGGGGGGGCAACTGGGGGAAGGAAAAATCTGGAGGGGCAAATGCCCCCTCATGCCCCCCCCCCCCCCCGTAGCGCCGCCACTGAATATTACCATTTAATGTTCGGTTCTGTTTACCACAATTTTATGTTCGAAGAATATTTATCTCTGATTTAGAATCAGTGCCAGGAACTCGGCGACATGTGGTTGCAATAAACTATTACAAATCCTCATGTGAAGGCCCTGTATTGAAATCAATGCATGTTGGCGATGAGATACCCAACTCCGTAGATTGAACCCTCGTGCTGGGGCTTTTTTTTAAGAAAAGAGGAAAATATTGCGGGGAAGAAGATGCGCTGCAAAATCGTATGTCTGCTTGTGTGAGCATGCCCACTTCTTGATAGTTTGAACCTACTGAAGGAGGAATTAGAGGCAGACGGATACTGGCTGTGTCTTATACTTATCTTTCCTGCTTCTTCGTTTATAAAATAAAAAATTGTAACAGTAAAGTTTTGCTTCTATCACCATATATAGACTTTGCTGACAATCTTTCGAAAGGATGGTACGAATGTATCGTATTGGTTTACACTGGCAATGACGGAGAAGAAGGCATTGTAGGCTACGCCATCTTTAACTATGGCTTTAATACTTGGACAGGAAGAATTGCCTATCTAGATGAAATTTATGTTTCTCCTGAACATAGAGGTGGGTTTTATACAAGAGACCATTCAATCTCCGAGGCATTTACTTCGGAGACAATAAATTTAGTTGAAATGACACAGCAATCAGTGTAAAGTTATGGATAAAATTCTTAAGGCAGGATGCAAAGGTCAGGTTTGCAATTTGCCCCCCCCCCCCCTTCAAACGGCATAACTTGTGTAGACATTTGTGGCCCGATAAAAAATAAAAGGTTTAAATACGGCTAATGTATTGAATATACTCTGGTATATTTTATAAGGATATGTCTCTAGCCATAAATTCATGAAGCACCCCATCCTTACATATCTGTGGCACAGGCCCGGATAGTGAAGGGGTGGGTGGGGGTAAAGTCGCCCAATGATTTATTTTCTCCTTCCCTGGAACTACGCCCCACGTAGGAATCTGACCTTGGTATGGAAGTTAGAGGATGTCCTAAATCCTCTTACTAATTTGAGTGGAGCATATGTAGCCACATATTGTATCTATGCCTTGACATAGATAGATCTTGCGTACTGCTTACCCTTTGTGGGAAAGTACGTAGGCCTACGACGTTACTTTGCTTCTTTTTTTCTTAATTTCTTAATTATTCCTTCTATTCATAGGTAATGGACAGGGACTTCGTTTGATCCGAAGGGTTGCAAAGGTGAGAAGAAAACAAAATCGGTAGATAAAAATGATTTATAATTGATTAATGCTAGTTTAGACATTTGCTTATTTTGAAAAATCATATTCTACCGCGATTAATATTCCGAATAATTTCAACAAAAAACCAAAGCTAGATTCAAGCCCATTATGCTCTCTTATTGGTAGCACTTATACCACTCAATTTGCAAGTTGCCAAACCTTTTTGTAAAAGATATTAGTCAGGAAAAGGTAACAGTTTCATCTACACATAGCTTGATAAAGAAGTGAAATTGAGTACGTTTTCTGTTTTCCATGAACGTCAGCAAAATTAAAGGAACATCTAGATGAAAAGATCGACTTCAAGTTACAATAAAATTAGGCAATGTTGTTTTAACTTTATTGATGAAAACTATGTGCCTCAATGGCATTTGTGTGTAAAGTATATGGATTTTTTAACATTTTCTGTATAGTATAGTTGAGCAGTTCAGCATGAGAAATTTGTGTTGCAATAAGTTAACAAATTGAATGTTTCTTTTTTTTTAACTTTCATTATAATCCCAAGAAATTAGAAAAAAGTAGGATAGTTTAACAGAATTGAGAATTTATCATAACATGTTCAGCTCAATTTGAAATAAACGGAATTTAATTTCATACCATCGTCAATTTCAATGTGAACTTCAATTTCAAGGAAATCCAAATTAAGACACTTTTTTGGCAGTGATCCGCCCCTCTCATGCTAACGTCTTACAACCAGAATACTTTTACGCAAAGCAGGGTTTTATCAAACATTTTGATATGTTACGAACAAGACATTTTGGGGTTTGAAGTGCCTACAATGAGGAATACCCTTTTGAATTTAATTAAAAACCCCTAATTACCCTTATCTGAGATACTCAAGTCAAGGAGAGCAAATTTTGATCTTTCTTCTCAAAGATTCAATGTACCATGAAAGGTTATTAAACGAGATAGAGTCAGGTAGCTCACTCCGGTGGAATGATTCATTAATGAAATATTCATTTATTATCATTATGAACTATATTCAGACCGTCCGTCAGTAAAGTATGGTTACATCTGTCCCATTATGCGGTCATAAGAAAAACAGAAAGTATGAGAGCAACGTCATTACTATTTTTGTTCAAAGTGTATCATTAAACTCTAAGATTCCAAACGATTTTAATTACTTTTGGGGGCTATTTCTCTTCTTTAACTTGACAAGATGAGAACTTAGGACCCTCTTAGGATCTAGGTGCAATGCCCGTGTTGGAGTCCCCCATGTAACTGGGTGAAAAAATACGTCTCGAAATAGGGTATTACAAATATGAAAACTTACCATCCTATTGGCGTCCAGGGGCAAAGTCTGTTGTGGGTCCAGGGGGTAAGGCTCCGGATGGAAGTTTTGAAGTTGCCTCTAGATAAAAAAAAAAAAAAGTCTCATGGGCTTCCTAGAAAGTAGCCTAAATGCAAAATTATGAAAATAATCAAGGAATAGGCATACATGTACTTGTCAGGTCAAATTGAGCTGAGCGGACGGATCCCCCACCCCCTCTTCCTCTTGGTACCACTACTGATGGTGCACACCAGGCTTTTGGAACGGACCCTCAGGAAAACTGAGGTCAATCAACTTTTCGGTTAAATCAGCCTGAGGGAGGCTATCTTTTGTATAACGTTGCACTGTAAGACACTGTTGGCAGTTGAACATATATAGATGCACTGACAGTCAGAGGCTTAACATCTCATGTAGATTTCAAAGCTTTGATTTTGTTTTGATTTCCCGGCAGATTGCCCATGGAGAGGGATGTAAAGGCATGAAATGGATAGTCTTAAGGTGGAATAAGCTGGCGAAAAAGTTTTACAGCAAGATCAAAGCAGACAACTTGACAGAAAGTGATCAAATTGAGTTCATGAGCTTGAAAGGTGATCAGTTCTTTCATCTCGTTCAAGGTCCATCCAACACTTAATTGGTTGAAGGCATTTAAATATACCTATCGGCATAAAGGCCAGCGGGGTACAATCCAATGAGTTTTTTTTTTTTCTTTTATGTAGTTGGAGTACATTACACAGTGCACGTTCTCGGGTAATTAATCCAACGTGTTGTGCGACCTCTAGCATTGCTTTCTTAGACAATGGTGCAGACTAGCTGATGAAATAGTACAAATACCACAAAATATTTTGGAGTTAACCTTTAAAAGAATTATGATTCTAATGACCCAGAGGAAGGAATCACCATAACCAACGATAAGGTATCATCCTTCCATCTGCATCCACATATTGACCTCAACTGACCCCTAGTACTTTGAAAATTATCAGTAGAGATTGAAAATAGTGTCCACATGTGAAAGAAAACCAGAATGCAGAAATGCATAGCGGTTTCGATGAACCAATAAAGAGAATATAATGATATAATAGCATTAGTATGTGTCACACTGAGCTACATTTGCTTTATATGAAACATGAGATTTGCACAAAGCTTCCTTCCTTGAGATCGTATCTACATGTTTACAATTTGACGCTTGCTGACATGGAATGACCTTCTACCTCCATTAAAGACTAACGTTCTTGTGCTAAATGAGATACAACTACACACTGAATATGACATCTGTCCAAGCTTCCCTTCTTGAGATAATGTTTACAAGAATTCCACACTGTGACCCTGTTGACCGCAAATGACCTTTGACCTTCACTAAAGAAAATGAATATTTTTATATATTCAATGAGATAAATCTACAATCTAATTGGGAGATCTGTTCAAGTTTTCCTTCTTGAAATATCGTTCTTATAATATTTTCACAATTTGACCCCTGTTGACCCCAAATGACCTTTGACCTCCACCAAAAACAATAGGCTTCTTCTACTTGATGTGGTACACCTACAAATTAAACACGAGATTTGTCAAAGATTTGCTTCTTAAGATATTGTGTTTACAAGATTTTTACAATTTGACCCCTGTTGACCCAAAATGGCCTTTGACCTCCACCAAAAACATGATAGGGTTCTTCTTCGTGATGTGGTACACCTACATATTAAACATGAGATCTGTCCAAGCTTTCCTTCTTGAGATAACGTGTTTACAAGGTTTTCACAATTTGACCCCTGTTGACCCCAAGTGACCTTTGACCTCCACCAAAAACAATAGGCTTCTTCTACTTGATGTGGTACACCTACATATTAAACATGAGATCTGTGCAAGCTTTGCTTCTTGAGATATCGTGTTTACAAGGTTTTCACAATTTGACCCTTCTTTACCCCAAAATGACCTTTGACCTCCACCAAATAGGGTTCATCTACTCAATGTGGTACACCTACATACTGAATATGAGATATGTCCAAGCTTCCCTTCTTGAGATGTCGTGTTTACAAAGTTTTCACAATTTGAGCCCTGTTGACCCCAAATGACCTTTACCTCCACCAAACATAATATGGTCCTTCTTCTCAATATGGTACACCTACATACCAAATATGAGATCTGTCCAAGCTTTCCTTCTTGAGATATCGTGTTTACAAGGTTGTAACAATTTGACCCCTGTTGACCCAAAATGATCTTTGAACTCCACCAAAAACAATAGGGTTTTTTTCCTGAATATGGTTCACCTATATACCAAAATATGAGATCTGTCCAAGCTTTCCTTCTTGAGATATCGTGTTTACAAGGTTGTAACAATTTGACCCCTGTTGACCCAAAATGATCTTTGAACTCCACCAAAAACAATAGGGTTTTTTTCCTGAATATGGTTCACCTATACACCAAATATGGGATCTTTCCAAGCTTCCCTTCTTGAGATATCGTGTTTACAAGGTAGGGCGTCACGGACATACATACACACACGCATATGCATGACTACAAAGGTTACGATTATCATCAAAACCAAAAATTGATAATGACCGAAATCTGATCAGCTTCAATAACATTTGTGGTCAAATCTTTCTTCCTGCAGCAGCAGCAGATGGAATAAGGGGGGGGGGGGGTGGAGTAGAAGACAAATGAACCAGAATAACATGATATTTCTTCAGTTTTTAGTATTTATTTTCCTTAGTTCTGCAATACCGAGATGAGTGATCAGCAAGTAAGTTTGGAAACTATGAGAAATTATAACTGTCCACATCCTTACACCACACCCAAGCGTCATCCTCAAACCCTCCTCAACTGCAGGGGGGGGGGGGGGGGAAGACAAACGGGAGTGGCGGTAAAGCATTTTTAACCATTACAACATGAACAGAGATGACTTATCAATAACACTGGTAAGGCAAAATTATATATGTAATTATCCTCATTGAAAAATGGCGTTTTCGTTGTTCACAAATATGTGGACAAACTAAGATGTTTCTGTAAATACACTGGTCAAACAAACATGACACGCCACGTACTCTGCTGTTGAGTTTAAGAACGGGTTTTGATACTGAACCATCTGAACAACAAAAGCAAGCTTTGACTGTTAGATCATATGAACAGTTCTGATCCATTTGATCCTGAAGACGGTTGACAATTCAGTTGACAGCGTGCTATTCTTGGTGGTTTTCCACTACAATAACAAGTTTAAGCAGATTTAAAGGTACATATTGTCATTAGAATAACAAACAATCCTATTGACTTCACCGGTCAAATTTGGTCACATCAACATCACCGCTTTTTTTTTAAGTTTTATGTTACCATGATAGTGTTCTAAAATAGATATGACTCTCAACACACAACAGTAAAGGTTGAAAGGTGGCAACTACTGAATGTCTCCTTTAAACAGTTAACTTCTACAAGCACGATAATAAAATCGTGTCACCTTTGTTTCATTTTTTGTCTGTGTAATAGCAAGAACAGAAAAGAAAATACAAAACTGTGTCATAGACTAAGGAAAATAAATACTGTTTTTTTTTCTCTCTCTCTCTTCACTCACTTCTGATTATTCCATGGACAAACTGTGCCTTAGTTTATTTCACCTCACAAACAGGTTGATGGTAAACTGTAACTCTCAAGTGTTCACACTCCTACGAATCATTAAACCTTTGGACAATTGAAACTGAGACCATGATGTAAAGACCATTGTGAAGAGCAACTCACCCTTCAATTTCAGCTAGCCCACGGAATGCAAGCAACAACAGCAGGCAGACAGGGCATCGTCTGCAAATGATATCACTCGTAGTACATCACCTCTGATTTTAAGGTGAAGATGATTTGGTTTAACCAAAACACTGACATCGGCAAACCAGTCATTATTTCTTTAAATAGTAATAACTGCCGGTTACGTCACCGAGGTGAGGTCTGATGGACTTAAGTTAGCGATATCATTCGTAATAACCTAAGAATTTCATACGGGATGGGATTGCTTGTACACACCATAGGATTAACTGAAACAGTTTGATAACCAAAGGCACAGTTTGTCCATGCTTTACCCAAAATCCCTGGTTCTCTCCCTTTCACACCCCCCCCCCCCCACATCCAGCATATAAGTAGTTGAAATGAAACTTCTTTTTTTCAATAAAAAAAACCCCTACCCACATAACATTAGGGGGTCAAGGATTTGTGCCTTGCACAGACGAAGGACAGATACATCCCCATTTGTTCGTTTGTCCCAGCACAAATCCTTCACCACATCCCCTTCTTGTCGCCCTCCTCCCCCCCCCCCCCCAAAAAAAAAAGTTACTGATTATTAGCAACCTGATGAAAGTGGCTAAGTTGCCTAAAATGAAATCTGCAACCGACATACATCAGTCAGTGGTGCAAAGAGAGATGAACCTATAATCTAAGGTAAGTGCTAAGCCCCATACTGAGCCATACTGAGCCAGTACTGAGTAACAGAAGGATAGATCACTGTTTCACGTTCATTCTGCAAACGAGGTCTGCTCAGCAGGTCCAAATATGGAATGTCTTAAACCTCTGATGGAGGCAATGATGATAAAAATCAAGGCTCAAAGTTGGACTGGCCAGTTCAACACTACCACGAGATTTCCCACCATTGTGGGTGATTGTCAACTTAGTACCTGCCATTTGACGAGGACTCATTCAAGTTCACTACAGGAGGTTAACGCAGAGAGAGTTGCGGGCGCTGTTGATTCAAAAGCAGTATTCTTCGGCCGAGGTAAGTGTGAACTTACAATACAATATTGGATGAGTAGCTAGTGATTCACTTTCTGTGCAGGTAAAATTTTCACTCTCAAAATCTTTTAAATTGAGGAGTGACGACTGAGAAATAAAGAACCTCTTGTGATTGTCGATATTAACAAGCATTGTCAATGGTTGCAGCAACAGCTGTAAGGTGCAACCTTAAAATCAATAGAATTTTAACTTCACATCGACTAAAAATTGTCAAGAAAGCTTGGGGCTGGCAAGTACCCTGATCCTCCATCTTCTGTACATACTTCAATATGGGGCTTAGAACACTAAAAAAGATGTAAGGCTCCAAAGATGCAGCCATTTCACTCTGAATTTTTCTTTTAACACTTTTTCTCTGGAACATTTGAAAATCTTTCCAAAGTTTCATCCCTTTAGTTAAATCCCTCCTCCCATAAACCTGCCACAGCTTGCATTTGACGTGGAGAAAAATTCCTAGTTACACATCCCTAAATGAATGATTCCATTCCTTAGTAACCAAAACACAAATCCCTTTCATGTATCTCAGGCATAAAAGTAAAATGCAACAGTTTCAGTAACAATTTCAGTAACAGTTAAATAATGCGAGACATTTGCAAAACAAAAATTCATACTGCCAACAATTCTCTTTTGGTAAATTCCTGTAATCAAACTCCATTCCACCCTCCGCAACGAGAATCTTACCAACAATTCCTTGTCAAAACAAAGGCAGAGAGGAATGATTACAACTTTCGAAAAGTAGGTCATCAGATAACCCCTGAAATTACGCTCTCTGGCGATGTGTGTGAATGATCACAGGAAGGATAAAAAATAATTTTAAAAAATACAATTCTTCCAATAAATTACCCAAATTGTTGGTCTTGGGATAAATACCCACACACCACCAATTTGCAATCTTTCTCAAGCAATGTAGTTGCTATGTTGACGTTCCAATCGGTCACAAAGTGACTGATTTACTGAACAGATAAGGGGAAGCCTTACAAATAACCCATGATCATCTTCGAGTGAGCTGTTGCTACAAACTGTAATAAGGATAGCAACCAGATGGTAGTGAGTCACACTCAAGTGCACACATATCCTGGCCCCACACAGCCCATGCACAACCTATGTGCACTCAAACATGTGGGATATGCAGGCTTCAAAATGAGAAGTAGCATCTTTAAAGATCTAAGATGATCTTGGGTCAGATTTGTGTGGCTTCCCTCATTAAAAGGCAAATTAAAATCGGAGCAGGCCTACACACAGTCAGTCTGGTCGACACTGTGAGAAAACAGGACTGCATATTGTACTTCAACAAAATGTATCAACTCCAAAAAAATTAGAGTCACTGATAAAATCATCCTGGCCCTCTTTTAAGGAAGTTGGTGATATTTTGATTAATACAATGGGTAACCCAGTTTTCCACCCACACCTCCCCACCCACACCTCCCCTCCCCCACCTGTGGCAGGTCTTCAATAATAAAACACTCTTTGACAAAATATACAAAAATGTATCCCTGGTAATGGATAACCCATGGTCTCAACTGACCCGTAGATCACGCCGCAATGTTTTCATGATATTAACTACCTCCTGTTAATGTCTGGCGTGTTTCCCACTCTATGCTTGGCTTTGTGTACCGTTCGTCACATAAAACGACGGTCCACAAAACCAGCACATCTGCCTCAATACAGCCAAGAGAAATCTTGGGAAAAGAAATTTCTCATGCTTTCTTTTAATACGAATGTGCAGGTTTGCCTTCCTGATATCCCTTCCCCTTCCCTCTACCCCCATCAGCTGATATCTTAACCCAGACCCTGCTGCCCACACTTCCCCCCCCCCCCTCCACCACTCAAGTTGAGAACAATGCACGTTCCAAGAACCGCTGCTACTTTTCGGACCTGGAGAATGTCCCACAGGCAGTAGCAGCAGTGAGGTGAACACAACAATTTCTTTGCTCAATGTAAACAAACCCAGAAAAATCAGGAAGGCAAACCTGCAAGAGATTTGTTGTTCCATCCTGGGGTGGTGCCAATTATTCCTTGACGACCACAAAACCTTTCGATTTTATCATCTTCATCCCCAGGATGATGATGATGAAGTGATTCTTAACACCACTTTCAACTTTGATGTTCACAATTTACTCATGGTCTCACATATGTTCATATGTGTTCATCTCCGCATGACAACCCTAATTTCTGCTGGACAAGTCATGCCATGCCAAAGGGGAGAGGAATCACTCCCCAGGAGACATTCACCATCCTCTCACGACTAGACCTGAACAATGTAAAGTGATTGCACACATTCCACCATAAACTTCTTAAAAACCTTTTGTTGCTATAGCAACCAGACTGGAAGCTTATGCTTCACTGTCACAGGATGATTCGTGGACGAACAATTGACTTCCACTTCTGAAAGTATCAACTTACCCTGCCACGATCAATGATGCCACCATCATCACTGTAAGGCAAAAAGTTTTGACTAGAACACCGGAAGACCTTTCCCAAAAAAATTTGCCCTACTTAACTACTGGACCTTTCAAACTCATGAAATCCTTACAATTCAGATACAAGGGAAATCATCACAGTAAAGGTAAATAGGTAACCTGCCAAGTGGTGTGCAGATGTTAAACAGAGACAAAAAGGACGTACCCATCAGTACTTTGCTGTTTGGGACAGTGCCAACGACAGTCAGCCCCCTGCCCTGTTGGATACCGTAACACTGTTCTGAATGCATGGGACCATTCCGCAGGGCATCTACATCCTTCCGTAAGACATCTGAGATTAAATAGATGCAAAAATTTCCACCTCCCTGACAAATGGGTGAAAAGTTTGTACAAGCTGTGAGTCACTTTTTTTTGGCATACAGAGCAAAAAAGCAACTGAGGTAACTTATATTCCTTATATGAAAGAAAAGCTTCAACTCTTCGACTTCAACTTCGACTCTTCAACCCTCTAAAAGACTAGAAATTTGTTCCATGCACAACCCACTTCAGACAGCAGATATCAATTTGTCTTCTACAAATATTTAAACAGGAGATTCTCTCTGAAAATCACATGTATCTCCCAACTGGCAAACAAGGCTAGACTGTTAGCATACATACAGTTTATGAGATATGCGGATACCCTTGACGAACACTGGAGTACGAGATGATCGCCTGTGTTCTAGGATGACAGAGTACACCGCCTTCAGACACAAACAACCTGGGATTTCAACAGAGCACATCCATGTCCTGACATAGGAGACCACTGTACTGAGCACCCATCCAACGCTCAAATACGCGTCGTGTAATGGAATCGCCAATACACAAGGTTTGGTTTGTAGACCTGTTATCGTACTCTAGAACAAAATGCTGAACAGAGCATGAATACCCTCATACAATCCATGCATGTCACTGTTGCATTCAGATTTCATCCCATCTGTGACTACCACTTTTCATGAACACTGAAAGATTGTCAGTCTTTGACTTTTCTCCAATTACCCCACAAAATTATCAAATGAAGAATTGCGAATCGAAAACGAAAGCTGTACGTCCTTTACCTGAATTCTGCATACGCATTTAAGTACTGTTCAAATCATCGTATGATGAAAACTGTAAACACAATTCTCAGAACGTATCTTTCTTTCTTCTCTGGTGTAAAGACACACACAGGAGGATGACTGCAGACCTGTCTTTTCTTTGCACATTCTCTGAGAGACCTGCACTACTCCACACTGAAAGGGGAATGGGTTCATCTCGGATAAATACACGTACAGCAGCTGATTTTGTGACATTTTGATGACCTGCCTCTCATTTTGTCTAACATGATGGTCTATGCCTCCTGTATCCTTCCAACATCATGGACCATACATCACTGAACCCTTCTGATGTCACATGATGTGCTACGCTTCTCCCCTCATATAGGCAATAGATCACTCACTGCACCCTCTCTGCATAAGGCTATGCCTCATGTACTCTTACAAGATGGGCTATGAATCACATATCCCCTCCAACAATGGGCTATGCCTAACTATCCTCCTCACATAATAGGCTGTTTCATGTATCCTCACAACATGAGCTATGCCTCACATATCCCCTCCAACAATGGGCTTTGCCTCACTCTCCTCCTCACATAATAGGATATGTCGCATATATCCTCACAGGATGGGCTATTCCTCCATATCCCCTCATCTAATCTACAGTTACGTGCTATCAATCATAATGCCGTCAACTGATAGGCTATACATCAATTATCCTCCATCGATGAACTCTGCTTCTGGTATCCATACATTACAGGCTATCCCCATCTATCCTGCTCCTCACTGTACTTCAATGTATTGACAGGATCCGCCATCCTTTGGAGAAGTGACGATAACGAGTACGGAGACCGTCCTGGGGTGAGCCTCTCCCTGAGGCAAGGACCATGCCCTTAATGACAGCATATTACTTACATACAATGCATAATATCAAGTTCACACTCCCCCATCACGGGGAAATATGATCAAATCAGACCAAAATGGCAGGCCGCTCCTTTCCCACCAAACAACTGCGGAAGGAGCTCAAGTGAGCGAGTTTGTGCGACCAGTTTGCTATGAGTTGAAGTGCCAGATTCAACTAAGCAGATGAGGGAAACGAACGATACCCTCTCGAGGGGACCCTCCCAAGATGGTAAGAAACATTTGGTTTGTCAAATAAAACTTGATATTACCTGTTCGTGTTGATGGTGACATTCAACAAAAACCTAGGTTGACTGTCAACATTAACCTTGTATAAAATCTTTCTTCTTTTTTTTGTCCTCTCCATTTTCAAGACTTTTTCTTACAAAAAAAAAAAAAATAGAAATGACCCACTGGAATCTGCTGCAAGGAACTTAAATCTTTTGACAAAAATTTCGTATTTTCAGCTGCATTCTGATTTGCCTAACCATGACCGTTTACAAAATGCTCTACTGATTTCTTTTTTCTCTTTTTACGTGTGGTAAAAAAAAAAAACGGCAGTTTCGGTTTTGATATGCTACAGAGACAGAGAAGAGATACGTCTTCAATTCAAAGGGGCTCATTGAGTTGATATGGTTTATTTTGTGGCAACAGGTGCAACAAAATATCATAAAATATGTGAACCAGCTCAATGAGCCTCTTTAAAGCGAAGAGGTGTTCAACTAGGCTCAGAATGTGCACATAGAGATTTTCTGTTCAAGGTGGACAGAACCTCCCCCCATCTTATTTCTTTCTCTCTCTCTCTCTCTCTTTCTCTCTCTCTGTCTTAAAATGTATAGGCTGTTCAACTACAAATGACAATTTTCAGCAGGAAGCTTAAACCATCATTTTGTCTTGCTTTGGATGCTCCGCAAACAATCCATCAACAACTGGGTGCAGCAACACCAGTGGCGGCACCAATCTGAGAATGCATTCACTGCTTCCTCCACTTTCTGTGAACGCAAGTGGAAAGGAAGGAATAAAGGAAGAATGACGATGTAGCTGAAAATGTCTGAAATCATTGAAAAAAGAAAACAAATTGCAAATTTCAGTATCGTTCATGAACATTTCAATAAATTGCCGAAGCAAGAAAAGATCACATCATGGGGGGGGGGGGAGGCGCACATTCATCCTGCCTCCACCAGCATTTCCATGAGGGGGAAAACAACCATGTTCGCGCCTAACAAGTTGTGGGTAGAGAGCCCCCTGTGACATTCTTGCATTGTGATACCCAAAAAATAATTTTATATACAAATTTGTCATTTACAAACCATATGAAAATGGCAGATATTTACAAGGACAGGGGTAGCACAATGCCCAGCGTGAAAAAGTTCCGTATTTGAAAGTTTTGAGCCGACACAAACTTTTTGAATCCATGCCCAGTTCGATTGCCAAAGGCGGTTATTTTGTTCCCAGGATTTCAAGCACCAGCAACGGACAACTGTCGCTGGTGGCTCTTTGAGTGCTTCTCATGTCTTGGATAAACTACTTCCATGGAGTGTGAATTCTTATAATACCACCAGCTTTGACAGCGTTTGAATACATCCAAGAGTTCTGACTGAGTTTCCTGCCCCTCTTCACTTCACCTCATTTCGACGGAAATGTCCCCGCTGCTCTGTGACAAATTTTGATCTTTGGGACTTCCAATTCTCGTCTTCTCGTACGTCTACCTTTGACGTAGAAATGCTCCACAGGGAAGATCCTCCATGGCTATATCTTTGATCCTTTGGCAGTACAATGTTTGAAAAGATGTGACCAGCTCATCGTATAAAAATTTCTGCTAGGATCATAGCTTTGTAGCGACACGTGTCTAACGAATTCCGTCTTCAATGTACACATCAGTGTTCGCACCATGAAACCCCACTGAATATCCTGGGAAGCGTTCTTGGCCCTTTGACGAACATGGAGTCATTTTTTACCTGAGTTTGCGGCCACTATATTCACAGTCAAAGGGTTACTGGCCTTATTTAGTTAATAATCTAACAATTTACTCATCAACATAGTCCAAATACATACCCTCCTCCCTTCTTTCAAAACTGCTCCCCCTGGGAGCAGTTTGTTCATTGAAAATTTTCAACGAGCTTCACTCCACCGGCGCACTGCAATTCACACAGCGGTAGGAAATATTTCACCGTCTCGCATCCGTCATTGAGCCGTGAGGAATGCTATGATGCCACGGCCAGGCAATCGACTTAGCTTGAGCACTGCTCCCCCTTCTCAGTTGTCATTGGTAAAATATGTGAGCTGATAGTAGATGACGACTTAGCCATGTACAACAGCCAAATGGTCCTGAGTTGCACGATCCTTGGACAACAAACTTGCGACACTTGCCGATGTTTTAATGAGCCATCCATTCCTTCTGATTCTCATTACCAATGGATTAATGACCATGGACGATAAACTGCAAAATGCTGGACTGGCCCACTCACCTTACAAAATATCCACCACATTAACGCATTTACATTTTCATTACATTTTCTGTGACCAAACTGTTCTCCCCATCCCCCTTCATCCCTACCCCCCAAAAAAGCAGTTATCATCTGTCACAAGTTATTAACTTTTAAGGTGACTCTCTTTGTCGGCCAATCCATCAGTGGAACACATCTTATCATACGATGAAATAATTGTGTGTTCCATTTTCCTCCCAGCGGGGAGCAAAGTAGGCAAAGGTAGACTGCGTCACCAATAGTTTTACGCCATTGAAAGGCGCTCGAATGAGTACCACGCACAGACCTCCTGCAAAATTTAGCAACACCACTGTTTCATCCACCGAACACTTAAACCAAAGGGCAACATCACCATGTTCAAAAGACAATATGGACGGAGTATCATGACTTCCCCTTGTGTTTGCTCATCCACTACTTCATCAAAACTTGCAGCTATCACTTAGTGTGGTCCATTTAGCGACAAACAGCGCCCCCTCTGTGGCACTCAGCTCTTGCAATTTTGCAATTTCCATAATTTTGGTACACAACAAGTACTTCAGAGTGCATCTCCTTTGACAAAGGCCAAGTTTCTACGTGCATCTGACACAACAAGAAACTCGATTTAACAGTTTTGTAGTTGAAAGAGCTGTCGACCAGTGAATACCCCTCGAGAAAGGATTCTTGATGCTGGGTTTTTATTAATTTCTGAATATTCTATGACCTGCAGGTGCTCGACTTTACATCTTGCAAGTCAATTATCTGTGTGTCCGCTTGTCTGCCCGTCAACCTTTTTTAAGTACTACGAAGAAGCACGGTTGAATGCGCCAGGTTTCAGCTCGGCAGATAACTGATCCCTCTGAAACTGTGGAGTCCCAATTTGAAAGCAATGAAAACTGACAGGGATGACAATCTTGTCACAACCATTGTGCTCTTAGGGAATGATCCAACAACCCCTATCACCAAAACGGCTGACGGATCCTGATTGACAACACTATATGACATTCATGAAGATCTCCAATATCTCTAACAGTGCTGGCTAGTAATTGTCCACAGCTCTGTATTATTTGCACTATCAGAAGATTAGTTTCGTCAAGATGCAGGAAAGTGTTTTCAATGACAGCAGCTGGCTTGGAGACTCTCACAGAGGGCTCTCTACCCTGTACTTTTTGCTATATCTCTCTGTTTTGACGAGTACTGTTTGATAATCTTTTAACGAGGGAATGGAAAGTCGGACAAGCACCAGAGGAGCATCAAGCTCCTCAATAAAACAAACAACAAAACTGACGGAAAACTGAGGACTGTTAGTAAAGGGCTGGGCAATAGAAGCACACTGTTCAGAGAAAGTTTGTTTGCATTTTAAAATTTAATTCCCTTCTCCCCCTCCTCCGTCTCCCCTCCTCCCCACTCCTGCCATCTCCCACACTCCAATCTCTCCCAATCCCAATTTCCCCTTCATCTGGTCTCCCCCTGATCTGGTCTCCCCCTGATCTGGTCTCCCCCTGATCTGGTCTCCCCCTGATCTGGTCTCCCCCTCCTATGGTCTGGCCTTCCAAAATCCCTTGCCTCAATCATTTTCTAATCCACTGCCACTTCCCTCCTACCCCTTGCCCTCCCCCCCCCCCCCCCCGATCTCTACAGCCCTTAATCCTCTTCACTCCTCTCCTTACTGTACATTATCCACAGACCCTCCCTTCCCCCACATTCCATCTACTCCATAATTATTATCTCTACAGATGACAAGCTGGCAATCCACCTGGTAGTACCTCACAGGCTGTCAGAGTTCAGTGCTCTATATGCCCAGCCCTCTAAACTCTTCCTTCTCCTCCATCAGTATGGGATTACGGTCAGTGCTCTCCAC
Organism: Stichopus chloronotus; assembly: GCA_021234535.1. NCBI lineage: Eukaryota > Metazoa > Echinodermata > Holothuroidea > Aspidochirotida > Stichopodidae > Stichopus > Stichopus chloronotus. Next base: position 15,209,724 of record CM037842.1, read on the forward strand.
ATTCAATGAAATAGATTCTTGTGGATCGCATATTACAAGGTCTTCAAAGAGCCTGCGGACCTCCTGCAAAGACTGGCCTTGTGTCTGTGTTCTTTAAGCAAGGCACTCTTGGACTAACAAACAGAAAAAAAAAAGTGGAAACAAAAAGAAATGTTCAATCACAACGTAAGTCCGAAAAACAAAGTAACATTGCACGTACAAAGGCTCAGGAGGTGTTGTCACACCGGGCACCCCTGGTATACACCAACTTCAAATAACCAACAGAAAATGCTCTTTTTTTACTTTGGAGACTTTGGGAATACTTTGAAATATTTGTTTTGCCAAACAAATTTTCACCTGAATAAGGATTTGTTTATTTTTTTTGGTTTTTAAACTTTTTCTCTTCATTTTTGACTCTTTGAGTGTCATCCATCACCTAATTTTAATTCTTTTGCTCACTTTGGCTTCATACCTCCTCCTCTGCCTCTCTGACATCATCTTTTGTTTTTAAGAGTGCTCAAGAAAAATTATCCAGCATCATTTCATGACTGCAATTTCCTGATTTGAAGTAAACTGAGTCAACTAATATCATTATGAACTTGAAGAACACCCTGTTTGTCCAATAAAAGAAAACATCAAATAACCATCCGGTAGCACGATCCCCCCACGAGGCACCATCAAAAGAAAATCAAATTTATGCCATGGCCTGATGAACTCAGAGCAAAGCCTGAAAAGTAAAGAGCAGTTTCCATTGGTTGGATCAAAAAAAAAAATTGTTTCAAACAGAATCACAATAGAAATGCCTTTGTGATTCTGAAACCAAGAAGGAGGAAAAATAAAGACACAGACTTAAAAGGAGAATTCTGATTGGTTTTTTGATTGTCTTTGTGCACTTCTTCTCTTCATTCATTATCTGCCTTTTCTTCCCCTTCTCCATCTTCAGCTCCATCTTCGCTGACCATTTGGTACTCTGCGACGTAGAGCTTCTTGTCGACGTACGCCTTGCTGGGGAAGGGCTTGATCTCCGTCTTGAGTTCCTTCTCGATGTTGTACAGGTTGAAACGGTCGTCGTAGGTCACCAGGTTGATGGCGATGCCCAGGTGGCCGAACCGTCCGGACCTGCCGATCCTGTGCAGATAGGTTTCGGCATTTCGGGGGAAGTCAAAGTTGATGACAACGTTCACAGCTTGAATGTCGATGCCTCTTGTAAACAAGTCTGAGGAGCAAGAGAGCATGGATGAGGTAAACAGAAAGAACATTTGGCCAACAGTGCATGCATCTAAAGTCCTTGCTACCTCTCTACCAAAAACCTCTCCACACACATACAGGGGGAAGGGGAGGCACCCACGGCAAGCAGAATGCCCTCTCATATGAACTTTTGCTCTATAAAAGCATCATGAGGGTAGAGACAAACTGTTGAAATCAAAACTTACCTGTGCAGACAAGATTTCGGCATGCCCCGTTCCTAAAATCATGGAAAACTCTGTTTCTGTGTTCTTGTCCCATTCTCGAGTGAATGTAGAAGCAACCATACCCCAATTTGGTGATGGTTCTGGCCAAAAGTTCCACACGTTGGGTTGAGTTGCAAAAGATGATGGACTGGTTAATTTGAAGCTGAGGTAGAAGTTAAGGAAAGCCCAGAAGCCTTGTTAATGTAAAGATGATAAAATATTCCTTGTATGTCCACAAGTTACAAGAGGGAGTTGCAGCCCATGCCGTTCTTCCCAAGAATGATGGGGGCCCACCCCATCACGAATGCTGAGTAAGTTATTGCAGGGTTCTGCAAAGTCTTTCAAGAGATGGGAATGGCCATGCATGAAGTGCGTAAAGTGATTGACTAGGAAGGGTTTTAACCTCACCTCCCAAAACTTTTTCATAATTAATAAGTTAAATGAAGCAACTTGAAATGGCAGAAGCCTATTGTCATTTGTTTTGTTTTTTGTTTTAGTCCAGTGGAGCTTTTGAAGGGAGAGGAGAAGGAGGGGTCTTGGGGGAAGATGCATCCTACAGATGAAGCATTCCAAATGAAGGACACCAAGAATTTTTACTTCAAATTTAATAAATCCTTACCAATAATCCTCTGTACCCCAACATGGATTTCCCTTCATCAGTTATTCAACTCTGTCAAGACTCACAGGGCTATATTAAATTTTTGCCCCAAAGGACACAGATGTTGTTAAAGGAGAATATAGGCTACTTAAAATACACCAACATGGCATACTAAGAAAATAGCTTTAATCACTTTTCAACCAGTCAGTCTCGTCAATAAACATCTGCAAAACCAATATCTCCTCAAAACAATTGGTATGTGATGAGTAATGGAAGATCGCATCATTTGAATTTTGGAAAGTATGGGAGAACAAATTACTGTTAAGCAACAAATAACTGCATTTCTACCTGTGAGAACTTTATAACTTGAAAAGAAGGCGACTATACTTCCTTACTCTGAATAATGTATGTCCACAAACAATGGTTTCAGTATGATTGTTTTCTGCAAAACAAATGCCTTATTTCCTTTTAAAGACGCATTTGGAGACAAGATGTCCAAAGTTAAATGTTGTGGAGAACTTTGCTGGGTGACAATCACATTCACTTGTTTATTTGCAAAATCTACCAAACAAATGAAAATGCCTTGAGGCACAAGCACAGTGGATTTTTTCTTACCTTTGAGAAGAGCGTATTGAGGCATCTTACTTTCTGTTTCTCTTCCACAAAGGCATAATATTGAGTGATACCTTTCAGGGTGAGCTCTTCCATTAGATTAATCTCGTGTGGTTTGTTCAGGTACCTTTGCTGCAATTGAAGATGGGGAAAAACAACAAATGCAGAGATTGGCAGCAGCGGCGGCGACTCGAGGGGGTGGTACGGATGGAAGAGGAACAGGTGAACGGTACATTATATGAAAACAGTACAGTACGGTACAGTATTGAAAACAAAAGCAGAATTTAGTCAACATTCATGGTGCTTCATTAGCATACTTTAACGACGTCAACCTGATTTTGCAATAATGCACTGAAGGTTTGTAATCCTGAAAATTGCTTGTAGTGTTGCAATTGTCTTTGCCAAACATTTCCCCGTTGAAACAAGTCTTGGAAAATGATGGTTGTCACAGTGAAATGTTCCAACTTTTTTTTTTTTATTGAGCTTTGACAAAAGTACTGGTCACCAGAATATGTTGGTCATAGTTGGATACATCTGTACATGTGACTCTTTGCGGTGGTCGGTGAAGGTATTGGGCTACAGCTGACCACTGTCAACCACTGTCGCTACAAACCCTGCCCACATTACAAGTCAGTCATGAAATCCAGAGGTCATCCGTAAAAAAACCCTGAGCTAAAATTCTTACTCTCCTCTCTACCGACGTGAACCCGGTTCCTTTTTGACTATTTACAGTTTCAAAATGTCCGGGTAATCCGTGAGTCACCTTCCACCTGGAGTATGGACAACACTGACGATAACCCTCCTGCAATGAGACCTTGAATGTTAAGGTGTGTGAGTGCGATCAGACACCGCCACTTGCCTCAAATCACTATTACCCGGCATGTTTTTTTTTTTGAGCACCTAGATGAAGAATGTGAGGCAAGGTTAATCTATTTAAGTTTAATAACATGGTCCACCCAACACACTCCCTAATTTCTCAAAGAGTGTGGTGTAGAGTTCAACCCGCTTTCAATGTTCCATCCACTTCATTTTATGGCCTAATGTGACAATCAGTCACAAAGGAGGCAGGCAAGAACGAGACAGGGTATAATACTCCACTCGACTTTCCACTCATCAGCAGAAATATGTCCATCAATAGCAGGGGCACTGCTGCCACCCTTTACGATGACTGACGAGAATTCAAAAACATTACGGGTGCCATGCGCTGCGAGTCTCCAATCACAGTGCTTATCACATTTACCCCATTGTTCTCCCCCCATCCCGACTGACGTCTCCAAGAAAAGGCTCCGGACACCTCTCCAAGATACTCTCTGACACATCTTCGCTTACCTTGAAAGACTTGACGCAGAGTGGAAAGGTTGCCGAGAAGAGCATGACCTGTCGGTCCTGTGGCAGCAACTGAATTAAGTCATCTAAGAGACCTTTGAAATCTTGTGAGAGCAATTTGTCCGCCTGGGCCAAAACAGGAGAGGAACGAGGGAGACTTTGTGAAAGTATGCAATGATTTGATTGGATGGGAGTTACAACAACTCACAGTACACAAATGTTCATTTTACTGATCCTGTTTGGTTTCGATGAGACCGGTTTGAGCATTGAACAGTCATACTTATTATGCAGGTATTCAAACTTTGATGGAACACACCTAGAAGAAAACATGCCGGCTAAGTAAATATGTCTCGGACATTTCCACTGCGTAAAAGTACGAGGGTAACTTAGGCACAAGGATAGTTGAACGAACTTAATATCTGCTCTGTTTGACACTCCACTGCCGAGGGAATGAAGGGCAGAGGGGTAACACAAGAGCAACAGATAGATGGTGATAGTGTGGGTACATTAACGACGACAAGATGTTACGAGGGTCAGTGAGTGGGATTCAAATGAGATCTACAGTGACTGGACACATGCAAGTGTCTGGAAGGGGGGAGAGGGCTTAAGAAAGGCACTTTAATCTGCAGAGGGGTGGAGTGAATGATTATTATCTAGTAACACTCACCTCATCCAATACCAACATTCCACATTTGTCCATTCTAGCTATGTCTTTACTTATCAGATCCAGAGCACGTCCTGGTGTTGAGACCAAAATTTGAACTGGGGGAGGAAGAAAGCCCAAATGCAACTCTTTCTAAAAACCATTTTGATGCACAATGCAAACAGAATGCAAAGAGAATGCTTCTTGAATCTTGAAATTTTGATAATAGAACAATTGTTGCTTATGTTTCTTATGTACCATTCCTTTCCACTGCACCACAATATTAAAATAATCAGAGGCACAAGGATATTGAAAAGGCAAGTTTGCTGTTTGCTCTGTTTGACGCTTCCAAGCTAATTGATGAAGTAGCAGAGAAGCAACACGATTAGAGCAAGAATCCTGCAACATTTAAGTTCATAACTACAACTCTCATAAACTGTTATGTACTGTACAAAGCCTTACATCTTATTTAAAACAGGATATGACTAAGAATTAATTACAAACATTCATGTAAGGCATGAAACCTTGAGGCACATTCTCTGACTAAATGAGCTTGTGTGTGAAACTTTCATTTTCCTTTTACAACACCAACAGTATCGGATTTTTGGGCTCACTAGTCTCGAAGAATGACAAGAATCAAAGATTTTTCATACTTTAGAATGAAATATCTTAGATAACCCCCCCCCCCCCCCCTTTCCATTCTTCGTGTAACCACCTGAACACTACTTGAAATGTATGGAAGAACTTGCCAGACATTTGGCTACAAAGCAAACACACAGCAATTGAAATGCAGTCGTGGCATTCATGTAATTAGACAGTGACAGAACCTGATCATTTCAAAATGTTGTTGGACACCAACATTAAACATGGTGTGTGTACTCCCAAGTGGCATGTCTGCAAAATATACAAACCCCCAATCAAATATCACCTTTGAGAATCACTTGTTTTCCCACACACCACTTGACACATTTATACTGTGCATACATAATGTATGCACAATATCGTTCTACAAACCAAGCCAGAAAAGTGTTCCACCATGCTAATTTCCCTGGAAGCTTGACGTGCCGTTAACTATCCCCTACAGTCCACACACCTAGCCAAACGTATGTTCAATCTATTTGGCCATTGTTACCTGTTTTGTCCAGTCTCATGATGTCGTCTCTTAGGCTGGTTCCTCCTGTCGTCACCATGATACTGTGTCCCGTATGCTTGGCGATCTGTTTGCAGATGTGACTCGTCTGCAGGGCAAGTTCCCTCGTTGGCACAAGGATGAGTGCTGCATGATTAAAAAGACCACAAAGTGGAAAAAGCGCCTAAATTGCAAATCACAACCACAACTGTCGCAAAGACAGTTACAGCAACTTCACGACATAACAAATGTGCTCAACAAGACAGTGAAAAAATCTTCTCATTTGAGAGGTCTCATACTATTCCATGGCATTCACTTAACACAGAGTGTTTGATGCAGATTGGCTGCATCTGAAATCAACAGAAAATTTGAGTTGAAGGGAATGAGGGAGGGTGGGGGTGAGGAATTGGCTGTGGGGTGGCCTAAACAATCAGATGGAGCATGAAAATGTATTGCAACTTGACACTTTGCGACAATGTCACTTTACTATTCTGTGGTCATGCTGTCACATTTTGTCATTATTCTTGGAGAGACCGAGAGGTTTCTTATCTGGACGATATTTTCAACCGAGTTGGCCAACATCAGGCAGGGGCATCACTGGCCGTCAGATTTGCTTGGAGATCTGAAATTTATGAATTTTGTGAGATTCACTCTGTGCTGTATCTACAGCACATCAGTTTAATACATAAAATCCTCCACTTTTGTACAACTTCCCAGAACAGACTAAGAAATACCTCGACCCTTGGTGAGCACTGTCAAGCGCCACTAACAACAAGGATGTAACAGTCTTCTACAGTCACAAAGAAAACACGCAAGTGACTTACCTTGTATTTCATCCTTTTCTGCCGACACACGTTCGACCACGGGTATAAGGAATGCCCCAGTCTTGCCCGTACCGTTCTTAGCTCTGGCCATGATGTCCCTCCCTGCTAGGGCGACGGGGATGGACTCCTCCTGAATAGGGGACGGCTGCTCCCATCCCTTCTCAAAGATACCCATCAGGAGGTTGCGAGACAGACAGTAATCTTCAAAGTCGTTCCCTTTCGTCTTGGTCACATCCTAAACAAGAGATGTCACAAGGTTCAAAATTCATTTCACTTATTTAAAGAGTTCACTTCTAGTCATCTTTTGTGATGTGCTATGACCTTCCAAATCAGTGCCTTTGCCACAGACATAGGAGGCAGTTAAAATTAACATTTTAAAACACAAATTGCTCATAACTCAAAAACAGTAGGTACAGACTTTTTCCTTTTGCAGAGGGACTTGCAACAAACACTTTTGTGCAATTTCTGTGTTAATCTGACAAATTCAACAGAGCTAGGACGATGTGTACCACTTCCACCAAATTTTCTTATCAAATTCTCTGATGTAAAAGTTTTGGCTGGGATTATCACAAATGGTTCATAGGGGGCATTAGGATAACGAACAAGGTCTAATATAGACTGATCAGCAGCAGTCCAGCTATATAATCACCACAAAAAAAAACCATGGGAATGATACCTACAGGTAAACATAACTATTTCTGTTTCCACTTCTACATAGATGAGTTGTTTTTCTTTGGTTCAATTTTGCTTAGTATGGCACATGGATGCTTTACTCTTCGTTCACAGCAAGTTAGTGTTAACAATATAGGCAATACAGGTATGTGAAGGAATAGCCTGCATGGTTTGCATGATTTTACCAACATAATGGAAATAGCTGCTTTATTAGACACAAGACAGTAACCGCCACTGTGTATTGTGCACCAGGTTAACCACGATCGTTTACAGTGATGAATACATTTACTTTCCGAAGCCACAAGCTTTGTTTCTTGTGAGATATTGAAATGAAAAGTTTTAAAATGGATCTGGAATTTATTTTGGTCTGTTTTGATATTCATATGTAAGTATTAATGCTACATTCGAAAAAAACAAATTTTTATTTGTCGGAAATGGTACAGGAAGCAAGAATTTCCCCTGGTACTGCAAAGTATTCAAAAGTACCTGTACTTGCAGAAAAAAATGTTTCCTCCGGTACTGCGGATACCGGTACTGATTGGGTATCGCCCAATTTTAAGGACTACCATATTACACTGCAGACACAAAGTGATTCCTGGGTGAACTATGGCTTGCTAGGTAAAAGATAAAAACTATTTGTATAGAGCAAACACGATCCTCTTGAAACATAACTTCCAAACACACTGCAAGTTAACCTTTGCTTTCTTGAAGGGTACTGCTGTTAACAGCGCCAAGCCTTGTTGTTCAAAAATATGCTTGAAAAACTTTGTTCATATAGATACATGTGTGCCAAAACTAGCTAGATTCTCAAAATAAAGTCATGTTTGGTGCAATCTACGGTAGCTCTTTGCAGTATGTGCACTAAGTTGTTACATCACTTCTTGAATTCTTTATCTTCTCTTAGGCACCTCAAGAGGAACTGGAAGGTAAGCACTAAGCACACACTTTTTCAGGGCTTGGAGAAAGCTGGAAAAATGGCACTGCCAAAATGAGCAAATTGGTTGTTGGTTTTTATTACTTCCTAGGAAATTCAGTTCAATTAGCGAGCACCACAGCTTTCAGAAAGGGCATTCGCCACCACCGCTGTTGTTGCTTCCAGGTACTTTAGCAATGCTTTCCAAAAACACCATTTGCAAGATATTGGCAATTCGCTCTCTGAGGCACAAACAGTCGAATCCAAGCTTTTACAAACAACAGACAACATTTTGTTCTGTCTCCCCTCACTATTCCATTTTCCTCTTCTGGCATGCTCCCCCTTCCCCTCAAGGAAATGTTGGGCCTTTAGGTACCAAAAATAATAAAACTAAAATCAGGAATAGAGCAAAATTTATATACTTACTGATGTTTTAATTCTGTTGTCTTTAGGTGGGAGTTTAAGTTTAGATTTCCAGTTAGGATCACTGCAACAGAAAGACCAAACAAAAAAACCAATGAGAATCATTACATACATAATGTTGTGCATTACTTATCTCTGTATTAAAGGGTATATTTGGAGGATATGCACTGTACTAATATATGTTGCAATACTGTGCTGATGATTTTTCCTGTATCATGTTACTGTTAGTTATTACACTGCATATTGTGAACAGATGTGTATGGATGTGTTTTACTTTTAAGTGTGCAATCTTTATATGAAAAACAACTGATTAAACTAAATTTTGGCTTATAGTATGTTAACACATTAATGTACATCCTACTGTACTATAGGCCTACAGTGCTGTTGCACTATACCGTTCTGTACTGCACTTATGCAAGGTGTACTCTACTGTACTCTATTGTGCTGCATTGTATTATGCTGTGTGCATACTCTATTGTGTTGTATTTGTATTAAGCTGTGTGCATGCTTTACTGTGCTGCACTGTGTTGTGTGTGTACTCTTTTGTGGAATACTGTCACATACTACTGTGTACTCTATAGTGTGTGATTTTGTGTTGTGCTCTACTGTTTTGTACCACTCCCCTGTATTGCAATGCATTATGCTGTAGTGTGCTGCACTATATTGTGCAATACTACTGCATGGGTATACTGTAGCTCAGGGTTGGAAAACCTTGCGAACCTGTCGAACCTGGTTCGCGGGAAATCGGCGACGGGCGGGAAATCCTGCGTGTCTGGACACATTTTTTTTAATGAAAAACAGGAAAAAACCAGGAAATCTTCAGGGAAACAGAATAAATGAGGGAGAACATGGAAAATGCTGTTAAACAAATATTAAAAGAAGCTCTGTTGATCGCTATTGCTTACGATACTCACATAGGCAAATTGCGCATGTTACCTCTATGCCAATAAACCAGGACGTCCAGTATGTCCTCACACGATCACGCAAGTAACCAGAAATTATAGCCAGTTTACTTTTAGGCACACTTCAGCCGCCCTACACACCCTATGAACCACAGTGCCCAAGGATGATTCGCACGGAAGTCGTGCACAACTTCATCTCTGTCGTTTTCAGTGTTTTTTTTTTATTTTCTCCGAACTCAGCACAAGATTCTCTGTGCAATTAATGAGAACGGAGTGCTTTCATACAGTAGGTTCATATGTACACAGCATACACACAGTACATAGCGGCGCAACAGACCCACGCGGCATGGCTTGACCTTTGTACCTTCTTTACGTTTACAGTCCTACACACAGATGCAATGGTAGCGCCAAACACCTTTCTGGAAAAGCTAACGTTACACGCAGTAAAAAAATTGCCTCGATTAAACCATTTTGAAATATGGGGGACGACTTTTATCTTTAACTTTTTTTTGCTGCAAATTTCTGCTGCCTGTTAATGGTCACAGTTATCAGGGATGAAAAAGTTGGGTACAAATGTCATAGCTGAATGGTGGCTGAATTTGAGTATAACGAATGCGATAAATGTCCATTTTGGGCCAGGTGTTCACATTTTTGCAGTTGAAAACTTTTCTTGGAATCATGCCAAGGATTTTTTACGGCAAACTCGCAGAGCTGTTTGTAAGTAGCACAGCTTGTAGTAGTTGACAGTGTATAGTGGTTATTATCAAGACATTCTAGGCCTATTGCATATCTATTTAGCGCAATATCAGGCTCAAGTTTCACTCGTCTCTGACATTTTGTAAGTGACACTTCTTCACATTTAAAAAGGTACCGTATATTGCAACAACGCAAATAGCCTAACGTTAAGCTTTCGTGATTGATTTTTCATATATTGTGGCGAGTTTTCAGTTATATTTTTTGTGCTCAGCTGCACTAATTTTTACACCTTCGATGTGCTACGAACCCCAATTTTCCGGGAACTTGCCCCTGAACCCCCCACCAGGGGTTCCACCCCTACACAAATGTCAGCGGGAAATCGGTGGATTTTCTACTGTGTTCGCGGGAAATTCAGCAAGGTTTTCCAACCCTGCTGTCGCTAGCTATGTTGTGCAGTTCGTAGATGTACTGTACAGTTCTACAATATACTGTACTTGTAATAGACTGTATACTGCAGTATTCCACTGCACTGCACTGGTGCATACAGAACTGAAACCAGAGAGCCAAATCTTGGATGCTGACCAAATGTTGGATTGAAATCTTAACATAACTATCCAGCTGCATTATGCAAAGGTTTCATGTTAACTGCCGTGATTGTGGTAACTCAAACTGTATGTTCCTTGTTTGCAAAGAAGGATAGCTTTTAGGCAGTAGAAGACAATGATCGATAAGATGGTTTGTTGGAACTTGAGATCTATGCGATAGTTTAGTTTAGAAATAACAGTGTCCTAACAAACCCTAAAACCCAGAAGGCAAGGAATCAATTCTCTCTTATAAATACTGCACTTTCTTTACATGACACTTCGACCTATTTGTGTCTACAGTATGAAGACATTTGGCAAAATAAAGGCACTATTGGTAAGCCATTTTCAAAGGACATTTTCAATCATTCACACAAACGTTACCCACTTACAGAGGCAACGTTGCTTCTACGATCCTTTTACACAGTAAGTCATTGGAACTATTTTGACATTGTTCTACGAGAAACATCAGCCCTGCTTCTAATCTTTCTCAAATTCTGCCACAGGAGGGAATATATATACATAAAATTAACATTGTGAAAGAAGAGACTCCAAATGTAAACGAATAGTAACAAGCCCGTAGAACATGCCACGTACGAAAGGGACTTTCATGTCATCTGAGCTTACAAAAGTTTCCAGGAGGCAGGCACCATTTGTGATTAATGTTGATGGATAAGTTTACCACACAGAGTAATGAACGCATTATACAGTACTCAGTACAGCAGTAAATGTTAGGAGCCCGACTGGCTTTCCGGTGACAATTTGGAAGCTGAAAACAAAGTAGTAGTCCCGGATATCACCAAGCCCCAGATACAGTACAGTTATGTACACTATCACAGTTATGTACACTATCGTACAGTATATCGTCACCAAAGTCCAGAGCCCAGCCAAGTTCGTCCATATCAATACTGCACATATATTACTGTACAGTGGGTCAAGCTACCTGGCACTATGTATACCTTCTCTACCGTTCAATCTGCACTGTAACTTGAGTACATCATTGCAATCCATCATCTACTGTGCTCTCAGGAGCATACCCGTCTTTCTCTACATCTTACAGTCCTTCCCTTAACACTCTTGTCTGCAGTTGTTAGGTACAGAACTACAGTACTGTACAGTACTGTGGGTTTGACACTCACTCAGATATTACTTCTTGACTGTTCTCTGTTCTCGAGTTATTTCCATTTGTGGTCTCACTTCTCGTGGAGGATGCACCTTGAGACCTCTGGCCTCCTTGTCTCGTTTGCCCTTCACCATCGACCATGTTGTTCCTCCCTACTGCACTTCTGTTTGGACTGGGAGCAGTAGCCGAGTTGAAGCGATTACTGAGTTGAGCTTGCTGTGGTGCGGCAGTAGCCATTGTCTCTGTTTAACAATTGTTTCTGTCCGTTTGACTACTTCAAACCTTAAAGGCAGTTTTCGAAGTTGTGTGCAGCGATTTTGATAATACTGATTAACAAGAAATTTTGAAGAGTGTTCAAGAGCTATATGTCCACTCAGCACTCCTTTTCAAAAAAAAAAAATACCTGCACACAAGTTGCGCTCGTATATATTGGCAACAGAACGACAAGTGTTTTCGATGGACTTCACTTTAGAAGCCAGCTCTGTCATACATGGAAAACAAATATACAAATATATAGATATAACTTTGCATAGAAAATCTGACTCCAAGGAATATAAATTAAGTTCTTTGGAAGAGTTTTCAACAAAAAAAAAAAAAAGTTGACTCTGGTAAGTCGAGTATGAAAGTGGAGTTCAATAATTGAACTTAAAAAAAAAAGAACGAGGAAAGAAAAAAGCTGAATCCCTCCACCGAGTGGACGGATAAATTGCACTGAATTTCCGTAACAAGGTTGGCAAAAACCACAGTCGCAAGAGTTTGAGTTCAAAACTGTTTACGGCACCAGTTTTATTACCCACACAGCGGGTAAACACTCCTGTGACTTTAAAAAAAGCAAATACGACTCTCCTCTGGTTGGCTGAAACACGGATTCGAAGGACAAACTTTGTCGTGATCTCATTCTGGAAGAAAAAAACAAAACAAAAGATGACAATATGATAGGTAGGAAAAACAAAAAACAAGCTGGGAAGAGACAACTGCATTGAAAAAGCCAAACAACTTTCACTGGCACTGTGCTTCAACTGATAGGAGATTTAAGGGTCTGAGCATGGACCAACACTGTATGGAAGAGTGCTGCAGACTGCATACAAATTAAACACATGCATTGTGTTTATTGGACATTTAAAAGGGGCTCACTGAGTTGAAATTGATATGTTTGTAAGGAGACTTTGAAAGATAGATAGATATACTTTATTAAATCCTCAAATAAGGAAATTACATGTCTGCAGTAAAATGACACAAACGTATAAAACAATAAATTCCAAAACACAGTAAATTTACAGTATAAGTATAAAAGTTACAAACATAAACAGACAAGAGCAAGGAAGGCTGAAACATAACAAACACATGATAATGCTTATTTTTAGCATACAGACTGTCAGGTTCATCATCTGAAAGATTTTTTTTTCTTCAATTTTTGCCCCTGACTTTACTAGCTGTGCATATGAAATAGTATTAATTGCAAAGTGTATGGTCACAAATTTTTGGAAAAAAAAATATTGTTTAGTGCTCACTCATTAATGTTCCTTTCTACAAAAGGAACACATGGAGATCATCTCAGTTTGACCATTTGTCATCATTAGTACGTGAAGGGAACTGGATGGGAAAGTTTCGAGAATGTAACACGACTTAACGTGCCTCTTTAAATGGGGGATACCCTAGGTTGTCTGGATGTCAAACAAAACAGAAAAGTCATCTGAGTTAAGCACTCGGATATGTACAGTAAGTTAAACTGTAATGTTTGGTTCTCTAATTTATAACTTAGGGTTAGGTCCAACTATCACCAGACGTCATCTTTAAGTAGGCCTTACTCTTAGGCCAAGTGCCAAGTTTGCATACATATTAGCTAATCGTGAGAGCAAAAAACTGCACCGCAACAAGGGGAGGGAACTGAAGCAAGAGTGCCACTGTGTAAGATACTCCAAACATTCTAAAATGTCACAGACTAATGTTTTTTTTTTTTGTTTTTTTTAACATAGCCTACATGTAGTGTAGCTTCATACCCCCATGATGGCAGGCATTGAGTTAAAATCAGATTTTCTGGTGTGCTAATCATCACATTCCTTCAGAACATTAAGGTGTGTGGTGGGTGTGTTGCTTTACTAAAGTGGAATGAATTATCTGATTCCCCATTCTTCATCTAGGCAAGCCAAAAAATTGCACTCCTCACAGTAACTTGAGGCGAATGGTGGTGTGTGATTGCACTTGCGCGCCTCAGGACCCAAGGCTTGTGATGAGTTGTAAAATAATTACATACGAAATGTCACAAAGAGGTCACTTAAATTATTGGTGTAGCCAATCAGTGGAGAGTTAGCTTGGTGGGTCGAGTGTCCGTCTTGCAATCATAGGGTCTCTGGATCAAATCCCGATGGAACCACTTGGAAAATTTCTGGGGATTCAAATTTGACTTGTTCAGTAAAGTTGTTTACAGTGGTGTAGAGGGGGTTATTTGGGTTCCTGTTGTCCGATTTAGGTCTTGACCACTTCAAGTTGCTTGGTACAGCTGATGGGCTGCTAAGCTGGGCAGGTTCTCCACCCCTCCAAGCCTTTGGGAAAGTGGCTAAAGACTGGGGGATACACTCTCGTCCGTCGGATGGGGACATAAAATGGCGGTCCCGGGAACAGGTTTGGGTTTGCATGGTTTGCATTGGCGATTGTCTGGTTTCACCCCTGCCTCGATATCCTCTGAACACTTATCTAAAAGAGAAGGCGAATCTCGCCAATATTCAACCACCATAAACATGGTATAGGGTCCTTGATGAGCCCATTTGGGGCTTCCTGATCGTCAACTTTCAAAAAGAGGTGTTTTTGAAAGGAGGGAACTATTCTATTGTTACTCTAATGGCAGGAAGTTAAAAAAAAAAAAAAATGATGAACATCCCCCACAGATTTAGCAAAAGTTCACATCATCCATGCAATGACTAGTAGGCCTAAAGGACGTACATATAGACTGAGCACTAGTAGTGATCTACCACACTGGAATGCTTGCAGGAATATTTTTTGGCAGCTCAAGAGTGCACAGATACCTTTCATTTTCAATGAACCTGCACTGGACAGAACAGTCAGTTTGAAAATCTATCATCAGTAGGCTACAGTAGTCCAGATTGGAAAGTTGCTGTGTGCGGGAAATTTATCCCTTGCAGTTACAAGGATTTCAGCATCATTGCCCAGTCACGCAAAGAGGATACAGATATCCTGAGCATTTTCCAAGTTTTCCAATCTGGAGACTACAGATCCTAGTAACATAACTTTCTAACTTAGCGATGTTTGTTTGTTGTTTGTTCTGGTGAATGAAGCAAAACTTACTTTTGCATGGATGGTAATATTTTTTTTTAATTTGCGCAAACAGCTCATCATTGATCAAATATCAATGCGCGCGATTTCTCGTCCGAAAATAGCAAACTTTCTAATCTCATTAGTCTAGGCCTAGGCTACTGATTGACAGATCTCCAAAGTACTGACGACAATCTAACAAACATTTGTGGAAAGTCAATGAAGATGAAAAGACATGTTGAAAATGCATTTTACTGATGTGTCACTGATAGCTATAGCAAATGGCAGGTCTGAATAAATAACCATTATTCTCTGACGCTGACAATGGCTTTCCTAATTGAATTCCAAAACACAGGCTAGGTACTCCTACCCAAACTTACTTTGCCTACCGTGTACATGTTAAATCACTTGTTCGGTACAAGTCTTCACTTCCTGACCTAGCCTAGAGGCCTAGCCTAAAGCGTAATTTGGTTACCTGTCAAACGCCAAAACAGCCTACTAATAAACCTGTCGAAAAAGCTTAGTTGGGTTTCACTGATCGCCAAAGAGAAAAAAAAGCACAATTAAATGTAAAACAGAGTGCTCACTGAGGTTGTATTCTTTCGGTACCGCTCATAAGATACAGAGGACTACTCAGGTCTGCGGTTTACGAAAATATTGTTCTCATTTCAAAGCTCGATAATAGCCATTTACCTCGCGCGACTTGGCCTAAAACTACACAAAGAGTAAGGATGACACATTTGCCAACACTTTTAGTCGACGTTTAAGGCTAATGTCTCCAGGATCGAATAGATATTTGAAGATGGTTGTAGCTTACCGTGTTCGAATTTCTTTTAATTTGGATTTGGTACCACAGCATGCACTGTATTACATACACTGTATATACGAGACGACGTACGTCTGGCTGCGTTACTGTGTGTGTTAGCAGGTTCGCTGTTTATTTAAATGATGTCAACATAGGGGAAATACTGTGCGCAAAACTGGCACGATACACATACCGTACTCAGTTGCACAGGCAAGGGGAATGCGAATAATTTATGATAATTAGGCGTCCGATCTTGTCGCATATTTTGTGTTTAAAACACTTCCTTGTTTTTCATTTATTCTTCTCATTGAAAAATGAATATTTAAGACAACCATAATATTCCCGTACCATAAACAGTATGTCTGGTTAGTTTTGGTCAAAAGGAAAAGATTAAAACTTATTAATCAAACGTTAGTTAAATTGTTTGTCACGTCAAAGTTTAAAGGTCATACCTCATAAATTTTTTGACATTACCATTGACGTGACACAGCTAACACATGTATTGCACTTTACGTGTGCCATTCAATGTTATCCAAAAAATAGGCAATGTACCTTCGGCATAGGGCCGGGGTATTGAGTTGGGCGATTTGGTGAAAGGTGGTCACTATTTACTAATTTAAGCCTGTATCTTCTTTTGCGGACTGAACGCTGTCGATAGCGGAAGTGCTTTGTCTTTATATTGTCTTACTCAGGCATTCAAAAGGGTGAGATTTTGATCTACACCGCCAAGGTTTTGAAGACAATATGGTAGACGCAGCAACCAAGAAGGCACTGAGCGGCATACCACTCCTGAAGACGAACGCGGGACCCAGGGACAAGGATCTGTGGCCGACGAGACTGAAGGAAGAATATTTGTCCTTGATTAAAGTTTGTCATTCGTTTTGTTATCGAGACTTTTTGCCGTAATATCGTGGTACTCACTACCTAGAGCCACTGTAGGGCTTAGGTAATTGCTTTGCTGTAACTTTAGTACACAATAGCAAAGTCAGTGCTGTTGGGGGTATAATTTAATTACTGTAAGGAGCAGTCACTGTCTTTAAAGGAGACACAAATCCTAGGGTTTTTCAAGTGATCTCATATACTTCACAGTACAGACTAATGTTCTCACACACCCTCTTTGAAAGGAGTTTGCAAATCTACCTTTCCCTGAATTTTCCACAATTGTTAGTTTTACAGTGTATTTAAGCTGGTACAGGGTGCCATGTTCCACCTTTGAAACTGAGGGCGCTTCAAAAGTGACGTCATGGTGCCACTTCAGAATTGCAGTGTACGTGTTCATCATGGTTGTTCGGTGTATTAAATGTGTAAATACTGCTTCCATGCTGCTGTTGCAATTGGGGGAATTAATTCAACATAGGTTGAAGAGAAAGTCAAGCATGTTTTAGCCTACAGTACCTTGGATATTTTCCATTATGATTCTTGTACAATTTCAACCTCTTATATGAAATAACCATTTCCATGTTTAATTTGATTTTGTCTCCTCATTAATTGAAAAATTGCAGACATGAGACCCTACAGTATTTCAAGGCTGGAGTCATGCATTTTAAAACACCCAGAAGTGCTGTTTCTGGCCATCTGGGGGACTTCATTAGTCACAGTAGCCAAAAGTTGTCGCTGATCTTGGTGCTGTGACTAGGTACCGTAGTCCTACCAGCTGTTGACCAATATGCCCCGACCCCCCCCCCCCCCCCAAAAAAAAAAAGTTGCTCTGCTACACTTTGCAGACATTTGTCAGCAAAGTCAGCAAAGGTGCCATAGGAACTAGACGGCTATGATGTGTAGATTGTTGACGAAAGTAGGGTATAGTAGTAGCTTCAGTCAGACCATATTCAGCATATTGACTTAACAGGCTTTACTAAGGCCTAACTTTTAAGTTGTATGTTTACACATCTGTTGAATTCATGTCATAATCTCTTATGTTGTGCAAATTCCCACACAAAATTTAAATACACTGTATACCATAAGGATGACCTTAAATGCATTTCTGTAGTTTCATTGTTTCATGCCACAAACTCCATGATCAGTTGTTATCTCCTGGTCTCAATTCCAGATGGTACTGCACAGTTTATCTTACTGTACAATCAGTTTCATCCAGTGAGTAAAATTTGCAGCACTTGGCCAACTTTGTTTCTGCCAAGTTAGTGTTCGAGGGGGTGAGGGTATAGGGGAGAGATGAGGAAGCAGGTGAGGTTTGCTGCTCCCTTGTGAAATTGACATCTCTTCGTAATTTGATGTGGCATATGATGCAGAATGTAAGGAAAAGGTTCAGTATTCATGCCACCCTCAGCATTTGAATACCAAGAAGTACTTATAGTTCCTTTAATTATTGGATTCATCAGCTCAGCATAATCAGGAATGAGTAATTTGCATGGCCAGTTTATTGGCTTGCCACAATATCTGCAGAGTGTTGCCTGAGCATTACTTCTTGCTTTACAGTTGCACCACATTCCACTCTCAGCAGTATAGTAAATACAGTAAGCCACTGACTGAACTGAGACCAGAGCATGCCCATGTTGGAAGGGCAATCGGTGGAAAAACCTTTGAGCGAAACATCGATCCAATCAGATGAAATAGTCATCCTCTTGTTTCCTTTGTTCTCAAGATACATTATTTCTGTTGTTATGGTATTGCTAGAAGATGTTTTTCTCTTTGTCCTTCACATTTTTTTTTTTTTCTGCAGTATGTAGAGAACAACAAGGCTGCTGACAATGATTGGTTCAGACTGGAGTCCAATAAGGATGGCACAAGGTGGTGGGGTAAATGCTGGCACATACAGGACCTACTCAAATATGAGTTCGATATTGAATTTGATGTGAGTACTATACTGCAGTGGGTAATGTACAGTACTCCATTAATACTACTGATGCATATCAATGTTCTGTCAGAGTGCCTGAAACTTCACCATAGCTGTTCACTCATGTTGACCTGAAATTGTACAAGTACACAGTACTTACTTTGTTTCCTTCCTAACCTGTTCCAACATATCAACTGCACCTTTCCTTTCTACTGTACCTTGCTTTGAATGCCAGCAGCTGTTTAACAACTGTCTTGAGGCATAAACGACTATCGTACGCCATCAGTGGCATATATAAGATGCAGATGTAGTTTCATCTTTGAGTTCTGCCTTGTCTTCTCTCTTCAATGTGGAGTTTGATGAGGGATTTGAAATTGCAGTTTCTTTGTTTTATCATGAGAAAGTGTACACATGTGATAGGAAGTCTTCCATAAAGCCAGAAGAGGCTAAACAATGTGAAGAACTCCCTGAAAAACAAAAGAAAAAAAACGGAAATGAAAATCAAGACGCAAACGTACAGATTCCTAAGTTCATCTTCTTACCTTTAAAATCACAGTGTCAGCACACTGTACAACCCCTGGGGAATGGATTGCATAATATCTGAACATATGATATGATACGAAGAGAGAAACAATACCATAGAATAATGTCTTTATAGTTAGTCTTTTCCTGAATGAACAAAATGGAGATAATTCAGAAGTAGAGTTCCTTTCAAAATATGCTCCTTGAAGGTTAGTGCCAGTTTAAAGTTAAATGCCCAGAGGGCTGGTATAATATCCCCACTAAGTTGTAATGTTAGCATGATATATTGAACTGAAGCTAAGTGCTGCAGACATCATTCTAGCCATGGACTGTGGCTGTCAAACACCTGTAGGGCCAGTGATGATGATGATAGAGAAATTTTTAGCTGTACCTCAGACTACCGTACTTTTGCCAACTTCGATTCCTTGCTATTGTACGTGCTCGGTGAGCTGCATTGGATGGTGGAGTTAGCAATTATTGGCATTGTGCACTGTAGTGTGACTCACCCTTTACTCCAAATTAGTAAATTTTGTGACCTATTTGCCGTCACAGATTCCTGTAACATATCCTGCAACTGCACCTGAAATAGCGATTCCAGAATTAGACGGGAAGACCGCCAAAATGTACCGAGGGGGCAAAATCTGTCTCACGGACCATTTCAAACCACTCTGGGCAAAGAACGTCCCCAAGTTTGGAATTGGACATGGTATGGCTCTTGGGGTGAGTATTACCTGAAAGGGGCTCATTGAGTTGATGTCAGTAAAGATTGCGGTGATTTTGAAGTATACAAACACACGACAGTACTCACAATTAGCATAATTAATCAAGTTTCACATCCAGTAATTATATGAAAACTGTCAATTTTTTCGAATTTTTGACCGTTACTTGCTCTGATTGTGTGCATGTGAATGTACTAATGTGAAAATGTCTGGTTTCAAAAACTAAATTTAATCGTTGGTTACTCACTCATTAATGTTCCAACGTATGTGAAACTTTGGGATCCTTTTAGTTTGACTGTTTGTCATTAGTATGTGAAGGAAACTTGACCGGTTTAGAAAAATTGAGTGAATTTCACAAAACAACTCAGTGAGCCTCTTTAAGTTTATCAATTTTTACCATACCACCATCAAGCCATTAGCTACAGTGGACATGCTTACAGAACATGGCATCAAAAGGTACTTAACAACAGTCCCAATGTGTCCCAAATGGGAAAAAGCCAAAGGCGTCCATGGCCCTCCAGGCCCATGTACTTTGTAGTGATACTGTTCTGCCTTTTGATGTCGTATATGAATTTGACATTAACTCTTTAACCTTCTTTTTCATGTTTAGTATCCTGTGTACTGTATGGCATTGTTCGATGGATCCTAAAATTGAAAGTACTCATAGCAAGATCCCTGCAGGTCATGTGCCATTTTCTCACTCCTCTCTCATAGCTTTTGAGCCGTGATGCAACAACTATATCTGTATTTACGTTACCACCATAGCAGGAGTGTTGCTGTCCGATGAAACCCAGATGGACTAGCTACTCTTCTCCGCTATCCTTCTTCGGCCCTTCTTTCACAAGTTTTCCTTATTTTTTTGACATTACAGTACTGGAAGTAACAACATAAGTTCTTAGCAGTAATTCACTTATCTTTTTCTGTATGATTGCATTACACACCCCTCCCACACCCCATTTCTATCCTACCCTGTCATAGTGTCATTCATCATTTATACCCTCCTCTTCCTCTTGTCCCCCCATCTCCCCCACCCATTCCATCCCTTGGATATTTGTCACACATAGATCTGTCAATCATATTTTGTTTCATCTCTCGTTTCAGCTCGGACCCTGGCTCGCAGTGGAAATCCCAGATCTCATCAGCAAAGGACTCGTCAAGCACAAGGACGAGAAGGATGATGATGAGAAGTGACCTGGCTCAGAGTTGACCCTGTTGCCGACGGCGATCGGGAATCCTCCTCAAGTCTCTCCCTTCGGGTTAGACAAGGAGTGGAATTTTCAATGTTTCACCACCATAAGAACGATACTTGGTCATAGTATACCTAAACACTCGGTCGAATGTCTGCACCATTTTCAAGACCCATGGATCACCGATAAGGGAAAATCCTTTACTGTATTCAAACAGTGAACATGCTCTGTATGTAAAGAACACAAGATGGGTGGAGACTCATGGGAATAATTCAAAATGAAGTGTTTTGGACCCTTTGCTGCTGTATGGTAGCAGCTGCCTTTTTCCTCTTACCCAGAAATAGAGATATACTTTAAATTAGTGTCTTGCTTTAACACAATTATCAGACCTATCAATGTCCATGGATGGAGGCCCCTTTTTTTGTTTGGTTATTCATTCACAGCTGTTTTATCGTTTGTATCGTTTACACCTTTTACCCGGGAATTCGGACATCCCACTGACAATGTCAGGAGGAACCCAGTTGTCAAATTGGTACACTGATCCATTGGTTTTTCAATGTAGATTGAATGTAATGTGGCAAATTTCATCATGTATATCTAACCATGAACGACTTCATCGATCATGCAAGTACAGAAGATACATTATGTTTGATGAACAGCAAAGAAAAATGAGGTATTATGACCTCACAATGAATCAGAGGCCCGAGCAGAATTTACTTGTTATTCATCCTTTCAACCAGAAGTCGAAACTTCCGTTAAGTTCAACAGAAGTTCATTGTCGGTGCCAGTCGTGCAACACATTTAAGTGCTTCTGTGAGTTATTTAGAGTATACATTCCATTCAGCATTTTTAATTGTAGCATGTTGCTAAGTAGTTTGGCAGTTTCACCAGTGCTTGGTCGGCCGGGTACCTGAAAATGTAACTTCAGTTAGGCTAGGAGTTCATTGCGAAGCCATAGTATGACATTTTACTTTGAGGTTAATGTAACACCATGTATTTTACATACCATTCAGTACTGTACTGTATTGAATAGCTAGGCATTCATTTTGTGTAACAGTTTTGAATGAGCCAGTTGCTAGTCAATACTAGACGAGTTGATTCCTTGGAAATCACGTACGTGATGACTGTTTTTCAGTTAATTTTAACTCAAGCTGAAGTATGTGCAATTTAGGAAGAGAATGTTTAATTTTAACCAAATATTTAGCATTGGGTAGTCTGCCAATGGGTGCCTAAGGGGAAATGCAAACTACTTTTGGTATGTTCACATACGAATCAAGAGTATACTTTGTAGTACTCATTTGTCATGGTACTGCTCCTACCGATGGCACAAAATTAAGACATTTTGGGATTGGTGTGCTTACGTCTTACCCTCTTCGGGAATTCACCATTAGGTCACAATTACAGTTGGTCAGTAGTTGGAAGCAGTATATGATGAAGAAACTGTTTTCTGTAATTTTGAAACCTGAAGAAGTATCACTGCCAGACATTTTTCACCGCACTGTGTCGCACCAAGTGTGAAAGGGCCTCTGCGTGTTAGTGGCATACTACCATCACAGTCAGGTAAATTGGTGTTATTCAATCTGAATTTAGGTGGCTTACTTCTGCGTGCTTTTGAGATTCTTACAGTAAACAGAGACATCAATTGAATTGGTCACATTGTGGGAAAAACCTTTTCAACTGCTTGTGGAAACCTGTTGCACTTAGAGCCCACTGGAGGCATTTTCTCGGTGAACTGCCACATGGTAGTGGAAAGTATCATCCTGAAAAGTTGTATATTTTACATGGACGTGAGGAGGAACCCATGGACACTTCTAGTGTAAGTGGACAAAGGGTAGGTTGATGGGTAGCTAGGTTAATGGGTTGTTTAATGGGTAGTTATGGTACTTGGCTAACCATAGCTGTCCTGTTAGGATTGGCTGATCATTACTTTCATCAGGTGCCTCTGTTGCCTGGAACTGCATGACCTTACATCAACACATTTGGCTAGCTGGGTATCACCTAGTGGTAACTCCACAGTTACACTATTCGTAGCTTGCACACATACTGGACATGGTGGTGGGTGGGGGGGGGGGGGGAGAGAATGGCAGCCAGTTTTGTGCCTGGTTAAACTTGAAGAAATTTTGTGTTTAACATGTTTGTGGTAATTATGTTGGGTACTCATATATGATTGGGGTTAAACATGCTGGCAAATATCCCCTGGTCCTTTACTACCAGGTGAAATTGTAATTGCTAAGGGGGGTCTGTATGGGGGGTTATCCGGTCACGGAAAAATGTGGTCAGAGTCATCACAATACAATTGGACTATATAATATTCCGATTAGTAATCTTTGCCTGTCTTTATCAACTGAGCGTCCTTGTCATAATTGCATCAATCTGTGGCAAATGCGACCCACATTGTATAGGTTGCAAGGTCATATTCCAGTGCCCCCCCCCCCCTCCCACTTCACAAACACACACACCACACACTTGTCTTTGTACTTTACACCCCATTTTGTGTGGCCTGTGTTGTTCCACAATGAAATCACAACCTGACGTAATAGGGGATATTTTCCCGCAGACTAACAGTTTAATTTCCACGTGTACTTGTGCGTTTCCTCACACCTGTTAGTACTTCGTTCTCTGGACTACATATCTCTCGGAGGTGGTCGAGCAAAATATGATTGTGGTTACTTTCCTCCTCCCTTATAGGCGGCACTTCTAACCAGGGACCATGACTAAAGGGGGTGCAAGGACCTCACTATTTTCCATTTCAGGTGCAGTCCCGATAAAAATATCAAAATAGAAAAAAAAAAAGGACTATCCTCGGGAAGAGTTTAAAGGGAAATAGGGCGTTTAGAATTCCCCAACATGACATGCAAAAGAAAATAGCGGTAACCATTATTAAACCATTCAGTCTCATCAATAAACATCTACCAAAGCTCGATCTCCTCAAAACACTATGTATATGATGAATAACGGAAGATGCATCATTTGGATTTTGAAAAGTTTGGGTGAACAAATTAGTTTTGAGCCACAAATAACAATTTCTATCTGTAAGGAGCTTATTTCTTGAAAAGAAGGCTACTGTCCTTTCTTCGAATAATTTACCATTCTACGTCCACAAACATTGGTTTCAGAAATATGGATGTTTGCTCTAAAGAAAACGCCCTATTTCCCTTTAACTAAACTAACACTGAACTATCGTGACCCACGTGGTGTTCATGCACTCACTAATACGTGGTGCGATGATGCCTCCACCTCGAGGAAAATCCATAATTCGGCAAGAGAGAGCGATGTGAATTCGCCGACCGAATTGTCAAATATATGACTCGATCTGACATCTTTCTTATGCAAATTTGTGGAGTTAAATCTTAAAATATCGACACTTTTTTTTAGACGGATGACAGAACTGGGAAAATGCTGGTGAAGTTTAAGTTCCTTCAGCTATTCTCATCACTGTGCACCGACTTATCACACGATGTCATTCAGGGCATGAATTCTCAGGAAAGGTCTTAACTATTGTTTGTCAAGACATTATTACACTTTAAAGGCTGTATTGCATCACCCTAAGCTATATTTTTACCTCCCGGAAAGCAAAATTCTCAACTTGTTCTAAGTTACAGTACTCTTAGATTGACAGCAAATTCGAAAGATGCAGAGTAGCTCTTATTTCACAGCGTACACAGGGATCCATTGTTTTGATTACACATGTGGAGGAATTTCAGACAGGCTGAGGGAGGGACTAGAGGTGGGTGGTTGGGAGAATTGAAACTGTCTCTGGTGAAACAATTTACAGGGAGATTTGCCTAGTACAGAGTCAAGAATTTCTGAAGGTATACAGGTTGTATACCCATGAGATTCTCAAACACTGTACTAAGTAATACAAGGTTCTTGACTAAGACTAGGTCTAAAAGTGAAAATTTCACCAAGCAGGATGAAAGAAATATTATCATTACCTAAAACTATGGAAGTGAAGACATGATTCAAATACAGCGTCAAATAGAGTACCATTTTCCAGCCTACTCTACGTGAGCAATAATTTGCACCCCCTGACGTTGGACCTATCCATCATGACTACAATTAGTTATCAGTGTCATCATGCCAGACGTCGCACCTCTCCTCGCTCAGACCATCTTGCTGTCTGCATGGTTAAACACAGAAGACGACAACACCACCCAGTTCGCAGCTAAACCTTATTCATCTAGCATCTTATGGGGCCTTTGCCCTCCTTTGCCCTTAAAGGCTTGTTATGTTAAACCGATTCGCTGCAGAGAGCAAAATTATTCTTTGGGGCCGTTCCTGTATGACACCCATTACCTACTAGCCCTACCCACAGCTCATTAACGCTCCACTCAAATTGGAATTCTTCTAACTCACGTCAACATCATCATTTAGCATCTAAGCATCCATCACGGAGTCAGGGAAATTATTTTACCGCTCAGTCGGATATGGGCACACCTGCAAGTGACTGCGTAGGCGGGGGGGGGGGGGGGGGTGACTTTGGGGCTCCCTCCTATGAAATAGTGGGACTTATGATATGTTTGACACCCCAATATTTGCCCAGTGCTTGGGAAATAAGAGAAACGGATGCATAATTCTAATTGCAGACACGAAATCCCTAGGTTGGGTAAACACACTGATTGGAACACTCGAAAACCTGTAGCCGTTTCAGGTCATCTGTAAGGTTAAGTCGAAAATTTTCTCTTGCGATTCAACTGACGATGGCCCCTAGGCTCCACTAACACTCTAACCTCCCGGCCCTCCTCCTCCAATATTGGTCGCCGTACGGTTCAGGTCACACCTGAAAAGTACTACTGTATATAAATTAGTTACGGAATGATTTATTAAAGGGTATACAGGGAATGCATAGTCCCCTCAGTAAAAAGAAAAGAAGTGGAGGACTAAATATATGGTCAGCCGGTCAAATGTTTGCCAAATACTCCAAGAAAAAATTAAAAAGAATGTAATGCATGTAATTACTACGACCTTTGTATCATCTCATACCATCCTAGATGCATTGCAATTTTTCATAGATCGGTTTTTTTTTTCTTGTATGACGTACTTGAGAAATTTCACTGTCAAATTTCAGGCATGAAATCCCTATTTCAAGGCTAAGTAGTGAGTATAAGCATCTCAAAGACACCGAGAGGTGCCGTTTCCGGCTATCTGGACTCCGGTTAGAGAGCCAAAATTTTTCCTGTACGCTCCCCTCCAACTGATGTGGCCCTTCGCTTACTCCTGTCGTCAATCAGACTCCATTCAGTTATCAGTATTTTATTTATTTATTTTTTGGTCGTTCCGTTGCCATGGATAGTGCATTTTTCGTGAAGACGCCATCCCTCTGTTGTATAATTCCGGATCCTCCCTTATAAGTGGGACTGTCCAAAACTGTCACGACATTGTCCGCTCGGATGGAAAACATCCTGTCCAGAACGTCACACCGGTACCCTTCGAGTCTACATTTCATGTACAGCGCCACCTTCTTTGGTCAGATGCTCTCATTCGTAAACATAGCAAATCGGCTAGATGCTTCATGTGAACAGGCTAGAGCACGTGGACTATGTATTCCAGAATAGGCTAGGCTTGGCTAATTGTAAATGTAACGTTAGTCTGCTGAGTGCACTGCATGCTATGCATATGGCTTAGAAGCGCATATTGTTAATGTAACGTTGTTTGCTGAACTCGTCAACGTCGAACCTTGACGTTAACTTCGAACCTTGAAAGGCTCTTAGTCCAGACACTACTGATCATTTTTCCAGCGAGAAGTAGTAAAAAAAAAATGGTTAAACCTGGTAATGTATGACAGTACTTGGCAAACAGCTAAGGAATAGTACATTCTTGTGTTTGCCTTTCACTTGGTGACTTGGTCTAGCCTATGGCATGGGGCAATACTGAGTACAGTAACTAGCCTATAACTGTAGTATGAGCTATCGCTAACACTAGGCCACATGGTAGTATTGCCACTATTGCCCTATTCCTAATTAGGGCCGAGGCCTATGCCAATTCATCGACATTGGTGAAGGGTCCTTGATGAGGCCATGTGGGCTTCCTGATCCTCGAACTTTCAAATTCAGTTCGACTTTCTCTAGGCCTAACGTTTTCTTTTGAGAGATGGTGATATTAACTGGTACAACCGCGGATATTCACAGTCAACAGTGTATGTGCTGTGGTGGGGGACAAACTGGGGCAGACAGTGTGAGTGTGATTCATGACATGTAGACTTCTTTCCCATCTATGAATAG
This sequence comes from Stichopus chloronotus, assembly GCA_021234535.1. NCBI lineage: Eukaryota > Metazoa > Echinodermata > Holothuroidea > Aspidochirotida > Stichopodidae > Stichopus > Stichopus chloronotus. The sequence continues at coordinate 15,237,114 of CM037842.1, forward strand.
CCATGTTACTCAAATTTCAAGTATGAAAATAGGTAAAGGTGGAGTTTTTCTGTAAAAGAAACTTTGAAATGAAACAGAAACTTTGAATGAAAAAAAAATGAACAAGCTGTTTGGAAATTGGAGCAGTTTGAAAATGTTAAAAAGCGACCATTTTCAGACAGATCACCCCGGAAATTTTTCTTTCTGATTTTTCTGATTTGAAATAAAATCTGGTGTAGAAAAATTATAACCAGTTTGCTCATGCCTATGTTCTTAACTCGGAAGTAGATAGGTTTGGAATCATTTGTGGCTCGATGTTGTACTTTCTCAATATTATTAATAATTTTTTGGAGACAAGGGTGACATGCCTAACGATAGCATTCAAGATGTGATCTGATTCTTGTTGGTTGACAAAGACAGATATTTTGTGTCCTCTTTCCCATTTGCTACAGTACCGTATGTACACTGCATGCAGTTAGTGGCAAAAGGCTAAGCTTAAAATCCTTTTTTTGGCAGATCAGATTTCTTTGCAGTTTAGTCAGGGTAGGCTTTATTGTTGGAAAAGATTGTCAGCCAGAAGTAAGTTTTGGGTCTAGGAGTTTTCGTATGTCATGTGGAAATTTTGCAGTATCAGGGATTGCAAAGTTACGATGACTGTGTGTGTGGATGAAGCATCTGACTTAAGGCTTATCATATTTCTTCGACAGGACTTGGATATGAAGGGGGCCGTGGAGGCGGTGATAGAGGCAGGGGAGGAAGAGGTGGTGGATCTCGTGGAAGAGGTAAGAAAGAGACAAACTCATTGTTCTTTGTGATGCAGCTGCAGAGAAAAGAGGTTAACATAATTTTTGCTATCGTTCCCCATACGACTGTTGAAAAAACTTTGATTATGAAGACCATTCACTCTGTGAGTCATGTTCACACATACAGTAAGAAATTAATTCAAGAGTTCTGTGATTTATGTTGCCTCTGATTTGAAAGTGTACTACTGTCGGTTGTAAAAAAACAATGTAGCTAAAAACAGTAAAAGTTATGCCACTTGTCACACCGGCATAGAATTTGAGTGTCTTCCATGGCACAGGTGAAAAAGTTGAACTGGATTTGCAACATGCAAAGTTTCAAACTTTTGGACAGTTGGCAAGGAAAGGTAATGCCAAGGTATGCAACTGGCCCAAACTTCCTCCTTAGCTTAAGGAAAATAGATTTTGTCATACCTTTGGTGGGAATATAAATGAAATGCAGCCTGTCATCAATTTGTTAATTGTACTTTGTAAATCTCTTGAAAAAGAGAAAGAGAAAACACTATTTTCAGACTTGGTAATTTTTTTCTTTTTTGAAGATAAAAGTCTTGGCTCCCTGTGCATCCTACAAGTAGAATAGGACTAGATGCATATAGCAGTGGAAGCAAATGTACTTGAAGTTTATGACTCTGTCATGTTATAGACCAATGATATATGCCAAAGCTCAAAAATCCACGTGTAATGAAACAGCCATTAATGTTGATTTTGAAATTTTGTTTTATGGTCTTTTGGTGTACAAGTAATTTGCTTTCAAGTGACAGCGTTATTTCTTTCGTCAGGTGGAAGGGACAGCTTCAGCCCCCGTGGCAGAGGGGGCCGTGACAGCTTCAGTCCTCGCGGCAGAGGCGGGCGTGACGGCTTCAGTCCTCGTGGCAGAGGCGGGGCGTGACGGCTTCAGCCCAAGGGGCAGAGGAGGTCGTGGTGGATTTGGAGACAGAGGTCGTGGACGCGGTGGCTTTGGAGACCGGGGAAGAGGCAGAGGAGGACGCGGTGGCCGTGGAGGAAGAGGTGGTGGTAGAGGGGGTAAGTCGCATAACTCATACAGTCTTCGGTTAGGTTGCTAGCGTTTGATGGATGTTCTGTAAAGCAATATAGACAAAACCATTGTGTTTGTATTGGCTATGTCCTTATCTCATTTCAAGTCCTATAATATTGTTTGAATTATTGAGTTTAATGAATGGTCCATCAATTTGTTAACACTCTTGCTGGATACTTTTTCTGTCTCTTGGATTTTGATGGCCATGCTACAGTAGTACCTTGTCATGGCATTGACGCCAGCCCACGGTCGGACACAGGCGTTGTGTTCACATTCGTCCAAAACAAATCTGAATTTTAGAAAACTTGTGGGAGTGTGCAAAGTTGAGACAGATGCCGGTATATCGCTCAGCTGTATCTTTCGTGGAAACTGTTGCCAATGTCTTCATTGTGAGGAGAGGGGGGGGGGGGGATTTAATGGGTTTCTCAGTGTGTACTACACCCTGTTCAACTGAAATCTTATTGGAAGAACGAGATCTGATATCAATTTTTCCTGCAGACAACCAGGTCAGCAGGCTCTTCAAATTGCATATTACGTAAGCATAGAATTGACATGGAAAAGTAAAAACAATGGTTCTATCTTGGGAAAATGGCCCTCTTTTGTAAGTAGAAATGACATTCTTGTGATATTAATTCGTCCAAATGACAAAAATCTGAAATTTGGCAGTTTGGTAAACTTGCTGTGTTCTATTTGAGCTCGTCAAAAAAATGTCAGTTTTCTGAATTTCTGAATTGATGAGTTCAAAGATCTTGTTCAAACCTGACATTTTGATGAATTCATTCATCATTTGGACAAGTTACTTCTATTTCCTTATTTTTATGCAAAACTTATTTTTATGCAAAAACCATTTTGCCAAGATAGTTCCTTTTTTTTCTTGCGCATGTCACTTCTACCCTTTTGAAGTATGTGGACTACTTTGTAGTGTGTATCTGAAACATAAAAGTGAAACTTTGAACAAGACAATGCAGGTGTGTCTCTAGTCCAGCAATTTAGAAACCTTGTTTCACCATTGGTATGAATGACATTATTCTGAATGGGACAAGGTGAGTGTGGGAAGGGACTATGACAGCTTGGTTAACCAGATGAAATTGGATAATCCCTGATGCTCACGGTCGTAAAGACCAAGCCGGTGCACGTTCATTAATTTCCCCTTTCATTTCTTCCCGTTTTGTTATCTCCAGGTTTCAAAGGGGGGCAAAAGGTCTTTGTGGAACCTCACCGTCTCTCTGGTAGGTTCTGGATGAATCAGTTGTCAGATTGGATGTTCAGGGTCCAGACACAGTTACTGCTTTACTTACTTCTTTTTAAGGGCATTGATATTTATGTTGTTGTCATGTTGTGAGTCGGTTCCCAAGAGGTATTAAATATTATGAAGTGAAAATGTGCCACATGAATTGGCTCTTGTGATATTTGTGTTGGTAATCAATTTTATGCAAGTGTTTGTTCTCCTGCGAGAGAACGGGAATGGTAACAACTGGTTCGTGAAAAGTGGCAATTCGGTATTCTTCCACTCTGCAGTCTGACCCTCTTTGCAATCAGTTCATTTTATTAGCACAGTAGGTTGCAGTTTTATCTTTCAAAATTAGGTTGCCTGAAAACTGGTGTTGAATCCACTGATTTTGGGACATATCCATCATGTTATATCTTAATCTTAATTTATATCTATTTGATTGAGCGATGGTTCCATTGGCCACATGTTGAATACCACCTGCATGGTGCGCAGGGTGTGTGACCAATGGCTCTTAATACACATACATGTCTGTGTGGGCTGAAAGAGCTTTCTCTATTGAATGCTGTGGAGAAAACTTACATTAGTTTGGTTTTGCTGTCATAGTTGAAAATGTTATGTAAGAAGTCAAGAAGAAGTTCATGGAAAATTCTTTATTTGGTGTTAGGAAGTCATGAAAAAGTCACAAAAATTGATTCTGTAGAAATTGCAGGAACTTTGAAATAAGTAAATACAGCCTGATCCCTGATCAGCTCTCTGTAGCCCTGCTTAAGGAGCAGTACCAAGTTGGAGTCTTTCTCAAACACTTTCTTCCTCTCTCTCTGATCTTTCAGGGGTGTTCATCGCCAGAGGTAAAGAGGATGCCCTCGTCACCCTAAATTCAGTTCCTGGGGAAGATGTCTACGGTGAAAAGAAGATAGCAGTTCAGGTAAATCTCAGAGTGATCTTTACCGGAGAGAATGATTTGCTTAAAATTGTTGCTTTTGGGACTTTAAGAGATCCATTGAGGACGTTGCTGACAGGTGTGTTGCCATGGTGGTGGGCGGTGGTCAGGTTTAGCCATTATTACCTTCAGCTGACCACCACAAAGAGACAATAAGACAAATACTGATGAGGACTAGAACATCACGATTCCAGTGGAAAATCATCAGTGGGCTTGCTTTGCTTACAGTGGTCCACAAATCAGCCTCTAACCTTGTATTAGAACAAAGCGCCACTTCATTCTGTCTAGCCACAACCCCTGTTACTGATGTAACCAGTGATCTCTAAACACCACAAAAACATTTTTGAAAAAGAAATTGACCAAGCAGCTCTTTACGTGACGAGTGGTGGCCGTAGTATATTTGTTGTTTATTGTTTTCTTCAGGTATGGACCACACTGAATTAAAGTATTCCAGCCCTACGCTGTTTGTCTGAATTTTTAGTTTAGTTTGGAGAAGTCTGTTCCCGTATCGTGGTCTATATTAGCCTGAAATACACTGACCAAACTGATGCAGCTAAAAATCAGCATGTGATGTTGGTAGTCTTGCCTCACTTTGATCAAGAAAGAGAAATTTAATCGCAGAAAATTTTCAGAGTCATAATCGTAGACTGTAACCACTGTCATGAAGTTTTAAATATCACATACCATATGCTATCCTGTTATCTGGTGCAAATGTCAGTTTGGTCTAACAGATTTTCATGCCACTCCTTAGGATGGTGAGAACAAAGTGGAGTACCGGGCCTGGAATCCTTTCCGATCAAAGTTGGCTGCAGCCATCTTGGGCGGCATCGACAACATTCACATGGAGCCCGGTTCAAAGGTGCTCTACCTCGGAGCCGCGTCGGGTACCACGGTCTCCCACGTAGCTGATATCGTTGGTCCGGTGAGTCATGGGGCTTATTGGGGAAGTTACAAACATTGCCTGTAATGAAATCACAAGAACGAACCCTTCCCTTTGTTGTCAATGAGGTTGAGATTACTAGGGAAAACCATTTTGTTAAATTCCACGCATGAATTTTTTGTTCTTTTGTTATGCAGTACTTTAATACATCACGAAGGTAGAGCAAGGGATGGGGTAATGTGTCACAGGAAAGTGGACTAGGTAGGGTGATTGAAGCACAACTAGGTTAAGGAATCTGAGATCATGGTTACTAGCTCAGCCCTCTATGACCTGCACCTGGATTGTGTTTAAATATGATTATGCGAGTATACCAGAGACAAAACGTTAAACAGATTTTTATGAAAAAAAAAAGAAGAAAGAGGATAAGAGCTTTGTATAAAAAGATCTTGGCAACATTTTTGATTCCTTGCCGAAGGCAAAAGGAATCAGTTCGATAGTGATGTTGTGGGCGTGTTTTTGGTGGTGGTCAAAGATCATTTGAGGTCATCAGAGGTCAAACTGTGAAAACCTTGTAATCATGGTAGCTCAAGGAGCGTAATCTTGACTAATTTCATACTTAGTGTGTAGGTTGGTCATAGTTAGTTGATTAACCCTATTGTTTTGTGTGTAGGTCAAAGGTCATTTGAGATCAGCAGAGGTCATACCTTGTAAACACGGTATCTCAAGAAGTGCATAATCTTGACTTATTTCATACTTGGTTTGTGGGTTGGTCATAGTGAGTAGATGATTCCCATTGATTTTGGTAGAGGAGGTTAAATCTCATTTGAGGTCACCAGAGGTCAAATTGTGAAAATAAATAGAACTGCTTCGTACACACAGCAGTCCTCATTGGAGGCCTGCTTTCTCTAGGATGATAAGGAGACTGAATTTAAAAATTGGCACAGACTGTTCACGTTGTACTGTGTTTTTCATGAATATTGGCTAGAAATCACAAAGTCTTTTGACCTGCTTGTTTATATTTTGCAATGTTGGTCTCAATTCACAGGAAGGACTTGTCTATGCAGTAGAATTCTCACACAGGTCAGGTCGTGACCTCATAAATGTTGCCAAGAAACGAACAAACATTATTCCCATCATCGAGGACGCCAGACATCCACACAAGTACAGAATGTTGGTCGGTAAGTGGTGTCGTTGTGGTAACAACTGTCTGTCTACCTGTAATTATGCTCTTGATCCTTGAAAAGAACATCCTCTTGTAACTAAGTATGGATGTTAAAAACAAGATATATGAGAAATGAATATTCATGAAGTACTGTTTATCTGGCCGAGTGCGCTGGTTGAGTCGATGTGGACAGCAGATCAGAACATAAAAAGAAGATTAAGGTAGTACGTTGCTGGATTTACTGCTCTAATCGTGTTACTTCTCTGCTGCTTCATCAATTAGCTTTGAAGTGTCAAACAGAGCAAACAGTGAAGTAGCCCCTTCATATTCCTTGTGCCTCTGATTTATTTTGATATTGGTGTGCAGCGGAAAGGAAGGGGTACAAAATGAGTGGGGACGTATGACTCTGAGGGTAGATTGGGGCGATGGGCGGGGTGAGGCTAGAACGGGGGGATGGTACATAAAGAGATTCTGGTATACTTATGTATTACTCCGAGACTGGGACGTCGTGAAGAGATTCGGCATATTGGTATAGGAATCTGACAAGGCTTGGTCACCACACAAGCTTGTTCTGAGATTTAAAGTATAATTTAGTGATATTTATGCTACAAGGATGTTAGTGTTAAGCTGACCTCTTCGATTTTGCATGTCAGTGCTTGGGTGTCCTCACTGTTTCTACCATATTTGCCTAACCCAGAACTTGGCACCTGTTTTGAAGAATTCCTTTTGTGCTTCTTTTAACCTCTGGGAGAAACTAGCCTGCATTGCTTGCTCCCGGTTGTAGCATCCTTGTCCAGGTGTGCAAATTTAGCAGTCATCCGGTCAATTGAGACCAGACCAGAATAACAGCATGGCAAACAAACACTGTCAAATGCTGCATATTTGGATGCCAGGTGGGCAACCAAAATCTTTAGAAGAGCTCAGAAGGTTGAACCTTTACACAAATTGGAAAAGGATGGGATGATTATTCTCCTAACATTAAATAAAATCTGGCATAGCTAGAAAAGTTTGGCTTTTTACCTCTCTTGTTTGCAGGCAATTTGCATTGCTGCAGGATAAAAAGAAAATATGGCCAGGACAACCATATCATGTAAAGTTGGTTGTTCAACAGAAAATCGTGGAAATTCTGTAACTTCATACACTGTTGACTTTGCAACTGACCTTAAAACTAGAATCTGCATGAACTGCACCAGCCCTCCCTCAACAAGATCTTGACTAGTCATTTCAGACGGAAAATATAGAATCCCTCGAAGATCGATTCGTGTGGTGATGAAAAGTTTCATACAATTCTGACACAACTCATGTACAGATAGATTGCTGAGAGACTTCACCATGGTTTGACTGCACCTTTGAATAAAGTTTTTAGCAACTCCTGTCCAGGTTTACAATCTACAGACCAGTTCGTAGAATAACGGCTCAGTGACTAAACCACAGTTTGACTAAACCATGGTTAAGTCACTGACTGCATGGGATTATGCATGCTGAAGATCTTTCGACATAAATGTGCTCCGTTTGGTGGTACCTCTATGGTTAAAAGCCCTAGCCAACACATGCAGGCAAATGAATCTCTTTGAAGTTGGTCTCGGCCTAATCTTACTTGGTCATTATTTGCTATCATTATTCGCCATTTGTTTTAAGATGTGTCCCTTCTGTCTTGCTGCAGCCATGGTGGATACGATATTCGCTGATGTCGCACAACCAGACCAGGCGAGAATAGTCGCCATTAACGCACATCACTTCCTTAAAAATCAGGGACACTTTGTCATCTCCATTAAAGTAAGTGTCATCTTTGGTACGTTTTATTTTTGTCTAAGCATGTTATCCATAGATGTGAGCACAGCAATAACTGTAGCTTATAACGTTTGCAATTGGGTCACCTGACCGGAGATTTCATGACCCGTTTTCTGGAATTGTAACCAGGATCCAACGTTTCACAAATTATGCACAATTGCACGATGTGAAAATTCAGGATGTATGGAACTAAGAACATTTCATTGTCCCATACCTGTAGATAAGTACATGGTGCTATATTGGTGGGGGAAGCAGAAGTTTTTATTATGACTTAAGAATAAACTAAGTCTGTGAACCTAATGAAAGGTACACTTGGGTACCTGGATAGTAGACAGACTATTGACGGCGGGTACCTGGGGCCAAATTGTGGACCCGTTGCAAACATTAGTAGTTAGTGTATTCTTTCCAGTGAATAATTTAGTGTTTTAATTTCGTGTGGCAATTTTTGGGACTCTAAAGCCTTTGGAAAACCATATTAGTAAAAATGCAAGGGTTGTACTAACAAAAAAGCTGCTGCACATTTTTTTCCCTTGTGTAGCAATTTGACCTGTTTGTGCCTGAAATTTCGATGCGATACTGGATAAATTATCACCTGCTGTCTGTGGATAGATCGAACTTCAGTATCTCCAAAGAATGTTTGTGCAATAGCCCTCATGAAAATTCGAACAATCAAAGAAGTGCTTTGACTTTGCGTTAATTTACACCATTGAATCGTTTTTCTTTCCTGTAAGTCAACATTGTATTTTTCTGTGATGAATGGTCCAGTGGATTTTGCCAAGTAGGTTAACAGGAGGATCTGTCTCCCCATGAAAATTATGTGAAGGAAATTTTCCGTGCTCAGCCTTAGGTTCGTCTTGGTTGGACTGTGAGGTTTGTGAGGATGTAGTGCTACGGTGCACTGAACTTGTGATGAGAAGATTTAAAGCCAGCGAAATGGAACATGTGGGATATATTTTATCAACAATGGCATAATTCATCAATTGGTGAAGAGGGTGGAAATTGTCTTTTTTTTGGTTGAGGAGAATTTGACCCCACGCTGATATCTTGTGCACCTTCAACCTCCCCCCACTTCCCTTCCCTCCAATGCTGGTCCTCTTTTCAACCCCAGAGATTCATATCATGGAACTCATTATCGGACTTTGCATTTTCAATTCCAGGCCAACTGCATAGACTCAACGGCACAACCAGAGGCAGGTGTTTGCCGGAGAGGTGAAGAAACTCAGATCAGAACAGCTGAAACCAGAGGAACAACTAACGTTGGAACCTTACGAGAGAGACCACGCAGTTGTGGTGGGCATTTACAGGTCAGGATCTCTATTCAATATGATTAACTACTTGCATCAGTCACTCTGTCTTTTGTCTGTCTGTCTGCCTAGCTATCTGTCTGTCTGCCTGTGGTCTTTATTGTGTGCAATCATCAGTCAGGCATTTGAGAGTTAAAGAGTACCTGAAGACAAAGATTTCAAAAAAGCTGAAAATGTGAATTTGAAAGGTCCAATTCCCATCTTCACCGAACATTACTTCCCAGAGACATGAAATGTTGAAATTTATTCACTCCAATTATAATAGTGGATTGTGCAATAATTTGTGATGTCATTCTTGTTACTCAAATGACTTTGTCTGTTTTTCCAAAGGCCAATGCACCTTGTCACAAACTGTGATCACCCTCCTACTGTTATGGGGTGACTTGATAATACAACCTTCCGCTCCATGCAACATTTTATACAAGAACAGTAAATTTTTTTAGTTATGTCACAAAATGTGATTACCCTCCTACTGTTATGGGGTGACTTGATAATACAATCTTCTGCTTCATTTATGCAAGAAAACAGTAAAATTTTTGTAGTTACTGTAAACATTTCTAATTCCTGAAGGAGACAAAAGCCGGAGATGCAAGAAGGACGCTGCAGATTTTTGTGCAATTGACAACTTGAAATGAAGTGAATATCTTTCAACATTTTATGTCTGAGCAATGTTAACAAGCTAGGAAGCTGGGAGAGGACGAAGAAGGGAGAGTACAAAGATGGGATTGATGGGAGTTGGGTGAAAAGGATTTATCCTCCACCCTTTAAAAGTATATTTTCTTGTAATTCTAGACATTAGCTACACTTTCATGAGTGCTCTTTATTTAACAAGGTCTGCTACGCAAGTCATCAGTGACAACAGGGCATTGCATTTAAAGTTGTACTTAACTTGCCATGTCGCTGGACTTTCTGCTCTAATCGTGTTACTTCTCTGCTACTTCCATCAATTAGCTTGGAAGCGTCAAACAGAGCAAACAGTAAACTTGCCTTTTCAGTATCCTTGTGCCTCTGATTATTTGATATTGTGGTGCAGTGGAAAGGAGAGGTACAAAGTCAGTATGGATGTAGTATGTGTGTGCATGAAGTAGTTTTGGTGCTTCATCACAGGAGTAAAGGGACCTTTGGTCCATGGTGAGAGATTTTTTGGTAAGACGGAGACACAATAAAACTCTTTACAACTTTGTCCTGAGAATACACACCTGAAAGCAAGAAGACAAATCCCATAGTGGCGTAAATTGACAAATGATCGATGAATGACTTAATTGATGTCATACAACCCATGGTAATATATGAGGATTAAGCCAAAGCTTAATTCTTAACACAGAATTAAGGCCAATACAGGCTTAAGGCTAAACTTAATACAGATTTGACTGTAAATTTCCATCATATTTCCTCTTCAAATTGCTTCCTTCCCCCATTCAAATCTCTTTCAAAGCATGTTTTCTCCTCATCAACTAGTTTGGGGTAACCCTTTTTCAACTGATAGACACTAACTCCATGAGAGCTGACAAAAGATTTGATCGTAAATTGAAGACAAATCCAATGCAGCAATGTGCTCCACTGCGTGGTGGTTGTGCAGGGCAGAGCTTGTCAGTCGAAAGGGATATCCCGAAGACCATTGAACAGTGACTGATCAGGATATTACCGAGAAGGTTTAGGTTTGTTGGCACAGAGTGTTTTCCTAACCTAGACAGAGTTGAATGTATTCCCTTTTCCAATTTTTGCCTCTGAAACATCCCCATTATTCTTCTTCTTCACAGACCTCCCGCTAAAGTCAAGAAAGGAGGAGATGACTAAGATAAAATCACCAAAATCTACTTTTCGTTACGGAGTCACGCAAGCAAGCTCCCTTCCTGAGGGTAGCCGGTCCGGGTCCGTCACGATGGAGTGCCTTCGGTCACTATTTGTCGGTCGTGCTATAGATCTGTGTGTGACCACTAAACAAAGAGCGTGTATGCGGACCCCACTTGATCCCTAGGCAAACCATGGCAAAAGCATCAACATGGACCCAGGGAACAGTAAAGGCTGAACGAGTATCGATGCATCCTCGATTTATGCACCTGCTTTTTCAGCCTGTGAAAACTTTGTTGAGTAGAAAGCTCCAACTCAGAAAATCTACGAAATGCCGAGGCAATTCGGTTCATGTTTTATCCTATTTTATTGGCCTTTGCTCCAGGTTCATTTCTTTTAATGTTGATATCTTGTATATAGTACTAAACTAAATTGTGATACGTCCATAGTATCACACCAGTTTGCTTTTTTAAAAGAGCACCCGGTCAGGTCAACGGTCACTTACCGCAGCAGTTCTGTAGAATATGGAGGTTTATGGTACTTGCTGTGATGTTTGTAGCGTGACTGTGTCTTCGTTGGGTTCGTCTGACCCCTTGGTGGACTCAGGGATTCTGAGACATCAGATTGCTACTATCACATGAAATCCGAGTTTCACAATGGATTTTGATTATCATGAATAGTATCCCTTTGAAGAGAATTCAAGTCAGGTTCGTGGTTGTCATGGTGACTGATGCATAGCGATGCAACTTCTCCCTGCCCAGGACGGCGTCGTGAGAGCCATGTGTCCGTGCCGATGGAGCGGATGGAGTCATGACTTGACCTGAAGCTGGGTACACCTGAGGTGTAAGGGTTTGTTACGATTTTCAGATCCTTCATCGAGATAGCCCACATTCAGAGGACCGTGTCCCTAGGAAATTGAAGGCCAGACGATGTCAAGGGTATTAAGAAGTAGGATGGGTACATTGGTTGGTTGGTTGGTTGGTTGATTGTCAGATTTCAACATTTTGCATTGAACAGTAGGATCTACTGTAGAGCTCATGAAACAGCCAACCTTAAAACAGATGGACGGATGAGTTTGTATTAGCTTCATGGTAAACTTAGGTTTGGCTCTACAAGTGAGGGTGGGATGGGAGGTGGCAACGTCAAATTTTTTTTTTTATCATAATCACAGCAACATTCCACGGTGATCATGTTGCACATTTTTGTTGATGTTAAGTCAAGACCTAATCCGAAGGGGGATTATTTCAGTCAGTTGACAATGTCGGTCCTCAAAATCTGAGAATTTCTGACTGCACAATGAAGCAAATCTTTATCTGTTTCCTGGCTCTGGTCTGGAATGGTAGAGAGAATGTAAGTGACCTTTTTAGTCGTATCTCTTATCCACATCTATGGAGACGATCACTGTTGCATGTCGAGGATACTAAATATCCAAGCGTCCTTTACTCTTGGATGTTTAATGTTCAAATTGTGCTGCAACCCTTTGAACTTGACGAGGAAGAGGCAGTCCTTTCAGGGAAAATTTCTTGTCGATTATCCTTTTGTTCTTTGTCAGAAATTCGAAAGATCAATTTTTTATTTGTATTTCTAAATAAAGGAAAATGAGTATATGAAATTTCAATCCTGGTTGGTTTTATTTTGACTGTGATCGTAGGCTTGATAAAGATTTGGTTTGCCTTTAAGTAAGACTTAATGACTGACAAGCAAAGATTGGGGCTGGTGGTTGTCGCTACAGGTCCCATGTTCCCCCAACAAAAAGGAACTGTAAGAATGATTTTTAGGACAAAAGAACTATGAATGTGAGTTAAAAAGCAGTGTGAAAGGGAGAAATCGTCATGAAGGTACATGTAATGTCATGAGGACGGCGTTCATAATTCCGTTTAGCAATTGGAATTTGATATATTTCAGAGCGAAATTAATAATAAGCTGCTAAGTATTTGACTCAACGACGTAAATCTTACTCCGTGGGATCACTGCAGCAGTGTACCTCTCATTGCCAGAAATGGACCGGAAATCTGACAGGTCGTATGTTCTCAGATTGGATGCTGGCAGCCAATAGGGAATCGAGATTCCACGGAGGAAAGATGGAAGGGCAGCAGCAAAGTGGAAGGGAGAAATTTGCTCATTTGGAATCAACATCTTTTCCAAAGGTGTGTTGAGGCCACATGGTGTCCAAAGCAGATGCTCATTTCACTGTTAAAGGAGAAGGAAACCTTGGGAATACATTTATCAAAATGAAGCAGAAGTGTGTCTGACAAACATCTTCCCAAAGTTTCATTCAGAGTTGTTGTTTTATATCCAAGTTACACACTTTTGAAAATTCAGAGAAGGGTGCTTCCATTTTTGCCTAAGTTGAATGTAAACCAACTTCAATAATTTAAAGAATGATGTCACATAACCACTGATAGCAGGAATTGTAATGTATTTCATGATGGAACATGACGTGATATCCAGATATACCTTAATGGTTGGGGTAGGTACCTCTCGAGAAGTTAAAAACATGTATGATCTCCTGTGAGGACTGGCTGATCAATCACCTTACCGTGTTCAGAGAATATATATCGATATGCAAGCGGGATAGTCTAGTGTGTTCATGGGTAACCCTGGCACCCGAAGGGCATTTTTTCACCCATATCCAACATCATTACCCGATTCATTCATAAAGTGAAAAACGACACAATTGAAGTGTGAACACACTGTGTCAGATTGCCAGATTTCATCCTACCCTAACACAGCAAAAGGCTCAAAATGAAATTGTCTTCTTTATCTTACATAAAATAGGTTGTCCTATTCATGAGAAAGTGTAGGCGAATTGCTTGTACAGTAAGGTTCCCGAACACAAATGTGATGTACAGTACAGTGTGAAATATACCAATGTCACAATAAAGCCACCATTTTGGTCAGGTACTCGGGTACCCGACTTGTATGAGTAAAAAAAAAAAACCTGATCCCTAGTATAAGGATTAATCGAAGATACCACCGATGTGGCATCCAAGGAAAAGATAGCTGTTGGTTGCTAGTCATGAGGGGCGGTTCTGATTTCTAACAACCAATAGCTTACTTTCCACTGGCGTTCAACATGGACGGCTTAACTAAACCTGAGAAGCTACATGAAACTTAACCACTCACCAGTTTAATGTGAGTTACAGAGCTCATTTGTTTCTATTTATAGTATCTGAAGAACGTGTATGCAATTAAAACATGAAGCTGTTGAATAGAGGGGAAATAACTCAATAGAAAAAGTCCACTTCGCAGAAGTAATAATTATAAAGTCATTCCTCGATCTGTGCCAGGGCGCGTACATGTGTCAAATAGTTTCAACAAATTATCAACTATCTGTGAATTTAAAAGGAACAGGAAGCCAAAGAAAAAAAAACCCAAATCCTTCAACATTTTTGTTGATAGCCAACTTTGCACTCCTGTCAGTGGTGTATAGGTAGCACTTTTTCAAAGAGTTTGAAGTAAGTGTCGAAGTATGAAATCTCCAAACATAAGACGCTCAAATAAAGCTTTTATGGCCTAGGGTCTCATCCCGGCTACCCGTTCTCCCTGGATTCAGAGAACTACCGACTAACACAGACATGTCAGGAACCGTCATCCGCCGCAGGAAAAACAACTTCACCACGTGCAGGGTAAGTTACACCAAGGGTAAGTTCATTTGAATGTGTCTTTCGTTCCTACAAGCGCATCATTAGTGGGAAGGATATGCTAACAGTGGCGTAGCTACTTGGGACGGGGGAATCGGAAGTTCCCCCTCCCCCTCCCTACGAAAATAATTTCAAGTTGGGGAAATACCTTGTTGTCCCATTTCTATACACATACAGAGGAACATATATTTTAGGTTCAGGCTAGCTTACGCCCAAGGTCCCGCCACACTTTTAAAACGAAATCGATATTCCATGTTACCTAGAAAACCTTCGCACAAATTTTAAGCCCTTGCCACCCATCACCCCACTCGCCACCATCCTGTGGAGCGTATCCCAGCTACCCAGCACTGTATGTGATGGGATTTTCTGTGGATCTTTTTTGTATGCTTCTTAGACAGGACATGTGTGGCCATACGGTACTGTTAAATGGATTGCCAGTGGGTAGTCAAGGCTACTGCAGGGGCAATGCTCGGGAAGGATTTGTTGTAACTGATCGAAAGTAGCATTTTGCGTCTTGCACAACATCACACCATTTTCTTATACCCATGCAGTTTGCAGTACAATACTATCAAGTAGGCCCACTAGCTTTTACACTGTTTTCTCAGTAACGGACGTACCTTTTATACTTGGCTTAATTCTCAAGCAAATGTCCACCTGACAATTTACTTCTTTAATATTAAAATCATGCAACCACTGTTTTAAACCAATCATCACTGATTTTATTTATGGGCAACGCTATAAAAACTATATTCATTTACAGACAATCCTTCTTCGGTGTTACACATATGCACACAATACTTTGGTGTGTATAACAAAGGCTACGGAAGGAAAAAAAAAAAACGGGAGAAAAAAAAGGAACTTAGTTCAATTGCGTAGCTACGGGGGACCTGAGGGGGACAGCCCTTTCCGCTCCCCCCCCCCCCCAAAAAAATATATATATATGGTAGGCCACATATATAGGGTTACATACATTAATATTTGACAAATGAGTGTATTTTAGCAACATTACCCCCACATTTATGCAAGAGACCAAAGCCCACCACCTCACCCCACCCCCTTTAATATTATAATTTATAGCTATACGCTCCTGACTTAGGTACAACTTAATAAGCTAATCCTTTCATTTGACTTTGAAATATAATATGGGCGGGGGTTATCGTGAGTTCGAAACCAAAGAGAAAGTTATCATTTGCAGACTTTCATTTCAACCTTTCTACATAGAATTCGGCGATAGGTTCAGTGTCCATTCCATTTTACAGTGGCTCTACAGTTTGTCCTGTCGCAATGAAGCAAGTCGCTGCTTGCAGAATTTGTTTCAGCTTTGCTCAACTTGAAACTTAGATTTTTTTTTTTGCCTAAAGTTACTTTGTCAGCATCCCTCATTCCCCACTCCAATTTGTTTTCAGCACTTAGACAATCTTCAACTTATACAAGAAACCTAAGAGCATCCTCCCCTCTCAAATACCTCTTGAATGTAGGGCATAGAACTGAAACTTGTTCCCAAAGTTTGCTTACTATGTGATGGCACATAGAGGATTAGACCCTTCATCAGTCCTGTGCCAGTGTATCATTACATTAATTTCATCGACGGAAAGTGTTCTACACTTCTTTTCTTTGTATCTGTCTCTGTAATCACCATGCAGTGAACATGAGTATAGTAAGGCAATGAAAATTGATTTAATTGAAAAATAATCATTGTCTCACTGTAGATAAGAGAAAGCTGCATCCCAGGTTGACCCCACATGGGAAATATAAGGACCACGTGGGAATAACTCATCACAATGTCTTACCCATTATGTCCTAACTGGGGAAACCCACAGTATGCTGCCTCTACTAGGGCCATTCTATGAGAATACCACATGGGTGGGAGGTAGGCCAAGCCTTCGGGGTTATAAAATAATTATGTTTATCCATTTGCGATAACACCCATGAGTCTGCATGGCATAAGCTATGGGTAAAAGATGGGTAAGCAACAATGGGCTAGTAATAGGGGAACTTATTTAAAAATATGTGTTGTCTCGTATTGAGAAGACAATGGGTCAGCCCACCAGGGTATGATGTGGAAAATCAATGGGAAGAAAATCCGAGGAAATGATATGGCTTGATGGACAAAATAGGTGTATTTAAAGAGAGACGCTGGTTATGTTTGGGATAAATGATGACCTTGGGTACTTATTGGCGATCTGGTACTTCAAAGGATATATATGGGTATCAATGGAGGGTTGCATCCCATTCCGTGAGCTACGTACAGGGTGGCATATATGGGGAAATGTTATCAAACACGTCACGGTGAGAAATATCAATAAGGCTAGTGCATGTACTGGAAACACTGGGGGAGTTCTATGTCAACTGACTAATCTGGATATATTTTGGTGAAACAGCTGTGAAGGCAACCCCTTTAAGGATGAATGAATCCAGTATCCCATGTCTGAAACAAGAATGAATCCCATGTGGTTCTTGTTAACTTGTATTTAATTAGACGCGCTCTCTATCGTGTAGGTCAGCGGGTCTCTGTCTGCTAACTATACATAGGGAATTCTGTCATGTCGTTTATAGGGGTTAATTCCGATGTGTTTTTTTTTTTCTCTCTGCTGATCTGATGGCCGATATTTTCGCTCTCTACCGCGTTTTCTCCTGAAACTTTTCATTTTTTGTGTGATAGTCCTTTGTGTACACTTTTATCACAGTTCTAAAAGCAAAGCAAATTTTACATAGTCGTAGCTTTTCCTACCTTTTCCGATGGAACATATCCTTCATGTAGCATTTTTCAATTCTCGGTCTGGTTCACGGATAAGTATAAACCCCGGTAACACATACATTTTCAGATTCGATGAAGGTCAGCATCTAAATTTCGCCGATCCCATGTTTTAAACAAAGTAATAAACAATACTATAGTCCGGTCCTATTCCTGGTTGATCCCATAACAGACCAACCTCTTAAATATAATTACTTAACTTGACTGGCTTAAAAAAAGAATAATAATGCGATGTATTTTAAGGTCTATGACCTTTACTTTCAGAACGTTTTAAGTTCAAACTACGACAAAAGCAAATTACGTTTGTGTGCGTGTGTGTGTGGGTGTGTATGTGTGTGCGTGTCAAATTTAATGTTTAAGAGACATTTCCTTTTTACAGAAGAACAATCGACTTTTTGCAAGTAATTTTAATTTCAATAGGGAACAGGGCATGTTTCAAATATCAACATGTTGACTATTGAGAACAAATTTGTTGCATGTGGGTCTTGAATAATTTGAATGCAGTGAAGAAAAGGTAATCTCTTTCATTTAGGAATCCGTCAAAAGTTGGCAGCCTCAGATGGGTTGAAATTACAGTTTCCCCTGTTTCCATCACCGTTTTACTTGTCCATTGTCACCTCAGTCTCATAGCAGGCGGGTCACAATTTATCCCAAAGACTGTGATTTGCAAGTCAACGGCAACTGTGTAGGATTCAAGAATCTAGGGTCGAGTACATTGTAGGTGCTGACCAAGTAGTACATTAACATATAATACATGAAGTATGTTCAGTGCTGTCTTCTAATACATATTACTGAACATGAAAACAGCGTGCATGCATTAAGCGCTCATAGCTCAAACCTCTGACGTTTTACGGCAACCGAAAATATGTGGTCTATGTTGCACATAAAAGTGTCTACTTACATTCTCTACGTTAGAACTCTCTTCTAGCCACGGTTTCTAAGCAACCCACTTTGGACCTTAGAAAATGTTTGACGTCATATGTCGAGGTGACGTCATTCTGATTACCCTGCCCGAGAGGCGCGGTGAGAGATCCAGACTCGTTCAGTGCGAAGTGCGCATATATACAAGTTTGGATTTGTTGCATTGCATTCGCTGCATGGTTAAATTAATGAGCCGATCGGAATTACTAAGGGCTTGACAGCCATGGATGGCGAGCGGCTCGAACCATCACTGATGCCATCATACGGCTAGACGACAAGTCGTAATATTTTAAAATACTGGCACAGATATGGGACATGAAGTATCGAAGGAATCTGCTTTATTTTAATTTTGAGTTTGAGTGTGTCTTCACCTCGAAGAGATGAATGAGAGACAGAAGGGGAAAAGGCAGATCGTGCAAAATGTGGTGGTGATCCTATGTGGAAAACTTGAAACAAAAACGACTTTTTCGATCAACTTGACGGACATATTGAGTTGGATCATGTAAAGTCATTTTTTTTTTCATGCAAGCTCCAAGATTCCTCCACAGTGGACCAACTATAACAAATGGTTAACGCTATAGAGAATTCCCACCTACCCCCCCCCCCCCAACCTTTCCGTGTGTCCAGACATTAGAAGTTATTCATATGCACACAGCCTGCAGTCAGGGTCGTAGCTGGAGTCATCAAAGTTTCTTTTTTATTTTTATTTAGTTATTTATTTTTTTTGGCGGGGGATGTGTGAAAGTTCCTACGGTTGGACGTTTTTATTTCCAACCGAGTTGCGACGCTATACAGTTTCGGATCCTATACGAATACCTTATCAGTGGCAAATCGGGAATTTTTTAAAGGAACCTGGTACAGCCTTCGCGAAAAGTTCACTATCAGGCCCTGCGGAACGAAAAAAAAAATATATATGTGGGAGGGGAGGGGGGTCTGATCAGAGGCAGGAATATCTAAGCGGAACGACTATGGCAAGCCAAATGCCCAATAATTCGAGAAAGCTGGAGTAACGCTTGATAAAACATGTTTATCAGTCTAAAACTATAAGTTTATTGACTACTAAACCGTGTTTTTTTTTTTCGCCTGATAAACCAGGTTTATCAACGGATAACCCGCCCAGGTTTTTCGACTTAATTACTGAGTATTTTGCGTCGATAACTGAAACCCCGTTTATCAACTGATAAGCCAGGTTTTTTGAAAAACCTGGTTTATCGATTCGATAAACGAGGTTTTTTTCTTCGATAAACCATGTTTATCGTGTAAATCGTGAAGATCCGTCGTTCTTCATTGCCCAGTGTGACATCATTCCTGGAAAGGGTGTCCAATTTCCTTCGTTCTTTTCAAAGGTGCGGGTCGGGCCGAGCAATGATCAGGTGGTGAACCGCGGGATGATTCAGATGAAAAAAAAAAAAAAAAAAAAAAACAAAAACTTGGCTTATCAGTTGAGAAACCTGGTTTATAGACTGAGAAACCTGGTTTTGCTGATTTATCGGTCGATAAAACAGGTTTATCAACATGATAATCCAAGTTTATCACCCATGAAGTGATAAACCAGGTTTATCTTATCGCAAAACCAGGTTTATCAGCCGAGGATGAACCAGGTAGTCAGTCGAAAAACAGGTTTATCAAAGCCAAATGGAAACTAGGTTTATCGACTTTTTAAGTGAGAAACTCGATAAACCTGGTTTATCAACTGATAAGTCAGGTTTTTCGCATTGGTCGTCATTTGGCGTCGATAAACATGGTTTATCGTTCGAGAAACCGGGTTTATCGGTTGATAAACCTGGTTTATCAACCCATAATCCAGGTTTCACCAATTATTGGCCATTTTGGCTTGCCATAAACGACCCCCATTAGTATGGAGGGGAACGCAAAAGAAACTGTTCCTGAATTTCAAAATCCTCCAGATGGCCGGAAACGCTTTTCCATGGCGTCTTAAACTGCATGCACCCAGACTTGAAATAGGGATCTCATGTCTGCGAACTCCGGAGTCAGGAGTCGCTTTCTAAAACAGAAACGGTGAATGCAATATGTTTATCAACAGGGAATAGATCTATACATCATATATTTGCCAGCCGCTATGGGTGCACTTGTCTTCATCTGCGTCTGTGGATGGGGGGAAGGGGGGGGGGATCGAGAAGCTTCTGTCTGGAGGCATTTCAGTCACCTATGTTCTCTCCCCTTTGGCGCCCCCACTGTCTGACCAAGTTTGTAAAGCTTAAGTTTTCTGGCACGGTTCCCGTTCTCCGTGAGGTTACACCCAGCGCCAATTGAAAACATGGACTAACACCTGGTATATCCTATAATAGACTTATGGCAATATGTGCCCTCCATCAACCCCTACCTCCCCACCATTACACCTTTGCGGTGCCCTTGGTGATGACTGAGACCAAATTCAGTGCTCACTTCCAGAATTTACGATCCTTATCCAGGGGGATCGTCGACAAAAAAGAAAGAAGACCAAAAAAAAAAAAAAAACCTCCCTTAATTTCTGGAAACCTAGAGATTTTTTTCAACAGTTATCCTTATTTTGGCGAATCTAAGCCTGGGTATCTTCTTTTCCTGTTATAATGCATTAAAAGCTAAAGACAATGTTTTTTTTTCTTTTAGTACTATACCAATCATGATGCAGATGAGAATGATTTTCAGACGGAGAAATGCAACCTTTCTCCCAGGTTGGTCGGTAGAAAAGGCACGTGGTTGAAATTCAACAATCCATGTCAAGTTCACTGGGATTAATGGATATCAACCCAAACAGTGCCCTATTTTAAGTTTAGAGTTGAGACATAGATCTTGGCCTAATTTTAACAACTTCTCCTAGAAGTTTATCATGATGAACGCGGGTGGCCGTGCCCGTCCACCTGAATGCAAAGTAGCATTCTTGGTTTTTGTTTAACTTTCAGTTATGCAATATCCCACACAACACATGTAATCAGCTTTTCGTTCAATTACTGTACATACTTCGAGATTGAAGGATGAACTTAAAAATTCATAAGACTTTATAAAGCGCTCTTCACGGTGTTACTACACTTGCACTTTGCCTCAACAACTGTTACCATGTAGTATTTACATCCTGCATGCTTCTCTTCATTCATAAATTTTCCCGCTTGTTAACGTTTGACCATTTTCAAAAGGACGCGCTGAAAAACGCGGGAAAACACAGTTCTATGTACGCCACACGTTGTATTTACATCCGGGAGATCGTGACCTACATTCAAATTAGTCACGACTAAGAAGGAAAGGGCGTGGCTTCTCCAACGCGTTTGAACGGTACTCTTTCCTGATTGCCCAAGTTCAGTCAATAAACGACCAGCCTTTTAGGGGTGTGGTCTGATTTGAACGACTCAGACAATTTTGGGTGATTGACGGTTGCTATTGGAGATAATGTCGCTATATGCCGGACGTCACAAGTATGCACGAATGACGACAACTATTCATACTGTCCGCCATGTTTGATTTGCACCAAAACACTACAGCGGCCTCGAAATCCCTGTGATATTTGTCGTTAGCGGATTAAAATGTTACGTCTATGATGGATTCCCATGTAATGGATCTTATATTTTGGAATATATGTTTTGCAAGGGAAGTTATTCAGGATAGAATGGATAAAATCGTCCTTGTTTTGTAGGGGTGTGCTTCTTAAAATTCTATTTTCGCGCGCTAATTTTCAACTGGATCGTGTGAGTGACCCCTCGACTTCTTGGACCCTGGGGATCCTAACCAAACATTATTTGGAATATAATTGGAATAATACCCTTCATTGAAATCTGTCAAGTGCAGGTAAGATTTTTTTGCGAAAAGTATTAGCTTTTGCCAATTTAATGGACATGTTTCTAAACTGTTTTCTTTCCGCCGTCGCGGAAGCGTCATTGGTAAGGCCTGCCTAGTTCCACTTGAAACAGCTGATCATCTCGCGTCCAATCAACGTTGGGTTAAATCTCATTTATAGTTGAAGCGAATTTTAAAGTGCTCCAAAACATATAATATCAATTTGACATAGTTTTACTGTTGATCTTGTGCTTGTATTTTGATGCTGATATCCATTTTGAAGGCAGTCTAATCCCTACTCATGATTCACTTTTGAGTTATTGCATAGGTTCAGTTGTGACTCACATGGTACACAGTCACCATTACGTGTAAAGTCGAGGCAATTTGTGAAATGCTTCATGAATTTGTCATTGCAAGGTTTTGCATTACTAATGCAGATATAGCGTCGGCACATTCTGTCCTTTTTTGTTTCAATCGATGTTCATCCCTAGCGCAAGTCAAGATTCAGTTAGTTGCCAACACTTAGTGAAGCATTTTCTGTAGTGTTAGTCTTTGCCCTAACGTTAGGTACTGAGAGACGCCTGAAATAGAATTTCCCAATTTACAGTCGGGTTAGCATACTTGACTGACTTGCCGTTTTTCGACTATCAATGATTCAGATAAACACTTTCAAGGGTAATCAACTTCACGAGAAATTTAAATTTACTTTATTCATAAGATTTTTTGTCGTATACGTTTGTAATGAATTCCTGTTAGGATGATAAAAACAGTCCTGTCTTTCAAGAGCTTAGTGCTTTCCGTTATGTGTTACTACTGCACTAACGCATTGACCGATTCAAACGTTGTGAGAATGTCTATGTTTTCCGTAGAAATACCTTTATTGAGTAGCATCATGGGCGATTATAGTCAGGAAATGTTGAGTCAATTCCTAGATCGTATTCATATTCGTATATTTGAACAGTTTTGTCCAACGTTATGCGCGATACCGAGGACAGTTCAAGCACGTGGAGCAGCCAGATCACAAACCGCGTGGTGTTGTTTTGGTTGAATCAGCTGACTCCATGTACATAGGGTCGCCGTGTCAGGTTTTATTCGCCGCCAAAAGTACTCCATTCAAACAGCGAATGAAAATTTGTTTGTTTTCGGATTTGGTCAATAGTTATATTTTCCCAATACTATTTCTTTTATCCTGTCAGTGGACATTGATCATTTTTTTACGTGCTACCAGTAGGTCGTAGTTGCATGTATTAGTGAGAATAGTTGCACACCTTTTGTTCGTGTGAGATTAACCTGAGGTGTACATTGTTGTTGTGCACGTACTAAGGTCGCCATTGGGACAATTTCCGCATTTATGGAAGGCTTAGTGACATTTTTCACATTCCTCCTTTTCCCCCATTTTAAGTGATCTCGCGTCGTCACTGGCCCTCGCCTGTATCTGCGTCGAAAGGTCATATTTGTATAAGCTGTTGGAGGGTATCCTGTAGTTTAGGCTAAGCTTTGGCTGTAAATTAGGTGACATTTTCTGTCGGAATATATCACCGGCTGTCTAGACGTGGCTGCAAGCCTAATGAGCTTATTGCCGCTCTCTATATTGTGCTTACTCCCTGCGGTGTGCACTGTGTAGATGGTGTATTGGGTTACTGTGGATGGATTCATATTACTTTACAATGAAGTGCTCTTTGCCATTTTAGCAAGTGGGTTGCTCATTTGCTACGGATATTAAGCCGTACGCAGTCCCATCATCTGGTTGATACTGCTTTGCATTTCTGTAGGCAATATTCTTGGTGTAATATTATTTTGTTTCTCTCGGTCAGTGTAAAGGGGATTGTAAGTGTTAGGCCTACAGTATGTTTGAACCCCCTTAGTGAGGTGCTGATTAAGGTTTATTATGATAATGTGGTGGTTAGTTGGAATACAGAGTTACAGGCATTTCTCAGTAAACTGCATTGTCAAGGTCATTAAGGTTTGTCACTAGTATTGGGGTCTTCAAATGTTGGAAAATGCTACAGTTTACGTCAATCGATGAATATTGTACCAGTACCTCTAAGTCAATTTGCCAAGCTGGATCGGTGTCAGCACTTTCAACAATGATAGCAGCATGATTCTAGCCTGCACCAGGGTTGTCATTTTTTCATTAGTCATGAAACGCCAATTGGACTGAAAAACGCCTTGTTCGAGGAATCACTCCGCGTATATGGTAATACATGTCAGGATCAACAAATATCTCATTACATCATTTAGAAGAGCATGAGACGTCATACGCGTACAGATTTCTTTGCAAAAATGTCCTTAAAAATGTCCTTAAACATTGTGAAAGCAGAACATGATTTAATGGCGACATATGCTACAGTATCTCACCTAAGATCTGACTTCTGGAAATGCACATTTTTCTACAAATTAAGATAAGCAGTGTGTATTTTTCACAGTACGGTGCACAATGTGTGCCGGTGTAACTGCATAGTTTGCGAAAATTTTGCTGTGTGAGAGCTAATGTTGGTGAAATTTTTCATTGAAACTGATACCAAATACTGACAAAAAGTGCTGCACTGAAGAAAACGCCAGAAAACGCCAAATCATAGTTTGGTGCCGCCAAACTTCTCCCAAGAAACCCTGGATTCCCCTTTTTTGGCAACAAAAATGCAAAACTGGCAATGCTCGCCTGCACCAATCAGTCCTGGTGGTAAGGCCAGGGCCTTTTGTGAGTTTCACAATGTGGACATCATGTGTTGGGGGGAAGAGGTGGTTTCTTAAATTTGCACCTTGATAACATTGAATAATACAGTGGGCCTATTGTATACATCTGGTCCACTTCAGGACCCTTTGTACAGTAATAAAATGGCCTTACATTGCTCAAAATTTTACCATTTTTTTTTTGGTTGTACCTAATTTGTATGCACAAAGTTCTACTGAAGCCATTGCATATATGCACAAAATTCCCTCATTTTGACTATCTTAAATAACCTTCCTGTTTTATTTCAATGAAGTAAATGTGATAATGCTGTAAACAATGTAATTGCAACAAAACATTCAACTTCAACTCTATGAGAACTACCAGTATGATGTATACATTAATTACACTCCATCCGGTGCCCTTAAATTTAATCAGACAGAAGTAAGTGCACTGCCCCCTCAGCCCTCACGCTGACACTTCCGGGCAGCCCCTCATTCGGATACAATTGCTATCGTCCTCCTCTCGTCTTTGAAGGAGAATGAGTGTCGTGATGTTAACCAGTAACCAGCAGAAATTTATGTAAAACTTGCTGCACTTTTAAAGGAACCTTTAAGAATTGACAGTGGCTTGTACTCTGTGTAAAATAAACTTTCAAAAGTACATTGACCTTAGTCTTCAGGCTCTGCTGTCAAGGTCACAGTTAGTATATGTGAAAGCTTGAGAGCTATTTTGCGCTGTTGTTTCAATAGTTTTGTTTTCTCTAGGGAAATTTCCTGTTCTCCAAGTTCTGTTATGGACTTACTGTACCACAAATTCTTTCTTGTGTGTCATTTACTTTTTGCATCAAGTGGTACGGGTTATCAGATGCTGGATTCAACCCCTACAAAAAAATAAATAAATAAGAAAAGGATGAATGTATGTGATGAATGATCAAATTTTGATATCACTGTAGATTTGCGTCCTGTTCCTTCCTGGCCTTCGCTTTGAAGACTTGCTAACTCTGCAGCTTCCTACTGTGAGACAGTTGTATGGTAGATTAAGCAATTTAGCCACAAATGGAGTGAGTATGTATACATGCATGTGCCTTCTCCCTTCAAACATGATCTGTGTGCAAGGATTAGGCCCACGGGGGAAAAATCATGGGAACAGAGAATGATGAGAACCACGGGATTAACATGATCAAATTGTAATCATTTCCTGTGAAGCAACAGGAAATATTTCACAATCACAGATTAGCTTACGTTTACTGTAGCTTACATTTACTTTGGCACTGCAGTAGGTTTGAATGTTTTAATTGATTCAATTTGCAAAAGAACATCAATTTAACTGTAAAAAAGAAACACACACACACAATAAGGAAAAAAACATGTAAACGATGGTAATAATCAGAAATTCTAAGGCAGTCGTGACTTTAACGGAAGTCTCGGCGACTGTCGGGCCTGACCGTGACTTACGATTCTGAAGAAGGGTAAAATACCTGTCTCATGCGTACAGCCCTACACTGTGTCAACGGTGACGGCATTGCCCTTTCGTGGGATTCATTTAACAGACTTGTACGCACTGGTACTGTCAAATATGAAAATCATTTCCAGTTGGCACCTGTGTCATGTAGTCTTCGTTAAATGGGAATCTTAATACAGTACCTTCGGCAGGATATGGTCCACAGCTTTCTTTTTCAATTTGTGAAGCAAAATGTTGATTTGTCATCAGATCTTGAGTGTGAAGAAAGGGAAAGCTGCCTTGATACCAAGTGCTTTTTGCTTTCATATTTCTGCCGCAGAATAATGTGTAGATCTGGCAAAAATGGACAAATACATCACTGCCGGCCTTCGGATTGCAGCCCCATTTCACAGTTTCATTTCTCCTAATTTTGTAACGCAGTTACGTGTGTGGCAAAAGTGCAGTATTTCCCTTCTGTTTTTAATATTGTCGAGGTTCTAGACAGTCGTACCACACATATGTGTTTGCTTTATACGCATCGTTGGGGTACATTTTGTAGCGGACTGTGTAAATGTCCCATGTGACTGCCACAATTGATCGATTGTTACATGTAACTTTGACTCGTTTGCTTTCAAGTAATGTCCTGTTTTCATAGTTCATGTGATTTGATTCACTCGAATGTAACTTTTGTGTAAATAAAACGTGATGACAGAAAAATTGTGTGTTACTGTAGAAGAAACAAAAAAATAATCTTAACAAGAGAAGGAAATGTCCGTGCTTGTGTGTTGATTAATTTGAGGAAATGGACTTCTTGCGGAAATTGTTACGAAGTAAAAGAGAGAATTGGTGGCATTACGTGTCGTATGTTGTAACACACGTCAACGTGTTGTCTTTTCACTTAGACCGGACCAATTGATCGACAAATTTGCGGTACGACCACTGCAGTTTCAGGGCCGTTTTTTCCTTACACAACAATACTTGCACTGTACCGTTTGTAGCAGTGCGCTCGCCGCGCTGTGCAACATGTCGTTCAGCGAGTAAGTATTTCCAACCAACCCATTCGTGCAGCTTGTGAAACCAGTCTAGATGCAATCAAGTCGTGTCATTCTCCTACGTAAGTGAAGTGTGAGTTGTGACCAATATTTACCATACTGTGTGCAACTTGTGGGCCTGTAGGCCCCTTTTTGATGCATTGGTATTGCTGTTGCCACACCTGTAGAAGTTTCAACCAATCGCAGTCACTTTTACAAATGAAAACGCTCATCAGGGAGGGTAACAAGCAAGCACACACAAATGATGATACTGACGTTGGCTCTCCTGTATGTTTGTGTAGCCTCAGGTATTTCGCGATGTTAATCAGCTTTGAATTTTTCAACGTAATGTTTGTTGTAGGCATGGGCCTCTTTCAACTTTCACCTGATGATGATTCCCGTTACAGTAGGCTCAGTTGATAGTGATTAGGTCTTGTTGGGCTCAGTCATTCAGTGGGAGTTTCCCTGGGAGGGTTGTAATATTTGTGCCTTGGCAATTTTTTTGCCGTTGTAACGTCAGTTTACTTCGGCATCTACTGTACCTCGGCATTGTCGAATTCTGAGGCTACTTTTGAGGGCTGTATAATCAGTAGAGAAACTATTGCTTTGCACAATGTAATTAAGTGTGGCCCATGTTACCCATTCTGAAGTTGAACACTTGAATGTTGAACATTGCAAAGGGTTGTACCACAGTGCTACAGTAATTTGACTAACCGTCCATGTTGTAAAGCAAAATATGCAGAAAAGAAACATTTTGCATGATTTCATGAAGTGTTCTTTGCAGCCCACGTGTAACTAATAATTCTGAACAAACCACTGAAGGAATCACTACCATACAGTAGTTAGTAATGTGACACAATTACAACTTAATGACATACAATCTGTAGGAGGAGAAGTATTTTGCATGATTTCATAAAATGGCCCACTTGGACCTTGGAGACTTGGACCCAAAACTCTCACGAGCTTTTGCTCCGAGAACATCACAAACTCTCGGGGTGGGGGGGAGAGAGGTTATCAAAGAAGACACAAGAGGGAGGTCTCCCAGTGGCAGTGATGTAACTGAGTCTTTTGCCTAGAGCTGTTATCTGTCTCCCCAAGATTTAATTGAAAGTTTCCACTTGGCATGGCTAAACCAGAGCAGGATGGCTTGCATTTGCAGTTTGATGATGCGTGAATCACCGTTAATATTTAATTTAGATTAATTGAGGTCAATTTCCGGGGGGAAACTTTTCATCAGCAGCTTTAACATTGTCGTCATCACATCAGCCGTCGTCGCGGAAGGACATCGCCGGTTTCTGGCGTGCACTCTATCCCTACTTGATGATTTAACTAGACGATTTAACGATTATGTAAAACTGCTAGCTTTTCATCACGCTGAAGGATTGCAAAAAGAAAACGTACCCTCACCTGAGGAGCACTGCTGCCTTTTTTCTATCATATTGTTAGGAAAAAAGTTAAATCCTTCCGTTTTGGTGCTTTTTCTTGGAATCTTTCACAGTGGTTTTAGACAAAGAAGTGGTGGACATGGAAATGTCCCAATTGTGACTTATAACCACTGGTGTTGAAATTAATTTAAATCAATCTCGTCTGGTTGTCTCAATGATGTACAAAATGTAATGTGGCTCCCCCTTGGAATTACTGTAAGTTATCCCTCTGTACCACACATTATGCCATCGGTGAAATACAGTGGTACTTGCGTAGTGCACAATACAGGTTACACTGTACCATTGGACTCACTCTCTTGTACTGTACAGTGAGTGTGTCATCATCTGCTCACAAGAATTAATTTCGTTCCTGCTTCTTCATTCTTTATCACCACTTGAGGTATATTCCAGATTTTCTCAACATTGCGTGTTGTCCATTCGGCAAAAGCTTCGCCTGATTGAAAGGTCTGAAGAAAAATCGTGTCGGCAAATGACGACATTCCTCAGAAACCTTCTCTACAGTACCACTTTTACTTCTAAACCACCCCTTTAGCTGGAGATCATAAATTTTTCAAACATCATTGAAGAGTGCATAGTGCATGTACTGTACATCTGCCAGTGAATGTTACTTAACTCTCCCCCCCCCCCCCCCCCCTCGAAGATCAGCACAGCTGCACACCACGCTAGTACACTACACGGTACAGTACATGTAAACTTAACATATGCCAGACACGTTTGGCTGAGGATGAAAGCCTTCTTCGAGAACCGAGATGAAGAACACTTCCAGATTAAGCATGAAATTTTCTTTGTCCAGTATCTGCCAGGACTTTTTTTTTTTTTGCTCATCATAAAGGTTGACTGTTACTATCCGCTCTATGACCAAATGGGAGAGAGCAACCGGCGAGGGTGCGTGGGAAGATTGGATGTTTTCAATTAAAATCTTGATCTCTCTTTACGTACGTCAGCGTTCTCTGTATCCGCGACGACAGATAGACTGCGTGAGACGAAAACAGAGACGTCGTTGAAACAAAACTGTACTGCGGTCTTTGAAAGACTGATCTGCACCCAAATGAGAAATTCGGCTTCGTTGTTTTGTTACAGTCGTGAAACCGGTCTGCGTCTGTGGTTTTCCTCAACCAGTGATGCATGGCAACAGAAAGTGTGTGTGTGTGTGTGTGACAGTGTGACTGTGCATGTGTGTAGTTGTGGGTGGCGTTCGAAGATGTGACGGTAGTCGTGGATGAGGGAGTCTGTCAAAATGATTCAGTATTTGCAACGATGAATGTCATGAACCTGATGTGATTGCTTTGCTTCGATTCTGCCTCACTGACTGTAATCCAGGAATTGGTCTTGCGTTTTTCATTGATTCCTAAAAACAGGGATTAATCAGGTGATATCTACTGATATACCCATA
Organism: Stichopus chloronotus; assembly: GCA_021234535.1. Lineage (NCBI taxonomy): Eukaryota > Metazoa > Echinodermata > Holothuroidea > Aspidochirotida > Stichopodidae > Stichopus > Stichopus chloronotus. The sequence continues at coordinate 15,267,096 of CM037842.1, forward strand.
GGATACCAGGGTACAGCTGTTCGTGGCCAAAATGTCGGCTGTATCGTCGACATTGGCTTTTCTACAGTACCTTACATCACAGTTGGGGGGAGGGATCATACTAGTGCTTAGTGTACTACAAAGCCCCTGGCCACCCTTCCCCAGTGTATCCCCTAACTCATTAAAAGGACCATGGATTTGCCCACCTACAGGAGAAAATATCTGTTTTGAACTATTTGCCGTGCACGTACATAGATTCAGCAATCTGACAAAGTCTGACCAAGTGCAGCGGTTGGGATGTTTTTCAAGTTACGAAGGAACCTGGTGGTAATTTTAGATCTGAGTACGTAGTAAAATACCATCTGTTTAACCCAGTCCCAGGTTACATGTGAAAACGCTACTATCTCGTTCTGTGTACTTAATTTTGTACACTACACTATGGGTGATGATTCCTCCAGTTACTGTATCACTGAGCTTGTAATATACAGAGGCCGCCCTCGGTTGTCATTCATACCTTGACAATGTTCTCTGGCACCAAAGGTGAAATTAAAGTTAGCTGAACCAGGAGCCATTTCCTGTCAAAAGTGTCCCCTGGTTCCCTTGTTTTGGTGTAACTAGGAGACACTCACTGTCAGAAGTGTCCTGTTTCTCTTGTTCTTGGTGTAACCAGTAGTCACTTTCTGTCAGAAGTGTCTCCTGGTTCTCTTGTTCTTGGTGTAACCAGGAAACACTTTGTGTGGAAAATGAGACGGTGGCTATTTTCAATCATGTACTGTATACAGATACGTTATGTTCAAGACTGACCGATGACGGACGCTGCTTTTGATAAAAAAGTGGTGCCTAGGAACATTTTTTAGGGGTGTAACATGTGCTGTAACATGTGTGTTTTTTTTTTTCTTGATTATATTTATTTTATGGAACAGTCACAGTGTCCTACAGTAGCCCCTTAAACTACATGCAGATGTGTCTGCAGTGGTAAGGTTTACTAAGAAAGAAAAACCGTTTTCGCCAGTTCAAGATTAATGGAGTTTTAAATAACAAAATACTCGGTTGAAGAAAAATCCAGTGTCCATTAATGATGTCCTGTAGAGGCTTTTAGGTTGATGACCTATACACTTTTGATGCATTGTACAAGGAGGTGTTCTATCTTGACATTACTGCAGTATGTTACCTTTAAACATGCCTGTGCATTTTTATATTTTTTTCACTTTGCTCATTTATTTTCAAGATACATTTGTACGCAACTGTTCCTGTTTGCCTGGACACACTGTGCCATCACCTGTCTGCTCTTCAACTGAACTGCTCCTCTTCCTCTGTTCATGCACTTACCTACCATTCTGAACACATTGGGAATCTGTTAGTGTATGGCATGAAGCTACCACAGTGAGCTTCCCTCTGAAAGGATTGCTCTGGGGGGAAACTGTTCATCTTAACTCCCATGTGGCTTACAATCAATCCAGGCAGTTTAAAAATGCCCAGACAAGTTTGACAGTGATGTATAGGTCAGGGAGGCTGCACGACTGGTGGAACAGCTGGCAATGGATGACAATAGAGGCCATTGCTGTGGTTCAGTGCACACACAGGGAATTTCAGTACTTACACACACAGAGACATTCCACTGTGTGTGCCGAACACTGTAGACCCTACAATTCTGCTCTGCCCAATGGGGCAACAATTATTACCTTGTGAAGGGTTATTAGGTGCATTGCAACAAGGCAACGTGCAACAGTGGTGTGTAGTTATGCGGGAACTGCCACTGTGTGTGTGTAGAGGATAGCTATACATACTGGTATACATGAGATTCCCATGCTGGCATAATACAGTTCATACTGTAGGCAGAACTGCAGTATTTGGTGGTGTCTGTGTGTGTCCTTTTACAAGGTTAAACACTGTTGGGAATGTGGGTTGTTAATGTGTGTGGGTTTGACTGTTGTGTATTATTTTCTTTGTTGGTATTTAACAGGGGCACAATACAGTGCCAGTTTTTTATGCACTCAAAAGGCTGTTGAGATCAGGAAAGTAGGAACTTAAAAAAAGGAATCAGAAAAAAGGAAGTATTGGTTAAGGCTGATTTCGTTTGAGGAATGTAATTTTTAAGTAGGTCTGCTTGTGACACTTGTAGTGGGGTTATTTTTCACCTCATGAAATGTAACTCTATAAAGTATGATATGGCCCAGTATACTTCAACTCACGATAAGGGGAGTATAAAGGGAGGGGAGGGCTTGGGGTGGAAGTGACGAGGTGAATGAAATGCAAGATTAAGTGGCAAAGGCCATTGAGGGTGTGAGTGAATGTAATTTCAAATTTGTTAAATGTGGTATGTTGTGGTTTTCTTTGTATCCTCCCATGGATCATAAATAGGATACCATAGCTTGTGCCGACAAGCATTGACACTTAGGGTAGTAATTAAAAGTAAGAGAGAAAGAAATGAAAAAAAAAATAAAAAAGAAAGCATTCAGTCCTTCTGGATTTGCTGTTGGCACTGTGACCCATTTTCAAAGTTGGTCACCAAGATTTTGGTGACTACCAACAACTGCAGGGTGGTTGATTGTTACAAGTTAAGCCTTCAATGACAAACAGAAATATATATCTAAACATGAATTGGTTTAAGGGGTGGACACTGTTAGGCTGTATCATGTACATATAATTTGTTACATTCACCTGACAATATTTAAAAACCTTGATGAGTATCTGTCACTTACACTTTGCCACCCTTGTGTAGTTATCATCTTTAGAGGGCCCAGTCAGCAGGCTTTGTAGACCTATAACCAAAAGTCACTGTACTCTCTGCAGTACCGGGCCTATCAGTCACACACAGTGGTAAAGTCACCTCATCTCGTTTCTTAATGGAGTAGCATGCACTGATCCCACCATGTTTCAGCATATATATAGACTGTATGCACCCTAAAGATTTTGTTTTGAGCACATCTTGATGGAGTTAAATCTTCGTACATTTGTTGAGTCCCTGGCAATGAGGTTGCTGTCCACCTTTTTACATATATGGAGCATTTCCCAGAATAACCCTCCCCGCATGGTTTGGTGTGTACAGCAGTTTGACGTAGGCCTACAAACCTAAACACCTGTGAACACTTAGAGAGTTGTCTCGTCTGAGATCCAAGGTCTCTGTAAATTTATGAATCTTGCTTAACGTCTGATGATTGGCTCAAAAGAGCCTGAATAATCGTAGCTCACGGAAAAGAAGTATTGAGTGGTACTACTGAGTGTAGTTGGTTATGACAGCATTAATGAATTTTAATAGCTAACAGTCTGTACTCAGATTCAACCGGATTTCAAACGATGGTTCGCCGATGTTGGTATCATGAATGCAGTCAGAGCAGATGCATGAGTAATACAAGTTCGTTGTGCGGGCTGTCACCAGAAGGGAAAACGGTATCATGTACTGTGTGATTGTTTTACTTTGGACCGGCCTTCCACCAAGTCACAGCTAAATCACAGTCACTCTTACCGGTTTTCTGTCCCTATGGTCACAGACTCGCTTCGTAAAATTGTGAAATTAGATCAGGGTTGTTGATTTTTTCTATTTTTTTAAAAAAAAATCATGATTTAAATCAATTTTATTTGATTGATTCAAATCATGATTTAATAACAAAAAGCGTGATTTAAATCATGATTTTAATCAGCTTGATTTAAATCAAACGACCCTGAATTAGATACCATTATGAAGCAAAGATTGTGACAGATATTTATCTCGTTTGGACAGGCAACAACAAAATTGCCATTTTCTGATTTTCTTTGAAAATGTGCAAAAAATTCAAACCACCAACACTGTCTGAATTCTCTGTCGATTTAAGTGCTACGTGTGTTCCTTTGTCCGAAATGTTTTGCCGTCGAGTCATTAGGCCACTTGTTAATCTTGTCAACGTTGAACTGTATGTGTTTCCTATACATTCATGGTCCATTGTCAAGAAGTGTGAATGTACACAGAGAAGTATTGTGCTTCACATGTGCCACCAGCAGAAAGGTATTTGAGTCTCTCTCACTAGTGGAAATCCAACCAGTAGTTCTACACAGTGCTCAACGACGTACTGTAAACTTTTTCTTAATTAGAAACCAGTCAGCCTACAGTACTGCATTTGTAACCTGGGCTGTCTTAACCCTAGGCAATATTTCACATCCAGTAAAGTAGGTCTGTTCTCTCATATAGTTTATGTACCCCTCAGCTTCAATAAACCCTGACAATAAAACACGAAAAAAAAGTGTGAACATTGTCCCCAGAGAGGAAGCAGTTACAGTAGCTATTAACACTGTCTTGTTGTGGGGAGGAAGAAGCAAAGTTCAAAGATGTCTTCTCACTACAGTAGCTGTAATGTACTGTGTGTGTGTGTGCTCAATGTCAAGTACCTCATATGTGTGAGCACTATTGGAATGTGCGGTGACGAGGGAAACCCGTCAATGCAACCGTCTGTGCATTTCTGGATTGGCTGTGCATGCAGTCGCCGTAGGTAGACACACCGGTTGCTCGGTTGCTATGCTCATCGGAGCGTGCGCTGTCTAGACAATTTAGAGTACATGAGAGAGCTCACTAGGCTGTCATCGACAGTTTGTGCTACTGTGGGATGTATGTCCATGCTGTGTTTATGCTGCACATACTGTATCTTAGGTACTACAAAGTACAAACAGTTAACAAATTATACAGAGTGACACAGGTGTCTTGACAGTTCTACATGAGTGCGTCTGAAATCCAGTTTCTTAAATTGAAAAAAAAAAAAAAAATATCAATCATGGATAAAGTTTTATTGCGTATCTTCTGCACATGATAGTTCTTATCCGGACATCTTGCTGGTACTGTACGTCCACTGGCAGTACAGCCATGGATGATGAAGGTTAAGTGACTTTTAAATAATTAGGCCATGATGAGATCTGTGACTGAGTTGAAAGTAATTTTGAAGTATCTTTTCTGTCAGTTCTGAAGGGACTTTATTGGTCTGACTTATGGCTGACAGATTGACAATTCAATATCAATAATAAGATAGTTTCCATCATTCTGAACTTGGCTGCACCTACAGTATCTAAGAGCTGTACAACAAATGCACAGATAGCTCTTGTTGTCCTCAATCTAGTTCATATGTCAGTTTGGGAGCCAGATCACTAAACGGCTAAACGTTGAAAAACACACAGACTGCAACTTTGCAAATGGGCATCTCCCCCACATGTTGCTAGATTTGCACATACTGTACAGTACTGTGGTTGAACCGTAGACGCAAATTTGCGATCCAGTCGTTCATACATCATCTGTATCGAAGGAATTTGAGAAGTTCAGTGATGATGTGCCGCAGAACCTCTTTGACATCTTGGCTCATCCGTGAATTGCTACCAAATTCGGAAATTTCATCAAGCATGGAGAAACTCATTTACGGTTAAATGCACTGTGCCAAGAAAAACACGGCTGACGTTCTTTTAAACCTGTGTAGTGTGTACTCACAGCACTGTGATTCAATACCTCATCACCCATTGACAATTGTGACTTCGTAAATATTGTAAAGACGTTATAAAATGGACAGTATTTGCACTGGCCTGATTAAATCTTGCCTTCAACAAATATTACGAATTAATACTATTAATGAAATAAATATTTCATCAAGTATTTTGTTTAGATGAGATTGTGTGACAGACTGCTTCCCTCGGTAGATCTAGAAATTGATTGCATGCCTACTGCAGACCACAGTAGTCCAAAATGGCGGCCCTGTTCACACTTAAGGATGCACCCATAAAATCATGTCCACTAGAGCAATTACTGTTTTTCTTGTAACTAGTGGTGGAGACCCTCGCACATATACATACTTCAAGTCCACGTTTATTATAGTCCTCCTTTTGGGTTTCTCCAGTCCCTTTTGGGTTGTTAATGGACATGTAATGTGAATGCTTGCACCTCGCAGATTCAAATTGTGACCCAAGGTGACTGAGGATTGGCTGGTCTACGGTGACGTAAACAACTGATTTGCCCCCGTCGCGCCCAGGCAGTGTTATTCGCATGCATACTTAGAAAAGAAAAGTCGCTTGGTCATAAATGTGAACACATCTCATTCTTGGATAATCCTCCTCACCGACTCGATAAAAGTACGAGTGCGTTCTTAAATATGAACAAGGCCTAAGCTGTCGTTAAATGCTGATTGAGATTTAACAAGATGCCTCACAGTACAGTAGTTCATCAACGATCGTGCACGTTCATCATCCGCTGAAAGAGAGAAGTAGGGCACTCTATACACGACTGTCATGCCCACAACCACAATCTCTGAAGAAAAAAAAAGATATTAAAAACACTGGAAAAAGAAAACATACCCCAGCAAAAAAGTATAACTGAGGTGATATCCGCTGATGCTGCTGCTCTCCAAATTTGAAATGCTCGTAATTTTTGGACTTTATTGAATATTTGTGTGCTCCAGATTTACTGAAACAGGAAAAAATTGAATGATCCATGCCAAGTTGCCAACATCATGTTTGCAAAACCAAACGTTTTCAAAGAAATCTTTGTAATTTTCTGATGAATTTTACCAAATATTTTGCAATGGCAGAAGGAGGATGAAAAAATATGTCGTCTTGCCCTCGGGCTGATGAGCTTGGCTCTTCTCCCAGTCCCACAGTTGTCAAAAAAATTTTGCTGCTGTGGCCCGTCATTGCCAAAAGATGCCCAGAGGCTACGGTCGCCGCCGTCAGGTTCGTCAGAATGCTCCCAGTCCTTCAGTAATTCGTCGTTTGCATCTGTTTACGTCCATTGTTGCATGGCACACTACTTCGGATAAGATATCCCTGAACTGTTTCTGTGGTACGGTTAATTCCGATCTCCATGGCGACGTTGCCATTGTTTACCACAGGCGTCATTTAGAGTCCCCAATATTGTCAGGAATCAACTAATGAAAGTTGGCTAGCATTAGTTTTTAGCAGTCTTAGACAAAAGCGTCACAGTTTTTTTGCTGGCCGCAGAGGTCGAGTTTATCAAATGAAATTTTTGAGTAGCAGCTACTGTACAGTATTGCACTAGTGCATACACTTCTCTGTATGCTGTGATCATGTGTACTTTACAGTAGCACCGCTCGGTACCCAAGGATGTGTACGGTACGTTGTCGCCAGACACATGGAATCAGTTGTTTGTGAAGTGGAGCAGGCTTGTAGCTCTAGACAAATTTCAGTGCCAACGCTGAAAACAAGGGAACCAGCCATTTCTGGTGGGGTTCAGAGGCTCACATCGGGGCCCTGGTGTGGTCCAGGAAACAGCAGCCCCAAAGCGCTCTGTGTCTTGTTAGCAGTGTTATGGGAAAGTGCTCGCAAAATCTCCAAATGTAAAATCCCAAAAGTCCACTTTTCCCTTTTGTATCCACTGCAATCTGTAAAGTTAGCACCGTTCGATGAGGCATTATAAACTGATTGCAAATGCCGAGCTGGAATCGCTAAACTCAGGCAGGGCTGTGCAGCGCGTCCCACTGCTGCTACAACCCCGAAGTCGAGCAGTACCACCCACTTCTTTGTCCAGATGGGAGGTCCAACTGCTGCATGCGTACCCGTGCACATGTAACAGAGCAGATTTCTCCTTATGAACGTGATCTGTGATAGAATTTTGTAGGAGCGTTTGTTACCGTAGTTTAGTCATGTAGGACACTCATGCACACTGTTGTTGATTATTTTAAAGGTGGCATGTTTTAGAGTTCATTCCTCGGGTACGCAGCAGATCTTGACGTTGTGTTTCTCAGTGATGTTTACTTGTCTGTCATTTCATTTCTGCACCTAGCATGACATTCAATTCCGAGGTTAGAGCCTGCATGGCTGTTTTGCTTGTGTCTAGTTCTGCAGTAACTCTGCATGCACTGTTTCTGCAAATGAGTGCACACTGCGAAGCTAAGACTAGATTGCCTACCCTCTCCCTGGCCCTCGGGTGATTGCCCGCTGCGAGACCGCTACATGCATTCATCCACTTTGAAGCTACATTTGCCTTTCAAATGTTTTCACTTGCCTAGCTGCGTTCGAGGTTCCTGCACGAAACCCTGGGACGGAACTCAAATTTTTTCTTTTTTTGAATATAAATTCACAAGATGAAGGGCCTCCAGCAGGTCAGAGTAATTACAATGTCGCAGCACCTGTACTGTGCTAGCATCAACAATTTAAAGCCCATCCAAGGAACGTGCTGCCATTGCCAACACTTCCCGAATGTCCGTTTCTTGGAAACCATACGCATATAATTAGTCTGAGATTGTCAAAACAAATGGTTGTCAACAATGTTGGTTGGAAACGTCAATGATGGAAACATATTTGTGTTCTGTCTACACTGTATATTATAAGTGACTGCTTTGCAGCTGTGGAAAAGTGGGATGTTTTGTATGGAAACTGCAGCCCTGGGGATGTCAAATTTTCCATGAAGTCCTGTTCTTTCCACCTCGCACTTCAATTTTTTCTTTCAGAACGTAACAGCCGGTCTCGTTTTGATTAACATTGTGTGCGTAATCCTAGAGTGTCTTCGAGTCGTGTGTGACATTTTCATCCTTGCCGTGATATTTCCATTGTCAAGTTTTCCCAGGAGACAGATCGGAATATCGGGGAAATTTTGGAAAAGGGCAACCAGGGAGGCTCTTGATTGATGACTGTAACTGGGGAAAGTCAATTACCAACAAGGAACGTAAACGCAATTTGAGGGGACCTGAATTGAAACGGAATATTTTGCAGGCAATTAAAACTGTTAAAATCCCGCACCAATTTATCTTTTTGAAACTCAAAAAATTCTTGTTTGAAGAACGACAAATTTCTGGAATTCACATCATAGGCATGTACTTTACTCACCCCTTGCTCACACTAACGCATTTTCAAACAATACCTCTCGGTTCCCCTCGAAAGGGCACTAAACGTTACATAACACCAGCAAAGCACTGCGTGGCGCTACAACAAGTCTTCTGCGCTCTTAAATTGTAATACCTATAGTATCAGGTAAACCCCAAAATAAACGCTCGAAAAATCACATCAGTTGGATTATCTTTGATGTTGGGCTTGAAGCTGCACATCGAGGCGAAATATGTCGATAGATCAGTGTGGATTTTGAAGAGCGCCACGGGATTGCCATGCACATGATTACTGTAGTGTAATTTGTTGAGTTTCACCGCCAGTGGTGGTGAAAACAGTCAAAGACTTTGAATTTTTTAACCCTGGCTTTTGATCTAGCAGTGTGTACAAATGAAATTGTTGCTAATGATTGAAAAAAGTGACTGGTGATGAATTTTCAAAAGTCTAATGGAATCGTTGCAATAATCGCTCCCTCACTAAAGTGTAAAAATACTCACGGTTTATCTGACACCCTAATTTACGGACCACTTTACTGTAAGTTTGCAAATTCATGTTCTTCCGAGGGAAAGGCAAACAAGCCTGATTCAGTGCACAGGGGGCGCTGCTAGAACTTTATAACACTATCAGCTCCGGGACTGCGCAATACCCGGCTCTATTACATAACTTACTGTCAGACTATGCCAATGACTTCATGTATTCTTTGAGCTGTTGTAGGAGGCACAGAGGCCTCTCAGCCAGTGCCTTAGAGATGGGGTCGTTGAGGTCGCTGCACACTTACACTGGCTGACGCACTGTATTATGATTAAGCTGCGGATAATTGTCAGTGTGTCCAGCAGAAAAGACAGGTCCTACCTTAGACTAGTGAGTTTGAGGAGGCTCTAGGGAGATGTCATACTGTCAGTGTACTGTACACAGTAACCAGCAGCAGTAACCATGCACTTGCTTGACCCATGACCCGGTGCCCTCGGTTCTTACCAGTTAACTGGAAGTGAAAAAGAGTTACCATTCATATCCGACATGCCATGGACATCAGCCACACCAGAGATGCAGCTGGGGAAGTCGGTTTCAAATTTTCCATGCAGGATAAACACAGGAAATTGACACAAGATGAGAAAAAGATACTAAGGGAAATCTTGGCAGTTTCATATAATGAAGGGTTTTCCCCCTCCTCTGCACTCACAGGACATACTGTATAGTAGGTTTTGCGTGCAAGTGGCATCCTGAACGTACTGTAGCCACTGGCTGGTAAAGTGAAAGCTTACTAGTATACTCATTTTTATACAGCCATGATTAATTTATTACAGTAGTCAATGAAATAATGATTAATATGGATCGATTGAATGTTTATTGTACTTTGTTAACTTTAGTTACATATACCACAAGTAACTCTTTGCACTTTTGTTGATATAGTGCACTGTAATTGTTGTTTTGCTTGTACTTGGGTATACTATTAAGTTACTATGTTACGTTGTTTATGTTTATCACTATTTTCCCAGAGTCCGCTCTACCGTGTGGCTCAACCCATAGGGATTGCACTCAGTTATTGCTAGTGGTTACAGATTGTTCATTCTGACTGGTCCACCTGTCATACATGTTTTCTCCCCATGTGTACTATACTTCGGACTGTCTGCTGTCTGGGCCAAGAACCAGGTGATGGCCCAAAAGGCGCTTCTGTCGGTGCCTCCGTTGGCGTCGGAAATGTCCCTTTATCGATGGTATTGTCTTTCCATTGCCCACGCTGCTGGATCTGAAAATTCCCCGGATTACTGGCATTGTTAACCTCCCACTGTTGTCTGACTGTCGCATAGTTTCAAACATCTTTCGCCGGGTAGACCTGGACGTGTTTCAAATACCTCCCGCGATATATCTATGCAATACTTTCTGCTAGAGTCATATTAGAGTGAGGGAGCATTCAGCCGGTCGACTCCAGAGTCAACTGCCATTGGTCTACTGAGTGTTGGCCTAGTAACTGGACAGTTTGAAAGTCTGTATTAATTTCAAGGTCACTGAAATGTCCAGATGACTAACTTTTTCACATGACTGTTCCTCACTGTATTTGCTGTATAGTTGTGTGTTTCTATGTCATGATGTGTACTGTATATATATATATATATATATGACAATATAATGACCTCTTAATGCAGTTACAGTTAAAGGATGTGTAAATGGTGCAGCACAGTTCTTGGTTTGCCAAACTGGTTGTCATTGAATTAAGCCAATTAAGTACAACATTGGCCTGCAGTGTGCCTGCATGCAACGTAATATGCATAAAAAAATGCATCATAATATGCATAATTACATCCATTGATATGAAGGTGGACACAGTTAAAAAAAAAGGCATCGGACGACCCGTTGCTCCAGTGGTTGAAAGCATTGTTGAAAAAGTGTTTTGCATGAAAAAGTTGGCAGAAATTGGTGCAGTGCATTGATATCCATTGCCCTGTACGGTGTACCCCTTAACAACAGCCCTTTGGCTGTCAATGCCAAACGTGATTGTTTACGAACAAAATTGCCCTCCCAAAAGGTAATCGAGTTCTGTAAATGTTTGAACTCTCTGCAGCATCGGATGACATTAATTTTGAGCTTTTTGCGATGGAAATTCTCAGCCAGAATTTTTTTGCAATCGTACAGATATTAATGAAGAATTTCCATGCTAAGTAAACTACAGCTCTTAGTGGCCTCTTAGCTGGTTTCATTTTCTGGGGAACAAACTGATCACAGCATCCGATCGCCCATGAGGCCATAGATCAAGCGTCTTGGATGCAGGGACTGACCGTACCAGTCGACTTCTTTGCTTTTGTACCTCCCCCTGTGTCAGCAGCAATTTTGCATCTCAACTGCAAATGGTACAGTGTTTTCAAGTTCATGTCGAGGGTCAATATATACTCAATTTTTCTGTGTAGTTGTGGGGTGTACTGTAGTTAACTTGAACTGTGGAACTATGAGGTGTCGAAAAAATTGGTCATGAAAAATTCTACTTGTATCCAACTACTGTAATTTTACACGTTGAAAATGTTTTGCAAGTCTGCAGTAGTACTGTGTGAAAAAGATATGTGTACCTACGTAATATGATGCGTACATGCAATTGTTGAGTTACTGCAGTAGTCACCGGACATGGAGTTGTAATATGCAACCACAGTCTTCCTCCAGGCTTGTGTCGCAAAGCGTTGTAAAAAAAAAAAAAGGCAAAAAAGAAAAAAAGGCTGTCCTGGAAGGTGTGAAGTATAAACAAATGCCCTGCAAGTTTGCATTTACAGTTTATTCTGTACATTGTAATTATGTATAGGTCCAGTATGTACTGTATGGACTTGATTGTGTTGCCTAAATGCCGAATCTCCACACACCATCTACAGGTGCTCACCGTTTTCAGGGAGTAATTTGCAACTTGAAATATGTGAAGATGGTCAATTCATGTATAATGACATCATTGTGTGTTTAATAAGTTGGCTTCCCCATCTTCAAAAATAAAAGAAAAATAAAAAATCCGTAACATTTGTATTTAGTTTTCACATACAGTAGTTTTCACTCTTTGCACAAATGCACAGAACTCTGAACTGCTGCAGTGTAGCAGTTTGGTATGTACAGTATTGCAGACATTTTCTTCACCTGGTTTTTTTTTCTTTTTTTTTTTGTCACCTGTGAAGCGATAATCATTTCCTATGAACCAACAAAAAAGCAAACGGGAACTCCACTGAGCTAAAATGTCAACGGTAAAATGTGAAGGAAGAATGCAAAAGTGAAACAAATATATTCAGAGAAAAGGATCTAGATGAGCCCTCCCCACGCAATATTTATTACAGTAGATTGCAACCGTGGATTGCACACAGACGAAGTACTGTAATCTGCTGTTGTCACACAGCTCTTCCCAAGTATGCATCTACTGTTTGTATTCAAAATTGAGACAGGTCGGCTTCATCTGAGCATTTTTGCAGGGTCTGCTCGAAAAAAGCGTGGGCGGGAGTCGGTGGAGAGGAAGTTCGTAGAGACGACAGATTTCGGTGCATTTTGTCAGTAATTTGCAGATTCAGAAAGCAACATGGTAGTCTGCGTGTATGGTGTAATGTGGCTAGCTCGAAATTAGGGCAGGGCAAACTTAGACAACACTGCGAGTGCAGTAAAAGTTAAGTGCAGCATACAGTACTTAATAATACTCCCCATCTTCGTTGTAGACAGAGTTATGATCATAAACAAACTTTTGTTTCAACACATGCTGATCAGATCGGTGAAACCTGCTTTTGTGTGTTGGAATTGTAATCTGGACTATGACATTGCTGCATTGTTGAAATTAAATAATTTTGAATATTTTTGCTAAATTAGTGAGTTTCAGAAGTCTTTTCCAAACACTGATGTGGTTAGCTGCAGTAATTTTTTTCGTCTCCTTTTAGTTGGTTTTTGTTTATTTGTTTGTTTGTATTTTCCCCCCCTGAAAGCAGACAAGAAACACATAGTGCAAGACTCTGGCAAAAGGCAAACGAGGGTGAGCCCTCTGCCTACTCTTAGAGGGCGTGGTGCTGGAATTGATTTCAAATGTACTTTAAGTAGGGCCAAATGAAGTTATTAGTGTGAACAAGGGGTAAGTACAGTATGTAGTCACTGTGAATGCCAACATCAGAGAGTCGTGGAGAGTTGTTTTATGCCATTCCCCAGGAACATTTTGCTCCTAACTGGAGGGAAGAGAAAACTAACCTTGAATTCAGTGCAATCCCAATAGCCCAGTGTTTTTTATTTTTTTTTTATTTTTCTTAATACTATCTTATCAATGAGACCCAAAAGTGAACGACATGACAAGTTTGACAACAAATGAGAAGGGCATTATGTCCAAAGTATATCCAGTGAGAATGGGCACTGTCAGCAATTCTGCAAGGTGTATTATTCGGGGGGCATCTCGTCAAACACAGCAGGCATGATGGTATTTTACTGTGGATGCCTTCGGTTAACTTGAACCCCACACTAGGTTCAAAAAAGAGGAAGGAAGATTCATCCTCCTTGAATGAAGAAATCAAAAAGAAAGCTTTGTGACTTCCAAACTTAGTCTACCTGTATGCAGGTCATGATTTTTCTTGGCAATTTCTCTCTTGTTTGTGTGAAATCGTGATGGCAATCTACAGTGTCATTGTTTTTAAAATTGTGATCCAGATAGCAAACGGATTGAAATCTTTCACCAGTTGCAATGCAAATTTCAACCCAAATTTGCAGAGCAAAATACCTACAAAATGTGCAAAATATCTGTTAAACTTCGGGATGATGCCCGAGGAAATGCCACTTTCGGAATGATGACGAAGAAAGGGTAGGCTTTCAAAAACAGAGCAGAATGTGCTGTTTCGATGTGAAAAAAAGCCTTTGTCGTTAATCTTCCCTCATTCTCTTCCATTTGATACCAGGCTGGAAAACAGCACCTATGCCACGTTTCTTTCAGGAGAAATGTCATGTATTAGAGTATTAATTAGCGTAGAAAGAAGAGTCATTTAGTTTTTTTTGGCTAAAAAATTAGCGGAACCGGGCCCTGTTGTGGATGTGCTTCACTGAAAGTAACCTACCGTACAACGAAACTCCTGTGCGAACGACTTTCTATTGGAAATAATTCAGCTATTTTGGACAAACAGACCTCGGTATGGTAGTTTTTATAGCTTTTTACAACTGTCAGAAGCATAGCCAGTAGTTTGGTGTGCTTTTGAAAACTAAGGAGTAACAGCACATCCTGCTTTGACAAACCATATTCTTACAGGGAAGCATTCACATGGTAGACATACTGTATGTACTTACCTCTTGCTTGAACACTAATGCATACATTTCGGCAGGCTAGGCCTAAAAAGGGCATGGTGCTAGAATTACTGTAGTTTAGAAGACATTTAGAGAAAGGCAAAATGTATGCATTAGGAAGCAAGGAGTAAGTATAGTCACGTGTGAATACCCAAACCAGGGAATGGTGAGGAGTTTGTATCAAAGAAAACAACTATACAGTATTTTTAAAATCAATGTTTGTTTCCATAGAGTGATAAGTTATTCAAAATAAGGAAGAGCAGTAGCCTTCTTTTCAAGAAATAAGTTTCTCACACATAAAAATTCATTAATTTGTTGCTCAGAATAACTTGTTCGCCTAAAATTTTCAAAATTCAAACGGTACCTCTTTCATCATTCATCACATGCATAGTGCTTCGAGGAGATAAAGCTTTTGCAGACCCGTTTATTGATGAGACTGAATGGATTTACAATGATTAAAGCTATTTTCCTTGTATGCCATGTTGGTATTTCTAAACGCCCTGTTTACCTTTTTATTTACAAGCAAATTGTCCAAACGATCATTTGATAGTAAAATTGATTGTATTGTAGTATCAATGTCAGTAAGTACCAGAACTGCACCACGTGCAAACTTCAGACATTGCTGTTTGTATCCTGTTGATGTCTCTCTGAACAATACTTCTGTCTGATTACACGTCATCTCTGTTTATTGTGTATAATACCATACTCAATATTCTACACCGCATCCAGAAACCCACATCCACAACAAACTGCTATTAGTCATATGCCCCAGAATGTACACACGACTAAATCGCACTGTAAGGAAGCAAAATGACCTGACCCACTTTTTGATGGCATTTAGAGAAACAACTGTGGTTGTACATTACAGTAGATCTGAGTGAACTTACTAGTATTCAAATCCTTGTCTTATTTTTTAAATGACATACAGCGGTTTAAATAAATGTGCATGCACTTAAGCCACTCAAACTGTGCAGTAGAAGCGAAAATGAAAAGTGGTGAAAAGGTTAAACACAAAATTTCAAAGTTAACTTTACAGTATGAGGGGAAATTACAAAACAAGGGCACAAGGGACATTTTGTTTATATTCCAGTGTGCCTGGTATGAAGGAGGAATCTGCCCCCTCTACCAGTTTCTAGATAGTGTACAGTAGGATTTGAAGTTATGGCAGGTGAGCGGTGGCCAATTTTTTTTTTTTTTTAATCACTAAATCACCTTTTAAATTGGTGTGAAACCACACAGGTTGCAAGCCTGCCCTCTATATCCTCTTTAGTCTAGCCCTGTATCTACAGTACAAGTGGTATGTGAAGAGAAGCAAATTTTGGGAATAAATTACCTGTCACAAATCCAGAAGATTTTGTTTTCTGGTAATGTCTTTTTCACTTTTGACCTATTAGTCCGTTTTTTTTCTCTTGAATTTTTGCCTTTGTTCAGTTGGGGCTTTGGGGTCCACATGCTGCCTCTCCATGGGTCCCATTTAGCCTGTGGGCCACAGGTTGGCTATCCCAGTGGTAGATTGATGTATTCAAAAACGTCCATTTTCGTTTATGACGGTATGTCTGTAGATTAGCACTAAATGGTAGCGAGTGGTGACCAGGAGTTACATCCGAATGTAGGAAATTGTTATAATTGGAGAGAAAGGTTTTAAAACTGACCAGATGTTTTGATAAAGTAATTAGTAAGGACCAGTTTACAACCTCCATGAAGGTTTGTAACACAAGAAAGCATACAGTAGTTGATTGTGATTTTTTTTGTTTTGTTTTTTTTCTATAAAGTCAGGCAGCTTTACCGAATGCCTAAATGTTATTCTGTCCTCATTTTTTTTTTTTTTAAATCATTTCTGAGATGCTCCTTTTGGTCAAAGTTTTACAGGTTCTCGTATCTCATCTTCTGAGACGCAGGATGCGCTTTTTGCTCTCAGTTTGAGAAAGACTGCATAATTGCACACGGTATGCAAAGGCGTCCTTGCGGTTTTCCGTTTTCCTTTCGGGTTTGTGTGTCATCGAGTCGTAATCTCAGATCTGGTCGTTCATCTGCCAGGGATTACACTGTGCATGCCAGACTTGTCATACAGGTAGCTGAAGGAATTATTCATCTCTCAAGAGTTTGACTTTTTTCCCTAATAACACTCATGAGCATCCATGTCCAGTTCTGGTGTTCCCTTTCACACCTGCTAATTAATACCAGCAAGGCTTCCGTCGCCTACCCGTGATTTCTACTGACATACTGAATGGTGCTGAACGGCCAGCCTCGCGCGATGTTGTCTCTGGCAGGCCAGGTTCCTCTGAGCTGCCTCTGAAAACAATCTCCTCCTTAATAACAATCACACACGGCCAGTCTCAGATTGGAATGCGCTTTCCATCGCCACGGTTGCGGTGTGCAGTCTTTGCTAAGCTGCCATTTCCGTCCGACGAGGTTCCGTCGGCGAAATGCTAAAACCAGCGACTGACCGACTGCCCGTCGCAGGCCGCAGGTAAATTACAGAGAAGGACATATTAAAGTCGTGACAAAGAGCATCACACGTTAGACTTTGCTGTTTTTGCTGCTAGGACAGAGAGCTCTTTACGTGGACATGCTATTTTTAGAACCGGAAATAATTTAACACGACTGAGAGGAATCGGCTGGTGACGTTTGTTCCTTCCAGATCATTGGTATTAAGAGAACAGCTGTAATGGCCTTGAGAGAAAGAGGGAAAAAAAAATAACCAAGATGATGCTATGTGGCAAATGCAGGAGGAGATTGGGTTTTATGGTATTACAACAAACCTCACACACAGTAAAGACACACGACTAGGGGTAATGTGCATGCAGTGTTAGAGTACCTTGCATTGACAAAGCATCACTTGCAGGCTGGCAAAGAAGAGGGGAGAGAAAGGAGATGGGCTAGTATGTACAATAGCTCTTGGAAAGTGTATGAGGACAAATACTGTAGGTCTGCTTGATGTAGTTGGTTTATATACATGGGTAGGATGTAGGAAATGGAAACTAGGGAGTGGATGGAAGGAAAAACTTTTGACAGCTCTGACTAAAGTGGAGTTGAAAGAAACTGCAGTTATGCTTAGTAGCTGTTCGGATCCTTTCGACGACTCACCTAGATCAGCTCTTACTGTAATCGGTTCTAATAGATCACAGTTCTGCACTGTGCATAAACTTGATGTACTGTTAACCAATGAAGATAGAACTCCCTTTGCTATAAAGTTCTACTTGTTAACACATTGTGTGTGTGACAAATTTTAGCACGCCTTACTTAACCTTGCCTGTTTAGCAAATGTCACACTATGATTTCACAACAGTAAATTATTGAGTAACGTGGTGACCCGACTGACCAAGGACTGTGGGCACTTAGAATGCAAATTTTGGAACTAGTGCAATCTAAACACCGGCCGTGGCTCACAAACATGCAAGGGAAGTGGAGAAAGATAGATTTGGACAAACTAAAACTAGAGCTGTGTTCACTCCACCACAGATGGCATCTCAGTCTTTACCGGCTCAAGTTACTGGACACGTACCGAATTTTATGTACATTATCATGCAGCATTTGAATCCCTTTCGTCATGACAAGAAAAACAATAAAATGCAATAAAAAAAAACTATAAAAATGCACACATCTCATTTGACTAAACATCCGACTTAACAGTCTCTGCTTTATTTCAGGGATCACACGTGTCGTATGACACCCACTGCGCTCCCTGATAGCAGGAATGCTTTTGTGTCTGGAGCACTGAAACTGGGTTAATGAGTATGTTTCATGTTTTGGGGCTATCTTAATATCATAGGGGATGATGAATGGGTATTTTGGATTCCCCTTTGGGAGTTTCTCTTAACAGCCCAAGCATACAGAGGTGCCACTTGGATCGTTCCACTTACTGTGTTGGTAGGGAGTAATTGTCTGCAAGCACACTGTGCTGCATAGGCCAATCATCGTCACAATCGATATGATCAGTGGGAGCTGTAAACATGTGTCTTTCGTCTGGTGAACAAAATGTGTCAATAGATGTTGGTTGGATAGAAGTTTGAACAGTTGTTACCTCCAGATCCTCTTCAGAAAAGTAGGGAAAGGAGGAATTTAAAAAAAGGGGGGAAATGGATGGTTTATGTGATAAAATTGAATTTTGTTGTAGTTTGGTAGCACAGTAGTTTGGTAGCTTCATGTCGATGGAGTGGGTACATCAGTGCACTGGACACAAAGGGTTCTCTTCAATGGAAATGGTTGTAAGGTAGAACATTGACGTACTATATGGAAAGAGACTGACTTCATACTGCAGTTTATTTCTCATGTGTGGTTTTCTTTTTATGTGAAGAAAAGTAAGAGAAAAGACTGCTTTAATTGCAAGTTTACAGCAAAAACCTCAGTAAGATCTACAGTTTTTGTACCCCGAGACCTACTGTATGGTGCACTTTTGAATTTGAAGCTGGATATACACTGGTGACAGATGTAGTCTTTTCTTCCATGAACTGTTAAATACCTGTGAAACTCTGTGGTCTACTTGCTGCCTTGTTTATTTTGACACCCCCCCCATCCAGTCAGTATATACACAGGATACCCATTTTGAGCGGTGTAGATTGACGTAAGGGTTGAAACGTGGCTGGCCCGTCAAGCATTGAGTTTTGACTGAGGTGTCACAATCCACTAGCCTGAATAATGTACAGAAATGTACAATAATGTATCACTCCCCACAATTTTCTTTTATCATATATACTAACGTTACAAGTTGAAGTGCGAAAAGATGGCATAAATTAGGCTTTTTACAGGTAATTGTAAACTGGCACTAGCCTTCAGAGCATGTTAAAAGCTAGGCCGGGTCTAACAGGCTTTCATACAGGCCACACAGGTCACTTTCTGTATGTACCAATGCCAGATTTGTGGCTTCAGTTCATTATTTTACAGTTGACTTCAACCCTTCCATTCAGTGCCTTTTGATTTATAATTCAGTCTATTCCAGTTTCATGACAGATCCAGTGGCGTAGCCAGACTTTTTCATCTGGGTGGGGCTGAAGGGGGGCAAAGGATTGAAGTGGGTAGGGCAAGCGGTGATGACACTATCTAAGCGGAGCGCCACCACGGTTGGTGCATAGCGCACCTGTAGAGAAAATTTTTGGATAAAAATGCCTCTCAGATTGCAGGAAATGGCACTTCCCAGTCTCTCTGGCGTTGTGAGTTCCAGCTAACCTTTTCTTTATACTGACCACAGTTTGCACTCTGGTGCATGGAAGTACTACCTTGGAGGTAAAACTTCCAAGCCGTATAGTCGTTGCCAAGACTTTCAGATAAGTAGGCTTCTGCGTTGAATGTTTGTGAAGTTTTCATAACTTCTGTCATATTAAGATTTCAAAACTTCTCTTTATTGTCAGTGACCTTTTTCCATGCAAATGCTTAAAATCCGTACTTTCAGTGACAGTTTGGGAAGTTCTTGTCTAATACAAATTTTGGCCTATACTTTTTTACCTTCGAATTTCATGTGGGGGGCAAGCAGGGAGAAGATGTTTGACAGGGGGGCTCTGGCCCCCTGCCCCCCACATCCCACTGCTGCCGGTTATGCCACTGGACAGATCTTTTGTTTTTTCTGGCCTTTCTCATAGCCAGAAGATTCAGCATCAATTTAACCTCATACCAAAATGCTTTTAAACATCAGGATATAGAACAACATGAAATTTTAATGACATTTTCTCAGCTTTCATAAGAGGTTTTAATCCAGATGGTAATGGACACAATTTAATATGCTCATTGATTTAATAATCCTTTTTGTTTTGCTTTGCCTGTCATTTCAGGTGGCGGCTTGTGACGAGCCCGAATGTGACATCAGAGAACTGGGCCACGTCACGTACATGGGGGCCTAGGTTGTCCGGCTACGAATATGCCCGGAGATTGCTCCATATCCGCTGAACAGAGCAACCTTAACATCGCAAGTTGTTCCGAAGTAAGTTCCAAAACCGGCTAAGAGAACAGAACCACCCTTCCCTGCATTTGTGATGGTTGCTCCAGACTGAAAAAAAAATCTTTTTGTGCTGCTATACATGCATCGCTCTAGGCATCTAACAACATCAAGGGTATTTTGGACTAGTTTGCAATTGGTCCCCCAAGGACTTCACTGCCATTTAATGGGGAAAAATTGCTGGAGAATTAAGAAGCTCTGTGAAATTTATACATGACATACTTAGTTGTGTTAAGAAAGAAAATCTGGTAGTCTGACAGTGTGACAGTATTTAAATTGGAATTTGCCTTTGTTGTTGACTTCTCACACCTGCAACAAAAATTTCAAAACTTCTGCATTTGTTGATTTGAGACATTATGAACCAAATATTTCAGCCATTGCTGTAAGGTTTACACCAGGGATATGACCAACCTTTTTGAATGAAGGGACCAAGTGACCACCTTTGAACTCAGTAGCTGGCTGCATAGGTGGAAATCCTGCCCTCTCTTTTTGTTCATAAAGGGTTTTTGTGTTCTCTTTGTGGGCCACGTTTAGCCCTTCTGGCTGCAGGTTGGTCACCCCATGTCCCGATTACCAGAAAACAGTCCTGCCGTAACTTTGTTCATCGTTCTTCACTCTTCATTCAAAGTTCTCTCTGTTTGGACCACTTTTCTCTAGATCACTTGTCGAGAGCCAACCAGGGGAAAAGATTTGATAAGTATTCGCCAAGCCCCGGCCCAGAAGGAGGAACCGATGGCTTCCATGCAAAGCCGGATTCCTCAGTCTTTCCGGGATGCCTCCCATGCTCCGTTACGAAAACTGAGTGTGGACTTGATCAAGACCTACAAGCACATTAACGAGGTGGGGGAAAGAGGCGGTTTCGCCAAGACCGACCCAGATTTTTGCATAGTTTTGGTGTACATATGCTGCACCAGTGCATTGTATCACTCAGTAGGGTGCACCCTGTTTTTAAACTTTATCAAGCCAAGCCATGTGTTTGATAAAGTTTCACATAGTGATCTGTGATAATATTTTAGTTCAGTTTGTAGAGGACCATTAATGTACATTATTTCACTTTAATGAACTAGTTAGACTTACAGTAGGCATACTGTATATACGTGATTTCGCTGCACAATCTATAGTTTTACACATTTGTTCAGTGTGCTTTGACTCCAACTTACTTCTATGGTATTGTGATATTGGTTAATGGCAATTGAGGGAAACTGCTCCTGCTAGCGTTTCTGAAAATTCTGCAACCTGGTCCAAATATGGGATCCCGGTCACTGCAATGCTTGGACGGGTTCCTGGTAATGTAACGTCTGTCAAGTGTCAAGCTATGATTTTGTGGTGAAATCGTAATGACAGTTTGCTTGTACGTCAGTGAAATACCATCTCTCTTTTATACCGTCCGAGAACCTGAAAAAACAGGCCTGTGAGGAAAACGTAGCATTTTTTTTTTTTGTTGGAACAATTTGTATGTGGATCCTGGTAGCAATTTCAGAACCGGGTCTAGCTGTCATCAGTGGAGCACTTGGATACCGGTGCAAATACCATACCATGTATGACGGCTGAATGACAGATATTTAAATACACTTTCATACATGGAGAAACTTAGACTCTTTCACTCCGAACATGGTTGTGAATATTTACAAGGAAGTTGTGCTCCAATTTTTTGCCATCTCCTTTTCCAACCTCTGTCCCGAAACAGGTCTACTATGCAAAGAAGAAGAGGAGAGCTCTACCTGCCCAGGGAGACGATTCAAGCAACAAGAAGGAGAAGAGATTATACAATGACGGCTACGACGACGATAATTACGATTACATCATCAAGAATGGCGAAAAATGGATGGAAAGATACGAGATACACTCACTTATAGGGAAAGGCTCCTTCGGCCAGGTATGTTGCACATCTTAATTCTTATGTCCAGATGTAGATTCACTCTATGGAGGCCGTCGCCAGGGCGGGAAAGGGGGGTGGCAGAAGGAGGCGGTGAGAAGGAGGTGACAGAGAGGTCATGAGATTTGATGCTGTCCTGGAATTTGACTCCTCGGTCATTGTTATCTATAATCTGGTTGGCATCTGGCTTCAGAGGTATGTGCCCTTGAATTTTACAGTGACAGCCATGAGAAATTTCTGCATCCCATGGCCATTTAAGAGCAAAACACCTCTTTTGTTTTTTTTTTATTCCCCGGCCAGATGGTGGCCTAATGCCATACCATACCTACTGTAGTTACTGTATGTTGTGTTTGAAAAAAAGAAAATCCCTCTTAAATGTCTGACGGTTCCCCCGCTCACGATTGTATGGCAGATCAGTAAACATTTGCAACGAAAGAGTGATTGAATCTAGCAAACCAATCCCTAGTAAGACACCTCCAGCAGCTTATCTGTGAAAGTGAAATTATGCAAAGTTGAGCTGTAATGAATGGAAGGCGGCAGCAGCACCAGGACAAGACGGAGAAAGATACCAAAAGTCATCGTTCCTTTCGATTCCCGTTTTGGGTTCTCAACTGGGAAAAGTGTGAGGTCTGCTTGGTGGGCATGTGCAGCAGAGTACTATCTTTATCAGTGTTTCGCATTATAATTTGCGACTCTTGTATTTTCTAGCTGCCCGTGGAATTTCTCTTCCTTTGCCCCAGCTGAAACAGTAATCAGGGTCCGGCAACTCTGAAAGAAAAAAATAAATGAAAGGAAGAAATGAACATTTTTGCAATTTTGGTTTGACAGTTGGATGTATGATTTAAATGACTCCACAACAAATATTTTTCCCCATAAGTAAATCTTTTTCATTTTGAGGAAAATATCTAGACCGCTCCCAAATTTTGAACTGTGGTCACCAAACTTTTTTTTCGCCGAACTGGGGTGTAAGGTTCATCATATAATGTTTCAGTTTTTACAATAGTATGATCAGTGACTCCTGTTTCAAATTATGATCCCTCATTATTGTCCTCACATTTTAACTTAACATTGTGATGAGGTATTCTGACTGAGAAATGTTACTTGTCAAACTCTCACTCCCACTTGAATTGTGCAAGCAAAGCCTCCTAGTGGCCTAAATGTCAATGCCTCTCACCCAACTAAAATGAACACATTCAATGCAAACAAAATCCTAAATTATGCACAGTTTGCATGTGAGGAGCATTCCTCGTCCTGACATGATCTTACCCTGTGAAGAGAAAGGAGAGAAAGAAGAGATGGAATAAGAAATAGACAAAAAAAAAAAACACATCAAAGTCACATTGAGGACGACCTCCTTCTCAGGTCAACACCATTGTAGCTTGACCAATCACATCGCCCCTCTCACCACTGCCGTTAATACCGTTGCTAGGTTGTGCGTGTCGTCTGCAACTCGTCAATAAATTCGGCTGAGAGTAGGCAGAGAGGCCGGTGTACATTCGAAGGTGCGTGTGCCTGTGCTTCACTGGTGTTTGCGTTACCGTGGGAACGTGTTGAGTGCTAGTCAATGCAATTAGAAGAAAGTTCAATTATCCGCCACTACACGCACACCCAGAGAGCGAGATGTTTATCTCCAGCGAATCCTCGTCACATTTCCAAGCCATATCTGAGCACATACACCATGGAACATACTGTACGCTGTCGGTAGCATGCATGTCACAAACAGAGTTTGTAGCTGTGTGCTGCTTGTCATGAATTTCAGTTTACATTAGGAAGTTATGGACAGAGCGCTGCCTTGCAGTGACATTTAACGCAACGCACACGTTTCACGTGAAAGGCGGCCTCATCTCAAATTTTAACAGTGCTGTTTGCACCTGTTGCAAGCGCACTGTGTGTACACATAATTCCCATGTACTGTAGATATCAAGGTTAAATGAAGCCAACTGGGTTTATTGTGTGGTCACCATACATGGAAATCAAATTTTAGAGAGACAGACAGTTATTTTGATAGATGTGATTGGTGCATCGTTGGCCTGACATTTAGTGATCAGTCCTTGTTGTTCAGATTAGTTTTACGTAGTTAACGGTTGAAATAATTTTGAGTCTTATTTGTCTTTTTTTTTTTACCTGTCACATGTCAAAAAATGACCTTATTACTCTCCACTACTGTCAGCTAACTTTAAATATTCAGCTAGGTAGAATACTTTTTCATGAAACGCCAATTTGAAACTGGATTGCCTGAAGTGGATGTTTTTAAAAATGCTGAGGCGAATAACATTACTGTAGTCTTCTTCCCACTTTTGTTTCATTTTTATTTTTAATTTTTCATCCTTTGCTTGAGTCCGGAGGTAGGTAAATTTGCATACTGTTTGGATTGGCTTTCTTAAATGGTGCTTCGTTAAATGTAAAATGATGGAAATTTTGAGATGCAAAGGAAAGAAAAAAAAACTGAGACGTCAACATGTTTCTTTGAAGTCAATACTTCAGATGCAGGTGTATTTTCTGTCACCTTCGTAGATGAAGAATGTCACACTTCTTTGAAGGGTTTTTTTTTTGACTGTTGACGGTCAGCAGATTCAGCTTTTCTTTATCCGTGGTTAATTTTACTGGACCTCTGACCATTTTCTGAGTAAAGATTTCAACAAATGTGATCGAAATATTTAACGGTTGCCACGTCAGCCTGTCAGATCCATTGACTAGCTTCAGAGTCACCCGTGTGCTGCTGTCTGATGTAACCCTAAAGGACCCTAAATTACCCTAAATCATCAACTTGTACCGTTGTGGCAAGGTACTTTAAACCAGGATGTATCCTGTTTGATGAAAATGAAGTAGCCAAAGTTATTGCTAAGTTGACTCTTCTGTTTGTTACAAACGTATGGAAAACAAAGTCTATGCCATGTTACGTTCAGGAGAATTTTCCCTGATTACAGCGTTAGGTACGAAGGAAAGAAGATCGCTGTAGGTTTTTCGCCTGACATGTTATAAGAATCGGGTCATGTGGTAAATATATCGGACTTTTATGTGAGTGACCACAAAACTCGATGCATTTAAGCATTTGTTTTGGGAATTTGGCGATTTATGGACAAATAGGCCACAACATGGGAGGTAATAGTT
Source organism: Stichopus chloronotus (assembly GCA_021234535.1). Classification (NCBI taxonomy): domain Eukaryota; kingdom Metazoa; phylum Echinodermata; class Holothuroidea; order Aspidochirotida; family Stichopodidae; genus Stichopus; species Stichopus chloronotus. Next base: position 15,292,535 of record CM037842.1, read on the forward strand.
TTTGAGCAACATTAGTTTTTATGGTCTTTGACAGCTATGGGATGTACATCCTGGTCTTTGGTGCTCTAGAGTTTGAAAATGCTGTCTGACCGTACAGTACATACTGCTTTATAAATTATCCTTTATTTCCAGACATGCGTCCCAGCACTAACACAGCATTCAAGATTCTCTGTGCTGTGATAATTTTATTCTGCTTTATTTTATGGAGCATGTTGTCAACTGGTAACAAATGCATTGGCGTAATCATCTGAATACAGGTCTCCCTTTAATATGCCACCACCTAGTCAAAAGTATTCCAGAAGCTTTTATTTATTTAAATTTGGCTTTGTTGTAACAACCACAAAGTTGAGTAGCAACCCAAACACCAAGAAAAGTTCTTTGCTCCACACTCCAAAACAAAAAAGTGAAATTCACTGCAAAAGGAGTGCACAGAGAGTCCACTTGTAGTAACAGAGAATTTCACCCCGGAGTGAAATGAAAGTTCACACCCCCCCCCAAAAAAATATTTGGTTCCATGTGTGTGAAGTATTGCTCTTTTTGTAGTTCATTTCTTTTTTAGTGTGTGTGTGTTTAGAGTGCAATGAAGCAATGGTGCACATACTTCACATTCTCTTTGGATAGCAACCAGGTGGGTAGAGACTTAGCACATGGCTAATTTCTACCTAGATCTACACAACAGCATATGAAAGGCATACATACAGAGAAAACAAGACCTCCATCCTGAAAGATTCTCGGACATTGGCAAGGTACCCAGTCCACCTAGATCACCATGGTGATGGTACCTAGATCTCCATTGTCATCAAACCTCTCCCAGCTGTACGTGGCCTGTCACACTGTACAGAACCGGTCGGACTACAGGCCGTCGCATTGACCTTGCGCTCGGCGACCGGTCAACAGTCCCGACTAAATTAAAAGTAAATGTGGCTTTGTCCAGAAGACCTATGTTTCTCCGCTTGTACAACTACAGTAGCTGGTAATGTGGTCAACTGTACTGTTGCGCTCATCGTGTGAAAGGTTGAACCCTGTTTCAGTCTCTGAGACATAATGGTTTCATCTCCTCTGTTGTTTGGTTTTTATCATTAATATCAACAGTGGGGGAAATTTATGTTAAGGGGGTTTTTGAACTCTGATAGTGCTAAATGGTATATGTGTCACTAATCGTTGTAAAAGATCTTGAAACACAAACCCATTTCCCCAAAATTTATAGCTTTCAATCCTTGTGTATACATGTACAGACATTGGGTAATATTCCAGACATTACTTCGAAAGCAATTAGAAGCTAATTGTGACTGAATGGATACAAGAGAAACAAAATTGTTTGTATGGACAGGTAAGATAAACAGAGAGTGAAAGAGACACGAATAACATTGATGGATAACCGGTCCTCATCCCTTTTGTCCTCTACTCTGACCATTGAACAAAGCTTATATGTATGTGGTACAAAGAAGCTCTTTAATGTGACTTGATGCATAGCAACTTAAGTTTGCAGTTAAAGTTAAACATTGCTTGCTGTAGCAGCAAACAAAGGCACCAGCTATTTTAAAGCTGAAACAAAGGCTAATGTGGTTTGTAGGCAGATGACTTCCTAAAATCATGACCCTGGTATCTTGGAATTGTGGTCAATGGTTCTGAAAGGCAAAGCTAGATCGTGTATGCTATGTCTAAATTGCCTTTGTCCAACTGAATTCAACCACAGAAAAGAGAGTGATTTTGAAATGAACTGGAGATTTGTTCAGTGCCAGAGAGAACCTTGGTGGAGAATTGGCTCACTTGCCCCAGAAGCGATTTGAACTCGCAACTTTTTGGTTTTGAAAAAGTTAAGTATTCTGGACATTTTGATCAGAAGACAGAGAAAAATATTTTAAAGGATGGTAAATAGTTTTGAGAGTAAACTATTTTTTTGTGTTGTATAGTGTACACCCAGTCCTTCAGAGCCCCCTAGATGTGCATACATGTCGCAAATATTAGGAGTATGGACCGAAGTCAGAAATTGTGACCCCCCTCCTGTTGCAAAAAAAGAAAATCTCATAACTGACCAAAACTTATCCCAGTTTCAAATCGACATTTTCCTCAAGGATGGAACCCAGGATGGATTAAATTTAAAATAACACAGAAAACTCTTTGCATAAAGTTAGGCTGTGACTTGATTTTCCATAAACCATTGGAATATCAGTCATTTGACGGGATACACTCTTGTAAACAAAAATGGATGTAATATATAGTAATTCTCACAGCAAACCTTCCCCCTTTAAAATGTGATATTTATTTTAAAATAAACAATCACCTGTAAATTTCTTGTCATCCCTTTTTTTTTCTCCAGGCATCCTGTATTGATCTAAAGCCGTGGTTAGTTTGGGTGATATTAATTGTAAGCTCTGTGAGCTGAAATCGTGATCACCAGTGCCTGTGATAAATTGATTTCCTACATCTGTAATTTGCGAAAGACACTTTGAGTCAAAAACATCACTTGCCATAAACAAAAGAAAAAAAGAAGGAACCAAGCGCTTTGCCTTCAGATTCGACCCGGGAGGTACAAACTGTCGCTCAGGTCTCTCACAAACAAAGCCTAACGAGGATTAATTAATGTTGACACAACTAATACTTCCAGATCTGCATGTGGGGTATAATTTGTAGAGAAACCCCACAATTCATAATTTCTCGTCTTTTTTTTTTGTAGACTCATGGAACTCCAGTCTTTGTATGATCCCAACAACTGCCCAGTCCCTCCACTCCCCCCCCCCACCCACCGACGTTTAGTTGATGTCTTTTCTTTTTCTTTTTTTAAATCCTTGAAGGAGATTAGTTGAAATATTAACTTTAAGGCAGATCCTGAAATGGTAACCATACAGTTTACTGAGGAAACCAATCTATTTGATCAGGGAGGGGAATGCTTTCATCCTTCCTGGTTCTGTCTTGTTCTAAAAATAGGGATGATGAATGCCACCATCAGAGGGTCACGTCAGTGTAGTGTGTTGAAAGCAGGAGGGTCTAATACTCAGGGCTGGTTTCTCTGGCAGAGGGTTAATTTTTGAAGAGATTAATTTTCTCACTGTTTGCCATGTATTGAAAATTGCATTGATAAGTAAATCCTGTGTTGGAACCAATTTGGCAATGACACACAACCTCCAGTAAAGCTACAGTATCTTATGTTTTCAGTATATTCCCTATCATGGTTGCAAAGTGACCATAAGATTCTGCAGTTTGGCCGGTTTTGCTTCGTTTCAGTGCTGTGGTCTGTGAGGTAGCCCAGCAGTAGTCCTGGTATCCAGTAGGCCTTGATTTCTTAACTGAGATAACCATGTCAGCCAAAAGGGGGAGGGGTTGGTGTGCTAATGATGGGATAGGGGTGTAGGTAGATGTGGGAGGGGATGTGGTGGAAATCAGAAGGGGGTGTGAAGATGAGAAGTGGTACTGTATGTGGGGATGAGAGGCGGTGTAGTCGGGATGGGGATGAGAGGGTGTGGTACTGTAGGGATGCAAATGGATGTGTTTTGATAAGGATTGTGGTGAGGTTAAGAATGGATTTGGTGGTTATCTGGGCTTAATACTGTACTGTGCTACAAGTACAGTATTTTCCTTGAAGGTCCATCAAGCCAAATTGTGTCCTTTGTTTCTGAGAGTACTGTCATATTTTCTTGTAAGTTTAACATTTTTTTTTTTTCCCCTATCCCAAACTTTTGTCTAAAGTGCTCCTCATATTATATCCCACAGTATACAGTGTGAACAACTTCCAAACATAATCAAATGATCGCCATAACTATTTCCTCCAAGAGGCAAGCCAAAGAGCAGTTTCGATTCCCCTTTCATGTAAGCACTCACTCTTGTGTCGAGGAATCTCTTGAACAAAAAGATAGCCATGAATGCAAACAGAGAAAGAAGGTGTTGTTGGTGAAGAAGGTGTTGTGTCATCTTAAGTTAACAAAATAAAGCGTAGAGCAGCCTGGCCTAAGGATTGTCGAGCAATAGCATCCTGTGATGGTAAGAGGGGAACCAAACCTGTCATCGGTCATCGAAATGTTGGGTTTCGTAAAGTTAGATTGTTGCAGATAATTTGCCTCCACTTGTAATGAAGTTTTGAAGGCTCCCTTCCCTTTTCTGTCTATTGAATTAATTTCGTTCATGTCACACACACTCAAAATTCCCTTTTGGTATTGAAACCACAATTGATAGATTCTGTAAACGTTGCAAGTAAGCTCTGCCTACTCCCTTCCTTGCTACGGCCCATGATATACTGTAAATGCATGTTGGTCATGCTGTACCCACCCACTGTATATCCTGTAATGCTTTCATGCCCCACTCCGTAGCACTTGTTGCGATGACGGCTCTGATGTTTGGATGACTGGCGGTTCCAGAGGCTGTGATGTGAACTTATCCATTAGATCGTTAACCTGTTCCCGTAGTACTTTTAGTTCCTCTGCTTGTTCTTGTAGTTTTAACTGCAGTTCCGCGAAGCGCCCGTCACCCACCGCAGAGCACCCAAAGGCTGGTGTGGCCCTTGACCATTCATCTGGAAGAGGTGGTGGATGCCCCTCAGCAGTAGCTTCAGCCACTACAGAATGCAGAGCTGTGCTTGCAGCATCTGCACATCCACTTGCCATTCCATCGTGTTGTCGTGGACCTCCGTCATCAGGGTCCGCTGCGGGCCCAATGGCTATTCTTGCTGCTGCCTGTACAGTAAGAAAGAAAAATGAAAACCACAATTAAAGCAGGAACTCATTCTAAAGCGAAGAAATGGCAAAAACGCACAACACTAGAGTGGGTGGGGACACTGAAAATGTGTATTTGAGGGACAAGGAAGGTTACCCTTGAAATGCTTGGCCCCACATTTTTTCTCTTAGTGGTACGCTTTTGTACACAAAGAAAGAAAAAAAAACAAAGAAAAAATAAGAGGATCAGAGAAAATTCAAAGACATCTTTAAACACTAAAAAAAAAAAAAGACTCAAGATTAGCTTTTGGTATAGTGTACATACCTTCTTTGAAACCAAAGTCTTAGTCCTCTTAGCACATGGCGTGCCATTCCCTTGTGCCCTTTTCCGTGATCTAGGTCGCCTACGCGGTGTCTCGTTTTCTTGGTTCTCGGCATGGTTTGGTTGACGATTTCCCAGTCTCTTCTCCTGGTTTTTGCGTTGTTGTGTTGCAACGTTTTGGTTGACAACCAAATCTGCGAGCGGCTCTCTGCTGCGAGGAGTAGACTGTTCAGGCCGCACTTCCCTAACCCACTCGTACTTCAGCCGACGATTATGACCAAAAATCTGTCAAGAAATTAAAAAATACCTGTAAAATACAAATATAAAATATCCTGCTTCATTGGTATTGGCTTGATATCACAAATAATTGCTGAGTCTGCGGAGTTTGCTGGGCTGAGTCTGACCCAAATCTTTCCCATCAGTTAAGCTTTCAACAATTCATCCGAAGACTGGGGGGTGGGGCCGGGTGGGGGGAGACGGTTGAGGTGGGGAGCAGTAGGATTCCTCTACCTCTAACTGGGGTGCCACTATCGGTTAGTGCGTAGCATACAGAGATTTTTTTAGATGAAGAGGACTCCAGGAAATACTATAAGTAGTATAATACTTTGTTCTTTTCCATTTTTTTTTTTGCACCAAAATTGGGGAGAGGGGAATGTGTTAGTGTCACCATATCCCACAAAAAAAGAGAGTAAAAGTAGACCAATGGAAATGCCCAGTCAATAGGCAAGTCAACTTTGAAGCCGACCAAAGCGTCACATTGATGACTAAAGCGCTAACAATATGACACAGCCAGACAAAACAGATTTAAGTCAGGACAAGAAAAGCAATACCACAAAACCTTGCTTCTTAAAAAAAGGGCAAGAAGGGGCTTTCAAAGAAAAAGTATTTACACGTAGAATAAAAGTTTCAAACACTATGATCACTAAAAACCCTTTCGATTTACCGCTACCACGAAAACAAACGAAACGGAACTTACATACACTGAACTTCCGAAGGTCACGGAATTTATCAATATTGGAGGGTTTGTGTAATCAGATGCTTAGAAAATAATACATAATTACCGAAATGACTTCCATTCTGTTTACCGTTTTTCTGACTGTTTTTGAACAAATATCAAAGAATCATACCACAGGACATGTGAAAATATTTATCCAGGCTCTCAAGTCTACTGCTAGTCTACTGCTGACATCTTTACCTTTTTTAGCGGTTTGTGTACCGGGCAACGTAAAACGCAATCATATATCTTCGTAATCTCGATTACTTTCATGATTACATTCGAATTCCAGAGCCTCATTTTGAAAATATTGTTGTTTGTAAGGTGTAGCTTTAAAATTTTAAAAATTGCCGTGTCCTTTGAGAACGACTCAAATTTTTATTTTGTGTAATAATGGAATGAGATGCGTATTAGCTCTCACTGGTGAGTCTACGTACATGAGCCTTAGCCATTAAAACAGGGAAGTAAAACTGATGCAAAATGGACTATGTGGAGTTAAGCCACAACAATCGACGAAACCACCGTTCCACAAACCCTAAGCCTGAACATTTTATATTATTATATTGTAAAAGCGTAGGCCTATATATCCATCTCACCAACATAGGATAAGAACATTGCACATTTTTTGACGATTTTACACTATTTTGTGCCATGTCGTTTCAAACTAAAAACTAGCACTAAACACTGTAGTAGTTTGAACGTCATTTTCGAATGTAAACTATCGGTCTGAAAGTACAGTGCTTTTTTATACAATTAAATTATCTAAGCCTTATTACTTACCACGCAGTTGAAGGGATCATTTTCCTCCACAGTGATGCGCTCTCCTGAGGTGCCGTCAGCTTTCTTGATGCAAACTTCTTCCCCTTTTTGAAGTTGTGATGGCTGAGTCAGGGACCAGTCATTTGTGTCTAGACGACACTGCCTCTTTGACACGGGAATTCTAACCTTGTCTCTGGATACCCAATTTGACACCTTGTAGTTCGCCCAGCGAATGTTAAACTCCCCCTTGCGCTCATCTAAAACTTTTCCCACTAGCCAGATTCCACAAGCTGGATCGACTCCTTGCACAGATGACTTCACTGAAACCATTTTAATGAAACTTGCTCATGTTATACCAACCACCTTAAACTAACAGCTATGTTCAAATGGCACCAAAGATTTCGAAGTTGCTCTTTTTACTTAAAAAAATACTTTGATGACACCGCCAATAAACTACCAAGTTTATCTTGTGCAAGACACTGGGAGAACAAGTCTATTCTCTCCAATGATAAGAAATTTATCATTGAAAAGGGTACACAATGCAATAATACCTGTTCTGCTCGATTTACAATTGTTCTCTCAACTTTCCCGAAAACTTATTCACAAGGACTGAAGAAAACATTGGGTAGATTGAAAGTTCTGTGTGGCTTGCCACCGCTTCACATTTTTGTCCGAACATGGAATCGGTAACGTGTGATTTTGATGTGAAGTTGGGTGAAACATGAAGGCTACATGTATCTCTATGTTTCGACATCTCTAAACATGTTTTGACACAACGCGGGCCCAAAGTATAGGCTATTTTTTGTTGGAAGATAGAGAAGAGGAAATATAGAGCCTGAATTTAAGTAGGCCTATGTAAATTTCTGCACCTCTATATACCGTAACCGATATCGGTTTCTCTACGTTTCGACATCTCTATGTTCTGACAAAAAAAAAAGTTTGGAGGGGATAAAACGCTACTATTACGCCAAAGTTGAATTTTCTTGGCACCGAAGTACAATTTTTTCGGCGCCAAAGTACACTGAAAGTAATTTTTTTCTGAATACAGAGACATCGAAATATAGGGTTGCCGAAACTTAGAAACGTCGTTACATGGGGATGTCGGAATATAAAGACGTCGAAACATAAGGATATCCCAAACATGCACTTGCCAGATCTTGTCTGTCGTATGTTAAAGTATGAAATTAGTGTAATCGGTCAATGTCCCACCCCCTACCCTCCCCCCCCAAAAAAATAGTAGGGCTTTGTATGTTTTGTGTGGTGTACAACCACCAGAAGGAACAAATAATGAGAGTTAAATTTCGAAGACACAGTCACCTGGTTGCTATGCAATTAACTACGACGCTTCACACAGTTCTATTTGAAAAGTGACCTTGAAAATGCTACGGTTGCCCAGCTTACGCAATTGCGCGGTCAAATTTTCAAACGATGATATCTTCGCCCCTGTGCATTCGATCACGCTAATATTTTCACAGCACATACTCTGTACACTCCCCAACTCCCCTTCCAAATTTTGCAACCATACACGATCATCCGGCAGAGATATTGATGATTTTAGCTTTTGACCACGCCTTCAAACAACCTTCAGTAAAACATGTCAGGGAACCGCATCACCACTCCGTCAAACTCCAAAGCTACTCCATGTCAATCATGACACTTGTTTCCATATACGGTTATAATCTCCCCTTGTTCGAAGACATTTCAGTGACATTTACATACTAAACAACTCCCATCACTTTCACTTGCCTTCGCAGTTGGTTGCTCTATATACAAACCACGCCAACTCTTGTTTCGTCATATGATAATAACGTGTAATGACGTCACACGATGTCGAAATCCGAACAAGTCCAAACTAGTTTACAGTATGGCATTGTGGGTAGTGTATGTCTTGCGTGTGCGCCTACGTATCAGTAGTACGTAAACAGTGCGTATATGGAGTAGAAAAGAAACAGTGTAGCCCTAGCAACCAGAAAAAGATTTTAAAACTTGTCACGGAAGTGCATCACCGCACCTCTGTTATCATTTTTGTCATTTTCATGTGAAAAACTCAATTAACTTTGTGAAAGTGAAGTATGAAACCGTTCGGGATTCCCATTGTGGATATTTTCGACATTTTCTGTGACGATCACGAGGGAAAATTTTTGCGACTGTGTTGAGATGTGCAACCTTCCTTTGGACCAAATATTTATGCGATTTATCTCTTTTGGAACAATTATATCGGGCCATACCTCTTGGATAATGTGTTCCCAATGTTCTGAGTGAGTTTTAAGAGATAATTTGCTATAAATTGTGAGATTCGGATGATTTAAAAATGTTAAATTTTTGCTCTTTCTTGGTTAGTCCCAAGGACAATCCGTTACGTGTGTTGCAGTGTTACGTAATCCAATTATCTTGATGTTAGCAACGGTGCAAAATGGGCATAGCAACCCGGTGACTGGACAGTCCGCGGTTTCATTGGCTGCACCCTCTATCTCTTGGATGAGTTCTGTGGGCAGGTAGAGATACCGTATCCCACAGCAAATATCCCATAACTTGTAATAAAAAAGAAAGACATATCAATAGTTTGATTTATTTGTTGTGTGATGTGGTACATGTACTGTATGTCACATTCGCAACTTCAAAAAAGTATTAAGTAGGAATATGAGTTGATTTAAATAATGCAAAAACATGATGGGCACAAACTTTTCTTGGAGGGGGTTCGGTATCGTGCATTTACTAGTCAGTCGTGATGGAGTACCTTTTTCTTCCTTTTATTTGACATGTGTTTGTAAAATATAGCTTGCAACGGCGAGGTTTTAAAACCCTTGCGAACCAACCGCACCTGGTTCAAGGGGATCCGCTATACTCCCGGGAAGTCCAGGGTAAAAAAAGGAAGGAAAAGAAAATTGACACAAAAGGTAGGAAGAATACGAAAAAAAAAGGGTAGAGAAAAAATGGGAACAAGAAGAATCACAGAAGGAAAAGCTGTAAAATACGAAGACAAATTACTTTGGTTACGACAGAGAGCTGTTATGACAGCACCCTGGTTACACAATCAAAAGAAAAACTTTGACACCTGCAACTCTGAGTTTTCTATGTTCCGATTGAGCATTCCACGCCTATGCACAACTGCATACGCTCTGCCGCTTACTCAGTATTCCTGAGTCGTGCTTAGAATACCGTATATATGGAGGTTATTGTGGTTTTCTTAGCAGCTACACGCACTGATCAGGGATCTGTTTTAACAGCTCCCTGCACAGTCCGCACCACAGAAGTGCGGCACAGTAGGGAAGAAAAAGGAAAGACAGGTGAAAGTACAGGGATTGGTTATTTGCAAAATGCTACTACTTGCTCGAGAAAAGTAGGTCACGCCTCCGCAGAAGGACGCCTTTCGCTGAGCGCGTTAACTGGAAACCTGGCAACATGCCAAGAACTAGTAAAAAAACTTTTTCATTATCGAAAAAAAAGAATGAAAAAGAACATGTGTTCCATTGGACCATCATGACATTATACCACTCCCTTTTTTGGCCTAAGCGATGTCTGGCGTTGCTTACCCCACGTGTTAGCGACCAATCACAACTTACAATCGCCCATACCGTGTATACTAACCCCGCCTACATATTAATTGTGTTAAAAATTACTACAAAAACATTGACCGAGTTTTTCCACGGGGACCGCAGCACGAGAAAGTTTGCGACGTTCGGTAGACACATGAGGCTGCAGTGCTAGTGCTGCAAAACATTCGTTGAAAGGCAAAAACTGGGTCTACAGCACCCGTACGTTGAAAAGAGGGGAAATACGGGGAGAGCCGACGAGTGTCATTAAGGGTCCTGATGGCTGTATCATTTTGAACCAAAGAAGTGAGATAACAACTCCCGGCTTGAGCACACTTTAATTATACCATTGCCACACTCAATTCGCGCAATAAGTTCAACTGGCTCCTGAAGTAACTACGTCCTGATGCTTGCCGAATGCTGCCGATCAGAGATAGGCTAGGTATTCAGCAAAGCAAGTTTAGTAAGGCCCTACTTGACTGAAGGTAGTGCATCAAAGATTCTCGAATCTTCATCGCATTTGCAAAGTGCTTTGTGATTCACTCATGCGTGTCAGCTGAGACTGTTTTGTTAATCAGTTTACTTTGTATACAAGGCCTACATTATCTTGTGGAATTAATTGGATTATTTCATTTCTTCCACCAAATGCTGAAGGTAAAGTGTACTTTAATATTTACCAACATTTTCAAATTGCCTTGATGTTCAACATGGGTAAAGGTACTAGGATACTACGAAACCCATAATAGCTAATTTCTTGTAAATCTTGCAAATAGGCCTACTACTGATTTTCCAGACAAAACTGAAACATAAATTCAGTTTGGCCTATATTCGACAAAGACAGTAGCCTAGGCTAGATGAGTTGCCACGGTGTATGAAAACACAAGCTCGGATTTTTGCCTTGGCCTGAAGCCTATTTGTTGATTTGCTCTATGAATTTGCGACCACCAAAAGAGAAACTAAACCACATCAAATCATTTTCCATTTAGTCGAAAATTTCAAGTTTCACTCATAAGAGAATTGTTATTTTCTGTTTGCATTTCACCAGTGTGAATTTGCTGTAACTCAATTTCACAGAACGTTGAGCCACGTGACTCAGTGCACCTTTTCTTTTTTGCACTAACATCCTGCTTTGTCGCCGAGTTTATCCGGCACTGGTCGGCGATAGTTTAACAATGGAAATCGATGTAATCCTCTCATGAATAGGAGGGCAGTATCGCCGAATTATCGCCGAGGCAAAGCTGGCTAAAATCTGCTGTTTATCGCCGAGGTGAAAATTTATCGCCGCATCGTCAATCAAGAATTTTATCATCGGTTATCGCCGACATAGCCGAGCAGCGTCAACCTCGACGTAACACCACTGTAGATGCATGTTGGTCATGCTGTACCCACCCACTGTACATCCTGTTGTGCTTTCATGCCCCACTCCGTAGCACTTGTAAAAGTAGTAGTAGACACTGTATGAATTTCATGTTTCTATAAATGAACTGTTTGTGTTGTTAGTTTCAGAGCTCTGAAGCACAGTATGGGAGAGACTGTTTACTAGAAGAGATTTTCCCCGATGGCCGTCATATACCACCACAGTGTACCGATGGGTTGACCAGTATCTTTGGTTGTGTGTGGTAGCCGGTCCTTCTTTTGCAGTGACAACTTGAACCGTCATCAGACCTTTTAGTACCGCAACGTATTTTGTATTTTGAAATATCATTGTTAACCACTTAGACTTGTCTCTTCAAACAGTTAGGTTGGTCTCGGCAGAAATTAAAGGGAAATTTAAGGTGTTTGTTTCACAGAAAAAAAAAACATATTTTTAAAACCAATGTTTGTGAAACGTAGAATGATAGATTATTCAAAATAAGGAAGGACATTTTCAAGAAATAAGTTTCTCACAGATAGAAATTCAGTTAATTGTTGCTCAACAATAATTTGTTCACCCAAACTTTCCAAAATTCAAATGATGCATCTTCTGTTACTCATCACATGCATAATGTTTTGAGGAGATGAAGCTTTTGCAGGTGTTTATTGATGAGACTGAATGGTTTGACAGTGATTAGAGCTATTTTCGTCGTGTGCCACGCTGGTACGTTTTGAAAGCCCCACTTCCATTTAAAACATGATCGGTGATAACATTCACAAGTGCTGTGCATTGTGATCTCTGCAGGCTGGGTCATATTCAGGTCATGTGTGGGCTAATTAGATTTGTAAATTGTCCTAATTATTATTCAGCGTATGTACAGTATGGTGAAGAGAATCACGATGACGTAATTAGCGTGTCGAAAAAGCGAACCGTGTTTTCATGCTCTGTATAGATCTATCGCCTACAGACCTGTGTTGTATTTTTAAGGTCCCCTGGAATTTACAAAATTTGGACCAACTGTGGAAAAACTTGTCAACCGCATCCTGACAGTTGATTTCATAAACGAGAAGTACAAGTCTCTCAGGACTTTTCTCTGTCGGGATGGAACTAGATTCAGGCATTGCAGGGTAGTGGCCTGAACAATTTACATTGCTCTCGATAATTGGGTGCGCTTTTCTGTACGGAAACTGTGACAAGATTAGCAACAGTTTTAGATACATGCATGTGATATAATTGATCAATGGCTCAATTGATCGATTGTGGAAAGTTTGGGCGTTCCCCTCGAACCCGCAACAGCTCACACAGATCCACTGATCGTGGTTGGTGTGCGACACTGATAGCGTGGATTTACAATGTGGGATTTGTTTTTGGAGAAAATTGGTCCCAAGTTGAGTCGGCTACAGAAAAAGGGGTTGTGACGAGATTCTTTGTTGATTCAAGAATGCCTTCATTAGAAAGTTCTGCACAGGCTTTACATGATGTTATCTGCAAGAATGGAGCCAAAGCATTGCAAACGCCTGACACAAGAGTCAGCGTAATGTCGGTCGGGTTCTCTGCGACAGAGTATGACTAAAGAAATAGGAAGGTGATGATGCAATTCATGTGTTGTTGTCACATAGTGACTCAAGTTGATTTACAAAGAGCGGCAGATGAACTTTGCCCCCTCCTCTTCTTGTCCCCACCTACAGCGCCTTCCCACTCATAGGTACCGCCCACTCGGCCTCGGTTGGCAAACTTTTCTGGCAACACCTTCTGTGTGTCACTCCACATGTGTATCACTAACTTGCCATCTGTGGACTAACCGTTTGTTTTGAAATAGTTCCAGGAAGTACAATGACTAAGCAATTATTCATGCCTGTAATATGCAGAGTGCCAACCAGTCTTCTTGGACAAGTGCTAAGCCATAGCAACAACAACTGTAAGGGTGCCAGGTTCTTTTTTCTGCATATGACATCATGTGCCTGGTCTTGTGTTGTACTCTTTGCATGGGGTGATGTGCTTAACTGGCAAGAAAGAACATGTGATTCTTTGATAAGGGAGGCTCAGTAGTTGACTTCATAATATTGCATTGTTTGTTTTTTCTCCCTTCGTCGAGTTTAAAAACATGAATGTTTGTTCATGGTCGTCAAATAAAAGGGGTCATACTATATCCATGTAAATTGTAAATATACAATCTTGTATTCTAGTGTCATGAAGGATGTATACTTTTACCAGTTTTCTGTCATTGTTGGCAAGTTTAAGTATCACCTGAATTTCCAAAGACTGGTTATGGTGCAAAAAGTAGAAAAGTTGTTTGATTCTGTGGCAGTAGCAGTTTCGGACACAAGTGAAGTTAATGAAAGACTCTGTACTCTGCTTGCTTTGTCAGTGCTGTCAGGATGAGAGTTTGATATGTTTCCATTCGTTCCATTTGTCTTGTTTTAAATGTACTCTAAGGCAAAATTTTCTTGCTCTTTAGAATTAGTGCGTTTTTTTTTTTTTATAGTAAGTCCACTTGACCCTTTGACCTCTAAAAGTACCCTTAGTTTGCATGGTATGTTAGTCTGGTAAAAAAAAAAAAAGGTGATAAATACTACTTCAGGCAGACAATTGTCCATTGTAGGTTTGTTGAGAAATGACCATCCCTTCAGAAAGTGTTGAATGCAGGCTGATTTCCTATTTTGAAGGAAATTTCAAAGCTTGTTGCTATGGAGGTTACCAGATTGTCCAGAAAAATGTTTTGTTTTGTAAATTACAGCACTAGGCTGTCATCTGTGGCTGTGTGGACATTCTCTTCAAGATGAGGTAACTGGTCAAGTCAAACCTCAGGGATTGCATTCAACAGCGACCACTCACTGCACAGTGGGATAGACTTGGCAAGGCTTGACTTGTCAATTTATAATGGAAAGTTTAATGGCGGTGTCCTTGATGTAACAAACTGGCAGCCTCTGGATGGCAACAGCGTTGTCTTCGGTTGGGGAATTTGAAAGGTCAGGTGTAAGAGTCAGTTCACAATAGAATACTTGGAAATTAATTATGTGCACCATGTACAGATCCAGCACAGCAAAATTTGAAAGGGGCGATCAAAAGCGGACTCAGCCACGTATGAAGTGGTTCGTAGAATATACACATGCAGGTAGAACTTTATCCTGTAGCCTACATAATGAACAGTTCATGATGGGGTAATTATGTGGAAGGCCATTGTTAGACTGGACCCACTGACATTGTGTCATTCAGGAATCAGTGGCAAGTAGAATCAGTCTGAAACAAACACAAATCCGTCAGTAAATAGTCATGGGATGCTGCACATGGATTTTAGAAGGTCACCTGAGTTGCGCAGGAATTCTTGCGGTGCTCTGTGAACCGTTCACATGTATAAGGATATAGCACTGGATGTTACACATACTGTAGGTGTATTTCTGATACATCTAGGAGCCTTATCTGTGTTACATTTAAAATAAAACTTTGCCAGGCCCTAATTCAGACTGTTGGATCAAACGCTCTCCACGAGGGGAGTAACAACAATTGCCCTGGAGGATCCAGTGCAGTGGCGATATATGTGATACAAACATACTGTAGGGTTACCATGGGATAAAATGTCACTAGGGTTGGCGATGTGCAATGTGCACCACAATCAATGCTGGACAAAGGAAGGGGATCATCTTGATCTTCGGTAATATTTCTCAGTCTCTCCAAAATGAAGGGTAAATTTCCTCAAGTGCCAAAATTTCCTCTCAAATACATAAATTTTCTTCCAAATACATGCTGAAAGAAGCCTTCCAGCTTCCCATCTTTTTTGTTCTTTTCACGGTAGGTGTTAAAGCCCCATACTGTAGCCTTAGTTACAATACAGAATCAGCATTAAATAAAATACATAAAGGTACATGTAAGTTAATCATTTCCAGCAGGTCCAAAAGTTCTATGAGAATCTTCCTCAGCCTACCTATAGTCTTTATGAACACAGTGTGAACTAACATTGTTTAGGATTGCACGTGTGTGCAACAAAGCTATGATGAATTCTTCTTAAGGTCCGCATGCTAAATTATAGGTCTACAATGTACACGTGCATTGTTGTCTTGTGACATGGACTTTTACACACCAGCTCATGGTTGTGTGTGTGAATTGTGAGCTTGGGAGAAACATATCCTTTTTTTGTTTGAAGCTCACAAAGCTGAGCCGCTTCCAGCTCGCTGAATTACCCACATTCGTAGTATACTTACCCTTCGCTCACACTGAGGGACATTGGAAGCTCAGCCCAACGAGGCGGCCTATAGACGCTTAGGGAGGGGGCATCGCTAGAAATTTATTCGCTTGAACTTTGTGTTGTGAGCAAAGGGTACAGTAAGTGTAGCCTGAGTAGGTCACTTGTGAATACCCACACCCAGTGAGTCAAGTATAATTTTGTGTCCCAGCATTTACTTTCAAAGCAATACGGTACTGTATGGTATTATGGTTCTTAATGTCAACGCCATGTCTGCCTTTCTGTGCTGACATGTTTTTACAGTATACCATGTAGAATTACATATATTGAGTATACATTTGGCTTATGTATACAGAGCACCGATCTTTCGCTGTCAGTCAAAGCCAGAAGCCTGTAGGCTGATCCCTTCACGCAGTTTTAAAGGAAATTAAACAGAAAGTTCAGAAATGCTGCAAATCGACATTTTAAAAATACCGTACATTCCAATGTCATTTGAATACAGCCTTGAAACAGTGTGCACTAGAGACCTGTGGGGAATGGCAACAGGAATCGTATTAATATCATGCACCCTGAAAGCAAAAATATATGATTTGACCTGGAACTGTATGTTTACATGCGTGCTTTACATGCTATCAGTTTGTTGTTTTGATTTTATTTACTGGACTCTGATAAATTTCGTAAACTTTGTCAAACAGCAGCTCTGTTTAAAAATAAATCTATCATATGTGAGGGTGTGATTCTATGCTAATGTTTTAGACCTGTCAAGTACTCAGGTTTGTTGTGGTGATGGTGAAGATGATGATGATGATGATGAAAGTGATGATAGTGATGATGATGATGATGATGATGATGATGATGATGATGATGATTTATGGTGACAGAAATTTGCGACATGTTGATGGGATCAATACGTTGTTCACAGTCCCGTGTGTTACATCTATAGTTGGTATCTGAGCACTATCATCTCGTCATTCCATGGACTGACTGCAGGCCAGTAGTATCCACTTAAGGGCCTTAGGGTGATTGTAGCAGTTTGTTCTGTTCTCATAAATCGCTCTCTGCACAAATGCAACTGCACTGTGGTTAATTCTATATCCAAGTCAGCCAATGAAATGCGTGGGCTGTGCTTGCAGTGTAAAAAAAATCTTAACTTGTGCTGGTTGTACCTCAGATTGTTCAATTTTAACATTTAATAAAGCAACGGACAACCTCCTCCAGAGGCATCCTCTTTATCGACCTTCATATGACCTTCAGACTGATGGCTGTCGGATGGTGTCATGTGAATTGCACACCATCTAGTAGATGTTGATCAGTGGCTTCAGTCTGATTTTGTGGAATTCTAATCCAATAAGATGACAGGAAGTCCTGTATATTGCTACCTGGTACATGTTGGAAGTGCTTATCAGCCGTTGTTGGTCAGGTCAAAGGTGATGATTGGTCACTTGCAGCAGTAGCATGTGTAGCTAAGAAGGGCATCTATGCAAATTTGACTATCATGTCTATGTGTCTGCAAATATTTTCTAAATGATTGACCCACAGATGGGAATATTTTTTGGGGGTGTATTGTGCTGGGTTAGTACACCAGACTCTTTTATCATCAAAGCATTTGAAAGTATCTCACCCTTTTGCCGATCATTGTATTGTGCCTGAGCAGGGAATAATTTATCTGCTGTGGTATAGGAGTGCAAAATAAACAGATAGTAGAGTTTACAGTATGTACTTGTTAATCTGAGAGTTTTACTGTACATAGTTTTTAAAGGGGAAGAACAAAAAGGCTTCAAAAATGTGCTTCACAAATTGTTAAAACCTCTACTGAAAGACCTGTATTCACATGGTAGACATACGTACTGTATGCACAATGCACTGTTTAACTTATTAGTGAATTTATACCATGATCTTTGAACAGAGTTCCAGCCAACATCAGAAATATCAGTACAACAAATTTCTGATATTTTATTGGCAATCTAACTTCACTCTCCTCTTCTACCTCATCACGATCATTTTTTGCATCTCTCCTGTGAAGACACTCGAGATGTAGGTCACCCGGGAATATCATGTGCAGACAACGTGATTTTCCGAGAGGACGTACTCTCCGCATCTCCCGGGAACTGCCGATTGTGTGTGCACGCGGCGGAGCAAAAGTGCAGGCATGTGAAAGACGCTTGCGAGCACATTTTTGTGATTAAAGCACAATGAGTCTTCAGTAGATATATATGTAATAATACAGGCTCATATTTTAGCACCTACCCAGAAAATGTAATTAGCAGCATCTTCTATCCCAGCTTTATCATTCCTGATAAGAGTTATCTCCTCGGGGTACATGTTGTATAAGAGTTGCTAATCAGTTCTGTTCATCCAGCGCTGCCGTTCAGATGCATCATGACAGAGTTTCGTAATTCGCAGAGTACGATGACCAGTTCGGCCATCTTTCTTGCACTTTCGTCAGCAAATTCCTCGAAACGTGTGCCAAGAAGCTCTTGGTCAGATTCACCGGGTGGCAGTCTCCTCGTTCTCAGAGAGGACGGTTCCTGCGTGGTTCTTGGAACTGGCCTAGCTTCTGGTTTGAAAACACTGATGCGTCAGTTTTGCAGAATTTATGGTGCACCATGGAGATACTAGAACTCTTGAATTATGCAAGTTTCTTTAGAGAAAATTTTCTGATAGGACTCTGAAGAAATGTACACATAGTAATTGTAATTTACCCATGTGTACACATGTGGCACACATACTGTAGAGTGTGTAGACTTTTTAGGATTAAATGTTGAAAGCACAACACAGATGCTATGATTAGTTCACCCCAAACTAGGAGAACTTTCACATCTGCAGGTCTAATTGTTCGAAAGGAACAGTTTCCGAACGAGTAGTGTAAATTCAGGCATCCTATGAATTGCCTAACATTCTGTTGTATGGCCTTTCAAGGAGAACAGGTTGTTTGGACATAATGCCATGAAAATAGAAAAAGGAGCTATCTTGGCTGGTCACAGGTTGTGCTCATATGGGGGCTGTGATTTTCTTCTTAATAATTTGGATAATTTAGTAGTTTTGTGGATTCTCCAGTGCAAACCTCCAAAGGGGCAAAGATTATGTTGAAGGGGCTGAGAGCAAAGAGTCACGAATAAAGTGATCTGCAATTTGTGGCCCTCCCCGCTATAAGACACACCTCCCTCCTGAAAGTGATGGTGATTTTATTGGCCTTGCTTGTCATTGCAGGTTTCTGTAAAAACTAGGTCACATTTGATTTGTTGCTTCAATTTGTTCACCATATCATCGAAAAACTGCACTTTGTACGCATCTCCGGCATAGTGCAAATGTCTAAGGCAGACTTTTCACCAGCTGTGCATAGTGTCTGCTGGAGCCGTTGCCCTGGTCGGTGGAAATTGTCCTGAAGATATAATTTAGAAGAAGTTATGATTAAGGAAATGAAGCAGCTTACAAACTGAAATGCTTTTTTTTTTAAATTTTATTTGTTTGTTTTATTTGTTTATTTATTTATCTATACTGTATTTTTAAGGGTGCATTACTCTGTAATTTCAAGTTAGTGCATCAACAGAACTCTCCTGTCATTTATTACATTCTCACGGCTTGTTTTCTTGTCTCTCCTTCCAACCACAGGTGGCCAAGGCTTACGACCATCAGGAGTCAGAATATGTCGCAATTAAAATTATTAAGAATAAGAGACCATTTCTAAATCAAGCCCAGATAGAGGTGAAATTATTGGAACTCATGAATAAACATGACATTGATAGCAAGTACTATATTGGTAAGTACACAACCCTCCTACCCACTTTGCTGTTCAGGTGATGTTCAAAAAATAAAAAGTACGTAAGCCTTCTTGCAATCTTGATCTGTGCTAGGAATTGTGGGTTTAAAAAAAAAAAGAAAAAAAGGCTGTAGTGTTTGCAGACCTCAAGGCACATTACCTGAGGTTCAAACCCCTTCTAAATTTGCAGTTGATCTAAAAAGTGAGGATTGTGAATATCTTGGAAAATAATCTTTTGGCATGTCCTGTGGGGGTAACAGTGACTTTGTATTGTTTCTTTCTATTTGAGGGTGAACACTATGGGCAGTACAAGAAGAGCTTGAATGCCAAATGATTGATGCATTTTTAATACAGAGATGTACACTTACTGTACACACACATACACACACACAACACAGACTGTCATCTCTTGTTTGTTGATGACATTGTTGTCATGTTAAGCACTTTGATCGCCTCAGTAAAAACTGTGCAACACAGTGTAGCGCAGCGATGCATGTGTGGGTGGGCTTTCGTACAGTGTTACAAGTTTACATTCATCTGCACATTCATGTTGTTTAACATATATCTAGTGTACATGCATTGTTCATTCATGTGTAGTGTTCTGTGCAGCAATCAAGGCAGCTCATAGAAATGCTTCCGAGCCAATTTAGCAGCATATGGTAAATTACGGTATCACTACATCGTAGCACTCAATAATTTCGAGTGCACAGGTGGACTGCAAATAAACCAGGTGCGGCATAACTTTTCTTGACGTGATGATAGCATATATCCGCCCCCCCTGACATGTACATGCGACTCGAAACAATTTGATTAATATGTGCTGTAAATCTTTTGATGGATTGTACATGTTTCTCCTGGGCACATTGAAATCATGAAATGTGAACATCGCACCCATGTATTGTTATACTGTATTCGTTACTGGCATTCTTTAATGGCGATTGTACCATTCAGAGAAGTTTCAAATTGTTATTTTTACTTTTGGCATTCCATATTTTGTCATTGGGCTTGGGGGGTGAATACTAGAGTATGATGAGATCTAGTAAGGAAGAAAAATATGAAAGGAGAATGGGGTGAAGCCATGGGGGGCGCTGGGGTTGAATATTTCGGAGGAAGAATGCAGCTAGGGATAATGTCTAAGGGAATGGAAGGGGAATTAGAGAGGTGATTATGGCTTAAGGAGAACGAGAGGAAAAATGGAAATATTGGGGGGGGGGCACAGCTAGGGGAGACATTGTGGGGTTGGGGAATCAAAAATGGGGAGAGAATGGTCAGGGAGGAAGAGGGTAATGAAAAAGAGGAGTCTAGGAGGAGAATGGTAGGAGGGATATAATTACTAGGTCCTTAGTATCAGATCAAACTGTAGGAGTAGTACCTTCCGTAGCTGCTACATTGACGGTTGCTCAAATTCTTATATGTGACATGAGATGTTGTGATCATGTGAGCTTTTAAGCCCGATTTAAAATTTTGACAATTCTTTCTTTTTTTTCTTTCTTTCCCTACAGTTAAACTAAAGAGACATTTTATGTATCGGAATCACCTTTGCCTAGTATTTGAACTGCTCTCGTACAACCTGTACGATTTATTACGAAACACAAGTTTTCGTGGAGTTTCTTTGAACTTGACGCGGAAGTTTGCACAGCAGATGTGCACGGCGTTGCTATTTCTGTCGACGCCCGAACTGAATATAATTCACTGCGATTTAAAACCAGAGAATATCTTATTATGTAACCCCAAGAGGAGTGCCATTAAGATTGTAGATTTTGGAAGTTCTTGTCATTTAGGTCAAAGGGTGAGTTGAAATATTCAATACATTACATTCTTTTTTTTACATTACTCCTGTGTTTGAGAATTCCACAACCTTTCACCTGATTTGAGGTGCACCAGAGTGCTCAGAACTCTCTGACAGCGATCTATGTTCTTTTTCCGCTCATTTTTCCCCGCCATGGAGCGTGAAACAAAAACGAAACAGGCCCCGTGTTTGTTGACTTTTGAATCTGTGACCTTTGGTAGAGTACAGTAGATTTATCGGGTGAAATGATACTCAGATTATGAAAGTGACAATTTTTCGGATGGAATGACAAGTTGCTGCAGGAAAGGTTGTTCTCAGGCTCCAAAGTCATGTTTTGTTTGAAATGGTCACAGATTTCCTGCTTGGGTGATGTATGTTTTCAGTTTCAAGGCAGAAAAATGAATCAAAATAAATTGTCAGTGTTTGTTTCCAGGAAGATAGGAAGAGCATAGTTTGTCAGATGTTTGACGTTTCTAAACTCTCACTGTAGTTTGACACCTTACACCGTCAACGTGTGAGTAATACTCAACAGGTATAACAAAAATACCCTGAATTCTCTGAACCGATTCTTCACTGAGCCTACCTTTTTAAGTGCAATCATTTTCCTTTTGTCATTTCTACCACATCCGTGCAGTTATCTTGTATCTTATTTCAATGTCATTCTTTGGAACTTGCACGTTTTGATTGCAGTGGCTCTCCGAACAAGCTGCATGGTTAAAATCGTTGCCAGTTTCGTCAACTTTCACCGCACTTGCCACTTTCTGAGTGGCGTGTCTCGGACGTTCGGTGTGTTTGCTACCTGGCAATTTTTAATCTTCAACCCTTTGACATTTAGAATGGTCTCTATGGTAACACCAAGTCAACCTTTTAAGTTTATAACTGACATACTGTCCACTTTTGAGTATGTGGAGCTAATTTCTTGCCCTTAATTGCCAAGCGGAGAATTAATCTCCGTTCACAGTGCGTGGACTATATATTAAATGATATACTGGCCGTGTCTGTTTGCTGTCCGTTCAAGCATTAATAATGAATAGTTTCCTGCCTGTATCGTCGGAGGACGGTGGATGATGTCAGGCAGGAGGTATGGGCTCATCCTATCAGTTTAAGATATGTAGAGCATCTCTCTCCAAATACAAGTCTATCGTACGACCCAAACTGGCCTTGCGCTCGAGGAGTAGAATTTAATCCCAGTAAAATTAAATCTACCTTCAACACGTGTAACTTAGGTCACTGAAAACAAACTTTTGCCACCTTTCAATGGTAGGTTGGGAGTTGTTTTTTTTTTTAAATTATTATTCTGGGCTGACTGGACATAAGTCTCACTTACTCACCCTTACTAACGCACCCATACCTCATATTGGCAAGGGTGAGTAATTTCTGTAGTGTGAGGCCCCCTCATGTACCTAGTTTACTTCCAAGTCCTCTGAATGATAATCTCAATTTTGGTGAGTACGTCGGTAGCGAATTCCCAAACCAGTAAGTTTTGGGGATTTTGGCGGTTCCTACAAGCCCTCTTTTGTGCTCAATTGATGTTACGTGATTTCCAGCTGACTCAATGATTCGAGGATCGATAGGCTGGCATCTGAATTTATGTAAACATCCTTTATGACCTTTCAAACCTATGCACATCCCGCAAAGCGCACAGTGCTAGACTCGCTCGTTCTTAAATGTGAGCATGTTTTGGTCTTAACGTGGTAATCCACTAACGGACTTGATGATCGCCCTTTTGTACCTAAATGTGAATAAGCTTAGCCATTGTGTCCATCTCGCTAGCTGTCCTTCGGGACTTGGACCCTCAGGAGTCCAAGCAATCCAGAGCTGTCCCGAGGACTTGTGCAAAATTTGTTTGAAAGTGTCTTTTGCTCCGTGCTGTGGACAAGCGAATCCAGTGGGAATGGTGTGTCTTGATTTAGCTCCTCACTGAACATGTGTCAACACAACAACTCCACTCTAATGCACTGTGTCAAGAGCACCATCGTTGGATGATTTGAAAGGGTGGCTGGATAGTGGCCTGGGAATAATTAAGAAAATCATTCAGCTTAAATACAACTTTTGTTTGGCAGCTTCTATACATTATCTGCATAAGAACTGAGTTGTAAACTTATGCCATTTTTTCTGGTAAAGGCAGCATTCCATTAATCATGTACAGTACCATTTTTTAATAGGTTGTAATTTGTTTTGTTCCTTTTATGCCTCTCCCCTACCTGTAGTAAGCTGCTTTTCTTTTTTTAAAACTTTTTTTTTTTTTCATTAATCCTTTCCTGGAATGGAGGCTTTCCATTTGCCATAAAATTCAGGACTGTGTTTACTTTGCTTTCAGTTTTACAGCTGTGAAATTGTACCATCACAGTGGCAGATATAGTTGACTCTTACATCTTAAAATATTCAACAATTAGTTACTGTTTGTGACCACATGTTTTCTTTAGACTACCCTGTAGTTGGACAACAGAATTCTGTGCACACTCTAAATGTCAGTTATTAATCTTCGATCACTCGAAAAAATTTTCCCATTTTTTTTTTCTTTTCCTTTACGACCTGCTGTGCTAACAGAACTTCAGGCAGTTTCTTGGAAAAAGACTGTCAGCAACAAAGGCAAATTAGTTACAGTATGAACATAATTGATGAATTTTTGTGCTTTTTTGGCTACACTGCAGGGTTATTTTGGTGGAGGACGTGTCCTAAAATTTGTGCTTAGTAACATAAATGTGTCAATGCATAGTGATTGATTTTTGGTTTGAAGTTACACTTACAGTGATACAGATTAGAACATTCATAAATCTTTTACAAAACTTTTAGTCAGATTGCTCAAATAATTCTGGCTTTGGGTCTCTGTTCTCTCTCGACTCTTATATCATCCAGAAAATGTGATTGGAGAAAACCTCTAAACTTACATTCCATTGAAAAGATTTGATTCGTTATCAACCAACTTTACGTTATGTTGGTTTACCCAGAGTGAACTGATCTCAGCCTGAGGGTTGAGTTGATGGCGGGCCTATTGTAAACAAGTGGTAAAAGTGTACCCCAGTCAGAGCTAAACGTCGGTCGTTTTGTTTACCTGTCAATAGTGCAGTGCATTTCCACATCAGTTCTCATCGGTTAAAATATGGATGGGCATACAGCAGCTCATTTTCGACTTTGTTTATTCTCCCTTCCCCCCCTTCCCACCCCCTTCCTACCCCCTTCCTACCCCCTTCCCACCCCCTTCCCACCCCTTACCCCCTTCCCACTCCCTTCCCACCCCTTACCCCCTTCCCACTCCCTTCCCACCCCCTTCCCCCCTTCCCACTCCCTTCCCCCCTTCCCACTTCACTCCTTGAAAGACTGAGACTGCTGAATTAGTCCTGAATGAACCTCCTTGCCTCGAAGGGGATTCACTAAATGCCACTCTCTGGTCACCCTCGATCGAACCATGATTCCTGGTACCGTGTAGCAGACAGGGTACATGGATCACAAAACCTCTGTGCCGTAATGACCCTCTCTCCATACTTTCTATGTGAGCTTTCACCCGAGAGCACAGAGCCGAAACTTTTTGATGGAAGGGAAATTCCCTATTGTACTTTATAGCACCTCATTGAACTTGTGTGACCTAGATTCATTTTATGGATTGTCAAAGGGGGGAAGTGATCCGTAATACTATGGCAAATATCGTTTCGCGGACTCTAGAGTTTTAGTCCTCCAAATGTTCAACTTCTGTCGGAACAGGTTGTCAACAGTTTGAAAAGAAAGTGTACTTGAGCTTACCAGTGGTCAGTGTCAGCGCTTTCCTTCCTATGTGATGGATGTGATCTGCACTGAGGGTGGGTATGAATGCGGTGTGTGATGAGATTTGACTGTTTTTCACTCTGTCAGCCTACAAATTTCAGGATGAGTTGCCATGGGATCTTCCATGCCGTATGTCTCAGACAGTCACTCCCTTCCACAAGCTCACCCTCAGTACATAGACTCCTCGAACCTGAATCGACAAAACTTCCATGCCAAAGTCCACAGGCTGCGGATCTGTAACATGTACCGATGTAGGAGAACAATTCTCATGTAGTTAAATGTGGTATATAATTGAATGGAAAATTTGCCAAAGCAAATTTCCTCGCATACAAAGCAAGACCAGGTTCAGGTTTAACAATTACATAGATGATAACAAGAGGCTAGAATCAAAGAAGTTGAAACACCAGCAGAAGGTCCATGACAGCAGGGTTTTTGCCAGTTGCACTATATTCTAGGTAGACTGATGCAGTCATTGGGCGTTGATATTGTACCACCTGTGTATGGAAGCAGTTCTGTTGGTGAATATATAATGGAGGTACACAATTTACTGCAGGTTTCATAAAAAAAAAAAAAAATCTAAAAGGGGCCGTTTTGTGAGAAACGAAATTCATTCTGCAAAGATTGCAAGAAAAAGCTAGCATGGAGGCAGAAGTGTCCAATAGAAACTGGTCAGTTTCTCCATATAAATCAAGTCAATTAAAATCATTCATGATTTTAATCGCAATTTTAATTGAAGAGATCATGATTGAAACTGATTTCTTTGATAAAAATGATTAATTCTTTACATCTCTGATTTAATTCCTAATATTTTTTTTCGTTAATAAGTCACCAACCCTGCCAGAAAGTCTGTTTCACAATTGACGGAATTCCTTGCTGAAAATCTGGCTCTTGTTGAATAGTTTCTACTTCTAATGATCGTAACGTTGTAGGATTCACATCATAGACATGTATATATTTACCTCTTGCTCATGCTAGAAGGCGCTGTGCTAGAAGTTCATTACTGAATGCTTTGGGATGAACAATGCATTTGGCAGCAAAGTTGTAAAAGTATACTTGTGAATACCCACACAAGTCAAACTGTTGGGAGTACTTGTTTTAAATACATAACCTCTCTCAAACACCTTTCCCTTTTTTTTCCAGATGAGTTGATTGTCTGATTTCCCAGTCACATATCCCTTACATCACTATATCACATATCCCTTACGTCACTATATCACATATCCCTTACATCACTATATCACATATCCTTCACGTCCCTATTTCACATCTTCATATCACGTACTGAACACATATCATATCCCCATGTCTCTTATCTCCCTCCCATCCTTACCACATCTCCATCACATCCCTATATCACATCCCTTTATCACATCCCTATATCACATCCCTATATCACATTCCTGTATCACATCCCTATATCACATCCCTGTATATCACATCCCTATATATCACACCCCTATATGTCATCCCTATATCACATCCCTATATCACATCCCTATATCACATCCCTCTATCACATCCCCTTTACACATCCCCTTTACACATCCCCTTTACACATACCCTCTACATCCCCATGTCTTTCATCTCTCTCACACATCCTTACCACATCCCCTTCACAGCGCAACATCCCATTCACTCACTTGTCATGTCCCAATCACATTCCCTTCACAACCCTGTCTCATGTCTGTGTCTTTATCTGTCATCTTGCCTCCTATTTCAATTTTCTGCTGAATGAAAATTCTTTCGATATCCCTCTACCATTTTTCTTTCAGACGTTTCCACCCACAGAACTCTTTGTGTCTCTGCACTTTCAGTAAATTTCATTTAGCTCTAGCTTTTCGGCAGCCTTGCTCTTGCGGCAAACATCACAGACCACATTCATAACAATTTTCTCAAACACAAACCCACATTTAATTTCTCTGCCTCTGCCCTTTGTGGATTTTTCTTCTCAAAACATCAACTAGACTGGAGGAAAAAAAAAGAAAAAAAAGAAGGAAATGCAACTTGGCAACAAAGATAGACGCAAAAGAGTCCAGGGAAGATTCGATCTACATATGTCACTGGGTAGTGGGTACAACTTTTAAGTGGTCTAGATTTCATCTGTTTGGCTCGGTTCCCCGTTCCTGTAGAACCATTTTAGCCTGCTGGTGGAATGTGGTGGCCCTCACTCACCTGTCCCCAAACAGATAGTACTAGTTACCTGTACTTCTACTTCATTTGTCATCGTTTTGCCGTTTGAGTCGAAAGTAGTGTGCAGAGGTGTTTTGATGACGAGCTTAGCTGACATGTTACAGTATTTTGACTGTGAGTGAGAGATTCAGAGGCTCACATATCAGTCTGTGTCTCCATTGTATTTCATCAACACTTTTTTCTTTCAATCAACTTTTTTTTTTTTAATTTCTTTTCTTTTTATAACTTTTTTTTTTTTTGCCCGATGTGTCTTGCATGTGGATAAAACATGTGTAGCAGTGGGAAGTGGTCAGTGAATGACTTGACATCTTACATCTCATGTGAGCGTGTCAGTTTAAAATCCCCTTTTCGTCGCTCACTTTTTTCTTGTTCTTATCACACTCCGACAGATATACCAGTACATTCAGAGCAGGTTTTATCGATCGCCGGAGGTGTTACTAGGAATCCAGTATGACATGGCTATCGACATGTGGAGCCTTGGCTGTATACTAGTAGAGATGCATATGGGAGAACCACTATTCAGTGGCTCTAATGAGGTAGGATGTATTCTTGGGTGGTTACCTAGTCACCATGGTAACCCTTTATGCAGCACCTCATAAACATTTCTACAGATCACTCAGACTTTGTCCTTGCTTGATAAATGTGTTGCATATTGGGGTACGTTAAACATGCGCAGTATGGTTGGGAAGCATGCATTCAAACTGTCATGTACAAAGACAGCTGTTCAGAGGCACATTAAAATGGTTTTACATCAGTCATGAGTATTGCATTGTGGGTAACTACCAGTGATGTGTCTCAGCTGTCTGCAGCCCAGTGAAGAATAAATGTTTTACCAAAACATAGCAGAGAAACATGCAAATGGGCTCACTGAATCCTGCTTTTGTCAGTCTCTAACGATACCCCCAAATTTCGTCCCTTCATCATCTTTGAATTGTGACATAAGGGGCAACAGAGCTTTAGTAGTCATCTCTTGACACCATATGTGTAAAAGCAAGTAATATAGCCAACATAGTATTGAAAAGGTAAAGTGCACATATGTATACACTGTCAACATTTGAGTGACATGCTGTAGGTGGTTGGACATGTCACAGCTTTGGTTACAGGTGATGTCTATCCTTGCCAGCCCCCCCCCCCCCCACCATCTTGATAAAAAGCAAACAGTCAACCTCTCTGTTCCAAGTTCCTGCAAGCCCCTGCTGGTGCCTCCTCTTTCTTTTATTTGTGAAAGATATCCACCCCAAACAACTTGGCTTTCACAACTGAGATGGTGTCTCTGTAACTACTGAAATTGGCTCTGACACTAAACTATGGTCAGAGCAGATTGTTTAGAGGGGGACATACATGAACGCCATTCTGTCAACTTAGTTAGCCGCTTCACCAAATGGTGGCAGCATACTAGAATGGAATTTATTTGACTAAGTATTTCTCATTCATGGTCCAGTGCTGTGTAAAATCTTGTGCTGATGTAGATCATGTAATGTAAGGCCTGGGAGATGTTACAACACACAAGCTCACAGTTAGTGATTGATTTTGAATGCTTATACCTACGGTTGTTGATTTTTTTATCGTTTAAAAAATCATGATTTAAATCGTTTTAAATCATTTTTTTTTTAAAAAAAAAATCATTTTAATCATGATTTTCATTGGCTTGATTTAAATCAATCAGTGACACTTTCTCATTAAAGAAGATGTCCTCCAACAGAACCTGTTAGATCTCTAAACAGTGAATTTGCCTTTGGGCTTTGAAGTGGTCCTTCCAACTTTGAATTTCACGTCACCCAATACGAACCAAATGGAATAGATGCTAAAATGAGATCACCTTTTTAAGTTTCTATAGGAGGGCATTCATAGAGCAGTCCCTCGCAGCCGTGACAGTCATCACATCTTCAGTTTTTGACATTTTGGTCCTTACCCTCATGTCTCACATCTGGTTCGCAGTTCGATCAGATGAACAAGATCATCGAGGTTCTTGGTATGCCGCCCGCCCACATCATCAACCAGGCCCAAAAGGCCCACAAGTACTTTGTGATGACAGCAAAAGGGACCTGGGGCCTGAGGAAAGGAAGGGAAGGAAAGAAGGTTTGTGTTAAAGTCTGCTTTCAATGTTAAAAAAAATCTTGCTTCCCTTAGTGGAAAATATGTAGTCCACCATCACACCCTCTTTTCTGAATTTCTTACTTCAAGATTAGAATGTTCTGCAAACATTTGAACAATTTGTCGGGTACAGCCAAGTCGCACCGAGAACACACTCCTCAAAGAGATTTGGGGCAAGCGGTGGTGTGCGATCGCCCTCGCAGTCTTCAGAACTCAAGGCCTGGAAAAAGAAATGTGAAGTGTCCAAATGCATAGCAGTTTTTGTATTATGTCATTTAGGTGTGATCGAAGATGCTAGCTCCACCAAAAGTATAAACAGTTGACATAGTCTTTGTATTCCATCATCACAAGTGTATGAAAGGGAAATCTAGCTTAGCAAAAATGTCATTTCGCAAAATGGAAACGAATTCAGATTTAGAAAATTGGAAAGAAAACAAAATTGGCATTTGTGAAATCTTTGCAAAAATTTCATTTTGAAAAGTGGAAATGAATTCAGATTTAGAAAATTGGAAAGAAAACAAAATTGGCATTTGTGAAATCTTTAAGTTGAATTGATTGCTTTTGTGTTTTAAAGTAAGGTTTAATAGTCCTGAGTGGTCACAAAAAGAATACCTGAATATGATCAATCACTGACCATGAAAGATATCCAAATAGCTATCACTTTTAAAGATTTCTTATTTTTATTCCATCATTTTGCATACGCAGTACAAACCTCCTGGCACGCGCAAGCTGCACGAAATTCTAGGCGTTGAGACCGGTGGCCCTGGAGGGAGAAGAGCAGGAGAGACGGGCCATACTGTATCAGACTACCTCAAATTTAAAGACCTTATATTAAGGTGACTGACCACAGTATTCTGATATGAGCCTTTATCTACTAAAGTGTACATGATACAATGTTAGGATAGCTAGCCAGTCAGATGCAAGTTTGCTGCTATGTTAGATTGTGTAATTTGAGAGTGTGCTATATTATCTTGGATTTTCTGTTGGTGGGATCTGAAAGGACCTTTGCCTGATGAGTCTGGGCAAATGTAGTGGTGTTATAAATTGTGTGTTTAGATACTCCTTCATGTCCACTTTATTAGATGTGGCAGATGCCCTCTTTTGATTGCATTTGGGACGGGGCTTGTAGATCCTTTATGTTCACATCTGCATCGGTACAAGTAGAATGGTAGCCTAGCTTCTAACCACATGCCTATCATACACCAGTAATGTACATGTACCCACAAATCCCTCCTAACAATGTTGTGGCCTCGTGTGGATAGGTTTGTGGCCACGAGTACATTACTGGTGTATGATAGACATGTGGTTAGAAGCTAGGCTGACATTCTATTGACACTACTGGGACCTATACCTCAAGAGTCCACACATGCTGCAATTGTAGGATAGAGGCTCAGTTTTAGGACAAACAGCCGTGCTGTCTTCTGCTCAGCTGTGACTCGTAAGGAAACGTAGGTTGTATGGAGGTATATGTGTGAGCATGTGGTTAAAAACAAGTTAAATGCAGTCCCAGGAGAAGTGGTGTGTAAACCTTGGCACTGGGAATGTCATGAAAAAATCATAAAAATTGGTTCCCTAGAATGTGCAGAGTCTCAGGGAAAGAGCCTGTCGCTTCTTCTTTTTGACTAAAATTAAAAGTCATATTCTGGGTTTGCACAATTGACACTGGGACTGTGCGTTACTGACTGTAAAAAGATTTGGTTCATTTGGTTCGTTCATGCCACTAGGACAGTCAAGAAAAAGTGCTGTCTCTCGATTGTGATAGCTATTCTACATTAAAACCACTGTTTCAGTGAAAACATGGAGCAAAATGAAATTCCTTCTTGGAAAGCTTGCCTTCTGAAATTTATCACCCAAAGGGGTAATCAGGTAATGAATCATGTAATGATATTTTAAGCTGGACACCTTTGTGAGACTCTGATGCAAGTCAAAACTGATCCAAAAGACTAGCATGTTCGCAGGATATTTTTGTGAAAGATCGACCACCCCATCCTAGTGGTGGCAGGTATCAACTGAAACGAGTGTTCTCTTTATTACTCTGGAGGTTGTTAAATGAAAGAGGATGTATAAATTCCACTTCACACACCTCAAACCACACATCTGTGTCATGCTCATGACCTAAGAAGGTGTTGAAGAAAAAAAAAATGCTGAAGGAAAAAAAAAATGTTGAAGAAAAAAAAAATGCTGTTTGAAGAAAAGAGAGGCAGATGCCCATAAATTCCCAGACGCCTCAAGGTCACAGAGCGTCATTTAACACCGGTCAGCGAATTACTGAGCTAGCAGTAGTCTTTGTCACCCTTTGAAACTGTAGTGCTTGCTTTCCCTTGAAGTCCCTTAAAGGGAAATAGGGCGTTTGGTTTAGAGAAAACATCGGTATATTTTAAAGCAATATTTGTGGACGAAGAATGATAGATTATTCAAAATAAGGAAGGACGGTAGCCTTTGTTTTCAAGGAATAAACTTGTCACAGATAGAAATTCAGTTTTTTTTTTGCTCAACACTAATTTGTTCACCCCAGACTTTCCAAAATTCAAACGATGCATCTTTCATTACTCATCACATGCGTAATGTTTTGAGGAGATGAAGCTTTGGTAGATGTCAATTGATGAGACTGAATGGTTTAGCGATGATTACCGTTATTTTCCTTTGTGTGTCATGTTGGTGTATTCTAAACGCCCTATTTTCCCTTCAAAATTTGGCACTTGTCAGTAAAAAATTTAGATCGGGGTTTATTGCGGACTGACTTAAAAATTGTGACGAAAATGAAAGTCTTGTTGTAAAAAGATTCGAAGGATAGATGATCGAGTTGCTGTTTTTCGTGTAATATTACAGATTTCCCATAGTGCAATGCACCATTTTGAACTAGGTGTCTCCTTATAAAACCATAAACTTCTAAATGGAATATGCCATTGCAATAGGCTTTCGCCAAAAGGAGGGAAAACTTTCGTTGATTCGTAGAAAATGTCAATCTTCATTACCAAATGAAATTAAGCTATTTAGTCACATGCTCTTGTAGACTCTGCAATTTTCATCCTCCATCCATGTTGCACGTTTCACAGGATGCTAGACTACGACGCCTCGAGCCGCATCAAACCGTATAACGCCCTCCAGCATTCGTTCTTCAAACAGACCGCGGACGAGAGCACCAATACCAGTAATAGTACTTCAACTAGCCCCGCTATGGACCAAACAGGAACGCCACCCACCACGGAATCTGCTGCTACCGGCCAAGGTTCAGGTAAAGGAAACAGACCTATTCTGTAACGAGCATCATAAAAGAAAGAAAAGAGCTAGGATACTCACAGATAAAAATTCTGTCGTTTGGTCAATCAAGGAAGAATTCGTCCTCCCAATATTTCAAACATTCAAATGATGGGTACGTTCTGCAACTCATCTCGTGCATAATGTTTTTGAGGAGACGAAGCTACAGCTGATGTGTAAAGGTGAGACCGAATGGTCCATAAATGATCAAAGCTGTTTTCTTTGCATCCCACGTTGGCGCATTTTCAACGCAATATTTCCCCGTAAAGAGAATTCAAGCCATAACTGTGCCTGTGATGAATATGGCGTCCAAGCTTCCTCACAGAACCGGTACTAATAAGCAGTTGACGCTCATTAACCATCGTGTATGTGGCACATCAGAATATGTGGTATGGTTTGTTTTTTTTGTGAAAATGTGACAGGTGGTCGCCAACATTTGCCTTGCAAGCTAAGATTCTGTGGTAAATTGTCATTACATACATCGTAATGAGGCATTCTGATGACAGCGAAGCTATTGATCAATAAGTCAACTCTGATTCCCTCATTTTGTACTCTGATTCAGAACCGATGAAATCGAAAAAAAAAAAAAAAAAGCAGCTGTTGAGCTGTTTTTAATTAGCTCACAGAGTTCACCTTATTCACTCTGATTTCATGCCAACGTTAATGACCAATTAATGAGTGTTGACAGAAAACTGAAGCTGTGACCTAGGGTTTACATTGAGGACGTGTGGACGTGTAAAGGTAAATTGTTTGTCCAAGTGAACCAGCCAACCTCATTTGCTCAATGAAAATCTGGGCAGTTCCAAAGGGAACAGGTCAAATTAGGTGCCCTAGAGGTGTTGTGTTCCAGAGTGCAGATGTTGTTGTTTAACATGAAAGTTCTCCCCCTACCTGAGATTTAGTGCCCCCCCCCTCTTCTATTCTTCAATGTCTTTTTTGGTTTCTCCTTTGGTAGGGAGCGGAGCAGGTGGATCGAGCAGTAGAGGTTCCGCCGGGTCAGGGAGCAGGGCACGTTCGGACCCCACCCACCATAACAGTGGGTCAAGTCAATCCGTCGGCAATCAGCACCCCCCCAGCGGTTCGTCGGGGAACATGGAATGTGAATCGTCTAGTCGCACTACGTTATCTCAGTCAGCATCTTGGAGCGGTGGGGATGCCTCAAACTGTTTTACCTCTCAACTTGGTGCCCAGGGGCATGCAAGTTCCCACCCTCATACTCACCTTCCTTCAAACCACTTAAGGAACCCTCACTCGCACACCACGAACAATGTGACGTTACCACAGAATCACCCGGCACGTGTGCCAGCACCTGTGCCCCTCTCGGTGGGTACGAACATTCAGAGCGTCGGTGTTGTACTTCCACAGGTTCAGAACCAGTCAAATCAAAATGTGCAAGGATATATTTACACTAACACTCAATTAGACGGAGGAGGCGTCACCACGTCGGGGAGCATCAGCGTAGCGACGGGAGGAGTGAGTGTGCCCATCGGCGGGTTCGCTGTCACGGGCCATCCGACACCGTTCAAATCCACCGCCCAATCGGCGGCGGCGGCAGCGGCATCCTCCTCGTCACTGAACTACCAGCCGGGTGTAGCAAACAGTGGACAGATTCAGTACGGCTACACAATAGCGCAAACGAATGCTAATCAGGGGCAGCCCTCGTCTCAGACGTCAAAGTCAGGTGGTGACGAATCGCCGATGGTGGGCGTGTGTGTACAAAGTTCAGTGGCGTCGCACTGACATCTGTATATAAGGATAAGTTTTAAATGAAATTTTACTTTAGAGTTTTCTTTTGTTTTTCTTCCTTTCTATTTTGATGGAATCTGTACAGACTGCATTCACTTTTTTTTTTTTTTTTTCCCCTTTTCTTTTTCTTGTGCAAGCATGTTGAGTCACCGAACATTTTGAAGTGCTTTTCTTGTGGCAAAGTACACAGACAGACTTACATACAAGGGAGGGGAAAGGAAGGATGACGATAACACATTTTGAATTGGACAACAGAACTGTCATTCTTTTGAGCATGTGATGATGGTGATTTTTTGGAGGATTTTTTTGTCTGTCAAATCTGGGTCTTAGCTTTCTGAGCCATTGAGAGGAGAACTATGTTTTACAAGAAATAGGGGAGATTAATCCAGGATTTTACCATTGATGAACCTGATGCAGTCAGAGTTGTGTCCGTCGTTCCCGTGATAGCTTTGGGAGTAAGTTCCCAATTAGAATAGAAGAAAGTGTGATGTTCCATCTCCCTTAGCTCAAAGTCTAAATTTTCTGCCAAAGCTTCTCAAAATGCTGGTCAATTTTTGTGATTTGTTCTATTTCACAAAGTAGAGGAAAGAAGTTGGCATCTGTTGACAAAGTATAATTACAGGTATACTTTGCATAAGGCGTCTTGTTAGGTTGGTTTCCATGTATGAACCAGCACTCCCAGAGATACATCTGCTGGCTCATTTGAAGAAAAAAAAAAAATTGCACAAGAAAGTCTTTTCTCACAACCACCAAGAAATTGTCTCTTCTTAGGGTGCCATATTCTGGGCAGTTGTTTCTGCGAAAGAGTTAAGCAACGTTTAATCGTGGAGGATGTCTGAGAGTTCTCACATAAAGTCCTTGCCAAGGTTTCAGCTAATTCGGTCATGTGAGTCAGTCTCCTGCAAACTTCGGGCAAACCTGGATGTGATTTTACCATGTATTAAATCTGGCAATAGTCTTTTAAACAAATATTTTCTCATAACCGGTACCAACAGTATAGCAGTGCAATAAACCTCTTATCCCTTGAAATAGACTTTTTTTTTTTTAAAGTAACCTGGACACCTCAGTTGTGAACACTTTCTCTTGACTGACTTGCGACAACCTTTCTCTCTTTGTCCTTCTCCCTTCCCTGGTATTGTTTGTTTCCATGGTGGTATTAGTTGCAGGCATCTCAGAGCATCTAGGAAGGTATAGTGAAAGATTCTCGTCGCAAAATCTCCATATCCATTGCAAATCCCCCATGTGACAAACCCCGGGTAGATTGGGGTCAGCCGAGACTGAATTATTAACAACCACCTCCCCCCCCCCCCCGAAGAACAACCAAAAAAAACCAGCGCAGACACACACACACAAACACAATGGCTTTAACAAAATTTGGCATAACCTTACTGTGAGCTGTTGCATCATTGCTGGACAGCAAAACGAGACTTTCCTGGTTGATTGTAGGTTTTAGAATGCAGCAGTGGGGTTTTACTGGAGCCTTGATCAACATAGTGATGCACAACAGTTTGATGGGGTGGAGAGGTGGGGGGGCAATGCTGTGCAAAGTCTGCATTCTTAAACTGTTCAGGGTCCACCCAGCCAACCCCTCAGGAACTACCATCCCATCAGGTACAATCTATTGGATTTATTTATTTTTGCCTGTTTATTTCATTGGGTTCGTCTCCTTCCACATGGTAGTTCAGTTTAACCCCATGATCAGTAATTGTCATCAACATTATACCTCTTTTTTTTTTGGGGGGGGGGCAAGGAAATCGAAGGTATGAAGGTTTTACTGTAACATTATTCTCAGGACATCGGCACTGGTAGGTATGACAGTTTCAAAGCTGTTTGTAAATTTATCTGTAGCATTTAAGGACAAAATATGGTCTCCAGGGTAGAGGAAGTGTAAGGCTTAATTTTATTGTCAAACTTTTAAATGTTATAATCTATCGGTGGTCTACTATTTCTCGCAAATCCACTGTGGAATTGAAAGAGTGAGAATAGTAGTCAGTCCCTTTCTGGAAACAGTCGTCCATCAAGTTGTCCATTCAGTGGTTTTTTTTACATTGCTATTAGTAACACGTTGATAATTCCAGGCTAGATGCGATTAAAATGTGTTTGGTAAACTTGGGTCAGTCCACATTTCCAAGTTTCTCGAATGAGAAGGAAATCTGTGTCATGCAGTGGTGAAATGTCATAGCAGGTTCCAGTCTGGGGGCGCGAAATATGAACCTTTCGTTATCCTTGTTGTTGGAATCTGTATTTTTTAAACTGCCCAAAGATGTTAGTTACCAGGAACGATTTTCTAAGACTGCAGAGATAAGTACTAAAATAAGGCAAGACCTGGTAATCCTTTAATGTAGTAACTTCAGTATTGCTTGTTGAACCCCAGAAGAAAGGGTGTGGGGTAACTTTGTGTGGAAACTAGATGAATGCTTATACTAACATCAAGACTTTATTCTCTCTCTAATTCTCACACCCCTACACTAGCAACTGCCCTCACTTTGCACTCAGCCGTCGCTAGAAAGCGAGTTTTGAGTCAAATTTGAAAGTCTCATCAGTTATGAAGTGGATGGCACACTGATGTCCCTTCTCTGATCTTGTCCTCCCTTAGTGTGACCAACAAGAGGAACAGGCCTGACCTCACTTGCATTGCATAAGCTTGTGAATTCAGATAAAGGTCTTAGTGTTTAGTCCCTTTTTAAAAATTACTGTCACTAAGGTTGTTATAATCCACAGTCTCTAGTTCTGACAGATTTTCGCATACTTTATCATCTCCAAAATTCATTGCAGTTACTTGTAAGCCCTAGTAAGCCTCAGGAACAGCCCATTAGTTCCAGTGGCCTCCGTCTGTCACACTCTCTTGCAAGTGGTCGAGCAATACCATGGCGAGATTCCTACCAAAGGGTGCTGGTTTTTAGTTTCTGGATTATGCTGTGGTTATTATGAATTAAAAAAAAGCTGGTTTTAATCAAAGTTATTTGTGTGTCTCATTAACTGATGTATCTGTCAGCAAGGGCAAACATTTGTTTGAAGCTGTTTCCTTTCCTTCTTTCCCCACCCCTCTCGTCCCCTCCTCAGCTGTTGTTATAAAAGAGAGGTATGCTCTGGTTATGTCATTTCACATATATGTCATTTCACATCTAAACAACACCAACTAAACACCAAAATGTTAAATGGCCGTTCCCTGAGAGCGAGGTAATAGTCTGCTTCGAGTCTTGTCTACACTCATCACGCTCTTTTAACACTTCCAGTGCATTCAGATAAGCTCTGTTATTAATTTGCTTTTGTTTTAAACCTTTATCCGATGTGAATGCATCTGCCACTGTTGATGGCATACTATCCATGTTTATATTTCTCTCCCTCACAGGTTCATGAAAGTATTTTTTCTTCAGTCAATTTTGACCGAAGATCATTGAACATTACCGCTGCTGTGACTTTCATGATAGTCTTGCTTACTAACACACTTATAGCATAGATGTTTATCAGCCTAGTGTTATACATAGTCAGAAGGTAACTCGAGCAGCGCAACTTGAACACCATTTAAAAGTGAATACTCTGTACATCTGGCAAAGTCTTCTTTTTAAGATTTTCCTGTTTTTCTTGGGTGATGAAAGGGTAGCCTTGTAGATACGGTAACACAGAAACTATTTCATTTCTTAAAGTTTTAAATGGATTTTTTCAGTCGTCATCTCCTTTTTAATTTTTTTTTTTCAAGATTTGAATATTTGTAGATTTAAGCAACTTTTCAAGCTTTATTATTGAACTTTTTTAGATGAAATTTCTAATTTATTAAATCAGAATGTTGATATGGCTAAGTGGCTAAGTGAAGTTCTGCAGTCCCTCATATTGAGTCTCATCTGCTGACATGGTTACTTTTCTATTTCTACCCTATAGGGTGCCATCTCCTTCAACAGCCATTAGCATTTTGTTGGCAGGCTCATAGTCAGCTCAAATGCCAGTTTTTGGTTCCTTGCAGCTCAATAGGGTCACGTCTTTTGTTAATCGTAGAATTTCCCAGAGTTTGTTCCTTCGTGGACTATCCGGTTGGAAACTTGATACACAACAACCCCAGTCGGCAGAACCGTGGGAAAGTTCTTCCGAAAACCACAAATGAGAGCATATAATTGGCTGCCATGCCGTTTTGGCCAGATGAAGTAAAGGGTGGGATGTGAAGGCTCCGGTGGG
This sequence comes from Stichopus chloronotus, assembly GCA_021234535.1. Lineage (NCBI taxonomy): Eukaryota > Metazoa > Echinodermata > Holothuroidea > Aspidochirotida > Stichopodidae > Stichopus > Stichopus chloronotus. The sequence goes on from CM037842.1 coordinate 15,331,092, forward strand.
TTTAAGGTTCTGTTATATCACTTAGTGTCAATAACCATCACCACCATGATCTGTCTGGCACCAAGAATCAGGCAAATTGGAATCAATCTCTTTGCAATCTGATCCTGGGTTTATGAAGACAATCAAAAATCATTTAAACTGCAGCACTGATTGCACGTGATGAAGTAAAATCCCATCTGGAGTGATCGTCCTATTGCCCGGAGGGGGGGGGGGGGGAGGAAGGGGCGGACGTTACAGTATTACAAAATCTCACATGGTGCAAACCATGGTATGGTCATATTTGATTTGGTTTTCCAGAAATGTCATGTCAGGTATTGGTTGATGATCATTCCTAATTTAGGAAGTGAAATCAAGATACCATCTGGAAGATTTCAGCATCATGGTTTGTGCCATGCGTGACACGGATAGACCGGATTCCCTTCTGCTGTTCGAAGTCGAGCATAAGATGAGCATAGGCGGAGGTTAAAGGGGCTCATTGAGTTGATATTAGTAAGGTTGCGTTGATTTAGAAGGGTGCAGATGCATGACAATATTGATAATTAGCATAACTTGTCAAGTTTCACATCCAATAGTTGTGAAAACTCAAAACTTTTTGAATTTTTGACCCTTGTACCGGTTTTGCGAATTTGAGTAAGTACTAATAGCAAAAGTGTCTCGTCACGAATTTCAAAAACCAATTAATTACTCACCCATTGATGTTTCATTGTATGTGAAACATTTGGATCCGCTTAGTTTGACCAGTTGTCATTAGTATGTGAAGGAAACTTGTCAGGTTTAGAAAAATTAAATGAACTTTGCGAACCAACTGAGTGAGCCTCTTTAAATATTCTGTAGGGAATTTCCACATATCTGTCTTTATGCGATTTTATACCGAAGACAGTCATCTAATAAAAAAGTGCTTTTAAACGGATAGGTTGAGTAGGGGTTTTGTTTTCAGATGGACATTTGTTCATATGGCTTTTATTCTCAGAATTATGATTTTTTCCTTATCGAATTATAATTGTTTTTAGAAATTGTTTGGATACACTTTTGTGCATTAATTTTAATCGTTTTTATGGTGGTATGACAGCATGTTTTCTGTTTGAAGTACCCTAAACCCAGAGGGGAGGCTTGGCTGTTCACGTTGCATTTTTTTTTTTAATGGCTGTGTCAGTGTGGCCGACAAATATGTCACGTTGGGGTAGTTCTCTTGAAAGTTTCCTAATGAATGCTGTGTCTTTAATAGAAGAGATTATCCACAATCATGGATGAATAATGGATCAAAGGCCAATTGCTGTGTATAAAAGTGTCCCTGCTTTGTGGATACCATTTTCCCATTTTTTTTTTTAAATTGTTGGACATGCCAGATGACAAATTTTAGCTTTCCGTTCTGACCAAACTAAAGTGGACATTGTGTGTGCTGGATTAGAAAGTAAATAGAAGGAAAAAAAAGAAGCTAATGTTGATTACTGTCATAAAAATACATTCGTGGGCCATAAAACAACAAAGAGACCATTCTACACACACACACATATGCACAGGTACACACACACCAAATGATGAAATGAAACCGGTCTTAGCTTTATTACTACAGTAGTACCTCTCATTTCGATAGGCATGTGCGAAAGTTGGGATTGTTTTTTTTTTTTGGAGGGCAGGGCCACAATTTACATTTTTTTTTCTTAACCTCATGTAGTGTCAACGTCTCCGGTAAACCAACGTTCCTCTGTCTAGACTCCCCTTCTCTTCTATTTCTCTCTCTTGATAAACAAATCATTACTAGTCGTTAAAAAAAGGAAAATATTAGTAGGATGGATTTTGATGGTGTATTAGATGTTTTAAGTAAGAAAACAAATGAAGTGTTCTGAAGTACCCTCCCGTGTCAGATCGAGAAACAAAAAAAATCATTATTTGAGTGACAAGATGGTTTTTACCCAGAATGCAGCTCATTGGTGTACTGTCGCTGATGACGATGATGTAAGCCTCTGTAAATAGCAATACCCGTTATCTTCCAAGTGACTCACTTAATTTAAATAAAACCTCCAAAATATGTGCGATTCTGTCCTGTTGCCATGTTTATTATCTGGTTTCTACTATATTTTTAAGTTTTAGATAGTAGTTTCTCTTTGTGCACATGCCACCCTGTAATGGTGGTTATGCTGTCGCAACCAGTGACGTGTGCGATCATTCGGTGCTGGCTACAAAATTCGGTAGCTTTGAGTTATGGTGCCATGATGTCATGAAGGAAGGACGGGGGGGGGGGGGGGGGGGAGTGGTTAGAGAATACGTCACCTTGCCGATATATAACCCTCCAACAACCCCACCAGACAAATATTTGAACGCATCGAGAGGAACCTCTCCCCCCCCCCCCGACCCACAAAAACAGGGAAGTTTAAAAGCATTAGATGAAAAAAAAAGAAACGTGTAGAAATGTGTTTCCTATTTGATCTTCCGTCAGTGTGCGAGATCTAAAGGGTGCAGGTCGGTTTCTTGGCTGAAGGCGCTGTCCTATTATGTGTCACACCATTCCGGCAACGTGTTCGTCTTTCACCTGATAGGGAAACGTTGCGTTTAACATGCACCAACATGGCAAGGAAAATAGCTGAAAACATCGTTCAACCATTCAAGTCTTATCAATGAACATCTGCCAAAGCTTCACCTCGTCAAAACATTAAGCATAAGTTACAGAAGATGCAACCTTTGAAGTTTTGAAAGTTTGGGTTAACAGATTGTTCATGGGCAACAAGTAAATTGAATTTCTACCCAGAAACTTATTTCTTGAAATGAATTCAATGGAACAAAGTCTTGCCTTATTTTAGAAGTCTATCGTTCCGTGTCCATAAATGTTGTTTTCTTTTTGTTTTCTGTGAAGAACATACAAGATTTTCCCCTACGTGTAAACAAAATTTTCAAAACTATGAAAATGGCTGGTATATGGTCTGAAAGTCACATTTCTGTGGCGGTCGCTTCTTCCTTTGAAGAATGAACATATCGATGTAGGCTGCAAATATGAGGCGCCGTATGTGACAAAATGTTTTGCCAAATACATTGATTACACATTCAGATATATGTCATTTATAACCCGAAATATATAGTTTACTGGCAAAACTCACATATGTATGTTACATGTAATCTATTTACATTTTCCATAACCTTTACATATTGTGATAATCCATATACATTTATCACTCTCGAGTATAATGCACAATTTTGTTATATGCGGCATTCCGTATAATTTTGTCACTCTCGGCGAGATTAGAGAATTATATGTTACTACCACGCGAACGACACGCGAATAGGAGGGGCTGTAGTGAATACTGAATTACAAGGGTGGAGCAAAGTCAGAAACAGAGGTGGGACTATGAATAGAGATGAAGTAGAAAAACACATGGTGCAGTAACATACACAGATAACTATTTTCTAGGCTGCGTCACCCTACTCACACCTTGGTCACTCTAGGCTGGCAATTCTGAAAGTGTTGGTTCAGTGTCCGACATGTGAGTCACACCATCGTTGGTCAGTGACCCACGAATGACTGACAATGCCAGAGGTTAGGGGTAGTGGGTTGCATCAATCAATTGATAAGTACATTAGTAGGCCCGTAGTGCTACCCTGGGACAACCCAGGTCTCATTTCACCCAACGAGGCCCAGGGTTTGGGTTTGGCTACCCAACTTCAGGGCTGAAGAACCCCCCCCCCCCCTTAAAAAAAGTACAAAGGGGAATCATATTTGGTCTGGCTTTTAAAATCATCTCCTGTCATGAATGTAAGTAAAATCATTTCTATTTAATTGTTTACTTCTTCTGAAGTATTTCTACTGTACATGCATACACAGCCCACATTATATCTCTTTGCAAATTGCAATGGGTCAAAAAGGATATTCATCATCATGCAGAGGGTATGGTATTTAAGAAATTTTAAATTAACTTTTCGATCAGACTTGTTCCCTCCCTCGACAAAAATTTCAAATCTGTTGATAATTGCTCACAGGGTCATAGCCTAGACCTTCCCCTTGGATCAAATTCTACCTCTGCCATCAGTTTGCTAATGCTTGGACTTACGTCTAGCCTATAATTGTGTGTTTTTTTTTACCTTGGCCGGCCAGAAAATTCACTGACTTCTCGCGGACACTGGAAGTGGTAATGGGAATCCTCATCGTCTTCTCCTACTAATACTATTGCGGATAACTGTGTTTGCGCATTTTGCATTGATGAATGGAGCTGTTGCAGTCTTGTAACGATGTTGGCCTGGTTTTCTTGAACTTCTTGTGTCTGTGGTCGCAGAACATCGATGGTAACCTGTATGAGGTTTCACCAATCCGTCTTTGTATAATATAAGCTCTTTGCTCATCTGGTACATGGCTACGCAGCAGAGAAATTGCATCCCTGTAAACGCTAGAAGTTGAGGAAAACGCGGCAGCAAAGCCATTCACGTCCATTACGATTTTACTTTAGGCTTGACGTTAGGCTTACTTGTGATTAACATTTATACGAGTACTTTAGGCCTTATCCTATGCATGTGAAGACCCGCTGCTCATGCGCACAGTAGTCGTATAAGCTCCGCCTTGTTGTAGTTTTCTCCACCCTTGTAGTTCAGTATTCACTACAGCCCCTCCAATTCGCGTGCCGTTCGCGTGGTAGTAATATATAATTCTCTAACCTCGCCAAGAGTGACAAAATTACACGGAATGCCGCATATAACAAAATGGTGCACTATACTCGAGAGTGATAAATGTATATGGATTATCATAATAAATAGAGGTTATGGAAAATGTAAATAGATTACATGTAACATATATATATATATATATGAGTTAAACGAGTAAACTATATATTTCGGGTTATAAATTGTATAAATCTGAACGTGTAATCAATATATTTGGCATAACATTTTGTCACATACGGCGCCTCATACGCAAACACAATCTTGGTGGGTTTACATAATAACGCCCAGTGTATTCACAAGGCAATCGCCAGTGGGCGCACACTGCTGAGGACACATGTGTTAGACAAGACATTCACATAATAATTCACGTAGTCCTGATCATAACGTGTGTGATATATTCACCCTGTTCGAGTATTTTCCATGCACTCACCATGTAAGTAGGCCAACTTGCAACTCCCTGCTCCGAGGAAGTACTTCCAAACATACACAGGGCAGCCTTACCGGGGACTGTTTGCTTGTTTGTTTAGTTGAAAAGGGGTTCGGTAGGGACATACTACGTCCTGATCTTGGACCCTGATGAGAAAAAAAGGCTGAGGACAAAACCCTAAGCCCTGCTAAATGGGCCATAATGAAATTATCTAACGCATTCTAAAACCCATTCACACTACTAGAGAGAACCACATACTCGGGTAAATTGTTCCACTCATTGACGGCCCACCCTTTGGAAGAAAGAAGTTATGACATCCATTGACTCTATTCTGGAGTTTGAGGCCTGTCTTATAACAATTATTGGCAAATTAAAAGAAAAAACAAAACTTATCAGAAAATTCCACTTATCACACCCATGAACAATCTTAAAAACCTGAGTCAGATCTCCCCGTAGCCCCCTCTGTTCAAGTGAACTGAGGTTTTGATTCCGTAACCTATGATATTGAACTCCCTTTAACGAACTTATCAACCCAGTAGCCCCCCTCTGTACTTTCTCAAGTTCTTCCTTATCCTTTGAAAAGTATGGATTCCAAGCTTTACACTGCATACTCAAGATGGGGCCTAACCACCTGCTTGTAAAGTCTATAGCCTTATTAAGAAAATTGAAGTTTATTTTGATCATACCCAAAACCCTATTGGCTCGTTTAGCTACCTCTGTGCATTGACATGGTGTTTGCAAGGATGAGTCAATACAAATATCCTAGATCCAATTCAATAGACAACTCCTGGTGAAACTTCACAATTCGGGGTATACGAAACTTCGTGTTATGACTGTCATGTGCATTACTTTGTATTTGCCTATACTGTTTTTTTTTTTGTTTCTTTTTCCTTCTACCATTTTCTGGTACACCCACTCTGAATTTGAAAGGCGAAAAAGTGGTGTCGTCCCATGTTTCTCGAACGAAAAATGCAGCCAGTGGAATGATTTTTTGTTTTTTTTTGGGGGGGGGGGAGGGGGGAATATTCGTAAACGCGCGTGAAAAGCAATTTCAAATGATGGAATGATGGTTAATATAAATGTCGTACTTATTATGAGGATGGCATTCGCAATTTCATTCCTGCAGTGGAATTTTGATATTCGTATTTATTAACTTACTTAAATAAGATAGTAAGTATTCTCATCTGAGCAGGTTAGCAGCTTCTGAACCGTCCTCAGATTCTCATACCTACTTTTTTCCCTTCATCCCCATTTTGGCAGTTAACTTTTTCTTTGAACAAAACTCAATAGCACCGCGTCTATCATTTCTTACATTTTGAAAGAGCGACACCCCTTTCGGACTACAGTCTCGCCAATAGCTACTTTGAAAGCAACATAAACACTAACGCAGAATTTATATTTGAAAATTAATGGTTGTTACTAGGCTATACGAAGTAGTTGACCCTGCGTTTGTAGTGACATGAACCAGTACAGATCTCACTGGTGTATCAAAAACATGCTACTCAACTCTACCTTCTTTTCGGTATCGGAAATTGTAGAACTTTTGTGAAACGAGGGTTAATTAGCAACTTTCCCTTTGAACGAAGCATTGCGTTTAGTATGGGCACGTTAATTTCACGTTGATCACCGTTGTTACGGTGTCAGCGATTACCGACCTGTTTCGACAAACTGAATATTCATGACTAGTAAACCCATGAAAGGATTGGCTGCTTCCCATTGGCTTGCTCACAGAAGTGGTGAACAGGTAAGTTGAATGAAAACACCTCAAACTGACTTGAATGGACACCTACTAATCCTATTCAGCAGAGGTTATTCGGTCTATTCATTTCCCTCCTGACGTCTAGTCACCTGAGTCTGAGGTTGGCTAACGCAAAGAATATACCAAAAACACAACCACACAATTCCGATTTCACACCTTTTTTCTTCTATGAGAATTCTAAATTTTATGGCAGAATTGATTCCTAGAGACCGTTTAGTCTCCAAAATTGCCTGAATGGTGCAGTTTAAAAACGTACTTAAAATTTTGAACCTGAAAATTTAACGTTTCCATTTTTTTTTTAATTTTTTGCATACATACGCGCGCAGTCACTTTTAACTGGAAGTTAACCGTCACAGTCCCGGTGAGAGGCTTGCTGCCGCCGCTTTTGCATGGGCGTTCGTCCACCGAGTGGTACGTGCCACACAGTAGGACTTTCTTTGCTCGGGCTGTGCAGTGTACCACCGGTTACACCCGGGTTCGCACTAAGTAACCTTACTGTGTCGTAAAGTGAGGTGTGGGGGGGGGGGGGGGGGACGCTGGCGGGATATTGGCGTAGCCAGGATTTCTCAACATCTGGTCCAAACTTGAATGATCGAATAGTCGAAAGGACCGTGCAGACCGAAGATGACCAAGAGTCCGGGGATGTGAGGAACACATTTCATTCAGGAAGGTTCCATATAGGGGAAAGGGGGCAAAAACTACTTGATTAAGACAATAGCTTTCTATCTAATCCGCATAATCTGTCACCAGTTGGAGCTTAGACAATTTGTTTTACAGAAAATAATTGCCAGATTGCAGGAAATAGTACTTCGCATATCCATTTTCAACATAATGAATTTTATTGAAGATAATTTTGTGGTGACCAAATCGTATGGTTATTTCAGATACCACCTTTAGACTAAGCGGAGCGCCACCCTTTGGTTGGAGTTTACGTCGAGAAAATTTTTGACAAATAAACTTACCAGAGGATATGAATAGTAATGACACCCTACATAATCTCATGTCTGAAATCTCGCAATTAGTGAGAAAATAATAAGAACTATCTAAACCGAGTACAATCATCGGTTGGGGCGCCAGACTTACCTAAAAAAAAAAAGAAGAAAAAAATGGATAAAAATATCCCTTAAGCTGAAGGGGATCGCCCCTTCCCATGCTCCGCTAGTAAGTTGGAAATAGATTTTAGGTCAGGATTTTCTTGGATGGAAAGTTGTTCTTTATCATTATTGATTTTTTTTTTTTTTTTGAGCCAGTCTATCCGTAACCAACTGGTTAATTAAGTTGTCCTCAAGCATTCATGGCAACTGCAAAGGCTCAACGAATGACATTTCGCGGAACCGGGACTGAGATGTGATGCCCGGCTATTCGTTGAATATTTGCAAAATGAGGCGTTCACTTTCCCGTAATGACGAGGCAGGTGGGTACCTTGATCCTCATAAGCAGGATATTTCAGGGGAAAAAACAAACACTATCGAATAGACGCCGTTACTTCCCCAAGTCTCAAACAGTGTCTTCAAAGTTTTCGAGTACCTGGCTCATTCAGTTTTTCAATTCGATATATGTTTCAATCGATGTTTGCAGATGACGACATAAACTTTTCGTAACACCAAAGTTTAATTGACACGATCACCTATAATCAACGAGGTAGGATACAGAGATTGTAATGTGCACCTTGTATGTACTGCATCTAGACTATTTTGTTTTCAAAAGGAGATGGGGGGGGGGGGGGGGTGCTGGAACATGAATGTGGAAGTCATGGCGGATCATTTAAAACAACATGACATTGTGATACTGAATTGCAGTATGCCCGTATTACAGTTGGGCACGTAGAGTTTGGACTAGACCTAAGGAAACTGGGAATTGTAGGAAGGCTAAACGGAACGTCAGCATCACAGAAAATGTTTTACAAAGATACTACGTAGAATGTCGGATTATACACTATACATCCATTACATTGTAAACATTGTAATTTTCACCTTACGATATAGTCAATGGAGAGTCGGCGGATACTGGTCCGCCACACCAAAGTGCAACCCGTGCCCAATGTGCGCTGCTAACCAGGCTCAAGTTACATTTCATGTAACCGGTTTATACTGAGTGGAGAGAAGCGATCAACGTAGCGATGACACGTATAAAAAAGAAAGTAAAAAAAGGTTCTGGCATCGTTTCGTTACGTTAAATATATAGGCCTAATATTTAAATAACCATCTTACCTGCAAGTTTCGTTTCGTTCGTGAATATACGCCTACATGTTTATCCCTGCACCGAGTCGTGCAAACTGTCAGGGCAGACAGGCCGTCATGCAGTGCGCCATACAGCGCCATATTCTAGGCATATCTTACATGTACATCATACGGGCAAGAATTTCACCATGCAGGTGCAATTGCTTCAGGTAATTTTAAAGCATGGGATACTGTATTACATTTTTTAATGCTTTTCTTTACTTTTCTATTATTTTTTTTATTGGTGAAGGGAGGTGGGGTAGGCATGGCCTCCTTATGCCCATGTCTAGGCTAGTACGAAGGGATGGTGAATAATCAATTCATTGCGTCGTGAGTAAACTCCATAATTACTATTGTGACGTAGTCGACACACTGTGCTTTATTAACGCATATTTTGCATTATATATATTAGTCATAAGACAATGTCTTCGTTTTGAATCCCACCTTTAAACTTGCTCGTAGATTCCGACGAAGCTAAAATAGTTAAGGAAGGAAAAACACGTAGGCATTCGAGACTGAATAAATGTTCACATATGAACATCTCGGATTACAGACTGTCTATCAGCACCAAAGGAGGTACGTGTTTTTGTTCATGAGCTGTCACGTGATTTCTTGTCAAGGTCAAAGCGAATAAATGCACCTGTCGAGCGATGTCTTGGTGTTTTACATGGCATTGCAGTCCGAGACCACTTCTCAAGACTAAACTTCCTTGGACTTAAAGATCGCTTACGATATTTAGCCGTATCAGGTGACTAAATCACGATTCCTTTTGTTTTATGAATGCCAAAGGCCAATGAATGTCAAAGGTCACTTGAGATCAACTCACAGGGATCACTACCTGAAGACAAAATGAGAAACAGTAATGATAATAATATGGTTAAAAGGATGGTCTAGCTACAAATTTAGCTTGCATATGTTAAAGAGTAAGTTTATCCAACCATTCTGGTGAAACTTCGATTTAGTTCCCATGTGTGGTTCTCAAGATATAACCAGTTGAAGTTACCTCCTTTTCTACCAACTAAGAACTTGAGGCAAGCAGAAGTGACATCATCTCCTCACATGGCTAAATATTCTTTTGTCTTCTTCATTATTGAATTTATTATTTTGACCTTGAAATCAATAGGTGGTCAGCTTAGGTACTGGTTATGTGAAGGTCGCAAAACTGTCATACCCATCATACATTCACATTGTGATAGCACCAGATATTGAAGTATTAAATTTGGTGTAAATTTTAAAGAAAAACATAAGATGCTTTGTCAATGTGGGGAGATGACATCACTTCTGCTTGCTTCAAGTCAACTGTTCGTAACAAATTTGGCAACTTCAACTGCTCATATCTCCGAAACCACACATGTGAATTGAAAGGAAGTTTCACTGTAATGGTCAGATTAACTTACTCTTCAACATATCAAAGCTATATTTGTGACTAGACCATCCTTTTAAAGAATCGTCCACGACTGGTATTGCTTGGTAATTTAATGGTCCTTCTTTTACGAAAGATAAATGTTAAGTTCACAATTTTCTAAAATGTGATTTTTGTTAGTTTTTTTTTTTCCAAAGACGAATACCTCTGGGGCCAACTGTAACGAAAATATGGACCTAACTTTGTGGCAACTAGGATTTGCTCATGGGGTGTTAGAAAGGTCACGGTAATTAAAAAGGGTATACATAGCCTAGAAGGCTATTACATAGTTGCCAAAATGTAGAATTATTGTAACCATCTCCGTATATGAGGTTGTCTCATGGTTTGTAGTTATTTTGCTCTGTCAGCATTTGGCACTACCTTTAAAGTGATTGCGCGTGTACACGAGAAAAATCAGAGGAATGAGACAAATTTTAAATGTAAACGTGAAGTTGTTCATGGACGGAATACGTCATTCAATGAACGAAAATGACATCAACCACCTTGAAAAGCAACGGAAGTGACATGAAAAACAGTAAACACAGAAATCATGTTTGAAAACTAACGTTTCTTGGTTATAAACGCCTACATAATGAATATGCAAGAGTGCAGGTCTCACATCAGGAACATGATACTCAAGTTGTCGCTCGGTGTCGGGACTTTAATTTTTTTAAACGAAGCACCGTATTCACATAATAACCTACACACTAATGGTCTCATCGTGGTGTCAGCGCCGTCAGTTGTTTTGACCAATGAATGTTTATTACCGGTGTACCCCCCCCCCCCCCCCCCCCATTGGCTTGGAGAACAGCTCACGGTTCAGTTCAACTGAACCGTGAACCGTACACACTGTCAACCGTGTACTACATTATCGTATTTAACACTTTCTGTCGTTCTGTTAGAAGACACTTAAAAATCACAATGCAGAATTTACCACCTGTTTATTATCCTATTTATTATCCAAAAGCTACCTATTTATTATCCAAAACTGTCTGAACGGTGTAATTGAAATACATACTTAACTTTTGGACGTCAAATTTCAAATATTTTTTTTTAAAAACTATTTGCCTACGCACGCAATCACACAAACGGACCTCCCTTGTATCAACCTGTTCAAATAGGACGCTACAAGGGTCAGAAAGTGTCTGCTAACTTCTTACAGCGACGCCTGCATTGATGTCAATTCCCGGGGACTTTTTCTTTGAGTCACATACGGTAAACAATGTACACTGAAGTTGAAGTAGAGTGGTGGTAAAAACAGGAAAGCCAAATGCAGATCTCCCAATGTCCCATTGTAAAGTCGGGAGGGGGGGGGGGGGGTAGAGAATCTGCCAACAGTTCAACGACTTACATAGTGGAAAGACGTCTGATGTCACCTATTACACTGTAAAAAATGTCTGTCATTTGGGAAGACCCGAACTAAAGCTTAATGATGGGTACTAAGCTGCTAAGGAGAACAGTCTAAAATGCGTTTGCCTGTGGAGGCTTGCTGTATGAATTAGGCCTCCGTCAGAATCATGCGTAATGTCCCTGTTATATTTACGGCTGTTGCATTCCTTGTATGTGTGCGTTCTACTTTTTCTTTTGTCTTTTCAAGTGTAAGATCTCTTTTTCTGCTTAGAGCCGGTAGCAAATATTGTTATGCGCATTAACGATTTAATTCAGGCCCTAAATTTACACATGCATGGAATGTTTACTTTTAGAGACACGTTGAAAAACGTTATACATGATACACAAACAAGAGATTTCCCCCTCCCCACCAAAAAAAAAAAACCGCTGAAAAAATATCTATTGTCCTTGGATAAATTGAAAAACGAAAGAAACGTTTACAATACGGAACCCGGAGTTTTGCATGCATATTAACTTCCTTCATGCAAATTACAGGTTTCGAAGCGGGACACAATTTACCCTTTATCCAACACCAACAGAAAGAAGACGAGAATGACGTCATGTGTCACGTGCTGAAAGCCACATTTCTGAATAGCTGTTGGTTGTAGTAATGTCTGCTGCTCGTATCAGTTAAAAACACAAAACTTTGGCCTAAGACGTGGCGGAGGGGAATCAAGGGGCTGGAAGTGCGTAGCGGGAGTGTTTCTATGGTTCCCAGAGAAAAGGGACCTTAATTAAATAATGTGACGGGAAGATATTAGTCTGCCTCTGCTGCAAAGGCGCACCCTTAAATTTCAACTAGAGTGGTTACATAAAAATAAATGTCCTCGCCCCTCTAGGTGGTTACATAAAATAAATATCCTCCCAGCCCCCCTCCACCCCCCCCCCCTTCTGTCCGATCGCCGGAAATCGCCCTTACTAGGCTCAATATGTGCACTCCGAGAAAAGGGAACTGTCAGAATTTTTTTTTTTCGAATGAAAAAGTCTTCTCCTAACATTATTGGAGGTTTTTCGCTTCAAATGTCTGACACAGTTTGATGACGGCTGTGAAGTACTGGCTTAAGTTTTGATGGCAGAGCAGAGCATGGGCGACACTATCATTGTTCTCTGGATGCGAAAAGGTTTGAGTACTCAAACATTCCTATTCCCTCCCTACCTTTCCTTTCTTTTCTCATTTATTGTCTTCACACCAATTTAATTGATAACTTCTTTTTTTTCCTTCGTCTTCGGCATTTTGCCCCCACCCCGGGCACTACACCCACGTGGCGCCACTACTCTCAAGGGAGACATGGTACAGCATGTATGTCAAACTTTTATGTCAGTATTATACCAATGAAAAAGAAAAGAGGAGACAGTAAAAGAACTAAGGCAAGCAAGTGGTTAGTTTCAAAACTATTTTTATAGTACCGTAGTAGACATGAAGATGTATGTGATCAGGTTTTTTTTTTTTTTTTTCTGAGTTGGTCTTTTCAATACAGAGTTCCAACAGCTACCATTGGGTTTTGACTAACTTCATTAGACTCAAGTGAAAGGATTTACTTTAAGTTGGGGGGGGGGGGGACTGAACGGGTGGCACCCAAAGAATGTGTTGCTTCTCTTTTACTACAACGCTCACGAGCAGCTCAATCACGAAAGTTTGTGTTCATTTTTTCACACCTCGCCTTCCACCACAAAACCACAATTCCACAAAACGGAAACTTAGCACAGATGATCCCCCACAAGTTCCACCAAGAATTTCTTTACCGTCGTTACATCTGGATTCGGCGTGGAACACTCTACCCATCCGCCGCCCCCATGCATAACCTTTATCGGACACTGGAAACACACAAACTTATATATTGGACTACCGCCGAGTCAGCGCACTTTCATGGTTTAAACCTTACTGATCATACTTTAGAAAGATATGCTACCGTTCGCGGCCGGTTTTACAACCAGTTTATCTTCAGAAAAATCTCGTGCACTTGTGTTTCAATATTTTTTTAAAATTTTGAGTAGGCCATAAACTCATACGTTAGAGCTAGTAGCTAACTATGGCCAGCATGCCGTCCTGTGGCCTTCTTTCAGATTGGTTGCAGGCACAATACGAGAAAGAAGACATATACCATGTAATTCCTGATTCGCCTATATATTTCGCTAACTCAGTATACTGTCAACGATACCTTATAAATATAACAGCGATTTTCCATCCATCCGTCCGTCCGTCCGTCCGTCCGTCCGTCCGTCCGTCCGTCCGTCCGTCCATTCATCATCATCATCATCATCATCATCATCATCATCATCATCATCATCATCATCATCATCATCATCATCATCATCATCATCATCATAAAACAAAAGCCTGAAGTACCTAGTTGTCCAAATTAGAGGGCGACAAACACCAAGCTGACTTCGAAAAACACCGTCAGTCATAGCTATTATCTGGGATACTTTCAGAAATTCCCACAGAAGTGATGATGACAGAACGATCAGAGTGAATAAGGGGTAAAAAGGCCAGATACGTTAAAGTAATGTACCTTGATTCAGCCTTATGCACTATGCTCACTTTACACGTGTTAACGATCCAAGAGTGGGACCATATTTACCCCATCTGCAGTCAGATCCACCCTTCATGTCCACACGAAAAATTTCTGGTCGGGCTATGCTAAAAATAAAAAGAAGAAGAAGAAGAAAGGAATCGAAGACAAGGAAAACAAGTAACCACCTTCCCAAGTGTAAATCAGGACTTCATTAGCCCATTGATATTAATTTTTGTTGTTATCAGGCGAGGGGATTAAAACACAGACAAGTGATCCGTGAGAGGCTGATGTCAAGAGGATTTTAACTCCTTCCCCCCCCCCCTCCTCCATTGTAATCAAAACAAAACAACGTATACATAAAGACCCAGCCCCCCCCTAATAGTTCCCCATGACCAATTCGGCTTCAAAGGATGTGAGGTGGGCTTGGGACTGAGAAATTGCAGATCGCAATGTGGTCTTATTATGGTCTTGTGGAAACGATGGAGTTCCATAAACATATTGCTAACCGAGGACATGTCACGTGACATTTTCTTTGTCCCAGTTTATGTGGAAAGTAAAGTCATTACAAGACATGCCGTTTTACATGTAACATTCGTTATCATGTGAAGATCATAATGAAGTACAGCCACAGTCGAAATGTGAATGTGCAGGTATTTCACTCTGAAAACTCGTCTGAAAATGATGGGTCAATTATTATGTGCAAGATTTTAACATCCTGAAATTTCGTGTGATCATTCTGAGATTTTTTTTTTTTTTGAGTTTTAAAAACCGTTAGGCCGCGTAACGGAGCAGGGCCTGCTCGGGAGGGGTGGTAGTTACTAATTAAGTACTCCACCGAATGCTTGACGGATGGAAATGGCAGATATATGGATGACAACCTTTACAACCCATCGCATCCATAAACAGTGGTGTTACGGTAATCGTAACCACAGCTTTCTAGTTAGTTGTTTGTGTCTGAGAGCACGGCCATTGACATACAATTCTGTCTCTAAAGAACCACACCGCTATAGGTTAAGAAGTTGGAGTAACCATAAGGCCAAAAAGGTTGAGACAGGAGATACACTTCCTATTCTTTCTCCGCTTGATGACATGATGAAATTTACCTCCAGGAGTTTTACCCATACCTGTAACGAAAATCGCCGTGATAGCTGCCGTGCGTAGGACTACTTATGTTCTCGAAAGCCAGTCTCGCAGCCCTTACACATAGCGCAAAATGTATTGATTTATATAATTATATATTTACACATACGTAGTGTTCTCTGTTCTTTAACTAATTCAGAGGTCAGAGGATATCATGTTTACCAGTTCTCCCCTGCCCCCCTCCCACCCCCGTCATAACAGTTCACGTTTGCCAATGTAATGTTAGACCTACGTGTCATAAATCGGTTAGCAATGTACTGTAATCCGTCATCAAAAACATGCGACTGTGCCATAAATACAACTGCTGTGACCAAGTCCCAGCGATGATTTTGCAGCCTCGTTATCACATGTGCACAGTGTTGATAGTTGTTGATATAATTGGCTTATATATTAGTGTCCTGCCCTTCAAATATTATATATCAATCGATGAAAAACAAACAATTTGGTATTGGGATATGTGCTTCGTCAGGAGGTTCCCCGGCCGACATACGGTAGAGTGAGAACCACTCATATTGTGGGTGGAGACACGGTAACTTCTCGGAGACGATGTAAACCAGATGTTTTCGGGGAAGATTCGCTCCAATTACAGCAGCCCTCGACACTTTGCTTGAGTGATAAACTTTGAACTATACAATTTCTCAGCGAGCAATTAAAAGCAGACCGAGGTTTAGTACATCACATTTTACTGTACATATCGAGTGGTTGCTTTAACAGACTTGAAGCTACCACATGTTATTAATTCTGCCGGCTTAGTAAAGAACGGATAGGAGGCAGGTAAGATATTGTTTGTTTGCTTTTATTCAGCTTTTCCTTGCCAAAAGATAGGCCTACTTTAAAAACAAAAACTCATCACCCCTGACAGTTTCAATTCTCCCAACCACCTACGTCTAGTCCCTACCTCCGCCTGTCTTAGATTCCTCCACGTGTAATCAAGAGAATGGATCCCTGTGTACTCTGTGTTATATGAGTAACTGTACATCTTTCGAATTTGAGGTCAATCAAAGAATATTGTAACTTAGAACCAGTTGGAAATTTTGCTTTCCAGAGGGTAAAAATATAGCTAAGGGTGATGAGTTCCTATTTTGAAAGAAAATAATAGCATATATATATATATATGTATATATATATATACTAAGAGTAGATTCCGCGTGTACTCCCACATACAAAACAAAAAGAAAAAAGAAAAAAGAGAGACATAAAGAGTGTCGTAGTTGACAAGGAGAGTACGGTAATATATTGTAGAAACGAAATTTTCGACTCCCCTGGAGTCTTCTTCAGCGTATACTGACTAACAATATTTACAGCAGTGTAGGACTGGAAATATGGTCCAAAAGAAAACAACAACAAACACGACAAACGAAACAAAAACAAAATTACGCATTAACAATAGACTTAAGGTTACTAAGCGGTCCTAAATCTCTGTTTAAACCGATTACGTTAGATTTAAGTTTGAGAATCCAGTGGATTTCGGATTGCTTGCGAAGTCTGGGGGAATTAAAGTTGGAAGCTATCAGGGTACACCATAAGTTGTCTATGGAATGATTGGGGGAGATTAAAGTGTTGGGCCACGGGAAAGCCAGGATTATTGTCTCTAATGGATTTCTTATGATTTGTCCCCAGGGTATTTACGTAGGAGAGACAGGAACTCCGTTTCGTTTAAGGTTCAACAATCCCCTTTCCTACAGAAAGTGAGATGCGATTGGAAGCTCCTACAAAACAACCCATCCCTTCCTCTATCCTTCTCATGCCCCCCTGTTCTAGCCAAGAAACAACCGTCTAATTTACATCGGTTGCTTGTCCGTACCAAACCCAGTCCCCCCCCCCGGGGAATATACCCTGCCGTAGACCCCGATGCCAAGTCTACCACCATTTTGACATAAATCCTTCAGGTGAATTCCAAAACCAAGCCAAACTTTATCCGGTCAAAGCAAGCTGTAACACCCCCAATGTTGTGTATATACTGTATTGCTCTAAGTGCCCGGAGGCTATTTATGTCGGTGAGACCGCCAATCGGTTCAGAACCCGATTCAACAACCATAAGCATAGTATCAGAAATAATCCTCCCTGCTTTCCAGTCGCGTCTCACTTCAATGCCCACAATCATTCTCCTGGAGATCTCCGTTGTATTATCGTTAAAGACAAGTTCCCAGATTCTGAAAGCAGAAAGCTACACGAACAACAGTTAATTTTAAAGATTAATTCCCATGTAACTAAGTGTCTCGTAACGATTTGCTTTATCCGGATTCTGCGACCAAAAAGCAGAGACGCTTTTTAGCCCCCCTGGTGACCACCCATAACCCCCGCCTTCCTCCTTTGCCTCAGATTATTAAGAAACATTTCCCTATTTTGCAAATGTCTTCTACTTTTAAGGACAATTTTCATCGCCCCCCTGCTGTAGTTTGCAGACAGCCTCCTAATTTAACGTCCTTACTCGTTAAGGCTAAGCTTTCACAGAGTTTCAACAGGAAAAATAAAGGGTGTTTCAAGACTCATTCTAAACGATGTGTTACGTGCAGTGTTTTAAAGGAAACCATTTTTCTACAGAGTCACTCTACAGGTCAAAAGTTTAAGTTATTTCATTACATCACCTGTGATACTGTGGGGCTGGTTTATCTTGTTAATTGCTTGGATTGTATGAAACAGTATGTAGGAGAAACAGGAGGGGGGCTGAGAATTAGACATCATGGGCATAGACAAGAAATTCTTAAAGCCAATACCCCCCTTGGTAAACATTTTCAATCTGGTAAGAATTTTGAGCTCATAGGAATTGAAAAGGTAGTGAACAATACCAAGAAGGTTCGGAGAGAAGTTGAGCTTAAGTGGATTTATCGCTTGAATACGTTTGCTCCGATAGGCCTGAATGTTAAAGAAGTCACCCATGACTTCTGAACTCTTAATAGCTTGTATACCTTTCTTTAATCATTTGGTCGCATGTATTCTTAGATTCATTCATAGATGTATTCATAGATGTATTCTTAGATATTGCTTACATATTGCTTATATATATATATATATATATATATATATATATATATATATATATATATATATATATATATATATATATATATATATATATATATATATATATATATATATATATATATATATATACACCTGCATCTGAGTCGGCCACTGTAACAGTATCAGTAACGTGGACAGAGTAAATGCTGGTAGTTTTTACAATGATTATTTGATTATACACCAGGGATCGAGCAAGGTCCATGTTTGACCAGTCAACTGGAAATATTTACACTTTTTATGTAATAAGTTATGGCCCCGGCTGTCAGTTGATATACACGGTGCAATACGGTGCTGTTTCACCGAATCGCTCATGTGCAGGTCACATAAATTCTTGAGATATAATAATAACCTATATAAGACTATAAAATAATAGTCTATATGCGACAATTAAATGTCTTCTATATTACTGTGACTGCATGGCTCAGATTCTAGCTACATTTAGTGGGTGGCTGCCGGTGGTGCACGTGGACCGTATAGAGGTTCACTAATATGTCAATTCTAAATATAGAAACCCGTTGCGTTGGTTGGTGTTACTGGAGATGACGAAGTCTATGACAAGATTGCTTTTGAACCATCTTACAGTCAAACAGGGGATAGGGAAGGGGATTAAATGGGGCATCCTGCACCTTTTCACCCTTGAGTTTACTTTTTTTTCATATTGCTAGTTTCTACCCATTTTCTGGGTTTTACACCTACAGCTGTTGGCCTAAAAGTGTCTGGAAAATATCATTTCTAACGACCGGAGGGGGGGGGGGGGGAGGTAGTAAACACTGCCAGTGTCTCGGTGTCAATCGCTTAAATAAAACAGCATTTTGGATAAGCTTACTCACCGGATCTGTTTTTGCTTCTTTCCTTTTTGTTTTCATTTTTGTGGCATTAAAATGTTCTTTACTTCAGCTCATTTACAGCATTATTGAGAAATGAATTTTTTTTTTCATTTTTTACCTCTTATGGAACGGTGAAGGCTGCTTGTGTACTGGAATGTTGATCAGAATTGAAGAAACAATTGGAAAATAACAAAATACGACAAATAGAGAAACAATAGGAAAATAAAAAATATGAGATCTTTTGCAAAGATTCAGTCTCAGGTAAATCGGTGTATTTTTTTAGTATTATTGGGTGCGGGGATAAACTATTCTCTTTTTTTTCGAACCCTTCGTCGTGCATTTGCCATACACCAGTAATATGAACTTTATTTTTAATAAATCAACTCAAAGTTTCCGTTTACATTGTATAGGATTTAGATTCCATTACGGGTGAACAAAAGTGAAACAGTATATTACAAAAGTAAATGGATGCAGAGGAACCAGAAAATATGTTCTATACTCTTTTTTTTTTTGGTTCCAGCAGCTTTCGGGTAACTGCATGAGGTACAAGCAAAATAAAAGAAGAAATCATCACGTGGGGAGAAAATAGGACACACATAAGAATATCAATTTTAACAGAAACTTTGAGAATTATAAATCATATTAGAGGAATTGCTAAACTTATTTTTTAAATGTGTTAATACTTTTTTTTTTATCTTGACTCAGCGAATTCCAAAAGTGTGTACTCCTGCTTCTCAATTGTGAATACATAAGATTATCTTTGATGTGTGGTCGACTTAGTAAGTTTCTTGATCTATAGCATTGAAGTCCTCATAATTAAAATCTTTGGTAAAGAAGTTATCAAATGGTGCACGAAAGATGGTCATAATGAGATTTTAAAATGAAATGCCAATCCAATCAGCTTGTACACTTAAATATCAAACATTGTAAGTATATAATCTTCACCCCTCAGGCTATAGAGAAGAACGGGGTGAACCGTGTAGACAGTCCACTAAATATAATGTCAGACATCTTTGTTTTTAAGTTTAAACTTGCTCAAATCTTCGAGTGAGTATGTATTAGTGTTGCCTCATAGCAAAAGACAGTTTGAAGTATAGAATAATAATAAACAACAACAAAAATTGACCATAGATTGGTTAAGTACGCACCAACCCAAGATATGGTCAATTTGGTAAACGTAAATTACGTGCAACAACTTTACCGTATTTTGGATCGGTGCATAGTCAACCAATCAATGGTCACTTTTGACCATAGTGAATTTAGAGTGTGTCAAACGTTGTTGTTTAAGCAAGTTCATAAATTTGAATTAGAATTATTTGTTAAATATTCATTTTAGAACAAGTCATATAATTATGGGGGAATGCAAACTTTCATCGGCGTCAGTGCAGCCTTTGCCAGTTTTGGAGCACCCCGGTGCACGGCCATCATATGACTTTTCCAGTCTTGACCTGACATTTACCTCTTTCTTTCAAAGTGAGCAAATTTTAAATTTTATACAAAGTGCTATGTTACGCATTTCTTTCAAAGTGAACAGCAATGCAATCTTCTGAAGTTTTGTTTTGACGGTGTAATGATATTATATCCCACTGGTTCAGATACCAGTCCAGCGAGGTAAAAGGATTGTTTGTTTTTTTTTTTACAGTGAGTACAGTTAAGTTTAGGTCACTAGCTAGTTTATACCCTGACCTTTCTCCTCTGCAGGCGTAGGAAAGAGGCTTTCCAACCATCTTAGGTTTTGAAAGTATAAACAACAACCGAAGTTTAAACAGCAACGTAAGCGTTCCCTTTTGGCGTTCTATTGGTTGGCAGCACCAACACCGTTCCTCGCCATCAAAAGGCCCGCTCAATATCCGCATCTGACACGTGCTGATACAAAATTGAAACAGCTTCACGGCCAACTTACTGTTTCCAACTTGAACTATGAATGGGTTAACTAGAACTTGAAGCGGGCTATCATCCGCATGAGCTAACACCCTCACGGGCTGACATCCGATGTTTTGCCGGATATCTGGGGACAAACTAACAACATCTTTTACATGTATTCAAAACATGGCTGCGGCAGTGACGCAGCCACCATATCCCCCCCCCCCCCCACCAACTGACATGAATTACAGGCACCCTTTTCATTTTTTCCTACAAAAGAGAAAAATACTGATCAAAAAGATAGAAAAAGACAAAAATGAGAAAAAATTGAAAGAGAAGGTAAAGAAAATGCAAGTCTTAGTGCTTCAGCGCCCTCCACATCCAGGACATGATGATGGTGTTGCCATTTTATTTCTGTCTTCAAATTGAAGCAAGTAGAGTATTTATCATGAAGTGTTCAAGTTTGATCAGACTTCTGAGTAGAAAACTCCCTCAATGAGATTAATTTTTCATCCAAGAAAATGCTGACAATTTCATTTTCTCTACCTTAGCTTACCGGTACTCAGTTGCCGAGCCTGGGGATGGAGATTTCCAATAATCGGGGGGGGGGGGGAGTGATTTTTATGTATTTTTTTCTGGTACATTTCGCTCCAGAGGTTGCTGGAGTTCTCTTGTATAATCTTCAAACAATTCTCAGTTCACTCCCCAAAATTTCTGGCCACGACAATATAAGAGGTACATACTTTATTTCCGTATTACACTGTATCACATTTGCTGATGTTCCGACATCCTTGTCCCAGGCTCAGTAAGAAAACAATCTAGCTACATTTATGGGGCGCACTTCGAGTCTCTTGGCCCCTGCAAGCGATCACTGTGACTCCAATGCCCAATAAAAAAAGTGCGGTTCTAAAGACCTGTTCATCCTCACCGAAAAATATGCCAAGTGCTCCAAGAATATATAAAAAGAAGATGCATAATTTACGAACTTTGCGTCATGTCAACCCACCTAACAAGTGTTAGCATTTCCATAGATTTACTTTTGCTCTCAAGTTATTTTGAGAAATAGCATACATGAGATCCCTGTTTCAAGACTGTGCGGCGTATGAAGCTGATGGCACCCAGGAAGCGTCGTTTCCCCTCAATGTGGGGAGTTAAAAAAGCCAAAATTTGCTCGTACGTTCCGCGCCAACGTATGGGGGCGCTCCGCTTAGATAGTCCGTGATGGTTCCTTTATAGAGAGGGTTTCGACAACTAGTTAATTTCTTGCCATTTTGCCTCCAACTGATACGACTCTATTCGTCCCACTGATTATGCAGCTGGAGGCGAAGTGGCGTCTGAAATCGTCAAACTCTCTATATAGGAACCATAATAGTTATACCAGCACCCCCATGGAGTGAGCAGTTGGTTTTTCGCCCTTAAAAGCCATTATCGCAACCTCTGAGACTGCAAGCTCCGCCACTTGGCTGCGGGCAACTTGGACTTCCGTGTGCACCTGCGAGCAAGATCCATGCAGGCGAAATACTGCCACTTACATGTGATCTTCGGGAAGCTGAGGGCAGCGGAAACCGTTGCCCAAAACTTGCACGCAGTGCTTCCCCGGAAAAGTGTGACAGTGTGACGTTTATTCATAGTAAGTAGACGTATAGGTAGACGTGGCACACTTGGCCATGAATTAAAAAAAAAAAAAAAAAAAACCCGCACAGGTGTTGTGTGTGCGTTTGTAGAAGTCGCATGCGCGTCAAAGTATTTCCCTGCAGAAAATTGCATCGAAGTAATCCTTACAATTCTTTTATTTCTCAGATCAGCTCGCCGCCACTCGTGGCAGTTTGTAATAGTTGAAGAAGCCCGTCATGATCTTTTGCATCAGTCAGTTTCCTTTCACTCAAAAAGGCACTTTGAAAACTCAACATCTTGTCTAGTGTGTACGCGATAGTATAATACAATGAGTGAGGATATTACGTACCAAAAGCTGGAAAATGACGTTGTTACTAGAAATAATCGCTCAGATCAGTCCAAACACGTTGAGTAGGTTAAAATACTAAGACACATTGCATGGAAAAGGAAAAATGTCATGAGTTATGTTGACACTATACTAAGAGAAGTTCCGTACTGTAGTGCGTGCTGTAACAGCCATGACTTTTGACCTATGACATCTGCAAAAGGACGAACACTACATATCATGCTCAGGTACCTAACGACCAAGTTTGATGTTTGTTAGACTTACTTTCTTGAAGGAAATGGGGACGCCCCCTTTATAAAACATTTTGCCGATTTGAGATTTTGACATTTGACCTCTTACCTTTGACCTCTGACCTTAAATTATTATAGGAGATATAACTTCAGACTATGGGTCACATATCTACCGACTTTGACCCTCATCGACTCTGTGGTCTAGGAAACGCTGGGATATAAACTTTTCGGTGTCAAATTTATCTTGTGACCTTTGAAATTGACATTTGACACCTAAACGCATACAGACAGGAGTTTTAGATAAGTCTTGGATACCATCCATATATGAAAAGTCCCATGAAAATAGCCATTTTTACCTTTAACCTCTGACCTTAGATTTTGAACAACTTCAGAACATGGTTAACCTATTGACCATCTTTGACCTTCATCGGCTTGGCGGTCTTGGAGGAGTGGGACGCAAACTTGAATTTGAAGTTTTCTTCCACTCACGCACACGCCCACATACATACTCTCACTCATTGCCTTATCGAGACAAGGCAAGGAAGTAACCAGAATTCCCCTTTTTCGAGGAGCGCAAGTTACCGGAGTTTTACGGCAGAGAGGGTCAAGTTCAGAGCGGGCTAGAATATTTGAAATCGATATGTCTGAGCAACAGATTTCATGAGTGTCGTGGCAATGAATTACACTCGGGTTACTGGAGGGGAAGTCCCAATGTAAGGAATCGGCGGCTATTTCTCTAGCCCAATTAGTTGATGTTTCAGAGTGGAATAGAAAACACGATGTTAACGCGAAGTGCGTGTGCCGAAAAGAAAACATATAACTTGCGATGGCTTTACACCATAGACCAAAGATAGGTCACATTCGATGCTAACGTATATCTGTCATATATCCGCCAACAATGTGGCTCTAAATACACAACAGCATTATCATATCTGAGGTTTGTATAGGTAAACATAGGTATTACCCTTTCGTGGTACGTAGACCTATACATAACAAACGTAAAACCTTCGAAGAATGATTCATGCTGCAATATATGTGACTGAATTTGCTGTTTGTTGGGGCCTTGAATCTATAGAGACTATGTCTGTATAGACTATGTACTAAGCAATCAATGAGCTAAGTTTCTAAATATAGCTCTTGGGAAACCTGCTCGAACCCGTCTTTCAAAACAACATTAATTTATTCCGCAAAGAATGTTGCCGGCAGACATACCTCAGGATGAAGTTACTTTGAAGGTTAAAGTTTATATTGTGGCACCTTTTTTTTTTCTTCCCCTTTTGTCGCATACAATCCATCTGTGTTCAAACCTGTGATATATATACGTTCTCACCCCGGGCGTACTTCTGTTGTGGACTGACTAAATAAATCGAGGTATGCAGAGTAGTGGCGGAAAGCGGAGAGCGCAGTCAGCGCTCCTCACCTCGGCGAATCGTCTCTAATGGTTTCGATGTGCGTCTCTATCATTCGATACATGTAATTACATTTAGCATCGAAAGAATATTTTTAATGATAAAATTCAGTCGTAGATGTTCACAAGGAATTCCAACGTGAGGAAATTCTATCTGCAGGTATAACTCACAATTTTTGTGTAGGGATGTGTGATATGTTCTAAAACTTCTGGATTTACCATTTGGAGTTTCAAATTGTTTTCCGTCATTTCGCAATCCAGCCATTTTGCTCCTTTTTTAACTTGACTTTAGTTTTACTGTTATATGTGCATAAGGATACTTTACTTTTGCTTCACCGTAGTTTATTTTATTGTTAGTTCACCTTAGATTGCTTTATGGTACTTTGATTTACTTTCCTTTCAATGTATTTCAGTTTTCTTAATTTACTGTTTGTTTGTCTTAGCTTAATTTACTTCAATTTACTTTATTTTAATTTACTTTTACTTCACTCCAGTTTACTTTACTTTAGTTCACTTTAGTGTTCTTTATTTTACTTCACCTGACTTTGATTTAATTTTAAATTTATTTTTAGATTATTGTAGTTTTCTTTATTTTTAGTTTACCTAAATTTATTTTAATTGATTTCGGTTTTACTTTTACCTCACGTAGTAGTACGTTATTTTACTTTAATTTACTTTATTTTAGCTCACTCTACTTTGATTTAGTTTACGTTGAATTTATTTTTAGTTTACTTAAGTTTACTTTGTAGCTTATCTTAGTTTACTTTATTTTAGTCTTACTTTTGCTTCACTATAGTTTACTTTATCTTACTTCACTTTAGTGTTCTTTACTTGACTTGACTTTGATTTACTTAATTTTAAATCCATTTTTAGTTTACTTTAGCTTACTTTAAGCTTACCTTAGTTAGCTTAATTACCTTTATTTCAGTTTTACATTTACTTCGCTGTAGTTTACTTTATAGTTTAATTTGTTTTACATCACTTGACTTCGATTTTTTTTTTATTTTTAGTGTACTGTACTATCAGTTTACGTTACTTTTAGTTTACCTTAGTTTAACGTACGTTTTTTTTGGTTGTTTGGTTTTAATTTTACTGCAGTGTAGTTTACTTTACTGTATTTAATTTTAAGTTACTTTGAGTTACTTCACTTTGATTTACTTAACTATAAATTATCTTTAGTTTACTTTGCTTCTAGTTTACGTTAGTTTAGTTTACTTTACTTTGAATTTTATTTTACTTTAGTTTGCTTTACTTTAGTTTAAATTTACTTCACTGTAGTTTACGTTACGTTAATTCACTGCCTTGAACTGGATTTGAATTACCCGTAACTTACCTAAGTGTACTTTACTTTAGTTTATTTGACTTCAGTTTAATTTACTTGACTTTCCTTCATCGTTACTGATGAATTTACTTTACTTTAACTCTTTTTTTTTGTGCCATCATTTATTTCAAAAACTCGATTTCAGAACAAAAACAACAATTTCTTGCATCTCAGATAACAGAGAAATTCACAGTAATATGTATAACCGGAATGGAATCAACAGAAAAAAAAAAAAAACACTTTTTACAGTGAAAGAAAAGGAAATTTTCTATAATAACAGGAAACAGATTCTACTCAAATAAGAATTTGCACTCATTGAAGACCGACTTAAGCTTGCTATACAGAAAAGGGCCCACGATTGTATCCACTTAAGTGACTTTCAACTTGTAACGCAAATTTTAATTTATACAAAAACTCGTTAACAATTAACGAAGCATTTTGTAAGTTCTTCTAAATGATATAATATTTAATATGCAAAATGAGAAAATTCAAAGGGTGCTTCGGTAAAAGTTCATATCCAAAGAAAATATCTCTTTCTGAAAAAATAAACTGCCTATTGAAAATCTTTTGTTCAACGTCTAAAATAAAATTTGAACTTACTTTACACTCCCAGAAGAGATGCTCTATCGTCTCCTCTTTTATACCGCACAAATTACAACGAGGATTATCTGTCTTTTTAATAAGAAATAGGAAATAATTAGTACCTAAAATACGGTGGAGAAAGCGATATTGAAAGTAAATAATCTTCGTTTCACGTAAAGACCTAAATGGAATATTCCAAATCACTTGCCACTGGTCTTCACGTAAATTAAAATTAGCATTCCATTTAAGTATTGACTTTGGCTTTGTAACAATTTGCGAAACAAGCTGCTTATAAATGAATCTTGAAAGCTTAGTGATATTATGAATATTTTCCAACGGTGAAATGTCACTATTGTTAAACTGATCAACTGGTCTTCTCCAACCTCTTGGAATGGCATTAATTACACCATAATAAACAGTAAAAGGACAATTAATGTGATACTTCTCCCTGAAATCTGAAAAGGATAAAAAGTGATTGTTTGCATCCATAATGTCCTTGATACATTTAATTTCTTTACTGATCCATTTTTTATATAATAAAATACTTCCATTTACTTTAATGAAGTGATTGTTCCAAATAATTTAACTTTGGAAATTTTCCTTAACGTCCTTAAAGGTAAAAAGAGACCAAGCGTGAAGAACATCGTTAAGAAATAAATTATGAGTATTGACATCACATGGCTCATAGTTGCAATCAAAAATTAATTGACCCCCGTATTTTTTAAGGTGATAATTGAAATAAATTTTCCAAATAGAAGCTTTTGCATTGGTGAAACGCTTAACCCAAGTACATTTCAAACCATTTATGAAACTATTGATATATGTTGCATTCATAATTCCTTCTGAAGTAGAACTTATCAATGTAGTACGCTTAATTTTGTCTGGTTTTCCAGACCAGATGAATCTAAATAAGATATTTCCAGTTGCTTAATAAAATAAATTGGAGGTGTCTCTGGAAAGCCTTTTCAGTTTTGAGAAACAAAGTGTTGCAAAAATCCTTTCCTTTGAAAGATTAATGAATTTCTCTTGATTCCTTTTTATGGAAAACGAAAGTCGCAAGTATGAACAGTTTTTTTTTTTTTATTTAGTTGGTGAAATTTCAGAGAACCATTCAACTATTTTTTTTTCTCTCGTACAGTTGTCACTCACTCCGCAGTTTTCCTACAGTTTTTATTGATGATGTGTTTAGGTTTTTCTGACAGGTTCGCTTGGAACCTTCGCAGTCAATTCAAGTCCTTCACGGATTCATTGTCTCTGACTGTTGTGATGTTTCTTGTTCTTTCTTGGTGTTTTGCTCTCTTTTTTTCCTGTTTTTCCTTTTCTCCGAATGAAATCAAATATTTCAACATACTTTTACTTATTTGCAATTCTTGCAGCATTAACTGGTATCAATGTTCTTATGCATGCGCTGCATTTAGCGGATTTACTATTCTAACATTATGATAGAATCAAAAATCTGTTCCTATAACGTACGTGGTATTAGACAGTTTAGGAAAAGGCGTAAAGTATTTTCATATCTGCGGATGAATTTAAAAGATACATATCTTTTACAAGAAACACATAGCACCCCTAAGGATGAATTGTTTTGCAGAACGAATGGGGAGGTCGTATTATCTTTGGCCATGGGTCATCCTCGAGTAGAGGGGTCTGTATGCTTTTTAATCCTTCTTTAGATGTAAGCATTATCCGTTGGTATGCTCCCCTCGACGGGAGACTTATTGTAGCAGAGGTTAAGATCTCGGGTAGAAATTTTGCTATCGTATGTTTGTACGGTCCAAATGGGGACGACGAGAATTTCTTCCGTAGATTATTGTTGAAACCTAATGATTTTCCTATTAATTCGCTTATCATTGGGGGCGACTTTAATTTTGTTTTTAATTTACAGTTAGATAAACGTGGACGAATTTTAAGGACTAATTTCAATGCTAGATCAAAATGTCTAGAGCTAATGTCAACATTTGACTTAATTGATATTTGGAGGGCGAGGAATCCGTACAAAAAAGATTTCACTTTAAGGTCAAATATTACATCTGGTATTTTCTCGACTTTTTTCTTATTTGGAATCATCGATTACTAATAGTTTCTTCTCTCCCAGTTTACAATCGGATCATTCTGTTGTGAATTTACACCTACTTCTGTATTCTCAAAAAAGGGGTCCAGGTCTTTGGAAATTAAATTGTTCCTTTTTAAAGGACAAAGATTACACCCAACTCATTAATGATACGATTCATTCATCTATCATTTTTGATCAGCACCAAAATCCTGCTTTGAAATAGGAGTTTATAAAATATCAAATGCGTAAGGTATCTTTGGAATATGGAAAAAGAGCAGAGCAAAAAGGAAAAAAGAAGTTGTAAAAAACCTATCACAGTTAGAGAAAGATTATCATATTACGTGCTCCTTAGAAACATATGATAAATTGTTACTTGAAAGAAATAAGCTTGAGCAACTGTTTGATTATAAGTTACAAGGTATTATTATTCGCTCTAGAGCCAGGTGGGTAGGGCAAGGTGAGCTCAGCTCTTTTTTAAACCTTGAAAAACGTAATAAGTCTGTCAATATCATTCGTAAATTAAAAACTCAATCGGGTTTGACTATTACAGATAAAATTTCAATTCTTCACGAATTATTTTTTATTTTATAATGGCTTGTACTCTTACGAGGAGATAATCCTCGCTCCATTTTTTCGTAATTTTCAGATTTCTGCAACTTTAAATGCGGATGATTCAAGTTTATGTGATGGTTTGTTATCAGAAGAGGATTGTAAAACTGCCCTTTTCTCCATGTGCCCAGGTAGCGACGGGCTATCAGCAGAATTTTATAAACTTTTTTGGCCACAGATTGGTAGGATCGTTACTGATTCTCTTAATTTTGGCTTTCAAAAAGCTTCCCTTTCTTGTGAGCAGTCCCGTGGCCTAATTACTCTTATACCAAAACCAAACAAAGATCTTACTTTTGCAAAAAATTTTCGTCCAATTTCTCTTTTAAACACTGATTATAAAATTTGTTCTAAGGTATTAGCAACTAGAATTAACAACGTTCTTTATTTCACAATGACTGGTGTATGAACTATTACGTAATATTACTTAATTAGTACGTTTATAACGCAACTCTTTTTCTTAATGACGGTAAAGAATCCGTCAAAGAGCTTAGTAGGCATAATCCAATTGGTCAGTTTCGGGACTGGCCAAATCCATATCTTGCTTTAATGAGACTCTCGTACTCTGCGATCTCCAGCTTCCGTTAAGCTTAATGTAATCTTATAAGGTCACTCACGGGCCTGTAAAGTTCTTAGGTACGGGAATTTACTTCATTGTAATTTCCCTGTATTTTCTATTTCTGTTCGATTACTGTCTAAAGTTGCCTTCTTTAAGGGATCTGCTTAAGAGTTTAGGCCACCGTGAATTTTTCCTCAATTGGTCGTAGTGTTAAATTTTGATCTTTTGCCAACTAATTGTTTCCCTTGCAGGTAGTGCTTCACTCTCCTGTTCATTTAAAGTTATCGTGTGCTTGGGCAAAGAGTAAAAGCAAGAAACCTTTTCCCAAGAAGATGTCCAAACGTTATAACAGTGGCTTTATAATTTGGAAAGTTCAGACGGTTTTCAAAAATTTATGTTTGGGCTGACATGAGTTCTGACATATTATTTCAAATTCCATGTGCGCTTCTCTGAGCAAGCCAGTGTAAGTGTACTGGCCTAGTAGAAGGGTGTTGAATGCTCAGTTGGCCTAAACAGTTGATTACTGACGCCGTACAGAGGTGATCGGTTTATGTGGTTATTTTTAAATGCCGTGGTTCGTGTATCTCAATGTACTGACGCAGATCAAGGAGCTACCACTTGAGAAGTTTGTTTCTAATACATCAGCGAGGCATGTGCTGTTGCGTATTTTCGTTGTGGAGACGCTTATGGTAAAGACCGTTAATTTTCAAATACGATGTCTCTTTTTTTTTCTTTTTTATTTGGTTGTTCACTGTTCTACCTCTTGACCTTACTCATTGCTTTTCAAAGTGGTTACTGTCATTTTCGTTCACTGAATCATGTCGCGCATCCGGTCCATGAAAAATCTTCCGTGTTCATTTAAAAGTAAAGACAAACTTAAGACTGAACATTATCTTAACCGCCTTGTTTTTTCAATACACCTGGGAACACCTTAGTTAAGGAGTCCTGCAACGTATTTCTTATGTTAAAGTAGAACATTCTGTTTAATCCTTTTGGCAAGAGACTTCTTAAAATGACCCTTATCTCATTTTTAATTTTATGAGAGAGGTGCTATTCACCTACATGGTTTAATTAATACTTTAAGTGGACTTGGCGTTTAGACGGGTGGTGCAATTTTGTTCGTTTATTTATTTATTTTTTTTGTTTCTGTTTTACATTTACTTATTTTCCACTCAAATTTGCTGAAAGAATGTTTTCAAAGTTTTTCAAATTTCATATCCTTTCATTTATCAAATGTTTTTCATGACTCTTACCGCCAATTTTGGTAACCAAATTATCTCGAAAATTCGATTCAAATTGGAAATATTCCCGGGGATTTTCATTTTCTAGTAAAAAAAAAAAATATGTAAAATGTACTTGTTACATGCAGGCTCTTATCTTCACTGCGCATAACTGATTCGGAGCGTTGCTCATTTCTTGGTGTAGAAACCGAGGACCAATAAGCATTTATTTCGCGAATTTGTCGTAACTGCCTATTTTATATGTTGAAAATTTGTTTCAACAAATCCATCCTTGTTAACTAAACAAGGTATATTTTTGTTTAGAATAAAGAGGGATTTAGCCCTACAACTTTCTCATCCTTCGCTTAGATTTTTTCTGTCTATAAGTGATCCCCTTCCCAAGTTTAAAATGAATTTTTGTTGAACTGTGAATAAAACTGTCAAAATATTGAGAATGTGCTATTGCTGCCTCGTCTAAATTAGATGACTGTTGAAAATATGTTCCTTAAAAAGAGGGAATTGTTTGTTTTTAAGACAATCTGTTACTTTTGGTGGCAATAACGGGAAAATTCATTCCAACAGCTTTTTTTTTTATGTAAGTCACGTAACTGCCTCGTTCATTTTAGATCTTGAAAAATCTCCTTCCAAACAAGCAATTCTCTTGGTGTTTCATAGAAAATGTCTTTTTGAAAACAATAGTGGGAGAGATTATCTCTATAATTTTTGTGTCTTTTATTTAAAAATCTGTATCGTATGAATGGAAACAAAGGGATGGCTTCCGAAGTTTGAATTTTTTTAATTGAAATTATAATTTAGTAAAATCGAAACTTTATTTTTTTCTGCCTTCTCGATTTAAGAGGCCCGTTGTTTTCGTGAATTTGTTTTACGCTTATTTCCTACAATTTGAACATAAAGATTTTGTACATGAAATAGCAATATGTTCATAACATTAACACGAGAAAGTATACGTGACAAAGCACAGAAAATTAACATGTTACATTCGATGAATATACAAGATAAAACACAAACTAAACAAAAGGGAAAAGAAACAGGGGAAAAAGTTCAGGCAGAAGAGTAGAAACGAATGAAGAAAAATGAAAAAGAAGATCAAAGCCGCGCATATAGTTGCTTTTGTGAGCAATCTAAACAGAAAAAAAAGTGTTTTTGCATGTGTTTTGATGAATTTAATTAAATTCGTCTACGACTCCCTCTCTTGCATGTTTGTTATGCGACGTCAAAAACGTCGTTCGTATCGCAGTTGTTTCTGTACATTATTTATATCGATACTTTCTCCTAGACCAACCTGATATCTTCTCTGCGAACGATTTACTTATGTTTGATCACAAAGAAAATTGATGATGAAGATGATGATGATGATGATGATGATAAAGATGATAAAGATGATAAAGATGATGATGATGATGATGATGATGATGATGATGATGATGATGATGATGATGATGATGATGATAAAGATGATGATAAAGATGATGATGATGATGATGATGATAAAGATGATGATGATGATGATGATGATGAACATACGGCAATGTGGGAAACCAGTGCACGCCATAAGCTTAATATAGAATGCACGTAACGTCGGGCGGTTCCCTGGTACTTACTACATAAAAATAGCTCGATATAATTTAAAGGAATACAAGGCTGGCCCTCGTCAATTTTAATCTCCCTTTAAAAGGAAATAGGGAGTTTAGAATACACCAACATGACATACAAAAGAAAAAGTTTTAGTCATTGTTAAACCACCCAGTCTCATCAATAAACACCTGCAAAAGCTTCATCTCCTCAAAACATTATGCATGTGATGAGTAACGGAAGATGCATCATTTGAATTTTGGAAAGTTTGAGTGAACAAATTAGCGTTGAGTAAGAAATAACTGAATTTCTATCTGTGAGAAGCTTATTTCTTGAAAAGAATGCTACTGTCCTTCCTTATTTGAATAATCTATCATTCTACATCCACAAACATTGGTTTCAACAATATGGATGTTTTCTCTAAAACAAACGCCCTATTTCCCTTTAAGTGCAAAATAAACTGCCACTTTTTAGAAATTGTTCAAAGTTTTTTAACTACAAGCTTTTTTTTTTTGTTTGGTATATATCAAGTAAGTTAAGTTCTAACAGACATTCCCTGTCAAATATCAGCTGGAATAATTGACACGTCCGATTAAAGTTCGATTTTTTTTAGAATGTAATGCACCGATTCAGTTTAGAAATGCACGTGGTGCAGGGGCGGTACCAAGGGGGGGGGGGGGGAATTTGGGGAGCAAATGCCCCCAGTCAGAGCCTTTTCCCCCAAGTCCCCCCCCCCCCCTCAGCTCCTAAAGTATAGTGTCCTTTCAGGAGTTTTCAAGGCAAAATAATTCACAAATAATTTTCCTCCCTGTTTGAATCATTCCCAAACTGTTCGAAGTAATTAATTCTTACTGTAGTTGTGAACACATCCCTCTAATACATTATGTACTACCTGTTATGCTCGATGTATAAACTTAAAGTGTAACAGATACATCTATCCCTGTTAATATACTGTACATATTTCATTCACCTTTCTGTTTTAAGAAAAGTGTAAAAGTGTCAAGAGCTTGCTAATAAGTAGCTTTTAAAGATATTGTCGCTTTCCAACTTTCCATGTTGTCAGCTAAGACGAGTAATAGTCAAATAAGCCTAGCTTGCATTAAAATCATTTAGAATCTTTGCTTTGGATGACGCATTATGGACCAACATACACCTATCCTGAGACTTAATATTTTACCAAGTGATTTGCTAAAACCTCAGAGCTTCCAAAGCCCCCTGGACCCCCTAAGGCGGACCACTGGACCCCACCCGGTAAGTCCCGCGTTTCCTGCTGGATTTCGCGATGCGCGCAAATATTTTTTTGCCCCCAAACATTTTCTTTTGCCTCCATGTGCCCCCCCCCCCCCTCCACTTTTAAAATCCTGGTGTCGCCACTGACGTGGTGATGCACATTGACTGTTTCTCCGAAAGCAGATGTATGGCGTAGTTCTGAGCGTAAATCGATCGAACGCAACAAATGCCTCGGCTTTCGCTTGTGTTCATTTGCGTTCATAATACAGATGAGATAAATGGTCAAACGTTTACGGTACGATCCAACAAACGTATGATACATATACCACCAAATTAATGACATATATCCAACAACAAGTAGGCCTACTGACGAAACTGTTGGTATTTGCACAAGCTTTGATAATTACGTTGTTAACGTTCTTTCAGGGTATGCTTTGTCGTACAATTATTTTAGTTCTCACACATTACTATGTCTTAGGTTATGTAGAATGAGGATGATGTCGTAATGTTTTATAAAACCTTCTATTTATTCACTTTTGCAAATCTTTTCTGAAATTTTTGTCAGTATTTTGTATGTCTAAATGTTAATTTTCACCTATTTTGACAAGCTAAATTAGCTTAAAGTTTGTGTAACTTTTATACACAGAGCGCTCGAAATACGTGTCTGCTACAGTTTTCTCCATACGACACATCAGACTGTCAGCCTATAGTGGTAATAAAATGTCTCACATTATTTGGGGTTTTGACGTGACTGCTTTGGAGTTGGAGAAGAATTGGTTCTGTGACAGCAATGCCATGTGGGTGGTTGGCTACACGCTCAGAAATTTTCTTACTATTTTTAAAGTGATTGAATGCGTAGGCAAAAAGTTAAAATTAAAATTTCATGTTAAAAAGCTTTGTATGTTTTTAATTGCACCTTTCAGGCAATTAGGGAAAATAAAGTGTTTTCAGGCAATGTATTCTGCCGTATGATTTCAATTTCTTTTCAAATGTAACGACAAAAAGAGCACAATACGGAAATGTACTGGTTGACAGTATTCATTCAGTTAATGTGAAGTATACTAGTAACGGATATTCAGTTAGTCGAAACAGCTGATCACTGACCCAGTGATGATTTTATCGGTTCACAGGTTATACGTAAATACAATGCCTAGTTTCACTAAGGCGACTACAATTCCCGATACCAATCAAGAGCGACAACTTTATGTGGTTTTTGTCGCGCCAGTGTGATCTGTACTGTTGCATATTCATTATGTAGCCATGAATAAGAACCAGTGATTTTCTAGCATGACTTCTGGTTTTACTGTCTCAATGACATTTCTGCTGCTTTTCAAAGTAGTTGCTGTCATTTTGGATAATTAAAGGACGTATTCCGTCCATGAACAACCTCGCGTGTACATTTAAAAAAGATAAACTCCAGATCGAACATAATTTAATCATTTTGTTTCACCCCAGCGTCGCAATCACTTTACAGGGGTGAAGTAAATTGTTTTGAGAAATCCAATAAACTTTTCCAAACCTGTCAAATTTCCTGTCAATACAGATCACATATGGTAAAGAGGAATCCCCTGTGTCACAAACAAATGAACATTCATGAGTGAGAAATAAACACTCCAGTTTGTTTTTTTAATATTTTCTGACCAGACACTTTTTTCACATTACAGTAGTGTCAATGTGTACACACATAGACAATATAAAGTATGGGAAAAATGTGCAGTCTCAGCGTGCCACTTTAAACCAGAGGTTGTCTGAAGGGATACAGTAACCACCAAATGATTAAGGACTTTGTTAAAAGAAAACAAAAGTCGGAACTCTTTGACAATGACGCATTACTGTTAAATGGGAGACTAAGATATGGTGATAACCATCAAAGGTTCAATAGATGTGTTGCTTGCTCGCAATATTAAAGTTCACAGAGGATCAATCAGGATGCTGCCATTCTGATATTGTGATGCGATGGCGATGGTGGTGTATATATATATATATATACTAAACTAAACACATATACCACAAAATGGGAGCACTGAATGAATGAGAACAGTGCAACGAATAAATTGCTGAAAAATACGTCATACTACATTTTCCTTGTATTATCACTTTGCTGTATTACAAATACCAGAGAAATGGTATGATCAAATAATGACGATTATTATTTGTGTTTTTCCTTCTGCAACACAGGACTGAAAAAAAATTCTGTACCATCCAACTGTGAGACAAGAAAAGTTACAATGATGCTTCAGAACCGACTCTTACATATCTCTGTCTGTTCGTTCGTCCTCGTTGCTATTTTACCCGTGAACGGCCGGGCTAAATCTTGTGCAATAAAACATGGTCCTTCCGAAAACTTTATCGATTGTTCCAGGCAGAGTATCGCCCAAGTTCCAGGTGATATCCCGCATACCGCTACGAGACTTTCCTTTTTCGTAGGAAATCTTCAATGGTTGTCCCCTGGTGACTTCCGTAATTTGACCCTCCTTCGTTCAATAGACTTTCGTTGGAATAGGATAAACTCCATTCTGCCGTACACGTTCAAGACTTTGCAGGAAGTCCAGAGAATCGAATTGTCGAGGAACTTCCTCCACGAGATAGACGTGGGTGTGTTCTCCCACCTGCAGTCTTTAGAATATTTGTCTCTCTCACATAATATAATCAGCGAGGTGAGTGACAACGCATTCCAAGGATTGCCCCGAACTGACGAAATTGATCTGTCTTCGAATCAGATCGCCAGGTTGGTTTCTTCACCTTTCTCCCAAACTCCAAACTTAAGGAGCCTCGACTTATCCTTTAACAACGTCGTCAATATTTCTAGGGCATTTTTCGATGGCCTGACCAACCTCTCTACGTTGAGTCTAAACAACAATAAATTGGAGGTTTTACGTTCTGACACTTTCAAAACACTGCGGAAATTACAACATCTGTATCTAAGTGATAACAGTCTACATGTTGTCAATGAAATCGTTACTGGTTTACCCTCTCTGCGAACGCTCGACTTGTCCTCTAACAACCTCGCCACAATCAAGAGAAGGAACGTAGGTGACCTGAGATCGTTAGAACGCTTACGACTGGCCAACAACCGAATTATTGTAATCTCTCCCGGTACTTTCTCTTCCTTAGCAACTCTGAAGTTGTTGAATTTGGATGATAATAGGATAAAGAAGGTTCCATCTTACTGCTTTACAAACCTGACTAAACTGGAACAACTCTCTTTACGAGGTAACAAGATAGTGACTGTAGACCGATCGGCCATCCGAGACTTACCGATGTTGTATTCTCTTGATATGTCCCATAACCGAATTCAGATACTGGCTGCAGAGACTTTCGTGGGACTTCCGAATTTGAAAACATTTGATTTATCGTACAATGATATCACCATCATTCAGTCGGGAGCTTTCAAGCATCTGTCTCGATTGCAGACGTTGAGTCTCTTCCGTAATGGACTAAAAATTATCGACAGTAATCAATTTCAAGGACTGGTTGCTTTACGCTACTTGGACTTGTACTACAACAGCATCAGTAGCGTTTCTCCGTGTTCATTCTGCGGCTTGGGGATGCTGAGGACGTTAAATCTGCAGTACAATGAGATCACGCGAATCTCTAAAACCAGTTTTAAAGATTTAGGGGAGCTGAGGGGACTCTGGGTATCACATAATCGTTTGAGCAGAGTTGGGGTTGGAACAGTCAAATATTTAACGAATATCAAATACCTTTCACTGGCACACAATCCCGAACTAAGACTGGGGACCTGCACGTTAGCAGCCGTTCAGAGTCTGCAAGAACTCAATTTAGAAAACACGACAGTAGATTTCGTAGTGGAATTATTCGGCAACAGGTCATACTGTAAGGTCGAAGGTCCCCGAGAGAATGAATCCGACGTGTATTTAGAGGAATTGGAAACCTTAAACTTGGTCGGGACAGGCATGACTCGTTTACCGTTGAAAGCTCTTCAACGTCTACCCAAGCTACAAGAACTAGATGTACGTGACAACAAGTTGTCGTTGATTCCAACTGCATTTTACAGTCAACATCCTGGAATTCGCATTCATTTACGTGGTAACAACATTTCTCGGATTTACTAATTACCGGTATGATACAACTCAAGGAAACGCGGAGTCAGTTATTGTTCCAAGCATGATGAATTGAGTCGTAGGCCTAAATAGTTGACGCACTGTAGAGGGAAAACGGTTTTTAGTCTACTGAAGAGGCAGGCACAGATGCAGATATGATTACTATTACGAGAATGTAGGCTGGATCAACACTGCAAAATGGATAGACTCCATTACATTGTATCACAAGACGATAAGGGGAAGAAGAAACAGAAGAAGAAAGTATACAAAAATATATGTAAAGTGCATAGATAGAAGTGTTCTTTGCAAATGTCATGTAACTTTTATAAATGTACATACTGTAACGCCGCCAACGTCTGCAGGTGAGTAGACCTCTCTTCCGGAACAGATGGAGGAAGGTGTGCAAAATAGAGACGGGGGGGGGGGGTAGATGGTACAGAAACGAACAAAAAAAATTACCCCATAAGCAGAATACGTAAGTTTGAAATTTTGAAATCTCTTTCAACGTTTACACTTAGAAACAACATAAACTGTGTGTGCAGGGATTACGCAAATAAAGAGGGACGTAATACAGTTGTCGGACAGTTGCCAAAACCATAACAGCAGTCACATAAACCCTTATGCCCAACTGTCAAGCACTACGCAGGTGTCGGGCAACTCCAACTAGCTTGGGCAGGGCAAATGTCGGGTATTCCGCAGGTCTCGGGCAGCGCAGGTGTTGAGCAGCGCAGGGGTTGAGCGTGGCAGGGGGTGCGCGCCGCAGGGTTGAGTGGCGCGGGTGTTGAGCACTCCGCAGGTCTCGGGAAGCGCAGGTGTAGGAATAGGAATAGCCTTCCTCTGGACTTAGGTTCTTGCAGTGGAACTTCGCATCCGAGCAGAAAGACTTCAAGACAGTTCTAACAACTTCTGCCCGACCAACCGACTAACTTACTAATTTCAGAAGTGTCTCTTCATTACATACCCCGGAAGTAAGCCAAGATAGACTTACGTCCACACACAAACTGCAGTAACGCCTCAACCAATCACCAGCATTATACGTGAACAGGCCGACAGTGGGATACAACCAATGAGATTGCATCTCATCCCCGCTCAGTACACTGCCTACATATAAATATCAGAGGAAATCAACACAAAATAAAACATTACACAGTCTCAGGACAACACCCTCTCAGCTCGGTGGATGATAGTAAAATTAAATAGGAGAGCCACGTGGAACATAGCGGTGTACGCTATAATACGTTCGCCGGGGTGGGGGGGGGGGTGGTTGCGAGAGAGAAGGAGTTGCTACAGACAATGAGTTGCTAGCGTATCCTAAACTGACGTCTTTAAGAACACGTTGTCTATGGAAGTTAAACTGCCGTAGTAATTCCAGTGATGCGGTGATCTGAAGACATGGTACTTCAGTAACAACCTGCAAGGGTTGGAGTGTCCCCGAGAAAAATATTACAATGTCCTGATTTTGTTCATTTAACTGTTGTTATTTATGCAATGATTTATATACTACGTCGGACGGTAAATTTTACAGGGATCTCTCTTTGACACTACCTAAGGGGAGCAACATCTGTGTGATGTGGTCCGAAACTATGACAAAAGTACGCTCAGAAGTATTCTCTACAGATGATGGCATCTCTCAAACCCTGAGACTCATCTTTATGACGTAATGGACGTTATGACGTAATGGATTTTGCTAGGCAGTCTCGCCGGCAGATATATGATTGAAAAGTGGAAATATATTGAAATCCGTCTATGATAGGACATACCAGATGTTTCAGGACTTTCATCGGGGTCGTCGTCTCCGATTTCTTCAACAGGACTACCAAAGCAGAAGGCCATTATCGGTTGGTTCGGGGAGTACATTTATTTTTGCTTCACAAATCGACCACAAAATGGCCGCAAACGGCATTTCCCTAGTATCTTAAGCTGCAATGTACCCAGCTTGGAAATAGAGACCTCGTGTCTACATTTTCTCAATTAATGAGAAAAACATCGATCCATGGAAAAATCGTAATAATGCCCATTGCTTTTGTGAGGAACAGTTGCACATATTTAATCGCGTTTACTCTTCCAAAAATATGTCCCAAATCGCAGAAAATAGCATTTTTAACTCCCATTTCCAGCAACGTATTTTACTTAAGAAAATTTAAAGGTGGGCGGGGGGAGGGTTGACAACTGCGGGGTTTACAAGATTTAATATCATGCCGTGATACCTTTGAAACTGTTAGAGTTACTATGTACAGACTATGTAAACACTACCTATGATGGATCACCATGATCGGGTGGACGGTCTCCTGTCAAAAAAAAAAAGAAAAAAAAGAAAAGATTTCTTCATATTCCGCGTCGCTTTGTTACATCAACATTGCGTAAACTTACCAAAAGTCCATTGCCTGTGTTTTTACGCATGTGCTTACGTGGATCATCGACGGTCTGCTTATTTCTGTGCATCTGCGAGTGGAAGAGTATGGACATAGCGTTTGTTTTGTGGGATTATCTAGGATGACGTGGGCGACTTGGACAGTCGGAGAACTTAACACCCTTTCACTTCTAAATTATTGAAAAGAGAATTTTTTCCAAGGTCTAAAGAAAAGAAGCCATACCGAACCAGTTACCACTGTGGTAAATTTAAATGAGCTGAATTTGCCTAGCTTCACAGCCTTAGATACTTTCTGATCAGTTCAAAAATTCCCATGGAGTAATTAGGCTACTAGGAAAATGCTCCATAGCTCCGAACAAGGCTTTTCAAGATAGGTCTAGGCCACTTCCTGGTGAAACGAAGGTTTTATCACCATACAAGAGATCAGAACAGTACTGTAACCCACAGCTTGAGCTAAAAATCAACGGCAATGTTCAATCTAGATTTGTCGGTACTACGTCACAATCGATTGATTTCTAGCAACAGGCTCGTACCTCGAATATTTATTCTAATAATTCATTTTGCGAAATGTTTGAGATATTTCCAGAAAATGAGAACGATAACTTGTCTACAATAAAGTTTGCATATTTTTGAGAGACATAAGAAACGATGGTGGAGAATTCCTTTAATGTGCCTCTCTCCTGGTGCATGCTAAATCGATCTTTGTAGAGATGTCACCAACATGTTTTATTTTTTTATTTGTTGTTTTTATGTAGGCCTACATATATTTGATTTGGTAAATATACGCGAGGGCAGACTGCGATAAGATAAGGCAAAATGAGATGAACTTCATTTATTCTAACATGGGAATTACCGCTTTATATATACAGTTAATTAGGGTATAAAATATTTATGAGCAATTTAAAACAGATAACTCATAATAAAACAGAAGCCGTCGAACAATAAGCCAATAAGCACGTCTCAACAAAGCAAACATATGGCAAGATGAATGATCATTAGCGATGAAATAATGTGTTGTGAAAAAGTTACTTGTCCCCGACGAACAGTAGTGATTTGTGTAATAGTAATAAACTTAAAATTGATACATGTGTTAATGTCGCAAAGGTCAAATCATGTCATGAATAAGAAAAGATACAAAAATAAAAAAAATCCAAAAATTAATTGTAAGAATTGTAACCAGATTGTAGATAGTTAAAGTAAGAAGTACAAAAGATTCACATTAACCTCCAAGTTTAATAATCTTTAGCAAGACCAAGACATGGATCTCCCTGACCCTCTGATGATGTTGACAGCATATCCACTGATGATGTTGACAGCATATCCACTGATGATGTTGAAAGAACATTCACTGATGATGTTGACTGCTCATTCACTGATGATGTTGACAGCACATTTACTGATGACGTTGACAGCGCATTCACTGATGATGTTGACAGCCATTCACTGATGATCTTGACAGCACATTCACTGATGATGTTGACAGCCATTCACTGATGATCTTGACAGCACATTCACTGATGATGTTGATAGCACATTCACTGATGATGTTGACTGCTCATTCACTGATGATGTTGACAGCATATCCACTGATGATGTTGAAAGAACATTCACTGATGATGTTGAAAGAACATTCACTGATGATGTTGACAGCACATTCACTGATGATGTTGACAGCCATTCACTGATGATCTTGACAGCACATTCACTGATGATGTTGACAGCCATTCACTGATGATGTTGACAGCACATTCACTGATGATGTTGACAGCACATCCACTGATGATGTTGACTGCACATTCACTGATGATGTTGACAGCATATCCACTGATGATGTTGAAAGAACATTCACTGATGATGTTGAAAGAACATTCACTGATGATGTTGACTGCTCATTCACTGATGATGTTGACAGCACATTCACTGATGATGTTGAATGCTCATTCACTGATGATGTTGACAGCCATTCACTGATGATCTTGACAGCACATTCACTGATGATGTTGATAGCACATTCACTGATGATGTTGACTGCTCATTCACTGATGATGTTGACAGCATATCCACTGATGATGTTGAAAGAACATTCACTGATGATGTTGAAAGAACATTCACTGATGATGTTGACAGCACATTCACTGATGATGTTGACAGCCATTCACTGATGATCTTGACAGCACATTCACTGATGATGTTGATAGCACATTCACTGATGATGTTGACTGCTCATTCACTGATGATGTTGACAGCATATCCACTGATGATGTTGAAAGAACATTCACTGATGATGTTGAAAGAACATTCACTGATGATGTTGACAGCACATTCACTGATGATGTTGACAGCCATTCACTGATGATCTTGACAGCACATTCACTGATGATGTTGACAGCACATTCACTGATGATGTTGAATGCTCATTCACTGATGATGTTGACAGCACATTCACTGATGATGTTGACAGCACATCCACTGATGATGTTGACTGCACATTCACTGATGATGTTGAGAGCACATTCCAGACCAAACATTAAATTCCGATTTGTGAACGAGAAACATAACGAGCAATAAAGATGTCATCATCAAAAATAGATTTGAAACTTCCCCAAGTTAGGGCAGGGCTTGTTTTGACTGCTGTAACTATTGCATACAAGAAGTTTTCGATCATCAAACTCTTGAAAGCGAAGAAGCAAAAGGCAACAAGAAAATATTTTGTGATTGGTCAAAAAGAAAAATATCTAATTTTATTATGACAACATTATGATTATCACAATTGTTAGTTAATAATTTTTCTTACCTTATGGCTAACAGGGT
Source organism: Stichopus chloronotus (assembly GCA_021234535.1). Taxonomy (NCBI): domain Eukaryota; kingdom Metazoa; phylum Echinodermata; class Holothuroidea; order Aspidochirotida; family Stichopodidae; genus Stichopus; species Stichopus chloronotus. The sequence continues at coordinate 15,374,310 of CM037842.1, forward strand.
AATAAAGGGACCTCTTTTGTGAACAGATCATTTCGTACTTTTAACGTAACTAGCATGATCTGAGTTGAATATCTTACCAATATCTTACGATCGAGTGGCAAAATGCAAGTTAACTAATTTGTCATCCATTTTGGCATTACCATGCACTGATGTTTGTTAAGTTCGTATCAGTCAAATGATACTTGACTGCACTGCCTGAGGGGCTACGTCTCTCAGATCGTCCTTCGGGGTTTTGCGTGCCTGCTCACACAAGATTCGTACTATCGTCGGAAAAATAGATCCTATAAGCACACAGTCGACGAATATGTGGATTAATACACAATCTCAAGTACAGTTCCCACTTTGCCCCGCCCCCACGATTTACCAACGTAACCGAGCGAAGGGAATGAAGTACCATGACAAGTATTAGGTATCAGCAATCAAGTCATAAAATCAAGATTTTGGCTAAATGACACTTCTCGAAATTCCACACAGAGGGAGATCGTTTATTAGTTTGATACAAAGATTACAAATAAATTATATTCTCAGTCTGGTTAAGTAGCCTACTGAAAGGGATTCACGCGTGGAGTGATAGAGCACTGATGTCATATGGATATGACATGACTAGAACAACGTTACTTTCACCGTACAGATCACGTGAACACACATTACGCCCTTGTGACTAGCGTCATTCGTAACCCTGTCTAGTCCGCATTATAAACCTATGATACTTGAAAGAGAGAGAAAAAAAAAGAGGCTCTCTTTCATATGGCATCGTCCCAAAGAATGTACATTATTTACTATTTTTATTATTCTTTTGTAAGCTATCGGTGTATGTTTATGGCGACATTGTGATGTAAAATTACAAGCCGTGTACAATGGTTTATCGATAGATTTTATTCCAAAAGTGTAAAAACATGTTTCTTTATTTTCTCTCAGTCAAGTGGTCGTGCCCTTGTTTTCGTAGAAAAATCCAATTTGGCGCACTAAGCCTCACCCCAGTGCAAATGTAGCAGATTTGCCAGAGCTTACTGAAACTAGCGGAATATGGACCAGCCTCGCGACCAGAGAAACTGCGAAAATTCCTCCGTACTTACACTGCGCATTTCTTGCGAAAGTGCAATGTTAATACAGTATGTGTTGTGCATACGTACATGCATTAACATCAGTGTAAGATAAAACAGCTTTATCGGTCGCCGCGAGGATGCAATTTTTCGGAGAAATGTCGTTGAAAGTTCACCTACGATTACCAAAACCACTGTTTATTAAGACCTCAAATATTTCTTGGATGTGTTCCAGTGAATTTGGCTTAAGTTAAACTGCTTTTGTTTGATTCATAGGCCTAATTCATAAGCGAGGTAGATAGATCCTACGCATCCTGCTAGTCCTAGACGTTATAGCTGAGTTTGTGTTTGATTAGCCTGCTGAACATCAACCAGGAAGTGTGAGAAGAATTTAAAAAAAAAAAAAAAACCTCACTTTCTATTTCTTCCTAAAACTGTATATGTATGCTGGTGTATCTGCTATAGCGATTTTATGCTACATCATTCTTGCAAATATGATGCATCAGTGGGCCTATGCAAACTTAGGCTTAACTTTCATAGAAGATAAGTGAAGATAACTTCGTTAAATCTACAAGGGAAATTAAAATCTTTGGTAGAACAGTAACACATTAAAGAACAGAACAGTGCAAACAAAACAGAGACACAATTACACATGAGAAGAAGAGAGAGAGTAAAAGTTGACGGAACATCAATAGCAAAAGTCAAAGCAAGCACAAACGTAAAACATAAAAGTAAATTACCCAATCTTCTAAAAATAGAGGAATTTTGAACTGATCCATGCCTATGAAAGAGTTAGGTACGGCAGGAGTTAGTAGGCTATATGCATTCAGTCGGCCCAAACTTTTTCCCTCTGAAATTTTCATGAATTTCAATTATCATTCAAACTGGAAAGAAAAATAACTGATATACCATGTATTAGTGGAGAGTGAGATCATGTCTGCCTATTGCTAAGGGAGAAGGAGGTCAACCATCCACCACTTCCGTTTTCAAACTTTTTTTTCTGTAAGATCATAATTGTCGAAAAGTACTCCGGTAATGCCTGAACATACAGAGACCTTGAAAATCATATGCTAGGCCTAACCTAGCTCAGAAAAAAAAAGGACCTAAGTCAGTAGACCTAAGTGAGTTATGTCATAAAGTTTCATTGCACTCTTGCCTGTCTTGCTGGAATTTAACTTTTTTTTAAGGCTTACATACTGTACTTGAAAAAGGTATGTAAGAATAGTTTCTGTTATCCACAGACTCTAGTTATAAAAATCAATAATGGTTATACAGGTCTAAATTGATATGCTAATCACTTGGTAATCACATTTTTATGCAAATTATCGTGTCTTTTGTTAATTAGAGGCTTTGTCTTAAACATCTGATTGTAAAGTTTGACTGCTCTCTTGTGACTTTTAATTTGATTGATTTGCGGTTATAATCATGGCGGAAGGTCGTGAAGGTAAAGTTGCTAATTGATACCGCACGAACAAACTTGACCTCAAGTCATGTAACAGATGATAACAATGAAGAAGATGGCGATTTCCTTAGGGTTTTAGGACTTTCAAAATAGCCACAAAATCGTGACCGTTTAATTTTTTCCACAAAACATTGGACGTGGGTTAACAATAATGTTTTCGTTCACATACCATTATCACTTGATTGCTTTTGGAAGTTATCAATGTCCTCTACGATGTTTGACATCTCTACCTGAAGTGCATAGTTGGTTGCCTTTACACGTCAGGTAGGTATGACTTTCCTCGACTTATATGAATTGTCGGCAAGCATCATTAGAGCGATTTACCCAACTTCAGTATTTTATTGCACGCCTCTTTCTCACCGATCGTGGCTACGTCGAATTTGAGATGCAAATCCAGATTTCTAGTCGTGCAAGTCTTCCCCTTCGGTGCGGAATGATATGATACATTATCACGTAATTTGCAAACATGTGACACATTGTTAATATTTCCAAAGCAAATTGCGGTTCTCTCTGAAGTAGTTGCCAGGTCACATATCATGAACAGCGTATCAATATGACAAACAGAAATATAAAATAAAACCAGCAGCTTAAAATATCATAAGGGATGAAAAATTCGATGAAAAATTTGCAGCTTTATGATTCTTTTATGTCGTTTTGTTATACGTGTATCCGGTCTCTGTCAGTCCGTGTTTATGAACTCGTTCACGTCTGCCCATACCAATCCACAACTTTGCTTTTCAGAATCTGTTCTTTGGTAAATTTACCGTGTCGACAAAAGTGACATCCTTCAATTCCTTCCTCATCATCAAAGATTTTTAAGTTTGAAACGTTGATACAATTTGAACCCAAGGGTGCACTCTAAAAAAAAAGTGGGTAAACTTTTAATTCAGGTTGATTACTTACGCCTCCTGCTAAACTGTCGTATGGGTGAAGAAATACTGACAAGTGGGTAAAAATAAAATACCCTCATTGGTTGAAACGTCACTCAACGATGGGTACTTTTTAATCGACCAGTTTGGGTAATTTTTACCCAACAGTGACATATCTCATGAGGCATACTTACCTATCAGTTTGTAGAGTGTATAGGGGCAACAATTATCGGATGTTGTACCCTTTAAACAGAGGAGTTCGAAAAGTACACATAGATGTAAGAGGAGCAGAAATGTGTAAGAATCATGCTCATAATTTACTGTACTCTATTTTACTTGCGTTGAGATAGATGCAGCAATTGATGTACTTATCCCAGAAACGTTTGAGGTGGACATGGAAAGTAACATGGGTTATAGGTTACCAGCTTTGTCACGGTACCCACCTTGATGTACCAGATACTGCATGTGACTTCAGTTATGTTAATACTTCTTTTTTCCTCAGGTTGAGTTACTTTGCTCTCTTCCAGTGGACCAAGTTACATACTTCCATTCAAATGATTATGAGATATTAATTGAGTAGTAATACCTCGCGACTCACGGCTTTTCCCATGTGATTATTATCAGCCTATTGCGTAATTACTCATCAAAATAAACAAAATGTAAGCAACAAATCCAATTACTGTAAAGCTATGAGCATATTGCCTTTTTCAACCCATCAGGGCTTGCGTGTTACGTGTAGTACCTGTGCTTGCGTAGATCTGATAAGGTACATTGCAGGGAAAAATCCCGTCTATCGGCGAACTGGAGTTTCTAGTCACTTCTCGAGGTATACACATGCACTGTATCAGATTGCAAGTTAGCCTTGACTTTCTTCAGTAAAATAATGTTCATATGTTATCTACGATTCCTGTTTTAAAGACTCAGTCATTATTTAAATTTGACCTATCCGTGGAGCCTCATTATTGGTATAATGTTCTACGGATGCCTTGTAGATTATCAAATTGTAAACTGTAACTTAAAGCGGTATAGGCTCAACTACAAGAGCAATGGTTGGGACAAGACTACACTTGTGTCTTCTTTAGCGTGGTAATCACACGTTTGCAGCAATAGATTGTATTCGGATCTCATGATGGATAATGTCACGCTTATGTACTGTTTCATGGGTAATACATAAAAAGATATAAAAATAAAAACGAAATTAAGCATCAACGTCAATAATTTTTTTTTTTTTTGGGCAATATATGAACACCAGCAGTATCAATTGAAACTTGTATACTTGGCTTTATCTAACTGTCTTCATTTCTGAGAAAAAAAGAACTTAATTTGATGGTAGGCTCACGTTCACACGTCTACTTTCTTTTTCGAAAAACTTTACCCCTTGCAGCAAAGCCTGATTCATGAATCGCAGATCACATGTCAGATTGAGTGTGGCTTTTCTCTGATTTCCAAATCATCACATAAGTTTTAGGAATGTCCTTGTGTAACAAATGCTGCTGTAATTTGTGACATGGTTTTATGCAATATAAATGTTATCACCCTAACGGTTGCTGAGTAAGTAGGAGCTGGCGTTAACTGTCACCTATTGGCCATACAAGTATCAAGAACATACTACAGGTCATTGGAAAAGAAAGTAACCTACACTCAAGTATAGTCATTAAAACTGTAGTAACCGTCGAAGTTAAAACACTCATGCTAAGGAGCGGTCCCGGGGGAAGGGGAAGTACTGGGTGGGTCACACCAGTGGGGGAGTTACCACCCAGTCAGAGGGATTACCTGCGTTCATTTCAGCTTTTCTCAGTCCTCGTCTACTTTCACGAAACAAAAGAAAAAAAGAAGAGAAAGAGATAGAGATAGAAATTCCAAGGAATGAAAAACAAAAACAAAAAACTGAAGGGCATGTGAAGGAAATAAGGCAGCACGCTCTGCATGCAGGCAGAGCCATATATAGAGAGAGTTTGGCCAACTGTGTAACCTGTTTGGATTGGTCGAGATGGAACAACGCCCACTTTGGACCTAAATTTTGTTCAGTCTGCAGTTGATCTTCATTACAGATTACACGCACACGTTATATGTATGCGGCGTGGTACGGCGACGACGTTAGCGGGCCTTGGCCGAACCAAGAGGAAAAAAGTGACGCACATAAAAAATAGTACACTCACATACGTATGTGTGTTTCACAGATCGAAAAACAAAAGAAAATGATAGAAAAACGTGCGGTTTTCACAGACAAAGAAAAGCAAAAAATGTGTGGTTGTCACATATACTTTGCAGTGCCGCCTGTTGATGCAGAATGCACGGCTCATTTTTGTTTGAGATTTCATCCTGAATGATGGTCAATCAATGAGATATCTGAAAACAAATGTTGAACAATGAAGGAATCACATGAGAGTTATGATGATATTTGTGGGCAACTTTCGAAAATGCCTTGTTGTGCTGCATGGAGATGCAGCAAACGGACAGAAAATGGGGTTTGTTTGTATTGTTTCCCTACAAACCTTGCTCAAAGGAAACTATGGGAGGCAAAACTAGGAAGAGCAAACTGGAAATCAAATGAAAACAACACGAAACTGTCACAGTGAGGTACCTTGGCTTACGTTAGACATCTAGCTATGACCAAATTAAAAGTCAAATACTTTGCTAAATTTGGCGTTAAAATTTAGGCACATCTGTGATTACGGCGTCGGTAAATCACGCTCCATCAAAAATATTACCAGCAGGCCTTTGGTAACTTGCACACTTAAGTTAGACCTAGCTGTTGTTCGTGCATAAAGTGTAATATGTACGCCAAAGTTAGGTTAACCTTTAAAACTTAACCATTGTCAAATTTACTAACTGGAAACATTAAAATCGACACAGCTATATTTAACAGTCAAAGGGTAGACCTAGGCCTACTTGCTTTCATCTAAACGACTGTCTTGAAAACATAGTGACTGCAGGTTGAGGGTAGACCTAATCTAGGCAGCATATGCTTTACAAGTATGCCAACTTTTTGTCCTAACTTTTATAGATTACCCCTGAGTAGTCTTGCCAACACCACACATTCACAAAAGAATCAATTAGGCTTAGTCTATGCCTAGATGGCTAGACTAGCTATAGATGGAAACATAGGAGGCAAAATATACTTCTAGTGCAATTACGTCAGTGGAACTATCAAACAACCTATTGGGCTGTAAATGAAATTTAAGTGCATCAAAATACTACGCCTATAAAGATAACTCCTTAGGTCTTCATCTAACGTTACACATTTCATCGAACTACGGTAACGTTAGCCCTGACTAGTTAGTTAGAAGCAAAGAGAATAACATTTACGCAAATACACGAACAACGCAAATAGGAATATGTTGGAGGGGGGATACTATACTGCACGAAACAGAACCAGCTCTTGACCATGATGTTAACATCACTAACAATTTACACTAATGATGGCAAATTGCACTATTTCGATCATTTCGATCAACGCGATACTGCATGACAAATAACAGACGTAGCCGCAAAGACACAACTATAGAAAACGCAGACATGGACAGTAGAAGCACAAACACGCAAAAAAAGTCTGGGTGGGGGCTACTGCTGTACAACTGCCCGAAATAAACATTATGTTTTGCTAACTTAACGTCACATATTACATGGCAAGTTCCAAATTGGCCCACTGAGAAAAATATTTGGATCGATATTAACGCAAATACACATACAGTCACTCAGATTTAACCTGTGCCAGCACATAAGACGGCAGTGCAATGAACTGTATGCAAGACACCAATATCAACATGAGCAAAACATTTTTGTACGAAAGAACCAACGTACACAATGTACAGAACCAATGCAGAGGAAACAGTACTTCGATGATTTCTACGAATACAATCGCAGCGGAGATACACCAAGGAAACTGCTTGCTTATGTATACAAAGCTAGAACAGTAAACAAACCGTACAATGGCATATGCAGTACAGTTCTATCAAACAAACACGTTTCCATCATTCCCAAACAATAGGGCTAGTCCACCTGTCAGACTGTACCATTAAAAAAACCAAAAACAACTTAGTTATGTCAATCAAAACTGCAGCAAACACTGACCGTCAGGTATTAAATTATTTTCATGAATAGAAATTCATCTAGGATGGTTTTCCTTATTTCTGAGTCCTCCCACAACTTGTGGACTATTGTTCACTTCATTTAACTTTTATATCATATATCCTGGGGTCAATAAAAGTAGCTTACATTCAAAAGTGTCTCCCTTTATATTTTGGAAACCTGGATCTGAAAATAGTTCATTAAAATCAAAATTAGAAAAAAAACTGGAAAATAAAATCATGCCCCTTTGAAGCTTTTTACGTGCACTTGCAGTTGCACTGACTAGTAATTGTTCAACTAGGCTACCACGACTTCACACAAAAGATAAATATGTAATTCGTTAATGGAATGCCAGTCTCACATTAATCTGAGAAATGTAGTACTTTCGCTGAGTTTTTTACGAATCAGTTATTTAATCCCACAAAGATTTGCCTTCGTTCTACGCAAGTAACGTTTACGTTCCCGCAATGCCCACAGTGTGTACACACGATAGTTCCTACTTCGCGCAACTGGTAAAACGCACTTCGCGCAACTGGTACTACCTGGACCTATTTTGCTCACTTGTGACGTCACAAAATGCCAGTTGGCCAAACTCTCTTTATATATGGCTCTGCATCCAGGGAATGATGGTGCTGTTACCCATACTCAACCTTTGAAATTCAACCAAATATTACAGCATTCATCGGGAAAAATGTACCGGCAATTTTTTTTCAGATTTTTACACCGAAAAACCAATAATACCAGAAATACAGAAGGCTAAGTGATTCCTTTCCATACGGCTGTATTATAACAAACATTAAATACCCCTATGACAAGCATGAAGCATCATATCAATCAGTTTTGTACCCCAAATGAGGCTTTACCTCCTCTCCTAATTTTCCAGCATGGTCAATCCATGACATTTGACCTCCACCAAAGCGAAAGGGATCAATTCTCAGTGTGGAGATTGCACACACTAAGTATGAGATCAGTTACGGTTATGTCCATCCTCAGATATCGTGTTTACACGTTTTTCACAGTTTGACCTCTGGTGATTTGCAAGTGACATTTGACAACCGCAAAAATCAACAGGGATCATCTTCTCAGCATGATCAACTTGCACACTAAGTACGAGATCAGTCAGTGGTATGCTCCTGGAGATTTTGTGTTCCCAAGGTTTTCGCAGTTTCACCTCTGATGACCTCAAATGACCTTTGATCTCCACCAAAGCCGATAGCGATCATCTGCTTAGTACGAACAACTTACCCCACCGAGTATGAAATCAGTCGAGGTTACCTTTTTTTTTTGAGATATCGTGTTTAACAAGCAGGTGTCACATACAGAAATTCACACCACCGGTTTCAACATCGCACAGATGCCTTGCCTGCTTTCGACAAGGAATCAATGAGATGGATTTTTTCCATCCACGAAAATAGTGACGGTGTCACTTTCTGGGCGTACTCCCAGAACCACGGGAAGCGCGATTTCCGTCGTTCGGGGTACCTTTATGTCACTTGTTCATACACGACTCCGCTCCAACTGAAGGTGGTATTCCTTTTAGCTAGTCTTTTCCGCAGTGAGTCAACTCATAGTTTAAATTTGTTGGTGCGCCACTGCAATAGAGGCACACTGTATTTCCGTACCACACTGTATATCACACTCGGTGATACCCGCCATTTCGTGTCGGTTACCTCTTAAGTTCCAAATAAAGTTTGTTTCGAATTACGCTATTCTGTAACAGGAATATCCTGAAAGAAAATGGACTTGTCAATTCAAATGTAATGTGAACGAACTGGTACTTTTTACGAATGAGTGTCCAAAAGATAAAGCGGCCGTTGGTTGATAGCCCCCATGGAAAGACCGCATAAGAAAGGTTTTAGCTTCCGATAAAATCGTAACCTTTGTAACCACGCGGTGGTGTATGTACGTATGTATGTATGTATGTATGTATGTATGTATGTATGTATGTATGTATGTATGTATGTGTGTGTAAGTCTATTTGTGACGACAGAACCTTGTAAACATGATATCTCACCAAGAGAAGCTTGGACGGATGTCATATTTAGTACTTAGGTGTGCCACATTAAATACAAGAGCATTGTCGTTTTTGGTGGTGGTCAAAGGTCATTTGAGGTCATCAGGGGTGAAATTGTAAAAACCTTGTAAACTCGATATCTCAAGAAGGGCAGCTTGGACAAATCTGGTATGTAGGTGTACCATGTTAATTACAAAATTCTTATTGATTTTGTGGATGTCAACTGTCATTCGAGGTCAACAAGGGTCCAATTGTGAAAACCTTGTAGACGTGACCTCAAGAAATAAAGCTTGTATAGATCTCATATTTCATATGAAGCATCGTTAGCTTGTGACACGTACTAATGCTAATTAGTACCCTGTCAAATTCAGAAAAAAAAAACAAGTTCATTTTCGGATCATCTAAACCACAATGAATTTGTGGATTCTAGTCTTCCGTTGGAAATTTCTGAGTGCACAATTCCAGACTGGGGTCTCTGATATGTGCATAAATCTGAAGGCGTTGGCGGCATTCCCCAAGAACGTGACGATGACGTCACCGTTGTATGCATATCAAAGAGGCACGTAGAGTTATATCTTGAAATTCACTAAATTTTCCCTAAACCTGTAGAATTTCCTCCACATACTAGTGAAAAGTGGCCAAATTATGAGGATTCCTTCGTGATCCATACAAAGGAACATTAATAAGTGAGTCATCAACGATTCAATTTGGTTGGTGAAAATTCGTGACCAGACACCTTTCACATACTGAAGTTCAAATTCATACGCACACAGCCAGGGTATACACACCAGGTTCGAAAACTGACAAGAAAAAAAGAAATGGCACTTTCCATACCTATTACATGTGAAAGTTCACTAAAAGTTCTAATTATAAGCATTGTCACGTGTTTGAACCCTCCCAAATCCAGGCTCACTAACGTATCAATATCATCGCAATGAGCCCCCACCCCCCCCCCCCCCTTTAACATAGCTCGTACTGTGTGTTAGTGTTACCGCGGCCTTGCTACCAAAGTTTGGAGTAACCGTCGTGGCCGACGGATTCGGTGTCTGCTGGGTATACAAACAGTGGCGAAACTATACCTCGTGGATAGGGTGATTGTTCCATATTCATGGTTCTAAAAGATAAAAAATTCTACAAAATTCGCCATCTATGATACCACGGGGGACACCACGAGGAGAATGGAGGACTAGTTCCCTCACTTTTCAGAGAGGTATAGTTTTGTAATAATGTTTTGTAATTGAACACCGGGCCCAAGCTATGGGTTCCTGTAGAGGAGGGGGGGGGGGCGGGTTGGGTTTCATTTTTCTAGAAATGTATAGTTGTTAGTTACAAAATGATATTTACCCCAACAGGAATACCCGCTTTTTGTCGCTCTCTTCGCGCTCTCTGCATATGCATATAGTCATGACACAAACGAGCATACGTACCCCACCACACGGTATTTTAGTGTCCCCTTTATTTGCAACTTATTTTACACCCCTCACTTTTCGGAACGTGGTGCCGTCTCTGTGTCACACTAGGTCATCAAGTGACACCGGTCACCTTCTGTGCGATTTCCAAAGGTCGGGGGAATGAGGTACTGTAAAGGGGGGACTCCATACAGTCTGAGACCTGACCAGCAGAGACTCGCGGATCGAAACCCAATTTCATCCTGCTGGTGAGGTGGGGAGGATCCAGAATATAGGGGAAGGGGGGGGGGGGTGGTTAGTGGGTAGTACAACACTGGTTTACCGAGCATTAGTTCAACAATTCCCTCTGGCTGGTGGAGGACTGCCTCATAATTTGCATAAACAAATGACACGATATGACTTTTCAACAATCCAAAACTTTGCCCTCTAGCAAACCGCACACGATCCGCGTATACATTACGCACCTCTACAATACCACTCCACGGACGAATCGTAGTACGGTTAAGTATTTGAGCTGTAACCTACAATCGTACCATCACCCACGGAACTAGGACATAAAAAGGTTCAAAACTACCTGCCACTGGAATAATCATGGACAGTGATTGGTTGAGACTAAATTTTGTGACCTCATTTTTTTTTTGTTTTTCTTTTTTAATTTTGTTGGCTGTCTGGGTCATGCGACATCATAAAGAAGTACACCGCACGTAAACATACCACATCAAATCAGTAAAAAATCTATTAGAATCGTTTTCAAAACATTTCGCATTTGTTGTGCGTCTCAAGTGTACTAACTTTTCAAGTTGAGGGCGGTGTCCTAACCCAATGAGAGAGAACAAACACGACGCCACTTGATTAACGCTGCAGTATTTGCATTCTCCCTCCTTCTTCGCAAACACTGCCAACGGTTTTCAACCTCGGTAGTTATTTCTATATACGTTGAAAAGGTCAAGTGGATTTAAAGCCAACATAATCTTACCTGGAGATGCATTGAGTATATGTCAGTGAAAAGTATATTCCCATCTTTGAAGGGCAGCCTTCGACATTGTTTTCAGTAACACGCTTAGATATTATAATTGAATTGGCAAGAGATATGAATGGTTGTCAGTGAACGAATGTGAATGTGTGTATGTGGGCGTAAATGAGCGGTGGGGTGGATGGGCAATGCTTCGGATTAAACCATTTATTAGGGTACCGCAGGGCCTTTTTTTAACATACATGGGGCCCCCACTCCCATACTCGGCCCCTCCAATTAGCTCACCCCCCCCCCCCCACCAGTATGGTCCCTTTTGTCCTGAACTTTGTGTTTTCACGTGTGAAAACAAATTTATGCGGACAGGGGAAAGTGCAAACTACTTCACTCAGTGACTAGCTTAGATTACACTGTAAAAAAATTCTATATATGTACAACATGCATGTCTGTAACATTTTTAACAGTGTATACCTGGGCCTAGTTTCCTGAATCTAGGCCTAGGCTCTCGCCGTACATCCTTTTCCAGAATAACGCTGTGAATATGCACGTGAGCGATATATAGCGCCTATGGGCTCTGGCGGGGCAAACCCAGGGGCCCCCGAACGAAGGGGGCCCCGCTGCACTGATGTACAGAACTTAGCCTGTGAAGAGGGGTCCTTTTTTTTTTTTGAAGCGGCACGTTTTCGTTGGAAAAGAAACTATAAACGAGTCAATGGACATATTTTTCAGTGTGTGAATACGTTTGTCATAAATCATATGCCCCTGCAACTGCAAATCTTTTCCGCACGACTGGCTCAGGCGCCTGATCTACACACTGGAACTTGATAAGCTACGCCGTTACATATTATAGTGAAGTACTGCCTCTAATTTTAATCACTTCGCTCCATAGAATAAGATTGTATTGATTCGCTCTCTGTGAGGGTTGTCACATGACATTAGCCATTAACAGGCCAAATTTGGCATATTTTGAACCCCTCTGGTTGATGTTTTCCATAGCTATCGGCCAAATTGCAACGCCTAAGAATTGTATGTGGATATATGTCTCCGTATTTGACAGTAAATCGAATTTGGTATATTTTTCACCGTTTTGCCGATATTTTCCGCAGATCATTCTCCAAGTTGAAGCTAATCAAAACATACCCACGTTCAACCATTTCTTAAGATCGGCTGGATTCGCTGTCTGTACTTTCCATCGAGAGCGAGGAGGCATCATGGTCACTTGATGTAGATGGACTAATCGATATGTTTGCTGGCAAGAAGACCAGGCTCAGTAAATTGAAGCTCTAGCCTTTCCGAGTTCTAGGAAAGTTGGATACCATTTGTCCATATGGTGCAGAATTTACACCACGGGTGGAAATATCAGTGTTGGGAATGATTTCCACGGACTAAGAAGCCTAGGGATGGGCTAGGTAGTCTATAGGTTCCTACACCGTACAAATTTCGATCGATAGAGAAATTTGAGAACAAAAGATGAAAAAATAAGGATGATTTGATAAATTTACTAATAAGGTATGGGAAACTCATTTTGGCAACCTGGAGACCATTTTCGAAAAAAAAAAATTATCATTAAATACTTGGTGACTTATGGTTGCTCCGTTTAGATGGTCCCTTTTTTTCCAATGGCCCTCCCCCCCCCCCCCCACTAAAAACTTCTTAAAACAGGCCCTGGGATTGTGGGAAGAAGTGATGATGATAATTAGGAATCAGACCAACGTTGAGAAATAAACTCAACTGCATGTAAAAACTAGAGCCAGCAGTTGATGACACTTTTTTCCGTTCCGATGAAGAAAACAAAACAAACAAAAACATAACGAACAAACAACTTAAACAAATGAGCAAAGGAAAAACGCGCCACAAGGAATATCACAAAACGACATGAAAAACGGCAACTACTGAATACAACTTACACGGATGGCGTTCTGCAGTTGTTATCGGGTCACATCAAGTTTGGTCTTTTTTTTTTTTTTTCATCTGAAACTGTTAGAATGAACGAGCATTCTCCCTGACACACTGAATGTGTCAGCTGCGGTTTCGTCAGGGCGGGCTGAAACATGCACACATGAGCCCTTGAAGATCATATTCGTTCAAGTCAGACAAAATTGACTGGAACTTACATATGCATTTCAAGAAAGTCAACAGCACATTAACTCCAGACCAGTGGGGGGGGGGGGTATAAACTGACGTTAACGCTAACGTGATGGCATTCCCTCGGCACGTTTGTTTCATAGTCGACAAGAAGAATCCCTCCTCCGTAGGGAGCAAAAGGGAAAGTCAAGTCCGTTCATAATGTTGCGATGCTTTTCTCATTCCTCTTATAATATTTTCTGAATGTACCGCCTGAGTATGGTCTTATGGTGAAAAATTAAGCAATTTGACAACAAAAATGATGTATAAAAGAAGTGTGTATTTTTTCTCCTAATCTCCAGAACATGTGGAAGTAATTTTCAACAAGTTTAATGCAAAACGCAAAAGCTGATCTTCACTTTATTAGGACCATTGTTAGCTATTACCCCCCCCCCCCACCCCACAGACAAAAAAAATATACAAAAGGGGAAGAATTAAAGAAAAGTTATGGGTCTCTCTATTCTTCCTGTGAAAATTCATTCTGTGAAATTTGCTTTCGAAGAAAAGTAGAGAGAAAATAAGTATATTAATGAGACCCTGTGAATCTTTCCAATTTTTTCAGATATTTCTTCTTCAATAAATTCTGCCCCAGCGATGTTGTACAAAATTACGCCAATGCATTATCAAGGCAGTCACATGCAGTTAAGTCCAAACGCTTTGCTTCAGCATTACCTTAGTTCTCTCTGTTCAGTGGCGTAGCCAGGGTCATTCAACGTTGCGGGGAAGAGGGGGGAGGTGGGGGTGGGGGGTTGAGGATCGACTGGTAGAAGGAACATACAGATAGATGTGGACAAAAAACGAGGGGTGTGAACTATTAACTTCGCAAATTACATTCAACCTTAGGATTTTATAGGGGTATGAAAAAAATATATACTTGATTAAGATTTTACCTTTGAAACCAACTATCGGTTGGCGCAAAGCTTACGAGAAAAAGAAAATGACAAAAATACTTCGCACTTCGCACTTCGCATGTCCATTCTCAACATAACAAATTTAAGTCTAGAGGCACACAGTACATGGCCATTAAAATATTATAGCTTTGACGATGTAAGCCGAAGTCTACCATCAATTGTGTTGCGTAGGAGAATTTTTTTTTCTTGACAAAATTGCATGGCAGATCGCAGGAAATGACACTCGGCAAGTTTCAGTCAGGAGGATTCTCAAGGGAACAAAACTTAGCCGAGAAATCCGAACATCTTCGACACAATGTTATAAGCAGAGCGCCACCATAATTTAGCAGGTAAAAAATACGAATAGGAAAATGACAAATATTTATGCCAGATTGTATAGGAAATTACACTCCACAGGTTGATATTCATCAAAGGAGGCAAAACTAGTTTGACTGATGTCAAACGTCAAGTACCATCATTCTGGCACAAGACTATCATTTTGGGATGAAGCGATCAAGATATTTTTTTTTCAGCAAACAGATTTATGGTCATAACATGTGGTCATCATGGAACGATGCAACCTATGTACGAGCCGTTTAGCAAATCTGATAGAAAGTTCATGACAATAGAGGATATCGTTGCTAAGGAAATAGTGTACATCATACCTGCTATGGTTACCTCAACGTACTTAATTTTCACTTCTTAAAAATACACCAATTTCACCTAAAAAAGTTCATTCTGTTTCAGTACGTGTGCTAGTGACAAGTCAATGTTCAAATGTTTTTTCAATTAAAATATATCGGGTGATGAATTAAAAACTGACTTTTTCTACAGTTTGATAAATTAATTTAGCCAACGTGTCTTTTGTTCTTTGTTTCGCATCCTTATTTAAAGAACCGTAACCGGGAAATGTAGGTATACTGTCGCCATACACTACGAAGGTAACACAGATTGTTAGGACCAATCAATTCATGGTTTACCAAAAAAAAAAGAAGTAGGAGTTGGCCAATCACAACGAGTTTTCAATATAGTATAGCGCTGATCTGACAGCACAAGTCTCGTGCTGTACTAGCCTTGGTCAAGACTAACTGTATCTTTCCGACCCTACTCCCACGATCCACGATCACATACATACATGACGACATTACAATAATGATAAAACTGAGGGCGCCAACCACTGAACTGCATTTCCTCTGACGGCGTGCGTCTACTGTGGTGAACAGAGCAGTTTGGATATTGGTTTGGGGGCGCTCTGTATGTACAACATATGAAACTTATGTATGATTCGAACCTGGTGCTGTACCATCGTTCTGTGCCACCGTCACATGCTGACTTATCAAAACTGCTGAAGGGCCGTTGGAGTACTGTGGCGCTCTCTCTGAACTAGAAAAGCTACAGCGGAGTGCTGTTGTGAAAGCGTGTCAATAGCGACTACGCATGTGCACATCTTCAAAGTTGAAGATAAACAAAGATATACTATTCGTCCTCGCAACAAATGATGTGCCAAAAACTGAGTGAGCTTGTGTCAGGAGATATGCAAATCCTCTTCTTTGAGACCAATTGCTAGTTTACTTATGGTTCGTACCAGAGTTTTGTGTCTTTAACCGCATCAAGTCAGCAATTGTAAAAAAAAAGAGTAATGGGCCTACAGCTGTCGAAAAGTTTGAGTATTTTCAGGCTGTATTTGCTATTTTCCATGCGTCCCAAAATTCCTTGATCCAAATTGCATGAATCGAGCTTTACTTAATTTTCCGTATAAAGATCCTCTAAAATGCCATCACATCTCAATTGGTTGAAAATTTGCAAAAGTAGCTAGTAACTCTTTGAAGTTTTCCTCCCTCAAATTTTCAAGGTAGCTGATCCTCATTTTACAGCTACTTCATTTGTTTGAAAATGAATATTCATAGATCCACTAACCCGAGGCCTGCTTTGTATACTCATACATTTGCTGTGCATTGGCTTCATTACCATATCGTATGTGTTTAATGCCAGAGGAAAATAGTTCATCAATTGTACACTTATCACTTGTATCTATACAGTTGTCTTCAACGTTTACCCTAAGTATTGCCAACGTATAACCCGTGGTTAAATGTTTCTCTTGACCATGGAAACCGCTTTAACGTGATGAAGGTTGGTGACTGTTTATCTGTCCTTTGATGTCGTAGTATTCTAGGTAGTGCACCACTAAGTATTAATCTGGCGTTTCCTTGTGAACGTTAATTGTTTTACAGGTTTCAGGGGCGAATTTAGGAAATTTGAAGGTGAGAGGGGGGGTCCGGACCCCTTGAACCCCTCCCCTTTTTCGCCCTTGTGTTGGGTCGCGTTCCGAGATATAGAGAATCTGTAGATTGGTTTTCCCATTCGATGCAAATTCTACTTTTGGATGCAGACAGTTCTTAGCTATGACGATTGCAATCATGATGATCTGTTACCTGTATAGTCCCAGTGACGCTGTTTCCGCCTGCTATTAATAAAACTAACTATTCCCGTGTCTTGCTATACTGTTGTATCCGGTGCCCAATCCCTGCCCTGGATGGAAATCCCCCTCATTTTCAAACCAACATCCAATTTCCAAACCCAATTTACAAAATCGGATTGTCAACATGCGTCATGGGTCTTGGGTTTCCATTTTCTTTTTGAATTTTAATTTGTTTTCTTTTTGTGCTCTTATTCTTTCCTGGTGAACTTGCCTTGTAAAAATTACCGCTTGTCCAGGTTCTCCATGCTTCCCTTCCCTAAAAATTTGTCGTTATTATTCATTTTAACCGATTGTACATCAAGGAAGCGAAAATCTATCAAACCATATCGACCCTAAGCTACAGGGTTTACATATTACGTCATTAATGTTAAAATAAACATGGGTTTGGAAAATACTACCCTCATGTCAATTTCATTCTCCTAATTGCATATCTGAGTTTCTTAAGAGGAATACGCAGTCACCCTAACTTTATTCTGAGGCATCAGCTAAATGTTACAAAACTATACCGTGCAATCTTTCACCCTCTTCAGGGGCGCGTTTGGGTGTATTTACGAATTTCACGAATTAAACACGTGACGAATGGTGATCTGTTACCAGGGGCATTTAAGAAACGTATCTGTGAAGTTTTATCGAAGTCCTAAATATGTTTTTTAACTGTTTCAAAAACACCGCCCGATTTAGAGGGGCTTCCAAGTACCTTTTCTAGGACCAGTTTGAACACTTGAAAAATGCTTACCTGTTATCAGGGGCATGTAAAGAATATACTTGCAACGTTTCACAGATGTATATTATGTGATTTCAACATGGAAAACCACGGTATTCCTATAGATTCTCACACCACGACCATTCCATTCATGCAATGTAACCTTTTTGCACTCGAGATGGGAATTGAATCTCGGCTAGCACTCACCCGGACTATAAAGGATAATCAATGCTGGACCGTGCATTGCACGATGGGGGATTATATAACCCATATACCATCAATGTAGTACCCACCATGAACATGATTCCCACATAAATGTAAAAACAAAGCAACTATAAATGGTGACCCCATTTGGTGACCCCACCATAAATGTAACATTTCTTAACCATAAATGTAATAAGCCGACCCTACCATAAACGTATCATCATTTTTTAACCATGAATGCAATTAATGCGAAGAAAAGCCTTAATGGGACTGGGTGACCTCTGACCGACATTTCAGCACCTTAGAATTCGAGTCCTTTTCTTGATTCACTCTATATTCAGTCTGATTCCAAAAAAAGAAGAATTTTCTGTCGGATATAGCCATGCATATGGCTTTGTTAGGTATTGCCAACATACGTTGCATTGCATCGAATGATTGCAAAGTTTCTTGTCGGCTTGTGCAGATCCAAGAAATTACGCAATATTTTATTTTTATCTCTGGAGTGGGGGGGGGGGGGGTAGATACAACGTACTGAAAAATGTCGAGACCATCTAGCAGTGACACCTTGTATTATCAAACAAAACGTTGCTTCGAAGTATATTCCCATCCCTGCTGACACACAACGTTTTTAAAACGTTCTCAAAACGTTATGTAATGTTTATAACGTTTGGAAAACGTTGTAAGAACGTTTTGTGTTAGGCGGGATGCAGTTTAATTCTAGACGGCTTTTAATTAACCACACGTCGTTGGCTTCAACCTGTTTCTATGCAAATAATAAGAAAGCTGAATCTTGTCAAACATATACTGTACATATGGGGGGGGGGGGAGAGGGGAGTGGGGGTGCGTGGACACGAACTAATGATGGGGTGCACGCGAATATAAGAATATAACCGTCCACAAGACTACCGTGGCTCAAGTTATGCAACGAAGGAAAGAGGTTATGGTCAACCCCCCTCCCCCCACACACACTGCCGACCTAGAATTGAACTCATATATATACCGTCCCTTATTTCATACTATTTTGTGTGCTTTTTAAACCTAACAAAATAAGAATAATGGAATTTTGTGGGGGGTTCCCAAAAGTGGACGTCCCCTGGAATGTGACCTGCTGGCTCATGCGTAAATCACGACTTGCTTGCATACTGACCTATCATCATCACGGCCGTAGAATCTTTTACTTTGTGATTGCCACTCTGAAACCGTTAAACTATTTCTCTCAAAGTCTTCATTTTCAGTATACACCAAGTTGAACCAGACAGGTCCATTCGGTTGTTTTCATCTTGTATGAATGACGAACGCTGGTTTGTCTAGAAACTAACCTCCAACAAGATAAGATGCTACGGCCCCAGACCGGGGTATTTTGTTCACCTGGCGTGTCTTCCATCTCCCCTTGCCCTAACCCCTTCCCTGGTGGTAGTGACTTTCGCAAAATACTTATGTTGGGGGGGATATTCAGTGGATATGTTTCCCCTTTATTGTTTACAAATATTTTGACAAACAGATATCTCTCTTTACAAACTTGTGCACTTATTTGTGTTTTCCTTTTTCACCCCTTAATGACCTGCTAACAAAATGTCAATTGTCTGAGTACGTGTTGTCGCTCTATTTAAATCTAGTTATTTCGCCATCAGAGGATATAGAGAGGCTCAAAATGCAGGCATGCCATGAGTGAAATCATCAAGGTATGTGATATCGTTTTTCTCTCGCTTTATGTGTGCCAACTGCAGTCACACTATAATGAAGGTCTTAGTGGAATATAGGTACTCTCAAATTAATGTTTCCATATAGGATGCCAATTTCTTGTACAGGTCACTTTTTTGTCTTTAGAGTACCGTGAATTTGAGAGTAAATTCCATACAAGTCAATTGCACAATTCTAGTAAGACACACATTTTGCCAACAAGCAATTAGGGCACAAAAACCTGAGATTGCGGACAATTATAGTTGAAGAATTCCCAGAAAGTCCCTTGAAAGTGCGATGCAGTGTTACCCACCGTGTGTGCTGAGTTGTTAACCCCCCCCCCCCCCGTTGACCGTACTTTAACTAAGAACAATGCACGGTCACGTGACTATAATGTGCCAATAGAAGTTGAGGCTTCTTGCTAAAACCAGCCATGAGAGAACAAGTAATACCAATTCTTCTCTATACCTGACACCTTTTCCTGTGTTATTTTTCAATGTCGAGATGTAGAAGAGGAAAATTGTATTCAGTCAATTGTACTGTCTTTTTTTTTTTTTTGTCCATAGTCTTGTTCTGGCTGGTTCAAGTGGGGACGTTTGGACTTTCTGTGGCAATGCAAGTTTCAAGTTGCGTACTGAATCTGAAAGAAGACCTATGGATGTTGAGCGTATCTTCGGAACATATCACCAATATCGTCGACTGACCTCCCAAATCCCTCCCCTGTTTCGCTTTCACTTTTTGATTAAAAAAATATCCAGTCACTTAGGAGCATTACAACTTTTGCAAGTTCGGGTTTTCGATAAGTTAACACTCTTGAGTCGTATCCAGACTGTTAGTATTAAATAAGTCCCGAAAGTAACTTCCACCCGACTTCCTATCGCATTTGGTCATTAGTGAAGATTCCGTGAAATTCATGAATGTGTGCCGGTGTTGTCAGGTTGCATAAATGACTATCGGCCGAATCGTCCTGGTATCGTCATGTGTATTACCAACTGCTAAGATCAGCTAATGTGCAAGTTTCTCTGTCGGTGTATCTACTTAGCCTGCTTCTCTTTTTCCATTTTTTCTTCTATAGTTGGTGGAGTGTGGATGGTTGGTGCCAAAGAGCGGATTTGACGTACACGTATACT
This sequence comes from Stichopus chloronotus, assembly GCA_021234535.1. Classification (NCBI taxonomy): domain Eukaryota; kingdom Metazoa; phylum Echinodermata; class Holothuroidea; order Aspidochirotida; family Stichopodidae; genus Stichopus; species Stichopus chloronotus. Next base: position 15,395,358 of record CM037842.1, read on the forward strand.
TCCGGGTCTATCCTGTTTAAAAAAATGTTAAAATATAATTGAACCAGGTCGCTATATCTCTTCCGTTCTGAAAACATTGTTTTTGTTTTCTTCAGAGCTACGTCGTTGTAAAGGGGATGTATATAATGAGTCTCCACAGCCTTGCTTGCTCAGTTGACGCTCTGCCCTACATATTTTCGAAGTTCACAAAATTTTCTATTTTCAGTAGATCGTGGCAGAGAAGTGACAATCCAGTGATCGTAAGCAATTTATTTCAGACCTTAGCGTAAAAACAACCACAAGGCATTGACTTTGTCCCCCTGAAAGAAAATTACACATAAAATTGGACTTGGATTTGATGAGGGCAACAGGTGCATCCACCCTTGGTGAGATATTAGAAAAAGTTATTCCATGCGAGGGGCAAACACGTGAATCAACATATATATTCTTACAAGTATATACTTCTAACAAAGTGTAACATATTATTACTATTTTCTTTCTTTCTTTTTTTTTTGGGGGGGGGGGGGCTCATGGCCGCATGGTTTTATTTACAAATCCATAGCAAACAGATGAAGCTTAATCTGCTACACCTGTAGGTAGATCGTAATGTGTTCCAAACAACGAAACGATATGAAACCTGTACGTTCGCGAGGAATAACATAGGAGATGTCAAAAAAATCTTCTGTAGTGCAAGAGCTTGCATTTGCTTCACGAGTGGTCCTTTTCATCTGAAGTGACATAGATGGTTACGCCGATGGTTTCTGCCTTTTCTGGCATTTCATCAAATTTCAAGATTCGCAGAAGACAACAGTTCAAGGGCGTGTGTTTTATATCAATTGTCTTGTAACCATGGAGACGCTTACCTTATTTATGAGTTATGTTTATGTTTGAGTGGGACGTCAATGATTATATGCTTTCTCATTAAACTGATTGCGTGATTGCGTGATTAAAAAAAAAAAAAAAGGATAAGATTATGCTTGATGTGAAGTTTTTCTTCATTCATTGTTAAATGCTCATGCGAGGTTGTCCATGGACGGAATACGTCATTAAATGAACGAAGATGGCAGTAACTACTTCAAAAAGCGATGGAAACGTAAAAACAAAACAAAAAGAAACAAAAATCAGAAAAAAAAAAAGAAATCGCTTTTGAAAAGTAGCGGCTCTTATTATATTTAATTTCGTCTTTTTTCATGTATTTGTTTTTCCCACCATATATATACATCAAAAAGAAATATTGCTAGAAAAATATACAAATCAGTAAAGAAAGAAATTAGGTTTGTCCCACACAATTCAGACAAACAAAGAAGTTGCAAAAGGAAATGCTGTAAAAAGCTCCAGTGAGGGTAACAGTACTCCTTACTAAAAAAAAAAGAAGGCAAAAAAGCAAAAGCAATGAAACAAACAAGCCAACAAACAAACAAACATTAATAAACAAACGAAACATTAACAAACAAGCAAACAAACAAAGAAACAAACAAAGGGATGAAATAAGTCTATTAGCCTGCTTCAAGACAAAACCTGATGCATCACTGCCTTCCTCTCAACCTCCCACCTCCCTCCTCCCTCACTCCATATAAAGTTTAGCTTAATACATAAAAAAGAGAAGAAAAAAAAAACAATCAATAAGATATGATGAAGTTATGTTTAAAGGTTTTTCTCAAGAAAAGTATAGGATTTACGATTTTGAAGGCAATTTGGGAAAGAATTCGAAAGATCAATTAATATCCCGATAACAAGAACTCAATCTAATACTAATGTAACTTCATAACTCCTTTGTTATTTGTAAAAGATAGAAAGGAATGGCTTTTGAAGACGAAATTTTAACGTTTACTTTTTTTGAAGACGAATTTTTAAAGCTTACTGTTTACTTACGCAACAATTCCTTTACCTGACACATGAAAGAACAACACGAGAACGTCATCCAACTGGCGCATTGAGTTGGTATCGAGATGAGGTTATGAGGATTCTAGAGGATAAAGCCGGATAAAGCCTGCTAATAATAAGCATCATTACTCAAATTTCACGTCCGAGAGTAAAGTGTCAAAAGTTTTGATCTTTTGATCCAGGCTTGTGCTGGTTGTGTAAGACCGTGTATGAATTAGTTCTAAATGTGAAAATTAACGGTAACACAAAACATTTTTACGTTTCCAAAACGTTATACAACGTTTATAACGTTTTGAAAACGTTGTAAGAATGTTTTCCCGTTAGCTGGGGATCATGTCTGTCAGTTGACCGAAACAATGATCGCCAATTTCAGATAAGTGTAAAAAGTCAGGATGACTGGAGGAGGACGTATTGTTACAGTATTTCAGAACAAAAGGAGGGGTTGAAAGGAAATGGAACATCACGAGCTCGTACCTTATCTATCATGTACCCAGTGGGAATAGTTGCAACCGATATAAAAGAAAAAATAATGTTAATAAAAACAATAACGCGATTAAATGAAAATATCAGTGACGTAGAATCCCTTGAACTGATAATAGGTCTATACAAAATACTGGTAATTTATAAAAAAAAAAAAATGAACTAGCCTACAATGCAAAAAACAAAAACAAAAAAAAACAAGAAAAAAAAAACAAGAAAACTTTAAACCGATAATGTGAAAAAATGTTTTCTATCTACAACTTCATACAGTCCTACGTGCATGTGTGCATGTTTGCCGGTGTGTCTGTGGATGGACATGTGTCTATACCGGTACGTATGTAGCTTGTTTAGCAGGCAGGTCCACGGGTAGGGGGGGGGGGGCTGTGGGGACAGGCGATGAGGCAGATAATGTAACAACTGTTTTCATGACTGACAATCTCATACGGTCCTACGTACATGTAGGCAGGCATGCATGCATGTATGTAATTATAGGCATGTTCGCATATGCATCTATTCAGGTAGATACAGTATAGGTAGGTGTAGCCTAGGTAGGTCAGTTGGTGGGCATACCGACAGAGGGCGGCAGAGACGACAGAAGTTTCCATCTAAAATTAAAAAAAAAATCAATTTTCCCCACAAAGGCACATCAGATTTGTGTAGACCTCTTTAGTGAGGATACATATGTAAACCCAGACGATGTCATATATTCCCTACAAAGAAATTATAAAAGTTTCCGATGTTTCTCACGTGCCTGTCCACACCTCCACCGCTGTAACACATCCTATCTGTCTTACCTTATTTTATCTCCTGTCTCGTTTCCTGGACTTGGTGTTGTTCCTCCCCCTCACCCCTTCCCTCCGCCCAGAAAAAGAACAGTTTTCTATAGGTCAACTGAGAAGGGCTATCCGGATCCGAAGTTTCAGTTACGTACATGGTACGTGGGACAGAATTCAACATAGCAACCCGTTGCTTTGCCCGTAAGTGAGATATATTGTGCCCTAGTAACCTGCAAAACAAAACGATGTATTATAGCTTCACAACACAGTTTTAACGAAACTGTTGTGACATTTTAGGTGTACCCGATTAACTGCTGTGGAAGGTGGGGGGGGGGGGGGGTACACGGTCCGAATATTGTTTTTTATCCATAAAATACCTGTTCATTTCTTATCCGTCTTTTAATATGTTCCTATTCATTTATAATTTTCCATCGGTCTTTTTTAGTGTTCATATACATATTTATTTCTACTATAATTTGTTGTAATATATATGTTTATTTTTACGTATTCTGTGAGAGCTATTAATTACCCTATGTGGAGAATGATACTACTTCGTAGCATGGGTATTTCATTTTTTATGTAAACTTTTAAGGATAATGGTAGTAGCTTTATGTCACAGGTCAGTTCCCGCAGTGGCAAAGATTTCTTTTTAATCAGCATAATTTTATTTGGGAAATATTTTGTTTTTCTTAAAACGACGTCTGAGGCATCTGCTTCTGTGCCATCTGTTTATAAGGAAGCATAGATAAATATTTTTTCCTTCTACAGAGATCAATGCTTTTGCAGACTTGCATTTATGTAATTACCACTACTGGGGCATGTACATCCATACATGCGGATCAACGTTAAAAGTTGGTGGTGGCAGCACGAACGCCTATGGTGCGCCTAGCGTGCCATAAGTCTAGAAATTGACATAAGTCGAATTAAATCGTCATATGTCAGTTTCTCGCAATCTGATTGGTTGAAATCGTCATATCTACAAGAAATCGACATGTGACAATTTAAATCGGCATCTGTCAGTTTCTCGTAGGCCTAATTCTATTGGACAACAGAGGGCACTTGACAGTTTTTAGGGTTCTGATTGGAAGAAACTGTCATATATAAGATTAAATCGACATATGACAATTTAAATCGGCATCTGTCAGTTTCTCGTGATTCTATTGGACAACGACGGCACATGACAGTTCCTAGGGTTCTGATTGTACATGTTCTGATCTTACATATGACAGTTTCTTCCAGTCAGAACCCTAGAAGAGTGTTATGTGGCCTCCGTTGTCCAATAGAATTACGAGAAACTGAGTTTGTTTTACAGAAAAAATCTCTATTCATGAAACCAATGGTGATGGACATAATATTTTTTTTTTTTTTTTTGTAAATAAAGCAGGATCCTGGTGTTCTTTTTAAGAAGTAAATTTTTCCTGAAACAAGAACAAATTGTTGAACCAAATTTTCAAAAAATTCAAATGTTGCATCTCCCGTAAACATGCACAGAGTCTTCGGGATGATGAAGCTACCGACTGCTGACGAACATTGATGCAACCTATAGTTTAACGATCATGATTAAAGCCACTTTCTTTGTATGACATGTTAGTGTTTTTAAAGAAAATAATTTCCTTAAAGTTCACCACAACGGCCATTTTTATTTTTCGCGTGTGCATACTGACATCAGTACCGATAAATTGAAAAATTACACTGCCAGTATTCGTTGCTTACTCCACTTTACCTTTCTTTGTATTAGAGAAAATCAAATCTTCAAAAAAATAAAGAGGGCACCGACAGGTCACCAGTGATCTTTCGACAGCCAGCGATTCCGAGAAAAAAACAGTGTCTCTGGCAAAGGCCCCGATGAACGCGTCAACAGAGGTCAAACGTTAACTAGGAAAGAAGATGTTAAATAGGGGAAGTCATGGCACAGCCGTGGGCATGCGCAGATCTAGGACAGAAACAGGGCCAGATCTTGGTTTTTCGAGGGATTCCTTTTGCGGATTGAACTCGGTGGTCTGTTTTGGTGGTGGATCTGTTGTCAGTTTAGGATCAATCGAATGTTTCCTCCCATATTTTAGAGTTGGTTACATTGAATGTCACTGTCGTAAAAGTTTGTTATACTTAGTTTTCCGTGGCTCAAGGTAAAACGGAAACCTGACAATAAATACTTCTTACAGTTTTGAGAAAAAAAAGTAAAACAGAGTGATCAAGTTAAAGTAAAATAAAAGTATTTCTTTTTTGTGTATAGTTTGGCGTTTGTTGCAATTTGGATTTTCTTGACGCAAGACGGGAAATCACCACGCACACAGCGCTTTAGCTAAACCGATCACCACCTTACACAGAGCTTTTAGCAAAACCGAACAGTGAAAAGTGTACAGTGCACAGTGAAAAGTGTACAATTTTCATCTTTTTCAACTGGGACGCAGTCGTCCGACGTGACCAAGCTTATCCCGCTTGATGCGGCATAATAAAAGGGTGAGTTATCTTTTTTTTTCTTGAATTATCGTACTTGACTAGAATGAACACGAAGGCATTTGAAATTCGGTATGTACATGTGAATAACCGTATTATAACAGACGGTGATCAGGTCATTATGCTAAGTGCGTGCATGCGCTTAGAGTGAGGAAGAGATGGGTGGCGCGCGCACTTGTCTATGTGACGGGCATGTTGATTCGCGTACGTGGAACTGATGTGCTGAGATGGTGCTAAGGAAGGAGACAAAGAAAGAATAAAGCAACAAGGGGAGGAATTCCGCAAACTAGGGGTGGTAGTAACAACAATTAATGGACTGCAACGTTTGATCAGACCATCGGTTCTGGGTAGAGACTTATCACCGGTTACTCACACCAACAGCAATTCTATCATTCCATCTGAAGTCTCCTTAATTTACATATTTCTTTGCATTCTTTTCTGTCCCCATTCTGACATGTAACGCTTCACCCTCTACAAACAGCAAACTCCATGAGCTTGACCCCTGTTGCTGCTCCTCGATAAGCGTTTCAACGTTATAAGTACATAGTAATCCGTTTCATTTGCAATTCTATTTAAATACTTTCATAGTTATTAGTCCACGTACAATGTAAGTACTGCAAATGGATCATAACTTGAATTATTGGCCAAAGAGTGACTTCATATTTTTAATTTCAAGTTTGACAGATCTTGACGTTCCGAATTTGATTCTTTGCCACACCAGGAAATGTTTTCTGAGTGAGGTAAAGGCAAATACAGTAGGTCCAAAGAAAAGGTCCAGGAAATGGTTGACACTTAAAGAATACACCTATAATTATGCACTTTCTTAAAAGACAAATATATGCTTGAAAAAAAAAGGAAAAAAAGTAATGTAATAGTAGCATCAATCATCAATTGAAGGTCATACATAACTGGAGGTAGTAAAGGCATACCATCAGAATTCTCATGGATTCAAGGACACGCACGGTTATGTAACTAACAATTAAGGCACCCTAACGTGTTGTTGCAAGCAGGCCGTCTTCCCTATGTATGATAAACAAAAACAACCCGAGGCGTACACATTTGATTGCTTAGCAATGATGTTCAACACGCATTCCGACGGGTTTCAGTTTCGGGTATTGTATTTTGGGTGTTCTAATTAATCTGGCTTGCGTGTTTAATACTACCTTTTCAAATTTTTATCTCATCCCTATTCTAATGTTTATTCAGGGAGGCGATATTGTACTTCCTTGAACGGTTAAGTCCCCCCAAAATGACACTTCAATGGTCGCCCACGTAACCCCCCTTGCGGTATTCGACCAAAACTTGCAAAGTGACCTTCCCCAATCTCTTTTCCTGGCGGATTTGAATTCGTGGAAATATATTCTTTGGAGGTGCAAAAGGTTCTCTTTGATCATATAGCTTTGATTGGTTGTACCTAAACAATGTTATTTCTAATTAGTCAAGATACTGCATTTCTTTGTATTTGCAGAAAGATGACCTTACCCGAGTCTTCGTTCGACAATCCCGTGTACTCGTCAGAGTTGGAGAGTCACAACGGGAACTGTACGCAAGAATGCAAAACAAAGGAGAGGGTGTCATTAAATGAGGAAAGAACGTCCTCTACACAGGCCACTGAAAGTAACTGGGGTGAACAACTACCTCAAGAAAGTCAAAATGACTGCGAATCCGGTACGTCATCGAGAAATTATAGATACCCGGAGTCTTTGCAGAAGTTTACCAAAGCTATCCATAATCGTCGGGGACTTGTCATGGCTTCTCTGGCAGCTCTGTTCTACTCAGGAAAGAGTATGTTCATGGACTTACTGACTTTGACGGTCGATCCATTTCAAACTATTGTTATGCTGATGCCGATGATGCTCATCGGATCGTTTGCCGTTCTAGTTCTGAAGCGAATCCCACCACCGAGAGCATTGCAGCACTATGTTTGGTTGCTCCTTTGTGGATGTGCTGTGGCATCCTATCTTTGTTCTTTCTCCTTCTCCCTCGCTTACCTTGAAGTGGCCGATTCCGTGTCTATATTGTATTCGTCTCTCATCTTCGTGGGGTTGATCAGCTGGATTATCCTGAAAGAGAAGCTGTTCCTGTTCGATTTTATTTTTGCACTCTTTTCATTTGCTGGAGTAATTTTCATATCTCGACCGCATTTCATCTTCAGAAACATACATGAACTATCAGACGACCAAACCGACCTTTTCATCGGGGTGGGCTTTGCATTGGCGTCCTCGTTTTCTGTGGCTATGTCGTTCACAATCGTCCGCAAGCACTCTCACCTTGGCATCCACACGTTTATGTCTGTCTTCTGCAGCGCCGTTGTTGGAACAATTACAAATGCTGTAATTTGCACCGCGATGAGGCGATGGCAGGTGCCAACCAAGAAGGAATGGCTTTATGCTACAGCTGCTGGCTTTTGCTACATTTCGGCACAAGGGTCTCTCTTCGTTTCACTGTCAATGGAAACGGCCACCTTGGTCAACATCATCATGGCAGCGGAGATCCTCTTTACATTCCTGTGGCAATTCTGGTTCCTTGGATTGGCGCCATCTTGGACATCCTACGTTGGCGCCCTCTTGATTATATTTGCTTGTGTGGGGATTACACTCAAGAGAGACATTTCAGCAAACCATAGCTAGAGCGTTTTTTTTTTTTTATCAGGACATTAGGACATGTCATGCACCAAGAGGGACGCAAGTCAGTGCGCTCTAGTTAGTGTTTTTTGCCTGTTATATAGCAATGATTCTTGTAGTTGTAAGGGTGTCGAATCACTCATTATTTGCTGTAAAGAAATTCATTTTTGCTTTGAAACACTCACTCTGTTGTTAGGAGAGAGTGTTCGTGATTACTCTTATTTTTGGTTGATTTAATTTTAATTTAGCTCAAAATGAACAGTGTCAGTTTTATTTTAAAGGGAAATATCTCGTTTATATCAATGAGGAGTTACGTTACATACAGAAAAAGGCAGATGATAGGAAGAATAACATACATAGAAGGGAAACAGTTTCCCAAAATCGAGTTGTTGCACTCGATGTTGTTACATCAAAGTATCGCAAGAAACATAAATATTGCTGTTTGATCTATTAATCAGTGTTAGAACACTATAAATTGTGTTTATGCATCTATGTTTGTTTGGGGGCAAGAGAAGCGGATGGGCTTCTCTGTGGGAAGACTCACTCGCAAATATCTTGATGAGAAACTATGAAATTAGTGGCCGAGATATATACTTGGTTTTATCTGAAGAACGAGTAGGCCTGCTTTGATATAGGACCTTTTACTGTAATACGACCCTGATTCGTAGAACATGTGGGAAAGAAAAATCAGAAATTAGGCTCATTTCAGAGTGTCATGTGTCATCTACAGATATTGATTTATGTCTTCTTTCTACCTTCTACAATTAACGAGATGTAACTCTTGATATACTATACGCGATACAAATAGTTGCTGGATTGTTGACAATTGGTTAAGGTGCACTGTTTTCGGGTCAATACATGTTTTATAGGTGAAAAAATCAATCTAGTAGCAGACACAGTTCATAATAGAACATAGAACTCACTCTATTTCTGTCACACGGTCTGTGTGAAGCGTCAAACCACCTCAGCTATGTACATCATCAAGAATTTTAGGAGATATTTCACGTGTTACTTGATTTGTAACTTATCTTTGTCCTTTGCTTTGCCCTTTTCTATCTACTTTGCTGCCAATACCAGTATTATTCATTTAAGTTTCCAAATCTTACCAAAATCTATCAAAAGCACCTTGTAACCAAATTCCAGCATTCCTTAAAGTTTTCATTCTTGTTTATGCTTCCATTATCGGTTTCATTTTTTTTTAATAAGGGGCATGTAATATTTTGGGATCGAACGCAGAGAAAGCCTTTCTGCTCTAACTCTGCTTTTCTATAATCTTCACTCTATAATGACACCTCTGCCCTACTTCTGTGGTTACCCCTCAATATACTCAAGGCACGCCTATTCATTATTATCGCATGCCTGCGAATAGTCATAGAAGACTATTTGTAGTGCTCTTCTGCTTAAAGATCTTTTGGGGAATTCTGATGTATGTTTGAAGGGTTCCTTGTTATTATTGGTCTCATATTCATGGCTTGTATCGGACATTTGGACACACGCACTACATGTTTATATGTAATGGCTTGTGTTGTGGCTTATAGTGATGACTGTTCTCTTGGAAGTTGTGTATATAAAAAAAATATATATATAACTTTTTGCACTGATGCCTGTTCAATGTTGCATGCTTTATACGCTACCCGTGTTGTTACTTATTGTTAAGATGTCTGCTTGTTCTGTTGAATGTTGTAGATATGATATGATTGTCACGTATTGTTGTATTGTTGTAATGTTGTATTACGTATTACGTGTCACTTCGGGTGTCTGCTCTATGTTGTATGATATAAAAGGTATATATTATCCATAATACATGTTATATATATATTACAGTATTTGTTACATATGTTGTTTATTGCAGTCTGTTCTATGCTGCATGCGGTATATATGTTATGATTTCTGTGTTGGCTTTATTTTATTTTATATGTTTAGAGAACTGAAGGTGTGACATTTCGTGAACCCTGTCAAGGGACCGGCATCGTGGGAGTATTTATGGAACTTCCTCCCTTTCCAGCTTAAATCTTAATGGTTGACATGAGAAAATTTGTGACTGCCATCAAACCCCACCCAGTCGTTGCTATCACATGATGGTATGGAAAGCCTGATGTAAAAAACATTGTATATTCACGAGGGAATCTCGTACGTCGCTATTTTGGTGAAGCGTTATGACATGATTAATGCTGGGTTTTCTACGGGATGCTCTACCCAATTCATCGTCCGCTTGTTTCGTGATCCAAGTGATACTAATGGCCACGTTTATGTGCTACAGTACCCTGTACTGTACAGCTATGGCCTAGAAAATGTTTACCATATGTACCTCAAGTCTACGACCCCAGATGAGTGTAGCTATAGGTCATGGTAGCCGAAGTCGATAAGAAATGATCAAGCACGAATATTGGTAGTGTAGAAACAAAACATGTTATCACTTGTTGATCGCGTGAACACAAGCTGTGTTTTCCCTGTACATAAAATTCATGACAATTCAATTTTTTTTTTTTCTTATGTTACTGACAGATTGTTACGTTTAACAAGTGTGGGATTTTTCAAGGTTCTTTGGGAAAGAAAAGTCACGTCAACCCAACGTCTTTATCATTGCAAAACCTTTCATCTCTGCAGTGTAACTTCTGCTGAAGATGAAATCATAAATTACTGGATGGTAAGACCGTCCCGAAATCATCAACGTCTACTGTAAACAACTTGAAGTAATGAACATGAAGTAAGGAACACAAACCTACACGCACACACAGCTTTGTTTTCCATTCATTCCGAGGACCTCATTGTACTTGCTTTTGTTTTTTCTTCCTCAACCCTAACCTTAACAATAAACTGTCTATTGTTAATCTTGAGAGGACCGGAGAAATCTCTTGAATTTTCTGCAGAGGACCTAACATCCATTGTTTCGGTCCTCGATCCCACCCGAAAACAAGGGCACATAATTACACTCTGTATTCAATCTCTTGTTGTTTGAATTTCATGACACAGTCTCAATTCATACAAAGAGCTCAATCATGCATGGATATGTGGGATATAAGCAGTGCACGGTATCATCTGACCATGCTATCGTCAACCCCACACACACATTTACCTACCATCCTCGACATAAACCACTGGCTGGTAGCCCCGTATGTTGATAATAATACAATTTAATTTCGGGTTACAGCAAAGTTCCTATCACGACTCTCAAAGCAGTCCAACAAATTTTGGACGCTTCTTTACACCACCGTAAATTCGTATGTTCCCATAGCCGTGTACATACATGAGGTCAAACAATCCTCGACAAAACACATTTGACGGTATCCACCCCTCCCCCGTCATTTAATGTTGAAATTGTTTAAATTTGGAATAATTTATGGTTGGGACACCCTGCTCCCCTTCTCAATGTTGGCTACACGAAGAATCAGTGTGCACAGGATGCATTCACTCATTAAGCGCAATGTTGTTCCAACAAATAACTTTAAAGTTTTAAAATGTAAAAAAATGTACAAAATGTACTGAATGAAAGCCAGTTAAATAAATGCACGCGATAAAGAAAATCAAAATAACTTCAAAATGTCAAAGAAGTAAAACCAAAAACAAAAAAGGTTAACCAAAAAATAATACAATTAAATTACTTTATCTTAACTTTCTTCTATTTCCGAAGTAGGAAAACACTGTATCCTTTCATTATTTCACCGTCAATTTCCAATCATGACGGCTCTCAAACTGTTTCCCAAAACTCGAATCCTTCTGTATACTCTACTCCGTGTATTAATAGGCTCCAATACAAGAGTATACAGCAACTCAGACAATCCTACACAAAAATGATGGAAAACCTGTACTCAACCAGCACTGTCCGCATTTACTACGAAACCACGAAATAGTCTGTTTATTATGATTACCCGTTTAAAAAAGCAACTATAAACAAATGAATTCCCGAGAAGAAAAAAAATACGTACACATACTTCTTATTTTCATATTTTCACACTACGGTAATAGGAAAATCCGTTAAACTAAAAGACTTAGTAAATACTATTCTGATGCATCTTATCTAAAAATGTGCATTTTTCTTTAAAATTTTCTTCTGGATTGCTGCGAACTGAGACTGTCTAGGAGAAGTGATTTTACAAGAATTTTCAACGAATTTGTTTGAGAGTTGTACGTCCGTGTAAAAGTGTTCCATCTTTTATGTCATGTCGATTTACATACACGTAGATATAATTATTCATGTTCGTGTGTTGCTAAATGCATTTCTCCCCCCCCCCCCCCCCCCCCCCCATAATTTAGTATTCTAAGCCGTCTCTATTCTCGGTTAGCATGAGAGAGCAAGACAATAGCAAAGTTATTCCTAAAATGGAAACTCCATTGGTTGCATTATTGTTATTGTGCAATTTTGTTATTGTGTAAAGACTTAAGCCTCCTCTCACCGCTTGTCTTCAACTTTTCCATTCCTAAAACTACTGTTGCAATGCTTTTTTCACAAGATTTCACCATTTGGAGAGCCGTAGGTGAAATAATTTTGCAATTTTAAATGTGCTACAGTGGAAAGCGATATGACGCGGTTGAAGTAATAATTAAATGCATGCAGCGAAATAGAACAACTTTCGTTATTTGATCAGATGAAGAAAAGATCTTAGTGGTGGCTATTCCATTAATTGAATGAAGTTCATACATAAAGTCCTCGCTAAGTTAAATTTTGGTCAAAGTTTTTTTTTTAAATGGATCAATATTTTATACTTCAACATTAATAGTCGTAATTTAATCAACGGTGTTTTGTCCGAAATAGCCCACATTTGTCGTAGCGTAAGACAAGGTTGCCCTTTATCGCCTCCCTTGTATATTTTGTACATTGAGCCGATTTCTAGCAACATCGAGTTCAAAGAAAACATCCAGGGTTTTTGTACCCCACGGAGTAATGGTAAAAATGTTAAACTGTTCCACTGCGCAGACGACTCCACATGTGTGGCCTCACGTGGTAATGCTTTCCACCATCTTCTACGGATATTTGACCTGTTTCAGCCTGCCACCGGTGCCAATATTAATTGAAACAAATCACGTGGATTCATTGTGGGGGAAAAACCTTCCTCTGTCTGTCCTCCAACATCGTCTGGAGCAGATCTTCTATCAAAGTTACGGGTATTATTTTCGGGACGGAAGACGCCATCGTCTCAAATTGGGATTCAAAGATCGATAAGAACACTAATATACCTAACAGTTTGAAAAATAGGCACTTTGATTCACCTGGTAAAGTTTTCATCATCAATATTGCAATTTATCCTATGTTTTACTTCGTGGCCACGGTTTTCCCTATTTCCGACAGAGTTTTCAAAACTGTAAATGAGGTGGTTTTCTGTTCCTTGCGGGGTAACAATTAACCTGACCTACTTCTCAGAAATGTTGTTACATCCGACTGGGCCAACGGCGGACTTGGATTAGACGACTTAAAGACAAAGATGAATGCTCTTTTCGTGAAATTTCTATTTGCTATCCTCGATACAGATCCCCCCCCCCCCCTTGTATCTATCGCTTGCTAGGTTCTTTATGGCGTCAAAACTTCGCCGTCTATTTCCAGTTACCTGGTCCAACGCTAAGCCTTATTCTGCTGTTTGTTCTAGTAATTTAACTCATGCCTGTGGTATACCCTTATCTATGCGCTTCATTTTCTTGCTTGTCAGTTTCTGAAAAGTTGTAAAAAACACGACGACTTTTGTTCGAACCTTCAACAAGGGCGACAAAGTCACCCCTTGGGTAGTCAGTAGGAACCCTTCCTTTTCTTGGGAAAACATGTGGAGTCTAGTTTTTAACAAACTACTTGATATCAATCTACAAGATTTTCAGTGGAGACTAACCCACCGCATTTTACACACAGGTGATAAGGTTACCCGCTGGGGGATGGGGGTAGGTACTTGTCCTAGGGAAAACTGTAAGGTGGTCGAAACTACCAATCATTTATTTTGGGAATGTCCCAACATTAAGCCTGTCATCTCATGGGCAAAAGCTATATACAGTTATTTGTTTAACGGCAAAACCGATTTGAAATCAGACTTTTTTTTCTCTCCGGATCTACCGCGGACACAATCTGCAAAGTAGTCATAAATAGAATTTGGTTAGTATTTCGCATATGTAAATTCATTGTGTGGAAGTCCAGATGTACTCACGTGTTTGAAGGTCATACTTAAACAGAACAGCAGATAAAACAAGCCATTACTTAAGCAATACAGTTTCGGGTACATGGAGATTTCAATCGACTTTCTTCTTCAAAGTTCCTTGATACATGGACAAAAGGTAATTTTTCGTTAAAATTGTAAATAATAATATTGTAATTGAACTTTAATTTATTCCTTTCTTTAATTAATTGTATTGTCTAATTATGTTTTGGCTGAGAACCAATAAACATAGTAAACAATCTAAAAATAAGTAGACATAGACCTTATATTAACCGTTTTAGTTGTCAGATACCATTGTTGACGTCACTTCCGGTTACCGATTCTAAATTTGCACTACTAATTACCAGTGGAATATTTCTATGTCATTGTTTAATACTGTTTTGAGATCAGACATGTTAATTGTGATCATTGTGCTCGATAAAGTTTGATAAAACTTTTGCAATTTCTTCACCCAAATTTATTTGGCTGTTGGCTCCAAGTAGTTGGTTGCATTTAATTCAATATAAAAAAAAAACAAGAATCAACGTCTTCAACGTATTTTCATCCAACCCTCCCCACACTCTTACACCAGCAACGGTAACCACCACCCCAGTACCATCAAATACGCAATACCAAAGAGAGTGATTTGTGTCCACCAAATAGTCTTAAATTAAAGACTTTCCTTTGAAAAGCTAAAAAGGGATCTGACCAGGGGAGGGGTAGCGTAAACCCTCAGAAAACAATTTTTAATCATTCTGTAAAATGATTTACCTCGTGTAGACTATGGATATTCGATAAAAAAGCCAGCGCATTCAAACCGTTTTTGCTCATCCTGACTTATACATACACAATGCTACGGCCTCATTTATCATCTGGCTCTGTTAAATCTAAGTATGCAATGAATAGTGCAAAAACTAAAATGTAACTTGTTCTGATACGCCCGTGACTGTATCGATATCAGCTCACTAATCGCTTAGAAATTAAAAGCATTTAGAGAATTAAAAAAAAATCGAACAGAAAAAAATACATGCATTCCTTCGGCTATTCCACTAAAGAATAGTGTGTAAAATATTGATATATAACAACAAAAGGTAAACAATGTACCTGTAGGATGTTCAGGGTAAAAAATGTAACTGTAAGATTTAGTAAAAAAAAAAAGTTCAACTTTTTCATTGGATGTCGTTTAAGAGAGGCTTTTTCTTCTAGTTAATGGGCGGGGAGTCAGTCGATTCATTGATTGAATCCAATCGAAGCGCTTTCCCGGAGAATTTAAAATCCGTGGTTAAAGTTGTCCTGACGACATCCAGTCTAGAGTTCTTTTCAAAGAGCGAAGTAGGGATCATGAAAAAAAAATACGTCGAATCAAATATTGCAGTTAAGATCCCCTTGTTAAGTATTAATTTCAATTATTGCAATGTCAGCTGAGGTAACGTGGTGGCCCTGCGGTATAAGGAGTTAATGTCCTTCTCTGTTGTTCGTGTAAGTCTTGCTAGGACTCCATGAACGGGTGACTTACTTGAATAAGTCGGAGGAGGAGCTAACCAATTTAGTCATTTGGAACAGAAATTGATATGAATATGAGAAATTTGTGTTCATAGCGATGCTACTTGATGGTTCGATTCGGGGTTTGCAATAAATTAGGAAGCGAGTAGCCAAAAAATTGCAAACATTACCGTTACCAGAGATGATGGCTATTTAGGCTTCACTTCTCATAAGACCTTGGACAAACCTCGAAAAGAAAGTCATGAAGTGATACCTCTTGATGCTACTATCAATCATAGGGGATTTGGGGTTTAATGTTTCTGGAGGCAGGGATGTATTTTCCCGAATTTAGAATCTTTAAATATATCATCTTTGTCAAATAAATGAGTGGGCGCAGGGCATCTGGATATCTCCCTGCCCGCATATGAGTCAAACTGGTCCTTGTGAAAGATTCAAACATTCAAGTTTGTCTATTGTTTGCATATAGCCTGATTAGGTAGCTAAATTTGTCACTCACATTGACCTAGCTAATTAATTAGCCAACCCTAGGCCTAGTTACGTGGTTAGGCCTAACACAATACTACTATTAGCCGCGGTAGGCAGCCTTTCCTAAGTATGTGAACTTGCTTCATGATCAAAGGAAAGTGACGAACACATTTTGATAATTATGCCAAATTGCTGATCCTCAATGTCCATATGTCCTCCATGTGAAAATAAAATCTTACATTGCAAACTACAACAATTCTAAATTGCTGCAAACAAGACAAACAACTTTAATTCCATCTTCCTTTCCTGGTGTTGCTGAGCAACTTGAACTTCCAAACATGTTCTGTACCTGCTAACTGCAAGCACGATAATCACTAACCACCAAACAAATGTGTTGTGCTCCAATAGCTACCAACATGCCATTGGGAAGGTATAAGCATACTATGTGCAATGTTTTCACATTTAAATAAAGAAGTTGACGTCGGTCCAAAAAGGTAGTATCTACATAAACTTTTTTAGATACATGTAAATTACGACAAATAAATTTTGGATAATATATTGCCAATAAACAATTTCTTGAGACTAAGTATAATCAACACAACTGAGTGTTGATTAGTTCCTTCTCACTATAATAATGGCAAGGGAAGACGGCAAGAGAACAGTGCACAAATTGTCAAAATGAAACATCGGCTAGCTGTAGTTTGCTCACTGTTTTTATTTAGTAATAACGTCAGGCTAGTAGTACAAGTTTGCCCTCTTTGCCAGAGTATTAAAAAGGTCTCGCATCTTGAATTTTATGGATGTTCATCTGGATGTGTGGGTGAAAACGCCGTTTTGTTTTCAGGCACAGACTGCAGGGACAAATTCCATGTACAGATAGGAACTGAATGACCATACAGAGTACTGTCTATCATACACAAACTAACTGAATATGAAAAGCTTACTAAATATATCATAAGCCTACTAGGCCCATAAAAAGTTCTAAGCTATGGACTATAGGCTAGGATTCATTTAGTTTCAATTTAATGAGATTTAGGATTTTCACTAGTTTGACCCTGACCCCTGAACTTTGACCTCTAACTTTGTTTTTTCTGGGGGGAAGATACAACTTCAGACCATGAATCATCTATCTATCAACTTTGACACTCATCGGCTTTAATGTCAGAGGCTTGCGGAGGCAAAAGTTTTGGTGTCAAATTTGACCTTTGACCAATGAACCTGACTTCTGACCTCAAAACACATTAAACATGATTTTTAGACAAAATCATGTATACTGGTCATGCGCTTGAAGGTCCTATGTAAATACAACGAATTTAAGATTTGCACTAATTTGACCTTTGAACTCTGACCTTTGACCTTCAATTTTGACGTGAGACACAACTTCAGACCATGAATCACATAACTGCCAACTTTGACCCTCATCAAATTTGTGGTCAAGGAGGAGTTGCTGACACAGACTTTTGAAACTGAAATTTTCCTTCGCGCACATACACACACACACATCTTCACACATTTTGACACCTACCCAAATGGGGGTTCTCAGGTTAGAGTACCATACTAGGTTAGATCACCCATATCTTACACATCAAAGGTACATAATGTTTACATGGCAACTGTTGCTATTTGCAACTCTAAGAAAAACATGAAACATTATATCTTCCCAAAGCAACCACGATATCTCTTTCCGCACATTACATGTAGGGATGAGATAAAAAACATTTTATAAACAAACAGTAAAATGTTGATCATATATTATTAGAGCAATGACATCCCTTCCCTTAAGATAATGCAGATGATGAAGTAGATCGAGTTATTTGAATAAGTGGAAGGAGCTAACCAATTCAGTCACTAGGAACAGAAGTTGATGTGAATGAGAAGGTTGTGTTCATAGTGATGCTAATACCCCCCCCCCCCCAAAAAAAAAAGAAAAAGAATCGTCATTGGACGATTTGGGTCAAAACCTTGCAATAAATTACGTATACAAAGTGAGTATCAACACAAGTTCTATCACAAAACAATTAACAAAAATTATATATACAAACACAATATATCCTTCCAAGTGTACGGTATCTACTCAACGTTATCAAGCACACCGCTTTATCCATATCGTTGCTTCCTGTCTGGTTGCATATTATCAAATGACATAAAGAAATATCGTTCGTCACTTACGCTCATATTCATTCAATTGATCAGACAATTAATCCACTACGTTTGACGAAGGTAAGATTCTTCTTCAGTCAGAAAATTTTCAATAGCTGCGGCGAAGCTGCAGTTACTTGAGTCATAAGCAAATGGATATCTGTCAGGCATAAACGTTAACATTTCAAAGATGTGGCAGGCTGGTTTATCCTCTTACGAAGATGGATGAACATTCAACATTTACTTTCGTCATCTTCTGTTTGAACATCGAAGCTATTAGCATCGTCTACGGTAGTTTGTGGTTCAACGTTCACCCTGTACAGTGTCATACCTAGTGCGGCGGAGGCTATGAGAGTAGCCCCAACGTAGGAAGTCCAAGGTGGTAACAAACCAAGAAACAGGAACTGCCACAGAAACGAAAACACTATTTCAAAACAAGTCATGACAGTAACTAAAGTAGGTTTCTCTAAGGTTAATGCAATGGTAATACAAGAGTGTGCAGCAAAATAGCAACATCCAGCACCCATTGCAAGCAACCACTCGTACGCAGTTGATTCTGCCCAATTTCCCATCGTTGTACAAATTGTTCCATTAATCACGATGGTGCAGATCCCGCCCGATAAAACAATGATGAATTTAAATACGCCCAACAGCATTAGTTTTCGGAAGACAGTCATGACGAGGGCAATGCCTACCGCCGCCAGTAGTGCCAAGCATATCCCGGGGGCAAGCTGTTTCCCTTCATAAAGACTGACCCCATCTACACGAAAGAGATAACTAGGCCTTGCAATAAACACGACACCGATGAACGCTACGACAGAAAATATAAAATGGACTAATCGTAAAGGTTCTCCTAGAATCATCCAACTGGTCACACCGACTAAGACAAGTGACGTGTAGCTTATGGTAACGGTGTCAGCCACGTGCATACGTAACAGAGACAGAATTAGGGAAGTCATATACGTCGCTACACTTAATCCACCACATAGCAACCAAAGGTACTCTCTGATACCCTTAGGTCGGGGCGGCTGTTTGCCAATAATGGCTAACGATGATGCAAATATTAAGACTGGCATGGCCATCGTTACACCTTGAAAAGGGTCTGTCCTCTCGGAGAGAAGTTTCAAGAAGAAACTATTACCAGAATAGAAAAAAGCTGAGAGAAGTCCAACGACTAATCCAATTCGATTACAAACAATCCAGTCTCGCCTAAACCAACTAGTCTTTGAGTCGTTTATAACTCCTAATTCCTCTGACTTGTCTGGGGGAGACTTTCTTTTCGAGTTACTTCCTAAGTTATCAGAATCCTTGAAATCTTGAGGATGGTTTTCTATACCACTGTAGTTAGTCGTTAGTCTGTCACCATTGTTCCTAGTTGCTGGCTGAGCAATTGCAATTTCCTTTTCATCCTCTTCCAGTGTTTCTTCCTCATTTCTGATTTCCTTCTCCAATGCGAGATTGTCAAATGCGTAACTTGTGGTTGTCATATTGATTTTAATTAAGCTTTCCAAAAGAGTTTGACAAAAATGTGTTTTAGCGGGAGCCAAGTTGGAAACATTATTATGTCAATTACCATTTAAACAATCTAAGTCATTCTTGGGTTCCTCTCGTTGGTAAATTATTTCCACCTCCAAACGACTTTCGCTCAGGCTCTCCAGTCACAGTGATCTTGACTTTTAAAAGTAAAATAGGCCCTATATTAGAAATGCTACAGAAGCTACAATATCGAAACAATCCGACACATCTATTAGAGCGTGCTTTCACTCATTCACTGTGAACCAACTTCTCCAGCATGGAAGGTATCTTGTGGGTGCGTGTTCAACTCAATACCGTACTGCGTTTCTGTTCACTGAAGGCCAATATTATGTCCGTTGTTGAATGGCATCTGCCTTCTGACCTTTACTAACGCAGGACATGGCGGATTGTGATATCAGATACCAGGTGGGTGAAAAAAATGGGATTCGGTGGAACGTTGAAGTCGCCAAGTACTTTGTTTAATTGTTGCTCAGTGCAAATCCGGTACATACCACAACTAGACCCATCGGCGTGGCTAGAATATTTCCGGACGGGCGGGCTGAGGTGTGGGGGAGGACGTTAATTATCTACATTGTTGGTTCTATGACGGCCTCCGCCACCCCCAGATGAAGCAGATGGACAGTCGAAAGATTGATTGTGGACCAACCACGGTTCAAGGGATGCCTGCTATCGGCTAATGAGCGTTTACTTGGTTATATAACGATTAGTATTCTGATTACATGTTTTCAATGTATGGAATTTTCTTCATTTGCTTCTGCATTAAAGTACACTATTTTTTGGTATTTCCCTGTAAGATATCGCTCTGTTACCTGTTTTATTTTATTTTTTGCACATTTATTGCGGCCTATAGACTATTTTTGTTTTTCAAACTTCTGCTGGGCCTAGACAGCTTTGCATGCGTTATATTACAGTACTACTTCATTCATACTATTGTCACATGTTACGTGGCCGAGATATGTGTTTTTACACACTCTTAAACCTGCCGTTTCAAAATTGACGCGAATCGGTTCCAATTTGAACGGAAAACCGGTGTCCCGGGGGGGGGGGGGGGCAACAAACGGGTTCAGTTTCAAAATAAACTGCTATTTCGGTTCAAATAAAATTAACCGGTATTTCGGTTTACTTGTGGAAAACGAAACGTTGGTCGGTTCAAATGATTTAAATAAATACTGTTCACGCACTGAATACTGAATACTGTTAATTTCTATAGGCCTTCTACATGATAAATCAGACTGTAGATTGAGCCTAACTCTTTGTGGAACGGACTCCTGATCCTATATTTTTTATGAGGTCGACTGTTCAGATTTAACTGCATCTTTTTTTTACTTTTGGTTCATTGAGGAATAAAACATTTTGTCTTCTGATGGTTTTTTACCAAAAGGCCAAAAAAAAAAGAACTAAGAGAATTTAAAAGGTATTCCATGTGATGTTTATTTGCTCTCTTGACAAGAAAAAATAGAACTAAGAGAATTTAAAATGTATTCCATGTGATGCTTATTTGGTCTCTTGACAATACACTATATAATATATGTGACTGAGCAATATCTTTGCATGAGAAGAAGGAAAAACAATGAAGAATTGTTATGTACAGTATCAAGGCCTGCTCTGCATTTTAAATGTGCAACGAATATTGTTGCTTTACCAAATTTGTCTAACGAAAATAGTAGAGTTTAATTGAAAAAGTAAAATGCAATTATACTATGGTGATAACTATGCTGCAAAATGGTGATCTTCCAGAATTTATTACTGCATTCGAAATAGTTGTACCCAAGGAGATCATGCTATTTGGGCGGGGGGGGGGGGGGGGACTCGGTAATAAAATGTAACTAATTTTAAGTAATACAACTCTAAAACGTTCAGCTGCAAAAAAAGTCAGAATCTCAGGAAGACCCTTAAGAAACATTACATAGCGTCAGATATTCCATAAGCTCATCACTTTGACCCATACTGTAGCTTTTAAGAAATAATTAAAAAAAAAAAGAAGCCACTTAGATGTATGTTTAGACATTTAAAGTAGGGTACTGTATGTGTCCTACTGGGACTCCCGTTAAACTGAAAAAAAAACGTAAGAACAAAAAGGCATCAGGAACACAACTCAGAAAAAACATTGAAAAATTGACCAATTTAACAGCTATTTTAAGATTTTGCAGCCAGTATGCAAATTTTAATTTTATATTTTTGACATGAAAACAAGCATAGTCTTCGTTTTCTGTTGTTTTCATTTTCGTTCAGACCTTTTGCATTTGTTTTCATCTAACAAAAAAAGAAAAACATGATTTCAAAGAATTTGATCTCACTTTACTTCCAGTCGTAAACATGAATAGTCAGCTCATAATTTTCAACTTGGACTGAAATGTAGAAATTAATCTCCCCCCCCCCAAAAAAAAGAGAAAGAAATCAAAACAAGTAAAAGTAGTTTAAGGATGATCAAAGCAGGATGTACTGTTTTTCCTAAATTTTCAAAGTACTTGAAATGACTGTCTATACGTCTGTAAAGCTACAAATAGCTAAAAGAAACCACCATGCCGTGCTCTTTCTGTCCATACGTGGCCGCGTAAGATGTAAAGGAATGCGTCTGCATAGAAGTTTCTTTGTTCTCACCGGCGTGCCGCACATTTACCACAAGGTCTGGTTCCGCTAACTCAGTCGAAAAAAAAAAAAACACAAATCACTCAACTTTCTGCCTTAATTACAACCTCCACTAAATGAAATTTCTCCGAAAGAAACATGGACTAGGTATTATTTTCCACAATGGTATCAAATGTAGGACAAACGGAGGAAAATTATAAGCGGCTGGTTGTTTTTCCTCGGACAGCACATCCTGTTTGAAGTTATAAGATAAGTTACGTTTCGAAGAGGAATGTATAACACTAAAATTTGAAAATTTGATACAGAACTTTTAAACTCAAAACGGCTACATGTTTAAGATAAACATTAAACAACTCCCATTAAGGATGAGCCAACAGCTGTCAATAAGAGAATTTTTTAACCTTTTTATTAACAAAGAGCTCTGGTCTGATAATCAAAACAACAACAAAACGGCCGATGCACAATTCTTTCGCGCAATAGATCCTCTCAATTATTTGAAACAGAAATACATATGATCGTGTCGTAGTTATACGGTTGCCTTTGTGTAACTGTACGTATCAGGATATAACTATGAAGATAAAAACAGTTCCTACAACTAAACGGAATTTGTGACGAAAATGCGAAAAAATAGAATGAAATTTCCCAAGCACAAAATAATTTAAGAAACTTCCTTCTTCAAAGACTTCATGACAAAGGAAATGCAGAGTTGCTCTTCATCTAACTCTTTCCTTATCCAGTCCGAATTGTTTCTTGGAGGGGGGGGGGGGTATTGAAATTGAAAAACTACAGAATATCCGGGCACGGATATCCACTGTCTGTAAAAAACGTTGGCATTTTACTTGGTCCACTACTGCAAATAGCTCTTCAGGACAATGGCGCGCGTTCCTCCTGAAACAGAATGAATCGATGAGATTGCGTCAGGTTTCCCAAGATTGTCGGAATGTTAGAACTACTCTAAAAAAGATAACAATGTGGTAAAATAATGTCATAAATTAAGAAACACAAGTTATTTTACATTTTTCCCCAGAATTGTTAACAAGTGCCCAATTCAATGACACAGACCTTTTGCTTCAAAATACCCACAGAAGTATGTAAAAATTCTAGTTGGAAATTAATGAACAGATGAAAAACAAGAGATAGTGAAGTGATGAAAAAACTGCAAGGAACATACATTACAAATATCTATGCATAAGATTTACAATTTTGTCAGGTTATAATGAACTTTGTAGGTGTTGTGACTGGTGGTTTAGAATTGATGGTTGCTTGCAGATGGTGCCGGATTCGAATCCATCACAATCTATGCATTGTTCCTTGAGTATAACCATTATATTCTGCTTTTTCCATTCCACTCAGCTGCAGTATATATGAGCACCAGAACACTTGGGAGCTGAAGTTGACTAACAGCAACCCACGGGATGCCATTGGTCTTCATATGCTTGCACCACAGAAACTGGAGAAGTTCCATCTCTATTCTGTGAATAGTTTCACAGTATACCAGCTTGTGTGGCGTGTTTTCCAGAGCTCTTCCACCCTTTCTTTCTTTTCACCCTTGCTGGAAACAGCAGACAGAAAAGACTGAAAGCGATATTAGAGTTGTGTTCCCCCGAAATGAAAATGTGCCATTGACAAAATCAGATAAGGGATTTTATTTATTATAAAGATTAACCAAACCTTAAAAGGATGGTTCGACCACAGGTATAGGCTTGGTATGTTGCAAAGTGAGTTAATTTGACCATTATAGCAAAAGTTCCATTCAATTCCCGTATGTGTATGGTTCTCGGGATATGAGCAGTTGATGTTGCCACACTTGTTACCGAAAGTTAACTTGAAGCAGGCGTAATGTCATCTGCCTACATTGATAAAGCATTTTATGTTTTTCTTTAAACTTTACGCCAAATTTAATACTTCAGTATCTAGCGCTATCAAAATGTAAATGTGTGAGGGGTATGAGAAGTTTGTGACCTTAACATAAAAAGTACTTAACCTGACCACCTACTGATTTCATGGTCAAAAGAATAAATTAAATGATGCAGAAAACAAAAGGCTCTTCAGCTATGTGAGGAGATTACCTTACTCCTGCTTGCTTCAAGTTCACAGGTTCATTGGTAGCAAAGGGGTTAGCTTCAACTGATAATTTCTTGAGAATCAACCATGGGAACCGTTCCCATGGAAGTTTCACTACAAGGGTCAGATTTTCTCACTCTTAAACATATCAAAGCTATATTTGTGGATCATCCTTTTTAAGTAAATAATTAATTATTCCTTCACATTTCGCAGATTGTCTGTTACGTTGCTGTACCAGTTGCATTGCAGTTCTTTACATGAGTCTTACCTTATTACATTCTTACACACGGTGGAGGTGGACCACCATTTAAGTGTCATTTTTGGGACTTGACCGTTCAACGAGGAACACAATCTCCTTTTCGTATACTACGTATACGTATATTGGTGATATAACAATAGCATGCGTAGCAGCACGTGGAACAACATGCTAATGCGTTTGAGGTTGCACACTATGCAATCTGTACGTTGTTTATGGCACCCTTGTCATGTATAGTGTTCGCATGCTGTGGTTCAGTGTACGTGTGCCTCTTCACTGTTCACGGGAGCACTTACAGAGCTTTGTTGTCCTCATCAAGTAATCAAATTGTTAGAGTTTGCCTAGGATTGACTAAACTGACGTCTAACTTGAACATTTTTGATTGCTCACACATACATCATGCATGACGTTATGAGGCTTAGGCCTACGTTATTTGACAAACTGTGCATGTACGGCCCCTTTGCATTTGACTATGGGAGTTTTACGATTGCAGTCCTTAGTCCTCTCTACGATTTTTTTCCATAAGGACTCTTTTTTGGACTTCCCCGTAAAATCAACGAAGTAGGAATGCTAAGCTAACCAGGAGGGTATCAAATCTGCTGAATATCCTTTTCTCAGTTTCGTGAGACATAATTTTGAAAGTTAGAGACTGAGGTAAGATTACGGTAAAAAGAACCTCTGACAGTGTTAGGACTAGATATATTTATTTATGATTTATACTTTTAGGCCTATATTTTACTTTTCAGTAGCTCCTAGGCTAGGCCTAGCTCTACGAACTTCACTTTTAATCTTGTTTGGTGTGGTACATGTTGGTTCTTTCAACAGACACTTAAACAAAATCAAAGTCAACCTATCAGCATGTTGCAAACAATCTTTCTATTGACGGGCTGGTGTATTGTTTGAAAGGTTTCATTGTGTATGGCCTATGACCTCGTTCGTCAACCATCGTCTAGAATTACATGTTGGCACACGAATACATGCATTAGAAAAAATATGTTGTACCCGCCCTCATACAGTTCGGGTTTTTGTTAACAAAAGCAAAAGTTGCTTATACGTTGAACAACTGCATGAACAAGGTCACCAAGCATGGTGCAGATAACACCACATGTGGATTTACAAAAACAGCTTGACGCATGTAGTATATTTATATGTTATATTATCCTCAACCAACAGTGAAGTTCATAGTTATGGAGGACACTCAGTGGATGCCAGTGGTATGACTCATCAGACCACAATGGGCTTATACTGCATACCAATTGATGTATCCTTGTTCTTTGTCTTCAGTTCCTAATCTGCTCTTGTAGAATACAGTTGAAATATATACCTGCTATTAACTTACATATTGG
Organism: Stichopus chloronotus; assembly: GCA_021234535.1. Classification (NCBI taxonomy): domain Eukaryota; kingdom Metazoa; phylum Echinodermata; class Holothuroidea; order Aspidochirotida; family Stichopodidae; genus Stichopus; species Stichopus chloronotus. Next base: position 15,421,569 of record CM037842.1, read on the forward strand.
AGTTCTCTCATAATTGGTGTCATACCCGCGTGATCATTTATTTAATATCACCAAGATATTACACTGGCGACGAAGGTTGTTTTCATTGGACTTATTCTCTTTGGTTCCAACAAATTCATTTTTTTTTAAGATGGCCTTGATTGGAAGAGTTGGGGAGTTTGATTCCAGCTGTGAGGACTTTGCAAGTTATGAAGAGAGACTTGGGCAGTTCTTTACTGCAAATGATGTAAAGCCTGAGAAACAGGTAGCAGTTTTCCTTAGTGTTATCGGAGCTAAGACGTACGGTCTTCTGAAAAGCCTAGTCATGCCGGAGAAACCGTCGGAAAAAGCTTACGATGAACTTATCAAAGTTTTGAAAGAGCATTTAACGCCTAAACCTCTAGTCATCGCCGAAAGGTTCAAGTTCCATCGACGCAATCAGAAAGAGGGAGAATCAATTTCAGCTTACGCGGCAGAATTAAAGAAATTATCGTCTACTTGTGAGTTTGGACAATTTCTCCAGGAAGCGCTGAGAGACAGGTTTGTTTGTGGAATACGGGATGTTACCACACAAAGGAAATTATTGTCACAGGAAAACCTAACTTATGCCAAGGCCCTTGAAAGTGCATTGGCCACAGAGATGGCTGCCCACAATGTAAGTGAAATTAATTTAGGAACTCCAGCCCAGGTCCACAATGTGGACATGAAAAAAAGACAGTCCGGAAGGAAGCGTGACCAGGCTGCAAATAACTCTCAACAGAATAATAGCAACAGTTGCTATAGGTGTGGCGGATCATATCACGCAGCAGAAAACTGCAGGTTCAAGACCTACAAATGCAAAAAGTGCCACAAAACAGGACACCTTGCCAGAGCTTGTCGATCCAAGTTAGGTACAACTACGAGTAAGCCAAATGCCCATCTGGTGGAAGTTGACCCCAGTACACTTTCTGTGCCCCAACCTCAGCAAGACGACCTGAGCCTTTTTGGACATCATAGAGTGGACGATCCCGGAACAGAATCAATTAAAATTTACGTGACTATTGAGGGGACAGAAATTCCAATGGAACTGGATACGGGAGCAACCATGTCTATTCTCCCCGAAGACGTATACAGAGCAAAGTTTCCTAACCTACACTTAGACGTAATTGACCATGGGTTCAAGGCTTACGGGGGAGAAAAGGTAGAGACGCTAGGGCAGGCTCATGTATCTGTGGAGTACCAGGACCAATCAGCCAGATTGCCGATAGTTATCGCAAAGGTGAAGGGGCAACCCCCGCTGTTGGGAAGAAACTGGCTTAGAGTTTTACGTTTGGACTGGGCTTCTATCTTTTCCGTGAAGAAAGCACCAAATCCAGCATCCACAAATGGTGACAGTGTCGATAAACTTTTACATAAGTATGAAAGCCTTTTAAATGGAGAACTCGGAACTTTAAACGTTCACAAGGCAATAATCAAGGTAAAAGATGATGTCTCTCCTAAATTTTTTAAGCCAAGGCCAGTCCCTTATGCATTAAAAGAGTCTGTGGGCAATGAGCTTGACAGATTAGAGTTAGAGGGGATTATTTCGAAAGTAGAGCATAGTGAGTGGGCTGCTCCTATTGTAGTTGTTCCGAAAGCTGACAAAAGTATTCGTATTTGCGGTGACTATAAAGTCACCATTAATCAGTGTATTGATATTGACCAGTACCCCTTGCCAAATCCCCAAGATATTTTTGCAAATTTGGCAGGCGGAACAGTTTTTTCTAAACTTGATTTGTCGCAGGCCTATCAACAAATGTTGGTAGATGAAAGGTCACGAAAGTATTTAACAATTTCTACCCATAAGGGCCTATATCAGTACAATCGCTTACCTTTTGGGGTTTCCAGTGCACCAGCTATTTTTCAGTCAGTAATGGACAAAATTTTACAAGGTCTGGAAGGGGTGATGTGTTATTTGGATGACATTTTAGTTGTAGGCAATGACAAACGCCAAAACCTGTCTAGAGTTGATGCAGTTCTCCAGAGATTGGAAGAACATGGATTGAAACTGAAGGTCTCGAAATGCGAGTTTTTGAAAGATTCTGTAGAGTATTTAGGACATGTGGTAGACTCAGAGGGGCTCCACCCTACTCCTGAAAAAGTCCAAGGAATTAATGAGGCACCAGAACCCAAGAATGTAAGTGAATTGAGGTCATTTCTTGGGATGATCCAATACTATGCCAAGTTTTTGCCTAATCTGTCTTCCCTGTTACACCCTCTAAATGAATTACTTAAACCAACAACACACTGGAAATGGACAGAGGAGTGTGAAAAGGCCTTCAATGATGCTAAAGCAAATTTGCTATCGGCCAAAGTTCTAACCCATTACGATGTCAATTTACCCATCAAGTTAGCTTGTGACTCGTCTGCTTATGGCATTGGCGCAGTAATTTCTCATATATTACCTAGTGGTGAAGAGAAACCAATTGCTTTTGCTTCACGCACTTTAACTTCGAGTGAGAAGAATTATGCACAAATTGAGAAAGAGGCACTGGCTCTCATTTTTGGGATTAAGAAATTCCATAAGTATCTGTATGGTCGAAAGTTCACCCTGGTTACAGATCATAAGCCTCTCATAAATATTTTAGGACCTAAGACAGGTGTGCCAGCTTTAGCGGCAGCACGGTTGCAAAGGTGGGCATTAATATTAGCCTCCCACCAGTATGAAATAGAGTTCAGGAAGTCAGAAGAGCACAGTAATGCTGATGCCTTATCTAGGTTACCTGTAACCATGGCAACCACTGCGCATGATGAAGCTATCTGGCATTTTAACTATTTAAATGACCTTCCAATAAATTCTAGAGAGGTAGAAGAGGCTACAAGGAAAGATCCAATTTTGTCAAAGGCATGGCAATTCACTCTCAATGGATGGCCAAACAGTATCAATAATGACCACTTGAAACCCTACTTTCAAAGACGGACAGAGTTGTCAGCAGAAGGGGGATGTCTGTTGTGGGGGCTGAGGGTAGTCATTCCTAGCACCCTTCAGCAGCGAGTCTTGACAATATTACATGAAGAGCACTTGGGAATGTGCAGAATGAAGGCATTAGCCAGAAGCTACTTTTGGTGGCCTGGTTTAGACCAGGACATTGAAAGCAGAGTTAGAAATTGTGAGATTTGTGTAGCCGTTAGAAATCAGCCCCCTGTAGCTCCACTTCATCCATGGAAGTGGCCCTCAAAGCCATGGGAGCGCATTCACATAGACTTTGCTGAAAAGCCTCAAGGTCAATATTTTCTTATAGTCATTGATGCACACTCTAAGTGGCCAGAGGTATATCCTATATTAAGCATAACATCATCTAAAACTATTGAAGTATTAAGAAAATTATTTGCTGCTTATGGATTGCCTGAAGAAATTGTCTCTGACAATGGACCACAGTTTGTGTCCAGCGAGTTCAATGATTTTGTTAAAATGAATGGGGTTAAGCATATCAAGGTATCACCATACCACCCTGCATCCAATGGAGCAGCAGAAAGATTTGTTCAGGTTCTGAAACATGCCTTAAAGACAAGTAACTCGAATCATACCATGACATTGCAACATCGTATTGCAAATTTTCTCATATCTTATCGTAGCACACCTCACTCAGTGACGGGTAGATCCCCTGCTGAGTTATTTTTGAAACGCCAAATTCGTACTAAATTTAGCTTGCTCAAGCCAAACCTGCAATCTAAGGTTCAAAGTAAACAAGAATCAATGAAACAGCAGCATGACAAGGGAAGGGAAAAGGTTCGAAGTTTCGAACCAGGGGATAGTGTTATGGTAAGAAATTTTCGGGGTTTAGACAAGTGGCTCGCTGGCATTATTATGCAGCGGCTGGGTTCATTATCATACATAGTAGATGTTAATGGAAATATTCGCCATGTTCACATTGATCATTTGATTCCTGGTATAACCAAATTTCAGGAGACTCAAGGACAGCAGACTCTGTCAAGTGGGAAGGTCAATGGAAGTTCACCAATGATAGTTGTACCCCACATACCACACATTCCTGCAGTGGGAGAGGAATACCCACAAAACCCAATTAAGCAGCCAGAAACAAAAGTGAAACCAGCTGCCAGTAAGCTGTTGAGTGATCAGGCAACAGGTGATAACCAACAAATCACAGTTACTCATCCAAAAAGGGAATCTAAATTACCTAGTTATTTGAAGGATTATGAAGTTAAATTGCCTGGTGTAAATTCCAATAAACAACAGAGGGTTTAAATTAAGTGGGGAGGAAATGTAGTATATTTATATGTTATATTATCCTCAACCAACAGTGAAGTTCATAGTTATGGAGGACACTCAGTGGATGCCAGTGGTATGACTCATCAGACCACAATGGGCTTATACTGCATACCAATTGATGTATCCTTGTTCTTTGTCTTCAGTTCCTAATCTGCTCTTGTAGAATACAGTTGAAATATATACCTGCTATTAACTTACATATTGGAGTTCTCTCATAATTGGTGTCATACCCGCGTGATCATTTATTTAATATCACCAAGATATTACAACGCACAGATCCGGGGGGAAGCATTACTAATAAGTGACCTATAACTGACCGAGTCCGTGAAGCCACTGTATTATCTCTAAACTGCACATATTACATTGCAGCTTTGGGATATGAAATTGTATTATAAACCCACGGGGTTCGTTGAGCTTCCTCAACATGAGTTGTTTGAAATTCTGGACACAACTTGCTACAAGTCGAGTAAACCAATATACGGCAAATGGTATGGCTTATGCCTTACTGAATATCCCTTCTGCTGCATTGCTCAAGCATGTGCCAACTAGAATACATATAATGTATACCGTGGCGGGGCTACCAAATGGTCGAGGGAGGAAGGGTCGAGGAGCGACGGTCGCCAAAACTGACCGACTTAAATGGATTACCGTCGCCCTTTTCAGCCTTTCACAAAAAGAGAAAAAATAATAAAAAAATGAAGAGCAAGATAATGATGAGAAAAAAAAATGGAAATGAAGGTAAAGAAATTGCAAGTCTGAGTACTTCAACGCACTCCGCATCTCAGAAATGATGATAGTGTTGCCAATCGATTGCTTTCAAATTCAAGCAAGAGCGGTATTCATGAAATGCGCAAAATTTGATTAGACTTTTCAACGAAATATTCAGCTGAAATGAGATTAATTATCAATCCACATAGAAAAGTTTTGTACACAAATCTATCATTTGTTCATTTAACACCCAGATTTCTTAATTGTTTCCATTAAGGTAATCTTAATCGGTTTTGCTTTCAAATGATATATCTAGGTGTAAACAACCCATGAACTGCCGATTTTTATTCGAAATATATGACTTTTGATCTTTTCAAAATTTTGCGACGTCATATTTTGATGGAATTTCCCCCAAATAAATGTTGAATATTCTTTTAAAGGTTTTACTACAGTTATATATGAAATGACTGCAGGGTGCCAAGTTTTCTTTTTCTGGTATTGTATCTCTAGAATAGTGTTAACTACTTCCTTATTGTAAGACTTAATTCTTATCATGCAAGTAACGTCCTACTCACAGAGATCAAAACTGTGGGAATCATCTTGTGTATTGATTATCTTTGAGTACCCTTATGATATCCCATATTATATATATAGACAACGAGCCTTAAAACATTAAACTTAAGTCTTGCCTAACGCTAAACAGTACAGAAAGGCTAACCCTACTTATGCTCCCAATTAATCACTACTGAAGTTGAGCGAACAGTCCAACTTTTTGAACAGCAAAAACTGCTCAATCTGATCGGTTTTAACCGAACAGGTCGTTACGTCACACTCACTTATATTACCGTTTTGGAACTAAAAGGAATTGCTACACACCTTCCTTCGCACCTCAGGCAAGCTCACCTTTGACGTCTTTGCTAAAGACCAGGAGAACACTTTGCCCATAATTTCTGCATTTTGTATTGGTTGAGTAATAAGGTGTTAGTAATGTCCAGTTTCTCTATACGAAATTAGCTTTTCAACTGTTTAAATCGGTGAACAATAAGGAAAATTACAATTTTGGTTAGTTTATTTTGGATGGTGCTGGCAAAACCTGGCTACGTTTGACACGTAGAATGATATGAACAACAGGTGTTCGCCGGTAAACGAGGATTTGAGCTTAGGAGGGTCAATCTAGCTGAACTTTTGCACTGATTTCGATGAAGTGGGATTTTTACCTTGCCAAAATTGTTATTTGTTCTTTATGACTTCTAAACAAGTTTTGACCTCAGAACCATGAAACTGAATTCGAAGTAGCTGATCGTTGACTTTGACATTTGAGATGTAATAGTCACTATTACATCCCTGTAGCGGCAAATAACTCTATTACACCCACACAAACAGCTATTAGCCAGCCATGAAAATTACCCTGCGGTTTTGCAACTTCAAGAAGTATGTATCATAATGTTGGCCTACATATCTAAGATTTCTGTCAATTTTCATTACTAATTCATGTATTGCATTTATATTACCTTTCGACAAAACGTTTTTCCCCCCCAAAAATTATTATAAAACCATTAGTCTTCCGTAGCTTTCAAAAAGAGAGTAAACATAATAAGAATTTAATATTTGTGTGCTGTACATGTTCTGTTCGTGTGTGGACAGTTCCTTTTAAATTATTACTTTAACTTCATTGGTGGGTAAACTTTGACTTATAAATATCACTGTCACGTAAATATAAATATCAGTATGTTACAAGTATTGTCGAATGTTTAAAAGCTTATTAATGACTACATTCATTAAGAAGTCTTCTGTCTCATCGTCATTGTACGGACTCATCTTTTGTAAAAGTCATATTTTGTTTTCTTTTTCAAATTCCTTCCCAGCTGGTCGTGATAAACCTTCAATGTTCTTGTTAGTGTCCAGCATATGTTCCTCTGTAAAACCTTGTATACAATTATAAAACTTTTTCCATCGACCACGTATGACATAAAAATGTGGACTTGAACGTGGAATTTTGCCTTTTGTATTCCTGTACTTTACTCTGGAACTCAATAATATAGAAACATTTTCGCATATCCTTGTATTATCCACCAAATCCTACAAATAGTCAAACTTCGTCATAAAGTAATGTATTCGAACTGGCAAGTATGCTGTCCAGACTGGAGACTTTAGACAAGACATCCCCCGGGAAAACCGAGTACAAACTTATTTTTTTTGCACTATAACTTTACTGTAATAATTTATTCCTTTTTCAGTGTGAAAAAAATGACACTACTGTTACTGTTACTACTATTTAAACTGGTCATACCGACTCCTTAAATTAATAATATGAGCGCAGTCTTGTTCAAAATGTGTAAAGAGATGCTGAAAGTAGGCTGCGCAAAAGTGTACTGTGGAACTTCTGGCACACTCTGCTGTAATTTTCCAGGTAACCCTTCCCTAAGGAAAATGTCACAGAATAGTTCAAAAACGGAACAGCAAGCACAACACCAGTAAAGCATGCAAGTGATAAGGCCAGTCGAACGTGATTTGATTGACAGCTCAGATGGCGGATGGTTAAAACAGGTGGGAGTGGAAAGTGATTACATTTATATAATTGCCTTTGAAAAAAAAGTTGATTGCTGAATTTGGGTCATTCAAAGTTTAATTTAGGTCTATTGCCTACGCAGAGTCGTGCGGAAGCACTTTGCAAGGACAATATCCACATTTTTGTAAAATAATAATAGCTTCAATTTTTTAGTGCTCTTCCAAGAAACAGTTACTAATTTAAATTCCCAAAATGTGGTTCTTTGTGGAATCAAAATTCTATAACAGGCTCTGCAAAGGTAGCAAATATTTAGAACTTCTGAAATTGAGAAAGGTACAATTTATGGTGACGACAACTTCTCAGGTATCTGTGAAACACAGCGCCCTCAAACGAATCTGCGCTATGCAGCATACCTTCTTGTTTAGAGCTTGGATAATATATAATGTGAGCCAGTCATTTCAAAAAAATTGCCTTTGTCACTATTTAGGCACTTCTTCCACCGTTAAACCTCGTCAGAGAATAGGATAGTTTGTTGTATCTCTATCAATTGCTTCAGTCTTCAATGTAAGAGCAGCGTGATCTCTAGAAGCATAGCGACAACTCGGTTTAGGCTGAATTCTTTGAAAATTCAGAACACTTTCAATTTTATTGCAGTTTAGGTGGTAAGGTATCCTACAATCTGCAGGAAAACAACATTACCCCCGATTTTATCAACCGACCAGTTTGGACAATGTACCCCAAGTATTTCAATACCCTTAAGAACAGAAACATGACCACAGTATTACCAGGTTCAAGGACGTCATTTCCCTTGAAATTTTCCTAATTTCGTATGGTCTCTTCTGCATTGTCTATCGCATGTTTTAAAAACATTCCCAATTAGAATGCAAGAGAACGCATGAGAAGAAATTGGATAGTTGATGAAAAGAAATTATTATTGCCATTTTAAAATCTCTCGCTGGATACAAAGATTTGGAAATCATTTTTTTGTGTGTGTCTAAGAAACAAAGAAAAATTTTCAACTCAACTAATTAACTTATTAGCTTTTCTTCCCTTTAATCACGAAACCCAAAATATTACCCCACCAAGTCTGATATGTAAGCTCAATAAAAAAAGTATATCACTGTATTGACACATTAAAAATACAGTGTAAATGTAGTAATGAAAGTTTTTTTTCTTTATTTCGTTGTGGTGCTTTTAGGGAGTCGCGTAATTTTGTTTTCAAAGCCTTAATGAACGGATATTACCAGTGGCTCAAACATTTACTACTCACTGCAGTAATATCATGTTTATCATTGTTGTCACGGCAGATGAAAGGGTTCTTAACATAAAGACATTTATGTTCCCTTTGCTTTCTTATTGTGTTGCTTTCTTTCTCGGAGATGAAAGTTTGAAATTTTACTGGTGTGAGATGTCTTGAAGATTTTCCTCAACACACAACCCAGTGTAGGTGTCAAAGTAGTATCACGCGTCATACCAGTGGTCATCTGCCGTACAGGAATTATTGGTAACACTCTAACTATAGTTACGGCATTTATAGAATCTTTCGACGTATGCGCACAGGTTTCAATTGTATACTTTGTTCCCTTGCAGTTACTGACCTGCAGTGCGGCTGGAAATGTATGACAATTGGTCAGACAAAACATTGGTTCTTGAAATCTCCCTTTGTTTGCCATTTATGGGTAACCGTCGATTCCTTGATGATATTTGTTTCGATATGGCACCTATGTGTTATACCATTGGATATAATCATTTTTCCGAGTCCGATTTTTTTTTTTACAGAAACCGACGAAGCAAATGTGTCACTCTTTACATGATATCATTTGCCTGGCTCATGTCAATGTCCTTGACAATTTGACTAATCTTCGGAAATCAGTCATAAAATGAGGATATTTGATTCTAAATGTCTACCGTCATATCTTGCACTCCTCGTCGCAACTTGTAGGTTTTGCTTTACAGTTGGTCATCAGTGTATCTTTAGACTTTCTAATGTCATTTTCCAGACTCGGTGTCCAAAGAAGACCCCGATGGGCTCTGTGCAGTTCCTTGCGTGGAGATGATATTAACTGTGGTCCTTTAGTCTTACCCAAGTGTAATCCACAATTCATCACATCCCAAAAAAGTTACTTAACTACCACAGTACTAATCTGAACTAGAATGCATCCTGCAATGTCCTTTATCAAATTGCTGAAAGGAATGCTGGCCAAAGCAGAAACAATCTCTGGAGCATTCAGTTTTTCTTCTCAGCTTTTTTTTTTTTTTTCTGCAAACAAAAAGAGAAACCAAAGAGGAATGTTAAGGACGATCAACTGGAACCTTTATCCCCCTCTGTTGATGTGTATTTTTAAACAAGGAGTTAATGTCTAAATAGCAAGCTGTTCAGCACTCTCTGACCTGACTGACCCAGACGGGGGGGGGGGGGGGTAGCTGGTATGGACACATGTGGCATGTCTACTGCAAATGTAACCAATACGGTCAAATATTGATAAACTAACTATGTGAGTCTATTTTAAGAATTGAAAAATACCCTTTCAGCAGCATGCTATACTTAATAGAAACAAAGGAATGGAAATATATTCCTATTTGTCCATAAGAATGCTGATCACGCAAAGGCACTGACTACCATAGAACTTAATAAATAAGAAAAAAAAACCTCGACATTGTAACATAATTTGTAGAAAAACTATCGCTTTGCCCAATGTAATAATTTATAGCCCATATGGCCCATTCTGAAGTTGGACCCACAAATGTTAAACACTGCAAAGGGTTCCACCAATACAATGCTAGTTTGAACAGATCTTTCACATTGTAAAGCAAAACATGCAGAAATTTTGCATGATGTGATAAAACAGTCCATATGAGGACCAATAATCCTGACGAACCTGAAAGAACCTCTTCCATAGTAGTAATGTGACACAATTTCAACTTAATACCGCACAATCTGCGGGAGAAGAGGCTTTTGGCATGATGTCATAAAATGGTACATATGGCCCATTTGGACCTTGAGCCCCAAAATCTGTGACACCCCAAAGGCATCACTACCATAATACATCCATATACCATGTATTTACTTCGTCTAAGCCTTAGAACTTGAGACCTGTTAAAAAGGTTTTCAGAGTTTTGCACCCACTTCCCCAGATAACTTTTGACCTCCAACAGAAACAGTAGGGCACGACTGCTTGATATGTAGATGATTCGTACCAAGTTTGACTTTCATACCACTTTCCCCTTTTGAGTTAACATATATTGAAAAAGCAACTTCAAAAGAAAAAATGTGAGTGCTTATGGAAACCCATGGTATTGTTTAGTATTATTCCTCTTTCGCTGATTGCATAAATCATCTGTAGTTTGTTACCCGACTATCGACAACTCATTAGACACGAAGTATTTTTCCAAGCAATTCCGTTTGTTTGGGGTTGGGTGTCAATAAGGTCGTAGGTATGAATGAGGTTGCCGATTTTATCACATCATACTGTGATGGTTCACATGATCAATTAAACATCGATCTTTTAGAATAGTTCAGGAGTGTCAATTCAATGTGTAGGCTTTCTTGGGCTGCATTGCAGGGGTTCTTAGGTTGCATGTCGATAGGCAAAACGTGTAATCGAGCATGTAAGAGGGTCTATGGAACATATAGCAATATCATGACGTCATGAAAATGAGTCAACTGATGGCACCCGTCACTTAATATATCCATGCGTCCTTAAGATATGTTGCTCCCGCCTAAACCTTATGACGATGTTAAAGAAGATTGCTCACCGATCGAACGGAGTAATGTGATTTAATAGTTGGAATAGTCTAGGTAAGAGCAATGCAAATTATTTCGCATAAACTGAGAAATCAGAGACATGGGATTCCTGTTTCAAACCCTTTTTTTTTTCTTTCAGGCAACTTAGGACACACCGGAAGTGCCTTTCACTCTTGACTGTGACTATTGCCTCGAAATTCCTGTACTCCTTCGTGGGACTGCTCCTTAGTAAGTACCACATGTTAGTATATAGGAGTACTGCATTGAGTATACGGGAAACTTATTACTTCAGATGGAAGTTAACTTAAAGATTTATCGAACGCAATCAAGGCCAAAATATGAAGCATGCGCCGTTATTTGAATGTGTTTTCAATTAAAATTCTGAAACGTCTGTTCTCCAGGAGGTACTCATACACTTCCGTTGGTGAGGAGGAGCCGTTTGGATTCTGAAAACTAGTTTATTATGTCATAATTGTGTCTTTATATTGACTTCACTTATCAGCGGAGGGGACTCTCTCTTTAAAGAGTCTCCTTAATATTTCAAGTAAAAATGTTCCGTGAGTATACGCATTGTTTATTCTCAGGGAGATTTAAAACTTCATCGATTTTGTTAAAGTTGTAACGGACCAAAACCCTAACTCACTTTCCATTTGACGCAGCGAAGTGAATTTATGTCGAAGCAAGTAAGGAATGCTTCATGAACCGAAAGGACATGCGAATTATTACTTTTCCTCCGAAATTTAAAACAATTTCCTCAAAACTCTTTTCCAGGGTAAGGCCAGTTTCTCTCTTGTCTGCAGTGATCTTGTCTACAAAGTACACATTCTCCTTTCACATTTTCTGGGTTTCACCTGCACATGGTAATAATGTAACAGTTAATAGATTATATTTCTATCTACCGTAGACAGACCTCTCTCATAGTGAGAGTCAACTCACAAGATCATATATATTCCCGGAGAGCTAGTGGTTGCCCGTTTTCTCTGAAAGGGTCGGATCAGTGTGTAACCTGAGCCTAGATATTGATAGTACAAACTAAGTTTATGGTGACTTATTGTTCCTAGCTTAGGTATCAGTTCAATGTTCCCTCGAAACATTTCACATGTTGTTTTTTCTTTTCACTGCTTAATATCTTATATTTTTTATTAGATCGTAATCGACACGTAATTTTTAATATTGAAAAGCATGGAAAGGTTAACTTATTGTTTCGAAGTCATCCTTACAAAGTCTCTCGTCGATGAGTAGTTTCTAAATACTGCTGCTCTCTAATTACCATCACGAATTAGCTGACATTAACAATGCGAGAAAGACTGGGAAGTGGCATATCCTTCAATCTAAAGCAACTTTTTTTTTCTGTGCCATACAGAGGCAACCTTTGGTAATGCTTTACGGAGTTGTTATTGCTTTCCCTTCACTTCGACTCTTCTCCTGTGGACCCTGTAGCTACCACATTACAAATGTCTAGTTATGCCACTGGTTGGAGACAAGCTGAGGTGAGATATCACCCTTCATGAGATGTGCCAAAGAGTTCATGCAAACATCTACAAAATTCATTGAGATAGTACAGTGCATTAAGGCAACGGGACATGTGTTGTTGATATATGAGCTTGAAACTTTCCTATTGGTATTTTACAATGTTAGGCTTGCTAGCCTAACCTTTTTCGAGAGAATGTGCCAATTGGTCAACTCGTGAGGAATCCTGCACTTGGTCTGGAATGTCTGTCTCTCTGAATGCCTGGTTTTTGTATAGAGTTATACCAACAGAAGCAAAGATAAGAAGCAGTGACCCAACGTAAGATGTCCAAGCAGATGATATACGAAGAAACAAAAACTGCAACAGAAATGAGAAGGAAATCTCAAATGTAAGGATGATACTGACAATTGTTGCCTTTTCCAAGTTCAGTGACATTACGAGGGACAGATGTGCAAAGAAGAAACTAAACCCAGATCCGGCAGCACAAAACAGATCGTTTCGTGGTGGTACAACCCACTGATTTAGAGCAGTACAGGCTGCAACGTTACTCAGTAAACCGACGAAACCCAGTGAGACCATCGGAAAGAATTTGTCTATTTTCATCAGGTTCACCTTCCTATACGAAATAGTGCGTAACGATGAAGCTAATGCCGACCCGATACCAAATGCGATTCCAATGAGCTGGTAGCTCGTTTTGTTGGATCTGTTACCTTGGTGTGACTGACCGAACAAAGGATGCGGTCTCGCAATGAAGACTACTCCAACTAAAGCCAAGGAAGAGAAGACGAAGTCAAAGATTCGGAGGGGCTCTTTCAAGATCACCCAACTAAGAATACAGACGAAGATAAGAGATGAGTACATGACAGCTGTTGCGTCGCCCAAGTCCAAGTACATTGCTGCTAGGGCAAATGTCGTGAATGACACACATGTAGTCAATCCACATAGAAAAATCCAAAGGTATTTTGTAGGTTGTTTTGGACGAGGGGGACTTGTTAAAAGAATGGCTGCTAACGAACCAACGAGTAACACAGCCATTGTAAACGCCACAAACTGGAAAATATTTGATCTCGTGGAAACAGTCTTCATGAAAAGCCCTTGTGAAGAGAAGAGAAATGCTGACAAGAGAGCGAGTATTACACCTCGACGTGCAGTTACAGTTTTAATTACGATTCCTAAAGGTTTGCAAATCTTCTTCTGATGCTGCGTGACCGTGCTAGAGTCGTCACTGTCGTAACTCTGTGTTAATTCTTCATCAACAAGCGACGAGCAAAGAGCTTCTTTTTGAGTTCCTCCATCGACTGAGTCATGATCACCACTGGTGTTCTTCTCGTTAACGTCAAGTGCGATGTTATCGACACCCTCCATTCTGCCCTACAGGGAAGTATAAGGAGCAAAAAAACATCACTGAGTCTTTGAATCTCTAGCAAGCCAAGCACCTGTTACTGGGATAGAAGTAGGAGGGAAAATGAAATTACTGCTAATAGCTTGTAGGACAACACATTGAGTGACAAATAGCTGTGCAGGTATTTCTTCTCTTTTAGTTCTTTCTTCCCATTTCAGTATCATTCACAGATCAAGACAAGTGGTTGGAGGCTTCACCGCATTTCCCAGTTCCATAGGTGTCCCTTAATTAGTTCAGTGTGGAGTCATGCAACAATGAAACGTAAGTTATATTGTAGTATAGTAACATCTAAGCAGAGTGTTGTGTAGGGCTAGTGAAAATAAATTACGTGTTTAATTAATGCAAGTATACTGACAAGGGAGTGTGCTGCATATGGATATTTTGTACATAGACGCAAAGTTGGTAACTTTACACCCGTATATAGAACGGGTCTAAACTTACCAATTACCTCCTTAGGGACTTGTATTCACTAAAAGCTGTAAAAATGCTGGTATGTGGTATTCGCTACCATTTTTTTCAAGTACATTATAAATAAACGCCTTCGAACTACCGCTACGACAGACAATTGTGCACTGACTTGAAAATAAACATCGTAACACGATATACCAACTCATACGGTGAACGTACCTTTGGTCGGTCCCCGTGACTGCATACATGATAAAACCAATAAAGAACAAGTATCACACATGTGTTGAAACTAAACTGTTCAGAAAAAAAAAGGGAAATTTAAAACGAACGTTTACGAAAGCTTCCCGTCTTCATCGTCAATTTGGGAAAATCCTAAACTGATAATGAAGCCTAAATTACAAAGAGCCCTTCACAATGAGCCCATTTGAATTGATAACGACTGATATGTTCAAAGAATGGCAGTTTCCATTCTAGTGTCTCCCTTATTTTGATAGACAAATGCCTCTAATCTTACCGATCTAATTACTGGTTCTTGTCAGAAGAACGTTTGGATGGATAAACGACATTTGACCTCAGAATGAATAGAGAGGGTTCCGATAAGGAAGAGGTGAAACATTCGCTTTAGTACCAATTTGGTTTCAACACATTTCTGTATGAAATTTGGCTCTTTAGTTCAGCATATAACATAGAACACTTTACACTTTACAACACTAGTTGAGTGACCGACACTTGGTACCATCACTGATGCTACCTAACCATGATCGATGAAAAGAGAGAAAAGAAAAGAAAGAAACGTACAAAAAAGTCAACTTCATGAGCGTGAACATGTTTCCACAATATTTCAGAGTCGCTTAAGTTAAACACTAGGTGGCATTTGTTGATACAACGTATACACTCACTACCAACGCAGACCGTCCTTGGTCACCAATACTCGCTCTGTTACTTACCCCTGCATTTGCAAAGTTTAGTATGATGCTGATAAACCTCTTGCATAATGAGGTGGAACGTACCCATCAGTGGACAATAAATTGACGCTTACTTTTCTAGTAGAGTTAAACTTGCAAAAAGTGTACTTACTTCGGTGAAAGTGACGCACGTCCTTCCATTTAAATGCACAGTATCTTGAGAATATAACATCCAAAGGTAAGATATTGGCAAACTGTTTTTAGAATAGACCTAATTCAATCCTTCTATGTATGTGGAGCGCGAGCACTCTCGCAAGTACGGTGTGACCGTTCAGTTTGTGTTCTGTACGTTGTGCTTTTATCTTCAAAGGTCTTAAAAAATTCGGTACATTTTGAGTGTCATCGACTGTGACCTACGGTGTTGTTGAGGGATCATATCTGTTACCGTTTTCAGCTGTTTCCCTTGCAATGGTTTAGTTATGCTTTATTTAATTGGTCTTTTCAGCCTAAGGTGGAAATGTTATAGGGCTGACAAAATAGCTTTAGACAGCATCAACTGTGAGCAAAAAGAAATGTTACTTTTTCGTTTTCAAAAAGTCTGGCCTGGCAAACTGAAGTCAGACTAGTAAAATAGATTCAAAACATATTTCAGGCCCGGCATCCCATGTAAAAGAGGGCGACAAATTTAACAAGCTTAAATTAATGAGTCATACAATCGTATAAGATTTCTGTTTTCGTGCAAACTGTTCACAGACATTTATTAAACGGACCAAGTTTCAACCAAGTTACCAACGGGTCAATACTCCGGTGGTTATTTAGGCTTAAATAATATTTAAATATCGAAGTAGATTGATGCAGGGTAAAAACGACTAAATAGAATAATATTTAAAGACTTGCTTTCAGACTAAATTTGTGGAGTGACGTGACCCGTCCTTGAGAACGTCATTATACCATTGGAGCTGGCAGTGGTTGCCTGAGTTATCGATTTTGAAGGAACTTTGATGATTCGTGCTTATGTTAAGAAGGCTCGACCGTCTTGTGAATGTCACGAAAGTGACTTCGATTTCTGATTTGTACTGTATGCGATTATGGTTTTCGGTGTGCATCGAGCAACAAATTCATACTTTGGTGGCGATATCGGTCCCGTTTCAGTTTTTGGATAAGCCGCTGGCAATATAGCGGAGAACATAACGGGGGTTGACACCAAGATAAACCAATATTAAAAGGGTAGACTGAAACAAGTAGATTTTTACAGTGGCAATCTCAACACATAGTCTTTTTTGAATGGTGTGGCGAACAAGCATAGTGACGTGAACAAGTTTCTTGCTAAGACGTGTCGAAGATGTGCCATAAACATTCCGTCAAAAACTGACCGTTCTGTAACAATATTCGTGCGTCTGTCTAATAAAAAAGCCGGTCTGGACTGGTTTGACGTAGTTGATGGCACTATAGTTTGTTATATCATAATATAAAGAAATAATTAATATTTGAACACTCCAAATAAAAAGTTCATATAGTAGTGCACGTGACCTAGCTTCTGAGCAACTTGCATTGCCTAAGAATATCACACCAAGTCACTTAAGCAGCCAATAAAGGTATTTACACAACTTTATGATTACCGTTGTTAATCGGTTACACCTAACATATGATGCACTACAGATAAATTCATTTATACTAAGGACTACCTGTCTTAACGTAGTTCGTCTGTAGTTAGGAAATCGAGACTGCTGCTTTTTTTTCGCTGAATTCGCATCATTTGACATTTATAATGTTAACGTATTATGGATGGGGGTGTTATTTTTCTTTGGGGAGAGCGAGTGGGGCTTGAGTGTTTTTTTTTTTCTGTTCCTAAGTCATATTCCGTCTCTTTGCGAGTAGTTTTGCTGCACGACTCATCGCAGTTTCCTCCAACCGTGGCTTTGTTTCTCCATTGGTTGATTCACCTGGATGGTCACTTACATGAGATCCAGGTTGGAAAATGATACTTTCGATACTAGGATTTCAGAGATGGGCTAGGTGTGAAATTCGATACATGGACCAGATATGGATTTCACATCTGGTCCAGATTCACACCAAGATTTAATGTAAACCTTATCTGGCCCAGACAAAACTTTTTCTGGTACAAAACTTTATCTGGTCCAGTACGACAAGTAAAAGGATACTCCATATCCGTTCTTTGAAACGGACGTCCCTATATATGTGGCCCAAATGAAGGAATTCCTTGTAAGGACTTTCATATTTGGACCATATGATGTCGGCCCAACCCCAGTCAGTTCAAGGTTTACAATCTATTTTGCATCCTGGCAAGTGGGATATATAGAGACTGTGTTTGTATAGCGCAAAAGATATGCGTATTGTATCACTGAACGTTTCTTAATATGGTTACTAGGCACCAATTAATCAGCGACATAACTTTCGTGAACCTACAATAATACCAGAGGATTGACAGCATCATAAAATTGCCTAGAAAATACAACTTTATTGAAAACAAAAATGCCATAGTTAGTGTAACAGTAAGGTGCCACGACTTATGTTTCAGTTTGTGAGGGTATTCTTATATTGTTTTGATACTAAATTGATGCATATTCAGTACAGTATATGTTTATGATATTGATGAGGTATGGATGAATGTGTTCTGTATGTACATTGTATGTAGAACACATTCCCAGGATTGCAAGTAGAGTAACAAATGTCGTTAGCAAAATATAAACTTAAAATGTATATTGTATCTATATTTATCTGTATATCTATATTTATCCATATATCTATATTTATCTACTTAGTGAACATTGTAAACATAAAAAAAGTACATCTTTAAATATTCCTTATATGGCTTTTCAGACTGCGCAGTCTCTCGATGATTTCAAGAAATTTTAGGATGTCTAGTCTTGTGCATGATGGCTGACCTACGATATTCAGGCGTTTCCACAATGAAATACCTACACGTTCACATTGTTTGGTGAATGAATAATCATTTCGACTGAGTCTACTCTACGTCGTGATCTGCATCTTATAACAGGTATTTCCTGTAAACGACATGTCTGTTAATGTGCTACTTTTCCAGATAAACACGGACAGAGAAAATGTCACTTGACATGCCCTCGGTTAGAAATATTTTTTATGGAACGCAATCGCTTCTATGAACATAACAAAGGGCTTGGGGCTAAAATTCCACCTGATCAGATATAGGGTAATTTGTTATTCTCCGAAAAGATCTTTTATTCAGTGGCGAAACCGGTCTTTGCCTACAGACGGAGAAAAAAAAATGCCAGATAATGCCAAGTTGTGTGAAAATAATTGCAAAGTTGTAAAAATTAAGCTGTCCAGATTGTCATTCCTTCTACGTGGGTGAAACCAACAGACAACTCATTATTACAATAAAAAACACTTGGTGAGCTCATTTGGCAACCAGAAAGGAGTTTTCTATCTCCATTGTACCAGTGAGAATCACCGCCTTCGTCAGATGATTTTAAGGTCCATTGTAAAATTATTGGTAATTAATCTCAGTGCTACAAGCGTGAGAATAGAGAAAGCGCTCTTATAAAGTACGTCAAAGCTCAGTTAAGCAGAAACGTCAAGTGTTACGACTTGGAGCTGTTTTAATCTCCATCCTTCAACTTGCAATTATTCTAATCTTCTTCAGATCATCTCTTCCTCTGTAAAGTGTTCACATTTAAAAAAAGAGGTCTGAATCTTCCCTTAAACTTGCTTTTGTATTTCGCTTGTTCCCTTTTGCGTAACAGTATTTCGTCTTTGAACATAAGTGCTTGTGATCATTGCCTCCGTGCATTTGCCTGATGATGGAATGGAGATCAGTTGGAAATGTAGTGATATGACTACTCTGAAGTTATTCCCGTGTTTTTCTTGGTTTATATTTGTAGTAAGTCCCATCTGCTTCCTCTAGCAATATCGGCACTCTTCTTTTATTTCTATCAGGGAGCTGTTATTTAGATGGAGAGAGTACGGAAAATTAACTTAACGCTAATACTTTAAGACCCCAATAGAGTGTAGCTAAGCTGTGCAATTAGCTCAAAAGGATTTCGTTCCTTTATTCGACGTTTCCACTTCGATGTAATTCACCTGGCAACATAATTTATGTCATTAATCCTTTAACAAGAAGCTTGATGTGTAGGTTTGTACCTCCAGCACTTAAAGAGCAGATGGCATGCAACTGGAAACGACTGTTTAATTTAAATGAATGGTTACCTTTAGCCCGTTCCTTTAGAAGTTAGGGCATGCAAATGAGTTACAGAGGCAAAAGTCTAGGTCTTTTAAAAAATAGTTGAGAAGTTTCCTCAAGTTTCTAGAAATGGCGAGGTACAGATTCTCTTTCATGGTGTGATATACAACCCATATATTGTATTGTCGTATGCGTCACCGAGCGTCGAAAGGCAGAAAAAGTCATTAATTTCCGTGACGACTGCCAATGCTGTAGCAGTAGGGGAAGTCAAAGTGAAGTTCAGTTGCTGTAGCAGACAAATTATTGTGTTTATTTCCTAATCCTGTATAAGTCCTTAGACAATTTCAAGTACTATACAAAGAACAGATTGGAAGTGAGCTTAGCGGCACTATCTTCACTTCAAAGCATAGGCTACTCTCCCCATTTAAATAACAGCTCTTCACATTACGCTTTCACTCAGAAATGTCAACTCTTTTCCTCTTGGTTGTCTTGCTTAGGCATTGGCATTTCTGTTTTCGATTCACTTCCAGAAGTTCGTCTTTTTTCCTGTGTTCTATCCTTGCTATTGTACAGAGTTATTCCGACCCCGGCAAAGATCAACAGGGATGCCCCGACGTACGATGTCCACAACGGTGAAATCCTGTATATTAAAAATTGCCAAACGAAGGTGTACACTATTTCGAAAGTTAAAAAAATGCTCACCATAGTCGAAGTCTCTGTTCCTAAGGAAACAATCAGAAGCAACTGAGCGCCGAGGAAGCAGAAACCTCCCGCTGTCGAAGTTAACCAAGCTTGTACTGATGGACTTCGCCAATGCCCCAACGCGGAACACGCAATTGCGTTGATCACGGTGATGCTGCATGAGCAGTACGGAATTGCGACATATTGGCTTATGTCGAGTTGAGTTTGCTTTCTGAAGAAGACGATGCTCAAGGCCATGCAAATGGCCGACGTAAAAGAGAACGAGACGCCCAGTAACAAGTCTTTTCTCTCGCCATCAAGTTGTCCTTCTGAGGTGAAGAAAAGTTGAGGCCTCGCTATGAAGATAATGCCAGCGAAAGCCAGCATGCAGAAGACAAAATCGAAAGGTTTGAGAGCATCTCTTAAGAAGATCCGACTGAAAAAACCCACGAAGGTCAGAAAGGAAAATGAAATGGTAACAGCATCGGCTAGGTTCATGAGAGGTAACGATATCGTGAGGAGAGTAGTAACCAATGCTGCGGCGATACCCCCTAGAGAAAGCCAGAGCTGTTGATTTAACTTTCTAGGACAAGGTGGTCGTTTGGCCAGGATCATAAACAGAGACCCAAGGAGCATCACTGGCATTGTCATCACAACAGCTTGGAATGAACTCAGCTCCTTCGAAAGTGAGTTGAGGCAAAGATTTTTTCCGGAGTAAAATAAATCTGCTATGAGAATCAACATGAGACCCCGACGGCGTACGATAAAGTCGTAAAACTTAAATAGTACTACTAAAATGCTTTCTAATGGTGGTTTGTTTTCGTTTGTTGCCCACTCAGAGTCTTCCAATGGGAGACTTGCTTCGGCCTTTTCGTCACGACCCGGTGTTCCCAAAGACAGATTTACACCTAGACCGTTCTCTGCATTTGCTAATTCTTGTGTTGGGTATGTTTCACCAGAGAGGTCTATAGCGAGGTTGTCGAATGTCTCTCCCATGACGCATCCTAAAAATACAAAAAAAAAAGGAGGAAGAAATAGCATTGTTTGATAAAGGTGGTAGTACTATTGTTAGTAAATTGTCGTCGAAATTGGTTTTACTGAAAGAACGGAAACGAAAGTCCTGCTGTGAATTCAGCAATGTGCAATCATGTGTGTTGACAACTTGTGTGCTTCCAGTATACACTTACTGTTGTTTATACTTCACAGTGAATTCTGCCCTTTTAGAAAGTTAATGCGATTGCAAGCTCATAAAAAAAAAAAATAAATTTGTGGTTCCACTGAACGCAACACGAGAGACCTTCTTTCAACGTCTCTATAAGGAAAAAATAGAAAATCTAACAGACGTAAAGGAGAACTCTGTGAAAACAAAACAGGAATATGACGCCATAATGACGATACCCGATGAGCAAGCGCAATGTAAACCAATGAACACCAAGAAACTTATCTGAGTAACTTAGGGAATCTCACTCTCACAGAAATAAACAATATGTATAGATGTGTCGGTAACCTATTAGGGGCACTTATGAGAATTTAAGCAGTCTTTTTACAAATTTGCTTAACAATCTATTTACATTTGACAATTCACAAACCTTGTAGAATTCAATTTCAATAGTTTGCATCGGAGTTTTAGCATGATCATGTGAGCAAAAAGAAAATGTTGGTGTCATCAGCCTATAAAATGAAGTGGCATGTGTCATTCCTGTTGAATAATGTTTTTGTAAAAGAATAAAAAAGTAGAAGCAAAAGAATTGAAACTTGTGGAACTCCACACTTAATTGGGAGGTGACCCGATTTTTGAATGCAAATGACGACAAACTGTTTTCTATGGGACTAATCATTTGTAAATCAATGAGTATACTTCCTCGAATTCCACAGTCGTTAAGTTGTTAGGCAAAATTTGTGAAGGAGGCAGTCAAATGCTTCAAAGAGATCGAAAAAAGTACCACAAAGAAAACTTTTTCTTTTTCAAATGCATCAGTCAAAATGCCAGTAAAATGTAAGAGTTCAAATGACGTACAATGTCCACGAAGGGAAGCGAACTTAAGTCAATATGCACAATACCCCCAATATGCACAATATTTCATATCTTACTAAGAAACTATACAACGGATCAAACAATAATTTTTTGAGGATTTTGACAGGGAAGAGAGCCCGGGAACAGGTCTGTATATAGTTGCTAACCGACGTCGCACTTCCATTCTTATAAAGAATAATATTTTTTAAGGCCATGGGGACAATATCGCATTCGAAGCTAAAGGATTGCAAATTAAGTGGATAATACTTTTAGAAAACTTTGCGGAGATTTCATTAAAGACAGAAGCTTGTTTTTTTTAGACCGTGTGTAAAGCAAATGATATCTCCAGGACTTTTTAACACTGTTGTGATTAATTCCATTAATTGAGCTGTTTCTGGTCTTGCCATGTAAAATAGAATTGATGCCTCCCTACGTTTTTTTTTGTTAAATAATTGTCACAGTTTACGAACATTTCATTGAGTTAAACGTGTAACTTTTTGGCACCTTACGAAGACAGATGATAAATGATTACGAAAAGCCTTGTATGCTACAAACCTTTAATTGGTTCTGTTATTAGTGACTTTATTGGTCAATACACTAGTCTAGAGACTAAACAAACTTACTTTTTCTACTCTGTGCGTCATTGAAATTTTTATTTTTCAAAACATGGAATCATATTGCCGTTGAGGATAATCTTTTCAACAGGGGCAAAGCTAAATGAGAGTTTTTAAGATTAAAGCACAATTAGCGACATCTTGAAAACTTTTCAAGGAACATGTTTACTTAATTTGTGGCAATATTGCAACAATTTGCACAAGTCTAACTGAAAGATGTGAATCCAATGGTAGACAGCTAATGTGTTTGTTTGGGAATTATATCCTTAAAGACGATACCAACTCTTGGTGACTTTGCAAGTGATAAAAGCCTGTCCCCAACATGATTACTTAATCGAGAGTCCCCTTGCCATATTTCCACCACGAGTAGACATATAGTTTACATCTAACAGGGTCTTCTTTCTCACTGTTTCTGTTTTGTCTGTTGCAGCGTTTGCAAAATGATTCCCCTTTTTGTGTAGGAGTGTAATGTTTCTAGCACTTGGTATACGGTATAGCACTGTTTGCGTTGTAATCATGCAGTTGAATATCCTTGCAGTGACTACCATTGCCCACGGTACATCAACAAAGAGCTTGGTTCCTTGACTTGCGCGTGATAAAACTCTTTCATTACACAGTAATTACGAAAACTAAGATACGATGGGGCTCTTCCTTGTCTTCATTGCCTGTAAATCTGACTTGGCAGATAAGGACTGGGCCTATCACTAGTTCCAGATACTCAGAGGTGATGACTGCACTCTTATAAAAAAATACTTGTATGTCCTTGATTCGATCAGCCAACACTGAGATACCGACATGAATGCTATTCGGTACATGCTAATTATCGTCCAACTGTTGCAGCAGACACATCAATAACGGTGAATTTTACAGTTGGCGTGGTCTACACAATTTCCGGCCATTAACAGATTTATGAGACAACTGATAAAGCAAGACAATCAGTTCCGCGAAATCAATCACCCTCCCCCGCCCCCCCCCCCCCCCCCGATCGGGGACATTTTCACGTAATCCGGGTTTTTCCTCTTTGCAGATGATGTTCTCAGTTAGTGCCATTTGAGATTGCATGTAACCCCGATTCAAGCCAGAAACTGAATTGTGTGTATGTTGTTTTACACTCGCATACACACTTATAAACAGGTATAGATCCACAATAGGTAATTGGGGAAAAAGGTAGATTGACCTATAAAGTTGAGGGCGCATATCTGATACCACAGTTTGCATTTTGTTAAAATAACAACCAGCGGGGATAACCCCCTATTTTTCAGGGTAACCCCTGTTGCAAGGTTGAATTTCTTGCGTGTGGCCCCGTTTGGCGCGTTTTACAAACTAATCCTTTCTCTCTCTTACTCACAATGTAATCATACATTACAATACAGATATTTAGCACACAAAACTACGTACGTAGGTGAAAAGTTATTTCAAAAAGCTGACGTGATTATAAATGTAACGGCTGTGCTCATTACGAGGATTACATTTGCAATTTCACTTCACCAACAGAATGATTCGACATTCATCCTCCGGAGAGACGTTTCTCCTTGTAGAAGCTAGAAGGCACATCTGAATAGGTTAGTAGCTTCTATATCTAACCCTTCCACTTGTTTACATACCTAGTTTTGTTTTATCTTCACTGTTGGTAATTAGGTTTCTCTCTACAAATTTAACCGTGGGCTTGAAGTTCGAAGTTACTCGGTAAAAGAAACACATTTTATTCATTTCAGTTGTAATAATTTTCAGCTTGATATTATCTTTAAATAAACCATACTTTCAAAATGCTCAAGAGCAATATGACAAGTGAGATCATTACATAGTGGCCCACTGAATTGTTCGTAATTATAGTTTGTGAGACTTTTGAATGGTAATATATGACAATGGTTTAAATTAGCAAGTAGAATTTCACATCCAAAAGTTATGAAAAACTGTCTCTTTTTTTTAATTGACCGTCTGAACTGGCTGTGTGCAAAGGAATGATTGCTGTTTATGGTCACAAAGTTTGAAAACCAACTTGAACCGTTCACTATACTCATTCATTGAAGTCCCTTGGTATGTGACGCGCAGGGATCAACTTAGTTGACCATTTGTTATTCGTAGCTTATAAGAAGGAAACTTGACAACTTTAGTGTAATTTTGTGAATTTCTCTAATCAGCTCAATGTGCCCCCTTGGTAGATGCCTTTCCTCTTAAAACATGTATTTTAACGAAGAGTATTACATGACATAACACATTGAGAGATATTGTATCTCGAGCTTTAGCATTACCAATATACCAGTTTTTACATAAACACTACAAAATATTGAACTTACGGGCACCTTGGTTAGAATTTGTACCTTCCAGTGTAATGACGGTTACAAAAGTAGTCGCAAAATTCCGATTGTGTGTGCAGAAATGGTTTTAATTCTTGTCAAATAAATAATGTATACTTCGAATTAATCAAATCCTTGTCGAAGAAAAATAAACTGAAAAACGATGTACACACTAACACTCGTAGCTGCAGCTGTATTATACTACGAAACTGGTAGACGGCAACGTCTTGACCACCTCATGTAGGTCTCCAAAGATATCCATGAATATACAGATACTCTTATATTCATAAATAAATGCCTAACGTGGCCTTTAACCTATACTCCCTGTGTAGCCCACTGTGTACTTGCTACATACGATTGAACAGCTGCGGAAGTTAACTATTTGTCCATCATGACTATGACGCCAATTCAGGGTTAGAGATTTGTTTACCATATCAGCCGCATCTTATGAGAAACGAAAAGAAAGTATGCGGATGCGTCTTGTTGAAATATGGTAATGAAATTTGTTGCTATTGTAGGGTACCAGAGAAATAAAATGCGTATAAGTATAAACAAGGCAAAAGTAAAATCGACATCATAATCAGATGCGTTGATATCATAATCAGATACCTCATGGAGAGTTCACTTTGACGTTGATGGAATAGTACCCCGTCGAGTCCCAGAGGAGCTCAGTGTTCTTTCTGTGACCTTACCCAAACTGACCAATGAAGTTTGATTTCCAATTCCAACATTGCTGGTTGTTGGTACAGAGAATACGTCCAGTGTGTGTGAACAGTAATTTGATCTAATACACGATGGTGGATGTAGCTGAGGTTACTATTCCATTAAGTTTGTGCATTTTTTTTTTATCCCGTCCCTATACATATAACGTACAAGATGAGATATTGTAGTTGCTTTGTGACGCTAGAATGTGTTATGTCTCTCTCAGTTGCCATGGCACTAGTTGCCATGGTAACATTATGTACGGTTGATATATGAGACACGGGGTATAACCTGATATGGTATTTAAGTTACCTTGAGAACCCCTAGTAGGGTAGGGGTCAAATGTGTGAAGATGTGTGTGTATCTGTGTGTGCGTGTCTTTGTGTGTGTGTGTGAAAGAGAAAAGTTCGATTGCAAATGTTTGCGTCCCATGACGCTATGATTGCGCTCAAATTTTCAGCTCCTCTTTGCTCAATTACGCGCATTTTGGCTAACAACATATGATACATAATAGCCCCTGCTATGCAGCTAAGGAAAGCCTATCCATTGGATGAACACAGCTGAGCTACGTTCTGAAATCGGTGTTTAATTGACCATGTCGATCATCAAAGCACGAGGTGATATATATGTATGTGCATGCATGGAAATATATATATATATATATATATATATATATATATATATATATATATATATATATATATATATATATATAGATAGATAGATAGATAGATAGATAGATAGATAGATAGATAGATAGATAGACAGACAGACAGACAGACAGACAGACAGACAGATAGACAGACAGACAGACAGACAGACAGATAGACAGATAGACAGATAGACAGATAGACAGATAGACAGATAGACAGATAGACAGATAGACAGATAGACAGATAGACAGATAGACAGATAGACAGATAGACAGATAGACAGATAGACAGATAGACAGATAGACAGATAGACAGATAGACAGATAGACAGATAGACAGATAGACAGATAGAGAGATAGATAGATAGATAGATAGATAAATAGATAGATAGATAGATAGATAGATAGATAGATATGCTTCATATCTCAGTGGTTAGAGCGTCCGCACTAGCACGTGGGAGGTCCCGAGTTCAAATTCCGGTGGAGTCTACTTTTCACTTCATCCAGATTTTCCAAGCTTTTCCGATTTTCATCATATATATATATATATATATATATATATATATATATATATATATATATATATATATATATATATATATATATATATATATATATATATATATATACTTACGAATCTTTAAATAAAAGGTATAATTATGTAAATTTGGTTGAGAACCAATAAACAGAGGAAGCAATCTCAAAAGGGCTGTTCATCAAGACAGATTCATATTTTGGTAACGTGCTCAAGTGAGTTTGAAAAACATTCCCGTTAAAATGCATGTAGGAGAAAACGAAAGCAAATTGGATATTTAATATTACGTAACATTACTACTTCCTTAATCTTCATCGCAGTAGCCATTTCCTAAAAAGTGTAATTTTCGTCTTCGAAAGTCAAAACAAATGGCACTTATTTTACATTAAACTCATTTGACTCAAATTAAGTCAAGTGTTTGCCTTCCATTCCAGCAGAGGTGTGTCTATGAACGGAAATGACGCGGGACCGCGGAGTTTTATTGTACTAACACATTAGGAGAAAGTTGTTGTATTTATAAACTTAATAAATTTCTAATGCATGTAATGAAAGTTTTCTTTCTTGACTGCATGACTCACTTGTTTTTCAGAGCACCAATAATATAAGAAAAGTATTAGTTGCTCAAACATTTATTACTTATAGTGCTATCATCAGCAGTGTTTGTTTGCTATGACGGATCTTCGAGGATTCTAAACGTGAGTCTATCGCTTTCTTTGTGTGCTACTTATCTTCGTACAGATGGAGATTTTGAATATTACTGATGTTGAATGTCTTGAAGACTTTTCACAACACGACGACACAGCTGTCAAGGTAGCATTCCTCCTCGTAACAGTAATTATGTGCCTGACAGGAATTGTTGGAAACACTATAACCATAGCTACTTTTGGCCTCTTTCGACATATGCGCACAGGTTTTAATTGCATACTTTGTTCCCTTGCGTTCACTGACCTGACAACATGTCTAATTTCAATGCCTCTTGAAATATTCGACGATTGGGCAAGCCATAATTGGTTCGTGAAACATCCCTTCGTTTGTCATTTATGGTCAACCGTCGATTCCTTGATGATATTTGCTTCGATATGGCACCTATGTGTTATATCAATAGACAGATTCCTCGCGATTACCCGTCCGATTTTCTACAGGAACCGACGAAGCAAATGTGTCACTCTTTACATGATATCATTTGCCTGGCTCATGTCAATGGCCTTGACATTTGCACTGATCTTCGG
This sequence comes from Stichopus chloronotus, assembly GCA_021234535.1. NCBI lineage: Eukaryota > Metazoa > Echinodermata > Holothuroidea > Aspidochirotida > Stichopodidae > Stichopus > Stichopus chloronotus. The sequence continues at coordinate 15,449,849 of CM037842.1, forward strand.
AAATCAGACCCAAAATGAGGGCATCTGTTTTTACAGTCTGCCGTCATATGTTGCGATCCCAGTCGCAGTGGCAGGTTTCGCTCTACCGTTCATGACCATTGCATCCTTAAACAGTCTAATGTCGCTCTCCAGACTCCGTTTGAGAAAAAGGGTCATGCCAGGACTGTCTGCAAGTAAATCAAATAGACTATCACAGCTTAAAGGAACACATAACCCACGGCAGCGTAAAAACGTTCGTACGGATACGAATGTGGCGGCAGCGTGCGAAATGAACCTCCAACAAAAGGAACCTTTACATCGCCAACTGAAAGACGTTGAACTGAACGATGGACTGGATGGGGCTAAACCCCGAGGCAGTAAAATGCAATCACCGGTCAACGAGCCCTTAGATTGCCGACTTGAAAAAGATGGTTTGCAGCTGCACAGTGGGGCGAAAACTCAGTGTAGTAAAAAACGATCAACCTTCGCAAATGAAGCCAACTGTTCGTCTGGCGTATCCAGGCGTTCTCTTTGCCTTGTCAGTTCGAAGAATGTCGTGTACGTGAACGCTGTCGTTGTCACAGTTGGGTTTGCTATCTTTTGGACCCCTTTCCTCGCAGTTGAGGGGGTCAGTATCTTTGGCAGTGTCGAATGCAGTAGCAGTTGGGGTTACATCAGAAAAACTTCGTTCTGGTTATCTTACGCCAGTTCGGTGATAAATCCTTTCATATATCTGGTGCTGAACAAGAAATACCGCCACGCCATCAAGAAGTTGATGAGGATGTCTGACTGAGTCTTTGGTTCTCCTGATCAGGATGAGAAATCTAAGGATGTTAATAATCGACTGTGGCGGTACTAATTTACTTGTGCTTCGTTTTTTGCCTGGGTGTGTACGTTGTAACGATACATTCCCCCCCCCCCCCACATTGCACGAAAGGAAAATAGCTATTTTCTATTCAGTAAGTGATTTAACTTTCAACTCAATTAGTGCAAATTGAATAAATTGATCATGAAAAGCTGTTCTGGCATCGAACAGCCTCGCGTGTTTCTTTCAGTTTCTGTTGTCTGGTATTGGTAAATCGATTTATTTTGATTAAAGTTGATATTTTGCATCAATTGGTGTCAACGACAATTAAGATTTTGCCTTTTTTTTTTTTTTCAAAGTTTAAAAGTGTGTTGATTCGTGCACATGTTACTCGGCCTGGAGTTCCCGCATTGCGATAGGTGCCTCGACTGCCAACGTCTCATAATTATACTTGTGCATGTTACTTTCGGCTCGGCGTCAAGCAAGTTAAAAGTAACCTCGCGGAGTTCGAGTAATCTCCAGTTTGGAGTGACGGCAAGTCCGTTTCATGTACACAGACCTCTACACGCCTCCTAACGTTTTCAGTCCGACAATGTTACAAAATATTTCACTGTTATATGTACTTTGTATCATATTTCTATAACACAGAAACACATGCATTCCCTGTAAATGGCCTCTTAGGTATTTAAAGTTCAAATGTTCTGCACAAAGACAAATTATGTACTAGTATCTGCGCCTTTATATTTTCAGGTATGGATGAGCTATATTTTGAGGCCTCTCAATTATTTGACAGATTGTGGCGATTTTTTTCTTTGCGGATTTAGTGATACCTTTGAACTGCTTACTGTACATGATGATCATCAAAATAAGTAATTTGGTGAAAGTCAAAACGGTCAAGAAGTTTTCAGCATAACATATTTTATAGTGATTAGTATTATAATTAATGTATGTTTCCCATGCTATAGTTTATATATATCATGATATACTATATATATGAGCTACCAAGTATCTTTGACTGATAAAAGATAAAAAGTGATCTTCTGCATTCTACAGCTAGTACAGTTGTAGAACTTTCCTGTAAAATATAATGAGTGTCAACAGCAATAACTTGCAAATAGGCAACAATTCAGCAAATTTGAACATATAGTCACCTTAAAGTATTTGAGATAGATAGATAGATAGATAGATAGATAGATAGATAGATAGATAGATAGATAGATAGATAGATAGATAGATAGATAGATAGACAGATAGACAGATAGACAGATAGACAGATAGACAGACAGACAGACAGACAGACAGATAGACAGACAGAGAGACAGATAGATAGATAGATAGATAGACAGACAGATAGATAGATATTGATGCTATTCATTTTTTTATGTTTATATTTATCTTCTTTAATGTACATTGAGTAAGTACAAGTAATCCTAGGTGTGTACATATGTAGAGACCATTGAATAGATTGCGTAACAAACCTCTGCAATTCCCCGACATTTTTTTTTTCCATATTGTACTAAATTGGCGGTATAAACAGAGGGATTCCAGAAAATGTTGATGCCATCCAGCGGTGCGACCTTGTCTTCTCAAACAAACAGTACTTAAAAATACATTCCGTGCAGGCTGGATATCCAGCTTGCTTGCTAAAGAAAGCCTCTACTGAAGTCTGTAGGTTTTCTTTTTTCTTATATTATCTTATTTTCTTATATTCTTCTTTTTTTTGGGGGGGGGGGGGGAGTGGAGTAGATAGGAAGTTCAACTGGTTTATGTCGAAATCTAGAACAGTTTGCTTACTGGCATTTGCTTTGTCACATTCTGTCTCAAACTTGACATTCTAGAATCTGTTACACTTTCAACAATTAAGCCAAGACGTTTAGCACCATCCCCGCTATTAATGTTCGTTTTATAAGTAGGGATAGAATATATTTATTTCATCAATGATGGGTTCAGGTTTTTACATTTTTGGTGAAGAAATTATTATTCTGTATGGTCTGTAAGTCATTACATTTAGTCTGGCAATTACATGTATGGTTGTAAGTGTACTTTGGGGTTACGCATGCTTTTTTCTTTTCTAGTCTTCTAGTTCTGTACCATTTACCAAATATAGGTCTGAAAAAGACCTATATTTAAGTCTAAATTAAATAAAAATATTTAATTACTTAATTAAAACAATAATAAAATTACTTAACAATAAATTAATAATAATAAAATTAAGACCCGCAGAGCCTTAAATTTCTCTCTTTGATTTTTCTTTACTTTGACAATGAAGTAAAATAATCAAATTTAAATTTAATGATTTTAAATTAGTTTTAAAATAATACTTTTTTACTGTTACTCATGTTCACCAATAATATCACATAATTAATTTTAAATAAATGAAGAAAAGTAATAACTTTTAAGTTTAAAATTCTACTGCAAAAATATTCACAAAATATTTCTATAGAAACAAGAGGGCAATCCACTGAGTTGCGTACCTCATAGCCAACATGCATTGACTTAAATACAGGGCATGCACATAGGGATAATAGTTGTAATAGTTTTCTGCAACCACATCTCACAGACACCTAGTTCGAGGAACTGGTTGTAAATGAGTGGCAAACATTCTTCAGGCATAAACTGGTGGTAAGCATCTAAATACTGATAACTACTGTAAGGTAGCAAACTTAAGGTTATAGCCTGGTGCCACTAGGCTCAATTAACGATAACTTATGGCTCAAAAGTATATGTGCATATTACGCTACATAACACAATTATAACATTGGGTTATTCCATGTAGGTTAGACTTAGTGGTTAGAGTTAGGGGCAGTGTATAAGAGCATCCCTCTATGGGTATTTGCACATAAGTCTCCTCTTTACCTGTGCAGGACCTGGTTCTGCTAAATTATTGTTTGACTTAAAAATAATGTTCTCATAAAAGACATTATCCACGAGGGCCAGTTCTGCTAAGGATGTTTTGGCTAAAGTTAAAAAGGTGGTGTCTAGTATTGACCCAGATACTGGCTCTAAGTTTGGTACCAAACAATCATACAATTTCACCAGTTTACTATAAGAGTAATATACTGTATCTCGTTATTGTGTTCATAGGAACGGCCTTGCAAACTTTTGCGTATAATGCTTAATTAGCTCTCAAGATATGCTGGAAATACAAATTTTGGGGCAAAATTGGCTTTTTTTCTAAAAAAAATCAGCAATTTTCACTCTCTATAATACAAAAGTTATATACCTTGAATATTTCATGTTCAGGTAAGTTTTTGCAAAATTTTGCATTAAATGCTCAAATACTTCTCAAGGTATGCTGGAAATACCAATTGTAGGGTGAAATTGGCTTTTTTCCCTCCAAAATCAGCAAATTTCACGTGATTTACCCTTACAGTAATATTATGTTGAACAATGTGTTTTCAGGTAAGTCCTAGCAAAACATTAAGTTTATTGGTCTAATAGTTCTCAAGATATGATGGAAATACAAATTTTGGGGCAAAATTGGCGTTTTTTTTTTCTCAAAAGCAGCACAATTCACTGGAATTATCATTACAGTATTATTATGTTGAACAATGTGTTCTCAGGTAAGTACTTACAAAACTTTAAGTTCATTGGTTTAATTGTTCTCAAGATATGCTGGAAATAAAAATTTTGGGGCAAAATTGACTTTTTTCTAAAAAATCAGCAAATTTCACTCTTTTTACTACAAAAGTGACATACCTTGAATGTTTCATTCCCAGGTAAGTTTTTGCAAAATTTTGCTTCAAATGCTCAAATACTTCTCAAGATATGCTGGAAATACCAATTTTGGGGCAAAATTGACTTTTTTTTTCTCAAAAATCAGCAAATGTAACTCGATTTACCATACAACTAATACATTTCGCACATATTGGCATCATGCACAACCCTAACAAGTTTCAACTTAATAAAATGCTTTTCAATCTATTCTGGAAAAACCACAATTTGGACAGGTCCGTACGCACACGCACACGCACACACAGGCACCTCTACCCGTACACGCACACAAGCACACGCATTGGCACGGACACGTTTTCATTTATACCACCCAACAGAACCCTCCTGTACCCAAGGTCACTCTACCATGGGGTTCACCTGGGGTGTCGCTACTCATCGATTCCAAGCGTTTCCATGGCAACTATTCTCCCATGGGTGCACAGTGCAATATATAGTTCCAATAGCCAAGTGACTACAATATCTCATGTTGCTCTAGAGGGCGATGAGATAAAAAGATAATGCACTAATTGTTTATTGCAATTCTTTTGAATACGTATTTTATTCCTTCTTAAAAAAGGATGAATTACACAGATGATGCAATATTTTATTCGCTGAAGCTTTCCTCATCAATGATTTCTCACGAAGATGCAAATTGAAGTTGTGCTCGAAATGCGGTGACGCGTATGACAATATGACCTTCAGGGTGCATGTCATGACATAAAAAAACAACACCTGCCTGACTTTGTCGGGGAAAGTACAAAATTGTCTTCAATCTAGTTGTGAAATAATTAGAGTTCTGCCACCTCCGCTCAGTTACACTTTTACGAAGAGGTCTAAAAATGAATTCATTAATTTCACAGTGACGAAGAGTTTTAGTCTGTGAAAAGATTGCATTGAGCGAATAACTTTCTGTAAAGGTTATTTGACTTACATGATGTTGTGACGTGGAAGATATTGAACTGACAGCTCCGAATGAAGGAAGGCAATACCCTAAGCCAACCACGCAGCTTATCTAAGTTCACCCGATTTGATGGACAATGAAGTATAAGCAGTACAATTTTATCATCTCGATAACAGTTCCAGGTTATAACTAAACTGTTGAAATGAAGCTAAATATAGCTTGTATATGTCATCATAACTAGTTAAAATTCACTCATTTATAGTTGGGAAGATTTCTGTTGGAATACTAGACTCAGCTAACAGTGAATTATCTCGTGCATAATGCACGGTCAGTTTCAAAGTTAAACTTCAAGGCCGAATACAATAAAATCGTAAATCGACAGTGCTTTTGTCTTCTGACGTCTTACACGCAGTAACGCGGGCACTTTTGTCTATCGATAAGAGGAGTGTTGATATGTAGTGAATCTTGCTTACCTTTCCTGGGGGATTGTTTTCATGAAAAATGCGGTAATATACAAACTTATATTTACAGTCTTTTTCGTGTTTTTTCATCGGAATCTCCCATGTGTTTACATTTGCAAGTTTAATCAACTTTGGGCCTGTGGATTAACGGGAGGATAATGCAGGCGATGCCTTCGTGCATCGCTTCCAGTAACCTATAGGCTGTGCATTATTCTGCAGTTAATGTAAGGTCCAGGATTGATTACCCTTTCTTAATACACTGATTTTACATTGAACATGTCTATATATATGACATGTAATACACTCCGAAACAAGAGGAAGAAAATAACCTAAAAGAGAACAACATATACTCTTTTTAAAAACCAGTAAGAAAAAAAGAACCAACCATTGAACGTATTCTGGAAATATATTCTGGATAAAATATGTTTAAATATTTTTCATTACCGTACATATGATGTTTGAATTACACTCGAAAAGTGTATGATACTTAATGGGACAGTTATGGAGAATTTAAGTATGGACGTAATTTTCTGTGATATTTGAAGAAGGTTACATGCATCACATGTTTAACAAAAACGTGTAGTTGATATGCAAATGGTCAGTCACATGTAACAGCTGTTAAAACTTCAAGCAAATGTCTTCTTTCTTTTAAATTTACAAATATTCTATTGGTTTAACAGAAAATTTACATAAAATTTTGAAACATAAATTACAACTTCTTGCAATCGCGGGACTCACTTAATCATATCTGTAGCAAGAGATACTTCTTTTTTTTTTTGTAAAAGGGCAAGTAGCTTACCAAAGCAGATAACGAATATTAAGATGTATGAAGTGTATTTCATGTAAATGTATGAGGTACTGTAACAATTTACCGTAATTTACCGTAACAATTTTAACTACATGATTACTACTTTTGCATGACGTCAATCACGTAGTTACGTGATTGACGTCATACAAAAGATAGCTCAATCTCTGTGGGTTTAACAATCAACTTTTGAAGCGCTAATATACAATCTCAGCTCTAGGCACTCTGACTCTTTCTTCAAAGTCAAAAAGACTTCGTAAAAGATCGTTCAAATGTATGACATGGCGTAATAGTGCCGAATATTTATCATTGTTAGACAAGTGAGGTATAAAGTAAAGAAACAACTCGTATGAGAAATACAAACAGACGCCAGCCAAAAAAAAAAATACAACTTCTAATTATAGACTCAAGATTCTGGCTATTTTGTTTTCACTTAAATGTCACCTTTTCACTTCTAAGAAGGATATCTGATACCCTTTTCGTGGAATCTTTAAGGTGGATGCAGATTTTTGCTGTAATCAATTTCTATAATCTTGTACAGAGCATTCAGCATTGATCTCTGTGTCTAAACCTTTATCTTTATCAATTGATCACTTTCTTTTTCTCAATCTCTTTTTCTCCCTCTATGTTAATCTTTGTGTCAGCCTCTGTCTGTATTTACCATTGTCTCTGTGTATTTGTCTTTCCTTGTCTCTATGTCTATCCCTCTTTTTTTCATTTTCCTTCGTTTCCCTGCTAATTTCTTTTTCAACTCTTGATTATATCTAGTACATCTGCCCCCTATTTATGTCCCTGCCTGAGTCATCTTCTGTATTGCTGTCTGTATTTCTGCTTCTATCTTTGCATCTCAGTGTTTTTGATTCATGTTGTGAGCGGTTTTCATTTTTCTTTACAACTACATCAAACTACATTAATAATGACATTAATGATTTTAACTGTATCTACCTAGCTGGTATGACTGTATCTTTATTTATGTTTGTATTCATGTTTTTGTGGAAGTTCAAAATGCATGTACCTCGATAACCACACTCTGGGTGTAGTTCTGGGACTATTAATGCATATCCCTCATGTGTCTTTCCTCCTCCTTAACTGCATCTAGGATATTATATTTTATCTGCACATTTAATTCTGCCTCTAGTCTTTGAGCTTCTTGTCTTTAAGCCTCTTTATCAATCTACCATTTTCTCTGCCTGAACCTCTTTCTCAATCTTTCTGTCTTTACCCTTGTCCCTCTTTATCAATGTCTTTACCCCGCTCTCTCCCTCTCCCTCCACCTCAATCTCTCTCCTCCTCTCTTTACCTCCCTCTCCATCTCCACTTTGTTTGTTGTTTCTCTGCTAACTCTGTTTAGTTCATTCAGCTGTGAAGTATCTAATATCTAGTACTTCGTCCCTATCTATGTCTCTACCTGTCTACCTCTGTCTCCCCATCTTCTGTGTCCCTTGTCTCTCCATGCCCCTATCTCTACATTTTAAGTCTCTTTCTTCAGATTTGACCTCCATCTTTCTTCAATTGTCTCTCTCATTATTAATGTCTTTATCTTTCTCTATCGCTTTTCCTTTCTCTCCATCTCCGTTTTGCTCCTCTGAGTTCTATTTCTTTCTCAAATTTGAGTTCCTCTGTCTGTCCAAGTTCGTACCTTTGTCAATGTCATACTAGACTAGGTATTGTAGTCTCTCTTTCTACATTCTTCTCTCTACATTTTAGTCTCTCTCTTCGGTTTTGACCGTCTCCAATGTTCTTAACATCTAGTAAAGCCGCATTTTTGATATCATATTTTAACTGTATCTGGAATGGAAAATGTTAATAAATATATATTTCCAATGTCGTTATCGAAGTTAATTACCTACCTGTTTTCTCCAATATTCTTGAAAACATAACAATTATGCATGTTCTCAACTTTTAATTATTTATCTTTTCCTCAATCATTGCACATGTTTCTATATTTTTTATAACTAAACAGATTGTTTTTTTTTTTGACAAAAGCAATCATTATTATTTCTTTTTTGCTGGTTTTCATCTTGAAGTTTCCTCTCAATAATACATTACTTTCACGACTTCAACAAGAAGAACAAAGAAATAGAGGCTGGAAGAGGCCGCAGTAAAGTGACTCGATAGACATTTGGTTAACTTTCTTGTAGGGAAGAAGTGTTTGTCCGTAGGGCTACTTGAATCCAAATCAATTTCCTGTTTGCAGTGATCGGTTTATTATTAAATATCGTAAAGTAACGAAGAAAGTGTTCAACTGTCTCGTGTAACCCCCAAAATAAAAACGAACTTCAAGTGAAGTTCGAATGCGGTTCCATCGAATCACATGCATGAAAAGCGTGATGAGACAGTAATGCTTAGTCATCTCTCTGGAAAATTCGCTTATATATGTCATAAAAAGTTAGAGTCATAAACGTCCAGCAAACAGGATGATCGATGCAAGCGGAATGACAGGAATAGGTCTACAAGTTGGAGATACCGTTGATAATCGATAATACAAAACGGTTAAGGTTTTACGAGGGATACTCGGAGAAACTGTAACACCATGAGGGTTGCCACTAGCCGCACGGGCTGTCCCACATCGATATCCCATTCCACCACTCAACGAGTGAGTGAGAGTTACTATTTTTGACAGAACTATAGCCACAAGGAAATGCATCACGTATTACGTAATCATTAAAGTAAGAGTAAAATCAATGCATCAGCCGATAGAAGCTTTAGACATGTATTGCTTTTGTACCTAGTAAACTGAAAGTAAAAATCATTTTACGAACTGGATGCGCTATCTCTGGATTGCAAAGCGTAGTGATAAGATGTCATTTTATTTAATTATTGATCATTATACTTGTTTATTTTAGCAGTGAAAAGTCGCATCAATAATTACAATAATAGTTGTGACAGATTGGTTAGCTCTGGGACCGTCGAACATGAAGAAAGGCAATTGTAATATGAGAAACTTCCAAAAGAAACATCGTTGATACAAGATGATCAACTTGAAAATAATGTACATTTTACTGTAAATACTGTTAGTATTTTCAGTAAATAAACGTTAGCACAAAATTTCCAATTATGTTCATATCTTCGTGTTCTGCATTACAAGTACGACATGCAATAGTTAATAGTTGAAACATACTTTCAGTCACAATAGTCGATGGACAAACAGGAAACTGTGGTGAATCCGGAACAGGGTACGGATCCACACGTGCAATAAAAACAATAGTCAAGAGAGATTTGTCCGGTTGCCGTGTACGTCTATTTAATATCAGATCTATATGGCAAGTGATATGGTATGTACAAATATGGTAAAAAGTAATAAACATGATGTAAGTGTAGGTTGCGTAAAACAGTCGTTTGTTCAATAATAACTGAATGGTTGTTGGTACTCATAATCTACTACAGAAACAAACTAACAAACAAACAGATCTTAGATTTTGTTCAAATTCTTCATCGTTACACAAGGTTACAGACAAGAAGAAAGGTAAGGGAGGGGGGGGGGGTGGCTGACACGGCATTTACGTTAGCAGTCATCGGCCAACAGCTATATGTTATGAGGTTGATATGCCCACTTCCGACTATTCAATTCTCGGTTCAGCTCATGTTTTTGCCCGTATATAATTCGGCTCCACAGAAATATGTCAGTTACCGGAAACAAAAAAAAACAAAAAAAAGAAGAAGAGGAGGAAGAAGAAAAGAAAATACTCACCAATGCAATCTAGACCTTTTTTCAGACTTCGTCTCCAAAATGATTTTTGTATGACCGAATGAAACTTGATTATTATAAATTGATTGTGCTTTGGGGTTACACTATTTCATTCCTTTCGCGTCTGTTTGTTTACTCTACAAAAATCAGCTTACGTTGCAACATTTTTATTTGAAGTATTCAGATCAACTAAGACAGTGCACAAGATGTTAAGACGTGCATCTTAACTTGCACTGGACAAATGTCCAAATAATTTAAACGGTGTTTTCCTTGTTTTTCAAAAAATATGTGACACCGGTGAATTAAACTGTACTTGCCAAACATAAAATATCGCATATGTAGAAAACTGTTGCGGTAAAATTACATGTAAATTTTCTCCCCAGTCATTATCATGCAAAAATACCAAAAAAAGGACTGAAAATGAGAGTTGCTCCTGCAGTGAAATAAGGTGGATATTCAACGTTTATTCCTGGGTGAAGGGGGGGGGGGGTAGAATAGAGCAAGATTAATAAGCCAGTTCCGAGTTGAGTTCAGTATATGGTATTCTCATGATAATGATGTGGAAGGTAAAATGTGTAGAAACACGGATATTTATGATATTTTGGATGAGCCGTTTCATGAAGTTCTAATGGTTCGAGTGAAACCTGTAACAGAAACTCTCTGAACCATTGGATCATTTTTACCGTCTGCCTCTTTTTGTTGTGAACGTATGCGCCTGTGACTATGAACTGGCTTATACGAGTATCCCAGTATTTACCGTTTCGTCCCATCAGTAGTGACGTCATGGTTGTGTCGTTTAAGACGTCTTCCCTGAGCGTATATGTCTGAATAGTTTGAGATTCCACTGACTCCGAATTGTGATTCAAACAAAGACACGAATTCTTCGTCTAGAGACTTAAATTTTGAAATTTCATTAGTCTGAAAAAAATCTTAATGGACCGAAAGGAAAGTGTAACTTTATTTGTAGCGAATGGAAGCAGATGTTTGGCTGGTCTAACTGTATTCAATGTACATTTGATATCGTGGTTTGACGTCAAGCTCGAGTATGTTCGTGGTCTATTGGAGTATATTAACAGGTAGTAATCAAGAGTCAGTCGTTCCGCAACCATCCGAAAAGAGCTTCTTTCTCTTACACTTGAGAAATGCATGACGTCATGGGGCTTTGCATCCTTATGATTTAAAGGACTTGATTTTTCAAGCATACTATCTCAACATTTAGATACTATCAAACTATCAAATTACAATCTTGCATTATTGAACAAACAGTTGGCCATCACTTGTCAGTCCAGCATGCTGGAATGTGCAAATGATTGTGTGTCTCAGAATGGTGAATACATGGGCGTAAGCATATGTTTGTCCCATGACAAATTAGCGTAATTACTATAAGGAGACAAAGCTATTACGCATGCATGTACTTGGGCACAAAGTTTGATAGCAACTTTGCACCAAGACTTATGATAATCGAAACTTCTTCTTTGCACGTGTTGCATTCATGACCTTTGCGCAGTAGGCCTACGTAAAGTAATCCCAGATATTCTCAGCGTGCGCTAGGAAACAGCATGTACTTGTATGTGATCATGGCTCGGATGGATATTGGTTCGGAGAAAGGCAGTTTTTTATGGAAACTTGAATGCATTACCAAGATTACATATAGGCTGAATGACATTGCGAACTTCTGACAAGCTCGACGTCGTCTAGGCAATTGCCGTGTTTGAATTATCAACTTAAAATGCATGTTTTAATAGCTCGATGGAAGGACCCACACAGTAACATTTGTATCCTGTACTGCATATATCTTTAAGATGAGCTTCTAAGTTATCGCAAAATTGGAGTTGTTGAAAATGTTACATGCAACGTTCCTATCAACAGGTTACTACCTACCTTGTTAAATGAGTGTAATATATAGGTTGCATGTAATAGCTATATTAATGCAATTAGTTTCTTTTACCACCAGATGGTACTGCTATGGCTGCTGTGTTTGGGTTCCAAACGCTGGAACATTACTTTGCTAACAATACTACCTCTAAAAATGTAGTAACATCTGAAAAGAAAAATGCACATAGTTTACATCAACGTCACACGTTAGCAGGATCACTAACTCATTTTTTTCTCTTCTTAATTTAATTTACTGCTTTTCACGACACATGATTCTGTCAGAGTTTGTTATATCTATCCATGTACAGCTTTAGCACATATATCTGTCCCCTTTTTATGAAAATATCTGTCCCCTTTTTATAAATGAGTTTTTAATCATTTTTACCAAACATTTTTATCGACATTTTTTTTCAATTTTTACAGAAATACTTTTAACTACGTAGCGTAGTCATATGTACAGGTGCTTTTTTCCCCTTACAGGGCGCCCTGTTGTTATTAGGGCACCCTGTTGTTATTGCGTGACTTCACTGAGAGGATGTAGTTCATTGATCTACTACTACTCGTCATACCTTGTTATTACTTGTATTGTGAACTTATCATGTAATACACAGACGTACACAGTTAGACGTCTGAGCTCGTTTGACCCTATTTTTTTTAACGTCTGTGTATCTCATTAAATTTGAATAGAAGCGCACATACGACGTAGATTAGGTCTCCTGCCAACACACAAAAATCTTAATATAGAGGTATTTGTTCTTACCAAGATGCTCCAAATCAACATATCTCACATATACGCTGTTATTACTGTATAAGGAAATCCGAGGATTATGGTGCAAGTTTCAGTGGAGGCCCTTACAAAGTCGACGAACACGGAATGAGAATATCGACGGAGTTGTAACAATAAATACTGGCCAAATACTCCTTCTGAGATGAAAAAAAAAAGATAGTCACCACCATCATACAACTAAAACAATTTGAGATAGCTAGTACAAGGATATGAATAAGTTCCCGTATAAAATGCATTATATGGCAGGGTTGAGTATCAAAGTGTACAGTGGGCGGTGTAATAATACTGTTCGAAACGGTAAACGATCAATAACATGCACGTCTTAGTGATATTAGTAGTGCAGCACCAATGGGAAAGCAGATGAAATTGTGCTTATACGATATAAATTTGTGCAAAACGTGAAAAACAACACTAGGTTCTGGTCAACAGGTTAAAAGCAATCCACAACGTGGTAAAAGTAAGCAAGGCACTGCAGATGGAGAGCACGCATGCAAGTCAATAGTACATTTTACTTTCAGAAGTGAAATATGAAGTCAAAGCATTGAATGAATACAAAAGAAGGAACTTAAAAACCCCAAGCAAACATACTACAAGTCAATTAAAATACCACAGATAATTCCATCAACACCTCCACAAAGAAAGAAAAAACATCAGCCACGCAACACTTCAAATTGACTGTAAATGAACGCCGGGCACTGACGTCACCCACCTCCTTGGATTCACCTCGAAGTTATAAATGGTTCAATGTTACACAAAGTAACATTACAGAATCATAGTCATCATTATTAAGACAAAACTGTTAATAGATGACATGTTTAAATTGACGTTAGTCCAGATGCACAAACATGTTCATAAATAAGAAGTTGACATAAAGCTTCTATCCCATAAACAAGTTTATGCTGATCGACATTTTAAAGGTCTGTTTCAGAACCATAATTTATTGTTCTCTTTCCTTAAAGAAGATGATATGCTGTATAGTTTTGCAAAGTGAAACAACCATACATCTACTGTATTATTTCAGAGTGTTCTCCAGCATGATGCTCATTTTCAAATTAATCACACTACATTCACAGTTCCCAACGTACAACACATCATCGGTGTCATCTTGACAATGGCTTTAAAAAAGTCCTCAACAGCAAGGCATTGTTCTTTTGTCCGCACCAAGAGGCTGAGGATGAAGCAAATTATACAAAACAAAAAATCAGTCACAACGAAGAAAAATGCAAAAAAAGTAGACAGTTTTTAAAACTGTTGCAAATTAGCAACTGTGGCTTAGAATTTTAAAAACATTTAAAAAATAAACTTAGTTCACACAAGACATGTGCATGTCTAGAAGCATTTCATGTCATTGGTTTCTCCTTATGAAACAGATCACTTCCAGTATCAACAAGTCAAAAAAAGTTATTTTCTTATCTAGTCTAGCCTTTCTTATCTAGAGCCTCACTCTTCGCCATCTGACATTCTCTGATTATACGTTCGTGTGTTCCAACATGCCAATAAATAATATCACATTTTTAAACTAAAAAGAGGAAACAAATAGTGGGTTAATCTGGACAGTCATCAAACAACTTTGTTTTTAGCCTTTTACTAACATTGAGGGGCCATAAGAACATCTAAGTAAATATTCCCACAAGGACCGAAATTCCACATACATATGATCTTAAACTTCATCGTAGTTATGTAAAAGTGATGATATGTACTGCGGTTACCCAAAGTGCAATAAACAATCTTGTACAAAAACTTATGGTTAATACAAAATAAACAAAACTGGAACGCTTTAATACGCATGTGACTACCAGTAGTTACAATTCAAAACTTACAATGGATAAGTTCTTTTTAGTGTTTTATTAGTCTCAATGTCCTTGTTATTACTACTAGTAGTATCGATAAGTTACTCATGGGATTTAAAAGGTGTATGATAACGATTGATAGTAGTCCAGTTAGCGGTAAGGCTTAAAGTTATTTAATAAATGCTACCATGATCGGTGAATTACTCATCTACCAAGCAATGGAAATGCTCTCAGTGGTTGTTTATATTACAGGCTTCGTAATCTTAGAAATCAGAGTAACTCTGTTTGAGTAGGTCCCATAGTCTTAACCAGTTATCAGGCCCGTATGCAGCTTTTTCAGGGAGGGAGGTTCGATTTTACCACAAGTGGAACATTTTACCCAACAATCATGACCAATTTAAACTCTTTGTATATGTTGCTAACGTAGGCCTACTATCATAGTCTGAGCGTAACTCCAGATCTTGGGGGGGGGGGGGTTCGTGACCCCCTGAACCCTCCTGGATACGGGCCTGGTTATGTCAAGTAAGTTGTAATGCTAAGACTTAAGTTAGACTTTCGTTAAGCTAGACTTTCGCTACCGAAGGCTATTTTACTGTTGAGGCTATAACATTGAGATTACGTCAAGTGGACCTATGTCCCAGTTGCTAATTTCAGCAGCGTCAATGAAGCCCTATAGCCTACCCCTTCGGAAGAGCTATGACAAAATTCAATCCTTTAGGCTTAAACATTTATACAGCCTGGCTTACCTACGTGAACTAATAAGTGTAACGTTGCCGAATTGGCTACTTAACATATTAGTTTCAACCCAGCCGACGCAAAAGTACAGCATCATTGTTATTTGCATTTGCTTCACTGTGTGAGGATACACGATTTTTGTCTTTTATCAAGTGAATTTCAAAAAGGTGAAAATGGTACCAAAAGGTCGAGTAAGTTTATCATCTGAACATATCTTGTGTAGATATTTGTTATGAGCTGGTCGATGCCATCTTCAATCAAATTCCTTGGATTCGACGGAAAATTGTCCTTACAAACGAAACGCAGTGGCGAACGTCGAAACGTATGGATTTCGTTCTTGAATATATGCCCTTTCAATAGGTGATCATCGTCTGAAGGTAAAAATAAGTATTCAACAGGCCGAGAAATTCCAGCTAGAAATTCACTTCCAGTGACGGTCACGCTGTTAATAAATAACGGCTGAAATCCGAGTTTGAACTTCCTACTGAATAGTTTAAACTCTTTGATCTTCAAAAATACATTTAAGTGACAGCTTTACTAAAATAAATGGGTTTAAGCTCATGGATACAGTTTTAATGATGGAAGAAATATATAGGTACAACGGCGAATGACAACTATAAAAAAAAAGATCAGAATTCCAATGCTAAGCATTTTCCCATATCATGCACCTGTGTGCGCGAATCACCTGTCACTAATTATAAGCGTCGATTTTCAATTGAGAACAATATTAGAGTATTCCCTGAAAATAAAGGTCTACACGTGGACTTAAGACCATAGCTCTTTAACTTTTTAAAAAGTATGCAAAGACAGACATACACAGACCAGTAAAGTGTTTTTTTCAATAGAGTTGTGTTCGAGAGTTGGAGTTCTACTGATACATCCATTGTCAGCGCTACCTTATAAACTTACGGTAAATTCAAGATCCAATAAAGCAACGATTGGTTAGAAATTAAAGGCGTAAGGTACAAAAAGATCAGTTTCTCCCACTGAAGATAGAATTCTTAGAATACGCTTTCTTTTCGGAGGCAGAAATTATTTGCAAACTGTGTGGTCATTTCCTTCAGCTGGAACCATATTCGCTGTCGTCCGTGCGTAGAGCCCCACAGAAATAACTTAGGCGTTTTGACTCATTTCTTTTAAGAGCAGATAGCCAACGTTCTTGAAAATACATGGACTAAAAATATCAAGAAATCTAGAATTCACTCCCAGATATCTTAAAGAAACAAAACACTCAAAATATTTCTTTTAAAGAAATCTTTTCACAAAACCGCATTGTGAAGAATAATTTTTATCCCTTTACTACTTTTGCTTTTATTTTATTTTCCATTTGTTTGTGTTTCTGTTTTGAATATCTCTTTACAGCATCATAATGAAAGCATCATACTGATGATCAACCAGCCTTGGAATGCTATTTTGTTTCCTGAAAAATTATTTACTCTTTTGGTATGCACTTTTTTGCCTGATTTTGAGAATCTTGAATTTAGTTTGGTCTCAACATCACATTTTGTGATATACGCATATTTAATTGTTAGACTTCTGTTACATGGTGCTTACAGGTAATCTTACATGTTAGAAATCGTTATGCTTACATTTGTTTCCCATATTTTTCTTTTCTTTTATGTACATGAATGTTATTGTTATTATCGATCCTCAATATTTACTTTCCCACTGTGAAACTAGCAATAGTTTCCCAAAGTTAAACACTAACGGGTGAAGTTAATTATGCATAGACAGTGAGTATAATCACTGCTCACTGGTAACAAGAATTTTTTATTGTCGGTAATCTAGTCCTTCGACATAGGGCATATTACAAAGAAACTTTTACAAAGTTATCGCTTCTGGGAGGAATCAATTACAATTTCCACACGTTGTTACATTAAATGGGTAACTTTTCAACCATAAAGGGTGACATAAAACTCCCTAGCGATTGTATAAAAGGAGTATTGTATTGGCAGGTAGTTCTCATGGAAGATATACATCTATCACATAAAACGGAAAGCATATTGGCCGCTCATTTCAGAGTAAATGACGTTTCTAATTAGTTACCCATATAACTGTGGATATCTACAATTCATCCACGATTGCTTTAATTTACCAAAATCGGTAATATGAAATTATTTAAACATGATCGCATAATAATAACATTTTTTTTCTCATAAGTTAAGTCATGTAATTGTTTAACCTGTTTCAATTGCATCTTTCAATGAATCATTTCGCTTTGTCTTTTTACAATTAGGTGGTTGTCTAGTTCCCCTTCTGTTCTTGTACAAAGATATTCCAATGCTAGCTAAGATCAAAAGTGAAGAACCCACGTAGGATGTCCACACTGGGGAGACATCGAGGATCAGGAACTGCCACAGAAATGCGAACACTATTTCGAACGTCAGCATTATACTGACCATAGTCGGTGTTTCGAACTCCAACGACGTTATGCAAGATAGCAGCGCAAGAAAATAACTCAGTCCACTAAGTGCTGCATATAGCCATTCCTGTAAATCAGGTGCCAGCCAGTCGTTAACAGCTAAACCTATGACAACATTAGTGAACGCTACAACGCAAGAATTAGCGAATATTGATAAGAATTTGTTGATTTCCAACTGGGTTTGTTTCTTAAATGAAGTCACACCAATCGCTATTCCCATGGCCGACCCCACAGCAAATGAGACACCTAAAATGTAGTCAGAGGTGCTTGTGGTACTGCTGTCATTTTTCGATTGACCGAAGAGTGGGTATGGTCTGGCGATGAAAACGACTCCGGCTAAAGCTAGGAAAGAAAAAAGAAAATCAAAGATCCCAGGTGCTTCTTTCAAAATGATCCAACTGAGTAAGCAGACAAATACCAGAGACGCGTAAGAGACAGCGACCGCATCGGAAACGTCCATATACGAAATTGCCAGTGTGAATGTCGTCAAGACCATGGACGAACTAATTCCGTTGAGTAAAAACCAAAGGTAATGCGATTTTCGTCTTGGAAGACCAGCCTGTGTAAGGACGATTCCTAAAGATGACAGAACAAGCATCACAGGCATGATCATGGCGACCGTCTGGAAAGCGTTTATTCTCTCGGAAACAATTTTCAATAGTATGCCCTTCGCAGAGTAAAAGAACGCCGCAGCTAGCGCCACTATTATCCCTGGACGTCCAGATATCACTCGAAGGATCTTCCACGGATATCCCGGAAGACTCGGGTCATCATTGGAAGATGCATTCGAGTCTTCTGTTGATGAACATCCTTGGGTGTCCACAACCCCTACATCAGTTTCTGTCGAAGGCCGAAGAATTACTTCCCGATGGTACGCTTCACCAGCGGAACAACTTTCCCTTCCGTCTCGTTCTTCATCACTATCTGAATGATTCAAAGCAGGATTATCAACACCTTCCGTCATTTTCTCGATATTCTGTAAAAGCAAAAACAAAATAACAATGCGAGTGTCATTTTCTAACACGATTAATTTATATCGATGCAAGGAGACTAAGTTTTCCGTTTTTAGATGATATCGTGTAAATGACACATTTGTCTCTCTCACATCTGGATGTTATTAGAATGTTGGCTCCACATGGGATTTACATCCTTAACATACGTATATGTGGAGATGTTGCTGGGACTGCGTCTTCAGATGTTTTTTCCCTGAAAAAACTCGGAGCAGGATAATATAAATGCCGTCACGACCTAGGGAACCTCCTCCCCCTAAAAAAAAAAAAAAAAATATTAGAGCGACTTCGGGAAATCTGAAAAACCACTTGGAATTTTTCATATCTCAGTTTAGCACATTTTTATAACTTAAAGATGCCAAATATTACACCAGATTGTGCCTACGGTTACCTGGTAATTGAGAATTTTCTCAATTAATATGAAGCCATTCGTATTTCTCATATTTCACTATAAGCGACCGCCACTGTAATGGAAAAATCTGGAATGCCAGTTGGAATTTTGTTATATTTCAATTCAGCACATTTTATGAATCAAAGATTGCACTAGACTGCACTTTAGGTTAACTAGTGGGTGAAAGGTTGTTAGAATGGTTGTGGGGACACCTCATCAATTGCAACCCTCACCTAGGCCAACTCATCTCATGCTTTCCCCGCCCACGTCTATCAAAACACTATTGTATCTTATCTTTTTCTTTTCATGATAATCTTTAACAAAAGTTATCGGTACAATTGGTAGCTCTACTTTGTTATGTAATCATCTACTGTTGTAGCCAGGGGTGTCAATCCAAATTGCAATGGGGGGGGGGGAGGGCATATTTGAATATTTGACTGACTGGTTTGCACAAGTAAAGCTAACCCAGAAGGTGTCTACGCACTGCACGGTTTGATGGCCTTGGGTATATTGAACGGCCCTAATAGGTTCTCCCCTGGGGTCTGGAGTAAAGTCCATTAACGTGACCAGAAGGAAAACTGCGGAAGGTACTTGCAGATTTGTGATCTTTGAAGCGAAGGATTTCTGTATCTCGAATGGTATTGAAGGGGCAAAAGTGGACAGACATTGCATATTTTGACTGGTGGGTGCCGCCAGGGTCTAGTAACTGGAAACACATATTGCCAAAAATCTATGAAAGGACAATGCGTAGCTATATCCGGGTTTTTTACAACGGGATGGAGGCTAGCCTGAGGGCAGGTGTGGCAGAACTAAAAAGCGTAGCGCCATCATTGGTTGGCGCGGAGTGTCAAAGACAATTTGGGTTTTTCAAACCTCCCAGATGACGAAGACTGGCATTTCAACTGTCATGTTTTATAAAGCAATAAATGTAACATTATTTTTTGTTTTATTCTTTTAATATTTTTTGTTGTGAAAGAATTATTTTCTTTAATTGTTATTCAGCAGCCCCTACTGTAATGTTACATCCTCTCCAGTGTGAATATCCTATACCCTGTACCACCTGTAAAAAACCTGGAACGTAAGTGAGGAATGCCCCTGAGCTAGAACACATGTACTGACAGGCTTGCTTCATAAATCCTTTCAACTCTTAAACATAAAAGAGTACCCCAACAGTGGCTTTTTATTCTGGCAAGTGACGTCAGAACAAGGGGGTTTCCACAAAATCAATAATAAGAAGACTTTACCTCCTGTCCCTCCTTGTAAACCAAGTGAACGGTAAATATTTCAGAGGGACTCCCATGAAATAATATCACACTCATTCGATATTTTCATTGCTTTTGGAAAAAGAAATACTGTAAGAAGCATGACATACCAATTGGGGTTCCTCATTTATCTGTTTTTACCCTGATGATGAATATGCCAGCATAGGCGTGCTGGATTGGTGGGATCAATTGAGCTTCCAGTTTGAAAAATTCAAACAAAAAGCGGATCCCTGTTCTAATTTCTTTTTGGGTTGGAGGGAACGTTTCCTACCCCACCCTGTGGCCACATTTTTCTTTGGATCCAACTCTAAGGCTCTTTAACTCCGAAAATATTGACAGTTAAAAGTAGACAACTTCGACCGTGATCTGAGATCTTGATCTTAATATAATATTGTCTCAGAAGACTTTTAGCCATGTTACCGTTACAATTAACACGACACATCAATAACAAAAGTAGTGAGCATTTTTCTGTGATGATACTATCTTTTGTGTTAAATTTCGACAATTATGACCCACATTTGCAACATACATCAAAAACACGATAGGCCAGGAAGTAATGACAATTTGAGAGTTCCACTTTGCATCCGTACATACGTACACAGTCTAGTCCAGGCAAATTTATTATTACCGTATTTAGTTGCGATAAAGTCAACAAAAAGTGAATTATAGTTGTCTACCTAATATGGTAATATTTTCTTCAGCATGTTTTATCTTTTTTTTAGTTCAGCGCAACCATATAATTTCGCAAGTGCCAGATTCGAGAAATTATTTTGTCATGAACAACAACATTTTTGCTAGACTTGTGTAACATCTGGCAATGTCTGACCTCTTGTACCTGGTTTCAGATGGACTTCTCTAACATCTGGTCAGGTCTAACCTCTTGTACCTGGTTTCGAGATCGATGAAGAGTCCAATGTGACAGGGTTGGTTTCTTATTGTTGTTATTGTTGTCACACATAGTCAAAATGAAACTCTTTTTCGTTATTGTTAGCCGATTGAAAACCGTTAACAGTTGAAACTTCTATTTTGATATCCAGAACAGGAATAACACAAATTTCCAGCTTACAATTCATTAACACTGAAAGTGTTGAACTAAATTCCAGACTGTTCACCCCAAATGAACTTGCCGTGATCTTACAGAGCGAAGGTTAAATATCTTCCTTCGACTATGCATTCCCAAGAAATTCCCTGCAGTGCCAAAAGGGATAGTAGAAGGTGATTGAGTCGCAACAACCTCAGCAGTTTAAATTGGTGAGGTTGGATATTTTTTTTTTTTTACTTTTTATTTTTTTATGGTTTCAAGCCTTGGAATGTTAAAGGAGTGTGATGCCATCATAACTACTAAAAACCCATTGTCCAAGCTACATGCATTGTAGAGATTGGACTATTCAATGCATTAAAAATATTATCAATCAGGGCTCTAAATGAACAAGTAAGCATATATACGTACGTTTAAAGTTTGGTTAGCAGCGTGCTTCTTGTCGAATTGAAAGAATGCTATAGCATGATTACATGTGTAGCACTGGCTTCCGTTAAATATGTACAATATTGCACGAAAGTGCGATCTCTGTATAGTTGACTTACAAAGTAAGGTGCTCAACCGGTTGTTCAAAGATGATGGTCATCTGAAGAAATGATGTGTATGTAGAAATATAGAAATTCAGTCCCTGGTGAAGTCACGTTAAGATGCTTTTCTCTTCCAAGAGTAATCAACGGTTTTCCGGTCTGAATTGATCTTGTGTAAGACAAAAGTCACAATTTGATTCCAAATTGCTAGGCTGTTCGTGATCCGACGTGAAGGTTTCCTTTTAAATGTCACAGGCTTCGTTCACACTTGTTTGCTGCTAGAGGGTAGTAAAAGAGCTGACTTTTCAGGTCTGAATTATTGGTACTATCATTCGTTTTGCAAATATGAAATAATCGTTTCTAAAAGAGTATAAAATCCACAGATGATAAGCACATAATGGGAATACAAGATGCTGTCCCTGGCTGACATGTTTTAATGTAGCGTTATATTTAAATTGTAGCATTGATATTCTTATTGTCATAAGATATTGCGGCGATAGCTTGTGTCCCTTCAGTCATTTGTGACTAGGTTTAAAGTTCGCAGTTTTATACGATGTTTGTACGGTGACTGTTGGCTGAATTATACTGCAGTCGTTGTAATTTGAGCCATAAAGATAAGGTGGACTAGACAATCTGTGAACCAGTTTGAACCTGTAACCTCTAACG
This sequence comes from Stichopus chloronotus, assembly GCA_021234535.1. Lineage (NCBI taxonomy): Eukaryota > Metazoa > Echinodermata > Holothuroidea > Aspidochirotida > Stichopodidae > Stichopus > Stichopus chloronotus. The sequence goes on from CM037842.1 coordinate 15,472,706, forward strand.
CGGTAATAAATAAATTGGGTCCTCTCAGGTGGCTCAGGTAAACGGGAAGCGATTACAGTCGTAAGTGTAGAGTCCCATTGCGTTTTATTTTACTTTTTTTGAGGGGGGTGGTTGCAATTGCTGGTCTTATCCACCCATTTGCAATCCCTAAGTTCTGATTGCTATAACCTGTGTCATTCATTACGAAAAAATGTCAGCGACAGCTTTTCAATATGACACTTACTTTGTACAACGTACTTTGCACACTATCCATCTGGGTAAGGTGTGGGGGAATTAACACTCAAAGGGGGGTTCACAATCTAATCAGTTGGGTGTGCCCTTCGACTATATTTATCATCAAGACAACATTGCATGGCCCAAGTCAAGAAATGAGGGCATATTCTGCAGTTACTTTCATTCCACCTTAGGGGCCTTTAAATTTCTTTCCAAAATACAAGTAAGAAGGGGCTGATTGGGAACTGTAAATTAATGAACCAGCCTTTGTTCATTTCCAATACATCAAATTTCATGTAAGACTACTTTAAGAAGGACCCAGCTAGGTAATAACTTACTTGGTTATCTAGGATTATATCTTTTTCACTATTTAATTACATGATTAGCGCCACCGCTAAGTTAGCAGAGAGCGGATAAACTTTGCTCGGTCCGATATAGAGAGCTCATTTCATGATCTACATATAGATGAGTCGTTTTGGAATCAAGCGGTCATGATGTTTCTTCTCGCTATATCGATCTGCAAGCAGTTACATCGTCTTGGTTCTAATTCATATTGATGGTAATAATTAACATGTAGGTTCATGTTTTCCCTAAGTTGAGAGAAAGGGATATGTAATGGTAACTTCATATAGATTCGACCATTTCAGCGGTTACTTCTTCATCGATACTGACCACTTTAGGATATTATAACAGTAGAAAAAGTGTATGATATACATAGTCTCCGAAAGTAAAGTTGTTCTAGCTCACTTGTATCCTTTGCCACTTGGCCCATGACCTGAGCTAGCATTTCTTTTCCGCAATATGTTGTAAACGATCGCGATGTTCTTCTGTAAAGTGTGTTACGTTGTTCGCTTTTCTGTAAAAATGTCATGACCTTGACCCCAATGAGGATCTTGTAGTTGACCCAACCTGACTGACTATCAAAAAGCAACGTTGTTGCGATCCTCTCCCCTCTCTATTTTTCCCTTCCTGTTTCATTGCCTTGTTCGTTTCGCCTGTCTCTTTCTATTTCTCCCTCTATCCCCTTCTATCGTTTTCTCTACATTTCCTTACCCGCAGTATTTCTCCCAAGGAAAACGAACGGGACATAGGGCAATCATTAGACAATTGTGCCCCTTAAACGCTAGAAATTTATCATTTGACCTTTCCGAATCCAGTGGTACAGTAATGTATTTGTGCGGACCTTATGATACTGGGCATCCACCTAAGAAAGGAAAGTTAATTATGGATTTGCAACTTCACGTATAATGCCACTAGAATCAAATTCGGTGGCTGAATTATTATCAAATGAATCTTAAAGCAGTATTTCCCTAAAAACGAATTTTGCAATGTGACGTTGGTGACACATTTCTTTAGCATTGCTAAAATGCGACTTCAGCTGCCGTTAAATTCTTCTGTAGTCTGTACAGGTGCAGTAACCGTTACAAATGTAGCCAGTTACAACAAAGTGTCGAAATGTTAACTTAAGATATATTACAATGAAATAATGTATATTATTATAATATAAGTCTACTCAGATCTGAGCCAATCAAGATTTCAACTTGTCCTTGTTGAACATTTCCGCCTCCTAGGTTGTTAGAATGTTCTTCAGTTCGGAGTATTCTGTTAGCATAGCTGCATAGCTGTCAGCATTTTGCGTTTTTCTTTTTCGTTACAATAGTTAAGGTTCGTAAAATCTACAGTTTCGTCATTTAACGTAATCTTTTGAATTCATGTATGTACAAGAGTGTAATCAAATTGGATCCCTCTGCAAGTTGGTATTACCCTATCGTCAACAGATGCACATGACATAAAAAGGTCGCTAGGCACGACAACTCTTGTCTGCATCTGAACGCTTGCTGAGCAACTGTTGGTTATGAAACCTGTTCTTGGCATAATGCCAACGTAGTCTGAAACAGCCATTTAATTCTCGGGTCAGGAAGGAAGCGTGCCCTTCTTTACTGCATTCCAATGGAGAATCATATCGTCAGAATGTGTTTACGATTTTCGTTCATCCGTTCAATCTGTTGGTTATTAGCTGACTTCTCCACGTGCAAAAACACACACACACAAATGTGAATCTAGTGATGCCCAGCAGGGCACCGCCGTATTTTGAGGTCAGTATTTAGACTGATTTTCACCACCATGTGCACCATAGGCCTACCGATATATTTTGTTTTCATTTTCGTAGAAGAGCTGATTTCGCTTTGTTGCATGAGCGTATTATCCAGTTGGCTACTTTCTGAAAGTATTTAGTGGTATACTGATATTGCATTTGAGGGTCACTGATGAAAGACTGCACTGCTTATAGCTATAACAATGTCTTCTATGGTAGACAAAGAAAGAAAAAGCAAAAGTGATATGAACTTATTAACGTCATAACCTAATGCTTCACTAAAATAAATGCCCTTGTTTCAATTAACATAGCTGCCTCAAGTCTACCAAACTAACGTGGTAGAATTTTGCAAAGATGTAATTGTCTCCGGGGAAATTTTACCTGGATGTTTAAAAAAAGATGTGAAGTAAACAGACACAAAATGTCCTTCTTTCTGAGGTTTGAGGTTTAGCAGTCATTTTAACGAGTTGCGATGGGGTAGGATAAATGCCAGTCGTCAAAGAAGGTGTATTTCCTCCATAAATAAAAGGCCCACTAACAATTTCTACTGTTTGGAGCAAACAATTTTAGTTAATTTCAGTGTAATTAATTTACAGTATTCTACTGTGATTACGAAACTAGCTGTCTGTAAGACATATGCAACATCGTCAGATCATCGAGTTGCTATTTCTGCCATTTGATAAATAGCAATTCCCTGTTTAGATCACGTTGCTCCACCACCCGCAGGTTTCGTGCTTATTCTACAGTACTCTATAGCTGGTGACTGAATCAGCTTGTGCAGTATATAGATTCAGTTGTGTGAGGTAGGTTTGGCCTGTAGAAAATTTCACATAACCGAAGCGACGCACCACAAGCGTTTATAGCCACCCGAACAGTGCTACAGAGAGGAAAAGTATGAAACCTGCGGGTAGTAGCGCTTAGAGTAATTCAACATTATCTATGCGTATTACACAGTTATGGGTCGATACCATAATGTGATATCATGATGAATATATGAAATGTATTTGTAAAACACAAAATTTCGGAAATAAACTCTGCTACATGGTGACAAAATACGACTGAGTATTCAACGAAAAGCCAACAGTGCAAGTAAAACCGTACAACAAAGAATACAGTTCAGACACAACACAAGGCAAGCCCATGAAAGCTATAATGCAATGATACCGGGCTTGAAAATCAATCCATTTTCATCAGTGAGTAGACTCGTAATTTTCGGAACAGGGGCAGAAATAGCACCTGTGAAGATATTATCCAAACCAACAAACTTTGCTCGGGGCATATCTTAAATAGTACCCAGATCAGTCAACTGGCGTTTGGTTTCACCAACGTAAAAAAAATTAAACGTTTACAATTAAATTTGTAAAAAAACGTTCTCACGTCGATTACTGTACATCATTATTACTGACAAATTCGCAAGGTTCCTGGGCTGGAGTTCGATGAGGGTTGGGAGTGGGAGGAGCGACCCAAGTAGTCGGAGAGATTAGTTTGCGTCCTAAAGGCAGTTATGGTGGGAACGGTAAAGGTATGACATAAAGGTTTACACCCAAAGATATACATATATGTCCTAGCTTCCTGTCCTAGCTTATCTCTATTGAATGATTCGATGGTTTACATTCTTGTCTTGTGTTTTTTACTTGGTTCTCAATTGCTACGTCGGCGGTTCGACTTTTGTAAACTGTTATCCCAATGCTCGCAACGATAAGAAGCATAGCCCCGACGTAGGACGTCCACGCAGGGGAGACGTTGAGAAACACAAACTGCAACAGAAACGAAAACACTATATCCAATGTGATGATTATGCTGACCATGGTCGTCGTTTCCAGCGTCAGGGACGTGAACAGACATAGCTGTGCGAAGAAACAACATAGTCCAGAACTAGTTGCACAAACCAACTCAAGAAGGTGTATTACACGCCACTGATTCAGAACCGTACAGACGACGGCATTACTTACAGCAATTACGCAAGCCATTGAAAAAGTAGCCACAAACTTGTTGATTTCTAACTGGGTTTGCTTCCTGAACGAAATATTACGCACCGCCATACCTAATGCGCACGCGAGAGCAAATGCGATCCCAATAAGGTAATCGTCTGCAGTGTTATCATTTCTTCCCTGCTGTGACTGACCGAACAACGGATAAGGTCTGGCAATGAAAACAACTCCGGCTAATGCTATAGAAGAAAAGACAAAGTCAAAGATTCCAATAGGTTCTTTCAAGATAACCCAACTGAGAACACAGACGAAAATTAGAGAGGAATAAGCAACAGCTGCTGCGTCTCCTACGTCCAAGTATCTTACTGCTAGGACAAATGTCGCAGTTGCGAAGGACACACTGAGTCCATTAAGGACAAGCCAGGGGTAATCTGTCATTTGCTTTGGACGAGGAGCGCGTATGATTATAATTACTATAAAGGAACCCACGAGGATCGGAGGCATAGCAAGACACACTATTTGGAAGGCACTTAATCTTGCAGGAATCAGCTCAAAAAAGAACCCCTGACCCGAGTAAAAGAAAGCTGCCAATACTGCATAGAATATACCACGACGTGCAAGGATTGCATCAAAGATCTTGAACACCGGTCCTCTTGTAGAACTGACCTCATTCTCATCAAAATCACTCTTGACTAAGTCACTTTTTACGGACCTTCGTCTTTCGAGTTTATCAAAACAGTTTTCATGATCGAGGACTGTACACTATCGTCATTACGGTCCTTTGAGTCGGCGGAGCAATTTCTTCCTATAGCTGCAGGCCGATCAGTGAATTCATCCGTTAGTATCGGTACTGGATTATCGACGCCCTCCATCTCTCTCCCTGTGCAGTAATGGAAGAAAATAATACTGCAAACGTACACAGTGTATCATCTTCCTCTAATTATGGATGATTTGATAATGAACAGAAAGCTAATGGTAAGGTTCCATTGATGTGGATCGTTAACCTATTAAATTTTACGCAAAGGACAGAACCTGATTTTCGAGACCTTGAAGGGATTCCTTCGTACATAACTGATTATTGTAAATGGAACCGATGCATCTGTACATTTGCGAAGAGAAGCATGTACAGCACACTATAGTTCCATCTGCACGTCCCTAAACAGGCTCATGGATGAGGTGCTTGGTGAAACGTACAAAATTTTCCTGAACGTGTTAAATTTACTTCACATACCAATGCCAAATGCCTTGATACCATAAGAACTATTGAACTATAAGAGGATCCCCGTACATTATATACAAAGAAACACTGATGATTGAGTAATTAAAGATTCAATTCGGTTTTTGAAAATATTTGACCAGACACTTTTCACGTTAGCACTAATTCGATCATATTCACACAGCCAGTACAAGTTAAGGTCCAACAATTTTCATGACTATTGGATGTCAAACTTCACCAATTATGCTTATTATAAGCATTTTATTGTGTTTGTACCCCTAAAAACAATCACAAAGTTCAGTATCGATGCCAACTCAATGAATCACTGTAAGATTGTCATTTACGTTTACATTTTTGACGAATAAGCGCACGTATAGTTTTACCTGATCGTCTTTTGATTTTACATTGCATACAGATCCATGTTAGCAAGGGGTGGCATACATCAACGCGGCTGCCGTGTGTCTAACTGACATTGTCATTTATAAGCTTGTTTTGCGAGAGAATGTCATATACTTGTTTTTCAGTAAAACAGCGAACTTAGCCTGGTGGTTCCTTCGGCCATTGCATGCTGATATCTGCCTGTTGAGGTCATTGAAGTTAACCTGACTTCATCCCATGGGAACGAGCGTCAAATATTTCACCGAGACTGGCAACACATAGAAATTTTGTTTGGTAGACAAGTGGTTTCTAAGCTGCTTGTTCGTCGTGAGTTTTTCAACTTGCGCACGATAATATCCGGCGATTGGGGTCAAAATAAAGTACTTTATTCATTACATAGCTAAAGTAGAGTATCGTTGTCTAGCACCAATTTTGTTTTACCGAGCTTCAGTCTCAATTTGGATACGTTGTAGTATCACAAAGTATTGTAAGACGTGAGGGATTGATTATTGTTTGAGGAGCAAATTTAAATCTCCCCCCCCCCCCATTCCCCAAATTTAAATCCCACATTACTTTTTGTTTTCTTTGTAATGGTGTTACACTCTAGTTCTTTCAAAGTTATTATCAAAAGCCAGGTAAATGCGTCTAACTTTCGCGATTCAAGTTTAAAGTGAATGCTCCAAAATTAAGTGGCCTCCATTCAATGTATATATTGTAACTGACGATCGTAATTTAAAAATACACATGCACAAAGCATGAGAAATTGGACTAAAAAAATTGTCAATTGTCTCACCCAATTGCATCTGAAGGTACATCATTATTTAAAATTTTCTCAGGTGGATGGGAAAACCACTTCTCCTAGAGCCCCCTCCCTATCACATCAGGATATGGAATATATATATAGGCATATATTTATGGATGTAAAGTCCAAGTAACTTGTAATCATTGAGGAGCTCATAAGGTTTGAGTACTTAGTAAAGGAATACACGTATTTGGGTAGTCGATACACCATTATGAGCGATACAAATATTAAGGAATACTTCAGTATCTGTCTTAAGATATAGAAATACACCAGCAATAAAATTTGTCACACAGGACTTGATATATTCTTAAACTGTGAACATTCACTGAATTTTACATTTTACAGCAATGAAATACGTGCGCCTACAAACTTGGATTGTTTGTAGAGTTCAATGATGACGAATTTCATCTTAAGATTAAATAAGTTTAACGAAGAAGAGAACTTGCCTTCGCCTGCATAGGCTTTCGTCAAGTGAATCTATTCCTGATATGTGTCGCTCGGGTGAATTGAGAAATGAATTGAGAAATATAAGGTCTCCAGCGGGTGCAGACTGAGATTTGCAATGGAGTTATTGTCCGTCACGAAACACTGAAAAACACGTAGACGTTGTCTTTATGGTATGAAATCTGATGAGTGCAGCAAAGAGCTGGATTGGGTGGTGGTGTATAGTGCTGGATGAGGAAAATCGTGATATAATCAGTACTTAGTTATGATTACTTTAAATGGTCCTTGTGCCATTCATCTAAAGATGTAAGGTCCAGTTCAGCTGAGATATTCTACAATTTATAACTCAAATGACACACAGTAGGACAACGTCGAAAGTTGTTGGGCGCCCTTGCAAAATGTCGATCACTATTCCCATTATGAATACTGAATGACACTAGAAACAAAATACAAGCAGAGATGATGTTCCCTCAAGGTAACGTCTAGTTCGCAATCAGAGGAGCAGTACGAAAATAAGTGAATGTGACACATCAAATGCTTCCAATTATTGATTTCCCAGTCACATGAAGTAAGAAATTATCTTGACATATCTTTCCTTAACATATCTTGACATATCTTTCCTCTTATTTTACCTTAACGAAAAACTGTAAAAGATTAATTGTTGCTGTTAGCTAAAGGTATTCTCCAACAGTCCTTGGATATCAAACACTTTCTATCGGATATCCCGAACTTGTATCTATCATATCTTGCATCTTTCTACGTATCTACATTTTTCTTTGTTCTTTTGGAAGGCGATATCATTCATACATGATGCATGGTAGTAACAAAGTACATTGAGATGATTTTTCTGGCATGCTTGATGATTTCTTCATCGAAGTCACGAGAAAAAAAATACAGACGATAGCCCTACCATCAGTTTTTGGTTACTTTTCTTTTCTGAGTGCAAGGGGTTGTACTCCACTCTCGTCAAGGATACAGTCCACCGCCGGTGGGTGGGAGTCGACATGTCGATGTTGAAAATGTTATGTTAAGTTCATGGTTCATCAAGTAATCTAAAAACTACGTACATACGCACTTTTGTTCTAGAATATACCTTATTCAGAATTTGTAGAGGTGTAGTACGAATCAGTGGGTTACAACCGACGTCATAACTACTACCTACATCTATGTACAAGTACCTTTGTCGTATATGTAAATTTTATCTCAAGGGATATTAGGTTGGTTATTAGGCCTATTTAGCTCTTCCTCTTCGTATGTTTTTTTTTTAAGAAAAGTTTGAAATTAGACTGTCAGAAATTAACGTACTGCGTTTTGCGTATACAGTAACTTACTATTTTTGTATACAGTAACTTATGGTCTGTTTAGTCTATATTAGTTCATGATAATCAGGAACTTTTTAATTTTTCACCTTTTTTTTTACCTATTGAATTTCTTCGTGATAATCTCTTTGCCATAGACATGTTTGCATGCATATATACTGTTCCAGTAATACTTCATCCGTACTATTTAATCACTTGTTGCACTTTTCCTCACCGGGGAAACTTTTTTGTAGGTGTTGTAGAGAAGAGTATAATAGTGGGAGCTTCTTAAAATGTGCGGTGGGGGTGTTTGCACCACAACATTCAAAGGTGGCAATGTGGCCCCTTAATCCAAAAGGTTTGCTAACCTGCTGTGCACTGTGTCAATTGATATCGGGCAATCTTCATATGATATTGTTCATGCTTATGCCTTCTCCAGAGGAACATAACATAATTATTATGGTATATCTGGCTATGACACCATGTTCTATCATGTAGAAAAGGTCTTCTCGAGACTTAATTTTAGCACATTATGGAAATTTTGCGAGGACTAAGTGTCATATTTCATCCAGTTCTCACATGATATCATACATGTTTATACCTTCTCGAGAGGAACATACGCTACCCATTATGGTATATCTGGATATCACGTCATGATCCATCATGCATAAGAGGTCTTCTCAAGACATAATTACAGCACCGTATGTGATAACTATCTCAAGACTATTCATGTTATTCATTTTTGGATTTCATCTGGGTTTATAGGATTAAACGCGATTAATCCTTAATAACATTTTAATCAACACATTGAATGTTTATCGAACTTTTCAAAGTGTGGGGTAATTACACATGTAAATATCATTGCTTTTGGTAAAGATTTTTGTTTATTTTACCCAGATGATAACAATGCTTTTTGTCTTATTTAGTCTCTCCCATGAAAGTGCAACGGATATCCCAGAGCTAGTAAGGAAACAATGTGTCGCGACCCTTTGTGGGACAAATAATAAGTGGACAAGTAAAAGGGTATACGATTAAAACATTTGTTGGCACATATGCCACCACTGTATCGCTGATCAATAGTCGACGATTGGCAAACGCAGTATAGCCTAAAGTGGTCCCATGGCCCATAACAAATTTGGTCAGCTGTAAAAAGGTACAGGGAAAATTTCTATTTGAGAGAGTTTATCTTAAGGGTCACAAACTAATATCTGTACATAGGGCCAGACAGTAGTCAAGTACGGGGGCACATGGCCCATAATGACTTTGTCCAACTTCAGGGTACATTTATAATCCTTTTTGTACTTGAAAGAGTACATCTTAGGATTCACAAAAATAAGGACAACAACTTTCAGACTGTACATGTGTCCGAAAGTAACCCCCAAATCGACACATGTCCTACATATAACGACTTCTTTTCAGCTGAAAGGTACCTTTAATTCTTTTTGTATTTGAGGATTGGGTCAAATTGGAGATTCTGCGATTACTAATGAGTAAGACGATTGAATGAATGCTTGGTCATTCTACAGAAGGAAATCTTAATTCATGAAACTCAAGTCACCCAGATCAGATTCTTCTTACAACAGTGGGAATTATGGAGTCATCATGAAAGTCATTTCACCTCTGACTGACGTCAACTGGATCATACTCAAGTCCCGTAATTAAGAATCAAGCTACCCCGATGCGACTGTTCCTCACGCCATTTATGTATGACACTAAAGAAACGAGAGACACATGTCAAGCAAAAATATGCCGAAATGAATGTGTTTAATCCGCAGTTTTAGCTGCTGGTATGCCCCGAGCGTAATACATGAACCTAACTGAATCACCAAAAATGGCAACATTATGAACGTGGGTTGATTAACTCCCACATTTGTCTGATCTCGTCTACAATATGCAATCTTCGTCCCCCATCACATTTTGGCGTATTTGATGAACTTATACAGGCAATGGATGGATTTTACTTTGGTGCATGGATTCAAATCTTTCAGAGAGACCCAAACAAACATACCATGTGACGCCAACCATAGCGCTTGAGGATGTTCCTCTTTCTGTCAGTGGTCGAATCATTGTGTACCTTAAACGTTTCTATAGACATTGCTATTTATACCATTCCGTTTGTCATCATTTAATTATTGGTCGCTGCTGAGTTCGTTAACTCAATATGATACCGAAAGCCGTTGACTTTTCATTTTCTACACTCACTACTTGGAATTTTATTTTGTCTTAACTACTTAGTCCACGCTTTGCTCTGAATGTTATAAAATCAAAGTGTATGCGTAAGTATGATCCAGACATGAAGCATAGTAAAGGCAATTCTACCATTTTTCAAATAACAGCTTAAAAACATTTCCAAGGTTTCTTCTTATTTTCCTGGAACAGTACATCTAGAACAGTTTTTCTTTGTATTTAGTCTCCAGTTTTAGACACTTCGGCAGTTCTCATCTCACTGGAACAGCATATTTATACGGAAGAGGCTTCTTTTTAATTGCCATTGAATCAATACAAGCAGGGACCAAACACAGTGAAAAAAGTTTCCCCACATGAAACTTACCAAGGATCAAACACTTCTGGATCATTCATTACACTGACACACTGTACAAATATTACGTAAAGATAAACCTATTAGGGACACCTATTATCTGCTTCATTTCATTTACATTACATTACACTACATAATATTTCAATTGAATTTTACTCTGTTAGGCTTGTCAACTCGAGGGATTCTTTCAATTGGTCAAGATTCTTGCACTTTGTCTGAACTTTCACTTCTAGTGATTTTCCGGTATTTGTGTAGAGTTATTCCAACACTAGCAAAGATAAGAAGTAGCGATCCCACGTAAGATGTCCAAGCACGAGAGACTCCAAGAAACAAATACTGCAACAGAAATGAGAACGAGATCTCGAATGTAAGGATTATGCTGACCATTGTCGCTGTTTCCAGTTTCAATGACATTACAACACAAATATGTCCAAAAAGGAAGGTTAGCCCTGATCCTGCGGCATGAGTTAGCACTGTTGGTTGTGGAACAGTCCATTGCTTTAGAGCAGTACACACTGCAACATTACTGAAAAAAACGACCAAACCCAGTGCAAAGATTGGTAAGAATTTGTCGATGTCCATCTGGTTCACCTTCTTGTATGCTACAGTGCGTAACGATAAACCTAATGCAGACCCGATGCCAAAAGCGACTCCAATGAGGTAATCTGTTTTGTTGGAATCACCATCATGGTGCGACTGGCGGAACAACGGACGTGGTCTCGCAATGAAAACGACTCCGGCTAAGGCCATGAAAGAAAATACAAAGTCAAGTACTCTAAGAGGTTCTTTTAAGATGACCCAACTAAGAATACAGATAAAGGTAAGAGATGAGTAGGCGAGTGCCACTGCGTCGGCTACGTTCAAATAGCTTACTGCAACAGCAAACGTAGTGAGTGACACGGATACACCCATTCCACTCAGAAAAATCCAAAGGTAATTCGATGGTCGTTTTGGAAGAGGGGCCCGTCCGCAAACAATTCCTAAGAGCGATCCAACAAGTAACACCATTGTGGTCAACGCAACGAACTTGAAAGCATTTAGGCCCGTTGGTACCATCTTCATACAAAGTCCTTGCACAGAGAACAAAAAGGCAGCTAGCAATGCAAGTATCACTCCACGTCGTGCGATTAGTAGACCAGCGATGTTCCATAAAGGTTCGCAAGCCTTCTTTCCCTGCTGAGTAATTTCATTAGCGTCATCTATGTCACAAATATGTGTGAATCCTTCATCATCAAGCACCTCGTTTGAAGGACTTGAAATCCCACTCTGAGTTCCTTTATCTACTGAGTCATTACGATGTTTTCCACTGTCGGTCTCTTCCTCAACGTCTAGGGTGATGTTATCGACGCCCTCAGTCATTCTACTCTGCCCTAAAATGAGGTATAAGAAACATCAATCTGAATCTTTTGGCAAATCTCAACTTACACCTCAAAAGTTACTGAATCTTTTGTCCGTCCTTTCTTTCTAAAAACATACATGTATAGGTACTGACTAACAAGATCTGACTGATCTAAATGTGCATCTCTTTGATATCAGTTGTAGGGTATATAATGTGATCAGTCAATCGCTATTATAATTTTTAGCTAGCTTGCAGACAACTGTCATAAAATTGGTTAGTACTATATATATATATCAGTATTTGCTAGAGTGATCTCACAGCTAGTTGTGATTCATGTAGTGTTATCAAGGCAACCATTAACCTATCGAAGGAGGTTAACCTTTTACGGGTCAGATAGATCTTCACTGAAGTATGATCTTCTTTACATTTTGAAAGTAACATTCATACACTGTCAAACTAGAAATTACCAAATGTACGCAGTTCTACCATTTCTACGAAATCTATTCTGGAGTTTAATTTTTCATTTAGTATTAATCGTTTACCGCATATTCATGAGCAGTATCGGATTTGCAAAAGTCTCTTATTACCACTGACAGTTGCCTCAGAAAAGTTCAGTTGGTGAGTGGAAGAGATCCGGATACCATCGATGAGAAGCGTTTCATATTTAAAGGGGCTCACTGAGTCAATATTGATAAGTTTGTGAGGATTTTTAAGTGTTCAAGATCATGACATAATACTAACAGTTAGCGTAATAACTGCAAGTTACATATTTAATAGTTATAAGAAAAAATTATCAGAATTTTTGAATTTGTCACCACTGACTTGCGCTGGCTGCGTGCATGTGAATTAGCACTAGTATGAAAAGTGTTTGGGTCAATATTTTTCACAAAACCAAATTGAATCTTTAATTACTCATTTCTTAATATTCCTTTGTGTGTGGAATATTTGGATCCTTAAACCATTTGTTACAGCGTGCGAATGAAACATGGCAGGTGTAGAACAAATGAGTGAATTCCATTTATCAACTCAATAATTCGCCTCAAACAATTGAGTCATTTGCGTAAGAATCCTTCATCATGTAAGAATACGGTTATGGTAGGCAAAGAATCACACAATTCGAGTGGTGTTTTGCTATAGTTTGGGTTCCATTTGGTTTGAAATGGTTTACTATAGTTGACTTTTTTACCGTACCACACTAGAAACTATGAGTAAAACATGCACTATGTTCTGACATTGTGCATGATAGCGTTTACGACTATAGGCTTGAGTAGTATTTGCAGATCGTTACAGCTGGAATATGAGTCGAGGAGTATGAAACGTTGTCATATTTTGCCACTGAACGTCAAATATGTTATAACCACTGCAATAAAAAATTAAGTCCCAGATTTTTCAACATGAATGTTTCATACCCATTCCTATTGGTCTGTTTGATTTCGAGTAACAGCTAACGGCTTGGCTTTCCTGTAAAATCTGAATTTTGTAGGCCAACGAACTTGTCGAGACAAGTTTCATATGAAAATGTCCGGAAGATCCTGTGGAAAACATTTCTGGAAAGTGTGCGGAAGACCCCAAAGTAGTTCGCGACAAGTACTTCTGCTCAAATATTTGCGCAAAGTGCGTGTGAGACCCAGAGACCCAGGGACTTCTGTGGGGAATGTTTGCACAAAGTGCGCAGGAGCCCCGAAGTTATATAGTTCGCAGCTGGGGATTTCTGTGGCGAACACTCAGCCTAATCCAAGCATCAGATAACATTCCATTCTTATCTATATAGTGTACCATGGCTACCCTTCACTTCCTAAGGTTGTCCATGTACGTTCATTTCTAGTGCCAGTGGTTATTGTCCACACATCTGTGCACTGATATGGTGTTTTTGTCAAATCTAGCCAATCAAATGCTTTGTTTAACCACAGTGGGTCAATTTTCTAGCAGCTCCCTGTTTGAATTCAGTGAGCAGCTGTATAGAAAAGCTGTTGTAGGCTGCAGCAGTTGGTACAGCAATTGAAGTTAACAGCCTGTTGGTGGAGGTGAGTTCATAGCAATTTGACATTATCCATCCAGCCTAGACTGTAACATAATTCTTGAAGTGTAAACATTTATTTAAACTGGGAAATTTATGAACGGAACTTTCAGACAATCACCGCATTTATATCAATTGGACTGCTAATTTTAAGTTTCAATGTTACTGCATGTTTAGCATAGGCTTAGTGCTTGACAATTACCATGCATGTAACCATCAGACTGTAGTCATGTAGGCTTATGCCTGCTTTAAAACTACATGCTGCCGGGATAGGTGTGCATTTAAGTATTTTGTAGCGTGGACTATAGAAGATTAATATGTAGAGTTATATTTCATTCATGACTGATGAAGGCAGCATAAAGTGAAGGAATCATATACATACAGTAGTAATCAATCATAATGTAATTTTATTAGAATTATCTCCAGTATATATTTGAAAGAAAGATGACTAATTTTAAAGTTTGGCTGCTATTTATAGGTTCTATTTACATCAATTTCAAAACTCAGTAACATAGGACTAGGAACTATGATAGTCTCCCACAACTAGCTGTTTTAATGAAAATGTCTGCCGGCCAGTCCATAGAACTGACCAACATACAGAATTCATAGTCACAGGTACTGTGCACCATTGGTTTTCATTTGAAAAAAAACAAAAAAACGTTTTGTTGGCGTTTAGTCTGCTTTGGTTTATGTTCTGATGATTATTTCTTTCCTTTTTTGCTTTTGAAGTCTAAGTACAGTGACAATGTTTTATTTCGAAAAATACATGTTAATAGAGAATTAGGATACTGTAAGCTTAGAGCAGAGAAGGTTCGATCGTTAGACATGTTATATACAATGATACAAGGCCATTCAATTTGCTTTTCTATAGTATTTTGATATCGTTTGAAGAATCGCTTTACAGGGTGAACTCAAGAGCAATCGACATATAATGCCTACCATCCTTGTAATTGTCTGTGCACAATCAACCGTGGAAAGTTTCATCGAAAATTTATAATGAAAAAGGCCTATCTGTATGTGTTATGTATAAAAAATATTCCGGAGGCACAAACACCCAACATGGATCTCCTGCTGCTCCCAGCCATTTGCAAAAGCACGAAAGAACAACAGGAATGCCTCCATGTGCGACTTGCAGATGATTCATGCAGATGGGAGGGAGCGGGAATGCGTGGGGTGGATCGGCTCCTGCAAATTCGCACCAGTGCGAACACGCGGCAGAAAAAGCTGAGAATTTGCGGGTGCTCGAATTTGCGGGAGCACTAATTTTCGGTGCGCATTTAAGGGAGTGTGAATTTGAGGAAGCGCGAATTTGGGGGAGCGCGAACGTGCGACGGACACAGTTTCTGCTAGAAGACGCACTCGAGGCAGAACTCATTTGCATGAGAAATTGCGAATTTATGACAAATGTCCAGCGAATTTGCAGTGAATGTGCGGTAAATGTTCGCCCAGCGTGATTTTATTAAGCATGGGTACTTTTTGCCCTGAAACACTTACGAAGAACAATGATATATGACTAGGCAATTGCTAGTACAATTCATAAACCAGCGATAAACTTTGTCGCGGCGTAAAATGGTAAAGTGATATGGTGACCACCGAGGGAGTCGTTCGAGTATAGGTGTCTATATATCCACACTTGACTTGGTGAAATCAATCAAAGAAGCAGCCAATTTCGTTCGACATGTGTAACCTCTAGCAGTGCTCATATAATCTGATAAATTACTCAGAAAAAAACATACTGACCGTAATAAGTTTCGATTTTTGCATAAAACTTGGCATCATGGCCGGCAACAAAGGCGGACTTTTCATCTATACATACCTACGTGTAAACCAGTATCGAATCCAGTAAGTATTGACTGCGACAAAATGATCTCAATATAAAATTATGTAATAATTTTTGACACAAAGTCCTTTTTTTGAATGGGTTAGGTATATACACACATCGCGATGAGAACCTGTTTTAATTATATGGTGTGTCATAAATATTTACCAAACATTGAACTTGCTTCTTGTTATCAGCTCTCAATGACACTGCAACAAAAGACACTAATAAACTTTCGATTGGTTTGATCTAGTTGATTACAGGATAGTTTGTTGCGATAGAATAGAAGCAGTTGACGCTCTGTAAAATCTGCAAGGTAACTCCATAAAGTTGATTGCTCCTTATAAGAGTCAATGACTGAACAGTCCGAATGAACATATTATGTATACCGCACACCTGCATGCATGTTGTTTAAGATCAACGACCTCACATAAAGACAAGCAGCGAGGTAGCCAACAGAACACGTTACTTTTACAATGAAGGTGAATATATGACTTACGAGATGGTAGATTGATCACCCGAACTAAAAAAAAAAGAAAAGAAAAATATTTACTATTATTCAATTATTATAGGAAACCGATTTAATTTTAATTACTTCACCCTGTCATGCAGTGAGAGACAGCAAATTCAAAGGCAGACTTCGTCCCATATGCATTTGGCCTCATGATTTCAACACATGCTGATGGCTTGACTATTTTATTCCTATTGATCAGGCAATTTCCGTCTGTGATTATTTTGTATCGCTAATTAGTCCTTTCTCTAATGCAAGGTTTGCTAACTTTATGGTCAAATTTGTTACTTTCTCGTCATCCGCTGGACTTCGCTTGTCGCTCCGTGATGTGTGTCCTTATATGGGTAAGGGGGTATACAGCCAGGAGACATTGTACTCAATGCAGCTATTTTAATAAGGAAAAGTGACACTTAAGTAATAGCCCACTTTATACCCCTTGAGGTATTCAACCTTAAACTAGGTGGCTTAGTATACCTTGTTAGGGGGTATCTTATGGTATACAAACAGTATGGCTTAGTACACTGATTGGAGTTTTCGGGAAGAGAGGAGGGATAAAAGCAGTCTCTAAATATGAGTTTGTATGTTTGTGACGCGGTGCTTGCGAACACAGAATCTAAACCCTCGCTTTGGGTAGGTCTCATGTATAGTATGTTGATGGACCACACTGAGTACAAGAGTCAATATGTTGTTTTTGTGGAGGACAAAAGCCCAATGATGTTGGACGAAGTGAAAATGGTGTAAAAACAATATCTCAGCATTGCGCAAGCTTCGACTTTTGTAATATGTAGCAGGAACGTGAATCATGTTGGGTGCCAGAGCCCCTTCTTTCATCGTGGAGATCCTAAGCTTAATTGAGTTAGATTAAAAATGGTTGCAAGCCACAAAATCTCAAGGTTCCATGGCTTGGACTGATGTTAAATGTAGTATGTTGATGGACCACATGGAGTAAAGCGACTTCATTATTTAACTTTTGAGGTCAAAGGTCAAGTGAAATCAGCAGAAGTCAAAATTCGAAGATTTTGGAAGCACCATCATCTCAAGGAAGCAAATTTTGAGCTACTTTGCTAAACCGCAACAACCTTTTTTTCATGATGGTCAAAGGTGATAAGTTGAAAAAGATGTAAAGACAATCTACCTCGATAACGCAATTTTGAACTGATCTCATATACATCACAATACGATGATTAACCGTGATGTGCACAAGAAGACTGGTTTTTGTTATAGTTTCAACTCAGCCGAGGTTAAGGTCTGGCATCCCAAGACAAGAGTGAAGCTTTCACACGGGAGGTTTGACATGTCATTTTCAGTGACTGCTTGTAGCAGAGACTCTTGTTGAAAATCATGAATCTGTCATATGTATCTATGGGTCATTGTAGGTTGCTTCGTAAAGAGCTAATTTCGCTGAGAACACAACATAAACACTGATACTTTGTTTTTATCAGTTAAGCCTAACTGTATGAAAGGGACAAGGACAGACCTTATATTTGGTATTTGTAACATCAAGGTAACGTTAACATCAGCAAGGCTCCCATTGCTATAGGTGATGTAGTCAATACGTATACTTTAAAAAGCTAGGTAGCTATGTAGATTACGTCATCGAAACCACAACGCACTTTTTGCATTCTTGTTACATTGACTACCTTACATTGTCTTAAACGCATTTTTCTGGCAGATGAGGGATAATCATTAGACTTTGCGAGATTGGAGTGAATCATTTTTACAAACAATGCGATGAGCGGGGAGGGGGAAGGAACTGCTGGATCTAGCAGTGGGACGTATTCTGTTGTCAAGTAGTTATGTAAACATTTTAAAACTTTTTACTTTACAATGCACAGTTTTTCCCGTGGTACAATTGTAAGTTTCGATTTGTTTTTTCATAAAAGTTTCAACTTTCTTTGGATGATAAAAACATTTAATTTTCTCTCTTTTTCCTTTCGTTTTATATATCCGTGCAATTTGCATCAAATGCACATACAACGAATAAAATTGGACAAAATATCATTCAATTGTCATGTAGGAAAAGAAGAATTAAGTGAACTGAATCTTTGAGTTAACAGTAAATTACTTTAGATTTTCACAAACAGAAAATGTTCTGTTTAAATTTAAGTAGGTAACTTTCCGTTTTTTTTTTTCGTTCTTGTTAAATATCAGATTCTCGGTAAAGCAAATTAAAGCAAACTGAAACTTATTACAGAAGCTATGAAGTTGATTGGACTGACTGGACACAAAAATGAATACTACAGTTCACGTGCAAAATCAAGAAATTCTATGAAGTCTACACTGATAACCGGGAAAAAATCTTGCTTATGAGACACAAATTGTCTACGACGAAACCTTCAAAGTAGAAAGTAAAAGTAATTTAGTAAAAGTGCACCACCCCTCCCTGCCCCCCCCCCCCAGAAAAGGAAAAGTCAATTTTCCTTTGACAAAATGTATAAAAGCTCAGAATCACATTTTTTTTTATTAAATGAAAAAGATCTGGTTGCGGAGATCCTATGTGAACACTTAATTAAAAAAATGCAATATCTCATTCATTTGTACTAACTCAGGGGCATCTAAAAATATAATTTCAAGTCCCATGCAAAATGTCAGTTAACTCCTTCACTGACATCATTTTACCTCTTCAGTGTTATTGCAACCGAGCCGCTGGAAATGGAATGGATGACGTTACGAGAAGAGTAGGCTTGGGGTTTTGAGTATCGTTAATATGCCGATACTTGACAAAATGACAGGAAATGACAAAAAAAAAAAACATGATTGATTAATATCATCTAAATTCTGTATTCGTACGTTCGAGTCCAACAATTACCGAACGATGGAGTATAGGCGTGTTACGTAATCGGTACATTATCAATCGACCGCACGTGGGCAATAATCGAAAACAACGAGGTAGCCGTCTCCTGAAAACTGATTCTTGTCGGCTTTTCGTGGAGGCCATTCGCTACTAGTAGGTGAATCCATTCCGCGATCGTATATCCTTGTACAAGACCTGGGTAAACTTACATACATCCTTCTGTACATTGCACTGGATGCATACTAAACACAGTAGGTCGTTTAATCATCAGGCGAAATGTGCCCAGCACGGCCAACCTCATGCGCGAGCGGGACTGTGAAGGTAGCGAGGGATTTGCTGGTTAACCGATTGAGCGAGGTGACATTGAGGGGTTGGACGACTGTCAGGGATAGCGAGCTCCAGTGACTCATTGAAAAATAGAAAAATATAAACTAAATGCAATCGTGCTGCGAATACGATACACGAACATCAAAAAGTAAGCTTGCAAAGTGCAAATCTACCTTATTCCACCACTTGCATGTATCAGTGGTTTCCTCTAGATCTGCTCTGGCTCGATGTAGAGGGCTTCGCCATGAGTAAGAGAAAAGGCAGAACGAAATGCCATATCTGCTACGCCTTCAACATACCTGAGTTACGTAAGAGAAATGTGACACAGGAGAAACACACCAGTGTAATAACTACATTAAGATCTAGCCACTGCACATAAGTATGGTTATTATTCGCTAGTCCATGTTCCAACAAACGTTACAGTATAACATTGGTTACTGTGAAAGTTTTGAATCTGAACTGCCTTAGTGAAAGGATTACTCAAAAAAATAGAAAACAACTTATATTCATTACAGTCATTCCAAGGGTCGATATTTAAAAGTAATAGTTCCAGGGGAGCACTTTTGAAACAAATTCAGTCAGCATGCATGATCTGAAAACATACTGTAATCGAATTCATTATCAGAAGGGTTAAATCTCCCTTCTTCAAAGAACCGAGAACCTAGAAACTCATGGAACTCTCCTATGTCATGTCAACTGCAACTCTTTCATCGTTACAACAAAGAAGTGGTTAATGACTTGTAACACGCCGATCACATTTTGGGTCGGTGCAATCTATGGTCAATTATGACCATATAGTAAATTCAGAGAGCAATCGACCGCAATGAACATGAACCTGATCTATGAATCAGAAATAGATGTAGACAATATGCTGTTCATTATACACAGTCTGATTGTTCAAAGATGGTAGCGATGCGTAGAGCAAATATCCCGGGCCACACTCGCCGTTCCAATTGAGATTGGAAAGTGTCTCAGTGGAGTTTGTACTATTGTTAATTGCAGTTTGTATTATTGTCGATTGAAGTAGATCATGTGACTTTAACAGGCATTTGCAAAGTGTTAAAAACAACCATTTAGTAAACAGAAATGAGTATTGTTAATGCTAAGATAATGGTTAAAAAAAAATTGTCTTTTTTTTTGTTTTTCTTTGGAATTTGCTGAAATTGTTCCCACTGAAAAAGGTATTCTGCCAATGTATAGTAAGTAACAAGTGTTGCTTCATTCTCTGCCTAAGGAAGAAGAAGACGTTTAAACATGAAGAAGAACGAGGAACACATGTCCTCTATTCAGTGTAATAATTACTTATAAACAACAATTAGAGCAAAAAATTGGCCTCCTGATGCTATTGTATATCAACCACAGTTGCTTGTTGATAATTGTCATGTACTGGGAAGTGTTTGACCACGAATTCAAGTTTTTTTTCTGTTTGGTCATTCAATTTGAACAATCGTAATTAATTATCAAATACGGTTGTAATTAAAGCAAGAGCTAGAAGCAATCCGAAGCAACCAGTGATACGTCTTGACGGATATCCCCAGGGATTTTCAAGTTACACTGAACAATTTTGTCACACTAAATTTTAAAGATATCTAATGTGTCACTGGCTATGTGCGTGTACAGGTGTGTTAATATCTGAAGAGGATTGTGGAACATTCGATGATGTAAGAAAAATCAACAGATAAATGTAAACACAACCGAAAAATATTAACCGATCACGTGAAAACAACCGATGATGTGAAAGACCTCACACATGCACACATACATGTGCTATAGGACTGTACACGAAATCGTAGTTAAAATCATTTTTTACATTATCAGTACATGTTTGCTACCTACCAACATACTTGCAAGCCTGCCTCCCCTACAATACACGCACATACATGTACACCTTAGACCATGAAGTTCTTAGTCATCAGAAACATTTTTATCGGTTATTTTTGTTTAGGACACTATCGGTTCATGGAACGTTATCCATTATTGTTTCTTTTTTCATTGTCTATTATTCTTTTACATCATATTTTACTTACTATCTATTTTGCATTCTCTGTTTTTCACATCATAGGTTCTAACAGATGGTGGGGATCAGGAATTTTAGCTAAACAAATTTTAGTGCCGGGCTCCAAGGGAACCAGTCACTCCTGGTCAGGGCCAGAGACTGGGCCCATGGTGGGGTTCAGTGGTAACACCCCCGTTGGTAGGAGGAGCAGCACCTCCACAGCGCTCTACGCCTTGACAGCACTGTTATGGGAAACAGTTGCAAAATCGTCGAATGTTTACTCAATAGGTCGTTTCTCCAGTCACAGTTACTACATTTCGTGAAGACTTTGCTGGGCGGTGCGTCGTAAACTGATCCCGAATGCGGACGGATATTATGGGTCCCGGGGGGGGGGGGGGCGGTAGCACGGCAGCTATACAACCTTGTTGGGTATATATACGCAGATGATTCTGCAAACTCTGATAATCAGTATCCATGTTAAGTTTTCCATTGATGTCACATTTAGCTGCACATCACTCCAGCATATTGAGACATGGCCGTACTCATATTAAAATTGTTATTTAATAAATCTTACCTGTGGGAAACACTGCGTTGTTGGTTTTGTCTACATTCAGTGACAACTTATTCCAAACAAAGTGTACTAAATTCACCATTTGCAGTATGTTCTAGTCTCTTAGATT
Source organism: Stichopus chloronotus (assembly GCA_021234535.1). NCBI lineage: Eukaryota > Metazoa > Echinodermata > Holothuroidea > Aspidochirotida > Stichopodidae > Stichopus > Stichopus chloronotus. The sequence goes on from CM037842.1 coordinate 15,495,105, forward strand.
ATTGTTAATATCAGCAAAGAAAGTATTTGGTGTTATCTGCAGGAAAATACTAAAGGACAAGATTTTCAGACATTATAGACGATGTCGTCCATATAGATAATAAGAGGTACCACGCTGAAATAAACCTGTGGGGAACCCCACAACTAAAATGTCAAGAAATGTAGAACGAACATTGTTAACAGAGTGAAGAAAGATAGCTTTTAAGTGAGAGATCTGCAGAGACTTCATAATGATAATTTTATAAAAGAATTTGTTGGTCGACGGTGTCGAATACTAAATACAGACACCGACCTATTATTCTTTGTACTTTGAAGGGCAGAGTGAAGTTTGTCTACCTCTACACTCTACAACATCAACCAAAGACAATCCTGTTAAATGCAAGAAAGTTAAGCCACATTGTTCGTTACTAAGAATATTGTGTTTAATGAGAAACAAGTTCAGTCGATTGAATTGATATTAATCTCTCCATGGGGGAGGGGAACGGGAGAGGATGGAAATAGAAAGGAAATGACAAGGGCTGCAAGACATTTCCGTTTTGGTGAGAGACAGGGACAACTTTGGTTTCCTTTAGGTGATGGGAGAAAGTAGTATACTCTTGAGATGAAAATGGAGGATGTGAGTATTAAGAGGCTACCTAATATAAGTAATAATCTCTCTTACAATTTTGTTGTCAGATTATGGGGGTTTTGTTTTGGGTTACCACTGTCCCGCGAAGGATGTGCTGGACGTTAAAGGGGAAACAGGGAGTTTAGAATATACCAACATGGCATACAAAGAAAATACCTTTAATCATTGTTAAACCATTCAGTCTCGTCAATAAGCAATCTGCAAAAGCTTTAGCTCCTCAAAACATTATGCATGTGATAAGTAACGGAAAATGCATTATTTGAATTTAAAAAAGTTTGAGCGAACAAATTATTGTTGAGCAGCTTATAACTGAAGTTCTGTCTGCGAGTAAAGTTATTTCTTAAAACGAAGGCTACAGCCCTTCCTTATTTTGAACAATCTATCATTATATATCCACAAACATTGGTTTTAAGAATTTGGTTGTTTTTCGTAGAACAGACGCCTTGTTTCCCTTTAACATAAAGGAACGTTCAAATTTAAACACAGAGAGAAAGAGAGGCCCTCGAGACAGACAGCAGGACGGCATATGCCGGTAAAGTTCTGAGTGCTACTTATTCGTTGATTACACTCGCACACGAAAATTAGATAAAATCAAGTTCGATGATGAAGGATGATTACGTAGAAAATATATTTGCCTGACGTTGACGAAGAACAGCAAGAAACGATACACTGTCCTCAGGTGAGTGGTCAATAAGCATGTAAACCAATCAGAGTATGGGAATCCGTCAGACTTAAAGTACTCGAGTCCGTAATCGTGCTCGTACTGGAGTACATTTTCCTGTACCCGTACTTGTGCACATTGATTGGAAAATCAAGTACTCGTACGCGTACTCACGGCTTTGAACTCGCACTCGGGCCCTTGTACTCGTACTCATACTCAGGATTTTGTACTCGTACTGGTAAATGTACTCATGAGTACAACATTTCAGACAAGGATTTTAATATTTTGTAATCACTGATTCGTTCTAATTAAATAGAACTTGGAGTTATTGGAAGCATCGTGTGCTGATCAACACCGACTGTCTCAAGTAGTGCCGTTTGTAACAAAGGGTTAACTGGAAATGTCTTCGAACAAACTGAAGAAATTTCTACAGTATTAATCACTTGTGGGTGTTAAGTGCTGTTTAAGAGTAACATTTTCTTATGCATCCCCCATTTTCGAAAAGAAAACATCTTGCCTTGGTGTAGGGCAGAGTCTAAAATTGCCGTGTTTGAAAGTACCTTCGATCACTGTAACTTAGAGCCTACAACCTTTCAAAACTAAAACAAAACTCTGCTGATAGTTCTTCCAGTTGTTGGTGAGTGTGTACTTCCAATAACAAAGATTTGGGATTGGCTGCCATGTTTAAATTTGGAGAGTATGCTTTACAGTACATCGTAGCATGCTGAATTGATATAAACTGACCAGTCTTGGAATAGCCTACTTGGACTAATGTTAAACCTATTAAAAGTTACCAACCCATGTAAAAAATACAGCTTAAAATTCACTGAAAACTAAGCCTGTAAATAGTCTTCTTCACAGGCTGGAATCGATCTTAATTAGCTTCTTTTTCTTGGTAAATTCTAGTTTTCTCCCTCCACTAAATTTCAAAAGCTTGTTTTGTAGCATACTACACTTAATCAAAATATTTTTTTTAGAGAAGTTACTTTGAAATAAAACAATGCCATAGAAATGACTGCTGGATGTTCTAATCCAAGTAGCTTTGCTCCGTATGTAATCATAATGATTACTTCAGTTGAAGTTCAATCACAAGTTTCCACTGTAAAGCAGAAATTGCACGTTGTAATTTGTGTAGAAGATGGACTTTTTCGTCAATTCGTCATTCAGCTTTAAAGTTAATATTTTTGATGAAGGTCACACAAAATGAAGAAGACAAAGCATTTGTTTTTATGGCAGTCGAAGTAATCATAATTACATCGCAGGTCGCCTATTGTTTTGTTGATTTTATCCGCCTCTTAGATCCGTCACTACTATTTCGTGTTGTACAAATCGCAGTGTTTAAAGTGGCATGTACCTATCAAAAGCAAAGATTAAATGTCGTAGGTTTACAAACAAACAGTTTCACAGTTTAACGTTTGAGGATCAGGAAGTCCCTGGGCTCATCAAGGACCCCTAAAACAGAGTTAGAGTATAAGTACCAATCAAATTAGTTCTTAGTCTACGCATTTCAAGCGAAATTTAGCCAGTTCTCTTAAGTCTGTGTCCGTAACTAAGAGTAGACAAATCTGGAATCAGTTTTGTAGCACGACGTTGTGCCTTTTTCTATTTTATCGACATCGTTCTTGAGGTAAAGCCTCCATGGTTTTTACCCGCAATTGACCAATCCTGTAATCGTTGCGAAACTCATTTCTCTGAAAAGATATATATGCTCCAACAATTCTAAAAAAGTGTATGTATTTTTTTGTCTCCTGGTTGAAGGAAGGAAAATAAAGAATAACTTAAAGTGGGGTGAGAACACCGGATATTGGCCAAGTCCGACCACGTGACCTCCAGAGAACAATTCAGAGACAATTGTAATGATCCTAGTATGTACAATACTGCCAGAAAAGTAGACGAATTTTGGAAGATTTACGAGGTTGAGACACTCATACAAGTAAGCTATTACTCTTCTCCAGTTAATTATTGGAGAGAGAACAATGAGGTAAGGCATTCGGATTTCCGAGTAGATTATTGGTGACGGAGAAAAGGACTCAACCCCACCCCGTGTCGGCTTGACCGACGCGTTCTACAATTGCATGGCCATCAAGATGGGCTGGCTGAGAATTTCTCTGTGAGCCAAGTTTCAGTAAATCGAATAACAGAAAAAAAAAAAAAGTATCATACGTTGGAAGTCATAAGTGATCAACATTACTCTCTACGTCTCCGTTAAGATTGCGACAATTCAGAAGATCAGAATTTCTTCAGAGGCGGAGTGGAAGTCCTCAAGTGCATCCCACTGACAAGGTGTTGTAATATCCCGAAGTGATCAGAAACTGTTTTGAGTATTTCCATCTTGTTTGAGGACTCGTAACTTCGTTAAACAGGTTCATTTTTACTATACCAGACAATTTGTCAATCCCCACGCTGACTTAGTCGATCAAAATTACCCTTGAAAGGAATATCTGGGATACCAATTTAAGACAGGCTTCCTCAAATGGCTGAGCGCGCCACTTGTGACGCGCCCCGTGATTTGGAATGGCGCGCAAAATGTTCTGGGAAAATATATCGACATGTGACGTTTCAACCAATTTAATGGAAGGAGCCTGGTGTGAGATTGCACCAAACCCACTGCATTTTCCCTGCAACCAATTCATTTTTTCATCTAGAGTTCCTACTAATTGTCGTAGATGGGCAGGTACCTACACCGTAATTGCATAGCAAGTTGCCATCGGGGCGTTCCATACAGTTTATTGTACTTTTCGTTGACCTCTGATACGAACGATTCTCGCTGTAAGTAAGACATCCGTTCTAGAAAACACTTTGATGCCCGGTCGCGGTGCGAGACCGGGCATGAGACCTTAAAAAATGGTCCGATTTACATGATGAAAAAAAGGGGGAAAAAAGGGAAAATTGAAAATAGCGATGTAACTCAAACTTACCCATGAGCCGTACTTTCAGTTACGTATATTTTGTTTATAGAAGCTTTCATGCATGTACACACGATTCAGTGTGGAAGTGTTTCACATCTATAGGTAATTCTGGTCTAAAACTACAATCTCTAGAAGATTTTGAATCGCAAATCAGTTGGCACACTTCAACACATTATCACTTTGTGGGCCTGATTGCATCTAAGGTTACCTGGTGTGTAGGAAGTTTCTCAAAAAGGCGTTGGCCACACTTCCGGTTCCCCTAACAACCCTCAAAGAGATTTCCAAAAAGAAGAAAAAAAAACCGATATCGTTAGAAAGTAAAACCTGTTGAATTTACTTTTTGGAAATTAACATAGCTTGAAGATAATAAATTAGAGCAATCCAAATTATAACAATTTTCCATTGAATTATTTTTTCTCTTTAATTGAAAAAATGCATGGACATGAGATTACTGTTCCTTAGCTTGATACATACAGCCCCAGGACAACCTGGAAGTGCAGTTACACCCATCTTTGGGTTTGTGAAGCCCAAACATTTCTGTCAGTTACGCTTCGCACCAGTCAATAGTGGTGTTGTTGTTGCAGTTTTCGAAATTTCGCTGAGGATTTTGAGCCACTCTTCATGAGACCCTCGGCTGGAAATTGCCACCTTATATGTATTACTATTTTTTAAGTTGAAAGTGAATGCGAGGAAGTTGGTGGATTTCAGGTTGCAGTCGATGGTAATCTTGAGTCCGAAACAGCAAAACCTGGCGATAGAGGGCTCAATGGAAGACCAGAGCCTTTATAACATAAATTATTGAAATCAGTAGTTTCGACTCATACTGATTTTATTTATGTATGTTTGATACTTACATATATACTTTTCTTTCCGTCGTGACTTATAGTTCCCCTTTGCGTGAACTCTCTCCCCTTTTTCTGAATGTTGTTTGAATGTAGAAATCACGTACTCAATATACTCAATTTCATACTCAATTTCTTTTCTCGCCAAAATGTACTGTAAACAAGTCAATTCCTTGGCCAGTGTATACTGTACACGACATGTAACAGTAAAAATATACTGAGTGGGGTATTACCTAAAGCATTGATAATGATATTGTTATTACATATAATTGCTCATAATTGAAAAACAAAGATCTAATGAGTTGTGGTACATCTGTACTAACCACACTGTATTATGTGCCCGATTGCCCTATGATGAGTAAACACTACATATCATAATCAGGTACCTAACGACCAAGTTTGAAGTTCATAAGACTTAATGTCTAGAAGGAAATCGCAACACACTTTTTCAAAAGATTTTGCCGATGAGAGATTTGACCTTTGACCTCGGAGCTTTAATCTCTGACCTTAAATATTGATGGGAGACACAACATCAGAGCATATGTCATCTATCTACGAACTTTGACCTTTTATCGGCTTTGCGGTCTAGGAGGAGTTGCGAACGCAAACCTTTCAGTGTTAAATCCGACCATTGAACTCTGAACTTGACCTCTGACCTCAAAATACATACAAACATGATTTTTAAATAAAATGCTGGATACCGGTTATATATTTAAAGTGTTCATGTAAATAGCCATTTTGGATTAAGAAATACAGCAAAAAAAAAGATTTCACTAATTTGACCGCTGACTTTTGACCTCTGACCTTAAATTTTGACAGGAGACACAACTTCAGACCATGGGTCACCTGTCTACCAATTTTACATTCAAATGAGGTCATCTTTGTGGTCTAGGGGAGTAGCGGACTTTTTCGAGTGACGCAAATTATCGCGGATTGCAGGGAGGGCGGCCTCCGGGTTTTCGTTTAAGAGACCTTCCCGTAGCCACGGAATTTTCTGGCAACTGCGCTAGTTTCGAGCTCCACGAGAGAGAGAATGGACCTCCGAGGATATCACCCTCGCCCTCGCCAGCGACTGCGACCCGCCTAGGCAGCTTCCGTAGGTGCATACAACACTTACATTCCCTGGCCTTTGTTAGCCTAACAGAGTATGGGTACACAACAGACACACACACTCACCTTCACACATTTTGACCCTTACCCTAATGGGGGGGTTCCAGGTCACCTTAATTACCACACCAGGTTTGACCCCCATGTCTCATATATCAACCGTACATGATGTTACCATGGCCACTGTTGCTATTGCAACTGAGAGAGTCATAATACATTCTAACGTCCCAAAGCAACTACAATATCTTATCCCGTACATTACATGTATAGGGATGAGATAAGTTATAAAAAAAAAAAAACATCCAGCCAGTCGAAATTTGCGACCTTCACACTCCCCTAAAGATGTGACCCCTGCTACGGTCCTGCTGGCAGTCTTGTCATATTTCACGTATAAGTGTACGTGTCATATTTGAGCGGTGTCTCGAGGACTCGGACTCGACCTTCAAGGACTCGGTCTTGGAGTCGAAATGTAATGACTCGGACACGGATTGGGTGGACTCGAATCCAGCATTGGTGATTATATTCCTTCATTGGTCGTGATGGTCTTTTCTGTCGCCATTCCGTGAAACCGTTAAGGATCCAGTAATATTAGGTATGGCTCATACAAACTGGCCTTTGACTTTATGTGACAGTCCTGGACACTATGGGGAACAAAACCTCAATAAAATAGACTTTTTATGAAATTACTCAGTATTAAATATTTTGAACTTAATTTGTAAATGTTAAAATCTTAAAATGTTAATGGTTCATTCAATTATCTAAGTGATGTAGGCTTAGAGGGAGAAAAACAACAAACACGTTTTTTTTTTCATGTTTGTTTTTAGCAACATAATGATGTAGTCTATTTTGATCAATGTTTCCTTTACAACATAAAATTGGCTACAATGTGGAGGCGCTATGAAATAAATACAATTGCAGCTACATTACAGCAACGACAGTGATAGGAAGCTTGAAGGTTACCCGCGACAGAAATTGAAACAGGCTGAATAGGATAGATTTGTAACTTCACATTTTCAAGCGATCTGTTGGCGTTGCTGTCATTCCGGTGGAAGGGAGTATGACGGTAACAGTCACTGACAATAGAGAGTGACTGAAGTTAACGAGAGATAAGCAGGGAAAGAGACAAAGATCATTTTTACAGGACGTCGACAAGAGAGACAAATAATGAGGTAGACGAAGATTACAACGAGACAAGAAAAGACCATTTTTGGTTAAACAAAGATCAGATTTCGCGTATCGTTTGTGGTAACCGTACGACTACCATCCCTAACGTTAAATTTCCATCAAAACCACCTAATCTTAATTGTGACGCTAGTGATGTAGTTTATTTACTTCAACGTAACCTGTGCTTAGACGGTACCTATGTTGGCGAATCAGGTACTTCGTTTCGTCTCCGATTTAACAATCACAAAAAGTCCATTCATGACAATGCTATCTGATATGCAATTGCTGAACACTATAATCAAATTCACCAATCAATTAATAATCTTAAAGTATCTCTAGTAGCTAGCAACTTTGCCTGTAAAGAAATCCGACAGCGCGGATCTAATCTTATTATATATTATACACATGTTGCTTTTTCTTGTGCAAAACATGTGAACATTTTCTTCATAGAAGGACAAATAAGTTTAGTACGCCTTGAGAAATTGTGCGCCAGAAACGAGTGATGATAATAAAGAGAGGGGAAACGGTGGGAGGGATGTAGAGCTCTAAGACCACGAACTTGCTTTCACACTTGGTTCACATCAGAGTATCCTCGAAGTTTGTGCGGTTGTGTGAAGTACAAAGGTGAAGCAAAAGTGAAGAAAGCGTGCACAATTATAATTATGAGAAAATAGGCAGTTTGAACAATGGCACCTATAACAAGGCGGGGACCCATTGTTTTACTCATATTGAAAATAGAAATAGCATTTTTTTCCTTTCCGTGAAGTACAGCAATATGAGAGAAGAATGTTACAGTGTTATAATACACTAATGCAGGCTAATGACGAACTTCAAACAAGTTAGCAATATCGCATGATTAAGCCTGACCTTCCTTTTATCCCCGACACTACACATGGGAACGATTCCACAGCGCCCAGATACTCACTCGGGGATCCTTATCAACTTTTTGAAGGCCTCACGATATTTCTTGTTCAGCACCATATATATCACGGGATTTATCACCGAACTAGCATACGATAACCAGAATGAAGTTTTTCTGGCATGAATCCAGATGCTACTGCACTCGTCACTACCGAAGATGCTGACGCCCTCGACGACGAGGAATGGGGTCCAGAAGACGAAAAATCCAGCAGTGACGACGACAGCGTTAACGTAAACAACGTTCTTCGGACTGACAACGCATAGACGGCAGGATATGCCAGACGAATCGTTCGCCCCACTCTGCTGCTGCTGCTGTGAACCATCATTTCCGAATCGACGACGATCTGAAGGCTGATTGAGTTTAGGTCCCATTTTACCACCGTGGGTTTTCTCACCACTCTGCTGTTGCAAGCCATCTCTTACATGTCGACGATCTGAAGGCTTATTCTGCTGAAGGTACATCGGGCATGCTGACAGAGTCGTCTCAATGTAAACAGTTGTATGCTGCCCTCTTCTAGGCGTTGATTCAGCCTTTGGAACGCTAATCGATTTGCTCACAGACTGCTCTGGCATGACCCTTCTGCGGACACGGAGTCTGGAAAATGACATCAAAACGTTTAGGGACGCAATGATCACGAACGGTAAAACGAAACCTATAGTCGCAACGAGTATCGCAAGGTATGACGGCAGACTGTAGAAACAAATCTCCTCATTTTGTGTCTGATTCCCGAAGATTATTCCAATCGTCAAGGCCATTGACATGAGCCAAGCAAACGATATCATGTAAAGAGTGATACTTTTGCCTCGTCGGTTTCTGTAAAAGATCGGACAGGTAATAGCGAGAAATCTGTCCAGTGATATAACACATAGGTGCCATATCGAAGCAAATATCATCAAGGAATCGACGGTTGACCATAAATGACAAACAAAGGGATGTTTCAAGAACCAATTTTGGTTTACCCAATCGTCCAATATTTCAAGAGGCATTGATATTAAGCTTGTGGCCAGGTCAGTAAACGCAAGGGAAAAAAGTATACAATTAAACCCTGTGCGCATATGTCGAAACGTTCCGTAAATAACTATGGTTGTTGTGTTTCCAATAATTCCTGTCAAGCAAATAACCACAGGCATGAAGAGAGATAGTACTCTGAGACCTAAAACATTGTTTTGAGGGGAATTTTCAGGACATCCAACGCCAGTAAAATTTGAAACTTCCATCCCAGAGAAAACGAAAGCAACGCAGAGAGATAAGAAGCACTCAAAGAAAGCGAAGGACACTTAATGCCGTACGTTAAGAATCTTTTTTTATCTGCCGTAACAAACAGTGGTGATATTGCAGTGACTAATAAAGGTTTGGACTTCTGGTAATGCCCTTATATATAAAAAGGATATCTGAAAACGAATTACTCTGCTCAACACAGATGCGATAATAAAATCAAGTAATAACCTTCCATTACTGCATATAACATTAAAATATTATTAAGGTTATCAATACAATGCCATACCTTTAATGGGTTTACATATTGCGACAAGTGTGACGACATTTCGTTCTAAAACGCACTTCTGATTGAATGAAAAAAAAACAAAAAACAATAGACTTAATCAATTAACATCAAATGAGTTGCTTTGTTTCTTTCTCTCTTTTTTTGTTTTTTTTTTTTGGTGCTAAAAATGTTAATCGTAAAATGTCTGTATTCCGATGAAGCCTTTAGAGGTGGCAATCATGATTATTTGATATAAAGTATCCAATTTATTTGTTTGTCTCGGCATGCATTCTCATCTGGAATGGCTTTGAAACTCATTGTTCTGATAGACGATGGAGACGACCATGTTCGCCATAAATGCGAAATGAGGAAAATTCCAAGGAACTTACGTCCCTGGACATTGTGTTGTATTACGTAACTAGTTGGTGGCAGTTCCCAATCGTGGTAATTGTTTATCTATCAGGAGGAATATGTGATTGGCCCTTGTGGTTACCAAGGAAATTTCACAAGAAACCAAAGAGAGGAAGAATCAAAGAAAGATCAAAGACGGTTCATTTCGGTTGATCAATTTTCCATTTTTTTTTTTTTTTGCCGTCCAGGTTTTGGAATCACATGGGTAATTGTATGAAATCATGCAACTTCTCTTTCTGCGAATTCTATTATTTATAATGTGGAGGATTGTCACGTTAGTACTATAAAAATGGCGTCTTCGGAGTTTTCAACATTTGTGAGTCCAACTTCAGAATTCGCCATATGGGCTGATTAGTAAATCATATATGTCGACTGTTTTTCTGCAAATTATCTATTACAACTCGAAAAGGGTTTTGAGAATAGTACTATGGTAGTGGAGTATGCTAATGAACATTCTCAGGGAAACAGAGGTCCAACTTGAAACGTTGGGGAGTCGAAAATCTTGTATTAACCTTTATACTTGCATCTTGTGTAAGACTAAACGGCCACTGTCTGTTCTTTTACTGGTTTACTCATTTACTATATTGATAAATTGATTATGTTCGCGATGATTGGTTTAGATAGCAAGTGATACATTCAGAAGGAAGAAAGTTGGTACTGGAAATAGGTCTACATACCCAGACGTACAAAGACCCTTGCACGGTGGCTGTCTATACGATAGTCATTTGCCTCCAACATTTTTTTTTTTGTGATACTTCGACCACATGAAGGTCAGGAGTCGCAGGCTCATATCAACCAATGGGGTTATCAGAAGTCGTTTCACACAGAGGACACGTCGGTGTCACTAAATAATTAATCGCGATTTAATACATCGGTAATCGTCTTAGAACCGAGTCCAGTTAAACTGGGAGATACAAAAGAGGGGGGAGGTAGAGGACACATGGAATAGGAAAACGAGAAATCTAGAAGGACTCTCCTCAGGTCCTGGAGAAACTGGTCGACGGACATCTCTAGCTCTGTCACACGGCAAATGTATAAGGAAATTAAAGTGACATGTATGTATGCACGAAGTGGAAATGGCACTTGTGTGTTACAATACAGTAACAAAACGCGTAATAAACGTGGTACACAGTCAGCCGACAAATCGAAGGTAAGATCTCGCAATAACAATTTTCAATTACGAAATAATTTTTGTTGTTATCAATATTCTATTTAAGAACTATGCTAACGATACTGCAATAGAAAGGGTGGTTACGTTACATAGCAAGTTATGAAAAACCAGCGACCAAGATGACTTTTGTCGGCAAACAGATTCCTAAAGATTCAGTAAATTTAGTAGCAGTTAGGCTAGCCTGTAAGTAGGTTGCAACATTCAGATAGAAAACTTACTAATTAACGACAAGGGATACAGTACGTTTAGTTAATGAGACAAAGATGCGCAGATGGGCTTCTTTCTCGTGCGTCGCTTGCATTAACCCCCGATCTTGCATTATCTTAGAGCTAATACTCTGTCCAGCGTTGATTAATCACTAAATATTCTGTGCTCTTATACATGATCGACTGAACAGATTCTATTCATTTCACTGCACAGAAAGGGAAATGTTTTCAACTTTTAGAGTTTCGTTTGTACATGTGCTACCTACAGAGGACTGATCGAACGTTTCATTCATTCTTGGTAAGAATCATCAACTCCTACTCGCCAATTACAGTCAGGTGACCGTGCGTTATCCCCTAGATAATACACGGTCAATTTCAGAGTAAAGGGCGAACGACAATAAAAGCTCAGATCGACAGGATTGTGTCGTCTACTCCCTCATATAAGATACTGGTACTGTAGTACCTTTATAATCCCGCACGAATATTGTCGGCATGTTATATGAATCGTGTCAACATTTTCTGATGGTGTGGGGAACTTACAAAGCTGAATTTTCTCTGTAATCGTCTTTTTCATAAACTCTAACTGTGTATGAATGAACAAGGTTAATCAACACTGGCTCTGGGCATTAACTGAGGATAATGCACCCTCGGGGTTTAATGCTACAGCTGTGCCCGTTTGTTTGACAGAAAACAACCATATTTTTAAAACCAATACCTATGGACATAAAATGATAAATTATTCAAAATAAGGAAGGACAGTGGCCATCCTTTCCAGAAATAAGTTTCTTACAGACAGAAATACAGTTATTTGTTGATCAGCAATAATTTGTTCACCCAAACTTTTCAAAATTCAAATGATGCATCTTCCGTTACTCATCACATGCATAATGTATTGAGGAGAGGAAGCATTTGCAGATGTTTATTGATGAGATCAAATGGTTTAACAATGATTAAAGGTATTTTCTTTGAATGCCATATTGGTATCTTCTAAACGCCCTGTTTCCCTTTAATACCCGATCATGCATTATCCCTAGGTCAATGCACAGGTCAGTGCATTGATCAACCTTTCACTAATACCTCACGTGACGACAGTCATTTCTGGATAACTTTCTGCAAACTTCACGATTTGCGGTTACAGAGGTATCACGCACTTGTGTATGGTTGATAGAACCACTATAATAGCAAGCGGTATATATGCCCCACATAGGGGAAATGAAAGCATCAAAAGAAAACATACAAGATAGCCTAAGTATTATTATCTACAGAATAAAATTCAAAACTAGAAATATATACTCATACGTGAAAAAAAAAAAAACGACAAATCAAACAGGAAATAGGACAAATGAGTAAAAGGGTACGAAAATAAAGTGCTACACCAGTGTAGCAGTTATAGAGTTTGATAAACTATGGGGGGACTGAGAAGGATGTTCTATTCTACGAGTCTATGGCAGCCTCATGCCACCGTACTTTGGTCTCATATCAAGATGAACGCACAGAGGTTCATCATCATTACACAACATTCAGTAAAATGTCCCCCCCCCCCCCAGGAGTTCTTTGTAGGTTGTAGCAGAGGCTGGCCTGCTTTCCGCAATAACACGACTTGCTAGCCAAATTCATTGTATCAATACGGCGATCGTCCTCTTTTCTTAACATTACTATAACCCCCGTGGTATCGACAAACTTTGTAAGCCCCCACAAATAACAGATTTCGAAAACATGGCAAGAATTTTGCTTGGCATCTTTTATTAACTCCGCTTATTGCAAGCAGACAAATATGACCTAAAATTTAGATTTCTCATGGTAACAAACAAATGTGATCATGCGATGGGACAACAACCCATAACCATCCGGGTATTTGAATGTATCTACCTTTTTCTACAGCCTTTTCCTAAATAAAAGCATAATTTGGAACACTATGCAGGAACTTATGATAATCAAACGCCATTTCCTTTGTCTTATTATCATTTCATCAACGCCTATTAAGCTGAACAATGAGTTTATATAGAAAATGGTTTCTACTGCACAAAATGTCGAGTTCTGCATCCACTAGGTACTAGAAACGTCAACAGTTTTTAATATTTCGAGCCTGATCTAGATAGAAGACAATCTGTTCACGAGTTTTTGAAAAAAAAAAAAAAAACGGAATTGAATCGTCAAGTACCAACTTCATTACAGCATTCAGTTCAAGGTTCTATTGCTTGCTCTTAAATCGCATTAGTCTTCTAAATAGATCTTATTATTATTATCTTATTATTTATTATAAATGGATCTTATCTCCTGGCACGAACCTCAAGGTAACCGAGGTCATTTTGCTAGCCTCTTTCTTCTTCTAGATAAGAAGAAAATACGTGGGGGGAAAGACCTTGTACTGTGCATGGCCTAGCATTACAACATTACCCCACCACTGAATCACATATATGTATGTATGTATGTATATATATATATATATATATGTATATGTATATATATATATATATATATATATATATATAAATATATATATATATATATAAATATATATATATATACATGTATATGTATATATGCACACACAAGCAGTGTTACTATGTACCGGTGTTTAGTGTACACACCGTTGGTTTGACAAATGCAGTACGTCCGAGCTGGTGAATGAGTTGGCGCAATACACGTCCGTTGTGCTGGCTAATGCCACATTTGACATTGAAACAACTTGAGTCTAATCACAAAATGCACAATGTAGAAGCCCCTTTAGAGACAAAGCCTAGAGTGCACCTTTATACACAGTATGTGTAGGGTGGTAAAATCAAGATTAACTGACGAATCGGCTAACCTTTTTAAGTCTTCTGTAACTCTAAAGTTACTGAATAGTATGAACCATGGACCCCCCATGTAGGGTCGTGAAGATGTAGGACACGCAAAAAAAAAAAAAAGAAAACACGGTTGCTAGTTTACAGAAATTTTGCGATGTACGGTAAATTGTTTTTTACAAAATCTAGATTTTCTTTTTTACTGATTGACATGTGTCATGTGAATCATAGCAAAGACGATTTATCTACGGTGGATCAGTTGCAAGTTTAGGATAAAGTCACTGAGTGGATTAAATGCAAATGTTCTTACACATTACATCTCATCAAGCACAAATTAATGAAACTGATACAATGTTGTGTTCGAAGATCGTTCCGAAAAGGAATGTTGTTCAATCTGATCCGGGTCATAAGGTCAGAGAAAGTTCAAAACTCACCACTACAATACAAGTGTTTTTTTTTTCTTTTATAACATATTATGCCTTAATTGAACTACGCAGTGTTGTTCGAGGGAATTTTGTTCATTGAGTAATCTAACCACATAATACATGTCTGAATTTGGAATGCGGAGTTCATATAAGAAGCGTAGGTCGGGCATATTCCTTAGTTCACGTGCTAACACACCCTCAATGAGAATATATAAGTTGTGTCAGCTGTGCCACTTGTACCTGAGCTGCTACACATGACCGCAGTCATTCTGCTTGGATTAAAAGGTGTATTCACACTAACAGTATACAATGAAGACGTGATACAAAGTTTCCTGTCAGATTCAACACTATCTGGATAACATTAACGTCAGTTAGTTGCGAGTGTACAACACTAAACTCAATGTAACGCCGTGGATAATACAACGATATCTATGAAGCAATTGTTTACACACGTCTCATTGAGAGGATGTGCACTCATTATTTAAAGAAGGAAAACACACACTAAATTATTTGCAGGAAACACCCATTGTGATGCAGAGGGGAATCCACGTTTTATCTCTCAGCAGAAAAGTACTCTACTGGATGAAGCCGTGATTACACCAAACATCTATTTTTGAATAGCGCCGTCATCACACTTGACCCTCCTTGTCACCGTCTGGGTATGTGACATACACTGTGTACAACCATAGCGCCATGGTTATCACTACCGACAGCTGTACAACTTTGCACAAAGGGGTATGTACTAATTAGGTTATCATGCCGTTATTCGTACCTTAAAATGGGATTGCCTTCAACCTCAGTCTTCTTTTGTTCTACTGAGGTTCAACTTCTTGCAAATTGTCACGGCCTTAGGTCAGTTTCATCACCCCATGCTGTGATAATCCACGTAGTCAATTTAACATCGTTCTCCTAAAGTAATTCAGGTGTGTCAATCCAATGTCTAGGCTTTCTTGAGCTGCCTGGCAAGGGGTGTTAGGTGTCATGTTTATCGTAATACATGTGTAATCGAGCATGAAAGAGGGTCTGTTGAACGCTTTAGCATGGTCTTAGCACGATTATAACGTCATGATATAAATGGAAGAAGTAGATACAGAGAAAGACGCCATTCGATATTCGTTAAAAGCCACGTGTTTTTTCTATCGATACGGTAAGGGAGTGAGCAATACACGAACCTAATTTGGTTAAAATAGCAATATGACGTCATGAACTTGTGTTGATTAAGTCAGACCTTGTCAGACCTTGCGTGCAGTGTACACCCCCCCCCCCTCTTCCCCTCTCACAGCTTCTGCTTGATGAACAAACTGTAATATAAGGCACTGAGTGGAACAGTCAATCCTCACATGATATCATACATGTTTTTCCTCTCATATCATTCATGCTCCTCGAGAGGAACATACCCTAACCATGTCATGTTCGTCATGTTCTATCATGCATGAAAGGTCTTCTCGAGATATGATTTTAGCACATTATGTGTGTTTATGAGGCACTTGGTGGGGTTGAAGATCTTTTAATCTAAAGGCTCAGCTCCTCCGTGAGATCCATCTCCGACCCATATGACCACCTCTTTAAAAGGTATCTGTTGACGTGTTGGTCGTTGCTGATCTGTGGTCACTTAAACAAGGCATCAAAACCTTTGATATTTTCTTCTCTTCAGTCACTGTTTACCATTTAACTTTTTATCTTGGTTATTCTCTTAATCCACGCTTTTTCTTCTCAAGGTTGCAAACCAAAATAGAAAAAGAAATAAACTGAGACACAAGTATTTGTATAGAAAGTTAAAAGAAGGGAGAACACAATAAGAATGGACGGGTGGCATTAGTTCAAGTTAAGTTACGTAGTTTTCTATGCAGGGTCTTTTGTAGATCAGCAGTGAAATTGAACAGCGTTGCTATCTTGACTAATGCAGTTCTGTGCGACGATGGGGAAGGGGACATATTCCTCCAATTTTAAGGGGACGAAAATACAACTGACCCACCACTTTTTTGTGACCTATAAATGCCAGACTATGCATAGCGGAGTTTACCTAAAAAAGCCTGACTATGCATAGCGAAAGTGTAAATTTCCAAACCCGTGTCCTACAAAATGAAGAAATCTTGTCTATAATTTGCAATGTTATCAAGACTGGAAGTATGTTTTCTTCAATCTCAGAGCCATTTTGTCAAAAACGTTCCTTCACGCTACCCGCAAACGAGTGGTGGCGCTCAGCTTGATGGAGTCGTTTTTTTTTATTTCATCATTCACTTTAACAATTTTCTGTTGCTTAAGTTACCCCCCCCCCCCCCCCCGTTCCCAACAAGAAAATGTCTCATTATGTAGCATAAGAGAGAAGTTAATGTCAGACAGCAGACTCCTTTTCACTTTCTCAATCAAATCGATGCCCATGTACTTAATAGACGGACTAATTGGCATTGAATGAAACCTTCAATCGGACAACACATTTATTGACATAACAGAAGGTGAAAACAAAGGAATATCATTATTTTTTAGAACTGTTTGACAGTTCCGTGTCATATTTCCAAAACAGTAATACAAACCAAGACATCTGCATGTTAAGGAGACGCTGCAAACTTTAAAAAAAAAAATGTTAAGGCACACAAAGTGCATAGAGACAAATAGATATCCACTGTCGATACATTAGCTTGAAACATTTTTCTTCTGCCGCTATTTTACAATGTTAGGCGTGCTAGCCTAGCTTTATCGAAAGAACATTTCGATCGGTCAAATCAGGAAGAACCTTGTACTTGGTCTGAAATTTCTATCTCTATTACTGTCCGGTTTTTGTATAGAATTATTCCAACACTAGCAAAGATCAGAAGCAGTGATCCAACGTAAGACGTCCACGCAGGAGATACGCCAAGAAACAAAAACTGCAATAAAAATGAGAACGATATCTCGAATGTAAGGATTATGCTGACCATTGTCGCTGTTTCCAGTTTCAGTGACATTACGATAAAGATATGTCCAAAGAAGAAACTAAGCCCAGATCCGGCCCCATATATTAGCTCTCTTGGCTGTGGTACAATCCACTGCTTTAAAACTGTACAGAGAACAACGTTACTCAATAAACCGACTAGACCTAGTGCGAAGATTGGGAAGAATTTGTCGATGTCCATCTGGTTAACCTTCTTGTACGCTATAGTACGTAATGATAAACCCACTGCCGACCCGATACCAAAAGCGATTCCAATGAGGTAATCTGTTCTGTTGGAACTGTTATCCTGGTGTGACTGGCCGAACAACTGATTAGGTCTCGCAATAAAGAATACTCCGGCTAAGGCCATGAAAGAGAAGACGAAGTCAAAGAGACACAGTGATTCTTTCAAGATGACCCAACTAAGAATACAGATGAAGATGAGAGATGAGTAGGCGAGCGCTACTGCGTCGGATACGTCCAAATATCTGACTGCGACAGCAAATGCAGTGAGTGCCACCGATACACCCATTCCACTTAGAAAAATCCAAAGGTAATTCGATGGTTGTTTTGGAAGGGGCGCACGTTTGAAAAGAATTCCTAATAACGAACCAACTAGTAGCACAACCATGTTGAACGCCACGAACTGGAAAGCATTTAGTCTCGTGACAATCTTCATGAAGAGCCCTTGCACAGAGAACAGAAAGGCTGAGAAAAGTGCAAATATCACTCCACGACGTGCAATTATGAGATCGACGATGTCCCATAAATGTTTGCAGAGCTGTCTCTCGCCCTCCTGACGGATCTTACTGGAATCATTGTCGTAACCCTGTGTCAGTTCTTCATCAGCAATTAGTACCTCGATCGTTGTACGTAGAACTTCGTTCCGAGTTCCTCGATCTACAGAGCGGCAATCATTCCTGCCTTTTAATCCTCTGGTCTTCTCCTCGTCAATGTCTAGGGCGATGTTATCGATCCCATCTGCCATTTTCCTCAGTCCTAATATGGAGTATGCAAAAGAAAAATAGCATAAGTTGGATTTTGAGCGTATACCAGAAATATTTAGATTAAAATTTTTGGCCGTCCAACTTTTCACTTGTTGTTTATAAAAATGAACATGATTCAATAAAAGCTGAAGAAAAATGGATCTTTCTTGGTCTGAACTTTGATGTTTAAAATTGTCAATCTATAGCTATTAAAGTATATTTAACTACTGACATGCTGGTTTGGATTCATCAATAAGGTGGAAATACGTACACCAGTAATTGTTAGAAGAGTGATGTCATCAGTATCGTAACTGGCTCAAGGAAAAAAGAAGAGCATTACTCGGATTGCTAGACCCAAACAGTAGAGCTGAAAATAATCCTCAAACATGAAAACCCGCCGCACGAACTTAGCGCGGCAAGCACCGTTTTAAACTTGAATGTAATAGTAAAGTAGCCTACATAATCTGAGGCGAATATACACGTGCTGAATGATGCCTTAGGCATACGAACACAAACTGTTGCGAATATAGTCAAATTTTGAAAAGGTATGAATACATGAACATGAAATAGATATACCTACTTCTTTGGCAGAATCCAGCAATGACTGTCGTTATACTGTACGGAAGTTTACTTCAGAAACAACATAAAAACAACTGTTTAAATGCGATACTGGTTCGCAGCTTTGTAAATGAAGGAGTAATATGTTCATAGAATGAAACAGAGAATGCAATGATAAAGCACAGAAAATAGACGTAATATGCAGAGGAGACCCGAAATAAGTGTAAACTTTTCTAGCCTGGTCCCTTACAAAGAAAAACACAAAATAAACAAAAATGGAAACAAGAGAAAGTACTGACAGGCAAAGAGTAGAAAAGGAGAAAAAAAAACAGACGAGAAAAGCTGCTTATTTAGTTACAGTTGTATGCTATCTAGGAGGATTTGTCTTCGCCTGCGTTTGAGTGCATTTAGTGATGGTGTGTCTGATACCAGGGCAGAGAGATTTCCAGGCGTAAATACCTGTGCTTCGTATCTGCGAAGAGTTTAGACTTGTTCTAGAGTAAGGATGATGTAGAAGTTCTTTGGACCAACGTGTCAAAGGGAGGGTTGGGAAGGCATCTCTTCCCCCACATATACACAACCAGATGCAAGTCCTCTCAAAATATTTTTTTTTTCATTGGGATTCGAAAAAAATAACAATCATGACTTAATCCAAATATATATTACATAATATTAAAGTTATATTGAGCAAATATAGTGCAATTTTGATTCTCACACCAACCATTTGAGCAAACATTTTCCACAGAGGAGGGTATGCCTCCCCCTTAAAAGGGAATGCACCCTTCCGCTTAGACCCCTTCCCCTCCCCCAGAAGATCATCAATCATCAGTTTCGCCCCCTCCGACGACTCAGGCCAGCCTATACGCTTCTGCACAAGCAAACCTATTCTATCAGGCCCGGGTCGGCAGAATAATCCAAGACAACCAACGCCGGTATTCATCCATGATCACTCTCTCAGGGTTAGCGTAAATGCGTTTGTCTTGACCGCACTGGCTTAGACAAGGGGGCCATGTCCTCTCCTGTTCATACCTCCCCCCCCCCCCAAAAAAATGAATGAAAAAAACGAATGAAAAATAAATAAATAAATTACGACAGTAAAAAGTACGTTCGCCGCCTTGGCCTAGGTTGGCCCCATGCACTTCTAAGGGTCATTCTGTATAATTAGTGAACATTTTCCAGGGTTCATTTCTGTTGATGGCCAATGGTGCACGCACGATGGACGCAAGCACTATTTCAATAGACTCATTGAGTGTCTACAAACAAATGCCATTACGGCTGGGCGTCAAAAGAGTTGGTAAGGCGCGCTCACTGAACTATATGCTACATAGCCCAGTGGGCACGCTTACACTGTTTCACCAGTTCCACCAGCTCCACCAACACCCTTGCCTGAGGCCTCATCACCAGCTCCACCAATGGCGTTTCCCAAGAATGAAAGTGACCCCAGACATCCACCACCACAGGATCATGAAATACGGGACCATAGAATTAACCAAGGACCCTACCAGCCAAATATGTCATTCCCTAAACGAAAATGTGGAGATCGACAGCACAGCTTCAATCCCTTATGGTACAGAGTTTCCATGGCTAGAATACTCCCCTGAGAAAGATGCGATATTTTGCTTTTCCTGACGTTTCTTTTGTAAAAGAACTCCTTACAGTGTTGTTCATATAAATCAATCCTTTGTTTCTAAATGGACACGTGGGAAAAACTGGAAGGATGCAAAAGAGGTTCTGAGAAAACATGGCTCTTCCATGGTACACAAGAACGCAAAACTCTCAAGATGCACGTATTTGAACAGCATTCCTATATCCCAACAGTTGGACAGTGCTGCAGCGGATCAAAGAGAGTTAGAGATCAAAAGCAACAAGAAACAAAAATGTAATTAGACGAATAATAGATGTGGTATTGTGCTGGCCAGGACAAGCCACCCCTTGAGAGGACATGATGAAAGTGATGAGTCATTTAACAACGGTCTTTTCCTGGAGATCCTTGAACTTTTAGGGAGATATGATGACACCATAAAGAAACATCTCGAGCAATCTGCAAGAAATACATAATATACCTCCCCAGACATCCAGAATGATATCTTGAGTTCTGCGCAAGACATTATATTGAAGGAAATTTCACTAGAGGACAACGATGCCCCTTTTGTGAGTGTAATCATGGATGAGGCAACTGACGTAACGCATCATGAACAAGCAGCAATTATAGTGCGCTATGTGCGCTATGTGCGCTATGTGGATGTGAATATCCAGGAACGCCTTATTTGGGTGACAGCTGTTGAAAATAAAACCTAAGAAAATCGTCTAAAATCTCTTCTCGGGCTCTGAAAATGGTTGAGATAGACACAAGTAAAATAGTTTCCCAATGCTACGATGGTGCGGCTAACATGAGTGGGGGAACATCTGGTGTGCAATCTCGACTCAAGGAAATTCAACCCAGAGCCATCTATGTGTATTGCTTTGGTCACTGCCTTAATCTTGTTATTGCAGATGCCATGGCTGAAGTTCAAAGTACGCGTAACTTCTTTGGGAGTGTACAGAGCATTTACAACTTTATCGAATCAAGTCCTCATCGTCATGCAATTCTTGAGTCTGTGACGAAAAGGTCATTAACAGACAAGCGGATCAAAACACTGAAGAGCTTATCTGAAACTAGATGGACCTGTCGCGCTGAAGCAGTCAACTCCATTGCTGAAAACCTGCAGTCAATCCTTCAAGCTCTTGAAGAAATAACTGAAAGAACTACTCGACCAAGGGTAATGGCAGAAGCACAGGCACTCCTGAAAAATATCAGCACCTTTGAATTTGTGCTTCATATGGTGGCCCTACACCCAGCGCAGAACAAATGCAAAATTGTTAGTAATTTTCTACAGTCTGAAGATCTAGACTTGGTGACGGCATTAGAAACTATGCACTCGTTAAAGGAAAACCTTGTGCAGATCAGAAGTGAGGAAGAGACCTCTGCTATTTTCTCTCGTGCCAAGACCTTATGTGATAAGCTATGCATTAACACCGACATTCCAGGTGGTCCCAGGAAGGTGTCTCAACGAATTGATGGTTGTTCTGAAAATGAACATGAATTTACCTCTCCCTAAGAGGAATGGAAAGTGAGAAGCTACTTCCAAGTCACCGATAAGGCTGTATCAGATATTGATCGCCGTTTCAACCAGGATGCCACAGATACAATTCGCACGTGTGGGAAGATTTTGCGTGAGAAACCATCTGATGATGAGTTTAACAAGATTGCCGCACAATTCGATGTACCACCAGCTGAACTAAAAACACAATTTGAGCTGCATGCCACAGATGAATGTGTATGGCAAGCACAAATATCCTTACCAGGGCTGTTACAACACTTGCAAACATCAGGACGTGACAATGTGTACAAATGTCTCTCTAAAGTATTGATAGGGTTTGTCTCAATGCCAGTTACTTCATCTTCAGCAGAGAGAGCATTTTCATAGATGGGGATTATTAAATCTAAACTCCTCTCCACTATGACACAAACACGGTTCATATCCCTCATGCTTCTTTCTGTTGAACGGGAGTTGGTAAGTACCATAGACACTGACGAGGTTCTGAAAGTTTTTGCGAAAAAACTCTTCGACGTCTCGACTTTGTATATAAGCCCATACTTATCCAGCTAAGACTTATATTATAGTTGCAGAGTGTACATTTTGTGGGTTAACATCGATTGTAAATATGTTTATACTTTTTTCTCAAGTTCCAGTCATGATTGAGATTGTTTCATGTTTCTCAGTTTGATCCAGCTGTGCATGTAGAAAATGTTCCTTTGGATAAATCTTTATCAGCAGTTGATCATCATCCCCACTAATCGGCCTAAATTTAACAAATTTACCCACATACACTCCCTCCTCACCTTAAGTGCCCCAGCCACTGGGCGGTACCCCACAGAGCAGACTCCGTTTGTTCAGTCCCTCTTTAAAACCTCACAAACCACGGGGACTGAATAAGGAATATGCCCTACAGCTTGCTACGTACAGTAGGCAACCAAAAAGGCCGTCAAGAATGGAAACGATTTGTCGACTTTGTCCCAACCCCACACCAAGAAACTTGGTACGTCTCTGCCGTTTATTTGGAAACTTTCTGATCTTTCTGCCATTTGCTCATTGTGTATTGAAGTAAACATTTTATTTCAAACGATAGCTCAAATTAAGGACTAGTTAAACTCTACTTACGAGCCTGGGAAATGCCTTTCCGGCTATCTGAGGGGTTGCGATATTTCCAAATTTTCTGTACGCTGCGCCCCAACCGATGGTGGAGCTCCGCTTAGATAGACTTTCA
The DNA here is from genome assembly GCA_021234535.1 of Stichopus chloronotus. NCBI lineage: Eukaryota > Metazoa > Echinodermata > Holothuroidea > Aspidochirotida > Stichopodidae > Stichopus > Stichopus chloronotus. The sequence goes on from CM037842.1 coordinate 15,518,582, forward strand.
GCATGTTTGGCCCCCCTTGTTAAATAATCCTGGCTACGCCACTGCTTGACCGACATCGATGGCTAATCGCACACACTTTCTAGGAAAGTTAGGTACAGCTGTGTCTGTCTTGCCTCACAAAAATGGCATTTATTTGTTCCATGACGCACTATGGTTCTCTTTGAAAGTGATGTTCCGGTCTTCCATTATACTATCTTTGATGACCAACGACAGGGTTCATAAGATGGAGCAATTTCAATACTCATAAACTCTTTTTGTGAAACGTTAACTTATTTGTAGAAGAATCTTTGTCTTTTTTGCCCCGATCGCCGCAAATCTTGCCCGAATCCGGTTCTTTCATGGGGTAACAACTTTGTAGAAAAGTCTATGCTGAAGCTTAAAGTACTTTGGGAAAACTTAAGCTTTTTTTTTGGGGGGGGGGGAGGAAACCAACTTATTTTGGCAAACCCAAAGCTTATTTTTTGGCGATGTTTTATATCACGGGATAAAAACTTCAACTATTTTTTATGAAACTTAAAACTTATTATGGGAAACAACCTTATTTCGAGCGACAAACTTATTTTGAAAACCAAGTTTATTTTGGCAATGTTTCGTCTCACGGGGTAACAATTTTATGCAATATTCTGTACTGAATCGTATTTTTTTAAACACTTTTAATTGGTTTTTCTATACATCTTCAACTTAAAATTTTGGTAAGTACTAATTTTTTTTAATAAACAATTAACAAACGATTAATTTGTGTGGATAGCCACTCTTCAACAAGGATTGGACGAGACTACTAACAGCTTCGTGACAGTCCGGCCTTGTCGGAACACATACGCTTAAATCTTACCAGTTAACTAAACACAATTGACGATTTGATGTTGGGTGGGTGAAGACTAGCGTAATTTAGGTAGATGGGCCTATCGGTAGGTTCTTTTTTTTTTAATAGAAGCTGGTTTTGAAACCCACAGGGGTGAGACATACCATAACATCTAGAAAAGAAACCTCGATGGAGACGTCTACCATAAATTTGATGGACGGGTAGATGGATTTAACCCTAAGAATAAAGAGAATAAAGTCATCAAGAGCAGGACGGCCGTGTGTCCAGAGTAAGAAAATATCGTCAATAAAACGGGTAGAGATTGGTTTGTGTGGCCCTTCATCAGTGAACTCCTTTTCGATAGCAGCCATGAAGAGGTTAGCAAATCCAGGGGCTATTTTGGTGCCCATGGCGGTCCTGCTGAACTGTTCGTAATGCTTATCACCAAACGTGATATTATTGTGAGTCAGAACAATAAAAGTGAACATATCACTTTGGTAAGAATTTCAGTGACAGGCAAAGAGTCAAGAAAGTGGGAAGAAGCCCTGACTTAAGAAATACTGGCGCTGGGTAACAGTCTATGTCATCATTTTGCATTTTTTATCAAACATTGAAGATCCATATGCACGTCTCAAAATTGTCACACAATTCCAACGGAATTTCACGTACTGTGCAACTTCTGAATTAAATCAGGTCTTTTGTAGATGCTCTTCACGTGGTCGTTTACTTCGCTACGCTACATGAAGTCAGCTAGTTGATCTGATTTTACATTTTGGTATGTACAAGTTGCGACAAGGGATTGGACACCTGCTAACTCGAAATGACCTTTGGTAGTCATAAGAATAGGCTGATTCTATGGAGTGCCACGCACGTTCAAGCTAACGAAAGGGTCGTGAATCGTTTCATGTGTAGAATTTGGCAAGTTATTTTGTGACATAAGAGGTCTCAAGAGGGGGAGTAGTACGGTGTGTTTATTCTGATGTGACTTCTCAGTATAATTGGCTGGTGCTAGCTTGTTCCCAACCCTCTTGGTGTAGCTGCTGCAGAGTCATGTAGGCTAGCTTAATGTACGCATGTTGTTTCGTGGGTGCTCTTCGTGTTGGCAGCCGATATAAGTCGTGACTATGTGAACAAAGGTAGGCTTTGCTGTGAGTTCCAATGCGAAACACAAAGTCAACAGCAAGGTGGTACTTCTTAGAGCATGCAATTATATCACATATGCAAACCAACCTTTTATCTAATATTTTTAAGATTACCAGCAGAAGGTTACTAATTACAAAGACGCACATGTAAGATGAAAAACAGGCAAGTACAAATGCTACGAGGATCTGAATGCTCAACTGCCCACATTAGTTAGCTTGTGGATATGTGTATAGCTGGAAGAAAAATTATTTTAAACTTGATAACTGATTGTTAACTAAGTTACATTTCTAGTAAAAGTTTTGAATAATGCCAACGACATGTTTGAACAACGATGATGATGATGATAGTGATAACGATTGTGACAATAGCGATATGACGATTATGATGGGGATGATGATGTTGATGATGATGTTGATGATGTTAATGATTATAATGACTACGATCATGATGATTATGATGATGAGGATGATGATGATGATAATGTTGATGATTATGATGATGATGATGTTGACGATGATGATGATCATGATGATTGTTGTTGATTATGATGATGATGTTGTTGATGATGATAAAGATTATGATGATGATGATGACGACGACGACGACGACGATGATTATGATGATGTTGATTAAGATGATGATGTTGATGGTGATGATAATGATGTTGATAAAGATAATGTGATGATGATTATGGAGATGATGTGATGTGATGATGCTGGTAATGGTAGTAAAGCTGATGGTGATAATGGTGGTGATGATAGTGATATGATGTTGATGATGTTGATTGTAGTAGTTTGTTAGATAGACTTTAATCATGACAGAGGCCTCGTATTACTTCTGCCGTTGACTAACGAAAACTTCTGCTTTAAAGGATATTTGGGAGTTCAAAAGTGTCGTTTAGAGACTTTTGATATCGAGGGCGAATAATCTCCTGTTTCAAAAGAGTCGGCCACGGCCCTCTGGTGACACTATTTCGTTGACGCACACTAATTTGCAGTTTCTACTGCGTATTCTCTTGTTTCTCATCATTCAACTGTTGCCCTGTCCAACTAGGTTGGCTACCCAGGCTAAGAATCAGGCTGTTTTCAGCAACTGGTGAGTGGCTACTGTTTCTTTGGGTCACCCTTTTTACACCACACAGGTTCCCAAATCCTCTCACGAGGCCTACATGTCCGCCTGCACCGGCGAGCGTTAATTAGAAGCCTGACGATATACGTTAGGCCTTACAGGTAATAATACAATTTATGTTGAAAGGTAAGGATTATTGAACAGAAAGGTATTACTCAGTCAGTACACGGTAAATAGACTCAAATGTTTGTAGAGAAAATTGCTTTAAACTGAAAATATTACTCACTTTGTTGAAATGGAGAACGTCGCAAGTTACATATCTCTGATCAGTAGAGTGTAAAGGTTGTGAAGGCTAAGAATTGTCGCTGAAATGTTTTAGAAACATTTTAAATGACGTTTTGAAGAGAGGGTCCTCTACATAATTAAGTGAGCGAAGTGGAGTGAGCACTCACGTTCGGTTTGACATCTCTTATACAAACTCTAACATTACACTTGGAACGTAACTGGCAATATTCAACACACTTTGAGTATTATCAAATGGACGGTGTTCACCAGAGGCCATTTCGATGAAATCAAGTGGAGACGTTCTGTGGTATGGGCATTCTTATTTAATGTAGAAATTTTATCTGATTGTCTTCATACAGTAATTACCTGCACATTTGAACATCGTCAACGTTGGCAACGTCTGCATCCATTAGGTTTTTGTCTTTCAAAGTTCCCAAGGCTAAGGGAATAAAACTTTGAATAGAAGAGAACAGGGCATCCATTTTGTAATAAGAGCGGTTAAAGTGAGCAATTCATGTCGATGAGCCAGAATCCTCCTGGCTAACTGTTAACATGTACAAGTTTTCTGCAGAGGTCGGACAAAAAGTATACACACCAGCTGAACAAATTGACTTTCGCTTTTGTAAAATGCACGTCTTTTATTTGGGAAAAGAAAAGAAAACTAGTTGAACGGTGTTTTGTGGTTTCTAGTAACGTGATGTAGACGCTCATGTGGTTACTACGTATTAAAAGTCTCATCAGGTTGGCGATAACATGCAGTGAAAACTACCTCCCAACGTTAAGATGTTCCAAAGGTATATTCTAAAATGTCAACTGGATATGTGTTATACGTTTTCGTGAGAACGCATTTTGCCATGCAGAATTTGGGCTTCAGTTATCGTTCCATGACGTCATTCTTAGGGCACAGCCCACTCCAGCCACTCAATCCTCACATGATATCATACATGTTTATGAACGTCTTACGGAGGTTGATGAATATGTGAAGGAACTCTCAGTGGGTAATATTAATCAGGGCACGCTTTATAAAATGAGGCAGCATCAGCCTGGATTCTAGAGATTTAAAGGGATGGGGGGGGGGGGGGGTAATACCTCATGTACTCCCCGATGGTACAGGCCATGATCTGGTCATTCCACTTTTACTTATTTCCGGGTCTTGTTCTGCGATTTTTTCGGCTTTTATATTCCCTTTTACTATATCCATGAAATAATTTCTCCCGCCCATGAAACTAATAAGTCTTTTCGCAATCTCAGTACACGCAAGTCATTGTGGTATGCAAGTGAGATAAGCAAACCGCGGTCGCCATACATAGCGTGAAAATACACACAAACTCAAACTGATTATAACACACTGTTTAAGACGAAAAGGCCGTGTACGTGTCTCTCAAGATATAGAATTGTAGGTGTGAACCCTCTGTACACTAGCAGTTGGTCTAAAAAAGGAGGATTTGAATATATTCGAAAATAGTTTTAAAAAAAACTGAGTTTTTTTTTACTTGTGTGGTAGGGTAGGAGAGCGTTATTGTTTAGCTTTCGATTTTGACGATATGAGCATGCGCAGTCAAGATTGCGAAAATGTTCATCGTCTTTCTTTGTTTCTTTCGTCTTTCTTTGTTTGAGGAGAGATGTTTGTGGTGTATCTTCTCTATCTGAGCCCTGATCAGTATAATGAACTGGAGGACATCAACGGTGATGAGGGTAATAGCGATGAAATTGGTGGTAAGGGCAATGACGTTTTTTTAATGTTTCTTTTACACATATCAATCTCCGTACCACGCATGCCCCACACACAGATGACTGTTAAGCAAACCCACCTTTGGAAATCATCATGCGATAGTTGGCATGAAGAATTGCGACAAATGTACGACAGTGACTTTTAGAGTGTAACAAAAGAGTGTGAGCAACAGGCGCTGTAATAAAAACACACAAATCAGGTATCTGTCTTACATGAAAAGGTATCGTAATAACAAATAATCGCTTATATTTAGAGAAGGGGGGGGGGGTGGATAACAAGAAGAAGAATGTCAATGTTGATGTCATGTATTATTTACAAATATTTACATATAGTGTTTCAAGACCGCTTAGCAGATATACGTTGCCATGCATTGCGGGCCGTAAAATGATGTTGGAGTGAGAACGAAGTTCAGGGACTTAACAATGCTATGACCATGATATGTTCAAAACTATACCAAATGTATATATGCTCATCGTTTTCCAGCAGGTGCAACGGTATATATCAGTTTTGCTTTCAGTTTGTATGTGCAAAATACTTACATTCCTAGGAATGTATGTAACTTCTGTTCAACTTGTGGAATATTTTTTCGTCAATATAAAAATAATTAAAAAGACACCTTTCTTAAAAATTCTACAGAACAATAAATGTAAATTCCCATTTGCAATCAAAACTCTTTTTAAGTCGTGACGTATGTGAACCTCCTTTCACAATTACAGGAAATTGTATGCAAATTAGGAATGCAGAAAGTATGCCAAATTTCCTACAGCATTTTTCTTTTAAAGGCCGTGTGACATGAAAATGACATTTTCGGGTATTGGGTGCATTAATCATTGGAAATGTTAAATATAGCCACAACCTCCCTCAAAATCCGTCAGAGATTGACAATTTTACAAGCAAATAAGTATCTCACAGCTCTCATCATGAATAAACATTGGCTAAGTATGTAACTTTGTAACGTCAAAAAAGATGGACTCCTATGATATGTAAATCCTTTGTGTACTCAACCTTTATTTCGAGGACATTTGGGAATTTTTCATATCCAGAGGGCTTTATTTTGGAGGCATATATTCTTTTCTTCAAAAATATTGATATCACTTATCAATGTGAAACTCAGTAATTAAGTAATTGTAGAGGCAAAATATATAGACTTAAACAAAAGAAATGCTGACACTGTGCAACACTCGACATCACCCGTTTTGCATTTTGACCAAACTTTGAAAAGTCACATATTTCAATAAGCGTTATATGTAAATAAACAAAATTCCAACGGATTTCCTAAAAGGAGCTTGCTTTGCACCTTCTGAATGAAGCTAGCATCTTTCCCAGATACGTGTCACACATCCTTTAATTTACAAAGCAAAATTAAGAGACTGGTGCAGACTCAGCACAACTATGTGCCCCATACGTAGAAGAAATCTGGGTTAGCCAGGATTAAAATAACGATAGATGTCTGCAAAACGGACTAGCTGAAGTCGAGGGAACTTTCTCAAAGATCGTTTCGGCTGAAAATTCATCTGTTGATAGAGAAACAATACACGGACCACACGTCAACCACAATGAACCAAAGAGAGAGAAATTTCTGTCGGGTTAACCAAAGCTGTCGAGGTTATGTCGAGATATGTCAAAATCTCAGAGATTCCTGGGGCTTCGCCTCCTGGACCCCCACCAGTTCCCCTGGCCGCACTCGCTAAGCTCGCTCTTTGCGCTCGATTTCACACTGCACGAAATTTGTGCCCCCCGACAGTTTCTTTTGCCCTCCGTTTGAGCCCCCCCCCCCATCTAAAATCCTGGTGCCGCCACTGCTGATGAGAATAAACCACCCGATGAAACTCAATTGACCTACATGAGACAAAAAAAAAAAAATCACCACTATGAGATGCAAGTCACCCCGATGAGATTCAGACTTTGCTCAGACTCACCCCGCATAGAAACTTAACTTACTTACCCCAATGGGTGAGACTCACCTCACCCCCCCCCCCCCCGCCCAACCTAATTAAGAGCCTTAATTTGTTCGAATGAAACTGGTCTAGCCTGGAAGGGATGGCGAGAAAGACTGGAAATCACCGTGTAAATATTATCATTACGTCATCACCTTGTGTTGATCAAGTCGAGTCATGTCTGCAGTGATCTTGCCTACAGCGTACGTTCCCCTTTCACGGTTACATGACCTTACTTGCACACACAGTAATGAGGGTTCATTAATAAAAGCCAACTCACAAGACCCTATGCCCTCCAAAGGTAGAAAGCTAGCAGTTGCCCCTCGCAGTTTTCCCTGTAAGGTCGGATCGGTGTGCAGCATGATCCTAAGCTAAGTGTGTGCTGGCTTATATATTGGTAGTTGATGAAAGGTCAGTTCAATATGCCATGATCGAAACCTCTTACATCTTCTTTTTTCACTGGTTGAATATTTCATTTTATATCTTGAATATTTCTTAATCAACACTTCATTTTAAGTTTGAAAACGAAATCGAACCGAGATGAAGTGAAATACAAGCATTTTTATCGAACGTGTTGGGAAAAGAGAACACAAAGAGAATGGTCGAGGAAGGCCAACTTGTTTTTACGACGTTCTCCATACAAGGTCTTTCCTAAATGTCGCTCTGACCCCCTCAACCCCCACACCCTCCCCGGTCACGATGACACTAATCTATAGTAAAATATCGGAATCTGAGACGTATAGTGAAGAGTTTATACAAACTGCTACTGAGTTCGCACAGTGCATTGAGACAAAGGGAATTCGATCTATTTGTTGATATATTAGCTTGAAATGTTTCCTGCCTTAGTATGTTACAACGTTAGGCTTGCTAGCCTAGCTTATTTCAAGAGAACGTTTCAATCGATCAGCCTGTGACGAATCTTGCACTTGGTCTGAAATGTCTGTCTCTGTGATTGTCCTGTATTTGTATAGAGTTATTCCAACACTAGCAAAGATAAGAAGCAGTGATCCAACGTAAGATGTCCAAGCAGAAGATACCCCAAGAAACAAAAACTGCAACAGAAATGAAAACGAGATCTCGAATGTAATGATAATACTGACAATCGTTGCCTTTTCCAAGTTCAGTGACATTACGAGGGACAGATGTGCAAAGAAAAAACTAAACCCAGATCCGGCAGCACAAAACAGATCGCTTCGTTGTGGTACAACCCACTGATTTAGAGCAGTGCAGACTGCGACGTTACTCAATAAGCCGATGCAACCCAGTGCCAGCAATGGGAAGAATTTGTCGATTTTCATCTGGTTCACCTTCTTGTACGCTATAGTTCGGAATGATAAAGCTAGTGCCGACCCAATACCAAAAGCGATTCCAATGAGATAGCCTGTTTTGCTGGAACTGTTACCTTGGTGTGACTGACCGAACAAAGGATGCGGTCTCGCAATGAAGACTACTCCAACTAAGGCCAGGGAAGAGAAGACGAAGTCAAAGATTTGGAGGGGCTCTTTCAAGATGACCCAACTAAGAATACAGACGAAGATAAGAGATGAGTAGGTAAGAGCTACTGCGTCGCTTACATCCAAGTATGTTACTGCTTGGGCATATGTCGTGAATGACAAGGATATAGCAAATCCACATAGAAAAATCCAAAGGTAATTCGTCGGTTGTTTTGGACGAGGGGGACGTGTCAAAATAATGCCCAATAACGAACCGACCAGTAACACAGCCATAGTAAACGCCACGACCTGGAAAATACTCAGTCTCGTAGAAACCTTTTTCATGAAAAGCCCTTGTAAAGAGAATAGAAAAGCGGATAACAAAACAAGTATTATGCCAGGACGCGCGGTCGTAATTTTAACTACGATTCGTAAAGGTTTACAGATGATCTTCTGCTGCTGCGTGAATTTGCTAGAGTCGTCATTGTCGTAACCCTGTGTGAATTCTTCACCAACAAGTGACGAGCGAAGAGCTTCATTTTGAGTTCCTCCATCGACTGTGGCATGATCACCACTAGTGTTCTTCTCCTTAACGTCTAGTGCGATGTTAGAGACACCTTCCATTCTTCCCTACGGTGAAGTTTAAGGAAAAGGAAAACATCACTTTGAATCTCTAGCAAACCATGGAGCTGTTACTGAGATGGAGACAGGAGGTAAAATTGAATCACTGCTAATACTTTAAGACACAACAAAGTGAGTGACAATGAGCTGTGCAGAGCTCAGCTCGAGGGTGTTGCTTCCCTTTTCATTTCTTTTTTTCCATCTCAATTTCATTCAGAGCTGGTCAACATCATTCATAAATGTGGTTACCTACGAAAATCGCAAACACATACTGTACAAGGTTGTCACTCAACTAGCGTTTTCTTTTTTTTAAAACGTACCTCCAAAGTCGTGTGATACTATCCTGTGAATGCAGTTAGCATATATAAGATCATGATACGTGATGAATACCATATTATAGTAGAGAGTAGTTGATCAGCTATATGGTAAGACAAGAGGAAAAAACATTGAAAAAAATTTATACTTTGGGTTTTCAAATAACATATAGCAGTATTATTCATAGCACATTATTACGTGATGCATGTAATGGATAGGTAAATGATAAGTTGGGAAACTCGTCTGCGGTAGCGCCAGATACAGCACCGGATGAGAAGACAACGGTTGTGCTCTACAATATTTTTATGACGTTATTTGCGTGCAGACATGCAGACTGAAATTACTATTTTTAAGAACACCATTCAACATATGGAGCTACCGGAAGTGATTCAATGCAAGTGATGGCTCTTTGAACATATTATGCAAGCGAATGCGGAGAAACTTTAACGTAAAATAATTGTGGCAATATGCAGTGCATTATAATCTTTACATGGCCGGACTTTACATTGAGCGTATCTTATCTATCGTAGAGGCATAACAATATAACAATAACAACATAACAATGTACATGATAGTCGACCATTTACCGTATATCGTATGTGGACTACACCATACTTTTCTAAGCCCACAGGGTGGTATTACAACAACCGGGCAGTCTTCACAACATAACAGAATTATACCGGGCTGGAGATTGCGGTATATGAAGAGTCACGACACCATACGCAGTCTCAACATTTGATGAAGGTAAGCCAAACGGCCCAGCCCAATCTGCTGTCCTTACCAACTCAAAGGAGTAAAAAAGTAACCATTGGAAAACAGCTGATGGTCACATGGGTCGCACGTGATCTATGACGTTAATCGGAAGACCATTTCATCGATTGACTTTCTGACTGCCCACAATTATTCAAAACGCCTCTAGTCGCACATGCTGTCAAGGACTTGTTTCATAATTCACACAATGTTTCCCGGGTAGTGGGCTATTTGGGGTGTTCAGAAATTTCCGCTCAGAGGCCCCCATGCATGTGGCCTTTTGCCTAAAATCATGCAAAATAATTTTCCCCGTATCATTTGCGTAAGAAGGGATCGCATGCAAATGAGCTGAGGAGGCAGAGGATGATTATATTGCGTGATAACAATTGCGCTGTGTGTATTTGAAAAACCCTTTCCTTTCTGCCTTTATCTTACCCATCAATCGCAATGATTTTATTAGTCTATGAAGTAACTGTTGACTATATCATCCCTGTGTGACCTTTGTGTCGTCATCAACTTGCTGGACGAACTTAAAACGAAATCGGTCTCTCATTCAGGGCTGAAAGATACTGTCACGGATTCCAGTTCTGTAGGAACAGGCTAGGGAAGTGATCTATCCAGTAATATGACGGTGAATCGAACTAGTAATACATCGAAAAACTATACAAATTTATTTCGTGCAGAGTTATGTGTTGCACTCTCCAGGTGTTGCGTACGTAGCGATTGATCGGTGCTTTGATTTACTTGCATTTGTTGAGAAGGAATTTCCTGGCATGTCGGCATATGAATATGAAGTCGGTTTTTTTTTTCCTTTTTTGCTCAAGGTGCACTGGTGCGGTTTGAATATAAGGAAATACTTTCCAAAAAGACAGAGATTGAATTTCCTCGTTTTGTTCCTGTATGGTTGTGTTCGTTTGAGAATTTGCCATGTGATTTGGAATTCAGTGTCCTTTTTCTTTAGCAACCAAATATGCTTACTGAGCTCGGTATCGTTCTTTATGTGTTCGTTGGTGAAAGAACTTTTATGATTCTTATAGCGCGCTTTAAATTCTGTTGCACAGATTCCAATGTATGTTTCTGTTTTGGTGCTTCTATTTTCCATGGCTGTTGCTTGGTAAACAGTAGATTTGCTTCTACAATGTCCACTAATTGGACACTGCTCTTTGTCCCGGCAGTTTCATTGCCTTTGTTCTTCTTTTGGTGCGTTTTTTGTGGGAGTCAGTTCTGCTTTTAATTTTAGGCATGTCAGCTATAACTAAGTTTGACATTATTTCTATTGATTATTTTATGTAATTTGTGAGTTGCTGGATATTCCTCTTTCATTTTAAAGAAAGCTTTTCCAATGTTAGTTTGAACATGCTTACTAAGGGAGGATTGAACCCACATAATATTGCTGCTTCTCGTTTTCTTTTCGGGTTTGTTTTGAACATATTGAGCATGTTCTAATCTAAAACCGTGACCACTTGTGTTGACTGCTTCCTGGTACTCTTTAGCTGCGTTGCGAAATACCTCTGCGCTAGATGAACTTTCTCTTAACCTTTTGTTCATAGCATGAGGGATGTTCTTGATAATATTTGGTGGATGGTTTGAGTTAACGTGTATGCCATGCAGTGTATTGTATGGTTTAGTAACTGGCTGATAGACCCCTGAGGATATGTCAAAGGTTACATCTAAAAAGTCAACTACTTTTTTATTTGTTTCAATAGTCACTTTTGGCCCATGCGTGTGCTTATTTCTGGCTTAATTTTTTTTCTGTATTTCTTGGTGAGTCTTTTATTGCAACCAACCCGTCGTTTCTGTACAGACCGATGTCTGGTGCTACAATTTCGATCAGTTGCTCCAGAAGGAATGCACCGACTACCTCACAGGTCTCAGCTCCGTCGTAGGATCCCATTGGGACGTCGAAAAATTTCTCTGATGACTCCTTCGATCATGGGGTGCATTGATGATGTAGTAAAGATTTCTTTGTGTGCAATATTATTTGTATATCTTTGGGTGACGTGTACTTTGATGCACTGTCTAGGGCGTCATGTAGTAGCTTCTCCCTTATAGATGGATAAAAATCAAAGACATCAAACGAGATGAAAGTGCAATTTTCCTTTTTTGGTAGGTTTTAGAACCATTGAAAGACTAATGTTGTGTTTCTCCACTGGTTTACATGAGTTGATCTTACTATAGCGCTGTTTATTTTCTCAGGTATGTTCTTACTTATGAGTCCGATTTCTGATTTGCCGGGTTTATTAAGCGGCATGTGGGGTTGTTTTTCAAGTTTGGTTTATGATCCTTATTAGTTATGAATGCTTCCTTTTCGGTCATGCCTTCGATACGGCCGTCTAATTCCAAACTTGCAGCAATTGTAATTCAGGTACCGATTAGTCGCTACGCAACACCTGAAGAGTGCACTACATAGGTCTGCACGCAACAAATATGTAGTGTTTTCGATGTATTACTAGTTCAACTCTCCTTCACTATATATATATATATATATATATATATATATATATATATATATATATATATATATATATATATATATATATATATATATATATATATTATATTATATATATATATATATATATATATATATATATATATATATATATATATATATTATATTTATTTATTTTTAGATTTTCTAACTCTGTTAGTGGCACCTTAAGCATGTACATTGTTTTGTGTGTAAAGCTAACGATGGGCCCTCTAGCCTATCTTGGGCTTTGGACGTAGCATTTCTGAACACCCTAAAGGTGTCTTCAGCTGAGTACCATTATGTCAAATCATCAACAATGTACAAAAGAATTTGCAGGAGGCCTTTTTTTTGCAAAATCTTATAAAATGGCCCACAGGCCCATGAAAGGCACACATAATTGCGCAATTTCATAAAGTGGGATATAGGGCCCACATGGAACCTTGTACCAAAAATTTCAGAACGTCTCAAATGGCCCACTATCTAAGAAACAAGCGTGCAAGTTTCAAACAAATACATGAAAGTATGTGAAAGTAGAAGCATTTCCAATTACTGTGGAGAGAGAGAGCGCGCGTGGATACATCTGCTCGTTGCTCGTAATATGACATCATATGACCTCATGCAGAAACGAAGGTTTCTTAAAGGAGAGTTTCCAACTATGAAACTTAACACGTTGATTGCATAACATTGGACGATGTCACATGTACACCAAAGGCAACATCAATTTGTCCAAATATTTCGAAAATCATTCTTTTACGGCGTTTTAGTCTATATGTTATGACCTCTATTTTCAAACATTATCCACAATTTGGATTTTCTTTTGGGATTTTTATTTCCTCCGCATCCCCCCTCTCGGACGTACAGTAACGCAAAGTTCGCATAAATTGCCTGCCCCCTCCCCCACAACCTAATAGTTGGTTCTGGACCGTCACTGATACCATGAAGCTATTGCATGTTTACATGTACTATTTTAGGTTCATTATAACGAACCTGAGTCAATAATCTGAATGATAAAAAACAAAAATACATTAGTAACACCGAGCAAATACTGGATGACACTAATACGTAAGCAAGATACTCGGACAGCTGGTGTGGATTTAAAATATAAAATCAGTAATATTCATTGCTATAAAATTACTTTGAACTATGTCAACCGTGGTGAAATACTCCTACATACAACTAATACCTAAATAACCTCACAGGTAGGAAGTTGCCACACTTCATCACATTTATAGTTCCATATCGGTACCTCAGTTCTTCACTGTCCAGTTATGTAACAATGAACTGTAATGTGCTGTATGGTAGTACTGTAAGTTCTAAGCACTGTGTTGTGTAGACCGGATAAACAATAAATTGCTGGTTTAAATACTGCAAGTATAGTTGCTAAAATATTGACAAAGTAGCGTGTACGCCTATAAACGCAAGAAGGCTGTCAGTACGTTGAAACTGGTGTACAATATAGCAAATTAGGAATTAGTGACTTAAATAATGTATTCAGTAGGCTACGGAATTAAGTGTAAGAATTCTATTAGTGTATGGTAGTTCATTCACTATCATTTGTCCAATAGATGATTAACGAATGTCTTCTGGACTGGAGCTACAACAAACGATTGTTGACTAAAATAAAATTAAAAATCATGACGAAATTTCAGCAAATATAATGAGTGTACCTTGAGTGGGTCGCCGAAAGTTTACAGAAAACGTTCGGCACATCGGAAGGGACCAACCAGAGAGTAGTAAAGTAGTACCCAGATATGTTGAAATTCCAGTGGACTCGACATGAAGAAAAAGAAAACCAACCCTTTCGACGAGTTCAAAAAGTCTTCGCCAGGTATGACAAGGCAATACATTTATGATGAAATCTGCATTACGAAGAGCAGATATTACTGCTGGTGTGTAGAAACACCCCGTGGTGATGTATGGCAACAGTTAGAATACTTTTGCGCTATTTTATTCACGCTGTAATGATCCCTTGATGACAGCACCAAAGTCAAGCGTTACCAGATGCTACGGGCGGATTGAGAAATCGCTGCTGTTACAAGCGTCACACTGTTGACGACTTCTAACTATGATCATGAATGGCAGAGTTTCCATTCTCTTGATGGACAAAGACCCCCTGGTCTCACCGATGTAAGAAAATAATGTCACGAGAAACTTATCTTGAAAAAATAAATATTTCACGTCAGGATGAATGGAGTGGGATCTGACGAGAGAGATGGGACGCATATTGAACAGTTTTTTTTTACAATACAGTTTCTTCCTTTTTTTTTTTGGTTTGTTTGTTTTTCTGTTTTTTTGGTTGTTGAACGATGATGGAGTTTCAACACTGCTGTGTGTTAACTTTGGTAGATATACTGTTCAGCGCATAGGTTGTGTACAATACTTGTTGAGCACTGCCGACGATTGGTACCACCATACTGCCTATCGTGTGTTTTCAAAGTCACCAAGAAAGGATCAGATGTGACAAAAAAAAATCAACTTCATAACGTGGGAACGTGCGCGATTCGACAGCGTGCCAAAAGTCGGATCGAATTCCACCGTTGAGCAGAATTTGTCGGTACGTCGGATTAGTGCATTAATTTGTACCAGGGGTAGGACACCACACGTTGACTCAATGTTGGTCCGTGGCCAATTAGAACAGCAATTAACGGTGACCATTCTAACTGTCGCCAATGGCACTGTTATGTCACGGTCGGTCCAATGTTAGTGTGCTTCTTGGGTGATCGTGCCTGATTCACTTTTCTTTGCCAACCAGAGGTGAATGTTTCCTAAGCCAAACTCACCTAGACCACCCCAACCCATTGTAACCCACTCTCTGTCCCATAACCCTACATCCGCAAGCTTTATTATTACCTTGATGAAACCTACTACGTAATAGGGTGGAAGATACCCGTCAGTGGAAAATAGATCGAGGTTAACTTCTAAAAGTAAACTTGCTGCAAGTCTACTACTTACTTTTATTAAAGTGACCAAAGTCCTTTAATAAATGCACCGTATCCAGAGAACGGAACGACCAAAAGTTGGGAGAACTGGAAATTGTTGGCAAACTGTTTTTCGTTCTGCGTTTTCCATTCAGTGTAAGTGGAGCAAGCACCCTTGTTAGTACGGCGTGACCGTTCAAGTTGTGTTCTACAAGCTGGTGGTGTGTTTTTTATCTTCGAAGTTTTTACAACGTTCGGTAGACTTTCGGTATCATCTACGTTCTACGGTGTTCTGAAGAGATAGTACCTGTTACCTTTGTCAGTCGTTTCCCTTGGAATGGTTGAATCATGCTGAGTCATTTATTTGGCATTGCAAATTAATGTGGAAATATGATCTTTGTGACATAGTATACTGACAGCGTCAACGGTGAGCAAAAAAAAGGTTACTAACTACGTTATCTCTCTCAAATGCCAGGTCACGTCTGACCTGATAAACGGAAGTGCCGGAAACTGACAGATATTCGAAATATATTTCAGGCCGAGGAGTCCCAAATATAATGAGCGGGACATATTTAACAAAGTTAAATCAATGAGTGGGGTTATATTTAAGATTTTATTTTTTATGTGCAAACTGTTCGCAGACATCTATGCAACAGGAAACATTTGAACCAAGTTAGCAAGGAGTCAACACTGCGGTGCTTACTTAAAGAAAGGCTTAATTTTAGTACTAACATCTAAATATCATGAACCTTGAAACTAAGTTAACTCCTGTTGCCAATCGGAGTTAGATTGATGGTAAAATATACCCGAATTATATTTAAGGATTTGTCCTGTGACTAAATTTCATGCAGTGAGTTTCGTTCCTAAGAACGTCATTACCCATACATTGGAGATCTTTATAGTGGACATGTGGCGGGGTTACCCATTTTGAGCAAAATTCAAGGCTCCATATCTATTTCACGAAGACTCTACCCTGTGTTGAATATCACTTAAGTGTAGTCGATTTGTTTCGATGTGTATCACATGCGTTTATTAATGCGCATGTCCATTTTCTCAGTGATAATTTCAACCCACCCTGGCCATATCAGTCGATCCCGTTTCAGTTTTTTTTTTCTCATAAAACGTTGTCAACAGGGTGGAGTACTTTACGTTAAAACTGTACTAAAGTGTTCAACAGACCCTTTTTCATGCTCGATTACACATGTATTACCTATGGACATGACACCTAATACCCCTTGCCAGGCAGCTTAAGAAAGCCTAGACATTAGATTGACACACCTGAATTACTGTAGGAGAACGATGTTTAATTGACCATGTGGATTATCACAGCATGGGGTGATAAAACTGACCTAAGGCCATGAAAATTTGCAACAAGTTGAACCTCAGTAGAACAAAAGAAGAGTGAGGTTGAAGTGAACCTCATTTTAACGTACGAGTAACGGCATGAGTACATATATGGGAGGGTTGGGGGGGGGGGGGTGGTTGACGGCGCAAACCAAAGTTAAAAAGGGACAGACAGATCGAGATCAGTAGTATTATCAACACAAAGTCCTTTCTGAACGGGTGTGGCACACAAGCATGCATCGTGACATGAATAATTTAGTCGCCATGCAGGAGACATGCCATACCATTTAAACCCAAATCGACCTTAGTTCGCTGCAACTATCTTCCTACGTTTGATGAAAAACCGGTCTGGACTGGTTTAACCTAGTTAATGGCACGATAGTCTCTTATCGCAGAAGATAACTGCAAACTGAAAGTCACGTTTAGCAGCCTAACCAAATAAAATTGTTTTTTTTATGTTGAGTCAATACTTGAACACCCCAAATAAAAAAAAAACTTCTGATTAGTGTACACCAAACTACTCAAGGACATGCTTTGTTTCAGTCCAAGAACATCACTCAAAGTTACTCAAATAGATATCTACTAGAACGGTCTAATTTTGTTTTTAGTAGATGATTACCGTCATAAATCAGTATCACCTAACTTAGATTTCTGATGATTTCAATTATACTGGTAATAACTGTCTCAGATAGTTCATCTTTTACCAAGGAGATCTAGACTGCGCGGATTTAATTCTGACTCCTCCTCTTTCGGTCCTTATATTATCGACATATTCAGGATGTTATGGCTTGACTATTTTTTAATCCCCTGTTTCTCGGTCCCTTTCCGTCTGTTTGCTATTAGTTTTGTTGCCACGTCGCGCTTTCCCTCTAAATACTTCCCCAGATAACATTCCAACGTGGGTCCAATGTACGTGAAACCATATGGGGCTCATATGAATTAGCACCCAAGGTCTGAAAGGAGCCCACATGCATGGGCCAACCAAGATAACCATTATATCTAAATGGGATAGTTATGGTGCCCATATATGGCACAATTTCCCAGAAGTACCCCATAAGATATTGGGTGCAAATAAAAATGGGCCTCATATGTTCGTCGATATGGAGCCCCGATATGGAGGTCCATGTAACTGTTTCCAGGGGGATCCAGAATTTCTGAAAGGGGGGACAAGTGTTGTTTGACCTGTGATTGGTCCCCCTATACCATCGGAGAGACACCATGAATCAGTTGGCGTGGAGCGTACAAGAACTCTTTTACAAAATAGACCACCCAGTTCGCCAGAGACGGCACTTCCCATGTCTTACTATTTTTGCCTTTTCTGCTTGATATAATTTCATGTCTCAACTCCCATTAATCTTTCCACAAGTTATTAATAGAAGACAGTCATCATATACACAGTGCCATACCACAATGCATCCTGCATCAAGGTGTCTGTCTAATCGGATCTTTAGTTGTCATGTACTAACTCCGTGAATATTGATCAGGGAATTCCTTGAGGAATTTGTTAGGATAGCTTAGAATATCATATCTTAGTTAAAAATGATGCCAGGAACCCGGGAACCTTGCAATGATATGTGAGCGTAATGTACGTTTATTTACGTGCATGTTCCCCTCTGTTTAATTGTCCAATCGACGTTCAAGCGGATGGTCTAGAACTATGAGCTGTGCCAGTTACGAAGTTAAGAGGTGGAGAAATGGTCTTTGGGGTGCTGTATAATAGAAATACTCTTGAAAGACATTGGATGAGGGGGGGGGGGGGAGGGGTGAGTGCCGGCCCGGCAGGACCACCTAAGCGGAAAGGCACTACCGCTTGGCTGGGAGAGTGCAAGAAAATTTTTGACTATTCAAACTTCTCAATTGGCCGTTTCCGGCCAATTGAAAAGTTTGTCGAAGGAGCATGTACAGATCGAATACATCAGAATTTTGGATTAGGGGTTACCTTAGAAATGTAAGAAGACTATCTAAGAGGAGCGTCAGAATCGTTTGGAGTTGAGCGAACCAAAAAAAAAATACATAAAAATACCCCATAGATCGCCGTTAATTGCCCTAAAGTTCTCAAACTCAACAAGCAAACTCCAGTAAATGTTACTTTCAGTATTTCCTTGGTTGGAAAATCCATAACCTTACATTACTTAGTTTTCCGCTGAGACAAATTGCACATTTCATGATGAATAATAAACTTTCTTGGATTCTGAGGGGGGAATATGGGCAACACCATCGTTTTCTTGATTCGAAGGGCGCTGAAGTGCTGAGCTTGCATTTTCTATACATTTTTTTCTCATTATAATATCTTTCTATTTTTTCTTTGTTTCCCTTTTTTGTGAAAAGCTGAAAAGGGAATTTGTAATCTATTTGAATCGATCAAGCGGGGGGGGGGGGGGGGGAGGAACCAACCTTCCTGACTGTATGGTAGCTCCTCCACTGACTGTGCGCTATGACTCTCATGTTCGAGGTTGTTCATTGCGACTTCATTCCTTATCACTCTACTTTCCTTCTGCCTATCTCTTCTCCTTTCCGTTTTTCTCTTTTCCCTTTCGTTTTCTTTTACATTTTTTTTTAAAAAGGCCGCAGCCCTCCCTTAGATCCGCTCATGATTTCTCCTTGAGTGATTTTTCTGGATGGGCACTTAAGCTTAAGTTGACATACAGGTTGGAAAATATGGTTCTTTTAGGGGACCTTCACATTAGGTGTACATATATGTGTCCACTAATTGCATAGAACATAACAAGTCCCATTACCTACACGTTGTTACAAAAGTCATAATATAAATAAAAGTGTCCTTGCGTACTCTGATAAGTTTTGTATCAAAATCCTATCAGTGGCAGTGTGTAATACTTGGTACTTTTTTCTGTTTATTTTTCGCGGAAGTAATCAATTTACGGTGCTACAGAAGAGTTACGGTACATCTGTTGCTTTCTCGGAAGTCCTCAGTTTCGTACCACAGTGCCACCGAATATTTGCTTCTGACTAAGCCCTCTAGAACTTCAGATGAGCATGTATGTCTATGGCTAAAACCACATGAGACGTGCAGTGGCCGTGTACTTTCTGTTTTTTTTTTTTTTTTTGTTTTTTTTTCAAGGACCTGGAGGAAAACCTGAATGGCAGATTCATGAGGACAGGATTAAGAAAAGAACAATTTTGATAAAGAGTAACGAACATGATCCGGAGAAGCAATCTCTGGTCCCATCAAAAGCAAAATGAAAAATAACTAGTTACCGGTGTGCCTATGTGTTCAGCTACAATTTGGCAAGTACTCAAGAAAAAAAAAAGAAAGAAAAAAAGAAGTGAAGAAAGAAAGAAGTGGAGAAAGAGAAAATATCATTTATTTTATTTCTTATGTCAGCTCAACCCACTTGATATGTGTTAGCATTTTTCACAGACTTGATTTTTCTTTTCACATGAATTAAGGCATTGCAGACATGATATCCATATTCCAAGGCTGGGTACATGCAGCTAAAGTATAATCCCGGAGGTTGTCGTTTAACTCCTGTCACCTGCAGGGGAAGGGGGGGGGGTTGAAAAGCCAACAAATTTTTTAATGCTTTGCCCGAACCAATGGTGGCGCTCCGCTTAGATAGTGCTGTCGTTACTCATCCCCCTGCCCCTACTTTTTTATTGTTGTTGTTGTTTCACAGAGACTGATAATGTCCTCTTCGTGAAGACTGCACGCCTTCATTTCTTCATCCTGAGGTGTTACTAGTATGCGAACTATCGGGGTGGGGTTGCCACTTAGTTGAAAAAAAAACACCTAGGCAGTCGGAAGTTTTACCTTCACAGCCCCCTACAGATGTGAACCTAGCTACGGCCTGCCAGCGGATACAGTTAAGGCCTGTACACACAGGATGCGTTGCGTTCCGGATACGACACGTTTTTTCTCCGCATCCTTCCGGATACGTCAAGACGCATGCCTGTCTGTACAGGATGCGTTCACACTACGTCAATTTTGATGCGTCACTTTGAGATGCAGTGTGTAGTTTCCAGTGACAATGCATGCTGATTGACAAAAAGGTGTATTTAAATCGTAGGATGCCAAGAAAATTTGGGAATTAAATACATTCTAGATAGCCGCCCTTGCCTTTGATCATGCTTTACGGCAGTCATCGGCACAAGATGTGTAAGTTTTGTGAAAAAAATGTAAAATTTGATTTTTTTTTTATTCCTAAACACATTCAGTTTGTCACAATCTATCCGAATTTGTACAAAATTATTCAAAGTGGGTTTATCTCGATGACAAAATTAGCTTTTCTACTTATTTTACTAATTTTACGTTTCATTGTGCAGATTTTAAGCTCACACATAGTACCATTTTGCATCCACATCCCGTTAAATTGCATTGCATGAAAGAAAAACATGAAAGAAATCAAGTTGACGCATGCTTCCGTACGACAATTCTGTTTCTGAACGCACATGGACTTTGCCAAAATTTGACGCATCCGGAAGGATGCGTCAACTTTTTTTTCCGCATCGATCGTGACGTAACGCATCCTGTGTGGACGGCTCCATTGATTTACGTGCAGTGATAAAAGTGACGTGCCGTGTCGTATCCGGATCGGAACGCATCCTGTGTGGACAGGCCTTAAATCCAGCTGGGGAGCTGCGGCGTACCCGTTAGCAGGAACCCTCATCATATAGCCCGTTTATTCTTTTGATGGCAACGCTGTTGCTGATAGTGAATTGCGTGACTATCAGTAGATACTGCATGGATGTCGCACGTTGTTTATCCTCTTGACGCCAGTGCTGTGGATGGGAGTGTTTGCGTGACTACTCATTTAGGGCCTACTATCGTGATATTTGCATGATCAGTGATGGTACGTTGTTCTGAGAACGACTATATGCCGATTCCAATAGAGCGGTGCCTTTGATTGTATTAACTTACAACCACCATCCGAGAGGTGCATCAGTTACGATCGGATAAACGTAATCATCCTCTTTGACTGTTATCTCGTGCTTGCAATTTCTGCGTGGCCATATCCCGCCAAATGTGTAAGTTACATAACTTGGTGATTTTCAAGTTCTTTTCCAAACAAGCACGGAGTGGCGTGTACAAGCCTCGAGGGGTTGGCTGCTAGTGGTGAAGTAACTGAATGTGGACGTCGTGCATCAAAAGATGGCAAAACTTTGTTGATCAAAAGCAGTGGCAGGTCTGCCATCACAGCCAAAGATGGGAAAAATAATCACACAATGATGTCATTGTAGTATAATGTACAATATTTATTTCAAGTCTGTAACTACTCGGCTGAATCAACAGAGGCTGGTCAAACACGCCAACGTAAATACCCCCCAGAGAGATATACCCTCTGGAGATAGCCCCACACAAAATTTGATAATCAATTTATACAGTGATTGCTTTGTGGAAGAAAACGATGATAGAATTCTGTTTGACATAAAAATTTTCTTTCGTTTATTTCTATTGATCAAGGCGGAAGAATTATGCTACGGAAGATGGAACTGAAAACTGGGATATTATATTAACAATATACATCACTTCTCTTATTGTTGCTGAATAAAACAATAAAATATCGCAATAGAACATTGTCAAAAAAAAGCTGGAATGTACGAATCAATGAGTATGACATGCAAGACACAAAAATTGCTAGGTATCCTCAAAAGAGAAAAAACGCCCCACATCATCAAAAGCACCAAAAAAAAAAAAAGAGATTACGAAAAAGATTTTGTCTTGTGACAATGTTTAACCCTATTCAAGGTGACGACAAAATGATAAAAAGTATTGATAAAATAAGTTCTGAAAAAAAGGTAACTGGAAGTTACTTGAACCTGGGCTTAAAGTAACCCTTGGACCTGGTACCGACATGAGTCCCATGGCATGACATTGCCCAGTTTTTGACAGAAAATTTTGTATGGTGATGTAATTCAAAGGACAGTGTTTCACGTCTGGTAAACTAACGAGCACAAGAAGTATCGACTTCATTTTTTGGAATGCTCAAAACAGGGGAAAGAAAAGAAGAAACATTTTCTTCAATGGACGTAATCCTTTTCTCCTCCTAAATATTACAGATTGGGCTAGAGACCTTGTTACTGAAAGTATTGTATCCCAAGATTGCTGACAATCTTCACGAAAGATGCATTCCAAATTTGTGTGTGCAAAGCACAACAACCTTGAAGACTAACACATACACACATACTTGTTTTCCTGCGTCGTGTCTGTTTAATGGCATCATATCATTACACTTCACAATTTTTACCTCATAATTACAAAACAACTTTTTTTTTTTTAAACCATTTGAAGTATTGGCAAAAGAATTGAAGTCTTTGATCGATCAAAATCATGTCGCAAAGGAAGCAGAAAAAAACAGCTTTACGATACAGCAGTTACGGCTCTGATGGGAATGTTGTTTTCAGGGGCATGGACGGAATATGAGAGAGACATGAATAGTACGGGCTCATAATAATTTACAATATAAATCGTAGTTTAGATTCATAACTTTGATCTTGAAGGAAAAGGAAGAAATGGAGAGTGGAGAAAATAATATTCAAGGTGAAATATCAAAATAAAATGTAAATTCTCAATTTTTAACCAATGGTAATAGGTGTTAAATATCTTCAAGGCGGCTCAAGTTCAAAATGCATATTTTTATTATTGGACGGTACGTTGCTTGGTAGGTGCGACCCAAAAGCGGTGCAAATGGGACGTACAAGGTACTATGGGTGTGCAAGTGATACCATTAACTGCAAAACCTCAACAAGAATTCAGCATGGCATTGTTGAAGTGCTTCCCTCAAATGTGAAATGCAAAGCCATGCACCCAACCCGAAGGTGAAATGTTTGAAAACAAAAGTTACTTTGTGTTTCAATGTGTTTTCAAGGTGAACCTGGATAAAGTTTATTAGAAACTATGTAATTCCAAATGAATTTTAATACATTTCCTACAATAAAATTGCTATTTTCATGAATCAAGTACTTACATGTTACAATAAAAATGGAAGAGAGTCTGTATAAATAATGTTAAAAAAAAATCAGGTAAATTTCTAACTATGATATTTTCTTTTAAAATAATTGACACGGTCATTTCATTTTCATTCTCTGCAACATACTTACATTTCAATCTCTGTATAGTCATCTACAACTTTTTTTAAATCCCTACAAGAAATACTTAATGACATTTGCTAAGTTTACTGCTGACTTTACCACAGCAGTGTGTGAACTTGCTTCTGAACTCTATCACAAATTGTAAAATCTAAAAGGTGAAATGTATTTTCTATGTATCCTTGCTCATTAAAAGATCTTCTTGTTTACTTTTCCTTCTTTCTGAGATGTGAGTTCAACTGCTGCTGCCTCTCCTCCAGCTGCCTCTTGAAGTAATCCAGCTTCTTGGACAACCCTTCCCTCTTCATGGACACGTCTGTCAGGTGGAACTGCTTGTCACTCACTGCCTTTTTCGTGTCCTGCATGACTTTTTCCTGCGGTGATAGAGAAAAAGGTAATGGACGAGAGGGTAACTTCACAACGCTAAGTGATTGACGATTCCACAACACTAAACACAACAGAAACAGCGAGACTTTGGCGAGGGCGGTATTGACGATCAGGCATAGGGTATATGTTTAACCACCAAGAAACTCATCTACTGGTCTGTGTTGTAACGATTTGTTTAACTAATGGCAGAGGTCATCCACTTTTTAATTGGGTTGTGTAAAGTACCCCACTGATGGGGTTCATTGACCTTTGACCTATGAGGGTCCATGAGTAATGCCAGGTGTTTCACTGTACTAATAAATAAGAGTTTTGGTTGAGCCACTGGTGACCTCACCTGACTATTCACTAAATGACTTTGTTTAGATTATCAGATAGTTCACTGACCTTTGACGTGGGAGCCCTAACTGGATTCGTTTAAGACTTTTGTAATACTGATGAGGACTTAATAGAATAGCAGACATAATTGATGATTTAGCAAATTGTGGCAATGTTTTTGTTCTACTTTTAGGAGACTTACGACTTTTTTTTAGGAACTTATATAAATACATGACCATGGGTAGTGATTTTTGGGCCCAACTAGGAGGCTCTCTGTCATTTGACATGGAAAAGGGGGGACTCAAAAAATTCATTTATAACTGAAAGCCTAGTTATCAGTTATAACAGGCAGTCACTCAAAATTTGACAATGTCTCATTGGATATCAGGAATCCTAAAAGAAAATGACCTTTGACCCACCAGGAAAGTTCACTGACCTTTGACATTAGTGTTTCATTTGATATATCCTGCTGTGACTGCAGCTGCTGGTATAGGTCATTGATCTCTTGCTTTGTTTTGATGCCTTGGCTTGAGAGCTCGGAAAACTCTGCGCTGAGATTGTCGATTTTGTCTTCAAGGCTTGCTATTTCCTCCTGCAATCATAATAGAGATATATTTTTGAGACACTGTTACGATATCGATCACGTGCAGTGCGATGGCTGAACACAGAGCAATCTTCTCCGCCGAAGATACACAAAACAAACGTTAAGTGGAATATACCACGGTGGGTCATGCCCCAGAGGCCGAAGAAATATGCATATATACCGTTCATGTCAGTCGTGAGCCAAGATATTGGTAAACATTAAAGAGGCTCACTGAATTGATTTCGATAAATCTGAGAGGATTTTGATGGGTACCAACACATGCCATGACTCATAATTAACAAGTTGCCATTGCCTTAAATTAGTCAAGTTTCACATCCGATAGTTACGAAAACTCATTTCGTTTGTTTAACTTTTGATGCTGACTTGAACTTGCGGTGTGCACGTGAAATGGCGCTGATGTGAACGGTGTCTGGTCACGAATTTTCAAAAAAAGAAGAAAAAAAAATTAAATCATTAATTACTCACTCATTAATGTTTCCTTTGTATGTCACACACGGTGATCCTCCGCGGTGTGACCATTGGCCATTTATACCGTATGTGAAGGAAACTTGACAGGTTTAGGAAAAATTGAGTGAAATTCATGAAACAACTCAACATGTCTCTTTAAGAACGCACGGTATGCTGGCTGGACATCAAAATTCATGCTGACAAATATCGAGTTGCTCTGAAGGACTCTTCAAAAACTTGATGGGAATAACTCACTAAACCTGATACTGTCACCCCAACACTCCAGGCCAGCCCCAATACATCTATGGCGACATCACATACCTATACATATTCATCATACCACATACCTATACATATTCATCATACCACATACCCTATACATATTCATCACACCGCAGTCACGACGTGATAACCTACAGCAGTGTTTGTGGTGAGGAACTGAAAACTTGGAAGGGAAAATCCTCTAAAAAAATTTTTTGAGAGGGATTCTCAAAATCACGGAGGCAGTTGTCACGATTGGTAGAGACTCTATCGCAATTTATTGGGCGTATTTACAATTGCAGCTACGACCTCAAGCTGTGGAAAAGTGTGCAGGAATTTCGGGCATAACATTTATCATTGTGCAGGATTCTGGAGATAAATGCTGGGCTCACACAATGGTGCTCCTCAGAGCGGACGTAGCCGCTACAGTGAGAGCAGACGTGGATGGGTCGACCAAGGAAAACATGACCGGTGATTTAAATAGCTCGTTTCAGTTTCAATAACTTGAAATGAGTACCCATGGAATAACATTTTACAAAACCATTGGCAGACTGCGCTTCCACTGGGTCAGTAACTTCGTAAGCTCTCTACTCCATGCTCATATAAAACTGACTTCAATGAACATGAATATGTCTTACCAGGGGAATTTTTTCATAGTAAAAACTGGTTTCCTTGCTCCAGCTATCGGTCTGTCAGGAACATTGCTTAAGTGAGTGATACAAACTTACAGGACTCACTCTAAATGTGACCTAATTTGACTCCCACTTCTATACGAGGGTCACACATCCACGCTGTCCTACAAAACGATGTGACATTACCCTATTGTACGTGGAAACGCGAGCAAGGATGGAACATTTGAAATTATCTTTCTTTGCAACGTTTTCGTCCCTTTCACCTTATCCTTCTTTTCATCCACATGAGAAATACCAAGCACAAGCTACTGACTGATTCTACCTACCTCCAAGAACGTCCTCTGGATGTCTTTGTCCTTAGCTTGAGTCAGTGCCATCTTCAGCCTGCCTCCTGCTTGTTCCTTGACAGATACCTGTTTGGTGACGTTGTGCCAGAGGGCTGTCCCACTCAACTCGCCAGGTAGGTCGTCCATGGCAGACTTGGTGGGCAGATTCACAGCCTGGTGACAAGACACGAGATGTTGAGCAAAGTAAAGAAAATAGACAAAAATGTTGGTGGGGCAATCAAAATGCCAACTTGCAGTATTCAAACGTTTTGCCCATTACATTGCAGTACTTTTTTTAAACAATGGTCCACAACAGTTGTGTCTTTGTCACCCAAACATTTTTCTTTTAAATTAAATTCAAAATATGTACATGTACATGTACGTGTAGAAAGCTCCAGGCTCTAAACGAAAGAAAATGGTTGAATTCTTCCCTTTTCACTTTGTTTCTTGTGAAAAAAATTTGTACTACTTGTTACCAATAATGACAGAAATATTTGACACATTACTGCCGGAGATGTAATTTTGATGAAGTGAAAATGCTTGCAAAATTGTCGAAAAAAATCTTGATAAAATATTACACATTCAAGTCTTAAGAGATCTGGCACGAAGATCGACTGGAGACTATTACGAGACCTGAGCAGCATCAGAAATGAATTTGCTAATGAAGAGACAAAGTCGTACCATTGGATGGCTCCCAATTCTACCGGAGCTTCCCGTCAGGGCCGTAAGTCGTTGGTCGATCTCGTCGTTGGATCCGTGCTGTCGTGCCAGGGCCATCTTGTCCTCTGCTTGGCCCATGAATTCTCTGGTGTCCTTGTTGAGGATGAACTTACTGTATTTATCCATTCTGTAAGCAGAGGAAAATATGCAGTCATATGTGAAAAATGGTACTTTGCCTATTTGAAGTTACCACACTGCTAGTTGATGGTAATGATGAAAAAGAAATTGTGGCTAAGGACTGCCAATCAACTTTAAGAAAACGAAGGGAGGGGGGTGGAGTTGAACACAGAGCCTGAGAAAGGGAGCAACGTGGGGTGAACTTTTTGCTATCAGCAGGTACTACGCTTTGTGAAATTGATTCTGACTGTAACACAGTAATCTTTCTTAAAAGCTTTCACACCAAACAAAAACAAATCAAACACAGCTAAGGTACAGGTGGTTTGTTGCTCTAATTAGGTGAACATGAACAGGCAAATAGTGAACTGAGGACTTGCCATTCAACTCTTCAAAAAAGTGAAGAATCAAACCTGATATACAGAGCAAAGATGGGTGTGTTTGTCCCTTTAATTTAAGTAGGTACTATGTTTTGATTTATACTGTTAACAATGAAAAGTTTCTTCAAACTTTTTTGCACCAAACGAATACATCAAAAACAGGACATAGCTGTGCTAACTTGGAGTGGGACATATCTTTTACAGTAGTGATGCACCCGGCACTTTTATACTTTTCCCCATTTTGAAATATTCTTCTGCTTACCTCTCAGTCAAAATGTCCTTGGTGACATGGACTCCACTCAGGTCAGTTCCTCTCAGCAATTTTACATCCAAGAGTTGGCTGACACTCTCTTCCTTATCTGCCTCTGTCTGCATCTCCCCGAACAAGGTGTCGAGCACCAACTGGGCGTCGGCCAGGGAGACGGCGTTCTCCGTGTCCGGGAATCCGGCACCGATGTCAGAACGCCTCCTCTGACGGGCGAAGAACAGATCGTTGCAAACTGCCATCAGGGCACGGTAAAATTCCCTCACAAAGTCCTGATCACTGTCATCACGTAGGTCGCCGACCTTGATGTGGGCCAGGGCATGAATGAGGACGAGCAGAAACTCTCCGACAGTCTCCAGTCTTGCCTGCCTGACGTAGAGGATCCGATTCTGGTCGTCATAGTGATAGGAGTTGCGATACCCATTTCTCTCCAGTTTCTCATTGTTGGGGATCTTCTCAGCGAGCAGGAGTGTGATGGGTTCGTGGTCGCACTGAAGAGTGATCAGCTTGGTCACGAAGCAACCAAACTTGTACGTGACAAAGTTTCGAGCATTCAATTTGTTAAGATCTAGAGGTACCAGCTCGCTGTCGCCGGTCCACTGTCTGTCCTTGGAATCCAAGAATGGTTCTGTGGAATGACATTCAGGATAATGAGTTCACGACTGGATAAACTAAATATTGACTAAAAAACACAAGGTGGTTATAAAAGGAAAACAGATGAACATATGGACGGATGGACTGACCGACAGACACCTGGATGGGTCGATGAAGAATGAATTGATGGATTAATGGATGAATGTATACATGTGTGGACGGACAGATAGATGAATAGAAAGATGAATGGAAGAATACATAGTTGGGATAGATGGATACATGGACAGAGGGATATATATATAAATGAATATGAATGGATGGATGGGTGATTGAATGGATG
This sequence comes from Stichopus chloronotus, assembly GCA_021234535.1. Lineage (NCBI taxonomy): Eukaryota > Metazoa > Echinodermata > Holothuroidea > Aspidochirotida > Stichopodidae > Stichopus > Stichopus chloronotus. The sequence continues at coordinate 15,547,832 of CM037842.1, forward strand.
GACATATGGATGGATAGATGGATGGATAGGTGGATGGATGGATGGATAGATGCACAGATGGATGGGATGGAAGATAGGATAAATGGAAGAATGGATACAGAGATTGATGGCAAGACTGAAAAACTCATTGATCAATGAACAGATAGACCAGTGTATGGATAAACAAATGGACAGATGAATAGAATGGAGGGATAAATGGAACGGAGGGATGGATGGACAAAGTCACAGACAGGTCAGGGCTGGACCTCAGAGGAATTGGGCAGATAATTACAGTGAGACAGAAAGATCCTTTTATTCATATTTTTCGTCGTGAAGCTCAGCGCACCGAAGACTTCCAACTGACCAATGCAGTTGCCATGGAGATGAACCATTATGGCAAAGCATTTACGTGGAAATAACGGCGCATGATCGTTCTAACATTCCAATGATGACTGTACAAAATCAATGATATCTACGAAAAATGACGAGATTTGATCCTACAAGAAATGCACCACACAAGAGTTACACAGAGACAGTGTACACCCAGTCTCAGATCACGGCACAATATCTCTACCTGGTGTCCAAATCAATTAACAAGCAGTGACCTCAGTAAAATGTTTAGCTGATGTACACAGTTGTTACATTATCATTAAGCTTAACGGGTGCTATTTTCTGCCGATGACCAGATCGCATGCTCCTAAAATCAGAATTTCGGAGAGCTCTTCTTTCCGTACGAGGTCATCGAGTAGCAAGATATTTAACCTATCAGGGCTGATTATCTCATTACCGGTTAGCCTGGATTTTAAAGTTGGCATAGCTAAGAGGATGAAGAACTCACCTTCGCCTCTCCTCTTCTTTGGAAGACTGCCGTCCTCCATCGTCTTCTTGATGTCTGTCAGTTTCTTGTACAGTGGTGACGCCATCAGGAGGGCAGTCAGATCGCTGTCGCTGAGGGGAGCCGCCATGTTGTATCCGGTCGGCATGGAACGGTCCATCTGGTATGGCGTGGTGTCCTGCGTGGCCATCAGGTGTTCTGTTTCTATGGTTTCTTTGAGGGCAATGACCTGAAAATTGTGTCAAAGAATTGCATGGTTGATGTGAAGATTCAACCCAGTATGTAGGTCCTTCTTGGGTACAACGTTCAATTGCCTACTAAGTGCAGCCAGTTATTGCAATGTAAAAGGGACTGATACATTGTGCTGTTAATAATTATTGGAAACTGTTGTGAACTGACTAAATCAGTTGAATTCTAACTTGTAACCACGAGGTACTCTGTGCATGTAGTCCTGAAGTTGACTGGTTAAATGCTGCCAGTTTTATTCATATCCATAACTGATGCAATTGATAAACCAGTTGGATTGTGACTGACTTAAAGCCATCAGCTACTCAGTGGATGTAGTTCTGAAGTTGACTGGTTAAACACTACCAGTCTTATCCATATCCATAATTGATGCAATTGATAAACCAGTTGGATTGTGACTGACTTAAAGCCATCAGCTACTCAGTGGATGTAGTTCTGAAGTTGACTGGTTAAACACTACCAGTCTTATCCATATCCATAACTGATGCAATTGATAAACCAGTTGGATTGTGACTGACTTAAAGCCATCAGCTACTCAGTGGATGTAGTTCTGAAGTTGACTGGTTAAACGCTACCAGTCTTATCCATATCCATAACTGGTGCAACTGACTTTAAACAAGTTGGATTGTGACAGATTTTTCACAATGATAAGCAACAGCAAGTCGTTCTGAGGTTGACTAGATGAACAACCACCAGTCTAGCTCATATACTTTAAACTACTGCAAAATGAATCCTACGGTCAGTTTGAATCTGAGTGTAATTACGACCACAGGCATGAAGTTTTGATATCAAAGTCAACAAATCAGAGTCTGGACAGTTTAAGCAAAATACAAAACTTGACCTTTTGACCTTATCTTGTGCATGCATAAGTTGAACAATGACTTGTTGAAGCAGAGGCATGCATTTCGGACCTAAAACATCAATCCCAGTTTGAACCTAACGTGTTACCAAGAAGAACCAAAATACAGTAATAGGAGACTAAAATATTAAATAGAATATTGACTATATTGATAGGTAGATGACCATCAACGGTGTTTAGGAAACAATGACCACAAAACTATAGTTTTACCAAATAATTTCATGTATCACTTGACACAATGACATATTCAAACCTAGTTTAACATCTGTGAGGGGTCACGATATCAGAATGACATGTACTGTATAACAGACATGATGAAACTGTCCCTCTCAAAATCTGTTGATTACACATTACCACCTCAGGGGAAAATAAGGCACACTGCAGCCTTAACATATACACATACATTTTTGAGGAGGTTTCTGCTCAATGGAGCATTTGCTAATTCATTATTTCTGCATTGTGGGCAGAATGAATGCCAAAACACTGGCAGGCACTAATCAAGTGACAAGTTTGACATTTGACCATACCTCACACTGCATTTGATGTTATGAGGTATTTATGGAGAAATTTCTAGAAGAGTAGACACTGCATGGACATGAATATTCATCATGGCATCGTCATGGAACAGCCAACCTCTGGATTTTAAGCCAGCCTTTAATAGTATCAGCGCAAATTTAATGGCGACATTTCTACACAGTTACCAAGCAGACAGGGACGTATTACCTATTAAACAAACATGGAAAAGAGGCATTGACTGCAGAAGTTTAGTTTAAAGAGAAAAGTAATCCTAACAAATAAGGCTAGGGTTACGAACTGCTACAAGACATTTCAACATGAATCTACTCTTAAGAATCTACTCCTAAGAATCTACTCTTAAGATATTACACAAACCACTCACAGAAAGCCTTCAAATGGTGCATGATAATTATTTTGATTTATACCTCTTGCAACTTGAGTCTGTTTTCCTCTACTTTAATCTCCTCTAGCTTCTCCTGGATGTTACTCTCCATCTTCTCCTCGGCTTCCTCTTTCTTTGCGGCCAGCCTCTCAGCTCTCTTCTTCTTGATGCGCTCCTGCGTTATTTGTGACGTAATGACAAACAAAGGAATGTGAATATTAATGACTCAGTTCATATTGGTGCTAATTGGGGACCAGCTGCGAGGGACCTGAGTACCACTGGTGCCTTAGTGCTTGCCCTATACTCTCCGGAATTCTTTGAGTTTACCTGATCCCAATGAACAGGGGTAATGGGTGAATGCCTTAAAGCACCTTGAGCAGTTAGTACTACTGGATAAGTGTGCTATCTAAGAATAGACCATTGTTATTATTATTGTTATATTCAAATATTTGCAAAGGATCAAAATTAGAAGCACAGAGAGCAGATTTTGCATGTGCACTAGGAAAATGGTTCTCAAGGCCAGCAGAAGTGGTACACGATGGCAGTTGAGGAAGGGTCAATAGCAGTTGAGAATTCTTACTGAGCATGAATGAATATGTCTTTAAAAATGATGACAAAGTTACCTCCAGTTCATTCTGCATCCTCATCCTGTCGGCGTCCATCTTGTTTGTCAGCTTAGCAACATCTCTCTCAAATTCCTCCATCAGTTTCTCTTGTTCCTCCTTGGCCGTTCCACTGTTCTTCATCATTTCCAGTTTCTCCTAAAGGGAATGAGGATGCAGATTTTCAAACCAGTTATCGGTCAAGCGAATTAGATGTGGCAATCCCAGAGATTCATGAGTCACATGAAAATCCCACATCATGGAATAACTGACCAAGGCTGTTTGTCAGGATACGGCATGAATCCCTGTTTATTGTTTTGATAGTCCCATCAGCATAACATCCCTTTAAAACACACAAATATGATAAGATATCAAGAGGATTTATAGAAAGATAGATTTAAGGAAGCTTCTGTGACAAAACTTGTTACACAGGGTAACTGAATACCGACATTTACCGCTTGGCCTAGCTTGGGACAGCATCCGCCTCTCAGCAGGACAACAAGGGAACAAACCCTGGTTGAGCCACAGCAAAGAATGAAAAAAAAAAAAAAAAATGAAACCTGCTCTCATCTTGGTTGGTGCTTTAAATGAGAGATTGGAGCAGGGTAGCAGTGATACATAAGTGAGTTTTGTTTCAGCCGTGACTTTTTGAATTCGAAAGTTGAGGATCAGGGAGCCCCATATGGGCTCCTCAAGGACCCTATACGATGTTGATCGTGGATCAACACCGGCGAGATTTGCCCACTCTTTTCGATAAGACTTGTGTCTAGAGGATATCGAGGCAGGGGTGAAACCAGACAATCGCCAATTCAAACCATGCAAACCCAAACCTGCTCCCAGGACCGCCATTTAACGTCCCCATCCAACAGACGAGAGTCTATCCCCCAGTCTTTAGCCACTTTCCCAAAGGCTGGGAGGGGTGGAGAACCTGCCCAGCTCAGCAGCCCATCAGCTGTGCCAAGCAACCTGAAGCGGACAAGACCTAAATTGGACAACAGGAACCAAAATAAAATTCCCTCAGCACCACTGTAAACAGCTTTACTGAACAAGTCAAATTTGAATCCCCAGAAATTTTCCAAGTGGTTCCACCGGGATGTGATCCGGGGACCCTTTGATTGCAAGACGGACACTCTAACCACCAAGCTAACTCTCCACCCAGAATGGCAGCCCCTGGTAGTTGTACCTCCCCCGGAGACCTGAGATTGACCTTAGAAATGAACAGATCGTGAGTGATCTATGCACAATGTCTTGAGATGTCTGTAAAATGGACAACTACGTTCTCCAGAATCTAGAAATGATTACCTTTGTCTCTGACTAGTGACAGAAGGTTTTACTATCAGGCCTCAGTCAATGACTTTTGGTGTTGACACTGCTACGAAACCACTCGTGAGCTTCACTTCCAACATGCACCCCATGAAAAATACCACTACACACTGTAGTGACTTTGCAAATTAAGCAATACCAACATCTTCAATTTAAACACTATTTTCTTCAACTGTTTTTTTTTCTTTTCCAAGTGATGCAAATTTTCTTCAGTTTTCCGCAAGCTTATCTCAGTTTTTGATAGATCAAAGACATTGCTAAAATATTGCTGCCAAAAACTTGAAAATATTTTGTTTTCTATCTCTGCTAACATCAACCTTTCTTTCTTTCTTTCTTTTTTTTGATCCCATTGATAAAGTTTCTTGATAAATTTCGTTTTCAAGAAATCATGCTAAAAGACATCTCCTTCCACTGAATCTCTTCAAGAGTTTGTTACCACGGAAACAAGGACACTCACAGCATTTTTCTGTTTCTTTTCTTTAATCATGTCTTCCTTCCTCTTGTTCAGAGCTGCCAGCCTCTTCTCAGACTTTTCTTTCTCCTTCCTCTCATCCTCGGCTAGTTTCCTTTCGAAATCCGACAGTTCCGTTTCCATCTTGTCCCTCTCCGCTTTCTCAAAGTCTGACGGGAGAGGGTAAAAATATATAATTCACTTTCACTTGATTTATCTGTTGTGATATTGTATTGAAAATTCGGATGGGAAACAGGGTGGAAAAAGGTGGGAAGCCTGGGAGGGTCCTTCCTGGGAAATGTGTGTATTCAGGGGAAAACTTGTGTATATGGAGGAAAATTTTGGCACTTTGGTACTATTCTCGAGAGGAGTATCATTCACAAGAGGAGTATAGTTCTCAGGAGGAGTATCATTCTCAAGAAGGATGAAGGGTATCATTCTCAGAAGGGTATTATTCTCAAGGGGCGTATCATGAGAGGAGTATCATTCTCGAGAGGAGTATCATTCTCACAGGAGTATCATTCTCAGATGAGTATCATTCTCACAGGGGTAAAAGTCTCAGGAGGAGCATTATTCTCCAGAGGAGTATTATTCTACGAGGATTGTATTCTCAGATAAGTATAGTTCAGTTACACTTCTAATTCTCAAGAAGAGTATCATTCTCAGAGTATCATTCTTAAGAGGCATATCATTCTCGAGAGGAGTATCATTCTCAGAGGAGTATCACTTCCAAGAGGTGTATCATTCTCAGAGGAATTTCACTCTGGAGAGGAGCATTATGCTCAGATGAGTATTATTCTATGAGAATTGTATTCTCAGATAAGTATAGTTCAGTTACACTTCAAATGATATCAGTATGAAGTGTTACACCAGAGAAAATACAAACATATGTACATAATTTATAGTAAAAGACACTTTGGTGCCTACATTAATTGCCAGTGCTTCTCAATCATTCAGCATACACAATAGTGTGGCAAATTTTCTTAGAATTAACTTACAATTATCATAACATATTGGCAAGAAATTTTTCCAACACTTATCAAGTCTTATTTCAAATGTTGCAGCACCATAAAGCGCATCAGCAATAGTCCCTTTGAAGTTGTTCCATGTGTCCTCCACAACTATTCTTGACTCACAAATTTGTTTGATACTACTTACAAGGTCAAATTTAGCAATAGATATGACAGAATCTGAACAAGTGCATTGGTGGCCATGAAAAGATGTTGGTGTTCATTCACAAGGTGTTCATTTTGCACACGATGTGAATGTTTGATTCACCAAAGGCACCATCAACACCAGATAAAGCAACACCAACAAAACAACACCAACCTCAAAATGTGCGATACCATTTATGTTTTCGTGAACTCGTCGAAACGCCTGATGATCGGAAGCGCCCAACCGATTTCAAAGGCGTGTGATTACCAAAACAAACTCTTGGTTGGGGTTCTTAGAACAAGAGGATATGTAATAATATCTGACTCACAAATTTGATAAATGTTATACAAATTCCACAAGATGGCAAGACAAAACTAACAATGTTACAACGACGTTGGTACGTTCAAGCGATGCTATTTTTGCTTCACTTTACAAAAACTTGGTAATAAACTTGCGAAAAAGAAAAAAAAAAAAAGGGCTCATACCAACAATATGCCAGGGTATCTAATTCTTACCTTCTTTTTCTTTCTTCAGTTTCTCCTCATTGGACAATCTCTCTTTCTCCAGTCGTGACCTGACCTCTTCCAGTTCTTGGGCTGCCTGCTCCGCCTGCTCCGCATTGACGAGCTGGTCGGCATTCTCGCCGCCGAGATCTTTCAGGGCTTCTGCGAATTCCTGTGAAAGGCAAGTCAACGTATCTCGATTAGGGACACGTCCGTGATGCTCAGACAGGGGAAGATATCATGTCATATGCTGGATACCAACTGTTCTACAAAAATAAAACTGTTTGAAGCTATTGCACTTAATATTCTCATATGTGATGAGAATGGTGAGGGAAAATCTCTTTTTGATGCCTACCTACCTTGTTTACTTTACTCCTTGTTTATCCACTTGTTTTTTTTTTTTGTTACTTTTTTTTTGTTTTCTTCTTAGTTCATGGTCACTAGCCTTCAAATTATTAAAACTTTTTGTTTCTTCCCCTTTTCGGTGTATGTTCTTTCAAATATTAAGGAAAATTTCCATGCATGCACATATCCTAACACCAGACATATGTTAAAATACTCTAAAAATGGGGACTTTTAAGTAATAGGGAATTTAAACATCGACAAATCACAACATCAGTTAATTATACAAAAGGAACACCACAAGTCATATGTCATACGTTGTAATGTTTCTCCTTGAGATCAAGCTTGGAGCGAGCGTATCTCAGTTCCCAGTCAGACAGGGCGTGTTGTTCGATGTCCTTCTTCTCCTCTGCCAGTTCTTTCTCCAGTTTGTTGGCCTCCAGCTGTTGCCTGTTCAAGATGGCGGCCTTCTTTTGGTCCCTCACCTCCGTGGTGAGGTCCTCCTTGCTGAGGTCCGACAGCTCCCGGTCGTGGCGGGCCATCATGGCCTCCCGCCTGCCGTTGTACTTGTCGTTGAGCCTGGAGAGGGCGCCCTCCACTGCGACCTGCTTCTCTGCTGCGAATTGCTGGTCGAGATCGTTCAGTTCTCTGGTCTGTCTTTTCTCCAAGACCTGAAGAAGGATGAAACGAGACCAAAAGAAATATTTTGAAAGATTTGCAATTTTCTCCTGCCATATAAGCAAGGCCTAGGTGAAGTCATATCTAACAAACGAGAGATTCAGTTGGAAACACTGTCAGCCCTGTTGCATCTGACAAGAAACATTTTTATGGACCTTGGAATGGCAGAGGTACATGCATGTAGCAGCATACAGTTACCACTAGTTATTTGGGTGAACATCTTTCTGAAACTTCAGTTTTGCAAAATGGAACTATTTTCCGGCATTGCAGATATTAACATAAGGGCTTTAAAGTTTTCGTTTTTTTTTTTGTCCAATTACGTTCACTGGGGCAGATGTCAAATCCTACAATGATTAATCATTTCTTTTTTTTTGGGAATCAATCAGTCGATGGACTTCTTTTTTTTTTCTGTAGTCCAGAAAGAGCGACAATCATCCGATACAAATGCATTGTATCCACATCCTTGGAAGCTTTGTGAGTAATGGTCTGGACGATACTAAAAATGATATCAACCAGACATGATCACTCTGATGAAAAGAAAAGAAGAAAATCACAACATCCAATCAAGAGTGAAGACACCATCTGAAATCATTTTAGTAACAAGGATCATCGAGCTGATATCATTTCTTTTGTGACGAGTTTGAAGGAAACCATTTCATGTCAATATCTCCAATCAGCCTCATTAGTGATGTAAATATTTCTTCAATTACTGAAAACGTGAGAATTTGAAGGTTTTCATGAAGATGGGTTACCAAAGGTTTAATCCTCACGGGTAAAAAGTGTCAGGTCACGGCTTTGCGACTGCTGATTGTGAGTTCCCCATCGTTGTTGCTTCAGTTTTGTCTCAAATGGTCAGAATCTCTTAGAATGGCCATTTACCAACGACATAATAAGTAATATACACAACCAGTGAGACAAAATATCATAATTTTGTCAGGCAAATCAGTGAGTATTTGAAAAGGGTTTAAATCACTGGCAGATGACACAGCACTTACAGGATATCCTACAAACAGCAACTTAAAAAAAAAGAAAAAGGTATTCAAGTAAAGAGACAAAGCAATCCAAGCTTGACTTCTTGTTAGAACTCAAAACATGTATTTTGTCCTACGTGTTTATTGGTTTTGGTACCTATGAAATAAATTTCTGCAGAGATAAAATCAAAGTGTATGTTATGGCTGATGGTGATTTTAAGTTGTTTCCCAAAATTGCTCCACCTGGAGGTCGTCGACCCGCTGCGGACAAAACGGTCCTATGACGGTAAAAACATTGAACCACTTTCGGTTCTATCGATGAGATGGGTCCCTCAAACTGGCTATTCCAGATCATCGAATACTGTAAATGCCATCTGAAAGTGGACAAACCAAGGGAGGGACACATCAAGGGTGAGGGACACACCAAGGGAGGGACAGCCACACAAAGCTTACATCAAACTGATTCCTAAAGATCAACTTATGCTACAAAGAGGTTTAAATTGTGTTAAAGTCTAACCAAAAGTTGGAAACTGTAAGCAGTAATTTGTTTAAAGTTTAAGATATCGATACCTCTCTGATCACGGCCTCAGTCTGGTCTTTTCCTGAGTCATTTATCCTGTCTGTCATCTCTTTTCTCTCCTTCTCCATCGTGATCTTCGACCTGACCTCCGCCAGCTCCTTCTTCTGTTCGATCATCTCCGTTGTCAGGGCAACCTGCTGTTTCTCCTTGGCCTCTCTTATGAGGCGTTTCTTCCGCTTGGCCAGGCGGTCCCTCATATCAAGTTGCTGTCTCGTCCTCTCTCCCTCCATCCGGTCCTCTAGATCCTCCAGCTCCCGTGCATGGACGGCTAGCAACTTCAGGGGGGAAAAGAAATGAGAATGCCGCATATTCATAATACACTGAATAATTCATGAGAAAAAAACTAAAGTATACCACAGTTGGTTCAGATAGACAGCTGACCAATGTGGGAGAAAAGAATTAGATAGTAACATAAATAATTCATGAGGTGAATACACTACACTAACACCGGTGTTGACAATGGCTAGCACCGGTGAGGGGTAAAGAATGTTAGAAACATTAATTATTCATGATATGGACAAAATAAGAACGTGAGAGATGGTCAAAATTGCGACCTTCAAGTCAAAACTTCAAATGGAATTAGAAGACTTTAATTTTAAATGCTATGAAGGTGTAGCAGACTGTTCTTCAACCTTATGATACAATGAGAAAACAACATTATAGAGACTTCTGACTGGAAAGAGAATTAACTTCATCTTTTATGAAGAAAATAAAAAACAAAAATATATTTTCCGAGACCACTTACTTGTTGTAGTTCATCTTCAGATAGGTCCTTTCTGGCAGAGATTTCCGCTCCTTGTTTGTTTTTGATCTCTGTGACGGCCTTGGCCAGTTCTCGGTCGTACCTCTGGTTGTCTGTCAGTTCCTTCTCTCGGGCCTCCTCGGATAATTTCTTCTCCAGGGCTTCGAGCTCCTCTTTCTGCCTCTCCCTGAGCTCCTCCTGCATCCGCTGGTGTTCTCGAACGATGGCCTGGGAGGAACAGAAAGGGTCCGTGGTGAATCTTTTGGTATGCCGTAAAAATGGCCAATTTGAAGAATTATCACTTTTGAAAGATTTCAGACATGCAGACGATGGGTCTTGGAATGCGTTTGCTAGGTGTCTGCCATTTTCATGTACACAGCCAATACAAAAGAAAACATGGGGGACATCGTTTCCATCCGAATAATGACTTGCAAAGCAAAGAGAGTCTCTCGGACAGATAACATTGTCCAAGGTGGGCAGGTACATAAATTAATATCCTTTTATTTCAATTCTGATGATTAAGATCAAGTTTGCTGTCGTTTTGTTTAGGAGGCATTCCGAGTCAAGGACGATTTACACACAGTCTGTTGGTAGTAATGACAGTCTGCTGAAGTGTCGAGTTCACGCACTTTCTTGCAAATCAATTTCTCACAACTTTTCCATGACTTCCCCAGGGCCGACTAAATATGATTTACGGGACCCTTCCTCCTGGCGCCTTACAAAAAGCTTCCAACTACAACAGCAAAGCGAAGGCGATATGAGGTGAAGAGAATATTAACTTTTGATGTCACAAGTGAGAATTCGTTTTAATAGTGAGAAAGGAACAATTATGCCACTTTGTGAAAACCTCAAGGACTTTTCCAGGAAAAGCAAATTGATTCCTCTAACTTTCAAAACTTTTGCAGGTCTCGAAACAATTTTCCAAATTTTCATAACTTTTCAGATCTTCCATGTCCCCAGAAACCCCTTTATTAATCCTATGAAACTGAATCATCTTGTAACTCTCTTCTTAATGGACGTTCTATAACGGGACAAATGATGAAGTGGCTTCCGTTTGAGTACATGGTACACTGGACAGGCTGGTACTCAGGGATACCTGAAAGGAAATACCCTTTATCACAAATGCCGGCAGGGATCATTGCTTACAGACAAATGACACTGCTGTTTGAGAGGAGGAATCTCCCTATCTAGAATTTCACAAGGTCCAAAGGACTTCTTAATTTCTCGTTTCTAAAATTTTACCAAATCTTTGGACATTTTAATATGTTCGACTGTATTCGAGTATGTTTCGGTATATCTGACCTATTTGTGGACATTTTTTGACATGTCCACTCTTAGGATCACTTCAAAAATACACTTACCTGTTCTTCCATGGACATATTTGCCAGCTCTTCTGCTGAGATTTCTTGGAAGCCGTCGACAAGGCCGTCTTTCCTGACAGTCCTCTCTTGCTCTTCCAGTATCTTCTTCGCTGCCGCCTCTTCCGCGAGGCGCTTGGTCTCTTGCTTTCTCTTTTCTTGGCGAGCAGCCAACTTAGCCACCAGCTCAGACTCCTGCCTCTCCTTCTCTTGGGATATCTCGTACTCCGCGTTCTCGTTATCTCGGCGGAGCTGGTCCATCAGCTGCTGCTGGGCCACAGGGTCGACGTTGTGAGCGGCGGCAAGCTGTTATGGTAGATGAATGCAATGTCAGTGCAGTTTCTTTGGTGTGTGTGTGTTTGTTAAGGAGGTCCTTGCAAATGTGGCATAAAGGAAGTGTAGGGGTATGACATTATGCGTGCAGAAGGGTTATCTCTTGCCAGGGTCAGAACCAGTGAAAACAGAAATTTTCCTTGTATCACAGTGATCAACAAAGTAACATGAGCTGTCTGCTCTATCTTGCTTATCTCACCAACAGGAAGTCAGCACACTCAATGCAGACCAGAGCTACTTTCTCAAAGCTATAGTATAAAACACCATGGAGAGCCACGTACTTCAAGTCAGTCAGTTGTGGTCAGATTGAGCACACTTGACTAGACTGAATGGATTACCTGCGAGAATAAACAAGCATTATTTGCTTCACTGACTTGAGTTCTTTGTAAAATTCCTCATGAGGATGTACTCCTAACAAAAAACATGACCGACACCTGAAGATGACTTCAAGGGACAAGAAATGGTTAACTCAAACTAACTTCGGAATTTCGTGAACCAGTATCATGTATGCACTGCTCTCAATGTTCCAAAGTAACGAAATGTGGAGCCACAACATGGTTGCACACAGAGGCTTTGGATGCTAAATGTCTCTAATTTATACCACTAGATGTTGTTTCTTGGTTTTGTTTTATACTTTGCTATTGTTGTTTGGGACTGTTCATGCCCTGAAGGTAAGTTTTCATCTTTCCTACAAGAAATAGTTAATGCAGCACAGTGACCAATGAAGCTACCATTGCAATTTGTATGCTCCTGTTAAGGAGCCAAAAATTGGGAAAATGGTGGCATTTTACTTTTTGAAAAAAAAAAAAAACAAGATCAGCCCATGCTTTCAATAGCAACTACAAGGGTATGATGCACAGATGACCTGGCCGCTCTACGTTTATATAAAAAAAAAAACTAAAAAACTTTAAGACACAGTGTTCAGATGCTTAAATGCACAGTATTTTTACCAACGACAGGCACCACGCGTTGGTAACAGTTCATTGTGACTACAGTGCTACAAGATTTGACTCTTAGAATCACTTGTCTATTCATTTCACGCTTACCTTCTTCAGAATGTTTTTATGTTCCTCTTGAAGTTTCTCAGTGTGTTCTTCGTCCACCTGTTTATCGATGATCTTCATCTGCTCTGCCTCCTCTGCGGCTAACCTCATTTCCAGGGCCTCCATCTCCTGCCGTTGCCTGGCTTCGACCTCCTCTACGTCGTCGTTGGGTCCCAACTGGAGATGTGAAGAGATGTGAATGAGGCGTCAATATTCGAAAATATCTTCATAATCCAAGTTTGTTTGACAAAAATGGTAAAACTAAAAGAAAGGCATAGCTTATCAAAACAATGTAAAAAAAACTGCAAAAGGTAAAAATCGAGTTATGAGGTTAATATGGAATACACAGTGACCTAAATACCATTCTAACTTTGTGCGGGAATATCATTAATGCTATCGAAATGTTTTCTTTTTCAAATAAAACGCTGACTCACAAATAACAAAGGTGATCAACTGTTTACAGTAAATGAGAAGATGAGTGAAATTGAAGCAGAGGATAAGAAAAGACTATTAGTGGAAAAAAATGTAAACCACAAAAAGGGCACAACATCACAACAGGTTGAAGTTAGGGTGCAAACACGCTGTACCACGCCAAGTTGAAATGAGTGCCAAGTCCAAATGGTGATTCACATTATGTTGAAGGATAACGTGCACCTAGGAAGGAAAACACCATGTCAGGTTGAAGTTAGCGTGCAAACACACATAGACACAGCATCGGGTCAGGTTGAAGATAGTGCACAAGTTCACACGGTGCTTCGCATCACGTTGAAAACAAACTTGAACCTAGACGAGACATCAGATCAGGTTAGAAACAGTAGGCAAAAACACACACGCATGAACCTTCAGCAGAAATGACGACAATGTCACCACAGTTTGAAGTTAGTGTCCAAAGAATCACACAAAGTTCCACGTCAGGTTGGTGGTGGTGGTGGTGCAAACACAAAACGTCAAACAAACTCTACCTTCTTGCTACGAGACTTTCTGTTCTTGAGGTTTGGTCTCGCTTTCTTTGCAAAGCTGAGATCAAAATCTTTGTTTTCAGCATCACCAACCATCTCCATCTCAGGCTGATATTTGAAAAATTGGGAAGTTGCAAAAAAAATGATGACTGTAAAGGATGCAGATGAAAATAAATAGTTCTACCAAGAAAAAGCTGTTGGAGCAATTTTTTTGGAAATCGTATGTTGTCCCACATGTAGAAAGATTTTAAATCAACCCTTTGAAAACCAGCATCAAAATGAAAAACAAAAAGAAAGCTGGAAAAGCTTTATCTTTTTTTCTGAAAAATGTGTAGACGTTCATTTTCATGAGTTCAAATCTCACGACTTCAATTTGCTCTAATCAAATTTTCACGGTATTCTCCTTCATCACTTCTGATGTCTCTCGAAAAGATATAAAAATTTTCTAATGCCGTTCACTGTCCTCACTGTACTGAAATATCTCACAAAATTGGGAAAATTTAATGATTTTGGTCAAATATTTGTAACGACCAGAAGTGCTACTCTGGTGCTGGGAATAAATCAGCTGAGATATAGTCTGAGATACAGTTCCAACAAATTCTGCTTGTGCCTCTTTATTGGTAAAGTTCCTTTTTATTGGTATCACAATCATTCTTGAGAACTAAGTGGAAGAAATCCTGCATCATAAAACCCTCGTTGGGAACACAAAGACTGCAAAAACGGGAAAACAGCATTTGCGAGATCTACTTCACACAAATTTTTAGACTAGCCCTGAATTACTAAGCCCCAGCTTCCAAATCATTATTTCATGACTAGGAAAGCTCCCATTGGAAAAATGATTATGTTTAAATGAAAGTATGGTTAAAAATATAATACAGTCCATTAACGTTTCTTGTTGTTGGTGAATTTCTTTAATAATAAAAGTTCATAATGGGGGAAATCCTGTTTGACACAAGAGGTCACTGTTTGGAAAAGTATTGCAAAAGGGAAAGTTGCATCATGTGGTCCGAACTGCAATATAGAAATAAAAATGCAACGGACACAACCCCTCGGGAGTCAACTTATCCTTTGGAATGGAAAGAAACAGTAGATGAAAGTATGGAGACATTTGATCTGTTTTAAAACTAATGGGTGTCTTAACACAGAGCATGAAAATTAGGGGCCCCAAATCAAAGTAGAGATTTTGAGCAGGGCTGCTTAAAAAAGTCCTTTGGTGGGTAGATATTTCTATTTTTTTTTTTCATGTCATGATTTGTTCATTAATTTACTTGTTGTTTTCCTACTGATAGATGTGCTCATTTTGAAGAAAACTCAAGATAACCTTCTATTTGCTAGATTTTGCTGTCCAGCCATTCATATTCGATGGGCCTTCCCACATTACGGAACTTTCTAAACAATGTCTACCGATCTGGAATATCACTCACAGCCTCCAATTCCTTGGCATGTTTGTCCTTGAGCTTGCGGATCTTCTTCCGCCTCTTGTCGGCCATCCGGGCCTTCATCGACTTGGTCAGGTCACTGTGACGCTTTTCCATCTTTTTCTTCAGAGCAGCTTCCATGTCAAACTGACCCTGCTTCATGTCATCCAAAGCCTCTCCTGGTAGGACGCCAGAATTAACGAGATCATCCTAAAAGAAAGAGGGAAAAATCGAGGTTATTTTGAGGGATCAGACAAATATGTGAATTATGAAGACCGAGGCAATCAGTTTGCGAGAGACTGCAGATCGAGGAGGAACCGTTTGAGGAGCCGGTTGGGGAGGAGCCAGTTCCATCTTTGGCTGCTCTACGTTGCAAACACTGCCCGATAGCAAATTGAATCCTGCCTCCCGAGTTTATTACACTCTTCCAATCCGAGACAGTTATTGATCATTATATGGTGGATAAATAACTACTAGTTGGAAGGTCTGGAATACAAAAGGAGCCAGGAATACCAGTAGTGGATTGGAAATCTAAGTATTGGTTTCTAATCTCTAAACCTAAATGTAAGAGAACTGGAAATACAAACTTATTTATGTTCATATCTTTCAGGTTTCTCCAATTGCTGATGAAACAAAATGCTCATTTTGGAAATTTTGAAAAAAAAAAATGGAAACAAATGGTAATTTTGCCTTCCTTGGTGAACTGCCAAATCCCCTGAGCAAAATGTCCTGTCAAACAGAACTACCGTTCAGCAGATCCATGCAGGGGTTTGCATGGCCTTCATGGAAGCAATGGCATTCTTAAATGATGGAAGCATACAACTGGAAAACCTTACCATAGCATTCGTGAGATTCTCTGACATCTTGACTTGCTGCTCTGCTCCGAGCCGTTTGTTCTGCTCTACGAGGGCGCTGGCTTTGCTCGATGCTGCCTCTGCAAAGAGGAGATCGAGGGCGATACCCTGCTCCAAGAGTGTGGCCAAGACATCAACTTCCTCATCTTCTTCCAAGGTGAGGCCGACCTCCTCCGCCTCTTGCTTGTGCTGACGTTTCATCGCCGCCTCTCGTTGATTCCTCCGCTGCGCCAGGCGATGGAGGAGGTCCTGCATCTGACGTTGCTTGCTGCCCTCTGTCTTTTCCAGTGCATCTGCAACATGTTTATCGTGATCTGCGAGCAACTTGTCGACTTCTTCCTGGGAGGAAGCCTTCTCCAATTTCTTGTTCAGCTCAGCTGAGAGGTCATCCAGTGCAGACATGCGTTGTCTTGCCTGTGAAAGAAAGGAACCAAAGAGAATTTTTATCGGCAGCGAACAAAACTTAACATGATGAGACGACAATCAAAGATAATTAGAATCCAAAATGAAGTCTAACCATGTTGCAAATCTACACCTAAAATGCACCCTTTGCAGCCACTATTATCAGTATTTACAACCAGTTGCAACCGCCAAACAAATGTGACTTCATGGCAGGCCGAGTGATTTTACCAAGATCTTTCATCTTGACTTCATTCACCATCACTATGCACTCATCCAACGTGAACGATGCTCAAAATTGCTTTCTCTCACTTGTGCATGTCAGCGTTTCTCGACGGTGATTGTCAAATGCCATATTTCGGTCCTTTGTGACCATATTTACAATGACCAAAGGCCTGTAGTCAAGGAAAAAGGCCCATGGAGCACTACCCCTGAAATTTTTTCACCCTCCATTAAATTAATTTTATGGGAAAAAAAACTTATAAATGTTATATCACATAAACCGCTGGGCCCACCCCCTATAATCTGATCCACAGCCATTGGATTGCAATAACATTTTACTCACATCTGCTTGCAAGAGATCTTCAATTTCTCTCTCTTCTTCTAACCGTAGCTCCTTGTCCAGTTGGACCCTCTCTTGGTTTTGACGGGCCAAGAATCTGTCGACGGCCGCGCCCTTCCCGGACACCACGCTCATCCCGGCACTCATGCTCTGGTTCCCCTGTTTCAGCATCTCCGGACTGATCGGAATCTTACCCGAGTTGAGTTTCTCCAGGAGCGCTTGGAGGGCCTCCATCAACTCATGTTCTCTTGATCTGCTTCCTGAAAATCGTCAATTACGGACGAGAAAAGGAGGTTTAAAAGAATCTCGTGCAAATCAAAATTAACAATACCAGAGCTGTGATTTTGTAGCCAAATCTTGAATCTGTTGTATTTCCAACATGTATTACTTTTGCAAGCATCCTTTCAACCAAAAGAAGGATGAGAAAACATGAAAATCCAGTAAAACTGAGCAAAAGCCGAACTCCATATGATCAAATCTATACGCTTTGTAAATTAAAACAAAACAAGGCCAGTTTTGTCTTACCTTCCCACCTTCCATGTTTGTTCACTAAATTTCCAAGGGGCTCATTGAGTTGATATTGACATCGAGTTTGTGAGAATTTTGAAGGGTGCAATCACGTGAATACTTTAATTAGCATAATAAGTCAGGTGTCACATCCAGTAGTTATGGAAACTGTCAAAATTTTTTAATGCTTTGACCATGATTTCCACTGACTGTGTGCATATGAGTGTAAAAAGTGGCAGGTCACAAATTTTTTGCAAAAACCGAATTCAGTTTTTATTCAGTATTCATGCACTAATGTCTCTTTGTACACAACACATGGGCATCTTCTTAGTCTGACCATTCATCATAAGTATTTCAAGGAAACTTGGCAGGTTTGGGAAGATTAAGCAATTTTCACACAACAAGTCAATGTGCCTCTTTAAATCCTGGCTTCTATGCTGAGTTGTCTTCAGCGCCAATACTGAATGGGACAGTATAGCAACTAATATAGAGACATAAAGAAAAAAAAAAAAAATTGTGTCCCACAATTTTTTCAACGGATTGCTGCCCTCATTTCTTTCATTAAAAGAAAATATGATGCAAGAAGAAGAAGATGCATTTGTCATTCAGGAATTTTTGTCCTAGCTTGTATAATGAGCAAAGACCATTTGTAAAAAAAAGAACCTTGGTATATTTACCATCACCAAAAATTTCTCATTTGTTTTCAAAGATGAAGTACAGCTATCAGACCTTCTGAGGGGAGAGCTCTCTTTTCCTGAAACTGAACTACTAGTCCCAAAGTAGGCTCTATACAACTAAAATCATTCAATGACCATCTATCCTTTTCCTTTGCGAATTGATTTCCATTTTTCTTCTTTACGTTCTTGACAGAAATCTGACAGAAACAAGATTGTGACATACCAGCAAAGTTGTACTGCCTGTTGGAAGTGACGTTGACGACGTTGGGCCCCTCTGAAGAGGCGCCCTGCAGCCCATCGCGGTCCAATCTCTGAAGCTGATGGATCTTGGCCGGGTCGAGGTTCACCAGGAGACTCTTGAGCCCCTCCGTCTGCTGGCTCATCCTCTCGTAGAACCCGAGGAGGTCCTCCTGCTGCTTGGCCAGCTGCTGGGAGAGGTACAACGTCTGATCTTCCAGCTTGTCGTAAAGGGTCCTGACGTTGAGGTCCTCCAGGAGTCCTGTCTCATTCTTGACCAGCCCTGCTACGGCGGGGACGGGGGAGTCCCCGACACCGCCGGCTTTGACAATATCTTCTCTGTAAAATGGAGAAGGAAATTTAAAAATAGATGATCAAATTTCATGTTCTGTCACTGTTCTCCCTCCAGCTGGATTTTACCAAATTTAACATGGAAATTTCTCCCGGGAGGCAAAATGGATCTTACATCAATTTGAACTTGTCCATCAGTGATCAAAAGACAGAAGTTATCCAATTATACATCTGATACTTATATTTCTCTTTAAAAACATATCATTAAAATCATTTCAATGTACATTTTTTTTCTTAAAATATTCATCACTTCCTAACACAAGATGAATAACACACATTTAAATGTGGCCAAACAACCCCACTGGTCCTTGAAAGTTATAAATCAATAAAAAAAAAATATAAAAAATTTGAAAATTTGTACTTCGAACTCTGCAGCAAGACAAAACTTGCATCCTGTGTCTCACCTGTCAAAATCTTGATACTGAAGGTAACCTGGTATCTTTGGTGGCGCACCTAAAGAACGGTATTTTGGCTTCCAGGCCTTCATGGGATAAATGCCTGCATATTTAGGCCTCCAAACTATCACTGCGATGACCAACAAGATCACGCAGGCAGCTAAGAAGGACAACATGCCTAATATGGAGGAAAGAAAACGGACCAAAAGTTATGAAACTGTCACATTGATTTCCAACTCTCGGACTCCCGATGACCAGTGAAAGTCTATTTCCCCAGACGTCTGAAAATTGTTTGAAATTTTGATATCTTTGCCAACAAAGGTGGACTGAGCGTGTTCTTTGATAATTTGTCTCACATGCCGATCACCACAAACAAAATCACAAAAATACATCTTTTACAACTTGATAATCTGGATCATTTTCACTGACTGAACAAATGGCAGTTCCTTCATGAAGTCAAAACAATCCCTGTGGTGACCTACGAATCGAGAGGATCATTAATCATGCCAGGTTATCTCACCGATAATCAGTCCCCAGTCCGGCTCCTCGTTTCCAGGTTCGTGCTTGGACACCTTCTGTCCGACGAGGTTGGCACTCGAGGACGGCTGGACTTTGAAGTTTTGGTCGTCGCAGGACACGCCCTCCTCCTGGACGGAGACGATCACCTCATACTCCACCTCCTGGGCGTCGGCGAAGACGTACTGCCCCGGTTCGACGAACACGTGGGCGAACGACGAGATGGAGACGTTGGTGCTCTCCACGTAGAACCTTAGATCTCTGAATTCGCTGTAGTCGAACGTCGGGTTCGTGTTGAAGAGGTGGTCCTTGACGTAGACGGGGTAGTGGCTGAGGCTGCGATTGGCTTCGTTGATGGAGACTCGGAAGATCATCATGTCTTCCAGCTCGAGGCAGAAGAGAGGATTGGGGATGCCGTTGAGGGCCTCGTCAGACGTGGCCAGCAGACGGCGACGGCTGAAGGTCGACGTGGTATTGGAGTCAGAGGTGGTGTAATCGCTGGTTGAGAAGATCGATTCGGTGGTCAACTGGATGGTGGTAGTACCTGATGGACAGAGCATTAAAGAGATAAAAGGTTAAGTTGCAGAAAGTTCCGTATTTCTTTGCTCATCTGCTAAACACAAGGCATCTCCAAGACAGATTTGAAACTCCCAATTTACATTCCTCTTTCACGGTGTTAATAAAGTTATGATTAAAACTTCTCCATAAATCATTTGCACCATGAATCCACTGTTTTAAGAAGAAACTATGCCTTAACTGAGCCATGACCAGACAATTCCCAGCCCCCGGCAGTAAATTGCTTTTGGACAAGCTCCTATGGACAATTCCCATTTCCCAATTCAAATTCAAGAACACAAACAAACCCTTGAACCCCGGCCTCACAAACAGCAAATTTCGTCTATTCTGTGACACATCGTGACGATGTACATCCCGTCGACAAGAACGAAATACAAACAAACCTGGATCCCCAAAACAGCAAATATCTTCTCTTCAGTCCCTGTAAAGATATCCTTTGATCCCAACTTTACAATGAACTACTTTGTTTTAAAAGATTACATTGTTAAACAGACAAAGGAAAATAAAATTGCAAAGTCACAGAGTTGGACAGGATTTCCTTTGACGAACACCAAAATTCGTTTGCACATGCTCTTGGGGGAGATAACAGACACAAACAGCAACCGATAGCATACAGTAAAACAGAGATAACAAGGAGAGGATGCAATTCCTCTCTGATTCTTTTTAAGGAGAGGAGGGTTTCACAGTGTTACATGTGGTGATTACCAAGGAGGACTCAACTCCTCTCTGTTTCTCTTTCTTTTTTTTAAGGAGGGGGAGGGTTTCACCGTCTCAGATGCGGTGATCAACTGCCGGTGCTCTTCCGAAAGGACTACTAAAACCATTTTCAAGTCCTTACCCAAGAGCAGAAACTCAACATCTGATGGGTCTGTGATGACGTGACCCACCGTTCCCGTCTCTTCGAAGGAACAAATCTCGATGTTTTTGCTGCCCGACGTATGGACGTTGGGACCGATTATGCTTGGCACAGCCTGCGGAGGAGGAGAAGAGAGAAAGCGATTGATGTAGTGGTAAATACAGGAAAGGTAGGAATTTTATTTAATCTGTAATATAATTCCTAACTAGAACTCTTATTTTAGATTTTTCTTACCTGTGTTGGTAGAGGATCTGGCAAAGATGTGGAACAAGGGAGTAACTTTATAGCTTCAACAAATCATGATCTTTTAAGACAGCAAACCATTTCTTAATTGCGTATATACAGGTTGGGTTTAAATCAAACATAGCAATGTAGATCAGGCACTTGACATTACTAAACATAGGGGAGTACCAATTTCAAGGAGGAGGGGGGGTTGTAAGAGGAAGGGGAAGGGCTAACATGGTTGACGTTTCTGTACCTCTTGACTGACTGGTGTACCGTCGCTCGACATAGTGGTGACCACCAGTTGTCCTGTCTCTGTGAGACCACCCTGGACAGTGGGCTGCGTGCTCTGACACTGGCTGTCGCAGAGTTCCTCGGGAAGAACAAACTGATTGCATTCACACCTAGACAGAGACAAATTGATGACATTCACAAGGAGAGAATGAGCAAATTGATTGCATTCACATCTATGAAAAGAACAACCTGACTGCATTCACATCTATACGGAGAAACAAGCTAACTGTATTAACATCTAGAGAATGGACAACATTGCATTCACCTTTAAAGAGAGGACAAACTGATTGCATTCACATTTTAAGGACAACATTCACATTTAGACAGAGAACAGATTGACTACAAGAACATCTAAAGAACATCTAAAGAACATCTAAAGAACATCTAAAGAACATCTAAAGAACATCTAAAGAACATCTAAAGAACATCTAAAGAACATCTAAAGAACAAATTGATTGCATTCAAATTCACAAGAGGAACAAATGGACTGAATTTACATCAAAAGAAAATATTTGATTGCATTCACATTTAGGTGAAGAACATATCTTCCAACATTCACATCAAGAAAGAGAACAGATTATTTTCACACCAAGAGAAATAACAAGTGGATTGCATTCAAATTTACAGAAAGAACAAACGGATGCATTCACACCGTAAGCAATACAAATGCCATAGAATGTCATGAATGTCATCTCGGACAGCTCTTTGATGAAACAAATCCCACTTTACGCCTACTCACATGGAGAAATGCAGTTAAAACTTATCATCCCTGATGTCAACTTCTCAGAGACGAGAATTGAAAAGTTTATAGATGCTTCAAATCTTTCTATTCAGAATTTCGGTGGCAGGGCAATAGAACTCACCGGCCAAGGTCGACATTGTAGGTGCCATCGTCGATCCCGCACGCCACGGTGCAGTCCTTGTCGGAGGGGTCTATGCAGAGCCTGGTGTTGGCATCACGAGCTTGATTCAGCTCGCAGCGGACGTCCACCAACGGCTGGCAATCTCCGTCGCTGTTGCCCTCGGACTCTGCCAGGTCTACCTCGTTGTAGAAGATGTAGCCCGACCAGCAGACGCAGGAACCGTCTGTGGTCTGGAAGGAACGGTACTTGCCAATGCAGGAGCAGGTGGCTTGTCCTGAGAAACAAAATGAAAGGTAAAGTGATGTGACGATTGAAAAGAGAAAAATCACTTCTGTTTGGCAAATGTTTTGAGGAAGTGAGTAAGACTTGTAGATTTAAACATCCATTTGCAGGGGAACTGTCAAAACTTGTGGGACACCGGTCTATCACCGTGATGTGATCAGTGTTAGACTCGATGTGGAAGAACGGGAAAAAAGCAAGACGGGTGGAGGGGGGCAAAAGGGAAGCAGAGAGGAGATTTTCAGAGCTAGAGGATATCACATCTTAATAAAAAATGCAAGATTGCATAAAATGTATTTGGTATTATTGACACCGTAAACACTTCTTTTTCTCTTGGTAGGAGCCTTTTTCACCTCCACTTCATACTTTCAGTCACTCTTTCACTTCACTTCCTAAGTTCAATTCCTCTTTAAAGTCAATGTGTACGAAGCAACCTCACCATGTTTAAAATTTCGAAATGGGACGAGGAAAACATTTGGAACTGAGGGGGACAATCGCTGCAAATGTCTGATGCAATTGACGACGATCGCACAAACTGAGACGATACCGTACCTTCGTTTGAAAGGGCGGAGCTGCCACACGGTCTGCACGCCCTCTGTCCAGTCTGGTCGTTGAAGGTGTTGACGGGACATGGCTGGCACTGGTCTGCCTGGACAGCCTTCTCCAGGTTGCCGTACTTCCCCGAGGGGCAGGGCTCGGGCCACGCCGATGACGCGGGACAGTAGAATCCAATTGGACAAGGATTCTGCTCAGGATCGCCGGTTCCTGATGTTGTGAGACAAATTTTTCAGGATTTAAACAACTTGCTCAGAAGGAATGATAAAAACATGAGCTACACTTTTGGTCTCTTCTGAAACTTTTGGTCTCTTTCTAAAACTTTCAAGCATAAAAATGTTGCAGAGTCTTTTTGGCTAGAAGTGAAAAAGCATCACAGATGCAGGGACAGACAATTTGTATCAAACTTATACGAAAACTTGTCAAAAATATGCAAAACAAGATAACAGAACTAAAGATAATGGGTTGAAACTTTACACAGAGAGCTGCAAATTATGTTTTCATACTTGTAATAACAAAACAGTTTTTCAGTTTTTGGTTACATTTTGAATCTGTTTCAAACTTCTACTGATTACCCAAACTTTCTTGTAAACATAATATTATCAGAAAGGCATTTAAAACAGCCTCCCCCACCCCTTGTTCTTTGTAAGTATAAAACAAACATCAGTGATGCTGGAAATCAGAATTTAATATTACAGATGATCATGTCGAGGTTTGACTGACACATGGAATATTTTCACTAAACATGGAAATAGAAATATAAACATTTGCTCTATTTTTATGAAAACTAGAATACCCAAGCTGACTGATAACAGGTGTTCAGAGTCCTGAACAAACATCTCCAACTTTTGAAATCAAAGGAAAAAGGCAAGCAGCAATACTTGATGAAGACAAATAAAATTCACATTTACCGTCATTCACTACAGTTTACATCATTACATCAGCGCTCACATCTTTTACAATCCATGTTCATTCATAGTTTTATAACTACGTGGTGCAATACAGTCTCTCACCTTCGGGGCAATAATATCCTTCGGGACAAGGAGAGCAAGTGTATCGCTCCGTGTGGTTGCCGTAGGTGCCAGCAGGACAGATGCTGCAGGAATCGTCTTCACTGTACCGGAGTTCTGGATGGTCCACTGCCTTGTAACCGAGGGGACACGCAGAGGGGACTTCGCTACCCTCTGGACAGTACTTCGGGTAGAAACATCTGAGAGCAAAAAGTGGCACGGTGGAACGCAGCCGATACCAATACAGATTTGTCAGAATGTTACATAGTGAGGACGGACGATGACCAACTATGAGCTGATGAGCTACCTCATGGAATAGGTCTAAAATATTTGGACATTGTCTCTGAGGGAAATATTTACAGGGTACATTTACAGGGATACATTTACAGGGTACATTTTGCCAGTGATACTATGCAAAGGATCTACCAGTGAGCAGAGGTGATGCTGTGATCTTCTATTGATGTGATTTACTTGACATCAGTCTGGAATATGGCGGACCAGATTTCAAATGTATACCCTTCATGTTCGCCAACCTCAAACACAGGTGAGTAGACACCAGAAGTGAAATGAATAGAATGAATAGCTTCCACTGAATAGGATTAGCAGTTGTCTATTCAAGTCAGTTTGAATTTGGCTTACATAAAGTATACATCCATTTCAGCACTGTAAACACTCAAAAGTCACTGCCATGCAGTGAGCAGAGGTGTGATGTCATTAACAGAAGTGTTAATTTCTCTACAGAGTAGCTATTGACCTACGGTGTAAGATAAAGATTTCAATCCAGTCTTGTAAAGGTTGGAAAAAAATACCTAAATTTTTTTCCATGCCTTACCTGGTGTAAGAGCTGGACCCAAGAGGACAGTAATATCCACCGGGGCAAATGGGGGGCACGCCCGTGGTACCTTCGCAGTAATGCCCCGGTCTGCACGTAACCTCGACGGAGGCACCTAGTGGGAAAAGAGAGAATTTGGGGAATATGTTAAGAGGATGACAAACCTAAATTTGAAAGGAGCCTGATTAAAAGCATTGCACGTTTCACTTTGCCTTTTTGGTCCGTATATCTACAATGAGTAAAATGAGAAATGAAGAATGTCATTTAACAGTCTGATGTCAATGTCTACGGCAGGCGTTACATGCAACAATACGAAAAACAGGACACTTTTTGTCGGCGGTGCAGATCGTTAAAGTGACAAGCTGAGATTTCCCTGAAAAACTCGGTTGATCAAATGGAAACAGAGCTTGTGGAGACACTGCTTACTGACTGACTTAATTTCCCGCTCCAATAACCTCCGCCTATCTTGAGCCGTTTCTTCGTCAGTCAAAAGACACAGAATTTACCAAAGACCCTGTTCATTGATAACCCATTGTTATTCAGTTGACAAACTTGTCCTTTTTTTCCACAAAATTGTGATTTTTGGTGGATTAGCACAATTTTTCACTCAAAAACTGACTTTACCACTAAAGAAGCTTTCTTATTGAATTATTACACATTGCACTTGACATAAATGTCCTTTTAGGTCTTAAGAAAGTAGCTATATATTTAATTAAATATGAAATATCTGCAAATGTTAAAAAATATCGAGCATCATTTTGTACCTTCTGGGCATTCATAGGTTGGATCACAGGGGATGCCGTAGACGTTTATCGTATCGTTGGGACAAAAGTAACCAGGATCACATAGAGGGCAGTCTTCGTTGCTGACCCTGCCCTCCGTTGGGGACATCCGTCCGCCGGTACACGGTTCTGGGTATGTGGTGGCCTCTTCGCAATAGTGGCCCGTGGGGCATGGGAAGGAAGTGGAGTTGGTCATGCCTGAATTTACATATGAAAAGGAAACATTAGGTTTGAATTTTCAGTAGACAGTTTTCTTGGAAAAAGTTTCTTATTTGTCAAATCACAACATTCTTGAAACTAGTAAATTTCTTCCAAGTACGAACATGTCATGTCGATGTACCTTTTTTTTTTTCCTAATGTTTTTGCCAGTTGAAAAAAGTATGAAATGATTTTGCATTCAAAGTAAAGAAAGTCGTAACTCTGTTTACTTTTACATGAAGGGGTTGACAAAACTGAACGACGTGATCAGTGTGCGGGATACGCTGAGGTCCGCAACCTCCGACTCCGTACTAATTGCTCTCGGTGGCGTGAATATGTTTCTGCATGTATGAGTGACTTAGGAGTTTACAAGAGAACGAGGAATTTAACTACACCACTGAACATGTTTGACTTCGGACCACCTTTCATCGCTGGGAGTGTTCTCGTTCTTGTTTGCTGCTGTCATGCCACTACTTTATAGCCAGCTGCATAATCGACCACTGATCTACATCAATTTTCCCCGACCACAATCGCTATTGTAATGACTTCAGGCTGGATTTAACTAATTTGACCCAACTATGTCACCAAATAGTCAAATGCAAAGGGAAAAAAAAGAGAACTAAGATGTTGTCAAAATGACACCATCATAAAAACAAATGTTAATGACAACTGCAGACCTGTTTGGTTGCAATAGTATCCCGGTAGACAATTAAAACAATCTTCGGCACTGGCAGCTCCTACCACGTCTCTGTAGTGATAGAGGGGGCACTCAATCGGAGCCAGTCCCTCCAGACAGTAGTGGCCGAGAGGACAGTCGTAGAGATATGGATCACCTGATGGGTCAAAGGTTAAATAATCAGGCACCTTCAGGAGGTTCTTCAGAAATTCATTCAGCGGGAAAAAAATCTTTTCATTCAACAGATTCCTACTCGGCTGCTTCGTAGTTTGTACATATGGTCAGTCATGAGAAAAATGCCCTTAGATTACCAATCACCTTTTAACATTGCTGTTTTGTGAAAACTGCTCTCTCATAATTTTATCTGTCATTACTGTACAGAGTGCTTTGAGGGGCCCTGCTGAACTTGTGATCTATTACAGTCCATTCCCTATTGTTATTTAAATGTGGTCAGTCATCACACATTGGTCATGAAACGTGTCCAATTGGCACAAAACATGTTTATTCAGTAGATGACATCATTTGGATACACATGTACATTGCAGTCTTGAAATCACGCAATCATATCGTGTAAGATTTTAATATTATATATCCTCAGGGGAAGCATGATGTCATATCTTTAAAACATCCGTGACTCGACAATTCTGCAGTAGTCACAGTTAATATTTCACTGACATCTGACCTAAACTATATTTAGCCAGAGGGATGGAGACATCATCGGTCTCAATACTATGAAATACATGAATATTCATGACCATTTACCTTCCAAGCAGTAGAACCCTGCTGGACAAGGCATGCAGTCGTCTTCCACACTTCCAAACTGAACACCACGGTAGGTGTTATTGGCACACGGTACGGGGTCTACGGTGCCCTCGGGACAGTAGTGGGCCGCGGGACACGGCCCGGCGCAGGTGGCGTTGGGGTCACACTGGTTCTGATCAAAATTGAAGTCCGGGAAGTTCCCGTCGGGGGTGTACAGGTGGCTCGAACTGAGACAGAAGTACCCCTCAGCACAGTCACCCTGGATCTCCCCACCCCTGAAAAACACATCACAAAAAAATAAAAACAGTTACAGACAGTCAGACTCAGGACAAACCATTAGAACACTCAATCTACTTTTAGTCAATAAGCCCTCGGCCATTCACTCAGCAGGGTGAGAAAAACCAGCTTAAGAGTGAATGATAAAGCCGTTGATCCACCAGCAACTGCCTGTGCTCTCAACTGGAGTGAAATAGTAGGTTTTTATTTAAAGAGAGCTGGTGGCAAAATGTAAAATCACAAACACAGAAAAATAAAAGTGCTTCCAACTTTATTTCACTACAGTACCTCTCTGGCAATATCTTCATGCTTAGAATAATGACAGTTTTGATCTTCAAAAGTATCATATGTTCTGTAACATTAACCGTCAAACTCAAAATTCATCAACACTGAAAAAAAAGAAGAAAAACAAAAAAAAACAAGGGAGCCAAAAGGAGACTTCTCAGCCTCAATCGCTCAATCGTCGCTTTACCTGCAGAACTTTCCAGAGACACAGGGCAGGCACTCGTACTCCGATTTCAGACCTGTGTCGTTGGCGTAGGTGAAGGTGCCATTGGGACATGAGATTGGGTACCTTGTTGCTATGGAAATAAAATAAGAACAAGAGAGACACATTTAGCTAATTTCACAGAAAGCGTTGCACTGTTTTGTCAGATAACACTTGAAAAGAATCTGCCAGAGGTTACTTAATAAAACAGAAGAAAAATATACGACAGAAATGAGCAGGCATTAATAGCATAGAGAGCTATGTCTGCAACACATAACAAAATGCAAATGGACAACTTTGGCACAAAAAAGATTTGATCAAGTGTAAAAATTACATAACAGAAACACCCCAGAATAAAAGTGTTACCCTTCAGTCAATGTGTAGTTAGCTCATAAAATGGTTGAGATGTGCTATATTTAAGTGAACATTGAGGCCCATGAGTGAAACACGTACCACAAAAGGTGACGGGCAAACGTTTGGAAGGAAGAAACCACTTGATCAAGTCTAGACATGACCTCACAGATACACCAAACCTACTGATAATCTAATATTTCTCATCAATGGATGCAGTGATATATTTTTAGATGTACTTCAACTTAGACAAAAGTTTCCACATGATGTCAGTTTAACTCAACCTCTCTTCTATGCCAGCCACTTTGACAGTAAACCCTCCGATACTGGCCTTGCCCGTCTCCTGGACCTATGGCAGTTATGAGATGTTGAACATATCACTTA
This sequence comes from Stichopus chloronotus, assembly GCA_021234535.1. Taxonomy (NCBI): domain Eukaryota; kingdom Metazoa; phylum Echinodermata; class Holothuroidea; order Aspidochirotida; family Stichopodidae; genus Stichopus; species Stichopus chloronotus. The sequence goes on from CM037842.1 coordinate 15,577,008, forward strand.
ATATACTCACCTTCAGGACAGTAATGGTAGGCAGGGCAAGGCTTTGGGTCCGGTTCCAGGGAACTCTGACAGTAGTATCCTGCCTGGCAAGGGATGCAATTTGAGCGTCCTTCGTTGGGCTGGTAGTAGCCGACCTCGCAGGGCACCGGGGCCGGCGAGCCCACTGGACAGTAGTGGCCTACGGGACATTTGTAATTGAGCGGCGCCGGTGTCGTTACCGTGGCATTGCCCGGACAGTAAAATCCTGCGTAGCACTCGTCGGTGGCGTTGACCTGTCCTGATATGTTACAGAAGAAGCCACTGGGACAAGGGTCACACTCATCTAATGATGCTGCCCCTATATATCACACGGAAAAAGAAAAAAAGAGGCTTGGTAACAACAACAACAACACTAGATAACGAATGTCAAACAACAAAGACCGACATGTCGGTTGCAAACACGAAACATACTTGCAGCAAATTGCACTGATGGTAGTACAATTGAAGACAGTGGCATGGAAATATTTAAGGAGTGCAACGTAGATGAGAATATAAGCAGTAGACTGTGTAGATAAAACAGCTTCCATTGAACACAGTAAACAAATCATACCATGACAGTTCCAAACTGTCAACCAACAGTAGTCAAAACAAAACAGTATTAAGATGAATAATCAAATGACACAAAGCAAGAATCGGTCGCCATTTGATATTTACAAATTAAAAGACCTTTAAATATGAAATGTGACTTCATTCTCAAGAACTTTGCATTAAAGCCAGTAAGAGGACATTCAACAATGTCTTTATCCACTTTGGTTGTCACACATCACAAAAACTATTCTACATTTTCCCACCTTCATTCTGTTGTGGTGTAGAGGGAGACGAGGAGGCAGGGTCAGGGGCATTAATGCTTAAATTTTCTGTAATATACCTGCATTGCTTCTGATGGTTCCTGGTGGACACTGCTCGGGGGCCGGCGTGCCTTCCACGCAGTAGTGGCCCGGTGGACAAAGACCATTTTCTGGAAACTCGACACTGCTGGAGGGTACCTTGTTGTCTGCTCCACCTTCACAATAATACCCTGCTTGGCAGTACCCTAAATGTGAAAAAATATCAGGTAGAGGCTTACTGTGTTAACACTATTATCCACCAATTAAACATCGGGCCACCTTTTGAGGCCTGAAATGATAGTAGATACATGGAGCATGGAAGAGCTTTCTTATCAAGTCTTTACAAATTTGCGGATAACCATGGATGAAGATGGGCTGCCTGCCTCTTCCGTTGACAAAAAAAAAACCCTCGGAAAACAATACATAACCAAATACACAAATGATACAATGGTATACTAAGAAGTATGATTACAAGGTCTGAGAAACATATTGTGTATCGTCACGTTGAACCAACCTGACGGATAGCTGTTGCCATAGCCCTCACAGTATTGTCCCGAGGGGCAGTACGCACATTCCTCCTCGGCACTGATACCGGTTACATTGTTGAATGTACCAGGAGGACATGGAAGTGGGACGGACTCATCAAATGGACAGTAGTAGCCTGCAGGGGTCAAAATGAATAAAAAAGGTTTCAATCACATAATTCACATTGCTGAAATACTTTAAGGACGTGGTTGCAACACACAATAAGCTGCTTATCATAATGAAAGTTACAAAGGTTTGTTTCAAGAATTTTCATAGGAAAACGTCCGTTTGTCTTGATCAACCATGTGAAGACATAAAGTGATTCTATGTCTGTTTACAGAGACTTCACTTGTAAAATCTACTCAACCCAGAAGGTCACAGAAGTTTCTTGATAGCATTCACACAGGGGAGAGAAATGAGAGACTGTGTGTTGTACAAACCAGGAAAGGTTTGGAGATGCAACAACCAAGGCCAAGCAACTTACAAAAAGACTTATCAAAGTGTTAAAAGGTGATGAGGTTGGGTCCAAGGCTGGCTACCTTGATTACGACGTACAAAAAGGATACATTGTACCACATGATCTCCAAGACTGTAAGTACACAGAGCCTGTTGAACACACTCTTTGACTAACACAGTGCGCTTCTCATACTGACAGCCATTAATGCAGTCACAATACTGTAAGGGGTGCCACATAAGACCAAGTTAAATACGATAGCAATGCGATGCAGCCCATGAAAACCAGCCGGTGTGACTATTGCAGTACAAGTCTTGGCTTGAGGCAACCGGATGACTCTTTGACCGACTCAAAAAAACTAATCTTAAGAGACTTGCGGGCAAGTGGTGCAGTGATGACATTCAAGGACATATGAGACCAGGTTAAATATCAGAAGGATGCAATCTAGCAGAAAACCTCACGCATTTCACGGTATCGCATACTCTCGTCATTGCAAAACAACTCGAAAAACTGGTCTCACCAGATCTGCATTCGAGCGGTGCAGTCATGTTGGTGTACGGGCACATAAGTCCCGCTGGACAGGTGGTGCAGTTTGCCTGTCCGGCGTCCGGCTGATAAGTTCCGATCGGACAGCCGATCTCCGTCACGGCGCCCGAGGGGCAGTAGTAGCCTGCTGGACATGGATACCCCATGCCACTACTGGCCTCCGGGGAAGGCGTGGTGCTACCTCCGGTGCAGATGTACCTGCGGGGAAGAACAAATACACAAGCAAATACTTGTAGAAGTTCTGCAACATGTACAGTAGCTGCTAAAGGTCACAAAGTTTTTTTTTCTGGTCCAACATGCAGGCGAAGGTACTATTTACAGATAAAGGTCATGCTGACCAGCAGGAAAACAATGTGTCACAAGAAAATATATAATTTGTCTTAATGAGCCTGTGGCTGTTACAACAGAAAGACTCCCTAGAGACCTGTTCTTGACTGAGAGTTGTATGGCACAAAAATAGCCTGTGAAAGTTTTCTTTATCATGAATATGCAAGAAAAATGTGTTTAGAGGCATGTGCATACAGATATCTTTTAAGTTAGTTCGGTCTTGAAAGACAAAATCTAATTAATACCGAGACCATCGTCCTGCTCTTTAAGCATTAACTTAGAACTTCAAGGATCAAAATCACGTAGAATTGAATACCCGGCACTGCATCTTGGAGCTTCGTTGACTTTCACGAATCCCTGGAGGTTGCAGTATCGTCCCGGAGGACAGGGCTCACAGTCCATCTCATCGGTCACCCTGGTGTTGGTGGAAAAGGCACCCGCCGGGCAGGGCTCAGGATAAGCCGTGCCGTTGGTGCAGTAGTAACCCACCGGGCAGACGTTATTACCGGTGAATGAACTATTGTCTGGATCAACCTGCATGAGGGAACCAGAAAGGGGGGTTAAATATTGTTAACTGAATGTTCATGAGATGGTTATGTTCATGTTATACATACTCCAGTCAAACAGTGATTTGTTAAACATCAACACCTAGCAAAGAGCAATTTTAATTGCTTTATTTTTAGCTGTTCTTCAAGGGGCAAGCAGCATTGGCAACTTGATGACGGCATCCAATAAAAAAACCCCAAAATAACAGCTTTCACGGGTTGACGTTCAAAGTATATAGAACGTAAGGAGACAGAGTAAATGATGACTTGAATGAGCTCACAGGTACGAGGAAATTAGGTGCAAAACGTAGAGGATATTGTCTGTTTGAAATAAAATCACACTTTCAAATAATGACCAAGTACAGTATGTGTACTTCAAAGATCTTACCCTAATCATGGTCTCCATTTTAAATGGGGGGAGCTTGATAAAAATAAATTGGTATCGGACAGATATCAAGACACAATTAGGAGAAAAAAAAATCGACTGGCATGGATGATTGTGAAACATTTTCTGATAAGATAGGACTCATTCGCTGCAAAGGGAACCTCGTGGTTACCACTTTCTGTCTACTTTGAGTACACTGGAAAGTACACTGAGCACAGGAAGCAAACGGAAACTACCATATCAATCATAGGGGTGTCTCAATACCAGTCACTGTCATATGGCTTCTTGTGACCGCACAATAACACACAGGTCTTTGAAAATAAAGAGATCATATATCACACTGACTGACCATGTCATCATAAGGTGTTGGGCTGGATGCACCCCCGGTGCAATAGTAACCGGCGTAACATTCATCTGTCGGCGAGGTCAGCCCAGGTGACTCACAGTAGTAACCGGCCGTGCACTCCACACAGTCGGACAGCTCTTCGTAACCACCGACGTCACCGAACGTCCCCGGGGGACAGGGATTTGACTCCGCAGCTCCGGTGCCGTCTGGACAGTAGTAACCAGCTGGACATGACGTGGGAGTGACAACTGGTCCAGCTGTGTGGTAGAAAACAAGACTGTGAAGAGAGAAATCTCACGCCGGGAAACAGCTGTAGCGAAAGCTCAATTGAAATGTTTATCCAGCAAAGAGGAAGGGGTGAATATAAATTCCAATTGAGCACATACACATACATTCAACGTATACTACGTAGGAATATGTCAGAATGAGGACAAGAGTAAGTCATAAGTAGAGTATGGCATAATCCAAATCAAATTATAACTGCCAACATCCTGTTGACGGCTCCCATTAACCTAATGAAGACGGAGAGGACAAAGGAAGAGGTACTCACATTCTGTCGGATCGCAGTAATAGCCGGCAGGACACGTTTCGCAGCTCTCCTGCCCGCTCTGCCAGTTGTAGGTCCCGTTCTCGCAGACGATGGGCTCCCACGCCCCGGACGGACAGAAGTGCCCCTCTGGACACTGGAGGCCCACTGGGTCCTTCGATGTCTGGCCCCCAGGACAGTAGTAACCTGGATCGCAATCGTCATCGGGGGCACTGTTTCCTACTCCTGGAGTAAGAGAGAGAAGTTGAGCAAGGAAAGTTTGAACAGAGATACAAGGAAAGAAGAAATAGATGAAATAAATGATAGACAAGCAAACCTCCGTGAAGGTGCAAACCTGCTTTGATATTGATCAAATCCAATCAATGGATTTCATTTTTTAACTTTTCCTCTCGCTTGAGAAATGCCACTTTGCTGCATATTTATCCAAAACAGCAAACCAACACATGGATTGGTCAGCCTTAACAAATGCCCATAGCTTGTTGCAAGTGCATCTACCCAGTGGCTCTAGGAGGTCCATGATTATCTGATGTGAAATCTATCAGTCAGTACATCCATACCTTCACAGTATTTTCCCGCGGTGCAGTTGAGGCAGTCAGAGAATTCTTCGTTACCCTCCGTTCCACTGTACGTGCCCGCCGGGCAGGAATAAGGTACCCCCGTGCCCTCGGGGCAGAAGTAACCGGAGGGGCAAATATACTGGTCAGGCACAGATGAGGTGTGGTTGCAATAGTAACCAGCAGAACAGTTACCTGTCACAAAAGAAAGGAAAAACACAGAAAATTTGTTTGGCAAAAAATTATTTCTAATGTAAGGAAGCGCATGAAGATAAGATTAGATGTGACAGTGTGATTCATAGCTTGCATGCTTGTTATCAATTAAAATGGTTTGTAAATCAATTAGCAGCAGTAATTTAGATGAAAGTTTGTGGTTTGGTGGTAAATGCTAAACAGAACCATCAAGACAAAAGCGAATGGTCTCACCTGTGGGTTGAGCCAAGCCGGGTGTCTCACAGTACATGCCACCGGGGCAATTGTGAGGAGCAGCCGAACCGTTGGGGCAGAAGTACCCCGGCGAACACAATCCACCGGTGCTCATGTCGAAGGTCGGACAAACGCAGTCAAACAGGGGATGGCAGGTGTCATTCGGGTATATGGTGCTGTATAAAAGGGTAGAAGTTTGAAGTGACACAAGTACCCTACCCAATCAAGGGTCAACCAAGACACCAGGCCCTCGCCCCTCCATCAACCACACCATACAGGCAACCAATACCAGAGATATTTGAGGGTTTTCACATATGAATAATTATATCCCAAAGAAGAAGAAGAGCAAATTGGACTACGACTGAAATAAAAAGAAAACAAAGTTATTACACAAACATTCAGCCTTCCCTTTGACATAACTAATAAATCAGTCATTTCTTTCCACCGTCCCATCTGTATCAAAGACCTTTCATTCAAGTAGAGGTCAAAAAAATTAGTAACAAGAAACATCTGGCTTTACTTATTTGTCAGAGAGACCAAAAACGAAGTGAAAAACTGGTCGAATTTGTGAGATACGTCATGACTGAACTCTACCTGGGAGTCGGCGTAGAGACCACGACGCCGACGTCAAAGGGCCTGTTCGACGCAGATCCGCCGGTGCAGTAGAACCCTTCATCACACCAGCCCGAAGGAAAGGTGAGACTGCTGCCCTCACAGTACTGACCAGGCGGGCAGTGGGGGCATCCTGCAGTCTCGTTTACTTGATCTAGGAGGAAAAAAATATGGGGAGAAAGATCAGGATGAAAATTTGGGGTGAAAAGGAATCATTTAGAAATGTGAGGGAAAGATAAAGAAGAAAAGAATCCTTCATAAGGCTAGAATTGCAGTTTTTTTAGCTGAATTTAAAAATACTTTTGTAACCAGGCATTCAGGTACTACGGGGGTCCATCAAGCATGTGCTCTTAAAGAAACCCGATGCAGTGTGCACAAGCCAAGCATAACACCGTACAAGATACACTTCTCCGTGTGCAACAGATTTCACGGTTTGTTTCTTGTACAATGGATGTAATAGTTCATGGCAAGATGTGGAATGACTCACAACCAATAACTCAGCGTTTTCCCACAAATTTGGGCTAAATGAACCTACTTGACTTTAGCAGCATATTGAGGAAATGAAACTATATGCTTCAAGCTTAACCCAGAGAACTTCACTATAAGTTCATGTAGGAAAATACCGAATGTAACTACAAAAGTCCATTTATGAATATCAGCAAATTTCAGGTTAACTTACAGAAACTGCATCACATAAATGTAGTGAGTAGATAAAAAAAAATGCCATAAAACGAAATGACAGGTTTAGAATCTCGTGAAATATTTGTACAAGAACCTTTAAAATATAACAGAGAAACCAAATTGATATTGTAACTATTGATAATGACTGAGATGAAAGTCAAACCATAACCAGTTGGTAACAATCGTCACAACTAGATGAACTGTTAAGAAGAACGAAAAAACTCACTGGTGTCTCCATTGTATGTTCCGATTGGACAAGGGAACTGGTCGGCGTACTCCGATCCTTCAAGGCAGTAATGTCCCGTAGGGCAGTCTTCCGGTACGATGGTGGCATTCTCGCAAAATTTACCTTCGATGAAAGCAAGCATGACAAGGCATCACAAAAGAAAAAATGGTTCAAACTGTTTATTGCGTGATTGTTGACTGCTTATTCTTTTGAAAATACACTGAGAATAAAAATGTAGGCTTAGATTAATTGTATACAGTATACAACAATGCAATGACATGTAGCAAATAAATGTAAGCTGATTGGTGTGTTTCAATTCCCCTTTTTTTTGGTCATATCTGAGTATTGAACAGCCAGAAAATGAAAACAGTATATTTCAGCCGAGTTACATGTAAATTTGTTTCATGAAGCAACGTAAACACTGCATCCTTTTTTCAGTTTCCTCCTAATATGTAATGATACTAAATTATTTTTTGTTTGGACACTGGGCATCTGTTTCTTGAACAACTCAGGGAGATGAAGCATATGCTGACAAACTGTTCCACAGGGGACCATTCGATATTCCCTAGGCCAATTGTTCCCAGGGTTCGATGTTCCCAGGAATGTTACTGCAATTCACACATCGAACCCTGGGAACATTGAACCCTGGTAACATTGAACCCTGGGAACACTGAAACCACGTAAACACTGAACCTTGGGAACATTAACATCATCCTGTTTGATACATGCTACACATGAATGCCCTGCATTGTGCATACTGCAAAATATATTCATCCCGGTGAAGGGGCGGGAAACAATGACGACAAAATGGGCTGACTAAGGAGACAGATTTACAGACAGAAGGATAGGTTTACAATAGATGGATAGACAAACAGACAGACAAACAGAAGGCAGCACATATTAAAAACTTTGTAAACAAAGATTACTAAGTCTTTACAATCCAATATCTTTTCTCTGTTAATGATCATGATTTCTATTCCACTCTCTTTCTTCTTTACCTGCAGGACAGATTTCACAAGCTTCCATTTGATACCAGCGAGCATACCACCCTGGAGGGCAGGGGGTGGGCACCGGGGACCCGACGGGGCACTCGTGTCCCGGTGGACAGATCCCGCCGGTACCGGTGTTGTCGGTTCCATTTGGCGCTCGGACGTTACACCCTTGAAACAAAAAAATTAAGAAAGTTGATGAGATCACTTCTTCAAATTATTCATTTTGACAGGATGGGAATAAAGACCATTAACTGTTGTGAACCTTTTTAATCAATTTTATATCATTTTATTTAGAGAGTATCATATTTCTTGTGATTTCCTCTATGACTCACTGAAAACCCAGTAAGGTAAAATGATTTCTCAACCTACAAGTTGACATTTTACATACTGAAACACCACCTTTAGCAAGTAAATTCACTGATAACGGTGCTGACAAAGGTAACATGTTAGTAATCTAGAACACCGGTGGCAACAGGGGCCACACTGTGTGGGCATTTCATGAACAGTTTCTTAAAGTGTATGTTACAACATATTGATTATGAACTTAAATGTATACACATATTTAAAAGGCGCCAACACATTGAGAACATTCAGCGCTTAGTTGTGTTAATGCAAAAGGATACACAAAAAAAAGAAACATTATTCTGACTCAATTTTGTGAGTGAAGAAATAAGAAATTCTGGGAGTGGACTTGTTGAGGAGATTGGCTCCCAAGGGGAAAAGCTACAATACCAAAGATGGGTCAACCCAATCGTTTCTCGTGTATGCAATTGAGACTGCAGTGGAGATTGTGAGAAGAATCACACATTTGAATGGTAAGGCCATCTTTATTAACATATATACTTCCACATTTTAAGGAGAAAAGCATCGATGAAACATGAAGCAGTTGGCCACCAAATTGGACTGATGTTTCAATGCAGACGAGGTTGGGAATTCCAAAAGCACTCGACGACGATTTTCAACATACTTTTGATGGTGCTAGCTAAGTGTTTATTTGGACTTACCAACAGTGCAATAGTGTCCGGCGTCACACTGTCCAGTGACTGCGTCCATGCCTGGGGTTTCGCAGTAGTCGCCTCCACTGCACTGTGTGCAATCGTCAATGGAGTTCAACCCTTCTGTAGGACCAAAGGTACCTGAGGAAGAAAACACAGACATTTGTTTAATTTTTCTCAGAAAGATTTAAACATTCCTGCTGAACATTATTAAGACACGATTAACAAGTTTGAAAATGTGGTTTCTAGCTTCAGAGACACTTCAGACAAACATAAAACACAGGATAAATGAAACCGGCAAAGCAATGGACAAATATCAAACTTTGAGCCATCCTTCGTGTAAAGGGAATAGACCTAAGGTCAGCAAAACCCTTTGCGATTATTTCATCACCTCAGCTTTCAGAGAAAACATGAAATATGTAGTAAAATCCTACCGGCAGGGCAAGGTTGAACATCGTGACCGGTGCCCCGTGGACAGTAGAATCCAGTGGGACAGGGTACGGGGACGTCACCTCTGGTGCAATAGAATCCCTCCGGGCAGGTCAGGCACTCCGCCGCTCCAGTCTCATTCATGTAAGTCGCGTTGTTGCAGGGGAGAGGACGGTCGCTGCCGATGGGACAGTAATGGCCGATGGGACATATGTCACCTGTCACACCATCTGAACAAAGTGTTAAAGTGGTTATAAAACGATCTGTATTTACTGATAAATCTTTAAAAGAAAATAAAGGTGATGAAGGAAACGTTTGCCGAGCAGGGTTCGACACTCCTTCAATATCCAAAGCAGGGTTAAAACCATGTTTAAATTGCAGAGGAGGGTTCACACATTAATTAGTGCAACTTTGACTTGGTAGTTATTGGAACATTCCAAACAGTTTCCTTTTCTTGAGATGATGCATACCAATAAACTGCTACTAAAATACAGATTGTTCAAATCTAGCCTAGATTTAAAGGCATCACCTCAACTCTTTGACGTCATGTCAGAATACTATGGCTCGAAGGGTAAACGAATTTACTGTACATTAAACAAGTTCACGCAAACTTTATCTACGTTCCACGAACATATCACACTCCAAAATTACGAGGGATGCCTGGAATGGTTAAAGGCTTCTTGTCTCCATCTTGGGGTCCTTCCAGTTTCTATGTTGAACAATATTCCATCTGAGCCATGGAGACAAATTAAATTTTGCTCCAGCGAATAATTATTCAAATATTTGCAACTTGCATATAAATATTTACAAGTCAACATCAGATATGTGAACAAGGCAAGTATCCCAGGGCTTGACATTAATTTGGTTGAGCATCTACTCCACAGTTTAAGCCTTAATGGAGTCTATTACTTTTCACTTTCTCAGAATTTTTCTTTTCCTCATTCTAGATATGACACTTTACAAACTCCAGAGATATAAACAAACTTCACCTCTAAACAATGCCACAATGCACAAAAAAGAATGTTATACCAACCTCAGAAAAAAAAAATAATAGTCTCACCTTCTGGATTCGGAATGGAAGCGTTAGCAGAGCAGTAGAAACCAGGATTGCACTGCCCAGTGACATTATCCTGACCAGAATACTGACAGTAATAACCTGGGTCACAGCTCACGCAATCTGCTAGGTTGTCCTTTCCTTTGAAGAGAAAATAAGCAATACAAAACAGAAATTAAACATTACCGGGGGGGAAGTTGTGACATGAGATGCGGTGGTATTGGTTTTCAATAACTGGATGATAAAAGCATCTCCTCTGGTATGAACGTCCACAAGATTTCCGCGAGGTAGCTACAGGGGTATTTCAGGATGAAGATATTTACACTGATTACAATGAATTTCCAGAGGAGTGAGCAGAGGTATTTTAGCCTTCCCAGCATTACTGAGCTTTCCTTCGAAACAAGAATAAGAGATTTTGTGATACGATGCTCATCATGCATAGTACATCAACAAGACAAACGATTTCAGTACAGTGGACCGTTACCTTCATCTGGGTTGTAACTTCCCGGTGGACAGTCTAAGGGCACGGGGGTTCCTTCGGGGCAGTACTGTCCGACAGGGCACAGGTAACCCCACGAATTGTTGTTGAAAGGATTTGGAGCAGTCGCCCGGAGTTCGCAATAGTGACCAGAGAAACATTCGGCGTACGGTTCTACTAAACCGGGATTAGGGCAGTAATATCCCGGGTCACAAGGGGTGCACTCCGAGGCATCTGTGAGGCCTGTCTGGTTGCCATAGGTACCTGGTGGACAATTATCCCCTAAGAGAAGAAAAACGATCAAAAGGGAAAACGTCACTCAAAACTTTGCTGAATATATTGACGAGAGTACTTTTTGAATGTCAATGTCATTTCTGAACAGGGTTGTCACCACGCCGGGTGGTGCCGGGCGGTGCTACCCAGCTCTCAAAATCTCCGCCGGCACTCACTGTCAATTTCAGCATCACCGGCCGGCACAAATTTTGTACCTTAACTGAATAAAATTTTTAGATTTCTTTAGAATTCTGAGCGATTATCCTTTTTTGACCACAAAACGGCAAAGTAAGCTTAAACATTTATGCACTGGTGGAAACCAAAGCAGCGAATTCATAATTTATAATCTAGAGTGCACCATTTTACATCCGAGCACTCTCCAACCCGCAAAAATTTTTCCAAGGGGAGGTCCCCTTAGACCCCTCCCCCAGGATGGTGATCACAAATTAACCGGCTCTCAAAATGGTCTTGTGACAACCCTGTTTCTGACTGTCATTTACTTTCCGTAAAAAGTTTTGTCTCTATTTCTTTACAACCTTCTGAGCAAGTATGCCGGCACCAAAGGTTACAAGGCTTGTAACTCATCACTGCTAAACCAGGAGACAGCAATTAAATTTGCAGATAATTTCTGTTTTTTACCAGATATTCACTGAGTAGACAGTGTCAGGAAATAAATCTGATCAATGAAATGCAGTTCAGGGTTTGGCACCAAAAGAAAAAAAATTCATGACTTTTACATGACCAATTTACAACCAAATTTGACTGATGAATGATAGTATAATTGCCATAAAAAAAGCAGATTTTTCTAGTTTACAAAAAATTAACTTTCTGATCTGAATTTCATGACTTTGCCATGATTTCTGTGATTTCATAACATTGTATGACTTTTCCGGGACGGAAACATAAAAATGAAATTCTATGACTTTTCCAGGCCACAGGGCAACCTGCAGTTGTTAAGAGCTGAAAACCAAAACCTATGATGCTTGGTTTCTGAAAAGGTGAAGCTTTATATGACATAAGTGACTGTTGAAAGTTTCTTCTACCAGCTTAAAGTATGACTACTTGTTTTTTTCTTTTCTCCTTCTGAAAGGATTTCATACCTTGTGAAAAGACTTATAAGAGATGGATAATGAAATAGCACCACCACCACGCCACTCACACATGAATATCTTACTCATATTTTGAATACCTGGTGTCTTCTGTTACTCACAAACCAACCAGAGTGAGCTTTTTTTCTGATGAGAAGGGTGATAAATATTCCCTAAAAGTTTGAGTTTCTCCTACTGCAGTGAGTTCAGTTTTGGGAGTATCAAACAAAGTTGCGCCACAGTTCAGTGAAAGTTAACCAAAGGAACCAAAACAAAATGCAAGAAAAGTAACAGAACGACTAAGTCGACAAAAAGTCAAAGCACAACATAAAGACATGCGTAAAGCTCTGTTTGGGTGTAGCGGCAGATTAAGGTGAATACACCCTTTAATCTCAAGTCACGCTATGACATGATCAACATTTACCTGTGACTGAACCAGTCTCGCAGTATCTACCGAGAGGGCAGACGTCCCCAGTGACCCCATCGGTGGGTGCGGGGTTGTCTGCGCCTAGGGTGCAGTAGAAGCCGGCCAGACATCGCCCCTTGGGGGTGGCAAGACCCTCCTCATCGCAGTAATATCCTGCATCACACTGGGTGCATTCACCTGTAGGAGAGATCAGTTTGAAAATGGAGGATCAAAAAGCCAAAGCCAATTTGTGAGAAAGAGCAGGTCACAAATTCATGAAAAAAAACGAAGACAAACTCAGATGAAAAGTGGAATCTAATCACATCAAAACTTCGTAATTGTTTGCTCTTGTCTACAATGATGAAGCAGACAGAAACTTGAACGCAGACAAGGGAACAAAATTTTGTGACAGATCGACTGAATCTAACTATAAATCTAGGGGAGTTCTGACTGAACTCACAATATGTGAAACTCCTCTGAGGTGGTTCGTGACCAGAGCCAAACCTGTCCTTTTAGCTGAAAAGGAAACCTGTTTCTGAGTTTCAAACAACAACCAAACAAGCTTCAAATACTTCCACTGAATGTTTTGTTACAGCTGGTCACCGTGCAGACTGAACGTACTGTGGGTGGGATTCATGTTCAAGTTATGATTAATCTTTGTAAGCCTGATAGATGGCAATATTTGATTTTTTATACACCAAAGGTTCAGGTATCACTCACCACTGCTAGCCAAATTGGTCTTGTTACCAGAGTATGTTCCTAGAGGGCACTTATTCTGGGTGGCGTACTCCGTGCCGTTGGGACAGTAGTGACCCGGGACGCAATCGAGGGGGACTATCACCCCGGTGACGTTACCGAGCTCGTACGGGTCGCAATATGAACCTTCCGGGCAGATGTCACAGTTAGGCTGGCCGGACTCAGCTTGGTAGGTACCTGAAAAATTAAAATAGAAAATTCATGACTTCAGTGAAAATCTGAAGATAACTACAACTGTAGGTAAGAACCCTCTAAACACATTTTGGTTTTTAGTTCTGAGGCCACCCAATTCATAGCAAGATGAAAATACTACTTGACTTCTGGGCACGTGTAACATTGAACAATGTCTCCACTTAAAGTATGTTTTCATGTTTTCAGTCGAATAGAAATTACTGCTCAAATAGGATACACAGGGTAAAAGAGTCATAAAAGGCTTAGTAAGGAAAATGCAAAATGTTTAGGATGAAGCACTCATCGTCCAGGAGAATTTCTTCAAACTTTTTAATCAATGAGAAATTTCTCGGTAGATACTGACAAAAGTGACATTAAATCTTTAGACTATACTGAGTGAGTGTTGTCTCTGTGGGGAAAATAAGCCACATCATGTGAGTCCCTCACTCATTATCTCAGATTTGCATACTTGGTCGATATTTTTTCATCATGCAAGTGTAAAAAAAGGTACTTGCTAGCAGAATGGTCAATTTTTGGTAGGTTTTGAGAGAATTTGGGGCTCTTTTCCCACCATGTTTAACAAGTAATACGGCCAAAACTCAAAGATGTCCTTTTCACGTCAGACCTCCTTGACGATCATTCAGTAAGTCAAAAAAAAACAACTTATAAGTCTACAGGAACGTGGGAAAAAATGTAATGATAAAACTTCACAAGAATGCGAAATTTGGAATTCAAGCAGTACGAAGTGAAAAAGAGGGAGGTACCTTTGGACTGAGAAAGGGAACCTCAAACTGTCTCCATGAAATACAAATCATGGGCTGAACAAGAGAGCAGATTTATTTACTATAAGGCAGGAAAGAAACGAGATGAAAACATTAAAACTGGGTCACATTTCTCACCTCTCTGACAAAGGACCGGCAAGGGGCTTCCAGTAGGACAAGCGAAACCTTGCGGGCAGATGTACTCCAGAGGGGTAGGGGTGCTCTGGCCACCTGGGCAGTAGTACCCCTCTGAACAGGGGTTCGACGGAGCAGACAGGTGCTCCCCAGAGCAGAAATAACCTGGCAAAAGGACAATGACGATGGTAAAAAGAATTGTGAAACTAGTATAGCTCCCTCAAAGAACAATGTACACAAGGGTCAAATCCCAATTTCAGCAGATTCTACGATGAAGGGAGAACAGAAAATTGTTGTAGGGATGGACATGTAGAATGGACATTCAAAAGCAGCACCCTCCCCGCATACTGAAAAAAAAAAAAAAATCCATGACAAAAGTGGGGAGAACCGATTTTTGTTTAGCCTACCTCTTCATTTGGTTCTTACTGATCCCTTGCCAACTTGCTGCAAAATTTGGAAGCAATTTTGGGAGAAAACTGTAAAATAACAGCCAATGTAAACTAGAAGAATAACAGACTTTGTTTCATCTTATTGAATTTGGTCCTTTTCTTGTATTATTACACCAATTAAAACAAACCAATTAATACAGGGATTTATAAATCTAGGAACCTCATTATATGAAGGAAAATATTTCCTGTGAGCACACATCAGTACTAACTTGGATTCTCTACTCAAAAGAATAAAGGGAAAAGTTTGACAGCAAAACTCATCTTTGATACCACAAAGGCTACTTTCTGTGATATTTCAATGTTTTGGTGGGTTTGTCAGATACTTGAATACAAGGCCAATGTGTTGCTAAAAGGAAATGCTCACAGAACAGTGCTGTTAAACGTTCTCCAATCTATCTTTCTGCTTAACTGTCCAACAAAATGAAATATCTTCTATTTGATAGGCAGTACATGGGGTAGGTCCACAGTAGTTCTCAGGTTCCATTAAGTCGAACATAGTCACCCGAAGTCAAGTGGGGGACATTGGGCCTCGTGAAGTATTTGTAATTTCCGGTTCAAAACACGCCACAATTACAGCCTGGTTTAGGGACTTGTTTCACACCTGATTATATTTGGAGAAAAACTACAAACTGAGGGTACACAAAACTGTATACAATATACAGTACTACCTTTATGGAACCACACTGAAATAAGTACTTCTGCAGTGCACAAGAAACTTTTGTTTAAACCAGGATTTAACGGACCATGAGCTCTGGGTGAACTGCAGGCAAGGTCAGATACCCTCCGGGAATCCCAACTTAATTGGATTGTGGAACAGTATACCACTGCAATGTCTTCAGTGCTTCTAGAGTGACTAATTGAATTTTTACAATCTCTTCAATAGTAGACCAGAGCATCGTCTTAATCAAGTACCTGGAGTACAGGAGAGGCAATTAGCCAATTCGGTATTCATGGTGGTGTTGGAGAATGTTCCATTGGGACAGGGGGTAGGGTACGGTGATCCCAGCTCACAGTAGTAGCCCTCTGGACATTCTGACGCAGAAGGGGTGGGGTCGTCATCACCGCCGGGGCAGAAGTACCCTGCAGAACATTTAGCTGAAGAGAGAGGAGAGCAAAGAAAATCGTTTATCTCCGATGCGCTCAATTGGAGCACACTATGAAACTTCAATGCTTCATAGTTATGTCACTGTGATGTAACTGTGATGTAACTGTGATGCAACTGTAATGTCATCGTGATTTACGTTTCTATGACACTCTGCCAATGGTCTAAAACTATCAACAGAAAAATCTGAAAGCAACATGTAACAATAAACACGTCTCTGAACATGTAAAACTTGCTTTCAAAGATTGAAATCTGATAAAACAAAAAGCATAGACCAAGACGGTACTCACCGGTCGGCGTCTCCAGCTCATAGTCATCACAGTAGTATCCAGGGGTGCAGTCCAGTGGTCTGGAGGACCCAGAGGGGCAGTATGTACCCGGTGGGCATCGGTTACCAGTGTAATTCACCGCTGGGCACATGCAGTCAGATATGACAGTAGCATTTCCTGTACAGATCAAAGAAGAAGTTGCTTTAGGAAACGATGCAAAAAATGCCACAAGTCTGAGAAAGAGCACCATTGAGGCAACAAAGAAGGTAAGTCTGAAAATTTTGACAAATCTTTCGAGGAGAGTGAGTCTGAAAAATGGTAGATACAGTAGAGCTGGAATACCAGTTGAAAGTTTGTCAGTGAAAGTCACAGTCTGAGGAATATGTCACAGCCACTTCAAAAGTAAAATCTATTTTGCATAGTTCCATTCCTATTGGTCTGTATACTTTTTAGTAACAGTGATTGACTGCTATGCTTTCTTGGAGAGTTTGAATTTTGTAGGGCCAACAAAAACATCAAGACAATATTCATATTCAAAGAGCATGAAGATGAGTGCAAAGTCCTCTTTCAGGTTTTGTGACATGTGATCTTTTCCTCTACTTTCTCTTCCCTGAAACACTGACGAAGAACAAAGGTAGATGATGAGAGGCGTACCAGTACAACTCATATTCCAGCTTTAAAACCTACCACAGCATGTATAATACTGACAATTCATCCACTGGGTTGGTGGGGTTGCTTTCCACAAGTCGTATGTTCTTATTATTGCAATGAACATTTCTTTGCTAAAGGCTAAAGCAATGTTTAAGCGTGGGTTTTTCCGTAAAATGGCAAACATCTCGACGAAATCTGACGTGTCCTTTCATCGGAAATATTTTTATAGAAGAGAGGAGCATCTCTCTTAACCAGACAGAAATCAAGAAGGGTATGAACAACAAAGTGGGTAACAGGATTCAAAAAGTAAACATTTCATGGAAAGGAAATTGATCACAACTGACCTGGAGGCAGGGGCTTGCTGGCCGATGATCCCATGGTGCAGAACCATCCAGCACTGCAATTACCGGTGGGCTCCTCCAGTCCTTCCCCTTCACAGTATGTACCAGGGGGGCAGAGCTCACAGGACGACCCATTCTGCTGCTGGGAGAGCCCGTTGTACGTCCCCTCCGGACAGGGGTACTCGTAGGCATAGCCTGTTCCGGTGGGGCAGTAGTGCCCTGCCGGACAGGGGAAGATGCTGGGATCGCTGGTGTTGACGGGACAGTAATATCCAGTCTGACAGAGGTCACAGCTACTCTGACCTGTAAATAAACGGCACGGGGGTAAAAACATGGACATTTTACAACCAGGAGTACTGCAACACATGGAAGAGAATGTACATCAAGTTCAAACAGTAACATCTCCTTCTGGCTCTTAAGTGATTAACTGAATGAAAGGTAGTTCGAGGAAATTTTAATTGTTAGCAAACTGCGATATTCACAAAACAAAACCATGTGTAGAACAATATGTAAAGATAACAAAAAAGATAAAAAGATAACATGAACTGATTTTCTGTAACCTCCCAAGATCTTGTGCAGATTTCAGTTCCTTCAAATTCCAAAGAAGATTCTGTTTAGGGTCAAAACGGTGGCCTAATTCACTTTTACATACTCTTCAACACAGAAGTTACACCTACTTTGCTCCACATGCATTCACGACAGACGCAACTCCTTTTTTTTTTAACAACATATCGGTAATTCTCGAGCGGTTTTGCCAGAGACCCAAAGAATGAAATATTTAGACCAATCTCACCGTCCGCAGCAGAGTAGGTTCCAGGTTCACACGGCATCGGGATCACCGACCCTGTGGGACAGTAGCTGCCTGCTGGGCACACGCCACCTACGCCCTTGTGACCATTGGAGTCAGTAGGTGTGGCAATATCTAAGCCTGACTCACAGTAATAACCCTGTTGACAGGGTCCTTCTACGTCTGGTAGCCCAGGAGTTTGGCAGTAGTACCCACCTGAAGACAAAACAAATTACCATTCCCAGTTTTTTTTTTTTTTCAATTCCACAGTATATTTCTCCTTTCATACTTGAAGGGAAATAGGGCGTTTAGAATATACCAACATGACATACACACAAAATAGCTTTAATCATTGCTAAACCATTCAGTCTCACCAATAAACATCTCCAAAAGCCTTGTCTCCTCCTATGCATGTGATGAGTAATGGAAGATGCATCATTTGAATTTTGAAAAGTTTGGGTGAACTAATTATTGTTGAGTAACAAATAACAGAATCTCAATCTGTGAGAAACTTCTTTCTTGAAAAGAAGGTTTACGTCTTTCATTATTTTGAGTAATCTATTATTCCCTGCCTAGAAATGTTGGTTTAAAAGATATGATTGTTTTCTCTGAAAAAAAAATGCCCCATTTCCCTCTAAAAAGGCTCATTGAGTTGACATCATTTCTTTTGTAGCATGTTTGAAGGAAGCCGTTGCATGCCGATACTTCTAACACGTCTACCTCAGTGGCCAATTATTTTTATTCCTACAGTTGTTGAAAATGTGGTGAGGAAGTTAAGATTGTTATAATTGCCAAGTGCCTTTACATGCTCTATCAAAGAGTGTCTGGTCACAGTGGTTTTCATTGTGAGTTCCCCTATCATCGTCGCTTCACTTGTGCCAGATCTTTAAAAACATCTCTAGGTTTGACCATTTACCATCAACATAATGAGTAAAACTCAACTGGAATGACAAAATGTCATGAATTTTGTGAACCAATTCCATGAGCTCCTTTAACAGTTCTATCTAAGATGGATTATTCTTTTAGCAAATATTACAATGACATCAATGACGATGTTCCTATCACCTTAGAACGGTTACACATGTGCATAATAACAAACACTACAATGTTCAACTTCACAAGAACACTCACCGATACAAATGGTACAGTCCTCTTCTCTCATCAATCCAGTGGTGTTGCCGAAGAACCCGCTGGGGCACGGGACGGTGTCGTAACCAGTTCCCCCGGGGCAGTAGTAACCCTGAGGGCACAGGTCTGCACTGTCCCCGCTGATGCACTGCCTTCCTGATGGGCATATGTAGCAATACGAAGCCCCTGTGTGGTTCACGTAGGTCCCGTTCGGACACGCAGACGGGGCGACGGATCCCACTTCGCAGTAGTGGCCTATCGGACATTCGTCGCCGGTGAGTCCGTCTGTGGGACTGGGGTCGTCTGCTCCCGAGGTACAGTAATAACCCTCTGCACACATGTCTGTGGTGTTGGTCTTGCCGGGGGTTTCACAGTAGTAACCTGGGAATTTACAAGAAATAAATAAAACTTTTGTGTCCTTCTACTTGGTAAAAAGAATAATCTCAATAGCAACTTTTGGTTCGATTCAGTAGCAGTATATTTTTCATAGATCTTTATATTTCTCCCTACATATTTCTTGAACAGCATCCTCTGCTGTTCTTCCTTGTTCTGCGACAAACTCTTTCCCTCCTCCATGAGTGCACCCTGGAAACGAGCAACAAGGAGGTCTCCGACGAGAGGTGACTTCGAAAGATTGCTCACTCTTTTCTACTACTTTGACTTGTCTACTACTTTTACTCAACATTACTATTTTGACAGTTCAGGACACATCTTAATTCTTTTACCTGGTGTGCATTCGACGCAGTCATCTCTCTCCGCTGCTCCAGGTACGTCAAGGAAGGTCCCGGGAGGACAGGGGTCCGGAATGTCGGTACCGTTGGGACAGTAGTGGCCGGGCCAGCAGACATCTCCATAAGATGCGCCGACTGGGGCTGCTTCCTCTGACGACCCCGAGCAGTAGTATCCTTAAAGGAAAATAAAAACATTTCATGCCAAAGTTAACGCAAGCATAATTTCATGATGCAGGGAATAAAATAGGACTTTCTGTTTCTAAAGAAGGAAATGGGAGTCACCTTGGGAATGTTTCTCAGGTTCTAAAGAGCTTGATTAACTTAAATCATTTAAATATAGACACACAATACCTGTGATGCAATATTGTTGCTTTTTGACAGAAAGACCATACATTGTCAACTTGCTTTACGGTCTTTAGTTGAAATGGGCCATATGAACGTGCATACATCAAAGAAAAATTTTTGACCCAATGTATGTTTTAATCCATAAGAAATTTTAATTTTCCTCAAAAGTAGAAAAAACACAGAAAGGAAACTCGGAAACATAACTTCCTCTTCTACCAACTGCAAGAATGTTTCCCTAGGGTACAGTATCGCCAATATCATGTCTATTTCTACTCAAATACCCTGTGTAATGAATATGTATGAGCCATTTTGCCCTGTCCCTGTGGTGTGTCACAACCTATTGCAATAAATTATAGGCTAGCACCAAATGGCAAATACTGTACATGTTGCCTTGAGACCTAACCACTTGCATGATTGGGAGAACTTTGACAGAACAAACTGAGGAAGGTGTACACTTTTCAGGAGTAAGCGGAAAAACAATTTTTCAGACTACACTGCTGGTGTCGCTAAACTTTAAATCTAAGCTTACCAGCCCAGCAAGGTCCACTCTCTCTGGTCAGTCCAGTCCTGCTGCAGTAGTAGCCAGCTGTGCAATTCCAACACTCCGTTGCCATGGTGAGCCCTGTCTGGTTGCTGAAGGTACCTTTGGGGCACTTGTCACCGGTGATGCTACCGGGTTCACAGTACCTACCGGGGGGACAGACATCACCCGTGATGCCGTCTTCTGGAGTCGAGGAAGCGGCACCCTGTATGCAGTAGTAACCAGCAGCACAGACGTCGGATGGTGCGGTGTTACCTTGGCGACAAAGAAGGAGACAAGTTGGTACAGTTCTGTACAAGTCGATAAGCTTAATGACTTATCTGCCATTTCCTCTGGAAATTTCAGATTTATTAGAAAACAGCAAAACCAACATTAAATGCCTGAATGCAGACATGTGCAAATGAATCTATGGAATAAATTCTCTCGCAATTTTGGAGTACAGAAAATGGTTACAACAATGACATCCATATCTAC
Organism: Stichopus chloronotus; assembly: GCA_021234535.1. Classification (NCBI taxonomy): domain Eukaryota; kingdom Metazoa; phylum Echinodermata; class Holothuroidea; order Aspidochirotida; family Stichopodidae; genus Stichopus; species Stichopus chloronotus. The sequence goes on from CM037842.1 coordinate 15,598,404, forward strand.
CTTGTGCACTACCTTACCTTCTCCCATGCAGTACATCCCCGGTTCACATGGCTCACACTGGGTCTCGTTGTAAAGACCGGTCTTGTTGCTGAAAGTGCCCTCGGGACAGAGATACTGGGTGCCAAATTCCGTCCCCAACGGACAGTAAGACCCGGCCGGGCAGACCGTCGGGACGGAGACGCCCCGGTAGCTACGGTACCGCCCCGAGAAATTCCCACTCTCGGTTGCATTCTCTGCATCCAGTGTTTCATAATCACCTGCAAAAGGTATAGGGTGAAAATAAAAAGAAAAGTGATACTGCAGTCTTAAAATTCATATAATTTTAGAATTCAAAATGATGCAGCTTCACAGTAGATTGGACTAAAGCTGGTTTCTATTCCTACCTCAGCTTGCACTTTACATTCTAAGGCAGATGAGAGTATCCACTTTGGCATCCACAGCAAATCTGTTGTGATAAACACTTGACAAGGGGTTGCATTTTTCCCCATTATTTCTTACTTTTTCCTTTTTTTAAGTAAAGCTTAACTTGTTTTGTTTTCCTTTTCTTTTCTCTTTTTTTTGAGGGGGCCGGACTGGTTATTTTCACTCCCAAATAGCTTATTAAAGATTGCTGAATTTTAAGTGTATTTTGCACTGATATTTATAATCATAGTTTGTTTTTGTTTACAAGGAGAGTGGGAAAACAGGAACTTGGAACTTGAGGTATTAATGACAAACTCTGAGAGATGTTTGCTTTAATTCTAGCATAATCTTCAACTCCGAATATCTTCAATTTGACCACGCTGTGACAATGTTGGAAATGTTGAACATTTTACAAATTTTTCATATTCATCCAACCAGCAAGTTTCCTCTTTCTAATGTTACAGTTTCAAAAAGCTTGGGTCAGGGAAGGGTTACCCATCCAAGTCATGGTCTCTGTAGAAACTTCTATATAACAATATCCTTCAGACTGACATGAAAGAATGAGGAAGGTCAACAATTCCAAGCCCTCTATGACGTTAGACCAGAATCGGAAAGAACGACCCCTAGAAAGAAAGGATTGCAAGGGCCACATTTTACAAGGACTGTAATGAGCTAGAATTAGCAAAAGCCTTATAACACAACCCTCTAACCAGGATGTACTGTAGAAATGTCCGTAGGAAGATTGCTAGAGGGTGAGGGGAATTTGCAGACATTACATTCGCAAGCACTCTACTCAAGAGGAATACTCACCAAAGGCCTTACAATATGATCCCTGGGGGCATACGTCACAGTCGAAAGCCCTCCAATGGGGCTGGTAGTAACCACTAGGGCATCCTGTTTGATTCCAACTACCCTCTAAGCAGAAATGTCCAGGACTGCAGGCCAGTTCTACCGGCTGAGAGGTGTTCTGACCCCCCGGGCAGAAGTAGCCCCGCGCGCACTCGTCGGTGGGCTCGGAGAGACCGTATCCCTCACAGTACCAGCCAGGGGTGCACTGGTTGCAGTCAGTTATGTTGACGTTGCCACGGTGACCTGCGATTATATTTGTTACAGGAAACAATGAGACTGGTGCAGGTATTTTTTTTTGCAGGTATTTCTCTCAAGTGTAAGATTGTAAACAAGTTGTAGGAAAACATTTCCTGTGATTGTAATGTTGTTGGTTAGAGGGAAAAATCCATCAATACTGCCAGCACTTGGTGATTGTTTTTTGATTCACGACTGAGTCTCAAATATCACTTTCAAATTAAGTTCAAAAGATGCATCTAAATGAAGACGATCTTAACTATCAATCCAGCTGGTGGACTTGGTGGAATTTACCTACTTTTTTTTCTGATGCCCTATTACCATCTCTGTATTGCTACTTATACTTGTTACTATGTTTGCATCAGTTTGGTTCTGGACAAGATCCTCCTCGGATCAAGACACATCAGGTCACCTAAGATTTCTTTGCAGGACTTTAAATTCCAAAAAGCAGTTCACTGCTGTGTTTCGTCTTTTATTTCTCCGTCTTGTTTTATGAAAAGATAGACAGATGAACTAAGAGGAGATGTATTCATCCTTATGTTTAACTGAATATTCATTCAATATATGTATGCATTTCAATTGAATAACCATGTACATGTTGTATACACATTTACATATACTTCAGTTTTTACCAGAGAATGTTCCAGGCGGGCAAGGCTCTTCGACCGGTGTGCCCTGAGGGCAGTAATAGCCTTCGCTGCACCGCACGGGGTCACGGACTGCGGCGCTGCCATTGCAGAAGAATCCCTCCAGGCAGTCATCATCAGGGATTTCATTGGCATAGCCTTCACAGTACTGGCCAGGAGGGCAAGGCGTGGGTTGGTCCGAGCCACCCGGGCAGTATGTTCCTAGGATGGAAAAGGATTGCCACTCAGACTGAATGTATGAAGGGTACTCTACCACTGCACATCTTGGTGCATCCAATTGTAACTTCAAATATCCAAGGTGGCAAAGTTAATGCTTGACAGTGTAAACCAAATATGATTTGTCTCAAAATCAAATTAATATCATGAAAGGTTTAACTCCTGAATCCCATCTGAAGTTTGAGTCAAAGACCAATATTGTACAATTTCAAGCAAAAATTTTTTTACGATCCTACTGAAACGCTTATATATCAGGCATCAGAGTAATTTTGAAAAAGGTGGCTCCCTTCCAGTAAAAAAAAGGGGATGTTTTTGTTTATCTCTTTGAAGAAAGGAGTAAACAATCAATAGAAATGGTGAGGACATTTAAACTGAAACAGTTGGTGGAACTGTGCTGCTTCTTCCTCCGTGACACTTGACAATGTTACATTGTAAATGACATTTGCTTCACACGGTGCCTTTCAAACACAGAACCATACGACTTTAAAACCTCAAAAACAGCTTTAAATGTGACGCTATGTTACTCACCAGGTTCACATATGCCTCCAGTTTCATTGAGAGAATACACAGGGCATTCGCTCACCGAGTATGAGTCGCTGGTATTCACAGACGGATTTGGTTTGTCTGAGTAAGCCCCCCTGGTGCAGTACCACCCTGGGGAGCAGTCTCCCGTAGGAACGGCATTTCCATCCCCGTCACAATATTTACCAGCTGCACAGGGAAAAAAAAAAGTTGCAAGCAAATGTGCAGCAAGGGCGAACATCCAATCAACTTTGTTTTATCAAATCAAATGGCAATTGATTTAACAACCATTCTCCTGGTGGCCGTACTAATTCATACAAAATTAAATTATGCACAGGTTAAAATCAGAATTCCGTTGCACAACGTTCAAGTACTCATGAATATCTTGTTGTACAACACTCTGATGTTCATAAATATTCGTATCATACCTGTACATGGAGCAAAAGTGTTTAAGTACTCATAAAATTCAGTTATACAACACTTTGATGGTTCACAAATACTCATTTATACGTAGCCATGCATGATGTTCACAAATATTCATACCTGTACATGGAACAAAATTTTCAAGTACTCATAAATATTCAGTTATACAAATCAGTGATGTTCATAAATATTCATACGTACCTCTACATGGAACACAGTCATAATAACTGTCAGCCAATGTCCTGTTATTGTAAGTACCAGCAGGACAAGGGTACTGAGCAGGGTATTCAGTTCCCTCGGGGCAGTAGAATCCTGTTTAGAAAGGAAATAAAACAAACGTTACACCAATCTTTTAAGGAAGGCCATCAACTTTATGATACTTAATACAATATAACTTCCAGCATTCTCTCATAGCTACTGGTCCCTAAAATTTGTCAAAATGATACCCTGATATAAACAGAAATTTAATAGCAAAATGATGGAAATGACTGAGAGAAATCTCAAACTTCACCTGGTTTGGCTATTTACTTCACTCCAAACTTACCTGTTTCCTCACAGCAAATGCACTATGTGGTGCATTTGCTGTGAGGAGACAGATAAATGAAGAATGAAGTAAATATAAGATACTTTTTTGCCGTGAGTTTGAAAGGGACCATGTTTAGGTAATTTGGAGAAAGCAAGTACACATTTTTTTTTTAACAGTATATTTGTGGGGTCTCCTCCAAAATGGCGTAACATGACCCCCGGTCATTTTCCTGCCAGCTTACCCTTCGGGTAATTGAAAGTAGTTTGGAAAAGACCTTGTGTTAAAGCAGATCTTAGAATTTTCAAACTGATACACTATCACTTAAACTAGATATTAATAAGAAACAAGTTAGAGATTAATTAGAGACAACTAGAGATTAATTAGAGAGAGCTAGAGAGTAATTAGAGACAACTAGAGATTAATTAGAGATGGCTAGAGGTTACATAGGCACAGCTACAGATTAATTAGAGATGACTGGAGATTAATTAGAAGTGGCTAGATATTAATTAAAGACAGCCAGAGATTTATTACAGACAGTTCGAGAATAATCAGAACAGCTAAAATTAATTACAGACAACTAGAGATTAACAAGAGGCAGCTACAGATTAATTAGAACAGCTAGAGATTAAAATGAGACAGCTAGAGATTAATTACAGAAAACTTGAGATTAATAAAATACAGCTATAGATTAATTAGAGATGACTGGAGATTAATTAGAAGCAGCTAGAGATTAATAAGAGACAGTTACAGATTAATTTGAACAGCTAGAGATTAAAATGAGACAGCTAAAGATTAATTACAGAAGACTTGAGATTAATAAAATACAGCTATAGATTAATTAAAGACAGCTAGAAATTAATCACAGACAACTAGAGATTAATTACAGATGACTTCAGATTAATTAGAGACAGCTAGATATTAATTAGAGACAGCTAGATATTAATTACAGAGAGCTAGAAACTAATCACAGACAGCTAGAGATTAATTAGAACAGCTAGAGATTAATAAGAGACAGGTAAAGGTAACTACACATTAATCATATCAATGCCCTTGACTTGCCTGGCCAACACGGTGTATGCAAGTAAGTCGTAGAATTTTCCAAGCAGTAATATCCTGCCTGGCAGATGGCACATGTTGGCTGTGCTACCAAATCATTGTATGAACCAGCAGGGCAGCCTATAGGGTAAGGGGTAGCACCAGGACAATATGTACCCTCCTGGCATGGACCTGGAAACAATAAATGAAAAGAAATTATGTTTCAATTTTTAGAAACTCAAAGTAATAATACAGTACACTCCTAACAGATACTGATACATCCACAAGAGATATTAATATTCATGATAATAATTTTGATATGAATATTCATTATTAGGAAGAAAATTCATTCCCTACATTCTCATGACCAATGCCGATAGTAGTTTTTGTTTTCCTGTATACAGAAGAGATAACATAATCACATCTACCATAAATTTTGCTGCATGAATGTGTCCAATTACCTTCTTGTAACAGAAGGATGTATTCTCGTCCCACCTTTCATTAAAGCATTAGTATACTTCCGGATACCAAGCTCTGATCCAAGTTTCAAAAAGGCTACTTCCCAGTAGGTATTAAACTGACAAGAATTCCATAATGCAGACATGACATCAAATGCAAATAGTGTCATCATAATTTACATCCAGATGTGTTGACAATATCAAAACTACATGGATCATTCCAAATAATACTTCCAGTGTTCGGTATTTTTCATACGAACATTCATGAGCTGTTCACACACGTCACCAAGCCAGTCCTCTCAGTGTGTTTTGTTTTCTCATGAGGACACACCCCGACCCTGACAGAGGTTTATCACATCAGATTGTATCATGCAGGAAAAGTAATATTGAGACACGATTTTGATACAAAAAAGAGAAGAAAGAAAAACGGGAGGACGAGGGATATTCGAGAAAATGGTACCATCAGGTCAGGTGCAGAAGTGGTGACAGCGACAAGCCTAAGTGAGCTGTCCAGGGAATTCATGTGATAGTACAGCTAATCCTTACAGGATAGCATATTTCATATTTATGCCTTCTGGAGAGAAAGATACCCTAACTATTATAAGGTATTCATCATGCATAAAAGGTCTTTTTGAGATATGATTTTAGCACATTATGTGTATTTCAAGAGAACTAGGTGAACAGTGCACCTGTGAAATGAATATTCATGAAATATAGACATCATACTCTACCTCCAATACCAGTGTTGTTGTTGTTGGGTGCAGGGGTGTTGACGCCAGTCTCGCAGTAGTAGCCCGGGCTACACGGACCGGTTACATTGGTGATGCCGGTGTCACTGCAGTAGTAACCGGGATCACACTTGGTGCATTCAGAGGCAGTAGCCAACATCTCTACAGGACCGTAAGTGCCTACAAAAACAGCAAACAAGTTTGGAACATTCAATGGTAACTGTTATTAAACTACTTGTTCACCTAGCAATGATTAAGAGCACATTTTTTCATTCAGTGTGCATCGACATCAAAAAGATGGAACAATAAAAAGGAGGTGTAAAGTCTCACCGATTGGACATTCTTCGATGTCAAACCCCCTCCCTGGAGGACAATAACTTCCCCTGGGGCACGGATCTGGACGATCCTTGTTGACGCAGAAATACCTTGCTGGGCAAGATTCACAAGCATCTGCTTGGGTGTGGTTCATGTAGGTACCTTGAATGAAGAAGATAAAAAATAAAATAAAAGTTATACAACTAGAATATGACAACTATATAACTACAATGTGAGACTACAACCATGTGAGAACCATACAACTTGAATTTGATGAATATACAGTACAATATACCAACTATGGAACTTAACTACGATGACTATACAACTACAATGTCACTTTCCATTTACAATATGACATCAGTGCAACTATGCTATTACAACTATACAACTATAATATGGCAACTACGCAGATGCAATATTGCAACTTAAAACTAAAATCTCACAAACACTGTTACTGCAATATACAAACAGTGCATACGATTACCATAAATGCAAGTGACATAACTACCCAACAATTATAGTACTGAGGTATTATTGATGACAACTATACCACAACTATGACAACCAGCACTAATAAAGATAAGTATCACATGACAAATATTTAATATGACAACTACACATCAAACAATACCACAAACAATATGCCACAACTTTAGAAAGACATACTATGGTTGTTTTTGATGGTTCAGTCAAATGGTAAACAAGCTTTGCAAGAGTTTCAAGATTTACAATTTCAAGGTGTTTGTCGATAGCTAGGTCCAGATCATTCACTTTCTGGTGAAATAATTTTCAGGACTTTTCTACGACTTTCTCAGAACCAAACAAAGAATTTTCATGACCTTTCATGACCTTGCTCTTGAACTTTTCAACTTCAGTTTCAGTTAGAGCAACAGTTGAAACGACATGAAGTGAGTACACATAATATTCTGACTGAGAAAGGAACAATGTCACTATGTGAACAATTTCCAGGACTTTTCCAAGACTTCACACAATTGAATTTCATAATTTTTGCAGGCCTGTAAGTAATTTTCCCAATTTTCATGACTTTTCCAGATTTTTTGCGACCGCGCAGGAACCCTGCTTAGTGTAACATACTATGAAATTAAGTGACAAAAATTGGTGATTGTACTTTTTAATGAAAGCGACTATTTTATGGTGATTGCAGGAACTAATTAAGATGATATTCACTGACCATCAGCACAAGGCTGGGGGATGCTGCTCCCCTCCTCGCAGAATGATCCCGACAGGCAGGCGTCGCCGGTGACACCGTCTGTGGGTGATGAATTGTTTGCACCACTGACACAGTAGAATCCTGGGTCACACAGACCTAATTACAACGAGGGGGAAGAAAAAAATAGCCAACATGACATCATGCAATAGGTAAGAATTAGTAATTAATCTGCAGATGCAGTAGAGGAATGAGGAAAGAGGAATGTAAAAAGGCACACACTCACATTGATGGTGTTACTTTGGTGTGCAATTGAGCATACAATAACACAAGTACACACTTCACACACACTTTGGTTACTGTCTGGTGTGCGATGGTGCATACAATAGTATGTTTCACATGCATGTCAGGGTTTCCCCCTGGGATTTTCAGAGTATGAGGCAGTGAGGGTGAATTACTTGACACCGCCATGAATTTTGGTTTCAAATCCGTACTTAGATTCTTCAAGAATGGGTGATTCTAGGATTTTGACGATGATAGAAACGTGAGGTGGTAATTATGGCATTTTTTGGCGAGGCGGTCTCAAAAAGTTGCGAGGTGGCCGCCTCCGCAATTAAGCACCAGGGGAAACCCTGCATTGGGTCACTATTTCATGTGCAATGGTGCTTACAATAGCATGTGGCCACATGCATTTGGTTACTGTTTGGTGTATACCCCAGTGTATGTCCCAAGGTGCCATGGCACCACAAGTTAGCTAACTCATTAAATCTCAAGATACCATGTTTATAAGACTTCTGCAGTCCAGCAGGTCATATCATCTCTCGTTTTATAACAAGATGACCATTTGCCAACCACGGTGTGACGATGGTGCATGTAAGAATGAATGTACACGGCAAAACTAGGTGATAAAATGGTGTGCAAGTTTAAAGCGACAACAAGTGACAGTCTTGCCTGTGTAATTGGTCTGTCCCTGAGTGTCACAGTACGTCCCTCCGGGGCAATCCAGACAGTCACTCTCTTCATCCTGTCCGGTGAGATGCAGGTAAGTACCTATGGGACATTCGACAGGATTCCAGGTACCCCGAAGGCAGTAATGACCTGCAGGGCAAGTGTCCCCATAAGATTCTCCAATCGGGTTAGCGGTGGTTGCACCCAGGGTGCAGTAATGGCCAGCGAGACATTCTCCAGTGGGTTCGGTAAGACCTTAAGGAAAATCGAGATCAAGGAGTACAGGATTTTGGGGAAATAATTTTGAAACAGGAACGAGATTTTTTATCACCATATCCAGACATTATCTGAATCCACATGTCGTCTAATCTTGCTTCAGATTATTGAACATTAATTTACAATTGAAACATGCATCTTAAGAATGGAAGCTTCAGAGGTATACATCATACATAAATTGACATATCAAACTTCAAACAAAAAGCAGAGGAACTTGAAATGTCCATGAAGGAGTTGAGTGCATGACAATTTTTTTCTGACACATGATCAATTTTTTTCCAGACCACAAGTGGGGTGTATGAACACCTCCACAGATAACAGAGTGTAAAAAAAAAGGGGCAGGGATCCTTCACTTTAAGGAAAAAAAGTTACATCAACCCTTTCGTGGCTACTTCCTGACCTTGACATGACCACTGCACGACCAAATTCGGTCAACAAATAATGGCACGGTAATCATGACAGACAGTAAATTTTTTCAACCCCCCCAAAAAAAATAGAAGAGTGTTGTCAGTTTTATTACGTATGTATAACCATGTCTGCTACCATGTTTACAAAAGATGGAACGATAAACTATAATTTCATGACTTTCTCATCACTTTCCCAGGCAAGAGGGGGGGAGAACCCTGCAGTAAACACTTCCTTTCACGATACATATAAGCCGCCTCATTGGTCAGAAGTGAAGACTTTGAGAAAAGATGAATCATGCAATATCATGTAAAGTCATGCATATTCATTATTCTGTCTGGCAGTAATTGGCATAAAGGTATATGTTAATGACATCCACCTAGTTCTCACATAAACTCACATAATGTGCTGAAGTCATGTCTCCAGAAGATGTTTTCTGCGTGGCAAAACATGACCTGATATCAAATATACCATAATGGTTAGGGTATCTTCTTCTCGAGAGGGCACTGACATGCATGACATCATGTGATGATGATTGGCTGATGACATCATTGCATGACATGAATAATGGAACAACCTCATATATCATATCATAAATAGCCTAGCTTACTTTTCAACCTGACAGCCGTTTCCATGGTGACATAAGCCAGAACTAATGAGGTAACATCACTTACCTTCAGTCTGGCAGTAGTGACCTGGTGAGCAATCCTCACATTCTGTGACGTTCTCGAGACCAGTTTCGTTGCTGAAGGTACCGACCGGGCACTTGATGCCTTGATCCGACCCTCTGGGGCAGTAGTACCCCGGGAGGCACTCGTAACCCGTGACACCGTCGGTGGGACGGGAGCTGTTAGAGGCGGAGACACATACGTATCCTGCATCACAGTAGTCCGCAAACTGGGTGAGTCCTGGCAAAATGTAACCAAAGGAAAATGTCAACATTACTACATGGCAACTAGAGCATTTCGAAACTACTGTACAGTGCTGCAGCCTGATGTAAATTGTTTCATTTTACCTTGCCTAATAAATTCAATAGCACTGCATATAACTACTCACCCTGGCTGTCACAATAGGTTCCTCCTGGACAAGGTTGGCACTGCCCCTCACTCTGAAGTCCAGTACGGTTGCTGTAGTAACCCTCTGGGCAAAGGTACTGAGTTGCGCTCTCCGTCCTGAGAGGGCAGTACGACCCAGCAGGGCACTCTGTCGGTACCACTACTCCATGGCTTACAACGCCATAGGAGAGGGCTGCCTCCACAGAGTCACAGTAACTGAAGTTGAATGAAAATTGTCTTACAATGTCAATCAGATACCCCAATAGATACTATACCAAGACTCTGGACAATGTGAGACAAAGACATTGCATTTATTAATATTGTCGCTAACCTGTTTCAGTCTCCACTGAAGTAAGATTTTCTTTTTCAGAAGGTGGGGGGGATATGAAGGGCTTTCACTGCATCGATGCAAGAAAAATTCATATAACATGATATTTGTTCGAATGTGCATAAAAACTGCAAAATGCAGTATATTGTTAGAAAAAGATGATGATGTTGACTACAAAGCTTCTGAATTAAAAGCAGAACTGAGCCCTTAGCACAAGAATTGCATTGTATTTTCCATAAATGTCCTCCTACAAAAATTTTATCCATAGTGCAACCACATTACATTACAGGTTTATCCAAAGACCCTAAGCTACTGAGCTGGTATCAGGCATTGCACAGATAACTTTAATCCTCCCACACATGCCATGATCATTGAATGGAATCCAACTGGCATTTTCAAAAGAGTCATGCAAAGCTGTTTCCTAAGAGGTAACAATAAGTGTTGCTGATACTGTTACAGTTATATATTGGCAACCTCTGAAGCTGATCAACGGATGGTTGCTGAGCATTGAGTTGCTTATTAACGACAATGGTGACGCTAGGTCTAAATGTAGAAAAAAAGAAGAGCTGGGGAGAATTGAACACGACCCAAAACTTACTACGAGGCAAGACAGTCTTTACACATCCACTGCCCTTCTTCATCCTGGTATTCTCCAGAGTGGCATGGCTCTGGCTGGGGGCTCCCCCTCTGGCAGAAGTGGCCAATGGTGCAGTTGTACTCGGCCGGTGACGCTGTGTCCTGCCCAGCAGGGCAGTAGTATCCTCTGTCGCAATCGTCCGTCGGTACCACGTTACCTGGTCCGGAACAGTACTTCCCCGGTGTGCAGGCTAAACAGTCATTCAACTCGATGTTTCCTTGCAAAAAAAAAGAAGAATTACGCCACCACGGTCACTGAAAATTTTCTGAAGGGAACAACTCAGTGGTTAACAGTGATGGGAAAACCAAATATTATCCTCTTCACTGAAAAAAGTTGACTGAAACGACTGTGATATCTTTCAATGACACAAAATGAATAATACGCCTAAGAACTTGTGCATTTCAAAACTGTACAGCAATTCCACGTTTTATTACATGAAAGAATTAGCAAAAAGTTACAACTCTCTGAGATTGTGACGTAAAACAAAAAATCTATTTCAATATTTACCTGATGTATTTGCAAATGTCCCGGCGGGACACGGAGTCGGGGCCGGGGATCCGACGGGGCAGTAGTGACCCTCGGGACAGACCCTGTGGGGAGGGTCTGGCTGGGATGCGTTACCCTCGCAGTAGTAACCTGAAAAACGCCAATGGAAAATAGAAAAGGATCACAGCCAAAACATCAGAAGGGTTGATCGGGTAGACTATGGTCTGAGTCTCATCGAAACAGAAATCAAAATTTGAGTTTTTCTTGGTCTGAACAATAACTGTTCCTAATGAAACATGAATTTTGGGGCATGCAAGTGCAACAGTACACCACCACACACCTGAAATCACTGTGAAGAGTTCACTTTTTTTGGGACAACTAAATAAAGAATGATAACTCAGTTATTAAAACACATTTTTGTGTCACAAAATGGCGCACCTACCACACTCCTTAATTTCCTGAGGAGTGTGATTTGTAGCACAGGTGTGGAAACGCCTAAAACTCAAGCGCTGATGTGACAGTAACGTACGACAGTGTTTCACGATTTGCAACAACAGCAACTGATAATCTTAAAAAATGAGGAGAAAAAAAAAAGAAAACGTATGGAAACCTTCCACTTACATCATGTAAAATTATTTAATAAATACTATTTCTGTGAAAATGCTGAGCAGCAAAATGCAATAGTGGGCCCATCTATGGTCTAACTTGTCCTGAAAATAGGACAGCTACGACATAAAAAGGTTTGTGGAGGCATAAAATCAGATCCAGAGCAGCAAGTAAAAATGGATCTGATCTTTTGGATCAAGGAGAGTACCTCCCGGGTCCAGATTCTTGCGCAACACTGAGATCATAAACAAGACAGATTGTTTTGAACAATTTCACTTACCTTCGAAGCAGTCCCCTGCCGGAGAAGACAGCCCCCAGACATCGCAGTACTGCCCTGGTTCACAGCCCATCGGATACCAACCGCCGCTCGGACAGTAGGTACCGGGCCAACATTTCCCACCTGACGGTTTTTAAGAGCAATGTACATGACATTAGCCGTTTATGACATCGAAAATATAGAAGGAAAAAAATGATGGAGGGGAAAAAAAGGTTGGTTTCTGATATATTTCAACTTTTAGACCCCTCCTGTCATAAGGACGCTGATAAGTTTCTGATATGACATACAAATTTGCTAATGTAAAGTGCAATCTTCTTTGGTTCCCTGGCTGCATCCTGTGTGCAATATTTGCCGTGGAAACGGCAAAACAGTTTAAGCGATGTTCTAGAGTCACGCAATACTGGGCTAACAAAAGCGATTAAACACATTCCGCACTGTTTCAGAATCTAGATCTTCACTTGGAATGTAGTTTGTAGTACTTGATAATTCTGATACATATTATTGAATTTCTTATCTCTGATACAGTATCTTTTCGGCATTTGATAAATCTGATACTGTTTGCATTTGATAACTATATGATGTAATTGTTTGCATTTGATAACTATGATGTAGTTGATTGCAACTGCTAACTCTGATATAGTTGTCTGTATTTGCCAACTCTGATGTAGTTGTTTTTATTTGATAACTATCGATAGTTGTTTGAATTTGTTAACTCTGATATTTTTTCGTATTTGATAAATCTGATGTCATTTTTTTGTATTTGATGAATACGATATAATTGTTTGTATTTCATGACTATGATATAGTACTTTGACAACAATGATATAATTGTCTGTATTTGATAAATCTGATATATGATATAATAGTTGTCTGTATTTGATAACTATCATATAGATGTTGGAATTTGTTAAATCTGACATTTCACTTACCAGTGTAGTTAGCTGCTGGACAGGTGCATTCAGAGAGCTCTGTGGCATTGGCTGATGGCAGCGGTTTATCGGAGTATGAACCTCCCGTGCAGTACCAGCCAGCACTGCAGTTACCGGTAGGCGAGTCTTGGCCGTCAGCTTTAGGGTAAAACAAAAGAGAAAATGAAGTTAGAAGGAAGAAAGGTGATTTCATGCAGAAGAGTATGCAAAAGCTTTAAAGCTGGAATATGAGTTGTACTGGTAATCGCCTGGTCATCTACCCTTGTTCTTTGTCAATGTTTCAGGGAAGAGAAAGTAGACGAAAATATCACCTGTCACAAAATCTCCACATTTTTCTTGGCCCTACAAAACTAAGACTCTCCAAGAAAGCATAGCAGTCACTTACCGTTAATTGAAATCCAACAGACCAATTAGGAATGGATATGAATATTCATCTATGCAAGAATAGGGCTTGCACAATGTCACTTCATAGTGGCCATGACATATTCCAAGGAATTTAATTTTCATTTAATGCAAATTTTCAATTCATATTCCAGCTTTAAGGGCCATTTGGAAAATAAACCACAAAGTTTAGTCAAACTACCACAATCTGCGAGTTCAACCTTCGCTCCCCCTTTAACGGGCGACATTGACACTTCACTCTGCAATCCAGATTCCACACTGCCATAAATAATAACGACAAAACAGAACGAGAGGTTGCGCTTAAAACCACCTCGTCAGACACTCACTCTCGCAGTACTGTCCCGGGGGACATGACAGGCAGTCCTCGTACCCGTCACTGCCGTTCACGGGGTTGTAAGATCCTCTCGGACACGGGTTCTCTGTGTCGTAGGTGGTGCCCTCCGGACAGTAATGACCTGCAGTGAGATAAATTTGGAATCATTTATCTTCTGTAATTGAAAAAAAAAAAAGAAAGTCACAGACTGAAGCAGAAAATAAAAGGTGCAAGACAGAGCTTAGGTCGGCCGCTTTTATTAAAGACTGAGGCTCATCAAATTAATGATGGTATGTAGATATTTAACGGTTATGGCAAATGCTGTGTTTCCACCAAAAATGTGATTGATAACAAGCATCGCATTATGCAAATGGGGAAATTTAACTATGCGACTGTTCATAGATGCTGTACAAAAATGGGATCTGTCCTGTTTTGCTTTCTATTTATTCTTGCCTTGTTCTCTTTGCTTACACACTGTACATAGTTGTGAAAAGAAAGTATTTCATACGTCTAGAACTGATTACAGTTTCAGGCAAAATAAAATTGTCTACTCGAATTCAGCCAGCAGTCCAATCTTTACAAATCACCTGTTGGGCAGATCGTGTCAAGATAGGTGGTGGCGTTCTCCAGGCAGTAGTAACCCGCGGGACAGACGACACACTCTGAAGACTCCTGCAATTCGGTGTAGAATCCCGCGGGACAGCCCAGGGGTAATGCAGTCCCCTCCGGACAGTAACTACCAGGGGGGCAAACTCCTCCAGAGCCAGTGTGGCCACCCGTGGGTTGATACACGTTGACACCTGTGAAGCAAAATCAAATGGAGGAGGAGTAGTTTGTTAACGATGCAATTTTGTCAATTGGAATTTTAATTAATTCAAGTACACACACTCACTTATCGAAAGTCAAATTCTTCCACTTAGGGAAGGACAGAATCTTCTACCATCCAAGCAGTGTCTTCCCTCCTCCTGAATTTCGAATTTGTAAAACAACCCTTGAGCAAATTCACGAAAAAGGCCAGGTTATGACTTGCATACAAACGGCAAACTTTGCATGCACACAAAGACAAAACAAGAGCCTGTTATTAACTCATGTTTTAGTTGTAAAGATAAACGGAAAAAAAAAAAGTACACCAAAAGTTAGCACTGAAGGTAATAAAATGGACCAGTTACGTCTGTGGGTGGCAATTAGCCAAGTCGATACTTGGCAGTTATGCATCAAAAATACATGATTCAATGAACCATTGAAATTTGAGACCCAAAATGAAAGAGGACAAACTGTTCAATTTTCTCAGAAAGTTGAATGGAATTGTTTGCCAAATGCAAAAAATAAGGCAGGGAGAGGGTGAACGGAGGCATTGGGTAGAATAGGAGGGAGAGTCAAAGCTACTGGGGGGGCTCTTGACATAACAGGATGTGCTTGAAGAAATCTGAGGAGACCAGTAAGAAAGGACTCAGCTTAAAGAAGAAGCTGTGTCTTCTTCCTCAAACTCACAGTATTCACAATAGCTGGAAACTTTTCACAAGAGCAACGAAAGTTAAGGAAACACCAATGACTTAATAAAAAAAGAAAAAAGACGACGTTCTGGCAGAGGTGAACACGTTTCTTGGCAAACCTCACTCCAAAGGTGACTCACCGTATTCACAGAAGTAACCAGCTGAGCAGTTCCCTGTGACTTCTGACTGTCCAGGGTCCTTACAATACTTGCCAGGGTCACAGTCCACGCATTGTGACTCTCTGTAAATGCCGTAGACGGGGTTGTAGGTTCCACTGGGACAAAGCTGCAGGTCGGCTCCGGTCTTCGCAGGACAGTAGAAACCAGGAGGGCAAAGGTCGGCCCTATCTCTGTTGACGCAGTAGTAACCTGTGCAGAGCGAGCAATGCACAATATCAAATGAACCCTCATCTGATATGCTTTTGGTGCAGAAAAATGCTGGAATAATGTTCATTGAAAAAAAAAAATAGCAGGGAGCTTGTATAGTTAACATTTTTCTTTTGAAGTTGTGTCAGTAATATGTTCATTGACCAGCTTTACCATGAGATTGACAAAATCAGCTGAGTAGTTCCCTGTGACCTTTCCAATGTCCAGAGTCATTGGTCAAGTTACAGAAGCCTCACAAATCTAACCCAAGATCATCTTAGAGTGAACTGTTGCTACTCATAATTGCAATAAGGATAGCAATCAAAAGTAATGAGTCATGCTCTAGTGCGCACACCTTCTGGTTTCACAGTGCATATGTATAGGCTGTGTGTGCTCAGACATGTGGGATATGCAGGCTGTGTCATGAAAGGCAGTGTGAAGCTTTGTGAACCTAAGATTACCTTGGGTAAGATTTGTGAGACTTCCCTTAGTATTTTATTTTCATAAAATGAATCATGAATCATCCTCAGTTTCCTCTTCCTCCCTCAAATAACGGTTCAAGAATTTTGACCAATGATTTAAGAAACATGCGTCCAAACCAATCGTTACCTTCAGGGCAGTCATAACAAGCCGATGCCATGGAGTGATTCATGAAGGTTCCGTTGGGGCAGTAAGAGTGACCTGTCGATCCCTCTTCACAGTAAGATCCTGGTGGACAAACGTCACCGGTCACCCCATCGACAGGCGCAGGCACGCTGGCTCCGCCCACGCAGTAGTACCCTTCATAGCAAGAACCTACGGAACGATCACAGTGACAACCGTTGAAAAAGATTCTCGTGATTAAGTGAAAAGTTGCAAATATTCAGTTTTGCAAAGGAGTGTTTATTATAGGAGAAAGGAAAAAGGTGCAGGGAGAGAGA
The DNA here is from genome assembly GCA_021234535.1 of Stichopus chloronotus. Lineage (NCBI taxonomy): Eukaryota > Metazoa > Echinodermata > Holothuroidea > Aspidochirotida > Stichopodidae > Stichopus > Stichopus chloronotus. The sequence goes on from CM037842.1 coordinate 15,615,370, forward strand.
AAGGAGAGGGGGAACAAGTGGAACAAGAAAGACGATGAAAGAGGTAGGAGAGTAGAAGGGATAATATGGGGAGCAGCTGATAAAGTTGGGAGGGAGACAAAATAATGAGGAGTACACAGAAGTGGAGAACAGAAGAAAAAGGGATAGATAACTAGTTGAGAGGAAGGCAAGGCAGACAGACCTTACACAAGAGAGGGATAGACATGGGTGGAAAAAAGGTGGGAAACTGGGAAACTCACTTCAAGGGAAATTTGTGTATTCAGAGGGAAATTTGTGTTATCTGGTGAGAAATTTTGGCACTTGAGGGAAATCTACCATTTTTTTTTTTTACAAAAAAAGAATAAGAAATTGTGGAAAATTTACATTGCCTTCCCAGGAAATAAACTATTTTTGTTTTAGCAACAGGGGATAGATAACAAGTTGATAGGATGGCAAGGGAGAAAGAAGGTACATACAAAAGGGATAAATAACTAGATGAGAGAAAAGTAAGCGAAATAGAAACTTGAACAAGAAGAAGTTAAAGGTTACCTGATTCATATTCCAAGCCACTGCTGTTACAGTACATTCCTGGTGTGCACGGCAGACAAGCTGATTCGTTTGTCATTCGCTGGCTGGGCTGGAAGGTACCCTTGTCGCAAGGGGTGGGGAAGCTGCTGCCCTCTGGACAGTAATGGCCGACAGGACAGATGTCACCGTAAGTCTGGTTCGTCGGATTTGGATCGATGGCACCGCCAGAGCAGTAGTAACCAGCTTCGCACGTTCCGTTGGGAGCCGTCAGTCCGACTTCGGAGCAGAAGTAACCCGTCCAGCATTCTGTGCACGAGCTCTCATTGGCGAGCTTGTCCGTGTGGCCAAACGTACCCTTCGGACAATTAAAAGGCCACGTGGTACCGGTGGGACAGTATGTGCCCTGCCAACAGGGACCCCCTGTGCTGTCAGCTGGGTCCGGTGTGGGGGTGACAGAACCCAAGATGCAGTAATAACCAGAGTTACATTGCCCCGTCGGACTGGTGATGTTCTCGGCCTCGCAATAAAATCCTGTAAATTTGAAATCGACGTAACGTTAAATTACTTCGCTTGCTTCATTCAAGTTATTAAAAAGTGAAAATGTAGAACATGCTGTGGATGAAATGCAAGTACTATTCAGAGACAGTTGAAAATGTCAAATTTAAATCATCGAAAGGAATCATGAATTTACAAAAAGTAACAAAATTATCAATAATATTCCATGGAACCACCTTTGAGCTGTTTTAGCCTGATGTCATTCGATGCAACTTTTTACAACTTACGTTAAAGGGGTTCATCGATTTCTTACCAATAAGTTTGTGATGATGGTAAAGGGTGTAAACGCATGACAATACTTATAATTAGCATAATCGGTCAAGTTCCACATCCAAAGTTATGAAAACCATCAAACATTTGGGTATTTTTTACCGTTACTTGTACTGGTTTTGTAGACGTTAGTAAGTACTAATATGAAGTGTCTGGTTGTGAATTTTTAAAGAAAAAAAAGGAATCACTACTTAAGTACTCACTCATTTTTGTTCCTTTGTACGTGAAATATTGGGATCCCCTTAGATTCACAGTTTGTCATTAGTATGTTAAGGAAACTTGACAGATTTTAAAAAAAATTCAGTGAATTTCACAAAACAACTCGATGAGCCTCTTCATTTCCATTATTTTTCAAAAATTTTCGAACAGAAGCAAAAGTCTAGTTTTGAACGCTTAACCAGAAGTTACCAATTATGAAAACTGTTGTCCAAGTAAAAAAAAAATAACAGGATTTCACGGAAAAGCACGTGTTTAGTTTTCAAACTGTATTTTGTTATAGTTTTACAAATTTCTCTTCACACTCCACACACTACAGAAAAGAAGGCAATATTTCAAAAAATCTCTTCTTTCTTTTTTTTTTTTTTGTAAATATGAATAAAACCAGGTTACATCGGAGCATACATCTTTTTCTCTCTCAATCTGTACTTTAACCACATTTGTGAAGTTTTATTTTTTTTTGATATTACACAAGTACAGCAAAGGAAGTATATTACAAACAGCTTAGAATGACGTCTCTCAAGAAAGAGAACAACTTATTACAAATCTCTCACAGAGCTGCAAACAAAATTTTGAAAATTTGTCCACTGCTGCCCTAACAGAAGAAAGCTTAGTACCCAAAGCGGGGAACCACAACCGACTGATGGATAGCATACAGTGAGAGGAAACACTACAGCAGAGGTCACTTTTATCACTGGCCTATGCAGAAATCACGAGATGTCACCGTCACTGGTACGAGAAAAAGAGGGCTACTCACCCTCCGGGCAAAGTCGGCATTCGTCCTCACTCTCTAACTGGGTGGTGTTGCTGTAGGTGCCCACTGGACATGGAAACTGCCTGGAGGTCTCCGTGCCGTTCGGACAATAGAACCCTGAAAATTGTGGGAAATCGACATTTATTCAGGAGGTAAACACGAAGCAACTCCGATCAGGCGGAACGAGAAATTTTGCACCATTTCCTTTTTTTTTCACGTCTTTACGAAAGCTGTAACGTAGGTCTGTTGCAGTTACACCGATTCATTTCACCGAAAGGGCATATGTACACAAAATCCAGATCAAAAGCCATTAGGCAAGGTTTTTACGAAAAGTTATGCAATACCAGCAAATTACTGTAAAAGAGTGTTTTATGTTTTTTTTTAAATTAAATTTGCAATGAAAGTTTTCGTTGGGCTTCTTGCAAATTGAGCTTGAAATATTGTGATGTAACTTTTAGATAAGTGGTGATGCATATGGCCAGTATGACATCATGGATTTCCGATGATGCAATGCACCACTGTGACAATGAAATTTGCTTAAAAATCTGTAATCTTCAATCATAACATGCTATTGAAACAATGTCCTCATCTAAACAAACAAAAAAACAAAGAAAAAACAAACAAGGACAAATCTGATTTTATGACATACAATATTTTTTTTTACTGAGAATCTCTATAAGAGATATATTGCCAGTATAATGATGAAACTTCTCCTGGTCTCAGTTCACAAATAATTTAAATGTGAAAACAAGAAAAACAAGTCAAAGTACCTTGAGGACAATCCTTTGGAGTAACAACACCATGTGAAGGTGCACCAGCGCCACTCTGCTCCTCGTCGATGGCCTCGTTCCGGTCGCAATATTTTCCTGGAGTTTGAGAAGGAATATGCAGGAGAAATTTTTGGCATGACACTTACTTGAGGTCCTTCAGTCAATACAAAAACATTTTACGTCAAAACGACACAACTTCACGACTGGCTCTCACTGAATCCTCTTTAACTTTACCGTAGAATTTAACAGCCTGACCCAACACCTAACCTATCTTACCTTTACCTAGAGGCATCGCAAGTACCCACCTGTCACTCACAAAGGGCAACCACTTCACCCTACCGGTGCCACTGCATTTCAATGGCTAGACAGAATCATTAACATTCACCTTGCATATGTTATATACAGTAGCTTACATCAGAGTTTCAAACTTGAGCTTAAAGTTGAGTCCAACTGATCAAACTCCCATTGTCACGGGACACCTTGTTTTGGAATATGATCGCTGTCCTACTGTTACAGGTTGACTAATTATACAAGCCATTCCCACACAACATGCTATGTAAGAAAGCAGCAAACTTTCCAAGGTTACATAAATATTTTAATTTTGAGAGGAAACAAAAAGCATGTATTGTGAGTTGTCAAAGCAGAATATCTTCGCAAGTAATGAAAAATTTACTTATTAAATGAATAATCATTTGATTATTGTCAAACTAAATGATTATCCTTCAACATTTTATACCATCACTTCAAAAGAATATATCCATGTCTCTTTACCTGCTGGGCATTCCAGACATTCTCCTTGTCCGACAAAAGGTTGGTAGTAACCGCTGAGACAGGCGGTCTGTGACGGGGACCCAAGGGGACACTCATGGCCTGCCAGGCACCGGCTGCCATTCGGCTGTGCTACGGTGGAGCCTTCCTCGCAGAACCATCCTTCGTCGCAGTAGTCGATGGGGAGGGGGTTACCCCATCCGGGACAGTACTGTCCTGCAGTACAGTCCTGGCAGTCACTGAAAGCCTGGTTGGCTAAGTGGTTTGAGAAAGTACCTGGAAAGAGACAAAATGTTGGATAAAATATATATCTTTCAAAGACATGTTTGAAAGCACACACCCAAACTGGGTTTGAATATTTGGAATAAAGAGCGACAGACACATGAATGGAGCTGAAGTTCAAACAATACATTCATCAATGGCACGACAAAACGACCTGATACTGAAGTGATAACTTTCAATGTTCTAGAAGAATGCAAATTGCAAAAAAGGACGTAACTTAAAGTAAAACAGGAAATCGTACCACTCAGGTCAATGAGAGAGGCAGGTAATGTGCTACGTCAAAAATGTTAAATTCCCAAGACTCTGCAAATCTTTCATATTTGGAATTTTTCATTAAGCCATGATTTATTATCTGAATATTTGCATAGCACATAATCCTAGGTCTGTTCATAACCAGTAAAAGCTTTTATTCCATCTGGGTCCATATTCCTCCACTCTCTGCCACTGTCACCTCAAAATCCACGGATATCACAAACAGATCACTTTTTCTGTGACTCACGACTTCATATCTCAGTACAACGAAACCTTTTGCTCACTGAAGACCTCCTCCTACCACCTCAAAGCTAGTTTCAACGCACGCTTAGTCCTTTCGACACGACCACATATGGACCACGTTCGTCTTCAAAGAAATGACGGGCAAGTGTGACAAAATGACGTGGATTGAATCAATTTTTTTAACTCCATCAAATGTGAAGATGAAGAGATAACTGAGAGACTGGATGGCTTACCAGGAGGACAGGCTGTCTTGGCACTGCTCCCCTCGGGACAGTAATGACCTCTGGGACAGACGTCGCCGTACGTCTGATTCTCTGGGTTGGGTTCTATGGTTCCACCACTGCAATAGTAACCGGCCTGGCAGAGGCCACTGACGTTAGCCAGCTCGTCAAACTCGCAGTAGTATCCTGGAAGGGACAGAAAATAACGGCAAAGAAGGGAAGATATCATCATATGGTACAAAGCAAGCTGTATTGTTAGCTATTTCGTCATTTTCCTATGTTAATAACACATGTCCTTTTTTAAAACAAGTGTTCTTTTTACTGAGGACAGAAACATGGCAATGTTTTAAAGCTCTCTAGAATCGTATTGTTGCTACCCCGTCAGTCTCTTTCTATCGTGAATTAAATCATGTCTATTGAGGTGTAATAATTGTCATTTATGTGAGAAAGATTGAAACACCGTTGGATGAACCGAAACACCGGTGACAGAACGCTGTTTCATGACAAAATAAAATACAAACAAAAATCCCACTTAGATGTTTGGCTTATCCTGAGACTGTAATGTCCCTGCTCTCTTAACAATTTTACGAAAGTGGTTAGAATCAGCCGCCAGAAAATATGTATGCGAATTTTAAATGCACTGACAGAATGATTTTCAAATTAGTGCAAAATACTTTTCAGTTAAGTTATCAACAATAACAAAACAGTTTCCAACACTCTGCCAGGACTCTTCTTCCCATGCAGCTAGAGACCCATGATGCATGTAGGGTAATCTCGTCCAGCAAAAAGGCTTGGATTGTGCACACTGCATCCATTTCGCAAACCGCATGTGCATGGCGAATCTCTGTAATAAGCAAATGCCCGGTTGGAATCGAGCTATTCCCTCCTACTCCTAATGCTTCTCTCAGATACGCCTGGAGCTGACGAGGAGATGCTGAACTAGTCACAACACTTATGCCGCTTGACTGGCCAAATCACACAATGCCACACCTTTACCCACTATCACAAGACAGAGACTCTCGGCATTGCAAACACTTCCTAAAAGTTGTAGGGTCACGACCACACAGACGGACAAATAATTTTCTGGATGACTGTGAGTGGTACGGCTCTCACCTGGATCACACGTTATCGGCTGAGACGCTCCGGCGGGGCAGTAGGTCCCGGCTCGGCAGACTCCTCCAGTGCTCTGGTCCGGACAATGACAATCAAAGTCTGAAGAATATGAAGAATGGAGGGAAATACGTGCATGAGATGCAACATCACGATGAAATCGTTGCAAAGTCCTTTCAAACCTCTCCCAGGATCCAATGGCAACTCAGACAAATAGATTAATTGAAAACTATCCTACAGGTTGGAAGAGCAAAGAGGTAACTGAATAACATATCTGCAGATGACACTACAGATTTTATTGGAAAATTGAGTACAAGTTATTTGAAAAGGTATCATATATGAATGATACTCATAGGAGGATAAACTCTTGCAAATCTTGCAACCATCCATTCTTTTTCTTTGCTACAGGTAAGTAAGAGGTCTAAAGCAACCAAAAATAATTTGGTCAAAGTTCTGACTCCAGTCATATAAAGACAACTCCTATGAATCTATACACTTTACTTCATATTTGATTTCATCAAAAACTTTTCTTTTTCTTCTCCTACACTATCTTGACCATTCCTGTCTCCAACTATGTGAGCATTCATTTTTAGCACACTGTGAGTAAGAAAATATATGGGATGTGTGCTCCAACTGACTCACAACTTTGCAAACTTGTGGCCCTACCACTCCTATCTGACCCTGATTCCCCATCCAGTTCGGTCATAATCGATCAAACACCAGATAGAAACTAATCACTATACATCAACCCATTGATACTGAAACCAACCTGTATCATTGCCAAGTGTGGTGGGTTGAGCCTGCCATGCACCAAGCCTGCAATACCAGCCAGGGTGGCAGAGGCCCGCCGGTTCCGGCAGTCCCGGAGTGGGGCAGTAATATCCTGGTGGGCACAGTTCACAGGCGGTTACATCTTTGCCTGCAGTCTGATTGTTGAATGTTCCATTGTTGCAAGGATACTGGTTGGCAAACTCCGTATTGTTTGGGCAGAAGTGACCTTGAAACAAAATATACAAGAAAGTCAAATGAGAGTTTAGTGACTCCTTGTTGCAACGAGAGGCAGAATGCTGGAAGAAGCAATATTCCAACTTTTAGCCATTCTGTTGACCTAGAGTGACCTGAGATGCAACAGCTTTCAGCTAATCCTCACATGATATCATACATGTTAATGCCTTCTCAAGAGTACACTCCTTAACCTGATAGTATGTCTGGTTATCACATCATGTCCTCAGATGATATCATGCACGGTTACACTTTCTCGAGAGGAACAACCATAACCATGACAACGCCTCTTGTTATCACATCATCTCCTCATATAATATCAAACATGTTAATGCCTTTTCAAAAGTACACACTCTAACTTAACGTCTTGTCTTGTTATCACGTCATGTCCTCACATGACATCATACATGTTTCTGCCTTCTCAAGAGGACATACTCTTACCTGACAGTTTGTACCGATATCACATCATATTGTCCCATGGAGGAGAAAACTTGACACATGTTCTTAATACAATAATGACCTCATTAACAATAGCATTCTTCCTTTCAATATTGGGCATCTATGTACCAAGTCTAAGAACTGTCCTTGAGTTCCCTCCTTGAGACATTGTGATAACAAGCCAAGCATCACAAACACACACACACAACTCGACATTACACATGGACTGAGGAGTCCATTGAATTTTACTTTGTTGTTGCTTCCTGAACTCTAACCTTAATAATACACATCCCATTGTTGTTTTTCCTGAGGACTTACAGAAATTCTCTCGGAGGAGCTGAAATTCTTTTGTTCACCTCCTCTGAAAGTAGTGCAATACGAGGCACACACACGCGCGCAGTTATGACCAGGACAGTTACTAAGGTACACAAGCAGAACACATTGCTGACTCTTCCAATTTGTCTACTTTATTTGTTTTTCCCCCAACATCTGATTCTAATTTGCTCCATTTAATAACACAAAGACATAAAAAAAAATGATAATACATAAACACGATGTGAAGGAACCAAGTTACAATGACCATTGGAGGCACTTGTCTCCAGCCAGACGTTGAATGCACAAACAGAGGAACAAGAACTACAGCAATAATTTAATTCAATCCCTAAACAAGCAAAATGAAAAGTGCTATGATCTACCAGCGATTACCTTTCTCTCTTCAACATTGCTAAAAGATGTTGCAAAAAGTTAAAAAAAAAAATGCACGAACCTCTTGGACATTCTGTAAAATTACTACTCCTCTGCTCACAGTAGTACCCCTCGGGACAATCCAAGCAGTCGCTTTGCATCTCGCTGGGGTTGAAGAACCCCGGCGAGCAGTCCACCGGTTCACTGTTACCACCGACACAGTAGGTCCCAGAGGGACAAGGCCCACCAGACGGCGAGACCTGACTGGGGTTGGAGGAGTTGGAGCCAAGGTAACAGTAAAAGCCAGGGTCGCATTCTCCAGTGGGGTACTCCAGTCCAGGGACCTCGCAATAGTGGCCTACGAAAATAAACGAAGATGAAACACACTATTATAGCAACAATTCCATCTGATGCACAAAACCATTGCTTGATTGCATTAATCAAAAGTTTTGATGCTTCACTTTACAAATTGTTGGCTTAATGCAGAAAAGATGTGAGCTTTTTCACTAGACCTTGTGTACGAAACACACACATATCACCAACATGGTTTATAAAGCCCAGTTAAGGGTTATATTTTCCAACTAGCATGTTAAAGGCTCATCAAGGTATCAGACATCTACTGTACAACCAAACTTTCTGACTTTGTAAGTTTGAGGGACATACATAATCCACAACACCAACACTTTTTTTTTCCAAAAGTTACATGTTATGCAACTGCCCTGAGATCTCTGAGACATTACCCCTCTGTACCCTCCTCCTCTATCCAATATCACCCTTATACTATGAGAACTACCATCACACCTACTGTACCAATGTTCTGTCCATCTATGTTTACTTGCTATACACACACACACAAAATATAATCTTTATGCATATATCTACTGCAACTGAAAGGGACTTTCATTAGAACTGAAAAACAGGGTATTCGATACATGAGGCATTACAATATTACCTTCAAGACAAGGCTGACAGTCGTCGAGACTTGTAAGCTTGGTGACATTGTTAAACGTCGATGCCGGACAGGGGACGGATTCGCCCGTTCCTGCAATGCGAAAAAAAAAAACATACAATGTTCAAGTCACGATAGCAACCCTATTTGACCTGCTTGCGAATTTACTAGCCAGATTTGCAAAACGTATCGCTTACGTTTATTAAATCACTCCAAAAAATGGCTATCACTATCACAATAAGTATGACTTGTCTCTGATCTCCAAACAAGTAGTCCTACATGGGATTTCTGTCCACCAGACAAATCGTTTGGCGATCAAGGGAATCAACCGGTAGCCAGGCAAAAAACAATCTGAGAATCAGCTTAAAGCCATCCCACAGCCAGGAACAACAAACATCTGGTAGTCATGTATAACATCTGGCAATGGGTCAATCATTGTGGCAGGCAATTCAGTTGGTAACCAGATAAATCTCTCGTGACCTGATGATAACAACTGGTCCGATTTTCATGATTACACCAAATAATCCCTAATTCAGAGGATGATTGTTAATTCGAAGGAAAACGCAGTCACATTCAGACAGTTGTCACGTTACCTTGGATACAGTAGTGGCCGACGGGGCAGACGCCGGAATCACCGGCCGAGATGCCGTCCACGGGATGGCGAGAGCTGGATCCAGCACGACAGAAGTAACCTGCTTCACAGAGGCCTAGGTCATAAAAGATAGTATGTACGGTGAAGAGAGGGTACCTAGGTGGTGAATTAATGTCCACATGCCACAGTTCACATCGGCGAAAATATGACAATCCCTCACGCAAGACTGATACTACTTGGATCAATGATTTCAAACTATGAACAATGTTTGATCAAAATAAACAAAATTTCTGTCCTTTTCTGCAAGTGTGCCCTTAATATTGTACAACAGTATGCACACCTCAATGCTTCAAAGAGATAAACTTTTGCAGAGAATGGCAGTAGTGGTTTCTTAAAAACCAAAACTAGTCTTTAAAGTGACACAAGGTTAATTTCAAAATAAATGTCCTCCGATGTGCGAACACAAAGTTGTGACACATTATAGGTGAAACTGATACAACCGAGGGAGAATTAAGTATACAGTAAAGACAGTTGACAGGACTAATAGAGGTAATAGTTGTATATCTTCAAACAACTACTTCCTTTTGCTTTATTATCCAAGGTACTGACATTCAAATCACATGATGTGGCCCCTTGTGGAGAGGCAAACATTTTAAAGCCCAATATATGGTCGTTAGTTTGGATTTGCAGTGATACATAAGTTCCTGGAAGACTCTTGATATTACTATGTCTGCATGATATGTGACGTTTTTTCTTCCTTTCGGTTTTTTTTTTTTTTTTCTCCTGGTAATTTCTGGTAATTTGCATTTCTTTCCTATCATTAAACGTTGTGTCCAATTTTACAAGTTAATTGATAAATTAGATCATCGAGAGTCAGCTCACCAGTCTCTGAAGTAGCGTTCTCCACGTCACAGTAATATCCCGACGTACACTGAGTGCACTGGGTCACGTTGGCCAGACCTGTCATGCTGCTGAACGTGCCAGCGGGACACGACTGCCACACGTAACCGGTAGACTCTGGGCAATAGAAACCGGCCGGACAAGCCTGTACATATATGGAAGAAACGTCAAAATCAATCAAAATAAATCACTGCTGCTGTTAACTAGTAACAGCAAACACTGTAAAATTAATTGGTATCAATCCTTACACAACATTTTATCGATTGAAAAATTGAAGGTGTGTCTTTCTGTTGAATATATATTCATATTTTGTAGCCTAGGCTTACTCTTTTGCTATTTAGCAGTGTATTAGGTAACCACTCAATATCAGACAAAATTGAGACTGCTGAGCACACTAAAAAGCAGAATGAATTTGTACATTTGTGCATTTAGTAATAGGTGAGCTAAATATTCTTTATATGTCTAGAAGTATAGAAGCATATCACTCATACCCAAGAGGGCATTTCAGAATCTAGTGGAAAACAAACCGAGGTTACCATGGAAACTGAAGTCCATACCTGTGGGTTAGATCCAGACGTACAATAATAACCTGGCGTACACTCTTGGCAAGCCTCGTTGAGAGTGGTATCGGCGAATGTACCTGGATCACAGGGTATTGGCTGAGGTGAACCGCTAGGACAGTAGTGACCAATGGGACATTCATCACCTAGCAACCAGCAGAAAAAACACTTCACACAATGAATATTCACACAATTCTGACCTAATGTTCTTCATAAATAATAATGCAACCATCAGATTTTCAGAAGAAATTTTTTGGGGAATGTTTTTGAAGGTAGTGAAATAATACAAAACAATGTAAAAAACCTTTTAAGGCATAATCACACTTTTGAAACAATAATTTTTAAAAGCTTGTACCGGTAGTTCCATCTGTAGGGGCAGAGACGGATGCATTGCCGGCGCAGTAATACTGGGCATCACACGGCCCTGCTGTATCATTCATGCCATAGAACGGACAGTAATCACCAGGGTCACATCCTGTGCAGTCATCCACAGCTTCAATACCTGATACAATGTTGAGAAATGAAATGGCATTGAGGCATAACTCATAACTATGTCATTGAGGCATAATTCATAAATCTAACTCCCACAAATGGAATTCTTGAATTACGACAACTGGGAAATACAAAATTTGCTGACTGAATTTTGCCACAGTGTGAAATCATTAGAAATTACCAACAAATGGAATCTATTATTCCATTCCATACCTTTCCTTCATTTATTTTTGCTTTAATGGGGAAGTAAGAAAAGTCAGTTCATTACCTTCAGTTGGATTGTATGTCCCTGGAGGGCAGTCATAGGTCTTATTAGACCCAAGTGGACAATAATGACCCACAGGGCAGATATCTCCTGTGACACCATCTGAGGGTGTCTTAGAGCTCGCACCAGAGATGCAGTAATACCTGTTGAGACAAGAGAAGACAGGAAGAAATGATGAGAAACATGAGCTTTAGAAAATAACAAAATTGAAAAATTATGACAAGAAATGGCCCTTACAGATTTTTACAGAAATTTGTAGTCATGCATGTTGTGTTTTATTTCATGAGCCCTCTGGCCAATTGTGCTCAGTTTTTCCTGTCTGCAGTTCATAAACCCGAACAATGTCACATTTATCAGGAATTAAGAAGTGTGCATTTCTGCAAGGGGCCATTTCACGGCATGTAAGTCGTTGAGAAACCTCTGCACAACGCGCATCAATTCGCAAAAGCTCAAGTTCACAAGAACAATTCGAAAGGCATCGTTTTCCTTCTTTTTTTCTGCATTCTGTGTAAAAGGGTATTAAAGTTTCAGTTATTAAAATTAAAGCATTCCCTTTCTTTATTTATATACTTTACTCAAACTGCAACTCACCCTGCTTCACACTGGCCAGTCGGGGATTCCAGTCCCTCTTGCTCACAGTACATACCACCCGGGCAAGGGGTGCAGTCGTCGACGCTCGGTAGCCCAACTTTGTCACTGTAGGTGCCATTGGGACAGCCAAACTGAAGGCCGTATTCCGTACCAGCGGGGCAGTAATGTCCCGTCGGACAGGGCTGTGGATTCTGCACTCCATGGGAGCAGAAGGTGTCATTCTGTAAGGTGGCGTCGCAGTAAAAACCAGCCGGGCAGGTCTTGCAGGAGGACTGATGAAGAGATGTAAAGGCAGAGAAAACATAAATGTAAAATGTGAAAAATCAATTGTAAAAGACCCTTAAAAGGGGAAAATCAGTAATTTATACAGAGAACATCATAGAGAAAAAAAAAGATACCAAATACCATCTGCTGTCATAACCTTAAATTATGATGGTGTGACAAATATTTCTGTTTTTAGTCATCACAAAAGATCTGAGCAAAACAAAAAGTCCCGCTCTTGTCAAATTCTAACAGAACCTCATCCAAAGTTACGTAGGATTCGACCACAAAAATCAAGTGGAAACATACTAAGTGTTACCCCGAATCGGCCACAGGTTTCTCACAGGTGGTAATTCAATAATTAGTTGGTCAAGAATAATTTTGTTCATGCAAACTTCCAGTAATTTTACACGATGCATCTTCCGTAACTTATCTTATGCAAAACGTTTTGAGGAGATGATGTTTTTGAAGAAGTTTACTGCTGAGCCTGAATGGTTTAACAATGATTAAAGCTATTTGATCTGGACGCCACGTCGGTGCATTGCCAACGCACTAATCTCCCTTTGAACAGTCAACGATGCATCTGGATGCTCACCTGTCCCCAAAGATCTTGATATTCTCCCGACGGGCATGCCACGCCGCCCTCGCTCCCTGTCGGACAGTAATGTCCTGGCGGGCAGACATACTCGGATGGACGGCTGTTGTTCTGGCCTCCAGGGCAGTAGAAACCGGGATCACACGGTCCGGTGGGCTCTTCGAGGCCATTCTGGTCACAGTAGTAACCTTCCAACGAGAGAAGTGGTCGGAAAAAAAATCAAAGAAACGTGATCGCTCTTGAGTCTCTGTCTCCCCAGACTGACATTAACAACAGCTAGCTCTTAGAGTTGTTTGTAAATCCAAATATTTCAAAAAGAGAAAATGGAAACAACAAAATCATAGCGACCATTACAGGACGGCAGAAATACTTCTACAGGCTTTCAAAATCTAATTTACATAATTCCGCTAATGTTCCGCTTCTTTCACAACAGAGGCAAATGCTTTTAAAGGGAAAAAAAGAGGGACAAAGGACACCACGAAATAGAGATGCAGAGAATCCTAGCAGTGTTCATTCTATCGATCTACTCTGGGTAAGAACTAAATGGTCCACTCACCTGGCCAACAGGACATACAACTTCCGAAATCAGTGTTGCCGGTTGAGTTGCTATAGTAACCAGCCAGGCAGGGCTCAGGATCATAAGTGCCCTGGACACAGTAATGGCCGACGGGGCAGGTGTCACCGGTGAGCCCGTCCGAAGGGTCCCTTCTCGAAGCAGACTCGATGCAGTAGTAACCGGCGTCACATTGACCCGCTACGGATGACAGCCCTGGCTGGTCACAGAAATAACCTAGCAAAATAAAATGTAAAAGAAAAATAAAACAGGTAGGTGTTGGGTGTGAGGTCCTTTGCTCATTTAAATACATTTTATTTCTATGATGCTGTAAAACTGAACAGAGCATCCATTGTTTCACTGGCTCCTGTAGCGGTAATTACAATGTAGATCATACACACAAAGCTACAGTCATTGATCCAAAACCCAAATCATCTCTTTCATTGATGACGGGCATAGCTTGAAACTTCAGTTGTCAGTTCGTGTTGCATAACTCTCAACAGTTTTGAGAGTTTTGCAAGACAGTGTGCCCACCAACAAGGAAGGTAAGAACAGCTCAGTGCCAGGTGGAATACAATTACTGTCTGAGGGACGTGAGAGGTCTATCAACAACACGCTAAAGAGTAAGAAGAGAGTTTCGACTTAATATGGTGGTCACAGGAATAAAATGGGAACAAAGAGTTGACTAACTTTGAAGTATTTGCAACAATAATTGGGAGACAAGAAAGGGGGGGGAAGCAACTGTATGTGCCTTGGTATACGGAGATGGGTGAGAGCAGGGTAAAGATCATGAGAGGAATCCCCTATTAGCTACTTTTAAAAAATTGCAGCAGAGTTTATCCATGGGTAAATAAAAGGTCAACCACAAGGTCTGTTGACTCAGAGGCTATTGTAATAAACCTACTGTTCAGAAACATCCAAGCATGTGATACTGTCCAGCACTACTGAAATGTGTGCCTCTTATCTGATCATTGTGTTTTGCACAAGGAATGAGACCATGGCCACGGAGAGATGACAAACTTATCAGTGCACTCTAGCAGAAAGTCTTTCTTCCTCCACCTGCCAGTAGCATGTCGGGGGAGGGGGGGGGGGGGAAAAGTAGCTGATGGGAATTTCCTCTAATGTCAATCAGCTAACCTGGAGTACAAGATATTGTAATTGGGAGAAAGGGGGGGTGGTTGGGAAGGAGGTAACTGTATGCGCCTTGTTATGCGGAGATGGGTGAGAGTAGGGTAAAGATTAATCAACTGACCTGGAGTACAAGGTACTGGTTCTGACGATCCTTCTGGACAGTATTCCCCTTCTTGGCACTGACCTCCTGTCGCATTGCTCGGGCAGAAGCAAGAGATGGAGATGTTGTTGTACCCGTAGTCCGTCGGCTGGTCCGACCACGCACCTCGGATGCAGTACCACCCCGGGGCGCAGAGGTCGGTGTAGTTCGAGAGTCCCGTCGCTCCGCAGTATTTACCTTTGGATAGCAGATGGTGAGGAAATGAAGAGGATGACCAAAAGAAGAATTGCAAGCACAGGACAACTACAAAAATTCCTGTTCAATGAATCCACTTAGCTTTAGTTTTCAATTCCTTCGGCTTTATCAGTTTCAATTTAGTGACCCCACGAGAGAAAGGCCATTTGACTTGAGCGATCTGATTATGAGTTTTGATCTGATTTTAAGTGATTATTTTTCTTTGATCTTTAACTTTTAATTTGATTTTTTAGGTCATCTGATTTTGACTTGATCATTTCTTTTTTATTTCTGACAGTTTACTGCTACAGTTATTAAAATCTAAATAACTGAAGTCAGATCAAGAACATGTTGATCTGATTTGAACTTTAATATTAGATTTGATTTGATGTGTCAGTTGACCTTCATTTCTAATTTGATGTTCCGACCCATCTGAGCCATTTTTTCATTTGATCCAGCAGTTTACTTGATCTGATCTGAAATTTAATCTGATATTCAAGGTCTTCTGATATGACTTGATTTGATCATTCCCGTCATTTGATCTGACAGTATACTTGATCGGATCTACGTTTAAAGTGATGTCTGAGATCATCCTATCAGGTTTGATTCTTCATTCAATTGGTCAAATATTTTATTTGATCCAATCTGAGTTTTAATTAAATATTTGAAGTTATCTGACATGATTTTAGGTAACTGGCAAAATCACCACCAGCGGATTATAGTCTTTACCTGGAGGACACGGTTCGCAGTCTTCAAGTGCTTGCTCTCCTTCATCTTGGTTGTAGTAACCGGCAGGGCAGGGGTGCTCTGTAGGGTAAGCGGTACCTGTCGGGCAGTAGTGACCTGATGGGCATGGGGTGTCACTATAGGTTGTAGCATTTTCTGGACACCAGTAACTTAATTGGAGAAAAAGTAGACAGTTATGCATAAATTAATGATTTTCTCAAATACATTTTTGAATGAAAGAAGTAAATCCATTAAAAGGTCTAAGTGATGCTGAATTGCTTTATCAGCATTGAAGAGGGGTTTACTATTTTTTTTTTCTTATTCTCAGTCATCATCTACCAATTGAAAAGCCTGTTATGCCTTTTGAAATGGACCCAAAAAGATATAACTACGTTGGATGGTAAGAATTTTTCAACAAAGTCTTTAGCAACCAAACAATCCAGGTATCTATTACATAAAAGGAATTAACATCCGTGTCACATTGCTTGGAGAGCAACGTTTCTAGGTGACCAAACAGTCCATACATGCCACACTCAGTCTGGACTGCAACAACCAGTAACAAGTATGACATGTCTAAATGTAATGTTGTCCACAAGTCAGTTGTAAACTTAAAGCAGGATGTGCTGCTTGGATGTGAAAAAAAAAAAGCCTTTGTTGTTAATCTTCTCTCATTCTCTTCCATTTTATACAAGGCTGGAAAACAGCAACTTTGACTCGTTTCTTTCAGGAGAAATTTCATTCATTAGAGTATTAATTACAACAGAAAGAAGGACGATACAACATACAATCAGACTAGACAGAAGACAATCCATAATAACAACTGGCATGCCTCAGTTTGATACTTTCAACCAGTTAGTCCAGATCTTTGTACATGTAAGGAGGGTAAAGCACACACTATATTGTTCAGTCTGGTAAAACACACACTACATTGTTCAGTCTGGTGAAACACACTGTATACTGTTGAGTCTGGTGAAACATACACTATACTGTTCAGCCTGGTAAAACACAGACTATACTGTTGAGTCTGGTGAAACATACACTAGACTGTTCAGTCTTATGAAACACACACTATACTGTTCAGTCTGGGTAAAACATACACCATACTGTTCAGTCTGGGAAAACACACACTATACTGTTCACTCTGGTAAAACACGCACTATACTGTTCAGTCTGGTGAGACCCACACTATACTGTTCAGTCTGGTGAAACATAAACTATACTGTTCAGTCTGGACACAGCAACAATCAGTGATAACCACCGGTGCGTCTCAAATTTATACTTTCTACCAACAAGTACAGACGATTGCATGCGCACATAAAGACACTAACATGACTATGCTATGCACTCGGTATGGACAGCGCCATGCAGTTGCAAATACCAACATTTCTTGAGGTAACCCATATTTTTAATGACGGATGATAGGACACGTACATATTTCACAGTTTCAACAGTAAAATTCATAAGTGTCCAATGATATCTCTCAAAGTCACCTACCCTGCCTCACACTCCAGGCATTCAGACTGTCCCTCCAGTGGATTGTATGTACCAGCGGCGCAGCCTAGTGGGAACGAGGTCCCGTTAGGACAGTAATGACCGGCTGGACATGGTCCACCTGAGTTATCTTCTACAGGATTATTTGGGTCCTTGGCACCCCTCAGACAATAGAATCCAGCGTAGCATGGGCCGGTCGGAACCGTCAGTCCCTCCTCCTCGCAATACTGGCCATGCAGACACGGTGTACATTCACTCTGTTGATGTTTAAACAAAAGGTGTCCAGTTTATTTGACTTTTAAAAGAGGAATCATGTTACAAGGGTGACGATAAAGTCATTGGCATGACACCGCTATAGCTGGATGTTGAGTGCATCAAATACCTCTGAATGATTTGATTGTGACATGGGGAAAGGGGGGTTGGGACTGAAACCCAAAACAAAATTAAACGCTGGGAAAAGAGAGTAAAATTGACTTGTAAACATAATGACACTATTATAGCTGGGTGTTGAGAACATCCCATTCATGCAAATGATGACGATGATGACGATGACGATGATGACGATGATGACGATGATGACGATGATGACGATGATGACGATGATGACGATGATGACGATGATGACGATGATGACGATGATGGGGATGATGATGATGATGATGATGATGATGATGATGATGATGATGATGATGATGATGATGATGATGATGATGATGATGATGATGATGATGATGATGATGATGATGATGATGATGATGATGACGATGACGATGATGACGATGATGATGATGATGACCATGATGATGATGATTGTGATGATGATTGTTATAATCAGATGGGTTCACAACAAATGTTAGAACAGATTGAGAGTGTCAAAACTATCAATATGGTGGTATTAACCATCATATGACTGCAATAGGTATCACCCAGGAGGAACTACCACATCATCACTACCTAGATGCAAACATGCCAAGTAGCATACTGCAGCACAATATGTATTACTCATCCTGATGTAAATAACAACAGATCTCCAACAAGCTCCTAAAAACAAAAATGTGATGTAAAATGCTTCTTCATACTGACTTGCAAATTATAATTTTGAAAGAAAAATTTCATAAATTCCCATTTTTAGAAAAACAGTCACAGCTTGTGTGAACCACACAACACAAATAGTTTGGAAATAAACCAATGAACATAGCATCTGACCGAGCAACCAATGGACATACTCACAGAATTTGTGAGCTTGGTGTTGTTACTGAAGGTACCACGAGGACAGTTCTGTGGTGTAGAAGTACCCTCCGGGCAAAAGTGACCCTCTGGGCAGGGTCCTGCTACACCTGAGGAGGTAATCAAATATGGCAAACATTGATGTGATGGTATAAACTTTTCATTAGGATAATAAAATCTCAATCATGCTTTCATAGGGTAGTTTGGGGGTAAAACCTTTCAAAAATTGTACCCAAATGTGCAACATCACTAGGGTGGTACCTGGGGGATGCAGTGCCATGTGGTTGCACTAGGACTAATTATTTCACCATCAGTTTATGCATTACCCCGATAATTTCCCAGAATTTGGTAAATATGACAAGGGAAAGTGGCCCTCTAAGTTAACATTGAAAGATTCTGTGACTTCTCTCCCAGAGCGGTGCCTCCGGTGGCGCTGCTCCCTGGACCAAATCAGGGCCCCGGTGTGAGCCTCTAAACCCAACCAGAGGTGGCTGGTTCCCTTGTTTAGAACTTTGCACTGACATTTATCTAGCTAGAACCCTGAACATCACACCCTGCTATTTGTATCTACATCTCAAAGAATCTTGTATTGGACCAAACTGAAAGTCCTGTTTGGGGGTCAGCTCTTCATTGAAAGGAAAGGTAAGCAACTGTTGGGAGTAACAATACATCTACTTCTAAACTGAAGTTGTCACACAAATTTAGGATGTAACAGAACATAGTGACAATTTACAACGAAATGACGAGTCGGCAGAGGTGGGCAAATTCGACTGAACATGAATGGCTGTCGCAATACTGAGCTGTTGTTACATATGGAACCTCAACCTCTCACATGCCACATTATGGCCACGGTCTTAAAAAAATGTTGGCAGTTTCCACACGGCTTAAACATAGAATATACATGCAAAAGCTAGTGAGCAGAAAAAATGAACAGGACTGATGTTCTGCCTCTACATACATTAACCACAAAGCTTTGTGAATATTGCAAACATAGCCGGCCTCACACATTTGGATCCTAGCAGTATCCACTTCTGCATAGTTGAAATAATGAAAGACAAGCACAGAAATAAATGAATTCAGGAAGAGAGGGAATATAAAGGGGTAGGTGAGAGGATTAGGGCACAAAGATGGAAGGAGACCTGCAAAAGGGAGGAAGAAAGAAAATGTGAATGTCCAGTGGGAAGACTTAGGAGTCAAGTGCGAGAAAAATCTTAAAATGTGACAGAACTGAGGGACGTCGAAAAGAGGTTAGAAGAAAGGTCAGTGGGGTTAAGAGGACAAGGTGAGAGGGGGGGCTAATGCTGAAAGAGAAATGTTATTGAACTAATGACTTAGCAATGCAACGTTCAGATGATGAAACATGTAGGTCATTTTTACCCTTGAAACTTATCTCAGGCGTCGCAGTGTCCGACCCCTCTGTGCAAAAGTAGCCGGGAGCGCAACTGCCCGTTTCCGCCGTGGCGTTCAACTCTGAGCAATACATCCCGGGGGTACAAGTGGTGCATTCTGTCTCATTGGAGAGTCCAAGCTGGTTACTGAATGACCCCGTCGGACAGGACTGGAGGTCGAACCCTGTTCCCTCCGGACAGTAAAATCCTGAAAACGAGAATAGAGCAAAAAAGGTAACGATGGATAGATTTGTGTGATAACTCTGAACTGATGAAAAAGTGATGCAATAAATCAGGCAAAATTTCTGATCAGTACAAAATACAGCAAAATACATCCACATATATATTACAATGATGTCCACTCTCTCGGTTTGGCCAGCGTTGAAGAAACCTAGAGCGTGCATCACAGAATAGATTTCAATTTATTTTCGTTCAGCCAGCATTTGAAAAATCAGTCTAAGAGGCTTTGAAACAGTTCTACAATAAGTTTTAACAGATAGTTCTTCTGTGATTACATTTTATCCTATACTCTCCCAATCATTTATTCTGAGAAGGAAATTCGGCAGATCCACTCACCGGGTGAGCAAACTTCTGGTTCATACCCCGTCTGACAGTAGTATGCAGCAGGACAGATGTCGCACTCACTGCGGTGAGTGGTGGTCGTGTAGGTTCCAGCTTCACAAGGGATGGGAGAGGTGGTCTGTCGCGGACAGTAGTGGCCATCCGTGCATGGGTCCCCGGTGATCCCTCCATCTTCGGGGGTGGGTGTGGTGGAGTTGGTCAGACAGTAATAGCTGGAATCGACAAAAAAAACGAAAAAACTTTCCAAAAACTACCAAGTCGGTGACATTAAGCAGCAGACACGAGTCCACTGATGACATCAGGTTAAATTCCAACTCCTGAAGAAAGTTCTGCCTTGATGAGCCGATCTATAAGCTTCAATAAATTTTCTCAAAAACAATTCAGAAAATCTAATTTGGCATATCTCTGGAAATGTCACATCGGGTTTCCCCCACTCCCCACGGGGAAACGTAACTTTCAACTTCCCATAAATTGGATCCTCCTAAAAAAGTCTTTAAAATAGAATGGTCCAACTCGAATGTTCTCCGATCATTTGTCTTTAAAAATAGAATGGTCCAACTTGAATGCACTTCCAGCATTTGTCTTTAAAATGGAATAGTCCAACTTGAATGTGTGTGGATCATTTGTCTTTAAAATGGAATGGTCCAACTTGAATGCTCTTTGATTCTTTTGTTGAACTTAAGACTGGCTAACTGAATTGAGGAAAGGAAGGATTGTATTATTTTGCCCAAGAGAATGAAAAATTTACCCAGGATCACAGGCCCCTGACGGTTCTATCAGCCCTGTACCATTACAGTAGAAGCCTCCAGAGCACGGCTGGCACTCCGAGGCCGCCTTCAGGCCGTCGCTGTCAGACCAGGAACCCAATGGACAATCTTCTGGGGTGGTAGTTCCTAGTGATGAGAAAAAAACAAAAGAAGCTTTTAGTTTTGAACTTTGCTGATATCATCAAAAAGAGGTATTTTCATATGAGAAGATATTCTTTTCTTTCTGTAATAAGTTTCTGTGCAAAGTGATAGTTGGATGACCTCGTTTCTTGAACAACATTCTAAAATGAAGATAAGTGATACCTTAATTCGTGTTTGACTGCTTGGCATAGAGGTCATGAAGTTAATCTGCCACTTTCGCTTTCCATATAAATCATCGGCCTGTCAATTAAACACAGATCTGGCGAGCGTCGTTCGCCGTCCACCTCACGACGTTTTCACCAGGATCTTTGTCTCTCCAATCGCATCTCCTCTCTCAAGTTATTAGGAATTTTAAAATTGTTAAGGAAGACACTGTAAAATTTACATACCGTTACATATATCAAACCTCTCCTTGGAGGTTGTGATCACGCCGCTGAAGTAGGATTTGCTGATTTTTTCGGGATTTTCAAAAAAAAAAACATGGTACAAAGGTATAAGAAACTACATGTTCATGGTCTATTTGTTAAAGTATGACCTACTAACAGAAAGAAATTCATCTGCAGAAGAGTTCTTTTGCAGGTTATTCACCTGGAAGTGCCGTAACTTTACCAAGGCCCGCTTCCATAAACGTTTTAGCAAAAAAAAGTCATTCTTCTTTCTACAGTTATTAACACTCTAATTGATGAAAGCTTTTTAGAAAGAAACATGGTGCATATGTTGTTTTTTTTTCAGGTTTATACCAAATGAAAGAGGATGGAAAATTAAAAATAAATTAATTAAAAAATTAAAAATTAATTATTAAAAATTTAGGCTATTGTTTTCTTCAAGCAGCACATCCTGCCTTAATATTGGAAAAGGAAAGAACTTTGATAACAATACATGATCGGCTTTCCTAAATCTCACCTTCTGTACAGTACTTTCCAGGTGGGCAGGATTCTCCGGTAACACCATCGGTGGGAACGCTGGTGGCTGACCTCCCCTTGCACCAGTACCCTGCCTCACAGTTACCTGTCGAAGAACATGTAGTTAAATTTGTAGTCTTCAGGGGTGACACCTTGTGTGCTAGATTCCACTCGCATGTGAGATCATCTGTCCATTTGCAAAGTTAAATCTGTTGGTTTGGGGTTCTTGCATGTCATAAAGCAAAGGAGGTAGTAAAACTTTTCAACAAAAGTGCTTTGTTCCTATGCTGAGTCTTTATTTCCACAAGTCAGCTGGACGTCAGTATAACATCAATATAATGTAACAGTTGGCCGCAGTCTTTCGTTGGAGTGATAATACTACATGGTAAACATGCCACCGTGATGTAAGTATGACATACCAGTAATGTAACTGTGACTGGAGTGACACTGCCATGCTACCATGCAGATCTATGCAAAATTCTGATGCGGATAGGATGTCACAATGAAGTCACTGTGACACCCCAAATGAGGTCAGTCAGGGTCAGATTTGTTATCCCATACGAGCAAAGGATATACAATGACAGTAAATAAGTCCAAAATGCAGAGTGAGGGCGACAGAGGCACAGAATGTTACTGCACTGGCTATTGTTACCTTTCACGGTATTTTCAATAGGATGCTCCTGCGGTCAGATCAACAACAAAATGTCGGACTCCTCCACTGAAGCATCATCGTGATTGGGCAAACCCCTAAAATTACTTTATAAATGATGAATTGATTGGTCCTGACATTGTTGTGGACTACAACCACTTTACGAACTATAATGACAACTTCTGTGTTCATTTCCCTGCATATGACAATCCCGAATATAGGGACCTGGTTTCTGGTTTTTAAATGTAAGCATTCAATGAGTGAAAAAGTATTTCCCCAAGAAAGGTAAAACAGCTCATATGTTTTTTGTAATTTTGACATTCACTTTCAACTCTTTCAAAATGGGGACAGTCTGTAATGCCTTCGGCTACTCTCATTTGGACGTTAACTCACCAGAGGTCACGTTCAGGCCGGTGCCCATACAGTACTGGCCTGGTGGACAGTCTAGGCACTGGCTCTCCATCTCCAGCATGGTATTGTAGCTGTATGTCCCGTCGGGGCACCCATACTGGGTGGAGTACTCTGTGCCGTTGGGGCAGTAGTATCCCGTGGGGCAAGGGTAGAGGGTGTAATCCGAGATGGGAGCGTCGGCGATGTCACAGTAGTAGCCTAACAGAAAGTAAAAGAACGTTCAGTTTCAAATTCGCTGCATTTCACGTGCGATAAACTACTCAGAAGCTCGTAATTCTCATTTATAACAAAGGCAATGACATTTGCATATAATCTGCATTCCGCACACCTTTGCTTTCTTACATTTTCACCTCTCCTCAAAGCCTTATCTTCCTGTGGATGTGTTACCTTTTCAATCCCATCCATGATTAAAGTTTGACCTTTGACCTCACCTGCATTACATTCCTTGCATGAATATTGTGTGCTCTCGTCCTGGTAGGTCCCCGACGGACACTCCACCTCCTCCGGGCTGCCGACGGTGCAGTAATGGCCTGGCGTACATGGCAATGCATTGCTGATGTTCTGTCCTGGAGGGCAGTAATAACCTGGTGGAGGCGAAGCACAACACAGAAAAAATTTTCAATAGGCCTTCTCTGATACCGAAGGATAAAGAACCCCCCAAGTTTAAATATTTAAGGCTTCCCTTCGACACTTCTTGTCAAAATTTAAGAATATCTTCCTTTGCAATGCTTTATGGAGAAGATTTCAAGTGAATTTCATCCACACATCAAAACTTTAAAGGGGTTCAATGAGTCGGTTAATAAAATTCATGATACACTGTCACACCTATGATCACTCATGTGTTTATGGTAGATCTTCCAAACTAAGATTCTGAACAACAGAAATACGTGACTGAAGCAACAAGTATATGGGAACTTACAACCAAAATCACTTGCTGAAAATCTATGACTAGACTCTTTCTACCAGTAAGGTACTAAGCATACACAATCCCTGCACAAACCTTTCAGTAAACTGTTGGACTAGAAACATGACCAATGAGGCTAACTGGAAGTATCGACGTGCAACGGTTCCCTTTAAAAATGTCACGAAATAAACAATATCAACTCAATCAGCCTCTTTAAAACAAAGTGACCGTAGCATCGAAACAACAAATGTGCCGCATCCGTCCCTCCATCTACACCAGACTATTACATATAGTAACACTGGCAATGTGCCAAGACAGTCGCCGTATTACAGTCTCAGTACAAACAGGATGCTTGCACCATTCATGCATGATGCATTTGTAAGTACCATTTTTAAATGCAGACAGAAACGTCCGGAATACTTTTGGGAAAGTGAGAACGAGTCGATGCTTTCCAAACACAAACACAACAGAAAATGACCACCACGGTTATGACCATAGCTAAACACCTATAACACTACCGAGACCTCTAAACTAACATGCACCGCCCCGGCGGACCCCCTCGGTGTGCTCCACTTTATTTTACATATCATCAATGGCGTTCAACTCAAGGGGGTGGCCACAACCATACCTGCATCACAAGGTCCTGTCGGTTCCGTGAGTCCCTCGATTTCGCAGTAGTACCCGGCGGTGCAATCAAAGCAGTCCGATTCTTCGTCCAGTCCCGTGGTGTTGGAGAATGTACCCCTGGGGCACTTGGGTTGGTTCGGACCTGTTCCCCTCTCTTTAAACGTATTAAAAAAAAAAGCAATGTCAGTAAGATGTGTGACAGATGTAACGTAAAGGAAGGCACGTTCATTTGACGCAGTGACTTTTTCTGTAAGATTGCAAACAAAGGGTCATCATAATCACAAGCCATCATCTCCAGACATAAAAAAAAAGCCACATGGCAATAGAGAGGTTATGAAAGTTAAATTCTTGACTCACCGCAGTACCTCCCCTGAGGACAGGTGTCTCCGGTGACACCGTCTGTTGGATCGGACCTCACGGAGGTCCGGTTACAATAGTAACCGGGGTCGCATTCCCCGGCGGGACTGTCGAGGCCTGGAGTGAAAAAGAGTCAAAAAGGAAACTCTGAGCAGTCACACATTTATCAAGAGAAAGTTTACCCATTTCAATGGTAATACTTCATGGTTGAAATTACTTCTTAATGTTACTGGGGAAAGGGGAGCAGGGACAGAGTCTAGGAAGGGCAGGTAAGGGGGGACAAGGGTTTAAGAGTGACGAAGCATAGATACCTGAAACATCACAGAAGTGCCCTTCGCTGCAGGCAGTCGGCTCCCAGGACCCTTCGGGGCAGAAGTAACCGGGCTGACAGATGCCCCCCGTGGAGGTCGAGGGGCAGAGACAGTCACCGCTGGTGTAGTTGTCAAAGTCAGAGGGTGTGTCCGTCCAGGCCGCCTGGATGCAGAAATATCCTGAAAAATGGAGTCAAGGAGAATACCATTTGGACAAAATTTCTTGCAGATGACAGAACCTCATGACATATTTGAGGGCAAAGGTATCTGGATAGGTTAAAAAAATGTCTTGTTGTTGAATCAAACATGTCCATGCCACACTCAGAGGCAATACAAGCATGGAGTCACTCCAGGGAATAACCAAAAGTTGGTACTGCACTTGTAGTGTACTGAGATACCCCCCCCCCCGAAGCAGGATGGCACATCGTTGACAGTGTAAAGGTAATGCATATCAATGAAAAGTGACATACATGTCATTAGTCATGTATAAGCTACCTCTTTCTTAAAGGGTGGAGGAAGCGCTACCCTGAGACCAGACCAAGGGAAAGGGTTGGTTGTGCACTGCTGACAAATGCCGTATACTTAATGTCACCTCAAATCAGTGAGACTACGACATGAACTTCAGTTCACCCAGATGTCGAAGAATCTCCACAAAGCCACTTCTTGGAATAACCAAAACATCGAGTTGTCAGGTCTGTTACTTGTGCAACTGGTTTGAACATCAGTGCAAAAGTTTCCACGTGACAACACTAGCTCGAACTCTCGATCAAATGAAATAGCAATTAGCTGCTGTTTCTCCCATAGTGGCAAGTGGATGGAGGAGCAGGACAAAATGCTTTGATGGTGTGATTTTACAAATCCCAGGACAGCATTAAATTTTCCACATAGAGTTCATCATGAATTAGTGTAGAGTGTGTGCAATACTGAAAAATTAATTAATCTATCTCCCCTATGTTCTTTGATGGAAGAAATTATCACAACTTTGCCCACCTTTTCTTGGTATGCAAGTTTGACAGTTATCACAGAATACTATCTCACTACCTGTGTTGTAGCTGTGGTGGGCAGCGCCAGTCAGACCCGCTGGGACCGAGTACTTCCTGCCCGACATTTGCAATCAGTTTACAACTTACTGCCCAGCCCGAACTTCACAAAATGCAGTCAATATCGGGGAGGGGGGGGGGAAAGTTCCCTTTAACTTAACATTCAAAGATTTTGCAAGTACTTTCCCATATTCAGTGCTCCCTGGACCTCCACCGGGGGTCCTAGTGAAAGGCCCTGGACCCCACCAAAAGCAGCTGGGTCCCTTGCTTGGAGCGGTACACTTAAATTTGCCTCTCTACAAAACCCTTTTCACTGCACTTCAAAAGGAAAGTCTCTCATAACAATTTCAAAAGTATGGAACCTGCATTGAACAATACCTGGTGCACAAGGTCCAGTAAAGGATGTGTTGCCCTCGTAAGCGCAGTATTTTCCAGGGTCACAGAGGGTGCAATCATCTAACGATTCACCCCTCACGTTGGCCCTGTACGTTCCCTTAGGGCAAGGATATTCATTGGCATGTTTTGTGCCTGAAATATAAAAAAAGAAAAATAATAAAATAAACAGAGTGGATCACATATTTGATGACAACTCACTTCAAGTGTCCACAATGTCTCTATAAATAAAGATATCAGTTTGCAATGACATTTTCATTTTTATGTGCATTATTTCTGAAATTTGTTGGTTGCTTCTAAAAGAGTGTAAGCCATATGACCAAAGCAAACATGGCATAAAACTCTGTTTCACATGCTCCACTTGAGCTGGCGCTCCTGGACATCAACGGTGGCACCGCAAGGAGGGTCGCATTCTTTTGTGTGTTCCTTCTCCTTTTTCTTCATTTACATTGACAGATTAAGACAATAAAATATTTATTCACTCATGGCATGAAAATGCAAATGGAAATTGTGTGATCACGTGACCTTTAAAAACAGAAGATGGTTAAATATAAGCAATCTCTTTTCATCAAATATGAAACACCAGGTGAACCTGACTTCCAATTTATGATCTGATTTAATAATTTCTCTCACCGTTTGGGCAATAATGGCCAGCAGGACACCTGTAAGGGCCGTAGTTGGATATACCCTCCGGGCAGTAATAGCCTGATGGGCACTCGAGACACTCTGCTTGCTGTTCCGATGGATTGTACGTGCCCTCTGGACAGGAGAGGGGTACGGATGTACCAGCAGGGCAGTAGGTGGCCACAGGGCAGGGTCCTCCGGTTCCATCATTTCCTGCAGATAAAAGAATGTCAAAGAAAACGGTTGAAGATAAAACAAGCACTTTCAGAATCGAGGCTTTGGCTAGTGGTGTAACAAGTATTAAGGAATTCCATTGTAGAAATAAACACACCCAATTTAATACTCACAAATGTCATTCCAGCAAAGGAAACAAAAACTGGTTACTATAGTTACACTGGGTCATATGACCTTCAAAAGTATGCTTCAGAAAAAAAAAAAAAAAGACGAGACTGAAAGCCACCGATGGCTTGAATAGATGCATTGCTGGATGGAGAAAGATTGCAGTATATGAAGAAAATATCAGATGTTCCCAGTGGTGGCATGATGGGACACATGGGTTCACACTCCCCCCCCCCCTCAAAGCAGAATATTTTGAAAGGTGCTGCAACAGGAAGCAAGCATCTGTGTAGTCTAATAAGGCAATTTCAGATAAAACAGAGGGTCCTTTTATCAAAAAGATTTTTCTGGTACAATCTGCATCAAGCAATCGTGGGGCTCTGCTTTAAACAATATTCCTAAAATTCTAGCTAGCATGTATGTGATGTCAGGCATCGCTTGAGCCACAGTCCCCCCTCCCACCCCACAAAATTGCACCCACACTACCCCACTGAATACAACTAAACAAGGATTTATTCAGCTGTCCCTTCTTTTCTTGTTTTTTACAATTTTACATCTTTTAAAAAATACTTATGACAGCAGAATCAACATCAAAATTGATACGATAAAATAAGATAGAATAAAACAAAAAAATGAAAGTGAAAAGGAATGAATTTCACTCCTGATACAAGAGGCATCTATCTATAAAGCATAATGTAATACAATCAAACGGGACCTACCATTGGGGTTCGGGTAAGAAGATCCATAATTACAATAGAACCCTGGATCGCAGGGTCCCTCTGGTTCGGTAAGGTTGTAGGTCCCGCAGTACATGCCAAGGTCGCAGGGGTCACAGTCTTCTGCACTCTCCAAGTGGGTGCGGTCGGAGTAGGTCCCATTAAGGCACGGCTGAGGGGTGTGGGTACCCAGCGGGCAGAAGAAACCCGCCGGACAGGGTCCACCGATGCCACTCGTGGTTTCTGGGGTGGGGTTGCTGATATTAACGCCTGGTGACACAAGCAAGAGAGAGAATGATACAAATGAGACGCTTGTGTCTTTTTTGGGGGGTAAAGACAGGAAGTGGGCTTATTCGTTGACACATATGACAAAAGCTGAAGTGTATAAACGTGTAGGTCCTACAATAAATCTAATATGTTAACAAATGTGCCTTTCAAAGAGAAGAAAAACATTGAGCTCACCCGCAAGCCAAAAGTGACCGGAAGAAATACGTTTTACGAGGGAATGCAAAAATCATCACAAAACTCTCTGTCTATTTTGAAGGTTAATGTTCAGTTCTTTTGATTAAAGTCTTTTTCATGAGTTTATCATGCACTTGAAATTTCTGCCGTAAGTTTTTAAGAGGTCATGGTCACTCATTTATATTGGGTCCCCTGACAGAAGATCAGGGCAAAACTATGACTAACCTCTACTTCACGTATGATATCATTGTAAGATCAAAAACAACGCATCTGACATAAGACCCTACCAAATATGGAGACATTGCTTTTTTTTTTTCATGTTCTCCAAGATCGAGTTGTGCCACGATTCAAAGGCAGGGCAGGGGGAGGGGAATTTTTCAACACTACTTGATCTTCTTGTGAAGGTAATTGGAGTAGACAAGTAATATTTCCAACATCTGAGGCATGTCTATGTGTAAATTTTATAAAATGAAACTGAATGATAAGTTCCACCTTTGGAAGCAACTGCAAAGAAACTGCTGTAAAGAAAAATCATGCATTTTTTCAAGAATGTGGGGGGAAGGGGGGGTTAGATGATATCCATCCTCCTAAATTAGACAAGAGAATTTTTGAATGCAGGAGAAAAGTAACCTCTTCTCAGAAGAGCTGCCACATAAGAGATATCATATACTGACCTGACACACAGTAATAACCTGGATCACAAGGACCAGCAGAGGCATTCACCGCATCAAAGGAGGATGCCCCGAGGGCTGTGCAGTATTTACCAGGGGCACAAGGTAGGCACTGGTCCTCGCTGCCCAGCCCTAAATCAGGGTTGTAAGTACCACGAGGGCATGGGATGGATTCATTACCACCAGTGTTGATGGGACAGTAGTGGCCTCTGGGGCACTCCAGAAGTCGTTCTCCGTCGGGACAATAGTACGCTGAAGTAATAGAAGATGGAATGGTTGATTGTCTCACAAGCACAATAAGCAACGATAAAACAGAGAAGAGACCAAATGGTATCTTCTTTGCCTAGAGTACAATTGAATTTTTGTTTTGTGTTGTCAAAGGAAATAAAAATTAAAGCATCATGAAAATTCTGTTGCCAAATGTTATCCCCATCCATGGCTGGTGGAAAAGGAATGAGTTGCAGACTAATACTGAGAATGTCTGCTAATAATACAGGTGTGTCACAAAAACAACAATGAGCTGATTGCAAGTAGGGGAAACCGGGAAACATTTCTATCCAAGTAAGTCCCTCCCTCCACCAGGACCCCGTACGGTACTTCAGAGTGAACATGTAATCTAGTCATGTCTGAAAGCAGTGACTGAAAGTATAAAAAGTCATTTAAGAATCGTAATGCTGTTCAAAGTACTTTAAGAACAAAGCCAGGGGTTCTCAAAGTGGTAACCACTGGATCCGAGGGGGTCTAAAAAGTCTTGGGTGGGTGCTGCAAAGGGGGGGCAATGCCATTAATTTAGGTGTCCTGGCAAATATGACACACAGCTGCAGCAATTTAGGGCATCATTAAGGCATCAAATCGGGTCTGCAAGTCTGGTAGATGTTCCCCATTGCTTCAAAATTAAGCTTGACATTACGGGATTATTCATCGTTACATTACTCCATCTCTTCCTCACTAAGATGGAACGGTACGGTCGTAATCTCACAATGTTACAACAAGCTTACGCAACTTTTAACTGACTGAACAACATTTGGACTCTCTACACCAGTTTCACAACATGCCTGTCGTCTGCAGATTTTTGTCGTTCTTGCAAATAAAAAAAAAGTTAACTGAGAGTGTTGAGCATCTGGCTTTTATTGGTAGGACATGGGAGGGTGGGTTAGGGAAGGCACATTGGGAAGGTTGGTTCGGGAAGGGGAATTGAGAGGGTTGGTTAGGGAAGGGGTTCTAAGAGGGTTGGTTAGCATTGGGAGGATTGGTGAGGGAAGGGAAATTGAGAGCATTGGTTAGGAAAGGGGTAATATGAGGGTTGGTTAGGGAAGGGGCAATGAGAGGGTTGGTAAGGAAAGAGGCATTGAGAGGGGGGCAGTTCAAAACCATGGGAGGAAATAGTAGTTTAAAACAGTTTGAGAACCGCTCAACTAGACCATACTATTCACATGTTAATTCTAATCAAGGCAGCAGCCAAAATATCTTCTAGCGATAAAAATCCACAAAAGGAACTCCAGCTTCTAACTGAATCTAGAAAAAAATGAAAACATACAATGTTTCTCAAAGAATGCAATAACTTACATGGTGGACAGTCAAAGCATGACGCCTGGCCTGTGATGTTGGTGTAGTACCCTCCTTCGCACCTCTTGGGGGCAGGTGACCCCTCCGGACAATAAAACCCCACCGGGCATATGTTTCCAGTGTCACCATCCGTGGGGTACCGAGTCTTTGCCCTCTCCGAGCAATAGTAACCGGCAGCACATAGGTAGTTGGGCTCCGTAAGGGCTTCCCCCGAGCAGACCAAGCCCGGCGGGCAGTCCAGGCAATCGTCCTCCGACGTGGCCCCGGACCAGTTACCGTAGGTGCCATTCTGACAAGGAGTGTGGTAGGGATCCGGGGTACCCTCTAGACAGTAGTAACCAGGTAGACAGAGGCCGCCAGTCTCATCATCCTGCCGGGGGGGGGGGGAGAATAAGTCACATGACAAGGCTGCTACTGAAGGCCTTCTGCATTGCATCCAAATATGTTTACCATCTTAACAATGGTTACCATATAAACGAAGGGGTGGTTATTTGCTTGGAAGTCACATACACAAACCTCGGGACCTGGTGCTACATAAAGTGATTGAGTGCATAGGCACAAAGTGCAAACATGTGAAATTTCATCTCCAAAAGTTTGGTAAGGCTTTTAACTGCAACATTCAGACAATCTTGGAAAATAAATAGGTTTCAGTTGGTTGATTTTGCCATATGATGTCAACTTCTTCTAGCATAATGACAAAAATTGCAGAATACCATAATGTACTGGTTGACAGTTTTCATTCACATCAACTGTGTGCTTCTTTGAACAAGCCAATGGGAAGTACACTAGTATTGAATATTCATTTAGTCAAAACAACTCAGGATCACTGACGCTTCTCGATCGAAAAGCTGGGTGTCCCACCCAAATTTTCCCACGTTTCATTTTGTGGGATGCATCCCACAGTTTGGAGACCGTCGGCTCAGATCACATCATGTCTAAGATATTTGGGGTAAATTAATTTGAAGACTTGCCAGTTCAACAATGACCCATCAAGATTGTTTTTCTTTTGCTCATGACAGCTTGTAAAACCGATTGGTGTTGTCCAACGGTTTTGCCCTCGTTTCCAGCAAGCTGTTTGATAGAGGATAACCTCACAGGAAATTTGTTTCTTTAGTACAGTACCATTTGTCCGATATTTTTGAAGACCTGGTGTCTCATTAGCTGGAGGCAATTTTTATCAGGAAAAAAACAACAATATGCTGTGTCCATTAAAAGCCAAAAGCATTTCAAAAATTAGGACAGAAAACAAAGAAAGGGGGACATTCTACAAAAACAGTTTCTAACAAAGGTATAGTATTTGCAAGACCACTTTCAGTGATAGGAAACCATCTGTTTTGGTAAAACTTGAGCAAAATGTAGTCCAATGTAGGTGGTTGCAACTGACAAAGACCCAGAGCCAAAAGTTTCTTGTAGCATTAAGAAAAACAAAAGAAAATATTCAATGGGAAGGCTCACCACCGGATGAGAGGAGTTAGCCCCAGCAAGACAGTAATGGCCAGCCGCACAGAGATCAGAGGGTGAAGACAATCCCAGAGAGCCACAGTAGTAGCCAGGGGTACAGGGATCACATTGGGCCATCTCTTGGGCACTTGACTCCAGCCTAAATGTGCCCTGTGAAGTAAAAGAAAAGACAGTGAGGAAACCAAAATAGTGACCTCGAGACGGCACAGACGGTATTCTACTACATGTTAAATGCAGGATGTTCCCAAATTGTAAATGCAGAACTTCACAATCTGACGAGCACCATAACATTAGCACTCTACTCATAGAATTCAACTCACTGCTGCATCCTAGAACCATTGCCATGGCCAATGTAGTCGAAATCACAGACAGGCAAAATAGATAACACTGATGTGAATGTCTTTGTTGCTCGTTATAAAGTACTCACTTCCATCCATAACAGATCAACAATCATCTCAAGAAAATATAACAGCAGATTAAGGTTTAGCTAGAACAGTGTTCCTAAACTTTCTAGGGCATCAATTGTTGCATGACTTTTCCATGACTTTCCAGAGGACAAGTAAAGAATTTCAATGATCCTCCTGTCTTATATAAACTTTTCAAGTATGACAGCAAAAGTCAAAGCAACAGAGGAGAAGAGATTCATAAATTTTGATGTTACGAGTGAGAATACGAAAAAAAAATTTCGATATAACGGGTAAGAAAGGAATGGTCACTTTTGGGTAAAATTTTAATGACTTTTCAGGGACTTAAAAATAATTTCCTTGAATTTCAAAAGGCGATAATTTTCCAAATTTTCATGACATTTCCAAATTTTTCATGACTGCAGTAAACCTGTTAGGACTGGACTCAAAACATGACTAGTCCATCAGACTTAATTATTATCAAAGGAACCACCAGTCTGTGAGAGTATGATTGTGGAGCTAGATACCATTCTTGGGACACATTGTTCACATGCGTTCACATCTAATGGACCAATCATGCACAAATAGACAAATTATTAAAGTTTTTTGGGGGTTATCAAGTAAGAGAAATTTCACATATTTTGGCTTGCTTGCAGAAGAACTTCGTAAAAAAACTTGACGTTTTGTCGAAACAATTTTTCCACGTCACTCCATGATTGAGTCTAACATGCTATGACATTTGAGAATTAGTCATGGAGAAAAAGCTGACGTTGCCCAATCTCTGAAAACTGTTGAAAATAAACTTGGAAGAAAAGATACATGCAAGACTGAGAGCATGTTTATGAGCTCCTTCAACTCACCCTCGGACATGGATACGGGACGGTCGTGTTCGGAGGGCAGTAGGCACCGGGGATGCACGGCAAGGGTGTTGACGTTCCTGTGTCATTGCAGTATGAGCCTTGAGGACACCCCAGGCAGTAGGAGGACTCTGTGGCAGTCTGGTAGGTGCCCCTCTCACATGGCTCTGGTTTAAAGGCACCGTCCCTTGTAAAGTGTCCTTCCGGTGTGGGGTGCTGTATGGGGGTACCGGCTCCACCGGTACAGTAGTAACCACCTTTGCAGGGGCCAGTGGGCTCTGGATTGTTATCCCCAGCACAGTAATACCTAGAAATACCACAGGGGAGAAAGAACAACGTTCAAGAGTCAATACATCTGCCTAATTATGATCATACCATGTCAAAAAAAGAAAAATTGTGACACTTACATTTTTCTTTTTGTCTCCTTGTAGAAATGAAAACTCATCTAATTTTCCATCTGAAGTTACCTCAAACTTCATCAAGAACAAGCACTACACATAAGGGTGTCTTAAATTGTGTGAAATCAACGAGAATGAATTTTGATTAAGATATACCATTCCAATGAAAGTCAAAATTATTGGTCGTCCCAACTTTTAAACAGAAAACGAACCAACCCCCTCAAGAAGGCAGTAAGGGTGTGATACCTTCATCCTACACTAGGGATTTAACCAGGGACCTTACACTACCCCTTAGTGATTGTATCCTACAATCCACATGCATTGGACTACATGATGGGGCTCATACCGAAAGGAATTATATGAAAGGTGATCCAGTGGCTGGGATCAAACATGAGTCATAGTCTAGGCACCTGACAACCTTACTCTGGATTCGCTAATAGCAACATTGTCCTGAATCAGGCATCGCCAACCTCTCCCTCAATCGCTACTTATTAACACCTTCCTCTGAATCAGGCATTAACGACCTTACCCCGGATCACATGCTATGCAGTCATCGGCTGTCTTCGATCCAGATGAATTCGAGTAGGTGCCCAGGGGGCAGTTGGCGGGCCAGGCCGACCCAGCTGGACAATAACCACCGGGTGGACAGAGGCCTCCTGTGACACCATCTGCAGGTGCCTGATGAATACAGAGAGCATAAATGGATATTTAAAACAAAACAAATACATAAAAATCTCTCCTTGGCACTAAAATGCCATAATCGAAAGGATGACTGGTGAAAAAACCGTATGCTAAAATATATCTTAATTGATGACAGAAGTAGCATACAGGGAGATGCAAAGAACAAGTAAGGTTATTTCTATTGCTTCAATTTCAGCAATAGAACGACTACGTAAATATAGCAGTCGCTTATTAAAGAGAATTTTGTCTACTCTACTACAGTTGTGAGCGGTATCTATCACAGTTTGATTGCGAAGAAAGCATTTACAAGTTTATGTTTAGAAACCAAATGCCAATCGATTCACCTTGCACTAATGCACTGTTAAAGGTCTACCATTCCCAGAAAATGATAGCGGTGTTTGCTTCAATTTTCCAAAGGATCCGCTCTTAGAGCCTGGTACATCTTGGACACAAAATGCACTCTATGTATCAATGGCATGTGATTAACATCCATATGCCATAGACATAGAGTATGTCTTGTGTGCAAGAGGTAGCAGGTTCTTAAAACGAACCCTGTGGAAAATTAAAGCAGACACTGTCCTACTTATCGGGACATGTGGACCTTCAAATCTGACACATTTCATTTCATTTGTCATTTCATTTTTTACGGTGAACGTCAGAGATTTTGTCTCATGCGAATTACGTTCCTGGTTTATCAAAGGCTTTATACTTTGATATCTCTGAATCGAGCAACCTCCGCAATAAAGGATTCGGACCTCACTTTTGACAGTAACTTACGAACAAGTTTGACAGTGCACGTTTTACACTTCAGTCAGTAATTTAGATCCCAAGCTTTACAAAAAAAAATCCACCTCCCCCCTTCTTCCTTCTTCCATAACTGGTGACGTGTGGTAGTGTCAAGATCTTTGTGCTTTCGTCAAGTCAAATTCTGCTTTCCTATTTAGTTTTTTTTTTTTTTTTCTTTTCTACATGAAAAACTTCTGTGCACACCAAGACTGCTGAGTACTTTCACTGCTCTTGCAAACAACAAAATGGTTAAATTACAAACAACACACAACATGATGGTTAAACTACAACAACACACAACATAATGGATAAACTACAAACTTTCAGTGAAAACATGAAATAAGCGCCTTTACACTGACACTTCACTAAATACTGTAAAGATGGCAGTCCAACATTACAAACTACCAGGAACAACTTTTTTACTATTTTTATGTTCTTTCTTACAAATTACATTTTCTGAATTCTACTCTGAAGTTTGCCCACATTATGTGATTTTTGTATGAATTGCAAAGAAATTCCCACATTTTACGGTGCCTGTGCCTTGTTCTTACCGAGGTGTAGGCTTTCTCTTTACAGTAGAAACCAGGATCGCACAGATCGGTCGGTTCTGTGTTGGCGAACCCTTCGCAGTACCTCCCACCGGGGCAAGGAGAACAGTCCTCACTGCGCCTCAGGCCCGTGGAGTTGCCGTAGGTTCCTGCCGGACATGGCTGGGGGAACGTGCTTCCTGACACGCAGAAATACCCCTATCATGAAGGTAAGATGCAAAAAAAAAAAATAAGTTTGCATCCCAAACTACCTGGGCTCTTTCACTGGTGTTGCTGACAGATAAATGGTGATTCAAGGGTTGGTCCATTTTCCTCGAAGACATTTCAAGTGATGTCTCCTTTGTCCATACATCTTATGCAATGACAACTGCATCACCTCCCACTATCATCTACCCTTGCCGATTCTCCCATCATCCCAGTTCTCCAACCCACCCCCATCTTCATTCTCTCCCCCCCCCCATCCCATTCCCACATCCACCTCTTCCCCAAACACTCAACTTTGATTCAATTTGAAAACATCATTTGAGTCTCCTTTTTTTCTTTCTTCTCAAGGTTTATACGATAAAAGAAAATAATACAGCAAAGATCGGGGACTGGAAAAAGACCTAGGGGCAGACTCAAAAAAAAGGTCTCATGTAGCTTGTGAAAGAGCCCCATGAGAAGACAAGAGTTACAACAACAAAAGAGGCACATTTACGAAAAGAAACAAAGAGTAAGAAGAAAAAAAACAACAAAAACAACAACAAATAATACAAACTAGTCAACAAAGTTTACTCATTAGAAAAAGTTTGATGAATCATCTGAAGACAAGATTTACAAGAACAAAAGAGACACGGTTTCCAAAAACAAACTAAGAGTAAGAAAAGACACAACCTCCAACAAACAACAATAAATAAAAAATAAAAAGTCTACTATGTTTACTCATCAGAAAAAATTTGATGATACAACACACATTCCTTTCTCTGTATAACCACACCCTCCGTGACCGATCTCCTTTCCCTCACCTCCTTTTAGAATTATTCACATCATAAGTTGGCCGTATCTATGCTCATGCCACAAAGACTGAAAGACGTAAATACCTCTGGGCATTCCTTAGGCCAAGCCAGTCCTGGTTCATCACAGTAATAGCCAGATATACATGGCGTACAACCCTGGGAATTCTCCCCTGCACTAGCATTGAGGTAGAAACCGACAGAGCAAGGGTTCTCGTAGGCGTCTCCAGTTCCCGCTGGACAGTAGTAGCCGCCCGGACAGTCGCCGGCCTACATGACAGACAGGAGGAATAACAACTATTGATCCAACAGGTGAAGAAAAAAAAATAGTACCTTCTTTGCAATTTTTAATAATTCCTAACTACACCCAAAAGTATAAAAAAGAAACTACTTTGATATTGCTTCATCATTTTATGGTGAAGCTGAAAC
Organism: Stichopus chloronotus; assembly: GCA_021234535.1. NCBI lineage: Eukaryota > Metazoa > Echinodermata > Holothuroidea > Aspidochirotida > Stichopodidae > Stichopus > Stichopus chloronotus. Next base: position 15,653,512 of record CM037842.1, read on the forward strand.
TTGAAGAAACATTTCCTCTTTTGGCTAAATGTATTTGTATTCTTCGTTGATCCCCTTACCGGTGAAGAAAGTCCTGGAGGTGAGCAGTACTGCCCGGGAGGACACGTCTGGCACTCGGATTCCTCCACCAGTCCAATCTCATCTGAATAAGTACCATTTGGACACGGCCTTGGAAACGGATCCTGCAAAGTGGAATAAATGTATCACAGGGATCACACGAGAGGCAAGCGTCCGTGCATTCCGTAGTAACGTGAAGTCAAATACACAAGAGGGATCAAATAAGTTCAAGATGAGAAGAAAGAGTGGATCTTGTGTAGAGGAACTGAAATAATTTCAGGGATCATACAGGGATCATACAAGGAACAAGTGTGTGCACGGAACCTCCAGTGGGAAACTGCTACACACTCTTTTGAGGATTGAATAAATTACCAGTGAGACCAGGTCTTAGAAATAATACTGTCAGAAAGAATGCACATATATTAACCATATTGAGCGACGAGTGTGCCATGGGTGTAAGCTTTGGTCAGATCCTTTCGATACCAATTAAAGGAGCGTTGGGGAATTAACTAGTGCTGTTCAGTAAAAATACGGTCATTTCTCTACGAAGAATCCCCATCACGTGGTGAAAAACCAATGTAAGGGATCACGATAAACCACGATGGACAATTGTTACGTGAGGTCATTTCTCTGTGATAGCATCCATTTAGGATACGTCAAAGTGAACGCTCACAAACTGATTCATCTCGCTTTAATAGAATGATCTAAACAGACACTGACCCTGTCACCGCTCAGGCAGTAGTGGCCCGTGATGCAGTAGTCGCTCTCCAGGTCGGGCGCAGACACCCTGCCGTAGTCACAGGTCATTCCAGCGGGACATATTTTGTAATTGTACATGTCATCTTGGCTGGTGGTCTCGCTGTCGCAGTAGTAACCGGCCTCGCAGGTGGTGCACTCCGCTGCTCCAGAGTCCTGACGGACAAAAAGGGAGGGGTGGGAACAGGAAACGGCGTCACGAAGAAATTTCAAACGAACAAAGAAAGTGATGGAAAGATGAAAGACATTTCAATTAAGTGATGATTTAATTAGGTCAAATATTGTTCCACATCTGATGACATCTCTCTTCAGATTGCCTGCTGCACGTTTAAAGGGGCTCATTGAGTTGATATCGATACAAAGTTTGTTAGGTCATTGAAGGGTGTAAACACATGAAACTCTGACTGCTAAAAAGCGGCATGACTTGTCAAGTTTCACATCCAAAAGTTGTAAAACCTATCTAACTATTTTGAATTTTGACCCTGACTTGCACTGGCTCTTTGCATATGAATTAGTAATTATTGTGAAATGTGGCTGGCCACAGATCTTCATTAAACCAAACTGAATCATTACTCACTCACTCATTAATGTTCCTTCGCATGTGACACATGGAGAGTTTGATCATTCATCATTTATGTGAAGGAAACTTGTCAACAGGTTTAGGCAAAATATAGTGACATTATCACAAAACAGCTGAATATTCCTCTTAAGTGGGAGCCACATTGAGTTGATTCTCAGAACTGTAAGCTTTTGGTTTGTTATGAAAAGTTGACATTGTCTGCACAGAATAGAGACCACGACAACAGAGAGACGGACAGAAGCCATTACAAAGATTCGATTTGCTGAGTGTCACCAATAACAAACTGCTGTAGTACACTGTGACATATCCACAATCGACAGTGTCGTATACTGTGATGTATCCACAATCGATAGTGTAGTACACAGTGACATATTGACAATTGACAGTGTAGGACACTGTGACACATCCACAATCGACCTTCCATAGACAGAGTAGGGCACTGTGACATATCTGCGATCGACAGTGTAGTACACTGTGACATATCTACAGTCGACAGTGTAAAACGCAACAACTCTACAATGCACAGTGACAGAGATATCTGTACAACTTGTCTACAACATGACGAGGTTTTATCAAGGTAAAATGTTTGCTTTTAAACGATCATCAAATCACTTTTTAAACACACGGGGAATATCTTCAGAACTTTTGTATGCACTTCTTGTAGAGGTTGGTAGGGAACAAACCTAATCCTAATTCATTTGTTGCAAATAATAATTTAATAATCAAGTAAAAATGTACAGTAACATTTCGAATCACTAAAATTCAAGCCCTTTTCAAAGACTTTGATGTAAAATATAAAAAGAATTCAAGCACTTTCAAGGCACTGAAAATGACAGATTTAAATTGCAGTACTTCCACGGTTTTCAAAGCCCCTGTATGAACACTGCTGATGTTCTGATTTCACCTTGACCTATCCACTGCATTCAGGGAGAAACCCCCCCCCCCCCCCGGGCTGGTTCATCCTTTGTGATACGTACAAAGCAAACTAGGGTACCCACCAATGTATGTGACATTGGAGAATAAACTGTCTATTCGAGGCTTGATGTTTTTTTCTCTTGGCTTATAACTGACCAGCATGCAGACACAATTACAAAGAGGACCCCCTTAAATTATCCATATGTGCCAAACAGAGGTAAAACAGAAGACGCCCGCATGACTGAGTGGACACTTCAACTACATGGAACGATGCATAAAAAATGGACTACACCGACTCACAGAGTAGAATCCCTTGGTGCATGGTGCTGGGTCGGTGTTGCCGGTGTTATTGCAGAAGTAGCCGGCAGTGCAGCTGAAGCAGTCGTTCACATCTTGGCCTTCTTCCTCATCCCTGTACGTGCCTCTGTGAACACAGACAGACGTTGAAACTCACAATGAAGCACAGTGCATGGTAAACACAACATTTTTCAGTGTTGAATCTGGGAAATACAGTTTAATGTGAAAGCCCACATAACTGAGGTTAATCATGTCAGCTGCAGACATATTTTTGAACATTTGTATTTTTCATTTATATTTATGTACATTTTATACTTTCTTTGTATTTTATGTTAACATTACCTATATCTATTTTAATCTTTTCCTTCACTAATTAGTAAGATAAGATTAACCTTATTAAACCCAACAGGGGTAACTCGATTCCTCTCGTAAACACATGATGCAGACAACATTGCATGAGAACAATTTACAAAGTAAGTAAGAGAGCAGAAAAATGTACACAGATAAAGAAAACAAAACAATGAAATGTGGTTAAAGGATAGGGTAGGATAAATGGGGAAAAAAAGGTGACAACAAAGGTTCAAAGGTTGCAGGATCAAGAACGTTTAAACTTCAGATTGTGGAGTTTGATCCATTGAGGGATAAACGAGGAGAGATACTTATTAGTACAAGCACACAACAGCTTCATCCTACCACTGCAGGGTATAACTGCAATCTTAATAATTGCATGAAGGGGGTGGTTGTCATTATGTGATACATTGTCAAGGTTTGACTACCGGAAGTTCCTGGTAGGACATGTCCATGGGTGGCCGTGGCATCCCAGTTACGCTGCTGGCTTGCCTTATCACTGTATATTTAGAAATCTCAAACTTGAAATATTGTTTCACTTTCCCTCACAGATAGTATTCTCTCTGTGATGTTCATACGATAGCATTGTCCAGAAATGCAAACTATGAGAGTATTTCCGTCAGTCACACCGAAAGGAGAATATGTGTATCCACACATCTGTCGCTTTGCTTTAACCGTCACTGGAAATGTATTTTGTTGTATGGATGAGTACATCCAACGAAGCGACTGCTACCATCTGTTCCGACGTACTTCGTAACGAGTCAAAAGTTTTGAAGTTTGCATCTGGCAGACAGGTACACGACCGACGACGGCGGGACCCAGTTCTGAATTTGCTACCCGAATCCAAAGTTTCCCCAGAAATGTACGATATACTACTTGTGCGACAGAATTAGCCACATCTAACCATGAGTAACTTCAAATGCCATGCCTGTGCGTATCAGGTACGTGATGTTACGTTAACATGTAAATCAAAATGTTGTATTGTGGCTACATAATGAACTTGAAGCATAGAGTTAGTGATATTTTTGGATACCAGTGTACCCAAAACGCTGCAAACGGCGGGTGACTGAGGTGGGGAATTTGAACCCTGTGCAAGCACTGATTCAAAGTTAGCAATTACATGACACACTACGAAAGAAAAGCACACATAGTAAAGAGCATTGAACACTTACGCTGGGCAAGGGGTAGGTAAGGAGGATCCTTGGGGGCAGTAGTTACCCTCAGTACAGTCTACACACTGTTCCCATCGAATGTTTCCCTGTTGGTTTGAGTAAGAGCCAGCGTGGCAAGGGAACTGTGTGTCATATTCAGTTCCTGGGGGTAAACACAAACACAATGAAGTTATACAAGCATGCACCATGTTTTCAGAGGAACTATGTAAAAATGGAATATCATTCTGAGTTGAAACATCTCCCACAAGAATGGCTGTCAGACTGTCTCTCCAACTGTCCATCTGTCAGTCCATTCACCTGTCTGTCTGTCTCTTTGCATGTATACCTGTCTTGTGAGTGTGTATCTGTTTATCTATCTGTTAGCTAATTTTAGTGTCTGTCCACCTACCCATGTGTCTGTCTGCCAGTCTGTCTACTGTTTGTGTCTGTCCACCTGTTTGTCTATCCATCTGCCCATCTCTCTGTAGGTCTTAATTTTTATCTGCCTGTCCAATCACTTGTTTGTCAGTCTGTCAGCCAATCTTGCTGTCTGTCCACCTACCCATGCATGTGGCTGTCTGCCAGTCTGTTTACTGTTTGTGTCTGTCCACCTGTTTGTCTATCCATATGCCCATCTCTCTGTCGGTCTTAATTTTTATCTGTGTGTCCAATCACCTGTTTGTCAGTCTGTCAGCCAATCTTCCTGTCTGTCTGCCTGTCCATGTGTCTGTCTGTCCATCTGTCAATTGTTTGTTTGTCTGTCTGTCCATGGTTTGTCCATCTATCTTCCTGCCTGCCCACCTGACCATCTGTTTGACTGTGTCCATTTGCCTATCCGTAAATATTATTCATGCTGGTTTGTCTGTTTGGATACCTGTTAATCTGTTTGGATGTTTTTCTGTCTGTCTATCTGTCAATCCTTCTGTCTGTCAGTCAGTTTTTCCCTGTCTGATCCCACAACCCCCCCCCCCCAGTACCGGTAATTGCTCTAAGCAACATGAGGTAATTCGTCACCAATGTTACCTGCAGGACAGTAATGTCCTGTAGCACAGAGGCCCGTTGGTTCTGTGGACCCCACCAGACAGTAGTATCCTCTGGGACATATGTAACACTCGTCAGAGGCCGCAAGATTGGTGAGGTTGGTCCAGGTACCAGCAGGGCAGGGGTACTGAGATGGGTACTGGGTACCCTCAGGACAATAGTGACCTTGTGCACAGAGTTGTGGGGGTTGCTGTTGTCCTCCAGTACCTGTAAAGTGTGCAAACATACACAAAACACTTGAAGTGAAACACTGTTTTAATAGTTAGTGATGCAGTCACATATGTTGCTTCTGATCTTAATTTTCACATTTTTCATTTTTTTTATATCAAAACAGCAATGGCTACTTAAAAGAAAGGATAACTTTAAAATTGAATAGCTGTGTCTTGGAAGGCTTTTAAATATTGGATCAAAAATCTGACTCACTGGACAGCTGATGGTAGTTAAGTCAAAATATAAAAAAAAAACATACCTACACACTTTGACCATTTTTGGGGAATTTCAGCATTATTTCTTGAAAATACAGTAGAGCTCTAAAAACTGTCTTACCCAGCACACAGGCAAACTGTTCAGGACAAGTGTCACATTGGAATGTGGCAGTCAGGTTGTGGTAATCCGTGAAGGTACCAGCGAGGCAGGCGTTGGCGGTGTCATTGGGGCTGTCGCTACCCTGGGGGCACACGTATCTGAAGAGGGTTGAAAGAGGTTACGTAGTGGAAAACAAGATTGGATCGATGAAAAATTAGACAAGAAATCTAGACATGAGTAGGATGAGAAATTTTGGCTTCCTTCATAAGATTATTAAGTGATAAGTATTTGAGATAACGATTACTGTTAGAGGGATTGTCTTCTCAAACTTATGTTTCAGTTGTCTGATAAAATTGTTAAAGAAGTGAAAGATGCACAAGCAGTTCAACTTGATTGACAAACAATGACAGGTTTCGTCTACAACTTCCTTTACATTGGGTGATCTGTGTCTATCTTTTCATTATTTAATGAGCTCTCAAAATCTTTCCAAGCTTGACATTCACGTCCAACTAATTACTGCAGCTAGGCTAGCAGCAATCACAGGGTGTCTATACGGGACGTAACATTACATCACAGAAAATCACAGAATTTCATATTTACGACTACCCGCAGAAAATCGTGGCATTTGACATTCTCAACCCAAAGCTAGTGGGGACGAGTACCAGCACAACTGGCTAAAAGGCTACATACCCAGGGTAGCAATGTGTGTCCGGTTCCACCAGTGCTATCTGGGTGCAGGCCAGCCCGGCAGTACACGCGGTACAGTCTGTGAGCTCGTTCTGCCCCACGTAAGGGTTGAAGGTCCCCATGGGACAGGGCTGGGGTGTGTCCGTACCAGAGGGGCAGTAGTAACCAGCTGGACACGTCTTGCAGGAGTCGACGGCTATGAAAAATAGAGAAAAGGTGAAGATTTTGGCGTGCATCATTTTGTTCAGTTTCATTTAGGGTGGCTGGTCTGCTTTTAAAGTCGTCAAGATTCATTAAAGTGTTCATTTACCTCAACTGAATGGGAGAAGTATTGAACATGAGCAGCTAAAATATTGAATGCTTAGTTATTCAATGCTTCTGATATTTTTTTCAATTGATATAACATTAGAAACATATTTCTTGGGAAGCTCCTATGTAAACCCAAAAACTTTTGATGGCCAACAACCCATACTATAACCCAATTCTCAACTACACACACATCTTTCCATATTTCAGGAGACTTCCAACAACAAGAAGCAAGGCGGTACCAGAGCCGCCTTTGCGTCTTTTCTTTTATACCTATTGCTCCATGTTCTTCTGTGAAGGTGCCGTCTGGGCAAGGATGGGTGTTGTAATCCTGCGTCTGCTCTGGACAGTAATGGCCCTTTGGACATATCCTAGGGATGGAGCACCCTGGCAGAAAAAATGATAAAAAAAAAAGATAACTGAGCAGTAATACGAGCAAACTATACACTGTTTGCCGGCTGGAGATGGTAATAAAAGAATCGTCTCCAAGGTGGTAAACATTCAATACACTATGCAAGTGATGTAATGGTTGATATATCGTTACCATGGTGAATATACTGAACAGGCAGTCGCTTCAATTGTATCAAACTTCATCCCAGATCTACTTTGTAGGTTCAGTCATCTGACTGTTGTCCTCGGTCAACATTTCAAGCTGGAATATCAGTTACACTGGCAATAACTCGGTCACCTACCTCTGTTCTTCGTCAGCGTTTGATTGGAAGAGAAAGTAGGGGGAAAAGATGACACCTGACACAGAATCTGAAAGGGATACTACGCACTCACCTTTCAGATATTTGAATATGAAAAATTTCTCAACATTTTCGTTGGTCCCTACAAAATTCAGACTCTCCAAGAAAGCATAGCAGTCAATCACCTTTACTTGAAATCAAAAAGGCCAGTGAGAAGGGATATGAACGTTCGTGATGTAAAAATGGGGTTTAGGCAATGTCTTTTCGTAGTGGCTATGACATATTCTGCAGAATTTGATTTTTGACTGACAAAATTTTGACTTACATTCCAGCTTTAAGATCCAAATTATGAATTAATGAATGACTAATGAATTATTCTCAAGCCATCCTCACCCACTTTGAAGTTTTCGCATACAATTTAGTACAGTCACCACATAAGTCATACATGTCACGATAAATGTATTTGTTGAAGAATGCCTTTTTTTTTTCCTTTTTTTCTTCTTGGCAGACACAAATCGTCCTTGCAGAATGAATGTTTTTTTTTTTCTTCTGATATCCCCTTGGCACGTTCAGGTCTCACTTGAAGACTGAAATCTCCTCAAAGATCGAAGTTGTCCTTGTCCAGACTACGTCATCTTTAAAGAGTGAAGTCGTCTTCGGAGAATGTGTTTGACATCCAAACTGAAGATGTCTCTACAAAAGCTGCGGTCTGCTTATAAGACTCAGTCATTTTATCGACTCACTCCTAGCAACAGATCTGCAGATTTGATCATGTGACTGCTTGGAGTGATATCGGCAGGAACGTCAAACTATTTATGTCTTTATCGTCGACTATTTATCACTACCAAATATTCGCAGCTTTCCTATCACCCTCGACAGAATCTTACGATAACATTTTTTTGGTAGATCATGCGGGATATTCTGTTGTCATAACTCCTTCTCGGAGAGAAAAATGTTATGGCAAATTCATGTTCAAGTTTCATAACCATTACATTAGCAGAATTACAAACATTTATGCAAATGAGCTGTCTATAGCTATTACCTAAGGGACAATAATACCCCTCTGGACAGTTCAGGCAATCGGACTGCTGTGTCATCCCCAGTTCTGTTCCGTACGTCCCGCCGTCGCAGCCGTACTGGGTGGAGTACTCCGTGGCGGTCGGGCAGTAGTAGCCCCGGGGGCATATCAAGTCCACCCCAGGAGTGCCCGATACGGGGACTTGAGGGCAGAAGTACCCTGCAGACAGAGGAGCAACGTTGAGTAGATGTAGAGAATGTGGCAAAATTGACAAGAGAATTGAACAAATGCCAGAAATCAAAGAAATCAGTTTGTGATATGACTTGCATCACTTGATGTACGAGAGTGATTCCTGGTGTCAGGACAGCAAGTTCTTTTTTTAATCTTGCATAATTCAAGTTATTCAAAGATCATCACAGCACATACCAAGAAAAGAATAAAAAATATAAAAAATGAACATGTGTTACTATTGAGGGACGATAGCCTAGCTAGTAGGCTCTCCATATGTACCCGGCAGGTGTGTTGACAGCCTAGCCTGACTTGCAAATGATAGCCTCATCGGGTAACTGCAAAGCTTATCGTCATAAGATTTTTGGACCGGTCACTAAACCAATGCATCAAATTCAAACAACAAGAAAACGTCTTTAGAGGTGCAAATATCATACCAGGCGGACAGTCACCGCAGCCTTCACTGTCACTGGTGGCGCCAGTCCGGTTGCCATAGGTACCAGCCGGACATGCTAAAACGGTCAGTCCATCCTCACAGTAGTAACCTTATCAAATATCACAGAAATGATAAAAGATGTGAATATGCTGGGAAATAAAGTTGCAGTAGGTAGTACAAATTTCTACTGATGACAGAGATATTCGATGAAAGCAATATGAAATAAGGAATATCTACATCACGTTCTATTTTAATCAAGTATCATACTTAGGGTCATCTAGTCAAACAGGTTGCAAAAATTTACAAACCACAGTGTCAGCACAATCATTGTTCATGTAAAAGAATCAATGCACTTGTCCTGGGCAAGCTGCTTTGATAGGTCGGGCTTTTCTGGCATTCTTGAAGCAAGTTTAATTTGACCTATGACTCAAAATGAAAAATTGCCTCAAAAGGTCGATGAGCTCCTTAAAAGAATGAATAGGTTGAAGTTACTTGCATGCAAAAAGGGGTGAAAAAATCTGTTATTCACAAGAAATCTAGCACAAAATGTAACCCTAATCATGAATGCTGATTGGCTAAAATCTGATCCTTGCCCATAATTTGTTTTATTTGCACAAATTTATCAGGGCGAATAGACACTTCCTATTAAAAATGGATGTAAAGGCACAGCGATAGCTAACAAAGTGTCAAACTATCGCTACGTTCCTTTCGGAACTATACCACTTTACCTTGGGGGCAAATGCCAGCAGCAGGATTTCTTGCAGTCGAACCTTCCTCACAGGCGTAACCAGGATCACACGTCAGACATGCCACGCTAGACTGGTTGCTATAGTAACCAGCGGGACATATCACAGGATACGTGTCGGCATCCGGGCAGTAGTAACCGGGTGGGCAGGGAGTACACTCTGTTTGTTCTCCTGGAAGGTCAAAGGTCAAGAGACATTGAAGACCATAAAAAGATAAAGAAAAATCAACGGTCATTTCATCATCCAATCACAAAGGAAGTGACTTAACACTTTTTGTCGCCATGAGGTTGGCACTGAACAGTGTGATAAGACGTAGCTTTCCAACCGGGCATTCACATGTTGCAGAGATCTATCAAGCATATGTAATATTGTTGCACATCGTAATGTGTACAATGAAAGCATAACATCATACAAGATGATCTTTTAAATGTGTATCAGGATTCGTGGTTTGTTGATCATACAATGGATATAATAGATTACGATTACGATGAGATAATAGATTACAATTCAGCATTTTGCCAGGGAACTTTGGCTGTTAATGGCCCAATCCACTCTAGTGGCATGGTAATTGTACAGTAAACATAGGTAAATGTGCATCCCATACTTGACTGACTGAAACAGGAACAAAAATGTGGAGGTACTTGTAAAGTCAAGCAAGGGGAAGTTATTCCACTGGCTAGACACTTCAACATCAGTAAACATGCCACCCACTCCAAGGAAATGTTCAAATCTGTTGAGTGCATTGCAAGCTTCATCTAAAGCTGCCACAGTGCACTTTGCAAAGGAGGCTTGCCGATTCTTCCTTCGCGAATGAGGCCATTTTGGGGTGATCTCTTTCTAATAGATTTTAAAATTAAAAGAGTTTGCACTTTAAAGAACTTGCCTCCAGTTCTGGAGATGGAGACAAGCAGTAGCAAAGGGGTATTATCTAAAATAGCAAGACCATTGGCAACATTTACCTAAACTGTAATATCCAGACGGACATGCTTCCGGTGGGCTGCTCGTGTCATTACAAAAGAAACCGCTCGGGCAGTTGGTGCACTCCTGTTCAAAAGAGAGAGAAATACAAGCAAAAGGAGTAGGAGACACTTGTCACAAGCTCTCAGAAGTTACATAATGACTTAAGATTACGGGATGTCGATGGACTCAGAAGTGAATTTCAGTGTACTACGCACAAGACTAAAGTGTGTATGCAGGCATCCTTAATGTAATTTATAGACTGCTAACTGTTCATCTACACCAAACTAAGCCACAGCCTCCCCTTCTTTAACTTAATCCCCTCCAACCTTAATCAACATAAATGTTTTGCTGTCATTTTTTTTTCCTCTTTTAAGAATGACACACCCACATGACATTAGCCTAACTACTCACACAGTAAAACAAATGAAGCAGAACATAATAGGTAGCGTCCCAAATCTGAACAGCTCTGCCTTCAACATTTGCCACGCATATATAATGAGCGTACGTCACTATAGAATTTGTTCTTTCGATATCTAACTACATCTCGGAAAACTGAAGTGAATGCAACCATCAGATCCTTTGAGGTGAACCGATAATAAATTGGGAAAACTTATTTCCAACATTTCAATACATGCTACTTATAGTATCCTTTAATTCATGCTCCAGTTGCTCTGAGGCGACAACGCAGGCTGGCATCAATGTTAGTAATAGTTCTGCTACGCAAATTAGAAAACGTTTCGCCTTACAGATTTGAGACGCCCCCGTCTATATTTCTTGGCTCCACTTATTGCTCCCTGACGACATACTGGTTTATCTATTTCTATGAACACACCTTTAAGTAAAAATATGAAACATAAAGTGTGCTCTCTACCTGCCAGGAGGATTATATTTTGATTGAAATATTTTTGATGTTTCGCCAATTTCTACTGGCGGTTTTGTCTGTTAAGTAATACAGTTAGGCACTGATTTCCGTTCTACTAATATACTGTGGTTGGACGGTCAACATAACAACCAGTCTTAAGTGCTCCCCATCCCCCCTCTCCCTTCCCCTCCTTTTAGACCCCATTCTTTTCATCTTTCCTTCCTTGCCCATCTGCGTCTTCATATCGTACTTACCGTTGCTGCTGCTAGACTGTAGGTCCCATCGTAACACGTTATCTTGAAGCTGGTGTAGATGGACGGACACGCAAAGCCTGCCGAACACTGGCTGCAGCTCTGCTGACCACCGACACTGTAATGTCCAGAGCCGCACTCCGCGTTAGCGCTGGAATCCGCAGAATCTGGGCATTCGTAGCCGGGTGGGCAAAACGTGCAGGACTGCAAAGAAAGATGACAGGGAATCAATGACTGCAGTTACATCAGACGTTTTGCAACAAAACACTTTCAAATCTTCCAAAGAGAGCACGAAAATCGACATGTTCTCGTTGACTTGCCAACAGCCAGAGGCAGTCTGCTAGTATAAAATAAGCTAGCATAATTAAAGCAATAAACTAGCATAATTCCCCTTGCATAAATGTCATCCTCTTCAGAGACTCATACACTTGACACATCTCACTAGTTGCTGGAACGACAAACTAATCCATCGTAACATTGATGGAACAAATGTAACATGTAAGCTGGACGAATGAAAATGTCTTTGGATCATTACACAGTGTTTCCCACAAATTTTTCAAGAGAAGCAGGGAGTGGGAGTGTGGGCTGACCATGAAAAAAAAGTGCAAGTAAAAACTGGCAAAAACAAGAACATCATTTAGCAGAATTTTGTTTTACTTGAAGTTGCAATTTTGTGCAATTATTTTTTGGTGGCAACTTTTGAGACGTTTTCTATGAAACACTATACAAGGACTCGGCTAGCATTTGAAATGCAGGTAGCCTATTGCCAACTCTTTTGATGCTGAGCAGCTTTCGTAGGGGGGGAGGATACTTTAGGGGGCATATTTTTGGTCAAGGGGACGCCACATGAAACCTATTGGGGTAGGACACTGCTTTTGTATTCACATGTCATACACTTAAAGCTGTGATTGTCAACAAGGGCTGGAACTTACACCAACCATGATTCTACTATTCAACAGAACTCAGGAAAAGGCAGAAACTAACCGTTTGACCTTGGTCTGAAAAGTAACCGGGAGCGCAAATAATGGTGTTGTCCGTGTCGGTGTCCGGACAGGCTTCTCCCGCTGGACAAATGGTACAGTCCACGGAGCCATTAGTTGAATAATAACCCTGAAAGAATAAATTTACATGAGATTAAAAAAACACAGGTGCGAAGACAACTACATGCATTCTGTTGTGACAGCATTCTTCTTAAAATGCAGGCTATGATCTAACATGATTTTCTATGCAGGTATGTGAATCTGAAAAGCAGCGACAGCATGGGATAGTAGTTGTCCTTCCGTCAAAGGAAAGTCTGACTTCCATTTCTGCTCTGTCTGTCTCTAACGGCAACGAAACCAACGAACATACCTTTTGGCAAAGATGATGTGTGAAAACTGGAGAAAAAGTCCCCCCCCTTGCCAGAAATCGGCATGATTCTGGTTCGATTCTGGTTTGAAACAACCAACTTTTCCTTTCATAATAGTGGGGCAAAAACTTTCTGGGTGGTTCCTCATCCAAATGAACCATATACTTGAAAGGAAAGGCAACTGACATCAGAAAAAAAATTTTTGACCAAACTGTACACTTAATCAACAGAAAGCATACTTTGCATTCTAAGTTTTCTGTTAGTAGTGGGACACACACTGACGTAAAACATTGAAATCAAACTCAATTAACTTTTCATTCGACGTAGCAAATCATTTTTTCCAAATTTCTAAGCCTAGTCATTGGAGGACTCATGTTAGAAAGCTTGTTTAGAGGAATGCAGCGCGGAAAAGTCTCTCAGTTGATTGCCACTCTCCTTCTTCAATTTGACAATTGTTAAAAAATATTGTCTGTCAGTCAGTCTGTCTGTTTGTCTGTCTGTCTGTCTGTCTGTCTGTCTGTCTGTCTGTCTGTCTGTCTGTCTGTCTGTCTAACTGAGGAGAAGATTTCACTCCTTTTCCAGACACAACGGATAATAAGATTGATAATGCTGAGGACTAGACAGAAAGTTTACCCTGGTACAAGGAGTGTTTCCACTACCATCCACACTGGGGCACTGGTAACCGGCCTCGCACTGGTAGCAGTAGGAGAAACCGATGAAAGAGTAGTAACCGGTCGGGCAGGCGGCTTTAGTAGTGTCTGTGTCGACGTCGGGGCAGAAATAACCGGGCTCGCATAGGGTGCAGTAGGATTGGTTACCTAGTGAATAGGATCCTATGGAGAAAAGGAAATAAAAGGCATTCAATCATTGTTACTATATTAACTTAAACAATATTATACTTCCGGAGAATTTTGTAGCTGGATTAACAAACCAATTGTAGCATACACACTACCTAATGATGTTACTACTTTTAAATTCCTCTTCAAAATCCCGTCATATTTCAAGCTTCCACATTTTCTGAACTTCACCATCATGTGTTCTCCCACCCCAACCATTGTTCCATTAGAAGTAGTAATTCCATATGTACGTAACATGCACAAGAATGAATATTCATAAAGGATACTCACCACTGGGACAGGTGTAGGCTTCTGACCCATCTGTAGTTGATGGACACGCAAATCCTGCAAGACACGGCGTGCATGCCGTCTGGGAACCTGAAGAGTAGTGTCCAGGTGTGCAAGCAGTCGGAGCCGCATCTGTGGTGGGACACTCGTATCCCGTGGGGCAGTCGGTGCAGCTGACGGCACCAGTCAGACTGTAGGTACCTGGCGAACAGAGCTGGGATGCCAAGCTGAGGGGGGGGAGGGAGGAAAAGAAGCAATGAGATACAAACTGTCACAATGAAAGACTCAGGGAGTGACTGTGAGGGGTACTGTACTGAGTACCATGATTGCACAGAAGGTGCACAAAAGCATAGATGGTTGAGAGTGGAACAGAACATAAGTATCGATTGCAGTTTGAATGTCAGTTTCAGTCCAACACACAGGATAAAGCAATATCAACAGACAAAAGGACATGCATGTGTAAAAACGAGGCTTTCATGACATAGACCACAGTTAAAATACTTTTAGGGAAGACTCACAAGTCTAATCTAAGATCATGTTAAGTCCACAAAGCATCCCATTGCTTCACACTAAGCAGCCTGCATAGTGCACTTGCTTAAGAGCTAACAGTCTGTTCAGAGGGCTCAGGGAGTGCAGAGAAATATGAGCACTGGAAAATGACCCATTACTGTCTGTTTGCTGTATCATTAATGATGGAATAGCTACAAACACATAGATCTATGTAAACTGTGAAATGTACAATGATGAAACATCTGAAAAAGCTGGTAATGAAATATGTGTATAACCTGCAGTAATTAATGAATGATGGGTATAAAACATGGAGAAAGTAACGGAGGGAGGGTACATATAAAATATCACATGATGAAACATGGATATATAGTATCAATAGCATATGGCCAACCTTCTAAAGACACAGTGTAAGATGGGAATATCAACATCATGAAACATGGTCAACCGTACAACAACATATCAAAACAACTTTAACCATCCAGCAACTTAAGCAACCAGAAACAACAGAATGAAACATGATCCACCAGATGGAAAAAAACAACACAGCGATGCTAAACGTCCAACAACATAAGGAAACAAAACAACATAATGAAATCTGGTCGACCATACAACAACATATCAAAACAACTTCAACCATCCAGCAACTCAAGGAACCAGAAACAACAGAATGAAACCTGATCCACCAGACGAAAAAAACAACAAAGCGATGCTAACCGTCCAACAACATAAGGAAACAAAACAACGTAATGAAATCTGGTCGACTATTCGACAACAGTAGGGACACAGGGTCAACCTGCGAACATTGTGACAAATATGGAACATCGTCGACACGACGAAACAAGTTGAACTGTCCAACAACCAAGTGAAATGCATTCCACAATCCAGCAACATAACGAAACACGGCTGACCATCTAAAAATATCACGAAACAAGGATAACCTTCCAACGATGTAAATAATTATGCATGCAACATCATGACACGTAATCAACCATTTAAATAACAGAGATTTCTATCAAGTAATTTCTGTGATATGGCCTTACCTTGGATGAGAACAGTAGGAACCAGCCGGGCAGTCAGTACAAGAAGTCGCACCCTCCGTGCCGTTGGTCGTGGTACCATCCGGACACTCGACTGGGAGGAGATCGGCCGATCCACACGCGTACCCGGCAGGACACACTTGGCAGCTTGAGTTACCCAGGGGGCTATACCAGCCACTGGAACATGCTGTGGTGGTGTTGATTGAGCAAGAATAACCAGCCAGGCAAAGGAGACAAAACGGATTACCCTAGAACCGGAAAGAAAACAAATGAACCAACAGATGACTGGTGAGATGAAATAATCCAATTGGGATTTGCCTTCCTGGAATTTTTGTTTTAAAGAGAAAAACTCATCACTCCAGACAGTTTCAATTCTCCCACTCACTAACGACTAGTCCCTCCCTCAGCCTGTCTTAAATTCCTCCACCATGTGTCATCAAAACAATGGATATCTGTGTACGCTGTGTGATATGAGCTACTCCGCATCTTTCGAATTTGCTGTCAAACAAAAAGTACTGCCACTACCAACCAGTTGAGAATTTTGCTTGCCGGAAGCTAAAAATATTGCTTAGGGTGATGAGTTATTGCCTTGAAGTAGGCCAGGACAAAGAAGGCCGGTGGAGAAGTTGACGATGGTAAGGGAAGATGGAATGTGAAACGACGAAGGGGGTGGAGGGGGGAGGGATAATTGAAATATGAAAATGGAAAATATGTATGGAAATATATGTAAAACAAAGTAAATATAAACAAGAAGCAATGTCTTGATACTTCTCAATGACTTTTCAGGCACAGTTGCAAACAGGTATTATCATCCTGTTGGACAATTCACAAATAATTAGCTTGCATTAAGGTACCATGACAAAAGTTAGCTCTCACCACTGCGGCCGCAGGGGCTTGCAAGGTCGCTGCAGCTGCTGGGTGCTGCTAGGATAAACTCAGCAAAAAAAAAAAAATGAGTATGTGGCTGCGGAGGCAGCAGCCACTTTTCAACATGAATAAGTGGATTGGACAAGGTGGCTGCAGTAGCCTGCCAGCTATATTTTCACAGTGTCCAATAGGACATACCAATATACAGTGGCACAGCCAGCTGTAAAGTCTAGCAATACCTCGTTGCTAAGGTGCTCTTTTGTCTCTAAACTCACTGACAGGAGATTGCAGCGGCTGTGCCAGCGGCCGAGAGGCCTTCTTTTGACATGGTGCCAGAGCTGTCAACCTCAACAAATCAAAAACAGTATTCCAAACAGCAAAAAAAGTATTTTAACTGGAAAAAAAGTATTCTTACAAAATAAGGCATAGGTGCTTGTAATTCTGGCGAGTAGATGCTTTTCAAACGAACTTTTAAACTGGTACAAACTTGACGATTACAAATATTGAATGTCTAGTAGAAATACGCTATCCGCTTTGCTGGCTTTAATTTCTTGTTTTATGATTGACTGAATATTTTGTGGTAACTCTGATATCAAAATGATGTTATTTCATCACAAAAATGTTGGTAAATAAAGTTTTAATGTTTCCAAAACATACTGTGTAAACATTCTAAAAAAGCGGAACAAGAAAGGGGAAAAACGTATTGCCACATTTTCCTTAAAAAAACGGGGAAAATACGGCACAACCGGGATCGCTGGCAGCTCTGTGGTGCATCGATGTAATTTTTGTGAGTTTGGACCTACCTCCTCGCTGTAATAACCATCATCACACAACAGGGGGATCTCCCCAGGGTTGATGCAGGAGTATCCGGATGGGCACGGGTCACATGACTCATTGGCACCCAAGGAGTAGGACCCCCATGGGCACAGCTGAGGGACGCCGGCAGGGTCATCGCAGTAGGCTCCCGCCGGGCAGTCGGTGCAAGCCACGGACTACAAAGAAACGTAGGGGATGAAAAAAAAAAAATGTGAACATTTTAAAAATGGTTAAAAACTTGGGTTAACAATGTCCGTCATTAGAGGAGTCTAATCAACATTACATTTTCATGCATTTTTATGCATTTTACTCATTTATTATCAGTAGCAACGTTGTGATTATGACATTTAATTCTACAATCCTACCGCAGAAGATTGTCAAATACTCAATTTGTCAAATACTCTCAGCAAAGGGAGACTATCCCTCTCAAAGGGCTCCGTTCGATGGAGCTCTAAGGAGGACATCGGTCGGAGCCAAATGCAGGTCCCAGACTGTCTGTCTGCCCATTACCATGTAGATGTAACCCCCCTTAGCAACCAACCTCTCCTTCTTGACTGTAAGTCCCGAAGGAGCAGGCGACTGGGTCGAAGGAGGGATCGACACAGACGTATCCCCTCGGACAGACTTCACAGACAGACGATCCCTCCTGACTGTATGTACCTAAAATGACAATGGAGAGAAATTTACCAATCATTCCTCAAAATATTCTTACATAAAAAAATTATCAAGTACTCCACATGTGCTAAGTCCTCCAAAATCCTCCAGCCACATGAACGCTGATGAAGTGTCCGTTAGAGACACTGAAATTTTTTACTGAAAAAGGATTATCCTTTGTGTTATCCGATGCCCTCAGAGAAATCGTTGTGCATTTTTTGATAAACATTTACATTTCGACTGATACCTGTTCACATATTTCAGCTGGGGATAATCTCATTCTCTTAGTTAATGGTTTAACACTTATTATAATACCCTCAAATGAGAGTGATGCCCTAAAAATACCTACAGAGGGAGCAGAACAAAGCTTATGGTAATATTAAATTCTTCCCATCTAGAGCCCAAAGATTCATATGACGACACAAAATTTGGACGCCGCACTGACCTGGATCGCAGGTCGAGCAGACCCCATCTCCGGCTGCTGCGTAGGACCCTGCGGAGCAGTTCGTCGGTGCCACCGGTGTGGTGCCGTTGACACACTCCTGACCTGCTGGGCAGAGGTTGCAGGAGGAAGAGCCCTCTTCGGACCATTTACCCAGAGGGCAACTCTGGTATGGGAGGAGGATACAGAAGACAAGGTTTCAAACATTTTGTCAGGAGGCTGGTCCACATGGTAAAGTTTCAAATCTACTGTAATACACAGAGCTTTCAAATTTGTAATATCTTTAATTATGTGTAATGAAATAAACACATAATGTATAGGATCCTCCTAGTTTGACCGTTTCTCAGGAGTTATTGAAGGAAACTTGGCAGGTTTTGGGGAAAAATTTGGAGAATTTCACAATACTACTTGATGCCCCTCTTTAAAAGTCAGTTTCCAACATTTAAAAAGAGCTTCTGAGTGTCCGCTTTCTCTCTCAGTTCTGGATTACGTTTTTTCAAGTGTACTACGACAGATCACTTGATTAAAAGTAAATGTGATGAGGCGTAGGGTTGGTGCAAACTGTACTGCAGTCAATTACAATAAACTGGACGGTGGTTCAGTTAAACTGAACGAGATGCAAAGAGAATTTGATGGACTGAGCTGACATCACTGAAGTACATTTGACAAACTGGAAGTGGAAATCGAAAAACTGGGTAACGTAGACATGTGAAGTAAGTTAGATCTGAAACAGACTTCTACATAAAAAGAAATTGTTCGTAATGCAGAGAGAGTTGAGCTGCACCAGGTTTAGTAACCTCTTTGAAGGGGAGAGAACTTCTTTGACTTGACTAGAAAAACTAGATTACAATTAAAATGCATTGGATTACATAAGAGAGGATTGGATTCAACTGAATGAAAAGTGGTTCAGGATAGGTTGCATCCAGTCTGGTTTGACTGCTAATGAAAGTAAGTACCGTGCAAACTTGCTGTCCCACAAGACTGTAGTAACCATCGGGGCACTTGACAGGACTGCTGGTCTTCAGCAGACACTGTCTTCCTCCAGGGCAAAGGTTGCATGATGCCTGTCCTTCCTGATTCTGGTAAGTCCCATCTGGACATTCCTGGGGGTTACCCAAGGGCGAAGGACACATGAATCCCACGGGACAGCTCACACAGTGAGTGCCGTTGGAATACTGGCCGACCTGTGGATTTGGAGGCATGAGATGCTATTAGAGCTTGGAAGAGTTCAAAAGAATTTTAATAGAATATTTTAGAATTTTTAAGAATATTAACAGCTGTTGCAATCGGTCCTCAAAGCCCTCCAACACTGCATTGGTCAGGTATGAACCATTCTGCAGGCATGTTCCAAGTCACAGACCCATCATCCTAGCATCTAGAGGATATATTAAGGATCCGAACATTAAAGCCGTTGCAATAAAATCGTGATACAAGAATTCTTGGGTTCTCCGACATGCACACAATTCAAAACTGCCGTGTAAACAACATCAATATTTTTTGGTTTGTTGTCCAAGGTGACAGTATTTTCGGTTGCATGGTTTATATAAAACCCATGAAACCTATGTGAGAGTGAGTGCAAGATTTCACTTCATAGACAGCAACGTAACATAGACTTAAAATGGAGGTGAGGAGGAAAGCAATTAGGAGTGATTCATCAGCACAAAGAGCTAAAAGGTTACCAAAAAAAAAATCTGGACATCGCACCATAGATGTGTTCAGAGCACCAAGTGAGGAGCAAAGCACTTATAAAAATGAAAATATTCCACCGAAATAATTTAAAAGGTGGTACCATCTGAACATGGACATGCCTCATACCTAGAGAAGAGTAAATCAATGTGAGAGCTTTACTTAACAGTCATGACTTTAAGCAGGATTGTAGCTAAACAGTATGAAGTGGTGGTGTTTTGAAAAAAGTAGTGGCTAATTTGCAGACTCTAGAAAGCTAAGAGAGCCCTTGAGCGGATCTTTTCATCAAATTTTGACAGCAGTGATGGTCTCGAGATGTTCCAGTCATGGTCGTTATTTGAATTTTTGTCTCTTTGCCGTGGCCAGCTCAGGTGAGTAAAACAACCTGCCAACCACCGCCCACCGACGTAGATACAACCCTGGTTACCAGATATGCCATTCACATCCGTCAACGACTCACCATACAAAGCCCTTGTCCAGAGTCACCGCAAGCCTGGCCCGGCGGACAGGCAGTACACTCGGTGGTGCCACCTAAGGTATACTGAGAAAAGAATTCGGGGACAAAAATAAAAAAACACATGAAAGGAGGATAACAAATTCAGAGAATATCAGGAAAATGAAAAAGACTAAAGCAATGGTCACACTACAGCAACTTTGGATTGTAGTAATGTCTGAGGTTTTTTTTTTAGATTTAGTTAAACACTTCTCCATCTCTGGACAGAAGGAACCAAAAGTGTAAACATATGATTTGTATCACATGACTTTGAAAAAGAAAAATATTCTCATTATTTGGTATACACTTCATGTAAGCCAACTACAAACTGACCTGAATAGACGCCTGCTGATCCTATTCAGTAGAGGCCATCCAGTCCATTCATTTCTGTTCTAATGTCTTTTCACCTGAGTTCGATATTGGCTTACATGAAGAATTATTTTGTGACGTCACATCCACGGACAGCTTTCGTCGGACTACACATGTCCAATAAAAGCGGTCCGTCCACGTGACATCAGGAAATAATTAGGTTACATTTCATTTACATAGTCTTCTGATACAGATCATAAATTTACACACGTTGGCAAACTTTTGGTTTCCTCCGACCAGAGATGGAAATGACTTCAAACGAAACCACACAAAATCGGACGATGAATCCAATCTGAAATCCCTGTAGTGTTACTCTGGCTTGATTCAAACAATTCACAGACAAACTACGACAGTCAAAGATGGGTCATGTCAGATGAGATCAAGCCTGCAAGCCACGTTTCTAAGATGAAGTACCATTGTTAAAAATGGCGGAACAAATTCATGAAAATGAAGATCTTCCAAGTCACAGCAAGTAGCGAGCAGGTGGAAAACAACTTGCTTGTAATTTTTAAGGTAAGGCAGATGGAACTTAAAGGATCTAAGCATATTTCCATAGTGACTCCAGAAATGGTACAGGCAAGAACCCACTGATTTTTTAACAGCCTGTTGCGTCAAAGTCACAAGGACAAAAAAAAACTATGTCAATTTCAAGTGGGTGATATGAATCATCTCTTTTTCATTAGTGAGTGAAATGCTTATGTTGCAGGTACACACGGCAAGGATATGCTTACGTATCCTGCGGCGCACGCTACGGGACTCGCGTGCTTGTACGGGCAGCGGTAATTCTCAGGACATTCCGTACAGCCGGTCGATCCGTTCACGGTGTTGTAGAATCCGTCCACACACTAAGATACGGAAGGGGAAGGAAAAGGACACCAATGCTACACTTGGAAATGAAAAACAAGAGTTTGGCATGGTTGGACAAATCTTGAAAGCAAGTTTCATGTCATGTCAATCGCGTTCGTGCTGAGAGACTTCTATTTTAGACTGAGCCGTTACTTCTACCGATGGTATTACAAACTAAGACAACCAAAGGCTGAAGAAAATGATTGAGTCAATTACATCGAAAAAAAAATATTGAAAAGATGAACTCCTCGACAACAAATTCAACTTTTCATTTAGAAATGCAGGATTATTTGGATGATGAGAACAGATTCTGAATGTCATATGTTTCACTGACAAATCAAATATAAATTCTATGGCAGATAAATTAAATCTCTGCTCAGCCATGATGAAATCATGTTGAAGCCATCCGAAATCACAATCACCGTCACAAAACTTATGGAGTAGAGAAGGAAAGTTTAGACCATCACAGCAGACTAAGGTTCCAAAAGGTGGAGGAGAATGCCAAAACGAATGGGAGAGGCTTACCGCTTGACAAGAGTCTGCTCCTGCTACATCGCTATAGTAACCGGCGGGGCAGGGGGTAGGAGCGATAGTTGGATCAGCACACTGATGACCTGTGGGCAGATGGAACATGACAAATGCTTGCTAATGACAGGATGCACAGTACTACATTAATGACGGTTGATAGATGTAGATTACACCACCACCACCACCCCAGATTTTCAAATGTTACAGGGCAGTCTGTCTTAGCGTTGGGCTATCTAGTATTGTTTGAGTGGCATATATTCAATCTACTATAGAGACAAAAAAAAAAAACTTGTTTCCATACTTATTCTCATCCAGAACAAAAGAAATTTCTTTGAAAGAGGAAATACAACAAAATGGAACAAAAAGAAAAAAGTAATGTTCAACCTCTGTAATGGATGCTTAAAAAGGAGAAAAAAAGCAGTATTTTTCATTTTTGTCATTCTGTATATATAGGTAAATTATCGTTAGAAGCCATTTTGGTGTCCACTTTAACAGAATACTTTTTACTTGCAATTATGGACGTTATGTCACCATATTCAAACAAAAATAAAAATAACAATTACCTGTCGCTGCTAATAGGTAGCCTGCTATAAGGTTACCCATACTGATGTACTTTGTGTTCTACAAATTTCAATTTAACTGTTCATAACATGGAAATAGTCGAAAAAATAAATAAGTACACCTCTCTGCTTCAGAAAGCAATTAATTTGGTTCTAATTTCAGGAGGATGTACATCATACACATATAGTCTGCAGGTTCCGATTCCCTGCTGTGTGCTGCACACAGAACTGAGGCAGCAGCTAAGCAAAAGTTTGATTGGATTTCTGAATGTTTCTAAGCAAGTAAAAAAACACATTTGGAGAATGAACGGCATCTCAAAAGGGTGTGACTGTAGACTATCAGCATTCCAAGACCTGGTTTTGGTTTCACAAAAACTGTTTACTTTGAGCACAATTGAAATTTAAGATGCAAGCAATCAGCGACACCCAGGAAAAGCTACGGTTGCGGTTTGACGATGCCCATAGCCTGGCTTCTCAGAGTTTACTACCACGGTGGGTATGTCGCCATGGTGATGTTGAGAGGAGGCGATTCAGAGATTGAAAGCATAAATTTATTCCATTTCATTTCTCTTGAGACCCCCAAGGGAAGAAATAAGGAAAAGAAAGCAAAAAAAGACCTGTGATCACACAAGTCAATCATTTACCCAGTGTACAAATGGTGCAATTGGAATTGCCTGTGGTGTTGGCATAAAACCCAGAGGGGCAGGTGGTGGGTGCAGCTGGGGGAGGGTCTGGGCAGTAAGTTCCCTCTGGACAGGGGTCACAGGAGGTACTCCCAGAGGCGGCGTACTCTCCACTGCTGCAAATGATCGGTGCTGCATCCACTGTTGGACATCTGCGTTAAAAGAAAGATTAAAGAAAACTTATAGAAAATTGTATTTAATGACATGATTGCCATTACAATCCCTTTGGTCATCACCTTCACTCCCATCGTTGCCACGGCGATCGTCACCACAATCTTTGACATCGTCGAGGTCAGTCGCAAACATCACTTGCAAACCAACCCATCAAACCCTTCATTCCCCTCATCCCATTCCCCGTTTGTAGCCATGTCAAAAGAAAGAAACAAATGATGACTTTCCGATCGATCAGTTTTTGCATTACAAGCAATAAGTGATTGACTAAAACAATACTCCCATAAACCACCCTTTCTTTCTTTTTTCTATTCCTTGGCGATATTCACAAGCCCCTCAACTCTTGTTTTTGGCAAAAAGTCGAAAAGAGTTCCTTCTTCGTATTTCTTTGCGAACTACAATGATCTTACCTCGAAATTAAACTCACAACACTCCAGAGGAGATGAGCTATTTAAAGCTGGATAATTAGCTGAATGTTTCTCAATGAAAGTCAAAATTCTGTGGAAAACGTCATAGCCACTACAAAAAGCATTGTTTAAGCCCCATTTTTGCATACATCAATATTTGTATCCATTCCCATTGGTCTACTCGATTTCAAGTGACGGTGATTGACTGCTGTGCTTCCTTCTAGAGTGTGAATTTTGCAGGGCCAACAAAAATGTCCAGACAATTTTAATATTCAAGTATCTGGGAGATGAGTGAATAGTTCTCTTTCAGATTTTGTGACGAGTGATCTCTTCCCTTACTTCCTCTTCCCTTAAACACTGACGAAGAACATAGGTAGATGACCAGGCCGTTGCCAGTACAATTAATATTTCAGTTTTAATTGGAATGGATAACCCTGCCCCCCAAAAAAGTAATTAAACAATTAACTGCAGCAGCTTCTTTGTTTCTCATCTTTTTTGTTTTTGCTGGCTGAAGGATCATGGGGTTCCTCCAGCTCAAGATGGCCACCACCAGTACATGAGAGAAGTTCTTCGTTCGGGTGTTACCCATCATGACATAACTAGAAAGCAAACACACTGTTGCTTAATAGCAAAGGGTAACTTACTCATAGCCTTCCCAGCACAGAGTACAGCTTACATCCCCCAGGAGGGAAAAGTAACCGCTAGAGCAGCTACTCGGAGTAGAGTATCTGTCCACACATTCATAACCGGCAGGGCAGCTACTGCAATCCACGGAGTTGCTCTCATTTGCGTATTTACCGTTCTCGCAGCTATATATTGAAAGACAAGAAAAAAATGAGCGTTTAAAATTGGTCAGCTGGCACTGTGCTATTGATCTGGGTTATCTTGAAGATGTGGGTAATCTTGAATGCATAGAATCAGTCTTTGAGGACCTTGTAATGAAAGAAGCAACATGCCTACACTACCGCCAAGAACGTAACCAAGAACAGAAGACGTCTCCTAGATTTCACTCCTACACAGACTCCTTCAAAAACAGACAGCCAAGCATTGATCCCTGCTATCTCCTTTCTCATTCACTTTCATGGGAAATGGTTATCCCACATTATACAGCTTATGTTTAGTTTGCTTCAAAGTAAAACTTCACATTTTCTCTCTACCAGTTTTCACATTAATATGTGATAAGAATGGATAGGTTCCCTCCATTCAGTTCATGCGACCAATTTTGGTATTTTCCTAATACTACAAAGTGATCGGTTGCAAACAGGGTGTGGATCAGGTTACTTCATGAAATTACAGTAGAATTGGCCAAGTTTTCATTTAATTTTTATTTTCTGTGCCATGGAGCCATCTGGTGTACTTTGAAGAAGAAATGTGAAATGACGAAAAAAATAATGTACTTTGCACAAAACAAAATGATACAGGTATCTGCAGAACTGCTATAGATTCGGAACCGCCGAATTGCAGACACACTTTCGACAGGGCAAACGGGAAGAGTTTCACCTGATTTGTTCAGTGAGACCGTCCACTGGGCAGTAAAATCCAGGATCGCACTGAGAGCAGGAGATGCTGCCGTTGACAGAGTAAGTTCCTGCCAAACAGAGGACCGGGTCCGTCCCCTTGTCTGAGCATTCGTACCCACCGGGACAGAGGGTGCACTCCGTGGCATTCCCCAGTGAATAGAAACCATCAGGACATGAGACAGGAGCTGGAAAATGCAAAGTCATTTTTTTTAACAATTGCTCAAAATTTTGAGACTGTGAAAAGTATCCATGACAACTTCTGGTGGGTCTGCTGAACCGTACTGGAATTTCTGACTAATGGCACAAACAAATTACTGTCAAAAACTGTCATACTTGTTTGCAAAAACCAACATGAACTGAAATAATTTCCTTCAAACAGAGGTGAGTGGACATTTCATTTTGATTTCAGAAAAGAGACTACCTATCTTATTGGTGATATTTACGAGGTGTGGTCAACATTAAACTTTTATTTAATCATGGTTTTGCAATCCAACCTGACAGCAGGTCCAACTCAGAATTACAAACCACCTCTGAATGTGAATAAGTGGAATGTGGCATTCACAATACCATGTGAATGCGATGTGGCATTCACAATACCATGTGAATGTGTAGTTCCCAAATGCACCCATGGGGAAAACGCAAATAGAACCAAAAAAGGACACATCCTGCTCTTCATGAAAAACAGTATGCCAAAGGAGTATGGAGTCATATGTGTGTGAATGAAGGTGCACCTTTTGAAACACACTTTTACTCGCAACAGAGAGTCAGCACAGGCCATGGGAATTTGTGCAAGTGGGTAACTTGTGATTACACATTGTTGACACAACTTGCTAAAAACAAAAATGTATGTCGCTTGGAAGGATAGCTCTTCAAGCATTTGTTGGGAGCTCGCAGTTTGCAAATACGACAGGAGCCACAAAATGTAACTTATCACAATTATACATCAGTTTCAACCGATAAAAATGAAAAAAAAATCATAACCCCACCTGAAATTGGATCCAGGCACGAGCTGCCTGCAGGACAGAAAGAACACGAGTCCGACCCTGCCATATCTGCGAAGGTGCCTACAACACAGTTGCTGCAGTACTTGGAAGCAGCAGGACTGGACAGATGAAAAAAAAAACAACACTTAGTGTTTTGTTAATAATTGGAAAGAAAATCCTTAAGCTGCAATTTCCATTTTATGAAATCTTTCTTGGGCATTATTTGTGTATTCTACATGTACTCAAAATGCCTTTGAACAAATCTGATAATCTTCAAACATATACACTGCTTGAATGTACTACTGCACTTAGAGGGGGCCGGGGGGGGGGGGCCGGGGGGGGGCGGGGGGGGCGGGGGGCGGGTGAAAAGTACAACCTGAATGGCTAGTGACAGCTGGAGCTAATACTGAATGTCTAAACTTCTCTCCACATCATTAGTGTAAAGATCTGTGGACCGTTGCTCCTCAGAAGATGTAGTTCGAGAGTAACTTGTGTATATATCTTACCTAAAGAAGCCAGCGGCACAGATCTTCGGGGATGCCATGGTACTGTTGCATGAGTAACCACCTGGACATGGTTCACAGGATGATGAACCTTGATAAACAGAACAGACAAATGAAATAATAAGAAATAAAAAAGGGCAATGCTGTTAGATTGGAGTAAAATGTCATTTACAAGGAAAGAAGGAAAAGAAACAAATGCCACTTGCTTTGACCAAAACAGTTGACTGTAACTGTTACTGTGATGCAATTGCATACTTCGGTAGCAATTACATACTTCAGTAGTTTCTCTAAGTGATGTATTAGAACTGAACTGCCTGGAACTTCGCCCCTCCAATATGAGATGCTGATTTTAAATACATATGAACAAATTTCTGTTTTTTTTTTTGTTTTTTTTCATCAGCACAGACTTGAAGGGAACAGTAAAGATGACTCAGTAGCATAACAAAGTTTTGAACATTGTAAGGTTTACATCACACCGTAAAACAAATCCAGAGACATAACTCCCTCTTTGATTTCTTTTAAGGGCAAACACCCAGGCTGCTTTCAAATTAATTGCTGAAAACTATGTTACAGTTAGTTACGTTATATCAATGGTATGCACAGCTTGCAAAATTGTACCGCTGTTCTCTATTGATACTGTAGGGAGGCCACTATACTGAAGTACTCAAACGTTTACAGAAATTTTATTCAACAATGTCAACATATGTCACTGAATTTCCAAAAAGTGAAATGGATCATAAAAAAAGTATAAAATTCCAACAAACCAGTCGAGTTGGCATATTCTCCGTCATAACAGGCTCTGCATTCCGTCCACCCTGCCTGGCTGTAGGTGCCGCGAGGGCACACGATGGGCGTCAGGCTAGGACTGATGCACTTGTATCCCTCAGGACACTCTGTGCAGGCATCCAAGCCTGTATCGTTGGCATAGTAACCTGAGAACAAACAGTTATTCCAAAATTAATTACTGTCTCTCAAAATCTCAAGGACACCTTTCCTTATGGAATACTTGACAACCCAACGAGGTCTTGCAGATGGGCGAAAAGGAAGCTAGGGATCGAAGATGAGATGTTCAGACATCATCCTACTGTTGAATTTGCAAGTCACAATAAATATCAAAATTTGGGACTCCCAGCAGTCATACAGAAGTGGCCACATTTACCACAGAGACTGGTTCCGCTAACTTTTTAGCGAGAAAAGCTAAAGCGCTCTCCTTTTTACCATAATTAACACTCTAGTCAATGAGATTTCTCCTGAAATGTGGCACAGTTGTTATTACCCAAATTGGTATCAAATGGCAGAAAATGATGGCAGATCGACGATAAAGGCTATTTGTATTTTGTCAGTCAGCACATCCTACTTTAAGAGAGATGAAAAAGTACCTTTGTTAGAGAAGTGACAGTGGACTAGCTATAAAAGACAGATTAAAATCAGATAAAACAGACCTTCGTTGATGTGCATCAGTGGCGAATCCAAGGAGGGGGAACGAGGGTGCATGTCTAGTCTTCATTCCCCCTTTTTCAAAAATTTCCAAAATTGATCAACTGTGCTGTTGATATTATATTATATGGTAGACATCTCACTCAGGTGATGCCATAGCATCACAGTCACATTGGTTAATGTGAATCGGTGATGTGACAGAAATTGATGCTATAATGAAAACAACACAGCATACACGATAAGGGTATAGCATAAATACAGACGGCGGATGCAAGCTGGTTGAGTGTTAAATACATGTGCACGTACAGAGGTGTACGATGGGTGGATGTTTGGATGCACACATGATGGATGCATGTTGAGTGCATGGACAAGTAGACTAGAATGAGTGCATGTTTGGATGCATGCATGATGGCTGCATGTTGTGTGAATGATACATGCACAAGTGGAGTATATGATGGCTTCAAGTTGGGGGCACTTACAAATAGACGGTGAGATGGGCGCATATCTTACGTGGATGCACAAAAACAGTGTATGATGGATGCATGTTGGGTGCTGGGACAAAAAATAATGAATGATGGGTGCATGTTGGGAACATGCGCAAATAGAGTGCATGATCGGTGCATGTTGATTGAATACTGTACATAAAATGAGTGGATGATGGGTGAATGTAAGGTGCATGCAAAAATAGATTCTATGAAAGGTGGATGCTGAGAATATGCATCACAAACATATTGTCTGGGATATGTGGATACATCTTTAAGCACAACACTTTTGGAGTATGCAATGTATGTGTATGCTCTGAAAATGGCAATACTTTGGTTTAATGTTGGGTGAATAATAGGCATTATGGTCAGAATATATCATATGAGCAGTAAATAGTCATCCACTTGGCTGATGGGAGCATGCTGAGTATATTAGCCGCATGATGAGCGCATCGTAAACGACTGTTTGGGATACAACCGGGACATGCATGGTGCAATTTGCAGCTCAGTGAAGAAGCGACTACAAAGTGCAATTTGTCTCATACGTGACACAAGCTGGTGCTGGAAGTTGAATGCGGTGATACAGATGTATACATCAAATGGGTACTTATTCTGTCACCTGTTGGGCAGAGTATCCGTTCAGGAGTTCCATCAAAGGGGCAGTAAAACCCCTCCTGACATTCTGTGCAAGCTGAACTACCATTCAGGGAATAGTATCCTCTTGAACAAATCGATGCTCCTGCACCTCCAGGGCACTCGTAACCTCCTGGGCATATCTCGCAAGAGGTCTGACCCTCAAGACTGTAATATCCAGGGTCGCAGGGCATCGTGGTCGACGGGGAGCAGTAGGAACCCTCTGTGCACTTAGTGCACGCCGAGGACCCCGTTTCGTTGGCGTAGTAACCGCTGGGGCACTGGACGGGCTCAACGGTGCCATTCAACGGGCAGTAAAATCCAACGTCACATGGACTGCAGACATTGCTTCCATTGTTGGCATAGAAACCATCTGGACATTCGGATGGAAGGGCGCCACCGGTGCACGCAGATCCTCCAGGACAGAGCAAACATGAAGTTGCACTCGCATAACTGTAAAAGCCTTCATCACACTGTATTTCTGCGGTCGCATTGCAGTAATTTCCACCTGTGCATTGTGTGCAGGTAGTCGATCCCTGAACGGCAGAGTAACTGCCAGAGGGGCATTCATCTGGATAGGACAATCCATCCAAGGGGCACTCAAAACCAGGTTCACATATAATACAGGAGTCAGATCCATTAGGGGCATAGTATCCCTCGCCACAGATAGATGGTACCGATCCTCCGGGGCACTGGTAACCCCCGGGGCAAGGCTCACAGGTCTCATCACCTTCAAAACTGTAGTACCCTACACTGCAAGGAGTGGTCGAGGTCGGAGTGCAGGAGCTTCCTTCTGGACAAATGGTGCATGCCGACTCACCGGCGGTGTCGGCGTAATATCCGCTAGGGCATGGAATAGGTGTTGCAGTACCATTGAATGGGCAGTAATGACCCTGGGTACACTGTTGGCATTCTGAACTTCCATTTACGGCAAAGTATCCTTCGGCGCATTCCTCGGGGGTAGATCCTCCGCCTGGGCAGGCCACTCCACCTGGACACATGTAGCAGCTGGTAGCTCCCGTTAGGCTGTGATGACCTAGTTCACAGGCGGTTTCATCGGTAGGGGTGCAGTAAAATCCCTCAGAGCATTGGGTGCATCCTGCAAAACCAGTTGTGTTGGCAAAAAACCCATCGGGGCATATGATAGGGGCCACCGTGCCAGCAACTGGACAATAGTGTCCCTCATCACAGTCTGCGCAAGACGCGGATCCATTTAAGGCATAGGTACCCACTACACATTCAGAATAAGAAGCACCACCCCCGGGGCATTCATACCCTCCCGGACATTCGGTACACGACGTCGCCAAGGCATTGCTGTAAAATCCCGCGGAGCAAGCTGTTTGCATTACCGCAGAGCAATAGTATCCAGGGTCGCACTGAGTACACTCAACGTTGCCAGTGCCGTTCGCATAGAAGCCATCTGCACACTGTATTGGGTTGACAGTTCCACTAAATGGGCAGTAGAAACCTTCCTCACAGGGCTCGCAGGCCTCACTGCCATTGTTTGCGTAATACCCCTCCGAACATTCCAACGGCACGCTGGCCCCCGGGCACTCGTACCCTCCCCAACACGAGTGGCAGACCTCTGACCCATTGAATGAAAAGTAACCTGACCCACAGGGGGATTGGGCAGTAGCAGAGCAGTAATAACCGGCTAGACACTCTGTGCACGAGGCAGATCCACTTGAAGGTGAATAAAATCCTGTAGAACATATGACATAAAGTAATGAAAAAAAGCAAGAGGAAGAAAAGAGAACTTTATGGTGAACTTTCAAAAAGAGTTTGCAATTTCTTTTTACATTTAACTGTGTTTTTAGTTTAAAACCATACCAGCTGTCTATTTTGCTTCATTCATTCGTGATCTTTGGGTATTTTTTTCTTTTTGTTTTTTGTCATATCTTCTAGAGTGTGACTTTCTATTATTTCAGCCATCTCAGTCTGATTATTAGGCTATGTTGTGGAGACTCCTCTGTGCGTAGGTACAGTACATGTTTTGTTAAACAGAAGCATATTACAGGTATCTGAAGACGCATGCAGAGCATACAGGAGAGCCAGGAGCAAAAACATTTAAGTTAATAGTCACCTACAGTAACCGGTGTTAATATTCATCATGCAAACTCAAATATCATGCAACAAAGACAAACATGCACAAAAAAAAATCATGCAAAAAAAAGAACATGCAAGAAGGATGCAATGGAAAATATTAATCTTCAGGAGATGAAATCATGCAAAAGAAGAACATGCAGTCAGAAACATTTCATGCATCTTTTGACTGTCATCTTTTGACAAGTCATCCAGACATGTTTCTCCATTCACCGGGACTTTTACTGTACGTCCCTGCGAATCATTTGCAATCAGGAAGGATGCCGTATTTTTAATTAAAGAAACCTCTACTGGGTTTCCAATAGACTGTCCACTGACTGATGATTCACTAAGAATCACAACCACCGTAGATCAATAATAGCGTTAATCTTAATTGTTACTGGATTTGACAAAACCAAAAGAACCCAAATTATTATACTTTAGTTGTAAAGAAATCACTTGAAAAATTTTCCTGGCATCGCTCTGACGATGTGCACATTTACCTTGCTTATAAAAATGCAGCAGAAAATTGGTTCAATGACATTCATGCATCATACAAAGTACTAGAATGGGTTACCATGCTAGGTTTTATCAATGGTATAGTAGAATATCATCTCCACGGACAAACTATCATGCACGTGGCATGCAAAAGTCATGCATAAATGAAAACAAAGTGACTGCAACAAATCTAGCAGAACCTATTAATGAAACAGTCACAAGAACAATTCTGTTGGGAGTGTTCAAGATAAAAGCCAACCTTTACCATCCCTTCGTTTTTCAACACTGTCTAATAATAACGTACTGTACATACAAAAATCCTCTGTTGTTGCCAAGTGAAATCAAATTATCTCACAATATGGCCAAGACTAAGGACATTTAAAAAGTTTTTTAAGCAGATTATCATAAAAAGTCGTCTAAACCTGCACACATTGAGCAAAAATGTTTGTTAACTTATTCTTGTCTCCTTCCATCCTTCTTTTACATTCCATGTAATTTATTATCTGTTACAATATTACATTGTCACAATGAAAGGGCTACCTTTTCACTGTGAGCTGTTCCTGAATATACATTGCATAATATTACACAGCAATATGACAGTACAAGAATCGGAGACGATTCCCCACTCAGCAAAACTCCTCTTCATACTATACCTGCTGCACAAGCTGAGCATGAAATGGCACCACCGATGCTATAGTAACCAGATGAGCATGGGTTTGGATCAGCTGCGGGGTCTGAACACTCGTACCCCTCTGGACAAGTGATGCACGCTGTCTGGGTGGTGTCGTTTTGATATTCACCATCGGGACACCTTACAGGTTCACTTAAGCGATCAGTGGGACATTCATAACCTACAGAATATGAAAATAAAAATTAAGTCCAAGTAACCAAATCAGATACACTGACATTCAAGTTAGGCTGTTCAAGCTGAAAAAGTTATGTATTACACCAGATACTTTGTATTATCCATTTAACCCATAAAAATCCTTTTCTTATTTTGAAAATGTTTAAATACTATTTTCACTATCAAACTGATGACTGCAGAAGCTGAGAGGTGTGCTGGGTTGGAAAAATCGATATAATTGTAAGCCACTAGATCCCATTTTTGGAAAACGTGTGAAGAACAAGGCGAAAGGATGTTAGGGGGTACTTTATGAAAGGGCGACTACACATGAGAGTTGACATTTTGGAACTTCCTACAAAAAATAGATATGACTACAGATAACCCCAAGCAAAGCGTGAAGATCAGATGGCACTGTTTAACTTTAATTTTTCCCATCCAGCAACGTAATGGTCGATACAGAGAAATCATCGATGGGAGTTAAATTGAGACTTAACGATTGCTTGGATAATGTGTCATCACATCCATTTATGAGCAGGATGAGCAAAATGAGAACACTGTAATTTTCCTTTCTCGTAGAACCCCGTCACATCATTTGGTTTTTGTCCTTTCACGTGTTTTCCAAAAATCATGGTATGGACATACCAGGGGTTTACAAGTACTGTACATTTCCACATTATGACATGTGGCAAGCCCTTCAAAACTGACTAAGACGACCCTCCCCAGGTGAAAAATAAATGTTTTGATAAGCCATTGTTACAGTGCATAGCTTTATAACATTTACTGTAGGCCTAAGTTTTTTACTATACTTGCCAATGAACATATCGATCAAATCAAAACTATTTTTTGTTTTCATCAGAAGAAGGTGCATTTTACATCAGATACTGTACATTCTTCCTAGTAAACTTTATCTCACGTGCAAAAACATCTTACACATTGTGCAGAATTTTGACCAAGTGTAAACATAATATTAATTAGTACTATACACTCCCAATGCACTGCATGTGTACAATAATACACATACCAAACTGTGGCACAAGGCACGTCTAAAATATTTGCTCCAAATTTAAAACTAGTAGAAAACTATTCCTAACAGGAACATCTCACCCAGTCTCTAGCCTCTTCATCCATTCACCTCCATCCCCCCATTCCCCCATCCCCCCCCCCTGTCTTCCCTTTCATTCCTTTCTTTTCATGGAGCAACCTATCTTTACCATGTGCACAGCCAGTATGTGCTACAATACGAGAGAATACCAACCTTTAGGACAATCCAGACAGGAGACTGTTCCATCTGGTGCATAGGTCCCCGCTAAGCAAGTGGAACATCCCGTCTGGGAACCGTCTACCTCTGTTCCTCCTGGACAGCTCTGATGGACAGGAAAAAAGTTATATCCCAGTAACAGGTTCAGTTGTATTAGTACTGCAAAGACACTTAGACCTGTATACTTGAACAGTTTGCAGATTCCTACAACAATTTTGATATTTTTGAGTCTTCATGAAACACCTCTAGAGGTTGCATGGAATTACACCATAATTGCACCAATCTCAAACTTGAATATGATTACAGAACATGAATGCATGGTCCAAGCCCATTAGATACTGTGTGCAGATATCGGCACCAACTTTGGATTTTCAAAGTCGGGTATCACGTGACTAGATCTACACTTATTACTTGCTTCCACTGACCGAAGTCTCTGTGCAGGAGACCCTCCAGAGGATGCACAGCAAACTTGATGTAATTCATGCTACGCAGCATACAAGGTACAGCACGCCGTAATTAGCGACAAAGCTGTTCGTCCTAAGACTACAAATGTGTCCTGTCTATATTCTTTTCATGACACAGTCTTTCATTCCGTCGATACGGAGTCTCACTTTGAAAGATGCCAGCTACAGGTCAAAGTGAGAGCAGCCTACATTTGATGAGAATCGAAGAGGTAAGTTGATCTAGGACTAGCGTTTACCATTAAATCTGTATTCTGTACAAAAGATCACCCCCAGATTTCTCTCAACTGCTTATTATTCTGGACAGTCTTTTGTCAATCATCAAGTTTTTGTTAAGTTCAATTATCCATACTGAACGCAATATTCTCATTGTAGAGTAATTGTCTCAAAACTTTGTGATTGCCTGTTCTAGTACATGACAGGCCTTCACAGGTTTCAGCAACCATAAACCACTGAGAGCAAATCAGCAAGTGCTACATGTGTATGGACAAAATATACTTTCAAATTTGTACAGCATGTATGTAAGGAATGTTGCAAAATGTAGTCAGCATAAATGCTAAATAGTATGTACATACGTACTAACGTTCCCTTTGCAACTGAACGAGTTAATCGAAATCAAAAAGTTGAAAATTCTATATGAGGCAAGGTTGACACCTCATTAATATTCATCACATGAGAAGACCAAACTCACTCACATCAGAAATTCAAAATGGGCCTGAATAAACCTTTAAAAACAAAGTATGCTAATGGAGCAAAGTTTACATTATTTGTTCCTGTAGATCACTGACACATGCACATGGTACAGTAGCTACAGTACATACCATATTCCCACACCACTGGTGATCATGCATACAGCACAGCAGACAAGCTGCACGCGGGCAACAACGGACTAACGGAATTAGAAAGCTGACAATCATCACCAAGCACACACATAAAGGAAATGCCACAATCTGACCAAGAAGATTCCAAAGTTGCATTCTCCATGAAGCATTTAGGCCTACAACTACTGTATAGTACTTCTGTTACCAAGAAGTCTAATCTTGCGAAAAGCATCCTTCTTAAAGATCAAGAGTTTTACAAAACCTTTCGCAAAACCAGATCAAATTTTCTACCGTAGCTGAACGTGTCCACAAGTAAGAAAAATGCATTCAAATCATCGAGTTGGTCACTATAATTACAGGTAAGAAGATTACAATGAGTGAACTGATATTTTAGTTTAATCTTTTATTATGGGTACAGTGATTTACCAATGGTTGTTGGTAGACACTGGCACAGTAAAATCCACTGGGGCACTCGGAACATGCCATATCCCCTTCCAGAGAATACTGAGGAAGGGAACAGGGGGTGATGTCACCGGTGGTGCTGTTACAGGCCGATCCCGCGGGACAGAGGGTGCACGATGCTGCACCGGAAAGACTGAAGTAACCTCCCGCTGGACATGACTGTAAGATGGGAGAAAAATATAATTAATAATCACATTCTTTATATACATGAACACCACATGTGGGCGATAAATCCATAACGATGCCTGGATGTTCTGTATTTGAATGTGACTACACAGGCCTTTACATTTGAAAATTGAAGGCGAGTAAACGGCAGCTCTCCTTAGAGCAGTGGTTGAGCATTTTGCTGTCCAGAAGCCAAAAATATAGCTAAGGGTGACAAGTTACTGTTTTTTGAGGTAATAATGGCTACTGTACTGTAGGAAAAATGTTACATCATAGTCACAATTTGGCCACCAAATAGCAACATGTAAAACTACCATTTAAAGGGAAATAAGGCATTTGTTTTACAGAAAACAACCATACTTCTAAAACCAATGTTTGTGGACACAAAATGATAAATAACTCAAAATAAGGAAGGACACTAGTCCTCTTTTCAAGAAATAAGTTTCTCACAGACAGAAATTCAGTTATTTGTTGCTCATCAGTAATTTGTTCACCCAAACTTTTCAAAATTCAAATGATGCATCTTCCATTAATTATTCACATGCATAATGTTTTGAGGGGATGAAGCTCATGCAGATGTTTATTGATGAGACCGAATGGTTTAACGATGATTAAACCTACTTTCTTTGAATGCCATGTTGGTATATTCTGAACACCCTATTTCCCTTTTTAAACTCAGTCATCTTACTTGCAGTGAATTTTGTGTTAGAGAGCAAATGCAGTACATTTGAAGCAGGCGTTTTTATGAGTGTCATATTACAGTACATGCGTGGCTGACTGTGCATGCACAGTAGTACAAATTGCAAATGCTATAAACACACATTGCAACTTATAAGATAAATAATTTTAAATCAATGTTATTTGCGGCAACTGTTCTTACATCCTAATTTACAGTTGGTGCAATGTGTTCAGTAACTTGGTAAAATACTGTAACACATAACATTCTAGACAATTGTCCATATGCAGTGAACATCATTAAAAGTCATCGCAAAGACACGTTACTTAAATGCAATGTTCATAGGGCCCACAATGTTCCAGCATATTTAGCAAAAAATTACAGCATTGATAAAAGAATCACATTAGATAGTTTTGTTTTACAGAACACCCCCATATGTCCCATTCTTGCACCAGTTTGATTGTGTCTTTACACAGTACTCAGCTATTTCCAAAGAAAAGGGTTCATACATTTCTATACATCATATGGAAGTAATTCAATAAACAGTAATTCTGTGAACCTACAGTAATTAGTATTACTGATGGAAATCAATAGTTTATTTTTCTATTGTGTACAAATGGTTGACTTTATTTTCTAAGAACATACTGTAGGATAGATCTCAAGCTCATTGCCGGAAAGTAACGTTTTCACAATGAAAAACATGATCTCTCAATTAAAATACAAAGTTAACTTTGAAAAACTGTACAGGAGAAAGTTTGCATCTACAGTACTGTAGTTGATTTAAGTCAATGCTTGTTCAAATAAGCATTCTTCTACACTTAATCCTGTGTGTTTGCAGGTACACTGTCAAAGAGCATATGCTGTAAGAAAGTGTAAATTTGTTTCGTCAATTGATTTAAAATTGTGTTCAACCTAATAACATGATGTTATGAGGCACATGTGTACTGTAGTTTGTCAACAGCTTGAAGTTGCATGCTTGACCACTATACTCAACACACTGTACATTTATTACAGTTTTGATTTTAAAATGCACAGAGCTGTACTTGTGGGAGATCAAGAGAAACAAGTTAAGTTAGCCATAAATTTTATGATTGGTCAGCTTTGAACAGCGTCCTCCACTACTCACCTGGCAACCAGAGACAGTTGATGAGCCATTATTAGGATTGTATTCCCCTGGGTCACAAGCAGTCGGAGCATTGGAGTCCCCCAGACAGCTGAAAACAAAAACAAAAGACAGGGGGGATTTAAAT
Organism: Stichopus chloronotus; assembly: GCA_021234535.1. NCBI lineage: Eukaryota > Metazoa > Echinodermata > Holothuroidea > Aspidochirotida > Stichopodidae > Stichopus > Stichopus chloronotus. Next base: position 15,691,981 of record CM037842.1, read on the forward strand.
TTGTTTAATGCTTCACTTGCTAGGTGCAAATGGTATTGTAATTAGCACATGTATGAAAAATTAATCAAGAAAAAAAAAGGAAATAACTTATGTACCCTGTGTAATGCTTGAAGACTGCAATGACTGCACAAATCCAAACCATACATAGTGGATTACAAAATGCAATTGTAGTGGGGCCACAAGCACACTTGTCTCATTGCATGCAACTTCATGTTCAGTAGTGGCTACTGGAGAGCAAGGTAATCATGACAAAAATGCGAATTCGCAAAATCGATCAATGTACGGCACAGTGCGACAACGATGCAGGGCTGAAATTTTAAACCAAGTAATGGAAGTTCTGTTTTTTAATTACTGTATATATTCACAGAATGATTTCAGAAATAGAAAAGGCAGGATACTGTATGCATTCAACAGAACTTGCTGTGAGCAAAAATGTCATAGTTTAATACCAAATCAACTGTACATGTACACTAATTTATAACAGTTTTGAAAGTACTTGACAGATATTTTGTTTTGATACGAGATTTTCAAGAAGGGAGTTGTAAAATACATTTTTACATGTAACTTGTTGTACTTGTTTTCTCCAAATTGAAAAGAAGCCCACAGGATGTGTGGTAATAAAATCATCTGTCAATGACAAATTTTGTTACAGAACTCCCTAGTAGAGAGAAAAAAAACCCTACAGTGGCTAGAGTACAACCCTTTATCACCATATGTTACATGTGATTGCATGTGGATTGAGGATTGTTAAAGCTAAGGTACTGTACTGTATGAAACCCTTGTCCAAGTTTGTTCAGTTCACTCTGGTTAGCATTTAGAATGTTTAACTCCCTGGTGTGAACGACTGGATGCATACAATGATGTACATAGAGTTTTACTGAGATTTATACTGCATTCTGTATATTGTTGAATTTAACATTGATCAGCTACTGTAACAAATGTAACTGATTACTTGAAGTGAGTGACCTTTCACTGCCTTGAACCAAAACTTTACAGCATAACACATTTATCTCAGTGCCCAGTGTCATCCCAGGTGTCATATGTTGGGCGGTCATCTTGAAAATCCCCTAGCAGGGCTGCCAAAGAATTTAATGCAAGTGTGCTTGACACGCATTCTGAACAAACACAGGCCTCCCAGAGTAAACTAACAGCATAATCCCGTAATCAATACACCGTATCGCTTGAAAGGCAACCTTTGAGATCATAAACACAAAGTTTACAACTGTTTCGGGAAGTTGCCAAGAGATGGAACTCTCTGGTTTATCAAAGGTAAACACGCACCAAATTAACTTTTCTTTCTTCTTGACAAAATGACAAGCAAGGTAGAAGTTCTGAACAGCACTTCACTGGTGAACATTGTAATGCCAGCTATTTTAACCCTTAATCTGGTCAAACAATTTATATATATGACGACAATTTACAGCACAAGTCAAACTTACAGTAAGGAGTATGAGAGTGACTGTCAATTAGAACAAGGTCCACTATGGTTCGGCAATTTGCAGCATGCAGGACTTCCTATGTCAGTAGGCCTAAGTGCATAACGTGCATTTAAAAGTTTACAATTTGGGACCCTTAGAAACATTAAAACAAACAATTACTATGAAGATATAAATTAATTTACAAATCTAGAACTCAAATTCATGGAAAGTGTGCATGAAAAAAAAAATAGACACCTTGTCATAACTACACCATTGAACATAGAGTGTACATCCATGAATTCTAGGGCTCTAACTCATGGTACCATCATTCGTTTGAAAATCTGAGGTTCATGTCCCGTTTACATGGTGAAAATTAAAATCTTTCTTGAAACAAGCTAAAGTTTCAATTGATAATTTTTTTCAACTTTCAACATTACATTCAAGTGTAGCCATACATACTGTACGGTAATCTGAAATCATTATGAACAAAAATTGGTTGTTAACCTTAGGCATGCACAGAACTTAACTTTAAGATCTGGCCAGAACTGGATTTTGCCGGAAAGCCAGTCAGACGGGATTTTTTCAATGCTAAAATTGTTAAGGGATTCCTAATATTCCAATGTTCAAAATGTACTGGACCTATGGATTGGTACAAAATTAATTACATCTACATCCTAAACATAAGTTACTTCAAAAATAGTAACAAATTCTGTTTTGTGCTGCTATTTTTTGTGCCAAGGAATGAAATGTAAGTAGAAAAGATGTGCACTGTATTGTATTTTAGAGCCAAATTGTAACAAAATGTTGGAAAATACTGGTCAAACTCAGAAAAATGTTTGGCCACAACTGGATTTCATTTCCCTCTCTGGCCAGATAGTATGGCCGGACCAGATATTGTGTGCATCCCAAGTTAACTACTGTACCTTCGGATCTTTAAGTGAGAATTTTGCTAAAATGTCACAAGCTGGTGCCCTTATATTAAATGGAATCACAGGTTCTGCAAGACGAGTAAACCTACAGTATAGTCACTCACTAAATTACATCAAACATGAGTTGTAACTTGTGGCGAAGAAATCAGAAATATTGTACAGTACATACAGTGCAGAGGCTGGCAAGGTTGTTTGATTTAAATGAATCAAGCCGATTGAAATCACAAATAAAAATCAGGATTTTCATAAAAAAAAAAATCTATGATTGCAATTGACTTACTTGATGCAAATCACTGTTTGTTTTTTTTTTTTTTTAATGTCAATCATTGGTTTAACTCACGACATTTTTTTAATCAAGCCTGGTACAGTAGCTAGAATAAATGAGTCTACAATGAGAACAGTTTTTGAAATTACAAAAACGTGTTGGACAACCAAATTTCCTTCCTGACAACCAAAAATAGCATGGTTGTCTGGAGGACAGTGGTAAAACTGTCTGAAAATGGAAGTTACCTGCAAGACAGCATTCATAAACACAATACAGATGATGATGATGCGGATCTGCCGTTGAGTTTTGATTGGCTAACAAAATGGAAAATCCCTGGATTTCCCAAATAAAGGGGGTAACGGAGGTGGGAAAAAAAAAATGTTCAATTCCTGGGAAGGGACTCAACAAAAAAGATCTTCACAATTTCCGGTAATATTTCTGTACAAGACAAAAGGGTGAATTTCCCTCAAGTGCCATAAATTCCCCCATACTGTACAAACACAAAAATTTCCCTCCAAATACACATGTACTGTATATTCCCTGTGAATGAGGCTACCCAGCTTCTCAACTTTCTCCACCCACCTTTTTCCACACAGTACTGTAGTGTACAGTACATTGTGTGTACCTTGCAAGCCATTTAAATTACTGTGCAACATCCATCCCCGTCTGTACAGTACTTAAGGCTACCCTATGATCGATGATCAGATATTTTACGAATAAACCATTACGACCAAAAAATTTTTCGAGCAATGTTTGAGCAGAAATACTTAAAGGTTACCATGTGCAGTTGTTCTTGAAGTACACACTCCACTTTGTTATAGGTTCTGAATGTTCAAAATGTTTCATTCATGTGAAGCAATCATCTGAATTTACCTTCTCAAGAGCACTTCAGTGTTCAAACTATAAACAAAACAGCATCTTAAAGGGATTAGCCAGTTGAAGAAAATTGATACTACAGTAGGAATATTTTTCACTCTTAACCTGTATCAGTGAAAATCATACAGGTATCTCAAAAGCATGCTCTGTTTTGAAGTTTTGAAACAATGTAACTTCAAAATGGTAGATTGAATTATGGGAAATCAAAATTGTGACATCACACAGGCAACACTACTGTACAGTACTCGAGTACTGTACTATCCAATTTGTATGTACAGTATATCTTTACAACCTTGACTGTCTTAAAAAAAAACTTTCAGTAGGTTAAGGGATCAATTTTTACAATATTTTAAGGGACCCACTGTAAATCTACAATTTACCTAGTCTCAGTTTTTTTGTTTTTTTTTTTCAATTTCAAGGTGCAGAAAACACCTCAATTTCAAAGAACAACAAATTGCAACTGTTCTACCACATGTTGCAGATTGAGGCTACTGGAAATGTTTTTTTTTTGCATCCATGACTAGGAAAAAAAACAATGTATTGAGAAAGGAACGAAATATTAGCATGGGGCTTAAAATATCTGCAGTGATTCTCTTTCCTTTACTGTTGAACTTAAAATCCCATCACTTGTCAGTAGGATATTATATTCCTTTAAAGTTTCAAGAAACTTACTAGTATCCTGGAGGGCATTCCACACACGACTCTGCGTTCAAGTCAAAATAAAATCCTGCGGTGCAGTTGTTCAAGCAATCTGTCATGCAATCGCAGGTTTGAGCATCGGTTACATCTGTAAATGGTGGAGAGAAAATGAGATTACAGAAAGAATTGTCACTATTACCTTGAAGAGGTACAGTAGCTGAGAATGAGTATTAATTCAGTATGAATTACATCTGTACAGTCAAAAATACAGTATATACAGTGTCTGGGTATACTGCATGTATACTGTGCACTATAATTTCTGGTCACTGAAGCAGATCTACAAACAGTACCATGCATGTCAGATGGAGTATTTATTGGGAAGAAATGCATTCCATCATGCCTACACAAAGGAAAAAAGAAAAAAAAAAACTGGTACTAAAGACTTTCTTGCTAGTGTAAATTTGTGAGGTATGAGGTTGGGTCTAGCTTTTAGTGCTACCCTACCTCCCAACAGAATGCACACTTGTACTGTACAGTACATGTACATGTATGAAGACCGTGCATTACCTGTTACAACCGTAATCACTGTGTACACATTACATGAGCCAATTAATGTTCACAGCAGCTCACACTGAGGGCCTCACTTACCATACACAATACAATAGCAAGGGCCCCTAGGTCTACATGTGTGCATCCATACCTGTATGTACCCATCATTTGGGTCCGTCAGACATACAGTAATGCAGCACTTGCACCTTGCATAGCGCTCTCCTACTGTAGGAAAGTTTGCAATTATACACATACTGTTAATGTACAGTATACCCAATCACTACTTTACAAAACTTGATTTGAACATTTAGTATAGTGCATTGAAGGACAGGGATGTACAGTAGCTAGCCAAATGTGAGTGCCGGGTAAAAGTCTGATCCGGGGAAAGCACCTTGACACACTCCATGGCATCTACCCCATTTTTAAGCCATTAAATTTTCATTTTTCCCTCAGTTTACTTAGAGAGTAAATTTTGGGGTAAGTTTCAGGTCTCGATTGGCAGATTTGAAGTGGGCAGGGTGACGTGTATTTGCCTGGAGTGGTGGGCGGAAATATCTAGCACTGGGTGTGGCCGCCCAGCACCGCCCACCACAGCTACATCCCTGTTGAAGGGATTGGTCACGATGAGATTTGAAATAACAAATATTCTCAAAATGGGTAAAAGAAAAACCCATACTGTATCTCAATAGCTTATTACTGTACAGGTAGGTTCAGAAGTTATGAAATTTTAAAGGAAGTTATTTCTAGATGAGGTAACTTTTATGGGGAAATGATGTAAAATGGATGAGAGGCCTTCAGCAGGGTTGGAACATGAATAGGAGGACATACTGTATGTTGGAGCTGAGGAATAGAGGACTTTGCCCCGACAGAATTTGACACACCAAAGACTCCAAGACTCCAAAGAAATAATACAGGAAACAGTATACAGTATTCCAAGATTGTACTGTAACAGCTGAGAACAAAAGATACACTTTGACTCAACTGTTCTTACACTTGTAAAGTCACCCAGGCGAAAGTCCATCCTTTGCAAATTTAAAAACATTAAAATAAAAGAGGGTACGTCACCGTGAATATCCCAGTCTATATTTTACTAACTAGTGTCAAATGTCAAGGTTTTACTGAGGTTCTCAATTTCAAAGAAAAACAAAGACTTCTTGCAATAACTTGCCACTGTTATGGTGTTTGATAACATTGCTGTGGCCAGAAATCTTTCTTGGCCGGAGAAATTTTACTTCAAACAGCACAGCTCATCGGAACAAGATGTTGGCAATATTGGGTTTGGAAAGCATGCAGTGAAAAAGTATTCTCTTTCACTTAAAAACCCCATCAATTGTCAGTAAATTACAGTATGCCTGGCTGTACAAGAAGTACACTGCACATGACCATCTTATACAAGGTGTGACGATTAATTTGTTGATCACCAGTTACAGCTACAGTGCACAGTATTGTCCAGTCTATGATGATCAGGAACTTACGCAGAATTTCAAACCATAGTAATTTAGTATACTGTACAACTGGTATATGCACGTATGTAAAGCACCTGTAACTCTCCAATGTGTAATGTCTATGGTCAGACAAATAAACATATATACTGCAATCTATGGGTTTTATATCTGTGCTTGAAAAAACTACTGATATACAGTACTAACATGGACATTCATATGATGGGAACATCTTAAACTATATTTCCTACACCATTGTGAGGTTAATACAAATGCAGTAAAACTTAACAAATTCTGTTGAGCTCATCAGTACCACTGCAGTAAATTTTTCCAGTGTAGCGTCTCATTTTGCTGCACAAAATGATGAGATTGCTACACAAACTGAAATATAGTGTGGCAGCTTTTGTACATGCAGTACAACGACAGAGTTTTCTCTGAATTTGTGACAACATAGCAAACAAACTCCATAAATGTTATGCAAATTTTGAACACTACATTATTGGCTGCTCTTGGCATCAAAATCAACCAAAAGCATGAACTGAAACTGAAAGTAAGACCCTTTCTTCTCCCAGCCAGGTTCTTTAAACATCACTCCAGCCACATCAGCTAGCCTAAATTTCAGAAGAACACCATGAGTATGAAACTGTTCTACCTTCTTATGGTACTGAAATAAATCAAGATATGAAAATTTTACAGAATCGTGCGATGGAACTGCAAAGGAGTCACATTTATTGCCCAGCTGAGGACACCTGGTAGGCTAGTTTACACAAAAAAGGCCAAAAGAAAATAAAAATCAATGAGCACCAATTTCATGCAAACTAGTCTACACCTGCTGATGGGACTGACATCGGATGCACATGAGTGTATCCCAAGCCTTTAACTTTGCAAACCTCCCAAGTCCCAGAGGCTGGTAGCCTCCGGTAGGGAGGGGAATTTGCCCAATACTGCCACACAACAGTCTACCAGCTCCACTTGGCAACAGGAGGCTGAAGTTGGCGAGACAAGAATTGCACAACAGGGACACAAATCGGCAAGTTTCTGGATAACATTCACAGTACCAAGTGTTGTAGTAAGGCTACTGCCAATCATTGCCAAGAGTTTTACTATCAATCAAGCAATTTCGTCTTCTGAAATTTCCAAGAGGACCTAGCAGGATTTGATGTGGGCACAGCAATACACATCAAGCCAACCTTCCAACCTACTGTAGCAGTTTATAGGCCTACAGTACGGAAAGTCTACGGCTAAAGCCTTCCGATCCTAAGTTAGACTAAGCTAGGCCTTACGCTATCCTTCCAACTAGTCTAGCTGCGTGTTAGTAACTTACATTGAGTTAACTGTCCGCAAATCATTACATGATTTAATGACCATCATTGGAATTGGGCATGTACTGTACACATGTGGCTAAGATAAATTCAAGTAATAATTCAGAATAAAATTCTCACCTATTGCACATAAAATTGAGATGAAAAAGATAAAATGAAAGCATGGGGGTGTATTCCGTAATATATCCATCATTCCATGAATGTTCTGTTCGGTTCGTCCGCGGAGACGTGGACGGAAGACCACAGCTCCTACAGACGGATTGGTAGTTACTTAACTTTAGGTTACTTTCGAAGTTGCTCTCCTAAAAAATGTCATTCACAAATAACTACTGTAAACCACATTTCACGGTTCTTTGCAAATGAAACTTTCCTTGTGTGTATAGTAGTTTTACCAGGTAAAATGATCCCAGGTATGTATTTTCTAAGCCCAATTTTGCTGGCGGGCTTACTGCCTTTCGCAACGTTTCTCGCAATGACGTGATTTTGTTCGCTGTACGAGTACCGCGGCTTGCTCATGCTACAAGTGTAACGTTAGTATTATGCAAGGTCCCGTTCGATATGTGAGCACTCCTCACAGCAGGTGCCGCTTAGAGCCTAGCTAGGATGATTTCACAAGCACAGCCTTTATATTCGAAGTTTTCTTTTTTATTCATCACCGTAATAATGTTGGTTTTTTTTAAATCATGGAAATAAAATTGCTGTTTTAGCATATACCTTTGTAGGAAGAAGGGAATACTGGAAGAATTAATGGTAAATGTTGCTTAATTTTTCGTAAGTTGGAAAAGTAAATATGTAACAGGCAGGCGTGATTGTTCGCGTATGACGTCAGAGCGTCGGGTTGCGTAGCAACTGAGATAAGTTTGCTTTATCTTGAATGGAGAGTTGACGCAGGAAAGCTGAAGCAGAAAATTTGTGTAATCATGCGGGGTCCTTGGTGTATTGATCTAGAGAGAACGTAGGTCGGATTACCCATAACGTATGTTACAATGTCTACAAAAAATAGCAAGAAAATGAAGCTTGTGTGAATGAAGCTTGTGTGAATGAAGCTTGTGCTTAGTTTTCATGTTTGTAGGCCATCCGTTATCTCACCCCTATACGTGGTATACAGCGAGGGAATCTTGTACTTACTTAAACTAGCCAAAAATAACACTTAAATGGTAGCCCATCTTACACCCCTTGTAGTATTCAACCGAATCTTGATGTGCCAGTAGTCCTTAGGTGGGGGTAGGTGGTGTCTAGCAGTACTAAAGCATTAAGTTAATTGAATATTCAGCACTTCTATCCACAACCAGCAATCTGCATCACTGATGAAATATACAGCTTAGTTCGGGGGAATGAGTGCATGCAAAACGATAGGGAGTGAGATTTTCAACTCGATGGATTGTCTTCTTGTTATTAACTGAATTCCCTTGAATTAGAGACACATGCATGCAGTCGCACCCAGACTACATATACGCATCCTTCTTTTTCCGGTGTCAGCAGTTCAGTGTGATCAAAGAAATCTTTTCTGCCGAAGCCATTTCTCTCTCTGTTTTCAGTAAATTCATATTCTGTTAACTTCAATTGACGATGATAACTTCACTCGTAGCTTTAATTCACATTAGATCTGAAATAAACTTAAAATTCACATAAATTTAAATCAGGCCAATCAATCTCCTTTTAAACTTACTGATTTGAACTTTTTTTGAAAATTAAAGCTCTGTGTGCTCATGTTCACATTCTTTCCTTTTTTTTTCTTGTTAAAGTCACATTCTAAAACCTAAAATTAACACTTTTCCCTTTTCCTAAATCATTATTAAACCTATTATGTATTACACTTTCACTTCTTACATTCACACTTAAAAATCAATTTATTAAAGGTGTTATCGGTAGTGCATATCATGCCTTTGAGGAATCATGGTGAATTACACATCTGCCAGACTCTTCCATAAACTGCACTTCCCGGGTATAGTTGAACTGGGATGCACCCAGCCTTGAAATAGCGATATCATGTCCGCAATTTCCTCAATTCGTGTGAAAAGAAAATCAATAGATACCAGGTTTTGAGGTGATACAAGAATCGTATTGGTCTAAGCATTCTCCTTCATTTCTTTTTTCTTTGACTTCTTGACAAATATTGTTGTTGGTCACAACACCTTGGCACACCGACTCCTAAAAGCTTGGAGGGAGGAATAGTTTGTTTCTAATTAGCAGGATCAACATCTAAGCGGAGCGCCGCCATTTGCTCGCACGGAGCAGACAAGAAAATTTTACCTTTTCAAAACCAAGTTCAGCTGGCGACAGGTGTACTTGAGCTGCATGTACCCAGCCTTGAAATAGGGATCTTGTGTCTGTAATTTCTCAATTAGCGATAAAAACATTTCATGGAAAAATGGTTATAATTGGATTGCTCTCATCGCGCGATCCAGGATATTTGTTATCGTTATTTCGCAAAAAATTAATTCAACTTTTTTTTTACTTTCTAAAGATAATAGCTTTTTTCTCTCTCTCGAGAAATTTTCAGCTACTAGGTAATCTTAGACAAAATCTGGTGCAATTCTTAGTATCGTTTGCAGTCATTTCTTCCGAGAAATTGTTGTTCCAGTAAAGTTATTCCAACATTTTTTTCTTATAATTAAAGTTTGCTACAACGTCGATGAATGCATAACAATGTACAAGGCTTCTTGTATCGATAACTTTGCAAACGACAGCCGGCTTGATGATTAAAAAAATATCAGGCATGCAATATAGTAATTTGTTAGATGGGGGGGAAGCATTAAATGTGCGACAATTAGCCTGGGAGAGATGTTGTAAGACATTCGATTCCTTTAACCTACTATAGATAACCTTAGATGCAGTCTAGGGCAATATCTGTCATCTATTGAAGCCATTAAACGTGTTGGACTGAGATATGAAAATTTTTAACTTACGACAGTTATTTTCCGACTATCGCACAATTCATTTTCTGACTATCGTCGCACCTAAACTGAAATATGATAAATTCAAATGGTGGGCCTATTTCAGATTATTGAGACATTTTTCAATACCAGGTAACCTTAAACACACTGATCTTGTGCAAGTATCTGGCATCTTTTTGTGTCGTAAAATGTGGACTGAGATATGAAAAAATTCCAACTAGTATATCACATTTTCCACATTTTCATTACCACACCGTGGCTTCTGGACTTGAATTATAAGAAATCCAGATGGAACTTCAGATTTATGGAGATATTTCTCAATTACCATGCTGGTAATCTTAAACACAATCTGCATGGTGCAATATATTTAACATCTATTCTGCCATAAAATGTGATAGACTGAGGTATGAAAAATTCCGACTGGTATCTCAGATTTTCCCACTATCGTCGCTCTGACAAATTACTTTTCTTCCCCACCCATGCACCACCACCCGGGCGCGACGACAGTAAAGACAATAGCAGCATCTTTGAGGAATAGATCATTCAAACTTGGACTTGATCACTGGACTTCTGCTGAACCAAGAAGGTGGCGCACTTTGAAAACTGTGTTGGTACAACGCTACATACGAGTCATATCTTCGTAGGTAGAGCGATCACAACGATGTAGCTGCACGTCGACGATTGAATAATTATATCTTCCAGATTTTGCAACAAAAAAAAAAAAAAAAAAAATCGTTTTTGAATGATGAAAGTATAAACTTCTTAATAACGTATTAATTACACAGAAAGCTTGTGGGAATTACCACAAGTCAATATACAAGTGTGCACCTACTAGTGGTTATTTATTGTGATGTTCTGTATTATGTGTTCGTATGTGTATGTGTTTTGTTTTGTTTTTTTTTGTTGGGGGGTGTCTTTGGTTTTCCGTTTGTAACACAATGAAGCTTAAAATATTTACAGTGTATGTAGGACACGGCTGACTTGTCATTTTCATATTGTACTTACATATTTTTACATTTTTCTTTTTTTATAGTCCTTCGTATATTTTATGATTATTGTCGAACATTTTTGGTGAGTTTGTCTAAATAGTTTGCAGGTACCTTTTTCTCAAATATTGTATCGCATCCACTTTCTCCTTGCGATATTAAGTCTTAACTATCCACTTTGCTAGGAGGTGACACGTGACACGTTTACGGCAAGCGAAATGCCCACTAATTTGATAAACCTGGTTTGTCAGTTTTTTTGTTTTTTTTTTCATTTTTTGTTGAGCTCTTTTGCCTTTTAGTTTAAGAAAGTTTTGATCGAATATTATGCACAAACAGGTCAATAATAACAACATAAAGAAAAACAAGATGAGCAATATGTACAAAAGGAAAATGGGAGGAAAACTTAAGATGCAGAATTTCTTCAAAATAGTGGGTTAGTAATTAGCATTTTGACGCATAAAACTCAGAAAAGTAAAAGGCAAACAAAGATATCCCAATCTAAAAGGTAGGAAGGCAGTATGAACTGAGAACAATTTCTCGTAAGCTCAAATTATACGCAACTATCAATGAAAAAAAGGGTAAGGGATATTCGCAAAGTAGTTCTTAAGCTTATCATACCTAGCTAAATACTTTTTTATGGCGTTTGGCTTTATGCGTAAGTATTTCTCAATGTTAATTAATTTCATTTTAAATAAAATTCATTACAAGTAGGTTTAACATTTTTTTACCCTACAATTAAAAACCTAGTACTTACAGTGAAATACTAGAAAATTTAAGGAATGAAAATGGCTTCAATTATATCCAAGGAAAAAAATCCACCTTAGTATGGCAAAACATGAACCCATCAACTTACCAGGAAGGGGAGCCACAAGCAAAACTCTATCTATTGTGGACTAAAATACCACAGTGGTGCCACCCTGGAAACCGACGGTGTCTTAGTTTGCAGGACTGCAATCGCCATAGTTACCCTTCAAAGCCTCAATGCCTGGTGTTTCCCATTCACAAATGATTTGGACCATTTCAGACATTTCTTTTTCAAAACGACAATCCTAACGTACCGGGAACTGTTGATACCAATAACTTTACTTCCATTGTGGACCACAAGGGTCCCAGTGGTGCCACCCTAAGAAGGGTGGCCAGGTGGTGGGAGCATAATTGCCATGTATCACTTCAGCTTTGTAACATCGTCATCGACCCCCTTTAAAATAAGGACCTCTTATCTTCAAGGAAATTCATGTAAGTTGTGCGTGGGTGACATAGCAAGTTTTCCATTAGCCTACTATTAAAATTCATTACGCAGTGAACCATTTTGAAAAAAAAAATAACAGTTTATAATTCCCGAACTGAACATGCTATTGAAAAATTGTTTTAACCAATAGTGAAAAATGATTCCTGATTTTCTGAGATATCAATTTCCTCCTGTCGCCATTCCCTTTAATTGGGTTGATTAGAAAAGTGAGCAGACCAGCCTTAGTTGGCACAGGGAGCTGGAACACCGTCTTCCGGCCCCCGCCAGTTGGTATATGCATGGTCACTCAGAAATCATCCACTGAGCCTTAAGTCTCATTGCTATGGATGAGTCAGAATTTTCACTGTAAATAATTATTATTTCTTCACAATCGATTAAGAAATTATAAAGGTGATTGCAAATTCTATCGCCTATTACCAACCATACACGCATACTCTGCACTGCATGGGTACAGTGATGCTAATCTAACATTACAGGATACCATAGACCAGTAGTTCTCGCTGACGAAAACAAGTTTTATAGAAAGCACTAGTTGAATTTGACAGTTAAGGATCAGGAAGCCCCACATGGGCTCATCAAGGACACCGGCGAGATTCGCGGATATCTAGGCAGGGGTGAAACAAGACAATCGCCATTGCAAACCATGCAAACCCAAACCTGCTCCCGGACCGCCATTTAACGTCCCCATCCGACTGGGACGGGTGGAGAACCTGCCCAGCTCAGCAGCCCATCAGCTGTGCCAAGCAACCTGAAGCCGACAAATCGGACAACAGGAACCCAAATAACCCCCTCAGCACCACTCTAAACACATTTACTGAACAAGTCAAATTTGAATCCCCAGAGATTTTCCAAGTGGTTCCACCGGGATTTGATCCGGGGACCCTTTGATTGCAAGACGGACCCTCTAACCACCAAGCTATCTCTCTACCCTCTCTACCCTAGTTAATTCCACTGAAGGTTTAAAGGCACCACCGGAGGGTGCAATAACATGCGTTGGTCTTCACAATCCACTACACATACTTTTCTGAATGAAGATATTCTCGGGTGGTGCAGAGATCACATACACGTCTTCGTAAGTCTGAATATAACTAAACAAATTTTCAACAGTGCTGGAGGACTCGAGACCGGACTGGGACTCGAGACCGGTCTCGAGTCCCCATTTTCAAGGACTCGGACTCGAAGTTCAAAGACCAGGACTCGGCAATGAGTCTCGGCCCAAGACCGGGCACGAGTCCTTAAAAATGGATCTGAATAATCTGAATAAAAAAAACTGCAAAAAAAAAGAAGAAGAAAGAACACAGCGATGTGCAACTCAGACTGAGCCACATGCCGTGTAGTACTGTGTAATTTAACTCAGTAACATATATTTTGTAGAAGCTTTCACACATTCAGGCACGACTGTGGAAGTGTCACACCGGCCAGTAATGTGGTCTATTACACAACCTTGAAACTATACGGGCAATATTTTGAATCACAAATCAGGTTGCGGACTTCAACATGTTCCAATTACCAACAACAAGTAATGTTAGAGGTACTTACATAGGCTACCATGGGATGCCGTGCTACCTTCAGATCGGTGACTAAGGTTTGAAGTTAAATTCCAAAGTTAAAGGCAAGAAATGTCTTGTGTGATACATTTACTTATCTCTCCGATTTACTTGTTTGCATCCGGTAGATTTTGTCCTTATTTGAGCAGGGAATTCATAATGGGAAATGGATTAATTAACTAGCGATACTATTTCATATTTTGACATAACTTTGTAAGCCCACTGATGCAAAAAGCCGATCAAAATATACGTGCGTTTACGTACAGTTACGCGCACGCTTAAGCGATTGTGATGCAAAACTGAAACTCAGTCATTCACTATCTGATCTGACATGAAAATTTCGACCCTAAAATACTTTTTCAAGCTTTTTTTTCTCGACAATATTTCTCAATTATCATCTGTATCTAAGAACTGCAACTATATTCATAATAACGTACCGTCTCTGGACATTCCAGTAAAAGTATATTCCTTATTTTAAAATGATTTTCAAGGCAGAATAAACGTCTCATTAACTATTACAGGAGGTTATCCAAATCGCCTGATATGTAATTTATTTCTTATAAAAAAAACCTTACATTCTTTTTAATTTCGCACAATAAATCATTTCAAGACTGATTTTTAAGTAGAAATAGTGTATTCAAAGATCTATCAATGCACATAGACCATTGGCTGATGGTGAATTAAAGGAGATGGATTAAGGGTGGGGTTGAATCACAAAATCAGTTTACATACGATCATTTTAGATCAACGAGATTAAGCGACAGTGATAGCAGTGGTCGTTTAAAATGAGTATTTGCCAGGCTGTTACTTTAACTTCCAATTTCATTCTTCTACTGACGTTTGCATATGTTTTGAGTGACTGCATATTGTAATTTGCCATGTGACACTCACGTGTTAGGGCCTATAAATAGAGCGCCGTTAGATTTATCCAGGGAGGTGTCAGTACATGATACCTCGCTGGTTTATCTGACTGTATATAAAGTTTGCAGATTTAAGCAGCCTCTTTGTCAGTGTGCGAATCTCTCCTAATCGAAAGCTGAGACAGTTCTGTTCCAAAGGTTGTGTTTGAAACAATGACGTCTTCAAGAATAGTTTCACAAGGAAACATAAAATTATGCCATAAAAGAAAAAGGTAGTTTATTGACAATCAGGAATTTTGCGATAGGGGGAATTAGGGGTGTCTCAACTACCCCCACCCCCCCCCCTTCCAATCCTCTCAACAAAATGTTGTCAGAGCGATCATAGTCTGAAAATCTAAAATGGCAGTAGGAATTTTTCATATTTAAATTTAGCTCATTTAAAAAAAATTCTAAATACCAGATGGTGTCTAAGATTACCTGGTAATTGCGACGGTATCTCAATAAATCTGAAATACCATTTGAATATCTCATATTAAAGTCTGGGATAGTCTGAAAATTTGCCATACCTTTGGGAACTTTTCATATCTCAGTCTACTACACGTAACGATTTCAAAAGAGGCTAAATATTGCACCAGACTGCATCGAAGGTTACCTGTTAAGCGGGACATTTCTAAGAAACGAAATGGATGGCTACATCTTCTCCTTACAACCCTCAAAAAGATTTCTCAAAAAGATAAAAACCCCGGGCACCGTTAGAAAGTAAGAACTGTTGAATTAATGTTTCTAAATTACGATAGTTTAAAGATTCTAAAACAGAGCAATCCAAATTATTACCACTTTTTTTTTCCAGAGTATGTTCTTTTTGTCTCATTAATAAGCAATTGCAGAGACATGAGATCCATATTCCATGGCTGGATAAGTACAGCCTAAGACACCCTTAAAGTGTCGCTTGCGGCCATCTGGGGGGGGGGGGGTGTTGTAAGGCCAAAAAAAATTTGTACGCTCCGCGCCAACTGATGTGGCGCTCCGCTTATAGGTAGTCCTTCCCCGCGATGCGCCCAAAGTACTACGCCCTTATAGACCAGACACCATCCCTGCCGAAAACCCTGCCGGATAGGCGCCTCATATATCATATCAATAACGAACAGGCAGTACGTTCCCCCAATCATTAAATGCTGAGAGTAGAGTGGTAACCTCTGTTTCAATTCTTTTCACGTTCGTCTTCTGCCTAACCTAAGAAAGTCTCTTTTTTTAAATTTCGAGAGGATTTTAAATTACTCTCCGTGAGGCGCTTCGCTCGAAGTTCCCATGAATGTTTTTGTTTTTACAAATTGCTTTTAACAGTGGAGACACGATATCCCTACTTTAAGGTTGGGTAAAGCTACATGCAGCCTAGAACATTTGCGAAAATGTATTTCCGGCTATATAGAGAGCTTGTAAAATCCCATTTTTTCCCCGTCACGCTACGTGCTAACTAATAGTGGTGCTCCGCTTACACAGTAATCCCACCAGACACTGATAAACAAACTTCGGGCAAACTATCTCTGCCCCTGACTTCTACGCGCCCGTACATCTATGTGTTCAGCCTCCACTTATTTGCCACGTACTCAAAGGAAACATGCGTGACTCCCTGTGATGCTTGTATCACCTCAATCCACTTGATACGTAGTACTCTGTTTTATACATTGATTTTTTTTAACATGTATTGAGGAAATGCAGACATGATATCCTTATTTCAATGCTGGGTACATACAGCTCAAGTGTAGCTGGAAAGTGCGTTTCCTGCCACGGGGTTTGGAGTCAAAACTTTCTTATAAGTTCCGCACCAAAATGGTGGCGCTTCGCTTAGATAATCCTGTCATTACTCACCCCCAAGTAAAAAAAATATATATATTCTTTTCGTGGAGCCTGATTGTGCCCTTATCGTGAAGTTCCCGTCTTAATAAAATTCTGGATCCAAGCCTAGTTGGATATTCATCGTGTCCGAAACTGTCGTAACGTCGCCACTTAGTTTAAAGAAAAGAAAATCCAGCCAGTCGAAATATTTTACCTTCACCTGAAGGTATGACCCTAGCTAAGGCCCTGTTGGTATACAGTCATTGGTCACGTACGTAGCATGTAACATAATACACAGTGTCTAGAGGACACCTACTGCCAGGCAAGGCTGACCATGTATTTATACTTCCGGCACATTGTTAAACCTCTTGTGGTGTTTCGTTTTTTTTTTTCTTTTTTTAGGGGGGGGGAGGGATTTCCTTTCCCTCTGTACATATTCTCGTGATAAAAAAAATTACAAGTGTTCCACTTGTAACATACACGACTAATAAAACTCTTTCCTTCGTGCTAGGCTTCTACCGTAATTACCTGCTTTCATAATTTTGCTCCGAATCGCCATCATTTTCTCCCGTATTTTAAGACAATGGCGTCGTTTTTCCTGACATCAACAGAGCCTCAAGCGCAAAACTTGTAAATTACTTTTGTAACTTTTCAGAGCTATTACGATGAACCATTCATTGACGTTTACACACTTGTGCTGGGACCTTTTCTCTGAATTTGTTCACATTATGTTGCGATGTGGGATAAAGTCTATAAAACTCCATAACCTTACTAACTGTTGACATGTGTCAAGATTGATCACCTGATAATGAAGGATATTTTTGTACCACGTATGCCAGACATTGAACGATACTGTACCTGTGAGCTATATCCTATTGGTAAATACTGCAAAACAACCACGTTAACAATAGACACTGAGACACACAATATGAATGAATTGATACAAGACCTTTATTTTTTTTTCCAGTCGCAAGCACATTAGAAAGTGTTCAAAGACGTTTTGGTGAGTTGAAAGATTCAAAATGTAGAAAGAAAAAGCATGTTCAATAAATAATCTTCTATGGAGATCAGACATGGCACTTGTGAATACAGCGAAAGCTTTGCAGACGTTGAAAGAATTTGAAATTTACGAAAATTTAAAATTACATCATGAAAAAAGTGTAAACATGTCACATGATATGCTATTAAATGAAGTAAAAACAATACAATGACATTGATGCAAATTTCTATTCTCCACGAGGAAGAAAAAAATACTGGTTTGATCACATACAGTTTCTATGGGAACCACTGTGTGACATGCAAAATGACAATGTTGAGATTCTACGGTCAAGTTGCTGGCATTGATGAAAATTTTTATCATCTACAAGAAAAAAAAAAAAAAATTGGGGTAAATCAAATACCCTTTGTATGGCAACTATACTCTATCCAACGTGTAAAATGACCGACAGCGAGGTTTTGTGGTGATTGATGCGGACTTGCGGGTATTCTACAATCTACAAAAAGTAAGAACTGCCGAACTGATGACATGGTACAGTGATAGACCTGACTCTGGTATCTATTGAATTGTTCTGTTTTTCCCTACCTTTTCTTGCAGATGTAAATCAGCTCAAAAAGTCTGTGTCTTGTCACCGTCCCATAACAGAACTTTTAAGTCTCTCTGTTTTGAGGTACCATTTCTCAGTTTCTGACGTGGAAAGGGTAGCAAGCTGTTTAGGCCGGCATGGCTGTACTGCAATTCAGTTTCTTTACGATACAACTGAAATGACAGCCCTATGCCCAAACAGTTAGCCCCCCCCCCATCAATGTTTCTGACCGATCAAACTGTTGATCGCAGTTGATTTAAACGGCACTCACCTGAGAAGTGGCCAGACAACAACAATGTGAAACAGCAGGGTGTTGATCTCGCTGGTAATGACCAAGATAAGATGCAGAGTTACTTAAACACCAAAGGGCCATCTTTTCGTGTCGTTTGGTGCTTGTCTGACCCTCAGGCTGGCCATTTTCAATATGCAAGATCCACGACCATGTCTCCCTAAGAGTTCCGATAATTTTTACATGAAATGTAATGCCTATTCATAAACATCCATAAGATGAATTTGTGGGGTGATAAAATCATACTGAAATGTTGAAAACATTCATGATGCTATGAGAAAAAAAAAAAAACCGATGCCACTGGTCGGCCAGTTGGCTCTATGGGTGAGAAGGTGCAATTGTACAAACATAAAACAAATGAATGAAAACAGAATAAAAGGGCCACAATAATCATAATGTAAAAAATATCTGGAAAACAAGATGCCTGAATGTGGCATGTCAGATCACTAAAGACTGCTGTTTGGGATAATGTCCATCAATCACTTCTCGACGACTTGAAGCATTTCTACCCTCATTATTGTTCTGGAGGGTTAGATATAACTCCAAAGGGCAACAAGGCATATATTTGTATCACTCTGTCACACTAGCTGTAGGATTGCTATGTCTGAGTGTGACGTCTGTCTTGACAGTCACCGGCGAGTGTTAATGTGGGACTGAATACCTTTCTAGAATCTCAGTATTTAGCCAATTTTGAGGCTTAAAGTTAATAAGGTCAACACCGTCAGCAATATCAGGTTCTTCGCTATTAGATCCAGTTGAGCTTGGCAGATCTTTGGGAACATCCAAAGGAGAATCAATTTCGTCATGGTCTTTGCGGTCGCCAGAGACGGCGCAAAAGTCGTATTCCAGAGGGGTCTCAATTGGCTGACTGAGGACAGACTCATCTGCAGCTGTTGATCTTGAATTGTCGTCCACAGCGTCTGGTTTATTGAGCTGCAAGATACCAAGTGAGTGACAAACATTTATGATCTCGAAAAGAAGAACAAATGCTACAAAGGAACAGTGTGCTGCGAGCCAAATCCATCTCTACCTGGCCTTTCCGGTGATCTGTGACGTATCCAGAAACTTCAGCAACGACACACTCGCCTATCTTGAAGAGTGACATCAGCTTTACATCTGTTTTGAAAGTATCACACGTTTCTGCTTTGAAATCTTAGACCAGAAAGGTGTCAATCACTATCAACTAGAATGTTTGTTTTTTTTTCCCCCTTTCCTTTTTGATTTTTGTTATTGCAGATCGAACCACCTCTCGGTGAAATAGATAAGTAAAACTATTAAAGGCAACAAAGTTGAGTATGTATGAGTGGAAACCTGACTTCGTAGAGATTGCACTAATGTAAAAGTAACTTCCATTTACTTCTTGAATACATGTTCCAAGATCCAGACATGCATGATGTGGTTCTGGGTAGCGGCAATGGTATCATTCAGTCATGTAATATCATGCATGTTTATGACTTCTCCAGAGGACACACTCTAACCTGACCGTACGTCTTGTTATCATGTCGTATCCTAAGTTCCTAACATAATATCATACATGTTTATGCCTTCTCTTAAAGACACACTCTAACCTGACAGTACGTCTAGTTATCATGTCGTATCTCACATGATATCACACATGTTAATGACTTCTTGAGAGGACAGACCCTCAACATGACAGTGTTGGTCTAGCTTTCACATCATACCCACATCATGCTAAACACGTCTTCTTCAGAAATGATTTCAACACATGACAAAAATTTTGCAAGGATACAATGGTATGTGTTGATCCTCTTTATGTGTACCTGATGTCTGTCTTTCTAGGTACACAGTATGGTACATGTGTAGAGACTTGCAATGGTTTCAATATAATTACTTAGAGTAGTACTGTTTCCTTACAATGATTTAGTGAGAGTGTTCAGACTTTTGTTACATCTATCACTCTCCTGTATGGAGTTTGACAGACACCATCCACTAGCCGGAATGACATTTGCGCTAGCCTCAGTTCATTTCATCACACTAAAAATTTTAGTTAATTTGGATGATCTCACAATGGGGCAACGGGAGCAGAGAAAGAGGAGAGTGGAGGGGGGAACGAAGTAGTTACTGGTTTATCATATAGCGATGAGGTACTACGTGAAAAGCGTTCAATGAGATGCAAAGACTACTCCAGAAACATTGCTATAAATTTACATGTTTAAAAATGTGCTCCAGTAACACATGTTAATTTCCTGTACCTCGATAAAGAGATCGGTGTCACCTTCGACTGGAATGCGGTTAGGTAAGAAAGGCAGGTGTTCGTCATCTACGTCCATCGTCTGAGGGGCAACGTCAAACTCCTGCGGTAACAGACCTGACCCTTCATCGACCATGCAGCTGGGCTGATAAAGTGGATTGTGGATTCCATTTATGTCTTCTGTATCTACATCATCCTGTTGACGTGACTCCAGGTCCAATAACTGGTTCAATCTGCCAAGAAATCATCACACCGCCAGAGTGAGAAGACATTCATAAATTGAAAAAATACACGTTATGAGAGAGATACAGGACAACGGTTCCATTTCTCTTATCACAAAGCTCACTCAGCTGGGTCAGACATCCCCTCTTGTGAAATTGCTGAGTACCTGGTCAACATCTGGATCAGTATTAAAAGAAATTCTTGAGGAGGTTCCTCGTGTATTCACACATCTGTAAGATTTATGTAATCATTTACGCATGGCTCATATCATCATGGATTTACAAACTGGGTTGCAGATGTAGGCCAATGAACAAAATATTTATGCAAATTTCTTCTTCTTCTTCTTCTTTTTTTTTTTTTCTTGGTCAACATGTTCAGTTCTCATCAAGCATGGATTCTACACAGTGTGGCATATGCCAAGGCACACCACACAACCCTGTCAAGTCTTTAAGGTTACAGGGTCAGTGGCACTACGAGTTTCTGTCACAGTGGTCAGCGTTCACCAAGGTTGTAAACGAAAGAAAAAGGGGATCGATTTAGCATCAACCAAGAAGCAATATGTTCCAAAGTTTACACTTCATTGGAGCAACCAGTGCTTTTGATTTTGAGGTCATGACCCACTTCCTGTGAATTTTTAGATGAGATATTTCAATCTGAAGAGCAAAAGAGACATCATTTCCACTAGCCAATATGCTTCATCAACATTTATTTTGTACTTCATATGAGATCAGTCCAAATTTCCTTTCTTGAGGTAGTGTGTTTGACCCCAGTTGACCTAAGATTTTGACCTCTGTCCTCTAGTATTAAAAGTCAACAGAATTCTTGTACTCAATGTGAGGCATATGTACACAAGATTAAATTCATGCAGCGATCCAATGATATTTATTCATTAATGTATGTAATGAATTCCTGCAACATGATTGGCTAAAAACCATAAGGAACTGGTCTCTATAAGTGGAATATAGAAACTGGTCAGTTTCAGTATGGAGAACAGTACTGTGATCAACTGCGGCAGTAACTATAGTATATTTGTTGTGCACAACTTGTGGTATGGACGTCACAGAAATGGTTATTTTATTTTATTTTTATTTAAACTTTATAAAAAGAGGGTAAGACTCGGTTAGCCAGAGCTAATCTTCCCCGAGGCCCTCTGTACAATGTAAGAGACTTTAAAAGTTAGAAAAATAAAAGAAATATAAAACAATTCATAATTATGACATATTAATACAAACCGGTTGTAGAAGGAAAATTAAATGAAACGTAACAAAAACAAAAAAGGGCCAAATATGCAACAGCATGGGACATGGAAAAAGGTTAAAGTAAAAAAAAAAAAAAAGGTTAAAGTACACGAAAGGTGAAAAAAGGGGGAGGGGTTACTACAGTAACAAACAGGTGTGGGCTGTGAGGAAGTTTATACAATACTGTGTTGTACACTACACTGACTGGTACTGGAAACTACCGATGCATGCGCATTCAGTGTGCAACGGACTACCGTAGTCTCCTTCTTTGAAAGGAAAAATATGAGTGACTTTGTTGCACAGTTTGATCTGATTTATGTTGAGTTCACTTGATCAGCCAGAGGAACCTGTATGGCAGGGGTCCCAATTAATACGTAAAACAGGGCAGGACACTACTTGAAATGACCTTGTCCCAGGGAACTGACTAACAGTGGTCCTATGCTATTGCACCTGGTTTTTCCCTATGAATGTTTCTTTAATCCTCCAAATGTTTTCCTGTTTGACACATCTTAAAACCATTCTTTCTGAACTCAACATATTTGGTGGGCCATAATGGATCATATGGTAGGCCAGATGTAGCCAGCAGGCAGCCATTTGTTGGGGTTTTAATGAATCTTGTCTTAAAATGATAAAGTTTAAAATGATAAAGTTTCAACAGCAATATCAGAACATAAGACTTAAAAGCTGGAATATGAGTTGAAAATTTGTCAGTGAAAGTCAAATTCAGTGGAATATGTCTGAGCCACTGGAGAAAACATTTTTTTAATCCCCATGTTTGCATAAATGAATATTCATATCCATTCCTTTTAGTCTGTTTGATTTCAAGATATGGTGAGTAACTGCTATGCTGTCATGGAGGGACTGAATTTTGTAGGGCCAACAAAGATGTTGAGAAATATTTTCACATTCAAATATCCGGAAGATGAGTGCATACTTCTCTTTCATATTTTGTGACAGGTGATCTTTTCCCCTACTTTCTCTTCCCTAAAACGCTGATGAAGAACAAGGGTACATGACCAAGCAATTGTCAGTACAACTCATATTCCAGCTTTAACACAACGGCAAAAGACATCAACAACTTACAATTGTGTTTGATTCTCAGTAGTATCTGCTGCATCCAAGCCATCTTCCTCAGCTGCATCATGTTTGGTATATTCCTCGCCTTCCAAACCAATAACTTCGTTGCCATGGTGATCCTCCAGCGCTGATGACAGACTCTCCTTTGAACCCTGTTTAAAGGTAGGATGAAACGCTATTCATTAGTGTATTATTATTACAAGGTCAATGCATATATTAACTAGCCAACAACTTATGACAGATCCTGTACAAGTGGGAAGCAAGAAAGGCTTAAAAGACAGAGGAGGCGTGACATCATACAAGACCCAACTTGAATGTTCCTTTGACCCCTGTTGGAAACAACCTGGATCTTTTCAAAGTACTATTGATTAATCCACTACTTTTACAAGGTGAAAGCATACATTAAAGGTGATTGGCTGTTTTATTAATACCTCGATCATGCGAAATCGAGTCAGTCGAGGAGGCAGGCTCACGCACTATGCATGATTATCACGGGGTACACAAACACTAGGTGGAAATCGGCAGACTTTCGATCGCATTCTCTGGAAATTGAGCTGGCCGATCAAAGGTTGAAGCAAATGACATTTGACCTCTAGAAGTCACGGTTTTATAACAGACTTATGTCTGCTCTGCTGACATAACTGTTGAAAGACTTTAATCATCGGTGGCAAATCATTTTCACTTCTGCAAATGCACACTCATAAACTATGAAAGGGAGCATAAATCACCACGACATTAAAACAGTGACCCGGTTTAAGGCCCCTGAATTACTCTTGTGTCATGGAAACTAATTCTTGTCATTTGTTCATCTTGTTATTATTGTAGCTAAGATGAAACGCCTCCATAAATTTACTCTTCACACTTACAATCATACTATTTAAGAAGAAAACACATCGTGACCATGCACATGTCATAAACATGGCTGCCAAACGCCTTTGTACAGGTGGAACACGTGAGCAGTAGAATACCACGCAGCAGATGGGCCCATTTCATCATTCTGTATCTTCTGGAGCATTACCGAAATACTGTTTTGGGGCAAACGAGTATTTGCACCGTACACTATCACATCACGCATAGCACTTTAACAACTGCTTATTATAATGTCACAATAAACACTGAGAACTGGTTTCCTTTCAAATCTTGACGTAAGTGTGCTATATGATAATTAAGTCACCTGGAATACTCACAGCAGTCTCATCATCTGCGTCACCTTCTTCCTCTTGGTCTCCATCCTCTTCATCTGACGGATTGTCTTCCTCCAACTTCCGGTATTTCCCTGTCTCGGAGCGGGACGACTCACCAAACTGCGGAAATAAAGCCACGGGTCTGCTGTTAGAGATGCTGGTACACCGCTCTTGA
Source organism: Stichopus chloronotus (assembly GCA_021234535.1). NCBI lineage: Eukaryota > Metazoa > Echinodermata > Holothuroidea > Aspidochirotida > Stichopodidae > Stichopus > Stichopus chloronotus. Next base: position 15,716,776 of record CM037842.1, read on the forward strand.
ACGAAACAGTTTGCAGTGATATCAACCCCAGGTTGACCAAAACTAAATAAAACAATTTGTTTGACTTTTTTTCTATGGAATACTCACATTTGTTTGAGCAACACCAGCACTGTTGCTACCAGTTTCCTTCCCATCATCATCGTCTAGTTCATCTGATCCAAGGTCATCCTCAAGCCTCTGGTATTTCCCTGATTGAGAGTCATCACCAAACTGAAAGGGAAAAACGAAGTGACTGGTAAAAGCAATGACAGCAAAGATTCAGATGACAACATCCTCTTGGTGATTTTCTTCCTCTCTTCCCACTTTACTCTCCTCCATCTAGTTGCCCACCCCTCGATCACCATCTAAGCAAATGTCCCCTTGATGCTTACTTTCATCTATTTCCATTCCTTCCCCCATCTGTCCCCCATGTTAGTAAATATTCTTGTTATTACTATCTTCTATTCCACTTACTACTCTCCCATTACCCCTTCCTCCCATTTATATCATTTATTCCAATTTCATCCTCTCCAAAAACACTTGCACTGTGTAAGCAACCCCCCCCCCCCTTTGATTACCTTCATCTATTCTACATTACCTTTCCATCACCCCTCTCATGTAAGTAGATACTCACTTAACTACCCTCATTTAGTCCCACTTACAAGAAAAAAAGAAAGAAATGCATTTGCATTCCATTACTACCTTTTTGAAATACTAGAGCAATTCTTGAATAGCCACTGATTAATCAAAAACAAAATATTAAACTGTGGAAATCAAATCAGCTCCAATTCAAAATCAGTGCAGATGTGTGCAGATAGATAGATGTCGTAGTGAGACGAATTAAACTAGCAACGTTCCCCTCTTCACCATCTCTGCCTGCTACCACACAAATCACTGATCTGCTATCGCTTCACGTTTAGTTCAACCAATCACGGTTACTATTTCCAGTCTTTTGATGACTGTTTTGCAAATTATGACCACCTCACACAATTAACAACCACTAACCAGTTAAACCAAACAGCTGCCTCAGTATCTATCACTGCATACATGGTAAAACTCTATCCAAGCAATCACTGCCCAGCCAATTTCATAATCTGTGTTCTCCACAGGTGTAGGTTTCGAAGGGACGCCTGCAATCACGAGTGAAAATTACTACCCTGAAATAGCAACTGTCCACCCAAAATCCTGCCACCAATAATACAGAGGCTCCACTCGGCCAAAAGAAAGCTGACAGTGCGGAAAATTTGCCATTGCCCTCTTCTATCTTGACCATCTTTGGAGAATATTGCATCTGCATTCATTTTCTGACAAGGCAATCAACAAGCCTTGTTGTTTCGTTAGATTCGTCAGAGACTGCAATCAGGAGCTCTGAAGCTCAGAAATCTGTTTCACAGGTCTGTTCAAGGAGATGTTATGAGAAGGAGATACAGTACAACAGAACTCACCTAGTCCACATAAAATATACATAATGTGCCGACATCATGTCTCCAAAAAATCTTTTCTGCATAATAAAACATGAAGTGATATTCAGAAATAACATAATGGTTATATGTTCCTCTCAAGAGGGCATAAACATGTACGATATCATGTGAGGATTGAGAGACATTTGAGAAGTTTCTGGAGACTTCCTGAAAAATCCAGATAACAGATTCTTTTTCAATCTTTTGACATTCAACCTAAAAAGTTTGCACTGTCACATGTGCCCAAAGTTTCAAAATGTAACATAGTCACTTATTTTCCTGATTACTGGCAATGCTGTGGCAGTACAGCAAACTTCCTAGTCTGAAACTGCGGCAGACTTGTGACAAATACCACATTTTGTTTGCTCTCTAATCGTGGACAACTCTCAAAGAAATGTGAAAAATGATAACGGGAGAGTTTTCTGGGGGGCCTTTGAGCCTACACAAACCTAGACACCATAGCGTCGCATCTCCCTCTAATAACAGCTCCTTCAATGGTTGGATCAACCGATGGTTTGATCAACCGATGGTTTGATCAACCGATGGTTTGATCAACTGTAATTAATAAATATACTTACTGCAATAAGAATCACTGAGTCACTCAAAGAGGTACTGTGATACTGTAAGATTCACCTCAAAGACAAAACACTGGCACCAAGTATGGAAAAGAAAAGGGTGACAAATAGAATATATTCCTACAGAGAGAGTTAAACACAAAAAAGTAAAAAAAAAAAAACAGTTAACACTTGCAAAGGAGAGAATATAAAGAGACACATGCAATCTCAGTACGATGAAAGGCTGTTAATGTAAACATAAATAAGGTATTAGTCCACAGAAAACCATTGAAATGTAATCTTTTGAGAATCCATTTAAAGTGTGACACTCTTTCTGAAATGATGAAATAACACTGTCATTCACCCACAGGGGTAATTCTAGATCCCATGGTGGAAAGCCAGTATGCAAAGTATAAGCCTTAAAGTGATTGCGTGCGTAGGCAAAAAGTAAAAACATTGAAATTTCATCTCCAAAAGTTTGGTAAGGCTTTTAATTGCACCATTCAGACAATCTGGGAATATAAATAGGTTTCAGTTGTTTAATTTTGCCATATGATTTTCAAATCCTTCTAACATAATGACAAAAAGTGTAGAATATCATAATGTAGTGGTTGACTGTTTTCATTCACATCAACCGTGTGCTTCTTTGAGCGAGCCAATGGGAAGTATACTAGTATTGAATATTCAGCTAACAACTCAGGATCAATGACGCAGCAGGCAAGGATGTGTTCAGTTCGTAGGTTATTTGTAAATTTCTTTCTTTCACCAAAGACTACAATTCCCGATACCTACCAAAAAGCAACGACTTGAGTAGTACGTTTTTGACACACTAGTGAGACCTGCACTGTTGCATATTCATTGTGTAGGCGGTTATAGTAAGAACCGTTAATTTTCAAATATGATTTATGTTTTTTACTGTTTTCATGCCAATCCCTTTGCTTTTCGAAGTAGTTACTGTCATTTTTCTTCATTGAAAGACATAGTCTGTTCATGTACAACATCGCGTGTACATTTAAAAATAAAGAAAAAGTTAAGGTCAAACATAATCTTATCTTTTTGGTTTTTCAGTACACACGCAATCACTTTAATTTTCATTTAAGTTTGGCAGGCCAATGTTCATTTGATCTGGGAGCCAATAATGGAGAGTTTACTGCATTCTCATATTGATGTCCCTCTCCAATTAGGATTTAGTCATTGTTCAGAAAGGAGTGTACAAATTTTAATGTCAAGATGTCTAGTAATCTAGACTGTGCATGTCAAAGCATTGAATATTCAGGACTGTCAAAGTTTCATTTCGGATTTTTATGTATATACATCCAACAACTGAATACTCGTTGAAATGAAATAAATATATATCTTCTTGCTAAAAACTTCAGCTTTAACCCTAACTGAATAATCGATGAGTTAAATGAAAATGAAAAACCATCTCACATTCAGCTTTTAAAGGATGTGCACAACAGGATTGACTTAACAAGGAAAAATCTAAAAAGAGGATGAAAGTTGTAATTCAAAAGTGCTCAGTGAGTTCATATTGTTTATTTTGTGACAAGTTGCGCATCAATACTGACTTTCTAGTCAGAGAACTTCCTCAACTCACTGAAAATGTGAGACATCTTAGTTTCTATGAACTGAGATTGCCTGACTGAATACCTTTACGGTAAAAAGTGTCTGGACTGTCTGGTCATGGGATTTCCCTGAAGTGACTTTGATTGTTCATCACCTTGTCGCTGTTGTTTTCAGTCGTGTGTCAGATCTTCAGAATCTCTAGCAGTAGTTTGACCATTCACCATCCACATATATGAGTAAACACTCAACAGGTCTGACAAAATACCATGAATTTTGGGAACTCAATGAGCACCTTTAAAAAACACTGACTACAGGGCTGTTGAAAATGTTAGCAGGTTGAGTATACATTGAGGTGTGAATAAATTTTTAGCAGATGGTCACAATATGAACACTTCATGTACACAGTGCACTTAGTATTTCATTTGCACGATTTTTTACCATGGAGCTGTCGCCATCGCTGGTGATCGAGTTATCCACTGCTGTGATGCCTTCGCTATCAGCTTCCACGGTCTCAAACTTCTGATCTTGGAGCTTATGATAATTTCTGACAGCCCCGGAGTGGAGACCAGCACCCAGCTTTGTTTGAGAGTGTGAAGAGGAGAAAAGGGCAAGACAAAAAGGGAAGAAAAGGAAATCCGAAAGAGCAGCATAACATCTATGAAAAATGACTTTCATTTAAACTTAATTTTGCAGCTAAAAAAAAAACTAGATTGTTGCTAACTTTACATCTGAAAAGATTCTTCCATCTTTCCACCAGAATTTTCTGACTATAATTCTTTACATCTCAACGTACCTCCTTAAAGCAGAAGCAACCCAGTCACTCCTTTTTCAACTTAAATTTCTTCTATAGTAGAAGACAGAGATTCTGCTGCATGTTGTGACTGGTCCTAATGCAAGTGGCATATTTTTAATTGTTAAAGGGCACCTTGCTATTTGCTTTCCATGCCAAAAAAACCCCTCCCATCACATTGTGTAACACTCAACAAGTCCCTCAGGAGGGGGTTCTTTCACTGGGTACTACAGTAAGCCAGTGAAATGCTATACCTTTAAATGATTGCATGTGTAAGTAAAGGCCGGAAGGATAAGACTGTGTTTAATCTAATAAGAGTGACAACGTTGAATAGCAACAAAACCTCATAAAAACAGTAAAAACCAAATAAATCATATTTGAAAATTAACCGTTCTTTTTCAAATGAACATGCATGGGTACAGGTTTCACTAATGTATCAGAAACATACAACTCAAGCCATCGCTTCTTCATAGCATTCACAAATAAACTATAAACTGATCACCTTACTACGGCGGCAGTGATCAGCTGTTTCGACCAACTAAATCAAAAGCCAAGGTTACACCGAACAAAAGTCAACCACCATAGTTATCGTATTTTACACTTTTTTATCACTATGCTGGAAGGATTTGACATCATGGCAGAAATTTATCACTCGGAACCTATTCATTTTTGTAAATTGTCCAAATGTTATATTTAAAAGACAGACTACACATTTAAACAAAAATTTCAGTTTACATTCAGTGCACTCATGCAATCACTTTTTTTTAATTTTGAAGTCACCTGGCAGGGAGCTCTACTAGATGGAGATGAACTTGCAAATACAGTGCAGGTACCTTGAGCATCCATGAATACATTCCTTAATGATGACAAATGACAACAGGAGTTGAATATGCAGTCTTCATATCACGTGAGCTAATAGTCAACTCCTGAAAACATTACGATCTTACCCTAAGCCCAGAATGATCCTAACCAGTTGACCATCACCACATGTTTCTCTCAACTGAAGTCCACAAACCCAGAGTAAGCACCAGACCATTACACTCCACCAGACTAAGAGCAAAAGGTACAGACCACCTGTCTGTCTACCAATTTTCTCTCTCCCCCCCCCCCTTTCATCTTACTTAAAAATCCCAACCGGTGATCAATGTGATAGGCATAAATGTCTGATTAAAAGGGTCAAGTTTAACATAGAGGAAAATAAGTGTAAGTGATACAGGCCCATTTCTGGTAGGGGGAGGGGGTGGTGGTTGGGTTTAGGGGTTTGGATGAACCCTGGTCTGGAGTTCTGCTCAGTATATAATATTAGGCCTACTTTAGCAACATGTATATAATGAGGTTTATGGTGTTGGTCATAATTGTAAGGTAAAATATTCCACTTACAGTATGGTAAAGTTGAGTCTCCCTACTAAAAAAGCTGCATATGGCCCTGTGATACATGTGAATACATACTGTATCTGCAATCTTATGCAGACCAAAATCATCCCCAGTGGACTGTTTACCTTTTGAATGGCATTCTTCAGATGATGAAACCTGGTACTCAGTGCATACATGGCTGCTTGGTGAGTTCACAATCTACTGAAAGGAAAAATTTACAGTGAGTTAACATTTACAGCAAGATGTGCAACCACTCCCCCCCCCCCTCAAAAAAAGAAGAAAAAGACTAATGATACTCAAATGGTGTCATAGTTACATGCAGAGCAACCAATTTCAGGATAAATTTAATTCTATTTCGAAAAGCAACTTAGACTCTGAGCCTAAAACGGATGTTCTGTGTCCTCCCCTGCATATATTCAGTTCATGAAATTTAACAAGTTTCGATAAATACATCATGGAAGATTGTGTGAACACGCCACGATGATCACAGAATGATTTCTGATGAAAACAATTAGCTACACATTGATTAAAATCATTAGCTCATTAATTATTTGCATACACTTAGTCTCAGTATTCCTGCAGTGAATTTTTATAGGCCTATTTTAGTGTTTTCACTGGTAACCTGGGTGCCCAAATGGCATTTTATTACCCGGATCCAAAATTACTGTACTACCCAATTCCTTCCTAAAGTGAAAAATGTCACAACCTCTGAATGAACATACTGAGTCAAATTACCAAATTTCACCTTACTATACACAGGAATTAGCTTAAAGTGGAATTTTCTTCCTTATCTCAAGGAAATTAGCAGTCCTTTTCATGAGAAAGTGTAGGCGAGTGTATGAAGTGTGATACAGTAGTTAGATTCCTCCACACAACTGTGATGTACGGTACCGAGGAAATACCAATGTTAACAACAAAGCTGCCTCATTCATCAGGTTCCCAGTTACCTGAGTTTAAGTGGGTCATTGTATGCTGCAGTTACTCCGAAGCTGTCCCGATCATGGTTAACAGTGCCAACTTGACAAAGGACCCGACTTGGTGTAACGCAAGTTAGGTTATATGGGCCTAAGCCTAGGGTGCCTACTCAGTCTTGCGAAAATACGAAACTAGGCTTCACCTTAGCCTCGGCTACCATACTGAAGTCTTGCACTTGCAGAGACTGCCTAACACAAAGACCTACTGATAGCCTAGCCTAATCCAAGTTAGGCCTAGTAATACTAACAGTAACAAAGCCCCGACTGCAGGCCCTGGGCTTAATTTTAGACCCTACCGACAGAAATTTTGGAGAGTGAGACAAAACAACGTAATTACCGAGAAATTGTGTTAAATCAACAATTGTGCAGCGAATACGCACTTTTCAAAATCAGCGCCATGAAATTATAACATCGACTTCATTAGGAATTCACGTAATGTAGTGTTAGAAGGCTTAGAAACTTTCGCTGGTTAGTCAGTTTGTTACGTAATAATAACGTCAAAAAGTTAGAGCCTCTAACGTAAGGAACGCCAAAAGGTAAAATAAATAACTCCCCTCGTGCATTTATAAATGCAACTCAATTGGAAAAAAAATCAATACCGGTAAATTAAACATCAGATATTGTGACAAGTCATTTTTGCAAGTACAATTAGTCATGTCACGTCAAGTCAAATGATGGCAAATCCAAGTAAGTCCAAGTAAGGTCATTGCCTCAGCTCCAAGTCAAGTCAAACAGTAGCAATTAAGTCAAGTCATTTGGACTTGAGCACAAGCCAAGTCACGAGTCATCGTAAATATTCACTATAAGGATCTGAACACAATTGTTACTATCATGACCAACATTCCCCCAAGAGGAGGCACTCGATGCCTGTCAGGAAGTCTTTGGAAAGGCAGAAAAAGAATATATTTAATTGATAAATGTTCATAGTTACCGCAAACTAATTAAAGTCATCATCAATAGAGTGAATTGTTAGTGAAATTTAATAAACAGTTTTATCACCAAAAAATACACTAGGCTGGTCTACAGGAACCCATATGAATCAGCAAAATCCGTGATATTTTAAGGAACAGTCCCAACTTGCCTTAAAATGGTATCGTTCCAGAGGAGACATCCATGATTGTCGTTTTATGATTGAACAGTCATAGAACCCGATAAGCATATGGTAGTGAAGAAATTCATCATCTCCTTTAATTCACAGTAGAAGTCGCCAGCCCTGAGGTTAAATAGACTTATGTAGACATGAGAATCTTCAAAGGCCTTTGGTTACTGTCCACTAGTTTGCTAGATTTCACAATATACTGCACTATATACTGTAACTTATCAATGGGAAACTCTCTGCACAATCAGTGGAGGGGGGGGGGGGGGGGCTGGCAGTTTCCGTGAGAGGGGGAAAAATAGCTATTAGGGGACCTACGTGTCAGAGGCGGATCAACCATGTGGTCAGGAGGAAACTGTCGCCCCCTCCCCTTCTCCACCGAAGCAAATGGATTATCGCCGTCCTTTTCACAAAAAGAAGAATAAAATAAGCAACAAGATAGCATGAAAAGAAAGAATAAAGATAAATATAGAAAAGAAAAGGTACAGCCGAAAATGCAAGTTTGAGTACTTCATCGCCGTTCCTATCCAGGAAATGATGCCGGATGACCGGTGTTGCCAATTTTCAGCCTTCAAAATTCGAAAGTGTATTCTTCATGAAATGTGCAAGTTTTGTTAGACTTTTAAAGCATAAAATTCCCAATGTGAGATAAATGTTCTGAATTTTGTCCAGTCACCATGTTATTAACTCTTCAGTTTGCAGATAATTGACGTTTAAGTTGGTAAATCGTCAATGCAATGTCTGTATTTATCAAAATAAAGCAGAAGTGTTTGAAAAAAAAATCTTCCAAAGAAAAGTTTCCTATTCAAGTTACAAACTTTTGAAATTCAGAGAAGGGTGCTGCCATTTTTGTCTACGTTGAATGTAACCCAACCGGAGTAAATCGAACAATGATGACACATAACCACTGATAGCAGGAATTTAAATGAATTATTTGTTTGTTCTCTTTACCTATAATTTCCATCAATTTGCTCACACTTGCACACATTTTAATTGAATTGAGTTTTATCATGCAAGAATAAAATTATTAATGCTCTGATCTGAATCTATAACTGTGAAAAATTTATTGACAATCATATGTAAAAAAACAAAAGTTTTAATATTCCATCACATGTGACCCGATGATGTCATCACATTATTTCTTTTTTATGAACATTTAAATTGCAATATCTTGGAATGTAAATTAACAACAAAGTTAAATGAAATTGATATCATGCATAATATTAAGTCTCAAGAGTAAAACCTTTAGCCTTTTGTACGTCTCCAACTATAACATAACCTTGTAACATGATATCATGTATGATATACATCCCTCGAGAAATCATTGTGAAATCTTACTAATCAAGACGTCAGAGTTTTGACTATATCTATATTAAATTGTGTTAATTAAGTGATGTGTTTGTTTGATGGTCAGTGAATCCAATGACGATGATAACTTTTCATGGGTGATTAACGGTTGCCCGTAAGGAATAAATTAAAAAAAGAACTATAAATGTAACTTTGGATCACATTAGGCAATTTCTCATGTCGATCTTACCAGGTACCATGGAGACGAAGGTAAGTTATGAGTTTCTTCCAGTGGTGACACAAAACCGTAGCAGTTTTCCATAGAAAAGAATCGCAAAGTAACATATCCACAACTGGCAGTAAAATCCGGCTTTGCATATATGCTGTGTGACACAGGTTAATTCCGACCATTTTTTACCTTTTCTTTGGAATGACCCCTGCATAACTGACCACTAGTGGATACAACCAAATTTCCATATGACGGGAACACATCCTAGAGGAAGAAAAGTGGCCATATGGCTTGACATTAGTCGCCATGGTAATGCTTCAATGTAACAATGTTGGGTTTGCCGTTTTGAATGATAAAAATTCTTGATCATTTTGGACTCTGTCTTTTTTGTTTTGTTTTGATGACCCCTAACCGATGATGCTGTGGGGATACCACCAAAGTTTCATCTATGTGGGACATTGCATCATGACAATGCCACCCTAAAAAAAGTGTTGCATCAGTTGTCATGGTAACGTTTCGAACATGTAAATAGGGTTTTCCCATATATGATAACACGATGAATTGATTGGGAGCACTTTTTCGACCATTTCCAATATGCTTTCATAATAGACGCATTGTGTCTTAAAGCAAAAGAGCTCATCCAAATTAGCCATTAATTAAGTTGCTACAATCTACGAATGGCCCTAATCATAGTACCCGCCTGAGTCGGATTGGTCTGGCTCTATCCTGAAAAATGCAAGTCTAGGGTATAACTAAAAACTCTACATGCCAACACCAACGGTTATAGTATCTGATATATTCTTAAAATTAATCAAATAATTGGTGTTTATAGAAACTTAATAATAGCTACCGTAAAACAGTTTAAGAAGCAACAAATTTAAATTAGGCTGTATGGTGAATAGCAGTGTGAAGAGCAAATTGCAGACTGTTATTTAATGCTTTTTGAAAGTGGTTACATTGCTTCATGCACATTTATCTCAATAAGCTGCAGTCTGGGGATCGTCAGAGCAAAAACGACTTTTATAGGTTTCCGTGAGATGAAAGGTCGTCAGTGCCAGAGCTTGCAAGGGCTGGACCGCACCAGAATAGACCATTGGATCAACTGACCTTCAAAACATGGGTGTGGGCCTAACTGCTGATATGATGGCTCAATTTGGTAAAAAGGTATTCAAGATACGGCTGATATGTTGGTTTTGTAAGGTTTCACATTCGCTTCTCGAGGTACGTGTATCACACATGAAAAAGTGGAAAAGGCTTAAGGTGTCTCAAGACTTATAACCATGTACGATATCATATGTTGTCTATGTGGGCGTAGTTGCTTATAGCAGACACTGATTACCATAATTATGCAACTTTGGAACTTCCCGTATGAAGAGTTTTGCGGATTTTGGATGTATTGTAGAGCGGGATATACAGAAGCCCATACAAACCATTTAATTTTCTGTTGCAATTTTTTTTTTTTTCAGGTTCAACTAATATTTAGGGTAGACTGACTGAACGCTACACGCGTGTAGATTGAATAACAGAAACATCATACAAGCACAGTTAAATTTGGTAGGTTATCCCCTAGCAGGGCGCTTCAAGAGTACTTTCCTTGCTGTTCACACATATACAAAGGACAGCATCTTGGACTACTAATTATAAGATCACTTATTACGTATACATAACAAACAAGCCACATGGAGGAAAAGAGAAGTTGATACACATTTATTGGGGGCAATCAAAACATGTATTTATCTCAACTACGAACATTTCAAGTATCTTAACATGGTGAACATTTAACCACATTCAGACACAAAGGGTACAATAATCCATAGAATACTAAAGAACTTTTATGTTCTAATCCTGGTTTACGCTTTGAAGCTGTAATACTGGACTTGAGCCTTTAAGTTGTAATATCTGGTTCAATAATTGCAGCCAACCAATGTGACTCAACTGAATATTCAACACAATATTGACATGAATGTTCAACACAATATTGACATGAATATTCAACACTATTGAGGTTACATGGGAATGGTGAATTTCTTGTGAAAAACTTGACCAGCTCTGCAGACTCACTGAAGATTCTAAAGTTAACATAAGCAAGGTATGACTATCACCTCAAAATGAAGGTGTCACTGTTGACTGAGTAGTTATTGCGATGTAAGCCACACCATTGTTACACCTGGTGGTGTCAGTATGGAAGCAACCATACAAGAATATTTTTATTACTTTACAGTGGCAATGGCAGCTGAATGCACACATCTTTCAGGGGGGTTATCAGAGAGTTACGTTTTCCAGCATAAATGCAGTTGCAAAGTGAATTCAATTGCGAATTGTTGAGTTTTACCGGATTTCTTTTAAATGTTTACATTTTTATGGGAAAACATCTACTTCATGACATTGAAAGGATTTCTTTGATATGTCATTCACATAGGTCAGAGATGAACGATACATAGGAAAAGAAAGCCTGGGAAAAATACCACTGAAAGTTCTTTTTTAAGTTCATAGAAAGGTGCAACAAGTCTTCAAATCTTTACCAAAACATGAACCACAGAGTAGCGGGACTTCATCACTAGCTTACAAGATGTACAGCTGGTACAGTCCTGGCAAATACTTAAGGTACGAGGTTTGTGTATACATCTCCACAGTCAAAATAACCAAAGACATGACCACGATACATATTCTGCAAAGTTCTATCACCATAGCAACAAAACATTCAGCTAAACCTTAACCTCGTTCCATCTAAAATATCAAATTGTGATAGGACAATCTAACATCTAGTACAAAGCCCTTGCAAAAGAATTCCTTTGCGAGACTCTGAAGCAACCTGACCCTACGAGTAATAGAGACAAAAAAAAATGGACATCTGGGGCAAATTAGAGCAGTGAATGAATATCTTCTTGAATATTTTATATGTGATCAAGCACAGCATTTGTGACTTTGACACATCTATATATCTAGTTCATAGTGATAACTCTTCAAAATTGAAAACGTTTAAATGACAGTTAAGGTGCTACAATGTAAATTTTAAGGTCAAGCTGTCCATTGGCCACCACCAATTTAAGGTTAAAATATTACTCATCAAAAAGTGTTGAATGTTTTGCAGTCCCTTAAACATGAATTCAAGATAGACAGTCTAGAATATTTAAAAAGAAAAAAAAAACCCCCATAATGGACTATTTTTTATACACGTAATGAACATTTGAGCAAATTATGTATGCAATGCCTGAATCGTCAAATTCAAAATACACAATATATATCTCAGCTAAAACCTGTTTTAAAACGAAGATTGATAAATTGGAGACTTCAATAAGTGTAAATCTTTTGCCTTCCACATGCAGAAAGCAAAATGATCACCACTAGACCATATGTGAAGGGCTGCTTGTTGCTGATGAAATCAAAATTGGAGGTTGAGTGCCTGACGCTACCGCACCTAGTTTTGACAACAAACAGCGTCCTCGTTCCTCTGTTTCAAATATTTCCTTTTGGTTCCACACCAGAATTTGTATATCTATCTGCATTTTTATTAATTACAAACATATATATTCCTATCGTACACCTCAGAAAGTAAATTCAACAACAGGGGGGTTGGCATCCACTGAGGGTTACCTCATGAAGTTGGGGAACCTGACACAGAAGAGTGTTCCATGTAATATTCTAACAAATGTGGTCCTTGGGGCTCGCTTAAGGCTTTGACATCTTCTCTTCACTTTTGTGGCACCTAAATCTGCCAGAGAAGGCTTCTTGGGACAGTCGTAAATCTCGGGGGTTTCCGGGAGGGCGGTTTTGGGCTCAGAAAGTAAACTGGTGGGTAGCGCTTGGCAAATTTGTCAGTAGTAGGTCTCCCGTTCGACCCAGCCGCCGGGATTGCGTCTCAGCAAGAACCGACGGCATTCGTCGTAGATGAAGATCAAGAGGCTGAACGGCAGAGCGCATGCCCACCAGGAGATCCTACAAAAGTAAAAGAAGAGGTTAAGACAGTATAAAGAAGTTGCAACTACTATTTAAAGAAGAATTATCCACACTATCCAAGATTGTATTCAGCAACAAAATGGATCCTTCTCAGTTTGTCATGTGTACCGGTGGTTTCCTAGACTACACTGCACCACGCAGAGGAACTCAACACTCGGTTCACAGAGACCACTGTGTATAGGAATGCATTGCAATGAGCAAGCCATTCAAAATGCTGTCCCAACACCATTTTTGTGCTTTTTTTTTCCCTCTACAAAAGAACATATGTGGTGAAGATCACTCCACAAACTATCGTTTGTGAATTAAAAGCTCCAACAGAACCACCCCCCCCCCCACCCCTGTTTGGAATGACCTAGAAAGAGTCCATTATGCCACACAGATTCGCTCCTGTTCGCACAGTGGGGTCCGTGTAGGCTGAACGACTCACCTGAGAGGGTACATACGGAGTCCGTTCTCCAGGCCGGGGGTGTAAGAGAGGAATGCAGCTAGGCATGTCTCAAAGACCAGACCAGTGTTCAGCACCCAGTTACTTGAGAAAGAGAAGCAAATCACTCAAGAGTCAAAAAGTCGTAGAAACAAAAAGCGTAAATAATCACAACAATGGGCCTAGCTCTATCAAACTTGAAGTTTGGACAAAAAGGTTTTTAAAAATGTCAAAGCTTTTTACGAAACAAAACGACATATGAGAGCTATGACCGGCGACTGAAGAAACATACTGTAAAATAAGGATTGCAATTTGGTAACTGATGCCACTGATGTCGGCAAAGAAGAGTGGCTAAGTCCTGAAAAACATTCATTCACACACACATTCATAGAGATACAAGTAACAAGTCAGTCGAAACGAAGGACAGCGGGATGCACTTACCTCATGCCCTGCTGGACGATTGAGTTACGCCTCGTCTTGCAGATGATGACGTCCGCCCACTGCACGATGACGATGCTGACGAAGAACGCGGTGTGGCAGGTGTACTCGAGAACCTTCCTCTGGTCATAGGACTGAGAAAAGAAGGCAAAAACATTGCCAAGAGTGAAAAGTGATTTCGAGGACGTGGCCTAAAGCGAGCTACCAGCTCATGGTCACTGATCTAAAGGCATCTGGCACTGAGCTATGATGGACAGTGAATTGACGTTACACATAACACTGACCGGGTGTCTGACAACTGCTCCCTCCAAAATGTGTTGTCTGATTAAACCATAAAACCAGGTTTGTTTTCTCAGCAAAATACCCGGTAACCACCCATCGTAGAATGAGTCGTTTGCATCACATTCATGACTTTTATCGACGGTTCCTGAGAATCTTCAAAATTGTGACAAGTTGCGAAGCTTCCCTTCTTGGAGAAATGTGTCAACGACATTTCCCGAGTTTGATGTATGCTGACTTGGACCATCAGATGACTAAAACCAAAAACAATAGGGATTCCAGCACTGATAGTCGTTGATTAATATACATTACGTAAAGTCAGCTCAAAATGCATTCCTAATATATTGTGTCAATAAACGTTGCTCAGTTTGACCTCTACTGACCTGAAACAACATTTCACATGTCCCCCCTCAAAAAAAAAAAAGTGGGTTTCTATAAATAGAATGGTCCAACAACAGACCTGACATGAGATCACACTACGCTTGCACTCTTGAGAGTAGTATCTCTTAACTTTCCACAATTTGACCTCTGCTAACCTCAAACAATCTTTCACAATTACTTAAACGCACGGTCTCTTACATTCCAAGTGGTCTATCAACGGATCATACACATGAGATCAGTTCAAGCATGCTTTCTTGAGATATCGTGTATACAACATTTGAAGTTTCACCTATGGTGACCTTTGACCACCACTAAACACATTACAGTTACAGAATAACAGGACCAATCAATTCATCCTTTGTGAAAGGAAGTTAGGACTTGATTCAATAATGGACATCTTTGCTTTGATCTGACAGCGAAAGTACCCTCTTCAATACGCAGTGTGGAAGGTAACGATAGCCTATGCTAACAGTCTGAGTCACACTCCCTGGGATACTGGTCTACATGGTTCCCACAGGTAGGACCTACGTTGTCCCTGACCAAAAGAGGTAAATGATAGCAAAAACCTACCCACTGCTGGCCGTAGGAGTCTTCCAGGTTGTTGAGGGCGATGTTGTCCCAGTTCCGTCGGATATTGAAGAGATCCTGCGGGAGGAATCCATTGGCTCCCATGATGCAGTAGTAGGTGAAGAAACCGGCAGACGCCTGGATCATACCAATCTGACCATAGGACATGGAGATCAGACTGCATCGAAAGAGGAGGCGGCAAACAGATGGGAGAAAAGGAACGTGACAATCAACGAGGGACGACGGCAGGTGCGGTAAATTTGATCCGACAGACTAACGGACCGCAAACTTAGCGGACGTTAGCATGTACGTCAGCTTATCACTTTACCACAAAAACTGATAATATTACCCCAAGAACCAACAAAATTACCGCAAAAACTGATTCATGATGCAAGCAGAGTGACATTCAACACACTGTAACTCAGACACAGCCATTCAAGGATATCACGGTGAATCAACCCTCCCCCCTCAGCCATTACGGTACAATTAGCTTCCTTTGACTTAATGATGTATTGTCATTTCAAATAGTAATCCCACAGAGTTCATGTATCAAGGGGAATCATCAGCTGGCTTGTAAGTGGACCCAGGTGAAAGAAAAAATGATGAAAGCAGGTTAACACTGCCCCTAGGTTTGAAGAAAATTACGAAAATGCAGATCAAAAGTAAGGCAAAATGGATATAACATGGAATCAGAGTGGTGGTCTGTTTTCACACTCCCCCATAATGTACTATCTGTAGGACAAAACATACAATTGTTCCTGTTCTTTGTTTTTTTTTTTGAGATTTGAGATGTTAAAGGAAAGGGAAGTAGGATAAAGTAGGCTTATGTTGGATTTTTCTAAAAATGTCGAAGTAGGATGAACGTCCAAAACTACGACAAAGGAGGAGCCACTAGAAAGTTTGCATCAGGACAACTAATTCATGATTGTTTCTCACACATGGAGATTCAGAAGTATGGTATTATAACTTCTTAACTCCCCCCACTCCCGTTTCCAATTTTCTGAGAGTAAACTCCCTCTGATTTCATGTCTTACTCCCATTTCGAATAGTAATCCTGCGGCGCTTACGTTCTTCCCTAATTGAGACAATGAATTTTACGATATACCATACACTAAGGAAGGGATGGGGGGTGGATTAAATTCACAGTCAGTGTGATAAGACACCAAGGTCATGAAAATCTCTAAGGGGGTGTGGGAGGGGGGACACTCACCGTTGATTGACCAACTTGTCATGTTCAGGGTCACGTGGCTGGCGTTTCATGATGTCACTCTCAGCTTCTTCATAGGCAAGCGAGATAGCTGGCCACTGAATGGGGCAAGAGAAAATAGAAAAATGTTGAATGTTTAAAGAAAAGATACCAGTTGAATACCTTCTCAGTGTATGGTATTGGTTCCACCACTCCATATCACTGGTTTATTGACATTTGTCCCCTTAAGCAATCTGCAAGTTTCTGTGAAGTTACACCAAAATATGGTCTTTTGTCTTTAGGGTTATCATATGTTTTGCATTCTTAGAATATGAGCATGACATACATATAAGGTGACATACAACAGCCACATTTGCATGGCGAAACCCAACAAGTCAACAACGCCCTGAGGCAACAAATGAAAGAAAGCTTGAAAACGTTGATTACAATCATGGATAACCCTCGTTCAATGTTTTTCAACATTTGACAGGGAACTTAAAACTATCGACGGTATAATAAGGGAAGCCTCACAAATCTACCCTAAGATCATCCTAGGTCCACAAATCTGCACACAGCTGCTCATTATGCAGCCTGCATATATCCCATACCCTTGAAAGCACAGCGTCTGTTCGTGGGCTCGAGGAGGTCAGAAAATATATACACTGGAGCATGACTCATCACCGTGTGGTTGATACTTGTTCTACAATGGGTAATACTAGCTCACTCTAAGATGATCTTGGGGTTAAATTTGTGAGGCTTCTCTGACAAAAGGTGTTTATTTTGAAGGTTTAATATGAACAAAAAAAAATAATGCAGAGTCACTCACCAAGTCAGTTCCGAGATCAATGCAGAGGATGGTGACAGTTCCGAGAGGCAGAGGGATACTCAGGAGGATGAAGATCAAGAAAGGTGAGATTTCTGGGATGTTACTAGTCAGAGTGTAAGCTATGGACTTCTTCAGGTTGTCAAAGATCAAACGACCTGCAAAGAAGTTGATTCAAAGGTAAACAGAAAGGAAAAATGGACTGCTGGTGGTGAAGGAAATGATGATGTGAGGATCATGGAGGGCAATTATGATGTGGTGGTGATTGGTGGGGGGGGCAGGAGTCAGGGGTGAGGTGGAACACAAAGGTAAGCAGTCCAGAAACTAAACATAATGGGAGACACAATTACCTCATACTACGTCAATTGATTATCCATCATTGTTTGCCTAGAAAAGACTGAGTGAGTTACAAAACAAACCGGCCAAAACCCATCAGACATGACTTTCAGATATTGAATGTACCTAGGAGACTAATGTGAATGGTATGAAAGATAAACCACAAAGACAAATGTGGTCTCAATACTGTACACAGGTGAGTGCGAATCCAAAAGAACAAGGCTCACCTTCCTCGACTCCTGTGACAATTGACGCAAAGTTGTCGTCCAGCAAGATCATGTCTGCGGCCTGTTTACTGACATCGCTACCGGCGATACCCATGGCAACACCTGCGGAGATGAGGAGGAGGGAGAGAGCAGAAGATACGTAGTTACACACAAAATGATGTCATTATACGTCCCTACGTCACAACTTTGCTCATTACTAGAACAGTATACTTACCATATTTCAAGGTCTACAGAAAACCACTGAATGTTAGTTACATGTTATGAAGTCAAGAAATTTCATGCATTACAGCATTCACTCTTTCGGCATCATATCCTGTTTGATAAACAATGCAGATTTTTTTGTTTTTTTCTGAGGGGAATTTTCTCATCTTAATTTGTACAGTCTATCGACTACAGTAGGAAGGACATCATGCACACAACGTGTTTCACCATTTAAAATTATGGTTGAGAAATACTGACCGATCAGTTACGTAAACCTCTAAGCTCACTATGCTATTCTGTTCACATCAAACTGTACGACTAAACAATCTTAGTGATCTGATTAGACACTATCTTGTTAACATCTTCTGCCATGCTGTCACAGAGTGATGTGGGAGAAGACTCCCCGATCACCAAAAGAGGGTCTTTGTTGACTGACTTTCTCTTGCTACCTTATGTATTCTTACTACGTCCATAAAACGACTGGCCAGAGTGCAATCGGAAGGGCTTGAGGGTGTGGATCTCCAGCAGAAGAAGTTAAAGCTTTGAATAATAAACCCACCGATGTCAGCCTTCTTGAGGGCGGGGGAGTCATTGACACCGTCTCCAGTTACAGCGACGATAGCTCCTGCACGCTGGCAGCCTTCAACGATGATAAGCTTCTGCTGCGGGGAGGTACGAGCAAACACGATCTCCGTGTGGTCAGAGAGGATGGCATCTAATTCCTCACTGGAGATGTCTTTCAGTTCTGTTCCGTGGACTACGATTGCCTTAGCTTCACTGATGAAAGATTCACAAAAGATTAATGAAAACAAGTGTGCTGGCAAAATTACCAGATGCGGTAATTAAGGTATACGATCACCACCAACATCACTGTGAATCAATGAATCACAAATGACGATGATGATAATAATACGAATCATAGATCAACATAATCCTCATTGTCATCATTACCATCATGAACCATGATCACTACAATCATTGATAATCATAACCATCATCAAAATACCCATCACTCTGAACAATATTATCAGTCATCATTGTCATCATCATCAGCACCACCATCATCATTAGGATCAGCAGTACCACAATCATGAATAAACTATGATCATCACCATCACAATCATCACAAATCATCATCAGAACACTTAGTAATGAATAATCATCATCAAATGATCATTGTTTATGAACAATCATTATCGTTAAAAAGCATCACCGTCAACAAATGATCACTACCACCATCATCAAATGAATTATCAATCATAATGAATCATCACCACAATCATTAATAAAAAATCATCATTTACAAACAATCGACACTAAGAAATCATAACTATCATCCAATGATCATTACCAACCATCACCAAATGATCATCATCCTCATGAATCATCATTACCACAATCGTGAATAAACGATCATCATTTATGAACAATCATCACTAGCAAGTCATCATCATTATCATCCAATGATCATTACCACCATCACCAAATGATCATCATCTTTATCACTACAATTATTAATGAACAATCATCATTTACAAACAATCATCACTCATTACTAGTAAATCATTACTATCATCCAATGATCATAACCACCATCACCAAATGATCATCATCCTCATGAATCATCAGTAAAACAACCATTAATGAACGATCATCTTTATGAACAATCATCACTAGCAAATCATTACTATCATCCAATGATCATTACTAACCATCACCAAATGATCATCCTCACAAATCATCATGAACACATCATTAAAGAATAATCACCATGTATGAACAATCATCACTAATGAATGATCACTATCATCCAATGATCATTATCACCATAATCGAATGATTATCACTATCAACATTACCATCATCATCTTCTTCATTTGCGAAAACAACTCCACTTAGAAGGCCACACACTGACAGAAAGGCCAGTTCAACAAAGTCATACATGCATTAAACTCAATGGCATTTACTGCTGAGCAATCCAGTGGTCACTCCAACCAGCAAATACATTTGCAGAGGCAAACCTACCCCTTGGGGACCTCCTCCACCGGTATGTTGCGCTCAAGAGCGATGTCCTCTCTTGTCTTGTTTCCTTCAGATATGATACCGACACCCTTGGCGATGGCTTTAGCTGTGATTGGATGATCACCGGTGACCATAATGACCTAACACATAAAATGGAAAGCACTGCAATTCTGACAACTGACTATGAAAGCAGTCTACACTAGACTTATTACAACCATCTACAATAAGGAATTTCTACATCAGAACTGAAGCTACACTTCAAACAGATAGTAAATCCCTGTGCACTTAGCAGCATTCCCGTTTCTTACCTTCCACAACACATACAAAAAACCTGGCAATTACGCCTCCCCGACACACTTGCTTAGTGAGCTTCCTTAATAGGGGAGAGGTTTAACTACTCATGAAAATTTACTTGCAATGCACAAGTTGTTCCTAAAAAACTCACAAAAACAAAATTAAATCAGGGCTGGAATTAAAAAATACACTCACTGTTATACATCAATATTAAGCCCTCAGAAATCAGGGGATCCAAAATAATTTCTTGTCGCCCCTCAGGTCCCACCCCCCGGTGCAGATGAATTAAATTTGTCCAAGTATCGCAATGTTCGTATCCAAGGCAGAGTTTTGGAACTACAAGAACTAAACTTCGAGTAGGACACTGAAAAATGTGAGAGAAAAGCTCACAGAATCGTCCACAATTGCCGATGCAATTTGTTACGTTGGAAAGACCTGGTAGTTGGCAACAACTTCAGTGACAGCGAAGCTGTTCTTTCTCACCTTGATTCCTGCGCTACGGCATTTGCCCACAGCGTCAGGTACGGCAGCACGAGGAGGGTCAATCATGGACATCAGACCAACAAAGCAGAGGTTTTCCAGAGGGAAGTTAACATCCTCTGGGTCAAATTCAAAACCTTTGGGAAATTTGTCGAGGGGTAGCCAGCAGTTACAGAAGCCTATAATAGGAGAGACACGGAGGTAAAATTAAACGAGGAAAACAGACTTACAAGATACACAAAAACAGATATATCAAACTATCTGACATTACACATGTGTCTGTCCATGACTTTGTGTAGAGTCTAATGGCCATCTGCCACACACAGTCTACAAGCACAAGGAGTACACAAACATTCCCTTACAACAGCTGTAGGATGGCTCAAGAATGAAATCTCCATTTCGGTTGACAATTATTCACTCATGCTGATGACCGCAAACAGTGACCATCGAAACTCATTGGAAAGGGAGGGAGACACATAACTTGCTACATAAAAAAGACAAAAAAAAAAGTCAGAAGTAGAAAATTTCTGGTCCAATTGCATCTGGAATGGTCAAGTGGCAAAATTTGCGACAAGCTTCTGTGAACAGTGGATAAATGATGAAGTGGTCAAGTTCACCTTCCTTCCACCTTAGGACCACTTCAACAACTTAACATCCTTCTGAGGTATATGAACACATTAACATCACATCATCACCTTTTCCTCTTCACAGTGACCCCCCTCTCACCTCTCCCCTCTGCGATGCATTCACAAAAGCTCCCCTCCCTAAGAACTGAATCAATTTACCAAGCACACGTTCTCCCAACCCTCCCAGCTCCAGGTAAGCATTGTTGAAGGCAGCTTTCATATCATCCTCGAGAGGTTGTTCCTTGCCGTTGATCATGATCGTGGAGCAGCGGTCCAGGATGCGTTCGGGGGCGCCCTTCATGACCAGCAGGTAACGATCGTCTCCTTCTGCCTCGTGAATGGAAACCTGGTTAAATGGTTTCAACAAAAAGGAGGATATTTTTTAAGTAAATTCAAATGCAATCCTACCAGAAGGGTGTTTCTCAGGAAACGCCAGAAATTTTCACCTGAAGACTGCAAAAATAGCAATTTCATGACATCGTACTCTACTCCACTGGATTAACTTCTAGCTTCAGTGGAACTACAGATATTTTTCAAAGAGGACCTTGAAGGCAAAAGCCTGCTTGCTTGTTTTACCTGGTACTTGTTGGTGGAGTTGAATGGGATCTCAGCGACTTTCTTGTGCTTTTGACGGTACTCGCTGACGTTGTACATCGACAGCTCGACACATTTTACCAGGGCGGACTCAGAGGCATCACCAGTGGTGTCCCTGAGGAAAGGAGGATTAAAAGAAATTGGAATAGGTCTTTGTCACATGTGTGATGTAAGTGGATAGAAAATTGGATGTAAGAAAATTGGATATGGGTAACAATTTCAGACCACCTCCTGACATCGTGAGTCAGGTACCCCGTGCAAAGATTTGTAGCATGTAATGGTTAGAAAATTAGTCCTAAGATTGTCCTTGATTGCTCTATAGTCTTCTGGCAACTGGTAACTCATAAACTAGGGTAAAAATTACAACCTATCGTTAAAGCCTGTCCAAACATTCCTACCATAGTAATCACGGTTGCTATGAATCATGCACTACGCTTTGGCTGGTGTTCAAAAACACAAAGCTCTTTGCCACCGACATTCCAGTTTCAAACGAAAGCTACCATTCACAGCAGCTATGAGGAAGAATAAATTGAACACTGAAAATATTGGTAAAGGCAAAAAAATCAGTCCAAAATTAATCCCAATTCAGTAACAATCAGTGATTAGCTCCAACAAAGATCAGAATGAACCCACTGCTCTCCCGTCGCCAATCCATGACATTCTTGATCAGTACTCAAGCACAACTCTTGAATATACCCAATCAACTCCACTTTATAGAGACAGTTGGCAGTGTGTAAAACAGTCGTCACAAAAGTAGTTTGTGGCTTGGTGAATGTGTACACTTGATGAAATGTTTCCGAAGTCTTACCTCTTCAAGATGGGAACATTCTCTTGACCTGCTTTGAACTCAGAACGGTTACACAGGCAGGCAACCTGGGCCAGGGCTTTCCAAGTCTCTGAGGATTTGTCGAGTTGACCACCTGGATGAACGGAAGATTAAAACACTTGACTGTTACAACTGTGTCACAAACTGCCTTTCAATAATTTCACCAGATCCGATGGTTCCTTTCATCTTCCACGGACCACCTGATATTCGGACAAAGTAAGCTGCTCTTGCTTACGAGTTGGAGAAATGATTAGAGGTCCTCAAGAAATTAAACTTTGGTTTGAAGTCAGTGATTAAAAGCTCCCCAAGATTGCACTCTGATACAAAGAGAATGCAACTTGCATTAAATAACTTTGAAGAGGAGAGCAAGATATTTCTGCATATGACATTTTTCAGAAATAGAAATCACCACCACCAAAAAAAAAAAAAGAAGGGGGGGGGGGGAATCCCTGTCAAAAGGAAAAAGTAAACATGTAATTTTGTTCTTCTTTTCATTACGTTGAATGAAATGATGACAGTCACTCAGGCTTTTTATTTTCCATGCATGCCGAGAGGGTACCACTCAACACTCCAGTTAGTGCAATATTCAAGTATGCATACATTACAATATACAATTGTTGGCAACAACGGTAGGGATAACAGACGAGTGACAACTGTATGCACTGTAGCAAATAAACTTGTGAATAGGAGGGTAAAATTTGTTGCCACACAGAATGTGCCGACAAAATCTTGCCACACACAGCAAAGAAATTCTAGAAAACCAATCAACTGACAAGAAAACTGTGAATGCCTTTTCAACTTCACATTTTTTTCTAAGTTAAGATACAGTTTGACTGATGACTGATAATCCAACGACCATTCCATTTATCGTCCAAGGCTCGGCTGTGACGTACCGTGCAAGCAGAACTTCAGACTATTGTGTTTTACAGCATGTGTGACATAAACCCTGGGGAGTCATCATGCGGTTATGACAAAACATACAACCGCACTCTGCTTGCAAGATCTGACTGTGAAAGGAAGTATTTATAGGGTGGGGGTGGGGTAAACAGTCAATCAGACGACACAAAGACAAAGGTAGCCCTTATACCAGAAAGATGTACAGAGAGACAAGGTAAACGGAGCGAAAATAGGGCATACATGCAAAAGGAATAAGGAACACACCAGAAATGGATGTTAATTTAGCAAAATTAAATTGCAAAAGTACAAATTTTACATAAAGAGACAATATAAGCAGGAAATGAAGGGCAACAATGCCTGCCACGCCCCGTCCCCAGTGCTCTTTTTCTACCACCTAAGTCTTACACATTCATCAATATCACAGAGACTTACAGGCAAATGGGAGGTGGCAACACAAAACAATTATTTGACAATTCCTACCTGACTTTTGAAACCATGGTAACAAATTCCTGGAATGAATGTTATTCTGGATATACCAATCAAAAGTAAAATAGTTTCAAAGACCACACAAAGAGGAAGCTTTCACTTTTGTGTTCTATTATATGCACACACTGAGGCCATTACGGCAAGTGTAGTGGGGCGTTTCCTACGACGTCCTACTGGACGAGACGCCCATTTTGCGAATCATAACCCAATTTTTTTCCAATCTGAAGCCCACTTTTTGGATTGTGCTGCTCAATGGATCCTTTCTACTACATGACAGCAAAATGTGACATCAGGGGCACCGATGAACACCAAGGAAAATGAAAACTGTGTCTACGGTAGGGAAGGCAAAGTTACGTTCAAGCAGCAAGTGTCTACACCTGCGAGGAAGTCGAAACATTTCAGACGGATACAGGATGAAAAGAAGGAAGTTTATTTCTATCAGATACATGAAAATACAAAGAGTTGAGAAACAAGAGGGAATAACAAAGCAAATGATTGGTGATAAACTACAATTCATTGGCAGAAAAATGCAGTCAGAGGGTGTTGAAGGCCATGATTGTATCAAGAAAATCTGACAAAACAGCAGATTACCAGGCTTTTTTTTTTGTTGGCAGAGCTTGCATAATATCACAAAGTGAACATTAAAAAGACAACAAACCCTCTATTTCTTGGGCATTGTAGCCCGAGTCTTGATGCATGTGTCGACCTGACAATGAAGAAAACCATCAGTTGTCAGACAAATACTGATAAAACAACTGCCCCATGAAGCCAGGGGCCCTGTTTACTACTTCACCTTGGATGGGTGCTGGCCACATAGTTCCTTTCTACCCACCTTCCATTCTGGGTATTACCATGCCGCTGAGGTCCCTCTTAGGGCATATTGCCGCGACAAAAAAATGAACTTTTGACAATACTTCCGGTCATCGATCAAAATAAAATTTATAGCTTAGATTTAGGTAAAATATTAAACAAGAAGGCTGGATATTTGGAAGATCAAATTTCTACATTGTCCGGGCATAGTTACCTCCACGGCAGAGAATGGTTGGGGGTCTCCCTGAAAAAGATCACTACTATCAAACCCTATGAGAAATATGTCATTGCTAGCAATTATCAGTCCTTGAAGTGTATAAAAACAAAATACATACATCGATCATTTAAGAGACGATACGCTGCAAACCAGGTGCAGCTCTAGGGACATTATTCTGTGGAGGGAGGACAAAGATGATGCAAGTTTCACAACCTTAGCAGAGCGCCACCATCGGTTGGCAAGTAACATACCAAGAAATTGTTTTGTCCCCCCCCAAAAAAAAAAAAACCCTCAAAAAACAAGCCTCTAAGATAGCAGGAAATGGCCCTTTTCTGTGTCTTTATTAGTGATATTTTGCCATATTTTGGGTGGGCTAGCAAAAAGTTAGAGGGACTAGAGACCTTAGCCCCCTCTCCCCATAGTACCATCCCTGTAGTAAACCAGCTGGACTTGACATTAATAAATATAAAAAAAAGACTGTGCAAGCAAGAAACTCTTTCTTAGCAATCTGAACATTACTGTACACAACATTTTATTTTTTTACTTATTTCACCAGGGAATGAAACTTAGAATGAATGGGGGATTACTTGTCAGATATTGTGTGAAAGTGTAAAAAAGGTCACTGACATACACTTCCTCTCTAAGAGGGTTACACCAAGCAGAAGGGAGCTGAAATATTTTCAGCAGATTTCTCTGGTTGGTGCATCCATTAACACAATGCTCCTGCTGTCAGGTTTGTGAAAATAAAGAACTGAAATTCTGACATGCTGCAAAATTACCAATTTCACTTGGGGTATCTTTTATGGCTGTGATTACTGCGAGCACAATGGTCATACATACCATTTGGGCAATGTTTTTGCCCCACGAACTGCTCAACTACAAAATGTCTTGCTTAAATACAGCCTCATTTTTAAATAACGAGTAACTGCTGATGTTCTAAGTTTTACCTTCGATAAACTTGACCTTCAAATGAACATCACCATATGGAAACATCTACAAACATGATTTTCTTCCCTTTGACCTTCCTTTCTCCTCTCAGTATAGCAAGAGAATGACCACAATCCACAAGATTGTGGTCAAGAGAGAGCAACACTGTGCATACTCAGTCGTTATCATTTCCTTTACCTGATTGGTCTTCAGTGGTGTCTGCTTCCATGATGTTGTTGTCGTACCACATGTGGGCGACAGTCATACGATTCTGGGTCAGGGTGCCAGTCTTGTCAGAGCAGATGGTGGAAGTACTTCCGAGGGTCTCTACGGCTTCGAGATTCTTCACAAGACAATTCTTCCTAGCCATACGTTTGGCGGTGAGTGTCAGGCAAACCTGGTGGTAAAGCAAGAAGGTTGGATGGTGGCAAAAGAAAGGTTCAGTTTCAAAATGACAGCTACTCCATTTGTTTGAATCGATCACATCCTCTCAGAGGTATCACTGCCGAGTCAAATTTTTGACATGATGATGATGTCATCACTGATAGGATACATGCAACAACAACAACAATTGGATCACGATTTACATCGATGAGAGCGTTACCATGAAGCGGGAACATTCGCAGAGTGGCAAACAGAGATAATGATACCGGAGACTTAAAACTTTGACTGTGTACTGCTTACTATTGTACATCAAGAAAGATGAAGATACCCAGGAGGATGACAGCCTTACATTGCATCCATAATTTGAAACAATGAGCAAAGCCCGACCTTTGGCAATTCCGATCATCCATCGACACCATTCCGATCAATGTGGATTGCTGACAACCCATACGTGACATCTGTCCACATTTTTGCAGTCGAGGCGAGTTAATAAGTTGTCAGGGACACATACCCCGTACATGGCCATAAGATGTATAACTTGACTAAAAGCATATATACTTGCAAAGAATGATGACTTTTGAATGTGACCTGCTCATTTACAAAACACCATATCTCCTTGCCTCCCACTTGACAAGTTTTCCCCAAAGCTGTAAATTTGTATCAAATGCTGTGATACTAAAACATTATGATTGTCACGTTCTCTGTGAGAAATTCCAGCGGCCAAAGACCACCGGGTAGATCAGCCACTGAGAGTGGCCTTCTCCAGTGAAGATATGCTCACCGTGACTGTAGCCAGGAGACCTTCGGGTACATTGGCCACGATGATACCGATCAAGAAGATCACAGATTCCAACGGGGTGTAGTCCAGGAGCCAGGAGAGGATGAAGAAAGAGACGCCGAGGAAGACGGCAACCGAGGTGATGATGTGGATGAAATGTTCAATCTCCTTAGCAATAGGGGTGTCACCAACGCTCAAACCGGAAGCAAGGTTGGCGATACGACCCATCACGGTGTTGTCACCACACTGGATGACGACGCCACGAGCAGTGCCTGTTTGAAAAATTAAAAGTGTGTGAACAGTGGCAGCTTTTTTCTTGATGTTCACATTCACTAGGCAATGTAAAACACAAGAGGCAAACTCATAATTTATGACACATGACAACCCTAAGATAGAGAAGACTTCTTACTACCTTTTATTACATCTCTGTGACCCACAACTTGGACAGGATGCTTGAATGAATTAAGCCCGGGGCACACTAGCACGATTCAACCATCATGCGATTCAACCAACATGCGATTCAATTTTCAACGAACTTCGTACAAATAGAATTGCCGTTTACATTAATGAACGCAAAATATGAACTACTAAATCCGTTCTTGTCTTTCAAGATATCCAGGATTAAGAGAAATTATGACGCTACTTTATTCGGAACATCTTCTATGATCAACTCAATTTCCACTAATTTAGTTGAAAGTTGAATCTTATTGAATCGGGCTAGTGTGATCTGGGCTTTACAACAAGTCACCGTCAAACCTCGGATTGACAGTAGTAGCTTAAATTTACAGTAGCAGCTTCCATCGTTTGATCCAGAAATAGTGAAAGACAAGGTGTGATCTCCATGGGGCTTGCTCGAGAGGCGACAAAAATCAGACTTCTTGTTCAAAAAAAGAAAAAAATCATTCCTCCACCAACATGACAACCCACCATTCACCATCTCAATGTTGCTTACTTGCTATAGATCATAGCAGTATACTTTTTATGGCCAAGCCAGCTTTGCTCTGTCTTCTTTGACTGAGTTGTTTTTTTCCGTTGCTTAAGTTTTGCTAACATTTTTTGGTCAATAATCTCTGCCAGCACAAGCATCCTTCCCTCCCCTCACGTGTCGCCAATTTGCTCACCTTCGACAGCGTTGGTGGAGAAGAAGCCGATGTTTCTTGTTTCCAGGGGATTCTCGTTAGTAAAATCAGGAGACCTTGACTGAGGCTCAGACTCTCCAGTCAGTGAAGAGTTATCCACCTTTTTCATTGGACGGAAAAAAAAAAAGAGATTAATGATGATTTGACCTTAAAATTCTGTTCTTTTGTACAAGGTTGCTCTCCTCCAGTTACAGGTCCACTTAGTTGTTACATAAGCAGGTATGGGGGTGGGGTAGGGAGAAGGGGTGGGGTCAGGGTGCAGAGAGCAGTACTTCACCATCTGGTTGACCAACAAATGCAGAGAGAAGTGGACTGGTCACAACCTAACTCACAGGTATTCTCTGATCAGGTGGGTTTCACTGTATTGAGTAATTGCTACTCCAAGAATGGTCGATATTTATTATGAACTTGCATCGATACTGCCGCACAAAGCATCTAATTGAATGAGATTAGGCTCGTGATACAGCCTTACTTTACCCAAGTTATGAAAGTAGTTCGCTATGCCCACAAGTGACCAGATGTGAATAAGACCGATAACCATGAATCAGAACTCTGTTTCCAATGTTTCCATGAGAAGAATGTGACAATGAAAGGGAAGCCTCAAGAAATCTAGCCTGACATCATCTTAGGTCCACTAAGCTTCACACGGCTGCTCGTTACGCAGCCTGCAAACATCACACACTTTGAGCAAAGGCAGTACCGGGACCTCCACAAAGGGATGCCAGAGGATAATGCAGCTTACTCATCACTGTTGGTTGCTATCCTTTCGACAATGAGTAGCAATGGCTCACTCTAAGATGATCTTGGGTTAGATTTGTGAGGTTTTCTCTGCGTCAGATTTTTGATAATTTTAAAGAAAACCTCACTGATAACCTTCTAGGCAATGAAACTGACAAAGCAAAGCCATATCCATATCATATCTGAATCATATCTGACAAGACAGAGACAAGAAGACGTATTTGAAAGAGAAGAGTAATTAATAGCCTCCCCCCAAATTCTTAAATCACTTTCACTATGCTATCTGAAGTTCCAAAATCTGTAATGATTCGAGGATTGAGTTTGGCTTACGAGACATATCAGCAAAATTTATTTTCCTAACAATTTGATAAGTCACTAACACTTTGAATGTACTTTCATAATTCAATATCTTCAAGCATGTTTTAGAAGCTTCTGACTCTAGGCTGTAAAATGCAATTGTCAAAAGTTATTCACAAATCAAAGAATGAAGCTTGAAGTGATTAAAGATGCAATATGAGTTGAGAAGTTGTCTGTGAAAGTAAAACTCCGTGTGAATATGCCATGGTCCCTACAAAATAATGTTGAGTCCTATTTTTGCATAGATGAATATGCATGTCCGTTTCCACCCGATTGGTCTGTTTGATTTCAAGTAACAGTGATTGACTGCAATGCTTTCCCTGGAGAGTCTGAATTTTGTAGGGCCAAAAAAGATGTGGAGACAACTTTTCACATATTCAAATATCTGGAAGGTGAATGAAACGTTGTCTCTCCGGTTTTGTGACCTGTGATCTCTCCCTCTACTTTCTCTTCCATGCATCACCAATGTAGCACAAAGGCAGATGACAAGTTGATTACCATTTCAACTCATATTCCAGCTTTAAAGGGTGAAAATACAAAAGGTATAACCTCAGAGCGAGAATGGAAGAGCATCTGTCGTATGCTAATAGAAAAGTACAATCTTAGTTAAATGTCCTAATGAGTGACTGGGTCAACTCTCGACCCATGAATTAAGAAACGGACACATTGCCCATTAAAATAATCCCTTCCACATTATACATACCTTGAAGCTCCTGGCTTCTATGATACGAATGTCAGCGGGGATCCTGTCGCCACCTTTGACCTCCACGACGTCACCTACGACAACAGATTCAGCGTTGATTGTCATCCATTCACCATCGCGGAGGACTAAGGCTTCCTGTGGAGGTGAATCAATAAAGAAGAGGAATTGTATTCAGTTGTTTTAACTGTTAATGAATGACACCAATAGGGTATAAGCTTCTACCCCCGTCCCCCACCCCCCAGTACCACCTACAACATGATTTCAACAAAGGCAATTGTGTTTTCAGAGAAATTTTAAATCTCTCCTTTATTTATATCTTTCACTATTTTCAGTACTCCATACTCTATGAAGTACTGTGCAAAAGAGTAGCAAGCATCATTTCATTTAAAACATTTTATGCATGACAGCCAACGTTTAACAAATATACCTGTCAATGAGGCACAGTAACCAAGGCATCTACAGAGAGAAAGTACAACCAAAACTGCAACTGTGTAGCTTCCAAGATCCAATGAGGGGGGATGACCGTTGGCTTTGACAGTCCACTGACCGCCTCGCCACAACGTTGTAAGAAGACTGATACCCTGAAAGTTGTAGTCGTTTTGCATGCTCATAGGTTAAGGCGGACATTTACGTGTATAGCAACATATCTTAGATCAAGATCCTTGAGGACCCGCACTGCCCAACACCCCAGTCCGTGTGATGGCGGTACCGCCTTCAGAAATACCGAATAGTTTCCAATGACTGACTCACCTGCGGCACCATGTGCTTGAATGATTCCATGATACGGGAGCTCTTGGCCTCCTGGTAGTATGAGAAACAGCCAGTGATGATGACGACGGCTGCCAACACGATGCCAAGGTAGAGCTATGGAGAGGCAGAGGCGCAGGGAGAAAAGACAGAGAACAAACATTTTGATGAACAAAAGATACCTATCACACATTATGCAAATTAGTTACTTCTACTCAATATGGTCCATCCAGACAATAAACATGAAATCCTTGTAGGCTTCCAGACTTGAGATATAATGTTGACAAGCAAGCAGTGTTGTAGCTATGTGGGTTGGAGTTGGATCACAGTACATATTGACACTTGCTTTTGAGGTTACATCAGACAGTGACTTACATTGTCTTTCTGTGGATTCTCTGAGCTGGAGAACTCCACGATGACAGCAATGAAACAGAGGGCTGACCCGATCCAAAGCAGAGTTGAAAATCCACCGAACAGCTGCTGGCAAAACTTGACCCACTCTGGTGTGGTAGGAGGGGGGCTAAGAGCATTGGGACCATCACGTTCCAAAACCTCTGCGGCCTTGGCTTTGGTCAATCCCTGAAGAACGAAAAAAATTAAAGACACCAGAATGTAAAGAATTCATTGTATTGGGTTTTTGATGAATATTTCAGTGATGTTTACCACTGCCGAAGTCAAAGAGTTGTGACAACTTCTAAATAGACAAAAAATTCAATTAATGTGAAGTACATTCAAATCCAGCACATGAGCTGCTATGCTAATAAAATTTTGGTAAATGTGTTTATATGGTTTTGATTAATTTGATACATGTCTCTTTGATTCAAATGACCTTTGACCTCTCTTCAGTATCAAAGATGGTGTGAACACCATATGGCTGTTGCAACTTCTATTGACCATATTCTGCAATATCACTCCAGATGGCCTAAGCGACCTTTGACCACACTCTCACATCGTTCTACTTCAATTAAGTGAGGTCTTTCACTGGTATGTCTGCTGGATGAAGCTTCCTACTGAGAAATCTCTTGTTTATCAGTAATGCTGTCCATACTTCAGTGCACAAAAATGCAACTAGCACTTACCGTTTCAAAGCTTGTCTCCAGCCTGGCATAGAGTTCATCCAATGGGATCTTATGCTCATCCTAGACGGAGAACAATAAAACTTAATGATGATATGGAAATAAAATTGGCAAATAAGTTAAGCACTTTATTTAAAACACTTGTTTTTCTGTAGGGCAACAACTGAATAACATTCACAGATGGTAAGCACAGTACTGTAACAGAAAGGACTACAAATTAGCAAACATTTTGAGCATTTTACAGAACCTTCGCTGACAGAACTTTATCCTCCACTAAAGTTGGTAAAAATCATAACAGTAACCTTTGAGTATGAAACTTGGGAATCACTGCATATGACTGCTACAGTAGCACTATGAAGCTCATTTTTTTTTGGTCAGTTTTTGTTTTTGGGCATGTGAAGATGCTAAGAGCCTATCTTGGAGGGTTACTGTAGATCCATTCAACATCTGAGAGGACCATCTGGAGAGCCCCCCCTGGTGGTGGTATGGTGGATGAATAACCATGATGCTCATATTTTGAGCTGAACTTCCTGAATCGGTATGACCACAGGCATGCTTATAAGGAAATGCCATGACGGTGAGCTCATGCCACCGCATATACCACACCTACTGAACCCAATGACTGACAACTTTTTACACAGCCTTGCTCTAGGTCGCTCCAGTTAAGAGCTGGCCATCTCAAGGTAGATCAGGCAGGATCTTCCTCCTCCTGATTGATGGCAATTCCAAGAAAAGCTGAGAAGATGGCTGATTACCAATTCCATTTCCTTCTTCAAGTCATCGAGATCCTTCTTCTGTCCCTTCTTCTTCTTCTTCTCCTTTTTCTTCTTTCCGTCGACGCCATCGACGTCCGTCTGCACCGCCACACGGTAGCTGTCATCTCGCTCCTAGAGGGAAGAGCGAAAATTCAAAATTGCATCAACTCAAGTGTAACTCAGGTTTTAACGGCACCAGTTGAGAATCGAAGCTATTTCTGTACCTGTACATGTCTGAGACAATGTGTAATAATGGTACAGTTTATATACTACTGTATTGTGTAGTGCAATACTGTAGCTTAGAAGTCATATATTTTTAACAGGCAGAACAAATGTATACTGTCACTTCAATGTCAAAATTTTCAATCAAGATTCTACAAATTTATTGCACTGTGAGCAGATAGGAGTCAAAGCGTACTGCACCCACCTGTATACAGTAGTACCCAACGAGAGCCCACCTGTCCAATTGGCTATATATGACAACCCTCTTTGCTACTGTAAATATGTCACTTGGCCAGTGAAATACTGGCATCCCATCTGGAGGTCAAATTATCACCTGCTAAGGTCAATTTCACCACCTAGAAAGTCAGTCTGTAATTCAGTTGGATACCAATTACCACATATATACACAGTGCAAGTATTCAGTATTGTTGTACAGTATATGTGTCTACACACATTCAAGATTTGACATCTATTGGTGACATAGGACCAACTGAAGGTTAATTAGCACACTGTACCTTGTTGCAGTCTTTACTGCTAAATTACATACCAGGCACTGCCCTGCCCAAATAACAGCACTATGTGTCAGCTACTGTAGGTTAGAAATGATTATTTGTGTCAAAAGGAATCAAATTTCCATTCTGTTTTGAGCTATTAAAAACAGTAAACTGAGCTGGGGTAAACTGCTGGACGATTCTGAGAATTTCACTACGCACAGTGCTGTACGGTGCGTGTACAATGCAAAATGTATTGAGCTGGTGCAATACTGCAAGGCCTGCCAAAAAAAAAGCCGGCATCTTGAAACTGTGCATTACTGTCCACAGTAGGCATATCAGATTGAAAAATTCAATAAAAATTATCAAATTATACACTGGTATCAAAACAGTCTTACAAACCTGTAAAAAAAACCAAAAAAAAAAACCAGAAATCCTCAAAAACTGTGAACGGACATTATGAACATTCTGTAGGTCTGAGTGCTGTACAGTACTTTGCAATTGTGTTCTTGGGTGTAGCACGGCAGATCACACATTGTCCCTCCTGAATGTATGGAACACAAAAAGGGCAAAAAATGATGACGATGACGTAACTATAACTAATGACGACCGAAATGCATTTAACGACGACGTAAATTTAAATGGTGTCAACCGCAATCTATTTAATGACGACGGGGATCTAGTTAACAACGACACACAATTACATGATGATGTCACAAATGTATGTGATGATGTTGTAATTTGATGTAATGACGATGCAACTGTATATAACGATGGCATGAATACATTTAACAACGACACAATAATAAATGACGTTGTAAATGTACTTGGCACGAATTTATGTGATGAGCAGATATCACTTAGTGTTAACGCAATTTGATTTAACAACGACACAATAACATTCAACGATGCAAAATCAAACGACGTAGATTAAAACAGCCTTGCCCTTTTTTGATGCAGCGACACAAATTCATTTGATGACCGCTTTTGAATCAATGGCGCTCTTCAAACAATACCACAACTTGAGAGGCAGATAGGGACAATCACGAATACTGCAAATCAGTGTTGAAAGATTTATAATTCTCTGTGGGATTGCATCGGGGGTATGTTCTCATCGTCAAGTCAAAATGGACTGCTGTTGGAAGACATTCGGAAATAATCGTTTTCACCTGACGATTCACTAATGAGTAGTTGAGTCAATATACCACATATTACCACCATTTTCTGTAAATATATTGGATACTAGCTACATGGTACCACAGATGAGCGAAGAGTGACCCTTCTGAAATCCATGAACGTTGCTCTGGCAATACTCGTGGACGTGAGAAAATTGAAAAATAGTGAAATTTATAAACAACTATCAAATGGTGTATTTATTTCGGAGGGCAAAATGACCAAAAAAAAAAACCTTCCTAATTAACTGAGGTATTCTCTGGAATTTTTATGAAGAAAATGGGTTAATACGGAGAAGTCAATTTTAGTCTAGTGGTTGTCCTTGTCAGGGCGTACGGTGATATTTGTTTGAAGGTACTGTAGGCTAACTGGGGGAGAGTAGTCAAGGATTATAGTTCCTTGTAGGGTAAAGAGACAGAGTCGCCGGTGGAGCCCAAGGACGGAAATCACCAAAAACTTAGCTATACTCTATGCCAAGTGGCTTCTGATGTTATATTCAGACCCCATAAAATGAAAACAATACCTCGAACTCAGCAATTTGGTAAAACTGTATTCAGTTGAAGCCTTTTATTTTCAGATTTAAGGCCTACACGCAGAGATTTATGTGTGAGTTCCTATCTATAAGGGTTTTTTTTTTTTTTAATTCTACAAAATTTTCAGTCAGATTGTGCGTCGCTTCTTTACGTCATTTAGATGCGCTCAACCGTCTTCCTCCCGATTTTCATTGTGTTCACACTTGCTAGGCAGGCTATAGTGTTACTGTCAAATAACTTGTTTTTGCGTAAAGAAAAAATAGCAATACCAAATACTGTGATCACTCAAGCCACGCTTTGTTCTCGTTTATGGAAATACCTATGTCACCTGGTACCTCCCCTGTTCCACGTTGCATGTGTCAACTCCTGAAAACATGTAATTAAAAATAACCTAAGCAGGTGTTGGTAGGTACATTTTCTAATGTACATACCGTTGGTATTACGAACACTGACAGTCACTGCTGGTGTATAAGTAGTCAGTGGCCGCACCAAAGTGGTATGGGGGAATTTTCTTCCATTCGGAACCTTCCCCAGTTGCCCTCCCCCCTCCCCCACTCAGCTTAAAGGCTGTAATGCATCACCCCAGACAGTTTCAATTCTCCCAACCACCTACCTCTAGCCCCTCCCTCAGCCTGTCTTACATTCCTCCACATGTGTCATCAAAACAATGGATCCCTGTGTACGCTGTGTAATACGAGCTGCTCTGCATCTTTTGAATTTGCTGGCAATCTAAGAGTACTGCAACTTAGAACCAGTTGAGAATTTTCCTTTCAGGGAGGTAAAAATATAGCTTAGGGTGATGCAATACAACCTTTAAGTTACCGTGACAAATACGAACATGCACATGTCTATTGTTGTTAATGAAAATGAAAATGTTGATGAAAATGAAAATGCTTTCCCTCAACTACAGATTGCCAAGTACAATTTTCATGGTTTGTCATCAAGATAAGTTGCTAGTGGTACCTTCATTGTGTTCATGAATATTTGATCCAAGGTCACATATGGGCCCCAATGGGCCCCATTTTATGAAATTCTGTAGTATGCTTATGTTCCTACAGATTGTCTTCTACGACGTTGTTTAGGAGGTTGGGTCCAAATCTCAAGATAGGCCCATCTTGTGAAATAGACCTACTGCAAAATACTAACCTTTTCAATTAATTTTAAACGGAGTTGACAGCATTGTGCAGATGCTCATCTTAACGATTTGTCATAGTGATTCTTTAAAGGGAATTCCAAAATGGATTACAACGTGTGTGGTTAATCATGGGGGGGGGGGTGTGCTTAGTAAGTTTGTCTCTCTACCCTTCCCTGTGAAACATCGGATTGAATAGTGTGTGTACTAGAATCCTAACTTGGAAGCAAAATAGCGTTCTAGCACTATAGTTGGGTATTTCAGTAAGAATCAAATATACTATTGGTGATTCATGCAATTGCTGGCGGTAAGATTTGGAGGAGCTCCAACATAAGAACATTTCATCACATACAATTATGTTATTACATGCTTCACTATACCCCATACACCAGATATGTCCAGCAATATGTGTCTTTTATTGAAATGACTTTTAACTGCATATTTTCATATTTTCCTCGATTGATCTAAAAGGGATGGTCGTCCCCCACTCCCCCACCTCTATAAATTCGCTGTTGATCGGATACAATGTGAACTATAGTATTTGAACGTGTATGTTTATGTAAGCAATGTGCTCAAACCATCCTGCCAAATCGATTTTTGTCATACATATTGGACCCCTGAACTGCTACTCCCTAATACAAGAGCAGTCCATTTTGACTTCGTCGAAAAGCACAACTCCGCCTTTGTAAAGAGTAATAAATATTTCAACACCTGTTCAGACTGATAATGACCTGTTAGCTGACGGATCTGTGGTATTCGTAATTGTCCCTATCTGCCTCTCAAGTTGTGGTATTGTTTGAAGAGCGCCATTGATTCAAAAGCGGTCATCAAATGAATTTGCGTCGCTGCATCAAAAAAGGGCAAGGCTGTTTCAATCTACGTCGTTTGATTTTGCATCGTTGAATATTATTGTGTCGTTGTTAAATCAAATTGCGTTAACACTAAGTGATATCTGCTCATCACATAAATTCGTGTCAAGTACATTTACACAGTCATTTATTATTGTGTCGTCGTTAAATGTATTCACGCCATCGTCATATACAGTTGCATCGTCATTACATCAAATTACAACATCATCACATACATTTGTGACATCATCATGTAATTGTGTGTCGTTGTTAACTAGATCCCCGTCGTCATTAAATAGATTGCGGTTGACACCATTTAAATTTACGTCGTCGTTAAATGCATTCCGGTCGTCGTTAGTTATAGTTACGTCATCGTCATCATTTTTTGCCCTTTTTGTGTACCATAGAATGAGGCAGGTAATGAAGTGCAGTTGGCTCCTGTCAGTGTTAGTGTGATGATCTTAATGCAATGGATTAAATTAAAACAAACTTCTATACCTGAACCACACTACCTACATGTAACCTATAGATGCAAGAAATAAGCCTATATAAATGTGGGCCAAGAATTAGTGCTTTTCGTAGACTAAATTTAAAAACCATGACAGAAGAGATGGCTCTAGCCTAGGCCGTACAGTAGCTGGCAAACAGACAGTAAAACTGTTATGAGACGAGCACTGTACAGTCTCACGTTGATGGGCAACCCACTCATCGTAGCGCCAAACACAATGTGTACCTTAGACACACTTAAGGTACACAATATGGATCAATAATAGTTAATACTGGCCCTAATATATCTAATGTACTGCACGGTATACTTAGGCTCTGCTTCAGATTTCTTTGCAGGGGAAAGGATGTCAAGTCCTGACCGCTGCCGTCCAATTTAAACCAGATTCCGTATGAATCATCCAAAATCCTAAAAATTAACCATTGTTGTGAGAAAGCCAACATACTGTACTGCGTCAGTTCTACCAACTGATGCAGATATATCCGAG
This sequence comes from Stichopus chloronotus, assembly GCA_021234535.1. NCBI lineage: Eukaryota > Metazoa > Echinodermata > Holothuroidea > Aspidochirotida > Stichopodidae > Stichopus > Stichopus chloronotus. Next base: position 15,755,151 of record CM037842.1, read on the forward strand.
ATAACAACTACTTTCAAAAGTGGTAACCTCCAAGATAATCTCCTCCTGCAATGGGTTGTCCCTGCCTCCTTCTGGCTCAGACATGTCGCCAAATAAGATGATGACAAACCACAGGAGAGTATCCAAAAAGCCCTTCACAACTTCAGTATTAACTCAGGGTTGGATATCAGTTGATGATGTCCAGTGTTTTTTAATTATATTTCAGTGGTACCGTTACAAGTGTGTGCTGTGTGAGTTCCTAATTCTGCACGGCTGTTGTGTGGTAACTGACTGGTAAGTGGCATTATACCATGGAACTTGCGTCCTGTACACCATATCCAGGATAAACACAGAACTGCAGTATTGCAGTGTACTTTTATACAGCTGGTTGGTAAGTCAGCCCATAAGGAATCCCCACTGACATTTAGCTTATCCTGCCAAGGTTGGGAACTCAAACTTGACAATGGAACCAACATGGTGAGGGTTGTGACCTTACAGCAGGTGCACCCATTTCATCAGTGAGTGAAGCCAACCCCTTCAAGAGAATGGTAAAATCATCAAGTTTACTTAGCTTGAGTCTCTGACCTTTGTGCCCCACTTTTGGAGGCCAATGCCCGGCATGTGCTGTATTATCACTGAGCAAGTGGTTCAGTCAGGTCAACTTCATGCAATCGATAACTCTGGCCATGAAAATCATTGATCACACACTCGATTATCTAAACAATTATCTTCCCCCCAAAAATTTGAAATGCTTTAAAGGTCACACAGATTTCAAGAAAATAAACAGCACTTGAGACTGGTGCAAAAAGTGAGTGATGCTGATGCCTAAATCGACTCGGCTGTGCTCGTTAGGAGACAACGGTTGCCGAACTGGAGTACATAGTATGTACTGCCCAAGTCATACTGTAGGCTCGACTGAACATACTGCAAAAGGTACCGTACTACTCTGTTTCAATTTTAAAAATGAATGCAGATGTACTGATTGACAGAATACACATGTACTGTAAGGTCACCATACCTTTGCTGCACACTTTAAAGGGAAATGGGGCGTTTAGAATACCCCAACATGACATGCAAAAGAAAATAGCGGTAACCATTATTAAACCATTCAGTCTCATCAATAAACATCTACCAATGCTTCATCTCCTCAAAACATTATGTATGTGATGAGTAACGGAAGATGCATCATTTGAATTTTGAAAAGTTTGGGTGAACAAATTAGTTTTGAGCCACAAATAACTGAATTTCTATCTGTGAGGAGCTTATTTCTTGAAAAGTAGGCTTCTGTCCTTTCTTGTTTGGAATAATTTACCATTCTATGTCCACAAACATTGGTTTCAAAAATATGGATGTTTGCTCTAAAACAAACGCCCTATTCCCCTTTAAGTCACATTGTGTAAAATCATGCTGAACGTTTAGGTAGTGGATGTGGTGTACTGTATAATAGTGCAGGACTTAACTGTACAGTCATGTATCTACGACTGTGTGAAAGCTTCTGAAGCTATGCAGACCCAAGACAGTAGAGTTCTTGTAGGATCATACCATTACCTTCAGTATTCACAGTTTCAAGTGCAACTGAAGTCTTTTACTGTCATTTTAATGTACTGTACATACGTACTATGCTCCATTTAAGACAGAAGGGTGCGTCTGAGAAGAAAAAAAACATTCAGTTAAATATCTCGCTCTTCATACAGAGATCTATATACAGTGCTCAATCTGATTGCTATCAAAACAACCAATCCATGGCAGTACTTCAGTGTATAAAAAAACCAATGACTGGCTAGCTTGCAAGATGGAATTATCTAAAAGGATATCTGCCAAGTCATGTTACCCTACTTTACTTACAGTACGTGTAGTACCTGAGAATATCAGGTTTCACAGATTAGTTCATGGCTCAGCAATATACAACAGGTATTTATACATTGTAATACCCACAGTACTTTCTTTGAAACACGACTATTAAACATTTCCCTTTTATCTTTCTTTGAGAATACACTTCCCTTATACTGTATGCACCAACCCACACTGACTTGATTGTAACCACATGTGGACCGTTGAGTAACTTCCCCTTGGAAGTGAAGGCGAGGATGTACATGGTTAATATTAAATGATTACTCGTTAGTAAATTAATAACTAAGGGGAAAGAAGCTGATGAACATATCTGCTAAGTTTAATTCACATCAACTTTCTATTAACATCGGACAACTGAGCAATACATCGAATACTGTGAATGCACTACACTGTACAGTAGATGTACACAGATCTGTAATGTTCACAGAGGTGGCACAGAAAATTAAACAAAATCAAGGTCTAATCAGGGTCAAAATCAAGGTCTAATCAGGGCCAAAATCAAGGTCTACTCAGGGCCAAAATCAAGGTCTAAATCTTTATTTTGTGGTGTATGACGACATATTAAGTACAATTTTAGGAAAATTTTTCAACCAAAACTCACTTACTAACATCCACCCTCTTTCCATTATCTTTGTACTTTGAAAAATTCATGATGGATTCATGTAATACATGACCGTGCATTTTATATTCCCTTCTCTACCACCGTTTCCCCTCTGTATTTTAATCGTATCTCAAGAGGACTGTTCTTGCATGTAGGACAGGAGAGTAAGTACTGCAAGGGTACCGTTACAAGTTGTGTGCTGTGTGGGTTCCTAATTCTGCGAGGCTGTTGTGTGGTAACTGACTGGTAAGTGGCATTAGGGTATGTCCCCTAAAAAAGGAATGATGTCATGTGAGGAGAGTGTTAATTGGGCTTCACAAACTGACACACTTCCTGTACAGAACTGTAGTGTCAGTATGTCTTGTGGTGTAAATTTGGTTAATTACAACTTCACACAAATTTTAAATTGATGACCCCAGTAATCTAATGACACTGTAAAGCTGGAACATGTGTAGAAAACTTTTCAAAGTCAAATTCCGCGAAATATGTGATAGCCACTGCAAAAAAATTGTTTTCAGCCACATTTTTGCATACAAGAATATTCATATCCATTCCCATTGGTCTGCTTGATTCAAGTAACGGTGACTTACTGCTATGCTTTCTTGTCGAGTCTGAATTTTGTAGGGACTACAAAAATGTCGAGACAATTTTCAAATTCAGATATCTGTAAGATGAGTACATTCTCCTTCAGATTTTGTGGCAGGCGATCTCTTCTCGCCTACTTTCTCTTCCCTGAAAAACTTGACAAGGAACAAAGGTACAGTAGATGTCTGGCGATTGCCTGTGCAACTCATATGCCAGCTTTTAACTGTACAACACATGTACGCACACTTATGGTAGTAATGACACCTTACTGCAGTACAGAAAAGACACACATTCCCTGTCAGCTAGCCCACCATGATGGTGTGAGATTACTAAAACATGCATGTGGATTTCTATCATGCAGTGGATTCCAACCTTCCAATGCATCCATCACACTCTACTCTGTACAGGTAGCCTGCAGAGCTTCTATCAACTGGTAGGGCAGCTTGTTTCATTACACTTCTGCTGAGGAGCAGACATTATTATGAAAGCAGCATAAAACACCCCACTGTCTGTGTGCAATTTGCTAAAGAGCTAGCAGGGTTTAGCCAATCACACACCAGGAGAAATGCAGTGAAGCCTTGATGCTCCAGTAATGTTAGAACTATTTGTTAACAGCACAGGATGTGCGGACGCATGCATACAGTACAGTATCTACTGTATTTGGCGACATGCAATACTGCAGATGCCGAGATAATTCCTACGAAGTGTTTAAGGAGAGCCCGCTGTACTTGCTGAACAACACCTTAGCACAACTGTATGGGGTGACTGTGCAGTATACACTGTAGAAGTGCTGCGCATGATTTCAAACCAAGAGAGAGAAAACCTGCTTGTTTCAAACTGGAGCCAGGCAAAATGAAAACACAATGGAGTGAGTTGATGACCAAAGCAGTATTAGCCAAATGATGTTTCATATTCAACCATTCAGCAGCCAATGTGGCCATGACTGTCAGCCGAAAATGAATTAAAAACAGAGGCTTGCAAACAGCACTTGTACACACTACACATGTAATCACCTTCACCTCACCAACATTGAGTCAGCTTAATTGGGGAGACAGTAACAAAAGAAGCCTAAGCAATTAACAAAATTTAATAACTTTACAGATGTTCACAGTTTGTTTCACCATGGCAACATAAATTTCACCTTCAGCACAGATACTGTGTGAAATGTAACACTGACTCTGACAGTGCTGTATTTTGTTAATATTGGATGTGTAAATGTGGTGGCTATCAAACCAGGAAATCCACATTAATTAGCTCTATACAGGATATTTAAAATTAACACACACATCCTTTCAAAATGTAGTGACTGGAAGCCTTGTGATACACATCTGATTAGACTTTGCAAAGTCTTTCTCGGCAACTGAATTCTCCTCCTTTGATACATTCCTCACAATTTGAGCTGCAGCCTACTTATATGTAACCGAGGATGTACTCATCTAGTAGTCGCGTTTTCCTGTGATCGACGTCCACTGGAAAGACTTTGGACACTCGATATAATGAATAGTCCCGTTTGACCTTACGGCTAATGCATATTAAAATACTACACGTTGGTCTCATGAAATGAGGCAATGGCAGCGATCGAACAATGAAAGAAAATAACGGTACCTAGGCTAACTTTCACCCTATCACCAGATTTGCCTATGGCAGAAAAAGGGTATCGCTAAGAGAGGCCTAAAACAGTTGAAGGAGAGTAGAATATTACCATGATAGTTACGTAACTAATCAGTTGTAGGTCCTCTCCCCATCATCACTCCCATCATTTCTCACGATGGCCGTGATTGGCTTCTACCGAATTTGGTAGCGAAAAACAACGGTTTTAGTTTAAAGTTATGTGCATAATTGAAACGAGTGTCCAGAGTCTGCGAGGGCAGCAATCAAAGAGGGGAGTAAACACTCTTCTGGATGAGCAGTACAGTAAATATATCAAGATGTTCCTTCAGAGGTGGCGGAACCAAGATAAGGAACAGAAACTGTCCAGCCCAAGCAGACTCTGCAGGGCCTAACATCTGATAAATTGGGAGACAGGAGATTTAACAGCCTGCCTAAGTTTAACTCAGTATAATAATGTAAGGGACTACAGACTATTAAATTAACAGTAGGCCAATCTCAAAGTAAAACACTGAAGATACATTACCAGTCACTGGTGTTGCGCCAGCACCTGCATACAAATTTCACAAACAGCAACAATTTACACACGGCTGAACGCAGTTAGACTGTGGAACTTGCCTGTCACGCATAGTGCAGTACTGTACAGTATCTATCAATTTTGTCACATGGTGATGCCCATAATGCTTTTAATACTGGAAGCTTATCGCTTAACTGTTATCAGTGTAAAAATCTATTTCAATGATACATACTGCCTACAGGTCTGCAGGCTCAATTGTTAAAAATGGTGGCGAAACTTAATTTGTTCAAACCATACACTAATCAATTTAAAGACAACACCTTCCAAGGTGCACTTACACAGTTTTTACTGCACACCTCATACAGGAATGCTACTGTACAGTATATGGAGGACAGGTTCTTGTGAAATGTATCTTGCATATAACTTTCAATGCACTTTCACAAAAATTCAAACTAAAACATTGTTTTTCCTACTGGGACACTTTCTAACAGAATCTGTCATTGGCAGATCATTTTTTACCACAAATCTGTTAAGGAGATACACGCCGTTCTACACGATTTGGAGGTGGAAAGTGCAAAAAGTTAAACGTACGATGTAATTTCACAAGTACCCTTTCCTTCTTTAAACCAGGTTACTGAATACTTTCCAAGCATGAAGGATTCCCTTTGCCCAAGGAGACAACTGCCCTTTCCTATGATATTCAGTAGAGCACTTCTGACAAGGAAGAAACCATGAATATGTAGATCAACCTGTTAGCCAACTATTTAACTACCCCTGAGCAAGAAATAACTTGCAACAAAAAAAGAAGGTACTGTGGCACTGTCCCTTGTGAGTGACTGCACAAAGTGACCCTGCAACTGACTCTTTGTTCGCATTAAATCACCCAAAACAACTTTACAATAAGTACTTTCCTTTCTTGGACTTTGATGTACAGTACACACAGGGGCTGGCATTGAGGATCCATAAACCAGTGATACAACATTGTCTAGATTGATCAGATGCCTTGTGTACAAGTTTCAATCAAATTTCTTCACTGCTGGTACAGTGCACTGATGGTCCCAAGTTTTAATGACACTACATGTACAGTACCAACTTGTTCCTACTGTACAGTACGATTCTCTAGCTGATAGATAGGCCTAAGCATACAAGCTACTGCCTTGTTCCAATGATAGTCCCATGGATAGGTCTTACACTCCTAACCATTGTCTGATACAGGAGATACAACTGCTTCTCTGTACCTACGGTGGCATGACTCACTGAGTGACATGTATATGCCTAAGTGCATACACTTCTGGTACTCCCATTGTATGATTGTCTGATGGATAGGGTTAGATACTCTAACAGTAAGTACCTGTGAGCAGTTTGTACTTCATTTAAGTCTCATTTTACTTTTTCTGTTAACTGAAAAAAAAAAAAAAATTCACATGGTTTTTCAATGTCCAGGACATTATTACATGCCCTGTAGTGCTGGTATCTGCTCTAAGATCTCTAGGTAAAACACTCAACTTACTATACAGAACAACCCTGGCGGCATACTGTAGAGCACCTAAGCTTTTCTATTGTACACACTGAAAAAACCACAAGAGTAGTAAAGTCTGACAAAACCTGACAAAGATCACAGGGTTTGATGTTTGCCAAGGAACCATTCACCTTTGGCCTACTAAAGGATTTACTGTCAGTAAGGTAAAAGGTTATGTTTACTGTGTACATTCCTTTAAGGTTCAGCTAAACAGAAGCACACTGTACTTAAGCTTTTTGATATCTATAGCACACTGCACACTGACACACACACACAAAAAGTCTCCTTAAGGGTAGTTGATACCATTGTGAGAAGTGTAGGTAAAATGTCTGTCCTGCTACAAGGAGGTATTTCTGAAACTTATTAAGTTATTTTTGGATAAAACAGGTGCATTAAATGCCATGACAGAATTTGAACGACAGCCCCCCCTAGCACAACACAATTCTTCCATGCTTTGCGACCCCTTCTTGGAAGTTGGAGGTTGATTTCACCTGGCCTGTCTAGTCATGGTGAACCTTCTGACATTACTAAAAAAAAAAAAATTGTGAATGCCACATTCCAAAAATAGTATGACCATGGCAGAGAAGAGCTCAGGTTGATATGGGGGATTTTTATGAGCTAAGTGCAGAATGTCATCATTTTATACTCCTGGATACCATCTCAAAATATGCAGCTTGCACAAGGGTCTTCTTCAAACTGACTTCTAAGATCCACTGTACTACCCTAAGTTATGACATATTACAAGTTATACCCCTTTGGAAAGTTAAGAGTGCCTACTGGTATCTGATGGACAAAGATTGCATTGACTGTTTACAGTTCAGTAGGGGTAATAGCATCTTGGACAACTCAATATGAAATAATCATTGCAAAAAGACTAAAAATACAACTGTAAGTACATTTGGGCACTCTCAATTTTGTGGCATTCCAGACTATTTTTTCCCTGGAGTTCTTGTGTCATCTGAGGCATTTCTTCTACTTTCAACAAAACGACTGACTTTGGTCTCCACACATACTGAATCATTCCAACATGGTCTCTACTGTATGTCTGAATATGTACAGTCAAATCTTTTCTGTGTGTCTACGTGAAAACTTCATGAGTGGCACACACTATAAATGGCTCCTTTCTTCAGGGTACAGAAGTCGTTCATCAAAGAGTGACCAGATATAAAGCCATTGCCACATTTGCTTTCCGTACTTACCCTGTGGGCAAACAAAAAAGGGGCCATACTGCCCACTCACCTTTTTCATTACACTGGACACGTACATCACAGCTTATCATCAGCTTTGGAAAGTGATCCTCACGTTCAAATTAAACTCATGGATTATTTTTCATTCAGTGCACAGAAATAACTTCAATTTTTTGGCCTGAAAAAGTGACACAAAATGTAATGCAACAGAAAATGTTGAGTGCCATACACTAGCTTCTGTCGATCATGTACATGCTAGGTTCAGAAAGACCAGAGTAATATGTAAATGCGGGTTTCTGCTCTGCACAGATAGTTTTGGGAAAAGATCTAATTGGATTAGTAATGCTCTACTTGCATCACTATAAGCACTAAGTACAATGTAACTAAATAATAACCACACATACTGTACTACATTGTAGAACCTACAGTAGACTAAGGTCCATAGATACATACTGATATTATTGCTATCTGGTACTGCAATTCATATCCAACATATCAATATAACTGATATTTGCTCACACGTCACACACTGGCCCATATATGGTGATTTTTTGCATATGTACCTATTTTGAGAAATCTTGCAGGAAAACCTTTATTGTCAATATCACTGATATCGATGTCGCATGAACCAAGACTGAAGTTATGCTCAATGAAGGTAGTGTAGGCCTAGTGTAGCCTATCCTAAGAGTGGTTGGACTCTGCAACATCCTCAGTCTTAGAACTGTAAATATTTAAGTATAATCTCCGATAAGAATTATCTCCCCCCAATCTAGAATACACACACACACAGGGTGATAAAATTATTGTACAGTATTCGTGACTGACGGCACTTGAAATACTGCACATGTGTATGGGGCATACTGTACACTCCCATTATCACAGATGTTAGCCAGACAATGTGCAACCTTTCACCTTGCACACAGGGATACGGTTAAATTGCACCTACTACTCACTCAAACAAAAAAAACAACCAAAGTCATTCAAAATTTGCAGTTGCAAATATCACTGTGTAAAGAAATTTTTACGAAGATATGTCAGCGATGAATAGGATGTATTTTACACCCTGCACAGTACAGTGGGTGAACACCACAACATGATGGCAGTACAGTACAGCTAATTTGCATACATGAGAATCACTTTTTTTCTACATTTTGTTCATCTTGTGTGTTCTGATGATCTTTGTCTTTGTCATCTTATTTTAATATTCTCTTCCAAAAGGAGATTACAGTGGAATTTCATATGGAATTTTTTTATCTAAATCCATTGAAAACAAAGAAAAATTTCCATTCCAAATGTTCTATGTTTAAACAAAAACAAATACTACAAAAGAAATATACATGAGATAAAGAAGCATTATTGCTGCAGTTATTGCACCTCACCCGGAAAATCCGCTGCGATGAATTGTCTGCAGTTTATATTACAGAGAACTTTGGTGAAACAAAATTCCAGCTGAAGCCAATCTGAAGAGACTAGCAAAATATCAAACTGAAGACCTGTGTGTTTAGCGTGGCAGGAATCTGTGTGGAGTCTTTTTGCCCCTCCCATTTTGAAAGATTGCATGCAATCAGATTATGGTCTCAGACAAACCCCAACTATGAGCACATATTTTTCTGTTTTGGACATCAATATTCATTTATTTTCATCACTGTGATAGTCTCAAAATATCCACTCCTGAGTAATTGAACTTAATCGATTTACAGGAGCCCACTGAAAACATCTCCACAAGGTGATAATATTGGGGAAGACAACCATCTCTGTAGAAACCCCTTCTTTTCTGTAAAATAGAATCAATCACCCTCTTGAATTCATTGACCGTTAGAAGGGTAGCAGCCTCCTGTGGCGGACTGTTCCATTCACTTATGGTATGCTGACTATATGAACATTTTCTATCTAATCTACCATAATGTACTTTCCAATAGAACTACAAAACCCTGGTTAAAGAAAACTACTTCAAGTTTTCATGAGAGAAACATGAATACTGTTAAGCACCTTAACTTACCTTCTACCAATGCAGGATTCCATGCAGTTGGCAGTTCTTCTTACACTAACGCCTCTAATGACTTGGTGGACTTTGTACACATACAGTAATCAAATATACACAGTGCTATATGTTCCTGTGGTAAATATTTAAAGTGCTCAACGTGAGTAAAAATGAGAGGTGACAGTGGTATATTGCAAGCTTTTGGGTGAAATGGGCTCAATACAAAGCCTGGTCCTCACATCAAGCAAATAGGATGAAAGTCAGCACATACAATGTATCATGCTGCCATTTCGAATTATCATTAAATTCTTCAATTTTCATTATTTCTTGGAAAGTGCAAACAGTATACATAGGTGCAATTTCTAAACATTAACGAACAACAGACCAACCACTTACACTGATCTTTCTCTAGCAATCATTACACTTATGAATTAGACTAAGTCCTTTTCTGTCCTTGTCTAATGACCTGCCCTATCTGTATGCCTATTCCCATACCTTTCCTCCTGGGGAATCAATTTAATTTCAAATTTATTTAAATTCTAAAGTTCGCAACAGGGGATGTTTTTGCATACCTTATATAATATATAACACCAAGAGACATTTTAGTAAAGTGTGGGACATTTTGTCAGCTAAAAAGCAGGGATGTTGCATTAATAAGCATCTGGGTCACTTTGGGGACGTTCTGACTGATTACAGACAGGTGAACTACAGTCTACACTGGAATGTTACTTGTAAGTTGTAGTGCTAGTGTAAGAATTGGGAAGTTCGGCAAATGACTGCAGGCCCAAATGTACTTTATATTAATTACTATCAGGATATGTAATCGGGCCAACTTGGTCTCTTGCCCTTACACTTTCTTATAAAACTTGTGAGGGCAACTATAGTATTGAACCACCTCGGATCAAAATCTAAATTTCTTTCATTTCCTTAGCATGCAAAGCAATTATGAAGCATGTACAATACTACTTATTAGTTCGTACTGTGTTAGACTAGGCCGACAATTAATGTGTAACACACTACACTAATTACGCTAGCCTAACACAGAAGAAACACTAGCCATCTAACCATTATTACTAACGAGTAACGTTGTAAAAGTCGTTTGTTTTCCACATCTTTTACTTCACACTTAGTTATACAATTACATGCGCTTAGGAAATCACTTTCTGCATTTAAGTTAGATGAAAATTATACCTCTTCTGTGGCCGCTTTTTCGTACTTCGCCGACATTTTCTCGCGGAGAACACGTTCTTCAGTATAAAAAAATTTCCACTCACTAATGAGATTTGTATGCGCGCATGTGTGCCGGTAGTTCGTTCACGGTCCCTTACTCAGCTAGCTCGCGATCGCATACACACCTACACGTACAGTATACAGTCTGACTGTACGTTCAGTAAATGTTACGTATTAATTATGCGTGACGTAAAATAAGGACCTCCCACAAAGGCTGGGACACTTCTTGAGGTGGGATTTTTCCACAGGATAATGATTGTTATGTATAATGAGCGATGACGTAACGTTTATACTAATCATATCCTTCTAGCTTAGTGCATTCTTTCCGCCCGCGGGGGTGGCAAGTTGAAGTCGCCTGTAGAAAACCGTACACAAGTTGATGTCTCGACCAGTGAAAATACGACCAGGGGGCTACCGTGTTTCACCAGGCACGGTTTCGAAGATAGCGGCGAGCGGTTTTGGTTAAATTCATTTCGAGGGGAGGGGGACAAGGACTGGAACACGTTCACCATGTTTATAAGCATTCCCGTTCCCTCCAGACTTTAAATTAAAGCGCTCCAGACGTGTCCTGCTGTGAACTCGGGCTGTCAGACAATTCTCTCCTACTTGCGACAATAACAGGTGTAACTGGAGCCAACCGAACCAAGGGAACACCACACCTGGATATATGTAGTGTACCACACAAAACTATATGCAATAACTTTTGTCGAACAGGTGCCAAAGCGAGCGGGCGACGTCTAGCTCCATGGCATTTCATATTTTATACCAGATAAATGAAGCCGTTAGAACTTCAAGCTTACCGTCTGTATAACTTCATGGGTGTACCATTTCCGCAGCGATATACCAGTGTAGCTGGCTATAATTCACTCGCAATGGTTAATAGCAGAGGAACATGAGAAGGTGACGTACTGTGATAGCGGGAGGGATCGGTTGGGAGTGGGGGATAGGGAAGGGTTGATTGCATCCGTGAAACCAATTTGCTGTCGCTTTTATGTTGACTTTGGTCCAGCCGGTCGGATTGAGATCGGGCAGTTATCGGAGATAAGCCCGACGTCGGTCCGACGTCATTTTAAAGAACTGCCTCCTGCGACTGAAAAACGACACTCAGATACAGGCCTAAAAATTGCAGTCCTTTGGCCGACGTCAGTTGGGCGTTAAATTTACATCGGACGAAAGGATTTTTGGTCCAAACGATCAGATGGCCGTCTTTGGAAACGTCGATCCTGAACGTCCAACGGCTTTGCAAACGGCGGCCCAGCGGACTTCGGACAGACGTATTAGACGCCGTCTTAACCCGACGACGAACTTGACGGCAAAATGTTGGCCCTCACATTGCCCAGGCTATAACGTCAGTTAGTAGCCCTGTGATGCCGCCCTCACACCTGGTAATATTAGTTAGTCTGCAGTGTCGCGGATCCGAAATTCCGGCAATCAATAAGGAATTAATAGAAATAGTGGTCAGCTTTTTTCTCAGTTTCATTTTGAAGAATGCGCATTAAAGGAGGATGGGTAGGTTGTTGAGGTACACTTCACACTTGTTTTGCTCTTTTTTTCTCCAAATCGGGTATAACCGCTTCCGTAACAGTTTTGTGTTTAAAAAAAAAGATCTACACAGAGCAAGTTGTGGCCCAAAGTGTCCCGGTATTGTAAAAAAGTGCATTTTTTTTTTAAATTTTTCCCTAGATTTCCCGAGATGATTCATGAGTATGTGTTTTATGTCTCTCCCTATAGAGCTTTGAAGATGAAATGTCGTTGGTTGAAGTTCATCAGCGTTTACCTGCATAGTGAAGGCTAACATTGATGGACTTTGACAGACCACATTCCTTATTCAAGGCCTGGATATGCCTAAAACGCACCCCTTACTAATGAATATTATCGATGGGACGTAAAAACAAGATTTTTTTCAAAAAATTAACTGTTTTTTTCAATACTGGCAATGCAGTGTGCGAGGTCCTGCATTTTGCAAAATTTTCTGTACGCTCCACCTTAACCAGTGGTGGCGCTTCTATTAGATAATCCCTATAAAGGTACTCTAATAATCCCCTGATTAACGTTACTCCACGTGCTCATTCCACTTGACCTAGCAGCCCTGCCCCCCCCCCTTTTTTTTTTTCCCCTTTCAGAGAGTTCTGAATAGGTCACTGATCTCAAACGACACCCGTGAGAATGAATATAGACAAAGTTGTTCTCAAGAGCGTAATCACGTTTTGTCCCCTACTGCTGAATAACAGAAACGGCGGACAGGATCCCACTCATCGGGGGTTAACTAAATTCTCATAGCCGTATCACGTACTCACCCCCTCCCCCCGTTTCCCCGGACGGGATATATTATGCAACCTGGTCATGTGGGCCTGTACTCAGCCCCCCCCCCCCCTCCCATGATCATAGCGGTCTGAGGCTGAGACATCCATGGCACAGCTGCATTTTTGTGGGCCCACTCAGGTTTATTATCTGAGCGATATTACGGCTTAGTCCGAAGCGTAGCAAGAAAATTTGAGATCAACTTATAGGTCCCGCGAAATGGCCGTTGTCAGGCTAAACAGCAGTGGGACAATTAGATGTACCCTTTTCGTGGGGAAAAATGTAGTGAATATATTTTATTCTCAAACACATTTCCCAAGGTGAGGACGGATTACCTCAGCTGGTTGGACAGTCGGACTCAACTGAGCTAATCGCATTATAATGCACAGTCAAGCCAGTGATCTTGCAACCACAAACGGATTAAGCCATAGCTCCCCAAGTTCTGAGAGGTTAGGTGTAGGTCCACTTCTAAACTGTCCAATGGTGCATCGCTGGCCTGCGGTGGGGTATAAGGGGAGGGGTGTACCCTTTTTTTTAATTTATAAGTGTCTACATGCAAAATGGTAACCCTTTTTTGGGTAAATCAATCAACACAATTTCTTTAAGTTATACCGCAACCCCAAAAATCAGTTCTGTAGGCCTACTGATTGTTTTTTTCTCATTTTTGGTCTTTGCCTACTACGGGAAAGTGAAATGTCGGTTTTTCAAAGGACGTGGCGGGTCAGCTGGTTTGGGTGTTCAAATGAGGGTCAAACCCTAGAAATGTGGTTCACTTGGGAGGTATGTTAACACTCATCATACAAATATGATAGATATTGCATAGTGCCGGACAGTCATTTACAGATGTAGCCACACAACTCCGCCTATACACAGTGTTTACCCAAGTTGTGCACCATCTACGGGGTCTTGTAGTGAACATGTTTCTTCATTACTAAGTACAGTTCTGTGCGGAGACTAAATAACACACTCAGTTTCTAATTGAGAGGACCAGACACCGACGTTTGACTTATACCCGTCTTTACAGTCTTTTCGTCAAATATACATGCACATACATATACCATATGGTTGCATAAATTCTTCAGGATAATGAACAAAATTAAAAGTCTAAAAGCCATTTCAGGGTTTTCTGGTGGCAGAAATCAGAGAAAGTAATCATTTAACTCTATCGGAGCACGATTAGAAAAAAATCAGTCGAAGCTATAGAGGCTCGCCAAATATGATTCTCACTAAAAATAATTTTTTTCATTTATTTATTTTATTTTTATTTTTTTTATTTTTTTTATTTAATAAATTTCAAAGGATTTCTTCTGATCAGATTCAACCCGTACAAGGGCGAATTTTTAAAGTGGGGGGGGGGGGGGAAGTGTCAAACATAACACGGACACAATTAACAATAACCATATGGGGAGTACGTACCACCATCAGTTGGAGTGGAGCGTACAAAAATTTTTTGGCTTTTAAACTACCCCCCCCCCCCCCCCGCCAGGTTGCCGGAACCGAACTCTCGTGTACGCGTTGATAAGCATGTACGTGTACCCAACCTTGAAAGAGAGATCTCATGTCTGCAACTTCTCAATTAAGGAAAAGAAAAATCAATTTATGAAAAATGGTAATTCATATCAGACTGTTTAAAATAATATATGAATCAGTGGCTAAGTTACAATATGGTCAGGGAGAGGTTCCCTCTCCCCCTCCCCCCTACCCGACTCATATGGATTATCGGCGCCCTTTTTCAGATTTTTACAAAGGAGGAACAGTAAATAAAAAAAAAAGGAGAAAAAACGAAAGAGAAAGTAAAGAAAATTCAACTGTGAGTGCTTCATCGCCTTCCACATTCAGGAAATGTTGATGGTGTTGCCAATTTTCCAAACTTCAAATTCAAGCAAGGACATCATTAATCATGGAATGTGCAAACTTTTTGCCACACTTTTTCAAACTGCCAAATGGGACTAATTTTTCATCCAAGAAAATATTGACAATACAATTTTCTGAGCCCGGGGAGGGCAATTTCCAGCAATCTGTGGGTGGGGGTTATGTATTTTTTTTTCCGGTACCCTCCGTGCCCTCCTCCCCCCCCCCCCCCTCCAACCGATGCCAACTCCCTTCGTAGATAGTTTTCAAATAATTGTCAGTTCACCACTATAATCAATACTTCTGGCTGCGCCGATGTCACAGGGCATGCTGCATTCTCATATCAGTATCACACTGTATTACACTAGTTGATGCGCCCTCACTCATCCATAGGCTGAGTAAGAAAACAAATCTAGCTACACTACATAGCAGCACACTCAGACTCTCTTGAGGCCCTGCATGCAAACAGTCACTGTGACTCCACTGTCCAATGAAAAAAAAAAAAAAAACTGTGTGGGACTAAGGATGTGTTTATCACCATCCAAATGTTTGCCACGTGATCAAAGAATATGCAAAAAAGGATGAATAATTTAATTATGATTCTTGCATCGACTCAACCCATCTGGTATGTATTAACATTTTCATAGATTTACATTTTCGCTCATTAATTCGAGAAATTGCAAACATGAGATCTCTGATTCAAGACTGTGTATACATGCTCACAGGAAGCGCGTTTCCGGCTATCCGCTTATACCGAGTTTGAAAAGCCAAAATTTTCTTGTTCACTCGGCGCCAACCATGGTGGCGCTTAGACATTCATTATGGGTTCCTACGTAGAGAGTGCCGTAACAAGTGGTTCTGACGCCATTTTGCCTCAAAATGTACGACCTTGTTGATCCCATGTGAGAAAATAATTAACCAATCAAACTGCGGCCATACATGCTTGTATTCACTGGATTAGGCCTAGTTCAGATTAGGTATCGCCGCTTGACTAACTTGCATGCTCCTACATAGGCCTGGGTAGGGGCGAAATGTCTAAAATCGCAACGCTTTCTACATAGGATAGTCCTGCCAGCACTCAACCGCGCCCCTGCAATATTATTTTTTTATTTCTACTTTGTTTATTTCTTTGAGACAGCGCCCATCAAAGTCATTTTCGCCCCTTCCCCCCCCCCCCCCCCCCCCCCCCCCCCTCTGACTGAAACTGCTAGCTACGGCACTGATGGGAATAGTAAGGAATTATGCATCTTCTCCATTTGTTCTTTCGCCCTTTCTTGTTTTATTGGACCTTATAATCCCTATTTGCGGCCCAGTCCAGTTTCTCCTCCGGAACTGGGTGTAGGAATGGAACATTCGTGGAGGGGGAGTAGGATCTAAAGTGGCACCCTTCATCACTGACACTCACTGCCGTTAAAGATACAAGAACAAACTGAACTGCCTTTGCGTACAAATACGCAGATTTGTAGCGCGTGGTAGGCACGTCTTCGTTGTTGGGATATAAGCCAGTCTTGTAAATACAAGATGTGGTTCGGTCTCTTTCTTAAACGACCGAACCACATTTTATGGGATTTTCAGGAAATTTATCCGTCGGGCTCTATCATCACTTTAACTGCTTAAAGGGAAATAGGGCGTTTAGAACATGGCATACGAAGAAAATAGCTTTAATCATTATTAAACCATTCAGTCTAACCAATAAACATCTGCAAGAGCTTCATCTCCTCAAAACATTATGCATTGTGGTAAGAAACGGAAGATGCATCATTTGAATTTTGAAAAGTTTGGGTGAACAAATTATTGTTGGGCAACAAATAACTGAATTTCTATCTGTGAGAAACTTATTTCTTGAAAAGAAGGCAACTGTTCTTCCTTACTTTGAATAAACTGTCATTCTACCTTTACATGCAAGCACTGGTTTTAAATCTCTGGTTGTTTTCTGTAAAACAAACGCCTTATTCCCTTTTAAATTGTTCATGCAGTTGTGGCGTTTGCTTTTCCTCGGTAGACTTTGGTTTGAAGACTGCCATAGCTCGCACTTACTGCTATTGTTAAAAGGTCGAATATCTGTATAAACTACATTACGTTAGACGCAAGATAGCCTTTAGGAGTCCAACAAGGCTCAAAGATCGAATTTGGCCGACCGCAAGGTCTTTCTGGGGCGCACTTCAATAATCAACCTGCTTATAAAGGGTTGCTGAGAACGCTCTTACAGTCCCACCGGTGTTCGGGATTTCTCGGTCAGGATCGGTATAGTAAACATGCCACATACATGATTTCCCCTTGTTGATATGCATAGGATAAATAATTGTTTACTATTTGAACAAGTTGGCTAATCACCTCTTTTATACCTCGTAGACCTACACTTCTCCAATATCCTAATGGCCTTCTTAACCGTTATGAAATACTCAAAATGATGGTCAATGGGCAATGGGTATAGCTTACATTAGTCTGGAGGGCTTGCAGAGTCTTACGTACTTCTGTTTAACGTGCACTGACACTTAACCTTTTTCATTTTCCTTTTATTGGTTCTTCTGCTAAAAAGGAGGAAAATGTCCTACGAGACTGTCAAATCATGGTGGTGGACATCTTCAAATTCGTGGGCTCAAAAGCAAATTGCGCCATTAATGTACAGTATTCAGTACCTCACACGAACGTTGCATTACCTGATTTATCTTGGTGCATCATAGTTCGACGAGTTTTAACTTGATACAATTAGAATTTGGTGTGACGTGATATTTGGAAACAACCATATGTGGACGTTTCCTGGAGGAGGGATGACGTGTGTCGTAAACAAAGTCACGTGTAACGGTTGTCACATTTTTTCAGCCAGTTGAGATACAATACAAATTTTATCTGGCCCCCCCCCCCTTCCCCCATGCATGCACGCAAAATAGTTTTCTGGATATGTGAGTGTAACATGTATAAACACGAGACAAAGTGAGGTAATATACTACGTAGACTGTAATGGCTGCGCAATTATATCTCACATGTAGGTATTGGAGGATTCGAAAGCTGGTAATCTGGCGCGACACTGGTGGGTCGGGATGGGGGACGGGGAAGTGGGAAACTGTGATCGCTCTCCCAGTCAAAAGTGGGCCAAAAATTGCCGATGTAAGTTATGCATGAGGAAAACGAGATTTTTTTAGGTGAACGTTAACCTTAAAATTGCACACTTTTGTTGCACCAAATCGATGAGGACATTCAATTACAACATTATACCACCACATCTGCAACTCCTAAACAAAGGACCTGATTTCACTAGGGTGGGTTTGACTTGAGTCTTCAGTCTTTTCAAACTCGTTCGGATCAGGCTGCGCGATACCAAATTATGACGGAACTGTCTCTGAAAAGCTCCGTGACCAGAATCCCAGAGACCAGTATGCACTGTATTCACCACGTACAGCAAAGCCTGTGCTCCTAACCTTTTGTACTCGACGTCTCGCTTCATATAAACCCCAAAAGTAACTTCTTAATTCGACTTTTAAAGTTAATTTCCTTGTTTGGTAGAGAAAAAACTTTTTTTTATAAACGTACGGGCTAAAGTCCCATTGCACAAAGTACCTACCATCACGAAAATTAGTTTCGTAACATTGGGCACTTAAGTGGGCCGTTGCCATGGTTATGAAGTGTTTTTGTCCCAACAGGTAGTTTCATGCAAACAAAGATAATTGGAATTGAAACTGCAAACTGGTTTATGAAAAGAAAAAATATCCGACTTTTGGGACGTTTACTCCATTGAAATACTATTGATTCTAATTCGGTGACAGAATGTGACATTAAAAGGTTACTGGAATGAATGTGAAATAGGCACAGCTCTTACAAGTAAGAGGGGAAAAAAGGCCTACAATGGATTTTTGGAGTAACAATGGGTTTTTTTCGTTCATGTGTACCCGTTACGAAAAATTAACGTCCGCCCGCTTTGGAGACAAATTTCTAGTATATCAATTGCTCAGAAATCATACGCAGTCTTCAGTTTCAAAACTCTAAGGCGATTGGCTGAGGCAGGTTTCTTTATTAAAAGAGAAATACTGCTACGAAAGCACGTAGCTGTGTAGCTCGACTGTAAATAAACACGTAAATGGACACCCTCCTGGTACCGCAATCCGTAACACCTTGTCCGCTACCAATGATCATGAATATTAAGTTCATCAAGTTAGGGCTCTGTGAAAGTAATGTTTGACCATCGCCGGCAGGCTCTTCCGGCGGAGGCGAGACTGCTTCGGGGCGGGGGCCACATAGTGGCGGCCGCCAAAGACGCGCTACGCAGGTAAACGGTGGATGTGCGAATATAAACTTTAAGTATACTTTGACTTTTGTTGACCACGCGTACTCAGAGAAAGAGAAACGCCCCCTATATACGCAAAATAATAGAAACCGTTCTTCGAATGCCAAATGTTGACTCCCTTAGAGTGGGCCTATTTCATAACTCCCACTGAATCAACGTGCAATTTAATTCGACCAGTCCTAGTAATTAAAGTGATGTATTGTTTAGTAGAACACATGCATGAGGGAATACTTTCAGTCACACATCAATTTTGTCGTTGTTGTTGCATTTAACAACAGAAGTTTAGGAAGTCTGAATAATTTTGAGTAATAATAACAGTGATTAAGACAATGTTCCCACTGCATGTACATGTGAAGAGTAAATTGCAGAGACATAAAGGGATGCGAAGAATAAGAAGAATAAGTAACAAACATTCTATTCTGAATCCTTTTTATTTTCAAATAACTTTGCAAAGTATTAAAATTGAATAAGAAAAGCAGAACACAAATGAGGGAGAACTGTGGGGAAAATTTCAGGAATCCTTTAGCAAATCCTTTGAAGTTGATAGGCAAACAACGAAACCGACAGAGGGAATAAATACTGTTACATATATTTTAAACATCCTCGTAAGCTAGTGTTTGAGCAAGATGTAAAATGGCTATAGATATTTGTACAAACCTTTTGTACCAGAGCATGTAGTATATAGTATTATAACGCAGTAGTACAAAGGTCACTCATATAAAAAAGTTTGTAAAGTACGGATTAGGAAACTTTACAAATGGTTCTAATATTTATCAGTCTAAATTTTCACGGGTGTACAAAATGTACTATTCTTTCAATGACCTTCGAACAGATAAAGCAGACACTCTGGCTGTAAAGTTTCTTTTACACTATAATAATTGTAAGTACTATTCATGACAGGAATTTTTATGATTGAAATATTTTTTTTTTTGGCGCGAACGTATACTACGAAAAACATGCAAGCTGCAGTATAGTCATATAACGTTTACTTACGTCAGACAGATCAAGGAATAGTCTAAACTGATCGCTTCAATTAATCCCTTTACTCAGAGGGCATATATCCTACTCAAAATACACGACTTATACAGGGAAACTCTCACTTGAGATTCAGTGACCAAAGTGGTATTTTACACGATGGTATGTGAAATTCTTTCTGTCAAATACGAAAATCAGGACGTTATATAAGGGATTGACCGCTAATTCGTAATGCACAACGAAAATTTCATCACTGAATCACGGACTGTAAGCTGACTTACGTATCACGTATAGAGCTATACATTCACTGGCTATTCTAACTGTACCAGCTGTGTATCATTATGTAGTGCATATATGTACCGTTCTTGCGGATTGCAGTTCAGTCGCTGACGTATCATACTTCTCTGCCGAAATTCCAACAAATCGCCGGAAAAATAAAAAATCGTACGTATGCTTTCTGACCTTTATGCACTTCTGACTTGCTATCAGTGTATTGATAGAATATCGCGAGAATATCGCGAGAAATTAGTTTGAAAGCATGTTGAATGAATTGATAATCAACTGAATGCTAAAAATGTTTGAAGAAATTCAAACGATTTACAAAAAACAGTTGACAGGCAGACCTGTACGTCGAACAACGATTCTCTTTCATCCCTAACGTCACATGAATGGGAAAGTTTTCCGGAGGATAAAGATATTTGTAATTAGTCCACATAATATTTGTATCTGGTACCTTTACTGAAAAATGCCCTGCATGCATTTTGTAATTACAAAAGATTTCTCACAATCTGCTCACATGCCCATCTAAATCGCTGTTCGAATCTTTTCCCCAAAATGTCAGTCATTTGTCTTACACCAAAAGCCGCCCGATAAACCGAAGGGAACAAATGCGATCACGTGACCATATCAAAATGGGACCAAACACAAAAGTGTCTAGATTGATGTGTTTCTCATAAATTGAGTAATTAAAGACATGAGATCACTATTTCAAGGTTGAGTACATGTAGCTTAGAGAAGTGGGGAAGTGTCGTTTCCGGTCCGCTAGAGGTTTGTAAAGTCAAAAAATGTCCTCAGAGCCCTTCGGTAGCCCTGCTGGGACGGGACGCGAGAAGGGGCTATCTAAGGGCTCAGCCCAGACCATCCGGTTACTCATGGGCACCTGCCTAATATGTCCTTTAATAGATGTATGGCAATACGTGCTCCTTCAATAATAGACTCACTCGGCACCCCTCCCCCCATATCCCAGCCCCATTTTCAGCTCTCTTATGTATAGAAAGCGGAACTGAATTCAAAAGGTGATTCCCCGTCATACCAAAATTTAAATAATGTACATGCACTTGATAAAAGAATGTGGGCTATGGATATCATTGCAACTTGTGTCAGAAAGAAAAACAAAATTCAGATATCCTGAACCTGATCAACGTTTATGCAGATTTGCAACTAACTCCGATTGACTATCTGTTAATTTATAAGAAACTGTAGAAATTGTCGAGGAACTAACCGAACATGCTTTGGGTTCGAATCATGACTTTCCGTTAAACTTGCAACCAAAAGTTTCCATTTTTGAGTTCGACTTCACAAATAAGAAAAAAGAATAGGCATTACAGCAAATGCATGCCTCCAGATCTCATCCATTTTTTTCTTTCTTACATAATCAGAGCCTAGAGGGTGTGCCTCTTGCATAATCTCTCATAATTCTCGATGTATGCGTCTCAATGTCATTCACACTACGACCAATGCCCTATATGGTCCAGATTTCACATTTTTCCTAGGTAGTTTTGGTGAGTCTCTCGACCCAGAACCCGCCGTGCACTCTAAAATCGTCAGTTATGTACCAAGTAATCGATTTAACGTGAAGTGATCCTTGGCAACCAGACCAGGGAGCTGGCACGTTACTCTCATATAACAACCAGGAGTTCCTCTTGTTCTACCCCAGGAAACTTTACGACGCAATTACCTCTCACTGTGCTAAAACAGAAACAGATGTTCGAGGTAAATTCGTATGCACCACCACCGCTAACAATTCTGTTTTGCCCTACACCGCAATTGACAATGTGAGTGAGTGCCCTTCATGTATACGGTATAGGTATGTCTTATATACTAAAGATGATCATGTGATAACTCGAGGTGCCGAACATGGGGCCGTTAGAAGGATTGAAAATAAATGATCCAGCTCCATTGAAAAAAAAATGCAAATGATCACATATCTAATTCAATATTCAAGAACTCAACTACCCAAAAGTCATTCAAGTTACTGAAAGTCTCTGGTTGAATAGTCCGTCCCAAATTTCACATGATCTTTATTTCCTTCAAATTCCATTCTTCAGCATATAACATCTTCAACATGATTTACATGATTTGTATATGGTGTACTTCAACTGATGGGGGGGGGGGGGGGGGGTGGTGCTATCACATCAGATGTGAAAATACCAATACAGGCTAAGATAGTTGATAACTATAATACTATCAAATTATCGGTTACTGATGGACCTGCTCACTCGTGACATAAGAAAGTTGGTTAGCATAATTGAACATTTTACCAAATTAGCTTCCTTTTCTGTAATTAGATCTTTAAACAAATAGGTTTACTTGAACGTACGTAAATCAGAAATAGGATGAAATGTATGAAATGCCAAAATTACAGACAACTGATGTAAATTGACAATTTTATGGCCTTAACGTTGTAGGAAACTCTTTTTCTTTTTGCTTGTTGCTGTAGAGTTTTTTACCCTCCTTTTTTCATCACTATATTAAACGTTCATACATAGTTGGGAATGGTCCTAAACTCCTACACTGGCGCATTTCAGTCAGGTGAGCGTGCACTTATGGAACGCCAAAAGGGAAAGCAACTGATGGCGAGGACGGCTTTGCTATGATGATGCTCACTTTTTAGATGATGAAGACGTCTTTTATCATGATAAGGACTACTTAATAGCTGGTGAGGACCACTTGTTAGATGATAAAAACACAAAAGTTGTACAACAAACACTTTTTGGAAGGACAAAAGAGCAAATTAATTTGAGGATCACACAACGCAATCCACAATGCATGGCTATTCAAACGATGACGTTGAAAGCTAACATGATGAAGATGCAAATAATATGATAATAATGCCATTCAACTCTACGAAAAAAAAAAAAAATGTGCCGTGATGGAAACGATGGCGGTCGTCATACATGCAGGAGTGATCTTGGGCTATGTTCAAGGAAATCCCCCCCCCCCCCCACACCGAAAGGAAACTTCAGGCCAATATCTTAGCTAACCTCTGCGCGCCGTGACCAGATTTAAATTACAATATACCGCAATTGCGATGAAATCTTTAAACCACATACCGATTACAGTGAAAGAAAAAATGTATAAAACCAATATTGAGCCAATGATTGTAGTCAAATTCTTTTTTTCCCACATATTGAGCTTGAAATGAATATTCTTATAGATTATGTTACAACGGAAAACGTACAGTAATGTTAAGAAGAAGGGTTTTTCATCCACGAAAATAGTACCAGTATCCTTTGATCTTTTGGGAATTTTTATCAAAATTTTTTGCCCCAAGTGATTGTGGCAATCCTCTTCGACAGTTCTGCCAGAGGAATCCAATCTGACCAAACTCATCCCATGCATAAAATCTTCAGAAAAGGGGGATTCGGACACTGATACATCATTAACAATTTGAGAGTTGTTAATAACTGTCATTAATCTTTTGGTGTAATAATTTACAGGAAACGATTTCTTACTAGAAATTTTAGCTGACTGAATATGGAAGGGGGGGGGGGGAGGGGGGAGGGGAACATGTATACATGTCGCCGAAAATGAAAAGACAGAAGGAGGTGCAAAGACGTAAAATAAGACGCGATATTGAACAAGTGAATGATGGGGACAGAGAGCATGGCCCCCCTCTGTATACCCATTATGAACCGCATAAGACGTTGCTGCCAAGTTACCCCTATAATTCTTTGCGTCTGGTGGTTTCATGAACACTGTAATTGGCTGTTGTATCAATAGATCAACATCGTCAATTAATTTACTCCTGGGTGAAAAATCCTGTTAGTGCAATCATTACGCAATGGCTTCTCCAAAGTGTAATATTAATCCGAAGGGACATTACAAGGTTTTGGTTGGAATCCGTAGATTACCAAAGTGTTCGTTGTATATCCCCCCTCAAAAAAAAGAAAAGAAAAAAGAATAGACATTGTAAGAATCAGCCCAAACTCAATTGGTGCCTATAACTGTTGCCCCCCCCCCCCCCCCAGAAAAAAATGTAGTAAGGGCTGTATACACATGGAACTTCAAAAAGATGCACTGACATGAAAGCACACTTCGTATTGGCCTAATGAACCATTTGAAAAATACTGAGAATGTAGAACACGTCCATCAAAATCCTTCAAATGTTGACCATTTTGCATGCAAATTTCTGTGTTTGTTTTGCATGATGAATAAACATAGACAAAATATGCAACGTTGTGACGTCCAGGATGCAATCCTGTCATATGTTTTATGTTATTCATTTTAGTTAACCTTTATTTCGAGCATCATTGATAATTCTTTTTATCTCCAGTGGATTTTATTTTGAAAGCACACATTTTTCTTCTTTAAAAATATTGATCTTACTGACGAGGGTGCGAGCGAGAACTCAAGTAGTTACGAGGCAATACATACGGGCTTATCAAAAGAAATGCCGACTCAGTGCACTACACTCGGCATCATATTTTTTTTTTTTTTTGTATTTTCAACAAACTTTGAAAGGCCATATCTCAAAACGGAAGAAACACAATTTTAACGACTGCCGTTCAAGGTTTCGTTCTGCACCTTTACATGAAGCTAGCCATTCTCTATAAATGCATGTCACGTGGTCTTTGAACTTTACTCTCGACGGTGACTTTAATAGATTGTTTTTCCACACCTGGGGCTATCTTTTTACGTCAACTGTCAAACGGTATGAAGTTCAAAGCATGTTGAGTCCATAAAATTGCAATCATATTGACAATCGAAGATAACGAATTGCACCCACACCCCAAATGAATGTGATAAATTGGGTTAATCAATAGCTAAGAACAGTAAAGATCAAGACTGACTATTGTACACTATATTCAATGCCTTCACGTCACATCTGTCACAGTTCATCCAAAGCTCACTCTGTCCCGGTTGACTCTCGTCGTTATCTCCCGGAGGTAAGTTTCATAACTAACATGAAAATGTGACTTTTCTTAACTTCTTTACACCAACAACTGAACAGCAGTAAAAAAGATCTACATATATATATACATATATAGAGCGTAGAAAGTCCGTGTGTCTAGCCTAGACCTACGTACACATTCACGAGAGGGCAAAATTGATAAAGATATTTTAACATCAACAGGAGATGAAACGATGAAGTCAGCTTCCTTTATGGACTTTACATCTCGGTGTCCATTAGTATCTGTTTTCAGTACTGTTAATGTAAAGGTGGTGAAGAAGGACTTAGATGTTGCCAATCAATACATTATTAACTCCTCATATTGAAGAAGGCAAAATGGTTGTAGTCTAGAGCAATGAATACAACTCCGACGGGTTATTTGCAGCCCTTGGTTTTATTTTCCGTCTTCAATGCATATTGCCAGCAACAGCTAGATTGGATTACTCTACGATTTCTCTTTGATGGTATATGTGACTAAATCCTGCTTATAAATAATAGGTCAGGTTATTCTACAATTCGTTATTACGAACAAATTAAAACAGGTGTTGTAAAAAAAAATAAAGGTGATTATTCACATTATCCTGCAATGCTGCAACCTCTGTCTGTGTTATGACTCATTTCCATAAAACTATTGGCAAGGAATGAAGTATAGATGAACCGTGTTGTCTGTAAACTATATCATAGCCATCATCACTACGTCAGCTGTAGTAAACATTTTTTCCCAGAAAGAAAAGTCTGTCTCGTAATGAATAATAGTCCATTTTGCATTATTAGTCTTTCCGAAATAAGGTTCTAGACAATTCATCAATTGTCTAGAAGCTATTTCGGAAACGGTGCCAAATTAGGAGTGATTTTCTAAAATGAGAAAGAGCCTTTAATATATCTGTTGTTGACAACTGCGTCTAGTCTAGGTGTGTTTAATGACATGTGTAAGTACTGAGTAACCTAACCCATGAAAAACAAAGCAAGAGGATAATTTCTTGTGTTTTCCTTTACTGTATTAGTTTAAACTGTTTAGGACATTTTAAAGGTTTCTCGAAGGCATTTCTACAGAGTATCAACGCCTCTTAGAGGTACCAATATGTAGGCTACATTAATTAAAGGTTAATCAACGCTGGACAGTGTATTAACTGTAAGATAAC
Organism: Stichopus chloronotus; assembly: GCA_021234535.1. Taxonomy (NCBI): domain Eukaryota; kingdom Metazoa; phylum Echinodermata; class Holothuroidea; order Aspidochirotida; family Stichopodidae; genus Stichopus; species Stichopus chloronotus. Next base: position 15,781,933 of record CM037842.1, read on the forward strand.
GCACGATCGAGGTTAATGCGAGCGATGCACGAGGGCGCAGTGCATATCCAACGATAGCATTAACCCCCCAGAGCACATTATCCTACTCTTCGTAATACTTGGGAAGAATCTTCAACTCCTATTGCCAAATCCCAGCCAGGTGACTGGGTTATCCGCTGATAAACCGAGGGGATAAAGCACGGTCAATCACCGGCGGATGAATACAATAAAACTGTAGATCGACAATGTTTTTTTTTTTCAGTTTGCTATATCTTACACAAAACAATGGCTGATACTATTACTAGTAACTAGAGAAATAGCATTCGATTTGAAGTTCGTGGAAATAACGTCACCTAGGCCGAGTACTGAAAAATAAAAAGTGAATGTACGTAATCTACGTAATAACAACAACACAGTGATATACGGTCAGTGGTAATTTTTCCGACGTTCGGTAATCTTACGTAGAATGCGAAAGCTTATTCAGTATATTTTGAACACCTTTGAAAATTTGATGGACCACCGTAATTAACTTCCCTTCTTCGTCGATTCTACGGAGATGTCCGAAAACAATTCCATGTGCAATAAAATCGTAAAGAGGACTAAGGACTGTAATCCATCGTCATCTTCAAGGATCTTTTTACAAACGCCAGAATAATATTCTTAGAGAGAGAATTCTAAAGCGCAAACAATGTCAGCAATTATTAATATGATGAGAAATTTCAACAGAGAAACCCCTGAGAGAAACCTTTGTGTACTAGAAAGCAAAATTATTAACATTACATGTCCAAAAGGTTTAGTATGCATTTTAATTGCACCATTCAGACAATGTGTGGGAACTGAATATGATCAGGTGATAAATCCTGTCATATGATCTTACCGACATTCCAGCTCTCATGAAGTATGATGACAAAAATCTATGATATGATGACAGTGGTTGACAGTTTTTCATGTAACTTAACGGCGCGCTTGTCTTGAAGGAAGCAAATGGGAAAGATTGTAATAATGGATCCGATATTCAGTTGTTATAGAACATCTCATCGCCTACTGATCACCGTAATGAGGAGATCAGTTTGTAGTTTTTATTACGTTGATACAGTGCTTTGTTACACAAAATACAAAGTCCCAATGTCGCTCTATATAGCGCCAAGACTGGGAAGTGTAGATTTGATACACCGGTGAGACCTGTTGTGCTGCATATTCATTACTTGGGCGACGTTTACTACTTAAGACAAGAAAAGTTTTGAAACATTGATCCTTTTTGTGCTGCTGTTATGCCGTTTTTTATTAGTGTTATTATCATTTGCAACTCGGTTACTGTCAATTTTGTTTATGAGATGATTTATTCTGTCTATAAACAAATGAACTTGTACATTTATAAACAAAGAAAAATAAGATCAAAAATAGCTCAATCCTTCTGGTTCCTTCATGTTCACACAATCACTTTATCATGTAACCATTTACTCCCAGGGATCAAATCTCCTTCCTCATATTTTCTGTTGTTGAATCGGACCTACCACAGGGATTGTCCAAGTAACATACTTGGTTCTTCCTTGGTCCATTTTCTTCCCCACGTTTTTTTTTAATTTGCGAGCACCAAAACTAGTGGCCACTAAAATAATGGCCTTCGCCAGCCCCTTGAGCATCCAATTAGGTACATTATATCAGTTTTATTTCATGCCTGTTGTGATAGCTGACGGCCTATTATAGCACTGACAAATTTTATTGCTTCATCTAACTAGATTAAACGGGTGAAAATTGATAGTGGTGCTCTCTACACGTCGACAAGCCTGTCGAAACGAACTATTACTGCGAAACCTTGCATTCTCTGTAACAGTCTAAATTTCTGTAATCATCCTTAATTTCATATCTTCTGTACTTTAATTGATGGTTTTGAACATTAACGCAAAAATAGTAATAATAACAATTACTGAAATATGCTGTAAAAGGATGACCTTTATTCATTGTAGGCACTTTACGTCAGGGGAACCAATTCCACTGATGCATGTTATCCAATGGTGTTATGCTACCTACAAGAAGTTCGGCGTCTCTGAAAGTATATGTAGTTAATGCATGTGAGACAAACATGACATGGAGTAACAATGTTAAATTTCAATTGAAAATATCATTGCATAGTCTCACCAAAATTACATCGCTGATGTAACTGATGGCAGTTAAAACTATTCCAATTGATGTTGATCCTTGGTTTACACTATAAACACATTCATCTCATAAAGAAGTAAATGTTTGGATGAGTAAAATAAATCTTTTTCATTTTTTTCTTTTGAACAGAATTTTACACCTTTCGTTTACACCAAACAAGAAATGGAGAAGACAGGAATTGGACAATGCACTCTGTGTTTGAAAACCTCCAGTAATAGTCTGATAAAACAATTGTCATGTGATCACCTTTTCTGTGCATTTTGCTCTATCAAGATCCGCCAGTCAAAGATATCCTGCCCTAAATGTCGAGATGCGATGCCGACACCAGATGATGAAGATTTAGACGGAATTTACACGGAAGTCAGAGAAGATTTCCAACCAGCTGGTCATGCTCTAGATACGCCCAATACCTGCGCAAAAACTGTCAGTGGCAATGTAGTGAATAACAACGATCCTGCCTACGTTAACGCTCCGCAAAAAGGAAGTGTTACCAGAAATGATAAACAAATAGATGAAAAGCAACTCTTCATTCGATGGTGTAACGCGCATGGCCAGGAGACTGAATTTTTCTGCTATTCATGTGAGACAGCAACCTGCTCAAAATGTTTGCTGACATCCCACAAAATAAAATCTCATGAAATAGTTTCGTTGGATGATTTTATTGCAGAGATTGTTAAGGCACATATCAAAAGGGTTGATGTACTTCAGAAAGACTTAAAGGAAACGACACATCGCGTCAACGACGCCAAAGAAAAGTGCAAGAAAGAGCAAGAAAAGCTGGAGCAACTTCTAAAGTCCAAACGAGATGCATTCATAGCAAAAGTTGACATGACCTTTGACAACCTCTTGAAGGATCTGAAACGGAAGGGCAATGTCACCTTCCAGTCAATTGCACAGCTGGATCTTCAAAGAGTCAAATTGCTTGACTGCATATCGATGACCCAACAGATTTGTGAGAGAGCAATGAACCCTTCATCCGATGACGAGCCCAAGGAGGAGCGGGTTCCAGTCGAAGAAATCATCGAACGGATTAATCGACTCGAGAATGACTGCAAGTTATTGAAAGGAATGGCGATTCCCAGAGATCTAAATGTGGAATTTCAAGAGAATCCCGCAGCCAACAGCCCGGTAGTCAATCTTGGAATGTTTGTGCGAAATGACGGTGTTGGTGATTTAGAACGTTATGACAACCTCGACGTCAGGATGTCACAAGGCTGGGAATTAAAGGAAGAAACGTCGGTCAGCAATGGCGAGGTGGATTTTGTGAACATCATTTGTATGAACGAAGACTGGGTTGTGCATGTCAGTAACAGCTACGGATCGGGCACCATTACCATTAAACATTACAGTTTAAGCCAAAAACAAGAATGTAGACGTCAATTTCTGGTGGAAACATGTAACAGAAGTTGGACCATTGCCAAAACTGCTGGACATGATCGAAGCATCCTCCTAGCTCTTGAAGATACGGTCAAACGTATCAGCTTTCGACGTAAACACAACGAATACGTTCAGGATATCCCGGTCTCCATCTGCATTGAAGCTATTACCTGGGACGAGTATGGAGTAGACTGCTACATCCTTGCAGCGAACTGTCGCGACGTTTACTGGTTATCAAGAGACGGAGTGGCGAACTATCTCTGTGCGATACAGACAGACGTCCAATCGGTCGTTAGCATCAGTGTGAACGAGGAACTTGTCATAAGTCTGTTAGATAGAACGGCTAAGATATTTTATCGGCGAGACTGTCTGAATGTCAACAAAAATCAAAAGCTAAAGGCTTCCCCGCCGACACCAGAGAAGTTTAAGGACAGTAACGAATCTCTGAAGCCTTACCTCATGGCCTCTACAAAAAATCCGGAGTACCACTTCGTTCTGTTTAATGGAGACCATATCATAGCAATTGGACAGTTCGATCCAACATTTGGCTTTATTGACTGGGTGATGAGCACTGAGGTTCAATCGAGTCCAAGCATAATTGATATGTCTGTCTGGAAAGGCAGAGTGTACCTCTTGCGTGAAGAGAAACTTGCAATTTATGAGGTACCAAAAAACTAAACGTAAAATAATCCATACCGCTTACACTAAAATGTCGAAAACAAGAACTTTATCTTTAGAAGACATTAGGTTGATATTCACCTTACATTGGAATAATTGTGAGGAGAGCCGTAGCGTTAGGACAGTCGGACACAATAAACATTAGAAGGTAACAAATTCTCATTGTAAATTGTGGAAAATTTGCTACAGCTTTGTTAAAGTAACCCTAAAGCAGTACATAATACCATATATTTACCACTTTTCTCACTATACCACTTACTATTATGCATGAAGATCCAGGCAAAACATGTTTCACAAATCACAACATACATATTTGGTAAATAGAAAAAGAACCCTTTTTCTCAATACCATTGTTCCTTAAATTAGATAATTAGTTACCAATACTTCAAACTCAATCCCAAAAAGTTGTGCATTCATGAACTGGAACGAAATAGAGAAATACATCAACGTGAACTTCAGTGACGAGTAAGCTACATTAACGAGTCCAACCAATGAAAATGTACATACTTTTAACTTGCTGAAGTTCTAAAGGCGCAATATGTTGAAGAAGGAATAGGCCAATATATATATATATATATATATATATATATATATATATATATATATATATATATAGATATCTACAACAAGAACAGATAGGGCCCACTGTCCACTTGGGTTCCTTGTGAATTAGACATCAGATCTATCCCACCAATTCTGTCTGCTTGTTTCTTGTCTTAACAATCGACCGCAGTCCACAAATTGGTATGTCTACGCATGCGTGATTACATTAAAATTCATCCCTCCAGTTGGGAGTGGTCCTTGATAAGCGGTTACTTACCCCTATGGCGAGGGTTGAGGGTAAGTTTGGTGTCTCGAGGTAGTTAGCTATTGATCGTGAATTCTAAGCTGTCCAGTATCCTCCTTTTTCAAGTGTATTAGTTCTCTTAGATTACGTCACGATCTGACCATGTAGTCACTGCACTGCACCGCAGTACCGGATAGTATACTGGACCCATTTTAGAGAAGTTGCAGGTTTGCGTTAGTAAGTGGCAAAATTGGCACAATCTCTATACTCAACTGTGGTCAAGATGTCAATTATTGCAACTTTCAACAACTGAAAGAGGAGGGGGGGGGGGTAGGAGGATAGGCTAATGCACTCAATTAGAGACTGATTCCCTTTGACTTTCTTAGTTACACTATATATTCAAATGTTTGCCACAGTTCATCGACAATCTCATAAAAATAAGGACCCCTATTGATTCTCAATATAATAAAGCAAATGTAAGCAAATCCCAATTGAAACATGACATTTGTCTCCATCCAAAGGGGTTTATTGTGGCTAAATCCTTTGCAGACAACAACGCTTTTAATCCCGGAGCGTAAAAGAGTAGAAAGTCTTGCAAATATACGGTGCGTTATTAAGTGAAGAACGTCCACACTGCACCGTGGTATAGACTTAGGACTGACACTACAAGCTAGAGATATAAATGTATGTCAGTTTTCTCTCTGGCTAGGTGGACATGCAGGATGGGCAGAATAATGGGAACCTTGAGTGTGACGTGACAGTCCTACAGTCAAAAGCCCAACTCGAGGGCAAACTGCTAAATTTAACACGTGTAGGTTTAATGTATAGGCCCTACTCGCCGATGTCTTATGGGTACATAATGTATGCTGTGCGTTTTTCTTTGGTGAGGGCGTCCGTGCTTGTTGCCATGTGACATCAATGCAAGGGCCTAGAGGCTGTTCACCGACGTCACTATGTTGCGCATCTTCATGAGTTAACGTCCAGGCATCCATTAAGCCCATACATAGACATATAATAAACTAGATGTCAGGTGTTGTACTCTGGTCCTATTAGCCAAGGGAAGCTATACCTATGTGATTTTCTTGCCACTAGCAAGATGGTCTTCCGAGCACTACCAGTGCACTACCAGCACTACCAGAACAGTGATGTCATCGACATCACTGTTTTCGTCCGTCTCTATAATTTGTCGGTCAGGTGTGTATTGTGCAACAACCGTTACTACAGCCGTGAAATGCGCGCGTATTCACAACACACCATCTGCGCTGGATGTTCTAGTTCTCATTCTCTATGGCGCAATAGTGCAACAGGATATGTAGCCGAGATACAAACAAAAAGATTAGAAAGTACAGAGATTGCGTGCCGCCTTTAGTTGCCCAACAAAGACGGGACTGAACAAAGAGAAATGGTATTTCTCTCCACAGGTAGTAACTTTCCTGGTTCACGTATGCGCACATAAAATCACCACGCCTTTATTTCAAATTAAGTCTGTAGAGGGTGGTGCTGTTGCCAAACACAATATGGTAACTTTCGTTGAGTCATTTTGACCTTACCACTTAACGTCTAGTTTATATCATATCAATTGACCTACACAAAAACTATACGCAACTGAGGCAATGTCGTGAGGGCGTATAGATTACACACCTTATGGGCATGGGCAGTGACGTCAAGTATGACAAATAGACATGCAATGAGGGAGACCGTTATGCGTGTAACATGACATTTGTAACATGCCATTTGGTCAACGGGAAACTGAAATAAGTCAGGCGTGTCTTCTCATTTTCTCCGATAACATTCGTTCTGTCATTTATAGGAGGCAGACATTCACGATGACAGTTAGCAACTATATATTTCTTTTGTCGTTACTATTTGAAAAAAAAGGCCCGAAAAGTAAGTAAAATACACGCAACAATGAAATAAATACAAATATTCACAAGATTGAATGCTTAGTCTTTCTGTATTAGTGTAACATTGATTTAACAATATGTTCTATGCATTTAAACAGAAAAGCAGTAATACTAATGCATGCTACCAATGCTACATTCGTCTCTGGTGTGACTACTAAGTTGTGGAAATTGTGACGGTATAAATCAAGTGAGGCATTCGGAAATATTACATTTCGTAAAAATATGTGTTGTTTCTGGTTTAGTACGTCTTTTATCAATATCCAGCAAATTTCCCCAGCGAAGATTAAAGGTCATCATAAAGTGTGTTTTTACAACTGAAAGTCATCGTTCCAAATAATAAAATAATGTGAAGAACATTTCACAATAAACTATATAATATACTTTCTTGATAAAAATCTTGTGGAGGTTCCATAAAATACAAATTACAATTAACAACCCCAATCACTGTACAGAATGAAGTGACACGTGTTGACAGGTTAGCGATCATAATACAATCAATCAAATATCATGACGTATTGAACATATTCGCAGAGTACTTTTGGCTGCTAAGCCACCTTAAATGCAATACTTGATTTTCTATAGCATCTTAGCATTTGATAGCAGACCTCAACAGGACGCTACATCTCGAAAAGGAGAGTTTTTTTTTATGAAAAGATGGACGATCGTCAATTATTTCAAAAAATCTATTTTTTTTAAAATCTAAAACATGATTTTTGTTTTTTTCTTAAAACAAAAATCATATTTGTCCATTGACAGTATTTGACTAATACATGAAGAAGAGGCAATATCGACTGACTTTAAAAACACGTCACGTCATTCACTGACAATTTCTCATGCAATACGTTTGAGACTCTGCAGGCTCCTCTCAAAGTGCACTAAGGGTTTTTGAGGTTTTCAGATTTGTTTTAATTATTCATGTGAAAAATGATCTTCAACTGAAAACAAACTCGCATGAAAGTTTTGGGAATGATTGCAAAGACTGTCTAATGCTCAACGTAGCAAAAAGTGTTTTAAGTCTCGCAATAAATTTAAACGCGGTTTTTGTTTTGGGTTATGCTGTAGGAAGTACTGGATGAATTTAATGTAAATGAACCACATATAGCCTATTAGTGTAGGAAATATAACCGCTCTATTGACAACTGATCAGTTAGTCTACATGTCTTGCCAACTGTTATGTAGTTATGAAGGTAGCCTATAATGACCTCAGTTTCAAACTTCGCCATATAGTAGCCTACTGCCAGATTATTTCAGTTCTTACATTCTATTTTGTTCTTACGTCCAGCACTACAACGCTATAAGTTCATCAAACTCTTTACTAGAATCCACACCAAAAGAAACTGTACGGTACTTGAAAAAAACAATCGAAACAACTCTCCAAAAGTGGGTTTGTAACAATTGGGATCGGCTAATTGCAACCAGAAGCCTGAAAATTCCCTTTGTAAAAACTGACTCCTTGTCAGGTTAACCATTTGAAAGAATTAAACTTCACCGTTACCGTTCAATGCCTCAAAGGTCAAAGTCTTTGGAGACTCAACAACGGAATTACAAAGAAAAGGTGTGTTTGCAGCATATTACACCTGGCATTTAATCAAGATAGTGAGCAAACATGTCAGATTAACAATAAATCAAGCTGTACTACGATATATGAATAAGCCTTTATACGAATAAGTCTTTGCCTTGTTTGCTCGCAAGGTGTTTTACTAAGTTGCAGTTTGCATGAACTTACGAATTTAGTAGGTGGAAGGTGTTTTAAGTACCCTCGGTAGTAGAAAGAATACCATATCACCACATCGCTAGATGCGTACCTTACACGGAATGAAAAGAGTTAGCACAACTGAAGTTAGTATATTAAATTGGTCTCTGCTCGCAAGTGCATATTGAGACAAACCTTGCGTTGAATCCCAAGTAACACTCCAACATAGGCTAGCTCCATATAGGTTAATCCGTATGGGGCCTTCTGATTTCGTATCCAAGATTCATAAGGGACCCATATAGGCCATCGCAGATAACCATATGACTCATACAGGATAGTCATGGTGTTTATATGGAACAATTACCCACGTGAACCTTTAGAAGTACCCCATATTCCTGGGCGGAGAGTTTGCTTGGTAGTTAGAGTGTCCGTTTTGCTATCTTTGGGTCTCCGGATCAAATCCTGGTGGAACCACGTGGAAGATTTTTTCGGAATCAGTTGGGCTTGTTCAGTAAACTGTTGATATTGGTCACGGTGCTGAAGGGGTTATTTGGTTTCCTGCTCTCCAATTTATGTCTTGACTGCTTCAGGTTACTTGGAACAGCTGTTTGGCTTCTGAGCTGGACAGGTTCTCCACCACTCGTAGCCTTTGTGTAGGTGGCTAAAGACTGGCGGACACACTCGTGTCCGGCGGATGGGGACTTTAAATGGCGGTCCCGTGAGTAGGCTTGGGTTTGCATTGGTTTGCATCGGTGTCACCCCAGGCCTGCCTCGTTATCCTCTGAACACTTATCAAAAAGAGAAGGCAAATCTCGCCGGTGTTTCTCCACGATCAACATGGTATAGGGTCCTTGATGAGCCCATATGGGGTTTCCTGATCCTCAACTTTAAAATCCAAATTCAAATGTGGGTCATATTGCTCACCTGGACTGAGACATGTGGCCCGTTATGAATCGTGGGTGTAACTTCATATGGACCCCATATGTTCGTCGATATGGGTCCCATCAGAGGCTCATACTGGAATGCTCTCTGGGAGACCAAGGACAATAACATGGCCTATACGTGTGACTGGACATATTGAGTATAGGAATCATCGTCTGTGAATGGTTTAGGTATTGATAAAACGAGAACGTGACCTCACAACCAGTTCGGAAATGGGGATCCTCATAAAAATATTGCGAAGAACACTACCGTCAATTTAAATAAAATAATATAACAATAATAAAAATAAATAGAAATGTAGTTTTAAATAAGTAGCACAGTTTTCTAAAACTACTAAAAAAGATTTTCTACTTAAGCATGAAAGCATAAACGAAAGAAAATGAACGAAAGGCAGAAGAAAAGTGCTAGGTTCAGGCATCGGCCGAGTGTCAAAGTGTGGGTCGTGGGGTATACAACAAAGAGATATATGATAAGCATTTCAGAAACCTCTTGGCTAGCTACTTACAAGTTTCAAGGGTACTTTCTAATTATAAAAAGGAATATCTTAGTAACCTGGCTTGAGTAAACATCCGAATAATGGTGAATAAATACTCCCGGTACACAAATACATGATTGATCTTGATATATATACAGTGCATCCTTTCTTACGTCAAATGATCCAGCCTTTGATGCATTCATCACTGCAAGCAAAGGCTGACTTTATTTTGTATCCCATGCTGCCCTTGTGGGTATTAGCTTATTAACCCTTCAAGTATGTATGTATGTATGTATGTATGTATGTATGTATGTATGTATGTATGTATGTATGTATGTATGTATGTATGTATGTATGTATGTATGTATGTATGTATGTATGTATGTATGTATGTATGTATGTATGTATGTATGTATGTATGTACTGTTTGCATTAATTTTTTTGTGTGAATTAGTGTGAGTAGATTATGGTGGTATATACGTTTAGGTATATGAGATCGACGATATGCGTACATAATATGAAAACAAAGCTTTGCAAAATGACGCGTTGAAAGCGGAGATTACGTTTATAAGTACAATAACAAAGAAAATGTACTTAAAGTATTCTTTCGATTTCCAAAAGAAAGGAGGAGATTTGAGACCAGCTCTTCTTACAATTCCTTGCCGTGTATAACGAGGCAATGTAGTTCATTTTAAGTGAGATACTCATATAAGGAAGTTCCTTCCTGCTCACTACATATATGGTGAAAGAAAATCGGCTGAATACCCAAAAGGGTTTGATTTTGGATCTTTTCTTTTGCATTCAACACTCCTCCGTAAGGATTAGTCATTGATCATGTTTTTATTGCAATTGTTTCTCATGAAGTGTAGCCATGTAATAATTAGTTACACATATATAGCACTGTTCAACAGAGACCCATTATTCGTCCAGTGACAAACCATCGTTAACAATCGCCGATATAGACAACACAATAGGTTCACCCTTACTTAATCCTTCCTCCATCTCTGTACTCTCATCGGTTGCTATCTCCTTTTTCGTTGCCATGCCAACGCATGCTCCTATGATAAGCACTGCACCAATAGCGCTCGTCCATTCAGGAACAATCGAAAAGAAAATGAATTGCCAAAAAAATGTCATAATTACTTCTGAGGTTGATATGATACTAACATACATAGCGACCTCTACTACTACCGCCATGTAGATAAGAGTCTGCGCAAAAAAGTCGGAGAAACTCAGTCCTACCAAGTATCCCCATGCCTCAGCAGAGGGCACCTGCCATTGGCGGAGACTCGTGCATACGACTGCGTTACTGACGAGAACCACGATGCTGTTAAATAGTAGAATTATTACAGGATGAAGACCCAGGAAAGACTGCTTCCGGGCTGCTACTACAAGAAGAGCAAAACTGACAGCACTAGCTAGAGCATAGAGGGCTCCGAGAAGAGGGTTTTCCCCTTCGGCAATTTCATCGTCGTTACGAAAAATGAATGGCGGTCTTGCAACAAGAATTACACCAGCAAATGAGATCAGGGCAAAGAAGAAATCAATGACGCGTAATGGTTCTCGTAGAAGTATCCAGCTGAATATTCCTGCGAAAATGGGCATGGTATATATGATTGTAATAGAGTCACCAACTTCCATGTGTTTCAACGACTCCAGCGCCAGGGGAAGCCCAACCGCTAGGCACAAACCGCTAAAAACTAGTGAGAAATATTGCACTTTCCTTTTCGGAAACTCTAGTTTCGATACAATAGCACACAGGAATGTCAGAAATATCACCATTGCTCCCATAGAGGCACTAGCTTGAAATATGTTCAAATGGAGCGTCGTCAGCTCCATGAACATGTTCTCCGCCGAGAAGAAAAATGCCGCTCCTGTTGCAAGAAGCAAACCTCTTCGACGGTACAGTAGACTACGCGTTGTACTACATATTGATTTACGATCTCCAGTCTTCTCTTTGGTATCGGTACCGTTAGGGAGTGTATCGACAGCCTCTACGGATCTTACTGAGTTAGTGTGGCCATCCTGAAATACCTGAACTCCATCAGTTACACCAATCCGAGTATCTACTTCGTTTGACTTTTCACCGCAAGATTCCCCACTAAAAGCAGCATTTTCATAGCAGGTCCCCATCTACAGATGAAACGAAATAGCAAGAACTAGTTGAATATTAAAATATTAAAGAAGAAAGAGATGCATTATCTTTATAGACAGGGGGTGTAACACTTCGACTTACTTGCACCCGACAACGTTTTGTGTAAAACACCCATTCAAATTTCTATAGGGAAAGGAAGCTTGACATCATGACTTATTAAAGTCACTTGAGTAGTTTGTTGTAACTGGTGTTGAATTCATGTTGATGGGCATCTGACTACATTCGTCAAAATAATTCAGTTCTACTTAAAAATATACTTTGGTCGGTTAAATACATCTTGGAACACTATGGACAAATTCGAATTATACAATGACTGAACAAATTGTTTATTTACGACACATTTTGTGTTTGTCTTTTCCACATTCAGCTTCAGTTGAAAGACCTCTATCTTATAAGATAATTGCGTGTATTTGACATTTCAATTTGCCTTTTAATGTGACCTTGTCATCCCCTTTCACTAAGAGAATGATAACATGAAGTCAACGGCCTTATATATCATCAAAAACAAGTGGAGGAAATCTCTGGCCTATTCTAACCTGTTGATTACTAACGAAATCTAGTGAGAATAAAGTTTCACCTCAAACAGCATGCACTATTCTTATTGATGCATTTGAAATCGTTTGAACAGATGGATCAATATTATTTTCTATCATTGGTTTATTGCATGGGTGAAGGTAGGTGGCCATGCATGCTGAGTGGTCTACTCGATTTCCTGGGTTTTTTTTTCCTCCTAAGGACTTTTACTAAATAAGCGGTTTATTTTAACTCAACTTCAGACTAATGAAAAAAAGGCGCTTACAAAGAGTTTCTGGGAAACAATGATCTGTGAATGAAAATACAAAAGAGCAATCTCTCCCTTTGTTTAAAACCTTTTGTACAAAAACAATTGCCTTTTGTTGTCACCTCATGTCCTCAAAGTATCTAAATCTGTCAATAGACAGAGGAGAGGTGCAAAAAGGTTTAAGAAACCTATCAGTTCGATCAAACAATGACTCGATAATGCAACCTAGAATTGTAAACAGTATGACAACGCTCACATCAGAGGGTCATCGACCATCGTTGTTGTCTGGAGATAAGGTTAAGTTCCATTCAGAGGGAATAAACAACTTACTTAGGTGCGAACTGAAAAGAAGATCGTAAGGTTAACATATGTGTGGAAATATAAGAATACAAGTATTTTAAAGATTTCATCACAGTTGTACCATGTCCAGTCTTTTCCGAAAGTACAACAACAAGAAAGGCAAAATTAATTATTATTAAAAATTCCAAAGTGTAGAAATTATTAAACGGCAATGGGACATTCATGCAACTGTGGTCAATATAACTTGCTAAATTCTACGAGAGATACTGATAAGATTTATCATATTAACACATATACGTTCCAGTCTCCAGAGAGACCTAAAATAACTTGAAATGTTCAAAAAGCAACAGTACTGTCCTGGCGAATTGAATTGACCGAGTGGTAGTAAAAAAACATTTTGAGGCACATTTTTATACTATTGCAGGGGTTCTTCAATGGAAAAGAACATAGGTGTAGCAACACGATTTTGGGTAGGGGTCAAACATTGGATGAGAAGCAAATTTATGCCCCCACGCGAAAAACGAAGACAAAGGGGAAAGATTTGGTAGTATGTAGAGGCCTCGCTGGCGTTTAGCGACAAAATGTAGGGGGGGGGGGGGTTGAATAGGACAAAGTCCCTAGAAGCTCAGTACAGTATGTTAGCATATTTGAACCCTTAAAATGCCTCTAAGTGTTATTATTTTATAAATTGCCTCTGTATGTATCGGGTTTTAAATCGGAACAACCATTTTCCTGGTATGTAATTCATGCGGTTTCCACCTCTAGATCTTAAGATCTAAGCGCATAAAGTCCTCAATATTACATTTTTGTTCGTGGTTGCCAAAAGTACATTTTAGTAACAAGAACTCCTCAAAAACAAATAAATAATCAATGTCTTACCAAATCAACACACAGGAAAAGAGGCCTACCTTATTCAATCATTCCGAAAAAAAAATTGTGTTTTTGATTTTTTTTTCTATGTCTGATGCCTCTTCATTTTGGACACATGCACGTACGTACACAACACGCATTAACGTCAGGGGTACCTGCGACAAGTGGCAAAAAAAAAAAAAAAAAAAAATCAACCATTGTCAGATTTTTGGTAGGCCTAGGCCTATTTCATGTTTGAAAGTTGCAGCAGGTGAATTTTTAAGGGGATGCCCTCATCCATGGTACTGAAGGGGGCATTTACCCACTTGCCCCCCGACCCGTTTCCTGCGCCTATGAAAGAGGATAATATTCATTCTAAAACATGTCAATATCTAGTTCTCAACGCAAGATATATTGAAGTTTGAAAGAAAAACGTCTCTGGTCAAAAATGTTTTTCGATTGTCCCAAGGTTACTAAATGATTTAATACAGTAGCTAATTTTGAGCAGTCTTTGTTTTTGAAATTGAAGCCCTCATTTATCCTCGAATTTGACACTCGTAAAAATGTAGACTAAGGTAAGTATATTGCAGATTGACCGTAAAAGATAGTGGAAATTAAGGTCGCATCTCTTATATTATTTCAATGTCTCTTTTAATACAGACAAAAATATTGAAGAAATACAAAGGATATACATGCCGTTTGCGTCTGTGACATCACGAGTTTCCAATTCCCCAATGTATCATCTTGAAATACATATTGTTTAAAAAAAATCGTAACTGCCGAACAGAACATGACATTGACATATGGTTTTTAACATTTAAGAGAGAGAGAGAAAAAAAGTATTCCTACTTTTTCTAAAATACCAATTTTCTTCAAGCTAGGGCCAATCCCTTGAAGCATGTATGAAATCGATGCAGAGCACATCTTAAACTTCAAACCAAAGGCATTAAAATATTACTAAAACTTTGCATAATCAGTTTATTAAGAAACGTTAGTAAAGCAATTTGTGGCATGTCTGTTTCATGTTATATCAATGACCTTATGAATATTAACTGAGTGGTCGACAGATGCTCCCTCTAAGGTAGCTGCGAAACCCTTAGCTTGTAATTACTATCCCTGAATCAGGCGACCAAGCAATATAATTACTGCTGAAGATAGTGGAGTATCTTTGAATTATGCAATTATGATTGAACATAAACCAACTATAGACAACTTTTAGACGTAGAATTTGTCAGATAGTCACAAAGGCTTCGTCAACGGTACGTTCCTTCTCATCTTATTTTTTTTTTATTTTACGTACTATGTATATGGCAACTATATATTTTTTTAATTTTGTTTCAGTCATACCTGCGTTATTATAGTAAATACTCCTTATCATTCAATCAATTAGATTATAGACTAATTAGAGACTTGCAGTGCAATATATATATATATATATATATATATATATATATATATATATATATATATATATATATATATATATATATATATATATATATATATATATATATATATATATACGATTAGGGGGAACATTAGATAACCAGACGTAAGATATTAAGTCTCTTTATGAGGGGGGCATAACATGACCAATGAAACTCCCTAAAAGTTCTTCAACGCAAGTAAAATGATGAAAAGAAAAAAAAAAGAAAAAAAGAAGTAGTAACGCATCGTAAAGTGACGCCTCATTATTAAGGCCATTACATTGCTTGAGAAATGCAAACAAAATCACAAGCTCACTGTATAGGTTCAATGTCTAAATGGTACACTGTAGTTGTTGTCTCACCACTCTGTGGTACACTGCAAATAACTGAAAAAAATGTATTGTGGATATTGTCTGCTGTCGATACACTTGAATCAGACTACAATCCTGATAAACAATACGTGTTTATTACTCCATAGCCCTCTGAGTTGTCATATAGAACTACTGAACAATTGCATTGCGAGTTTAAAAGTAATATCAGTTTAGAATAAACTATAGCCTACTTTGTAACGTGGTTATTCGTGTGAAAAAAAAAAAAAAAAACTAGGAAAATTTTGTCTCACGGTGATTAGAGTATGTCGGTAAAGATTCCCTAAAATATTACACCAAACAGGAGGACGGTTATAAGGAAACAAAACTAAACCTTTTAATCCTGTTGACACACAACGCGGCAATGGGTCTACGAAATTACGTACGCCATTCTTTTACTTTCAACGCGGGCCTGTCTCAAAAGTTGTCTCTGTTTCATTTACCGTTACTGTCCTAAAAATCTTTTTACCGTTTTGCTGCATGTTTATAAAACATTCGACTAACTTTTCAAGGTTAACCCTTTTCTCTTATTAGCACCCAAACTCACCACATGAGTTGTTTCATCAACGGTAATCAACTATTCGAAAATCTCGTCCGGAAGTTATAACGACGAAGAGTAAAAAAAAAGTCAAAATCAATCCACAAATACTTCTATCTTGAAAGCGCAGCCATACTTGTCTACACAAAAACGGAACGACGTTAAATCACAAGTCCAATGACGTTTCTATCACGAGTGAATAAGCTTTATGGATCTAAGCTAGAATTTTGCAGCGATGTTTACACAGTTTACTTTTAATACGTAGCTAGGCCAGTAACAATACGCTGCTATACCACGAACGGAATGGATGATATAATCAGAGAAAGGACGCAGCTACGAACGTTGTGGTAGGTCCAATTACCCATGACGTCCTGCAAATTATGAGGGCATGCAACCGATTTGGAAAATTGGAAATCATATTTTAAGGCTGTAAACCTATTCTTTTTCTTAATTGTGTCTCAACATACTGCACATGGTGCACCACGGGAGATGAGGTGACTAAGCCACGGGAGTTGTGACATCTCGGGAATTGTCAGACATCATCTAGCTACGAAAAGAATACGTTCGGGTTAGATTTGTCTATATCTCGAAGAAGAAAATAACGCCACAGAAAACGGGTAGAAAGTCATTACTTTTTATGTGCGGTTGTATTTGCAATGGTCTGACTACTACGATTTGTCTACTATACTCTGCCTACAAAAGTCCGGAAACGGATTCATATATTATTGGCATCATGAATTTTATGTTTTTCAAACAGCAGGGCAAAATAAAGATTACGTAAAGTTTCTGATATGTGCAGAACGGCCATCAGGAGATCGATCTCCTCAATTACTGCATAATGTGTCATATGAACGAGTGAGGGCGCTATAAAGAGAAATGCTCTCCTTGTAAGGACGAAAGTTTCGAAAGTTCGAAATAGACGAAAGTTCATTTGCAATTGCGAAACGGGGAATACATTTCACGCTGAATCACAAAAATAAATTAGCGTGTGAGTATCCGTACCATCGAATCGTCAAGTTAAGAATTTTCTTGTGTTGATAATAATCTTGGATTTATCCTTTTGAATTCATCAAATAAAAAAAAAGAAAAATAAAGTTAGTATTGTATTAATTTTGAGTATTATAGTTTTTATTGAGGAGCATTTTTTTTTTTCAGATTCCGAGATCGGGAACCATATGGCGTGGTTAGCGTGATAGAACCAGTGTATTTTTAGTGGGAGGCATTTTAGAAGAGGTCATGCATCCCGTAATGAGTTAATAATGTAATCATCATGGAATATTTATGTAAGACTGACACCGTCGTACGATTAAATGGTTTGTATTTCTTTACTCTCCTGTGGCTATCCTAATTCAATACAATCTGTAAGTTTTAATACGATAAGAAGATTCAGCCATTTTTGCATATGTCCAGTGACATTGTATGATGTATGTTACAATAGTGTTTTCATTGTGCTCATATTTGCTATTTAATTACTATCCCTGTGGAGTAAATGGACCATTCCTCGTGGTATTTGTGGTTTTAAGGAATGTGCATGAGATACGAGAGATGCATTTTATCTTGCATATAATTTAAATGGTATGTGGTGAACAATACAAGCACATAGTGGACATTATGCACGCTATACAATCACATGTTTTGTTGTTTGTTTAGAGTATTGTGTGATGCTATGGCCAATGGTTGTTGGTCACTGTTGGGTTTTTGTGATTAGCAGGGAGTCACTTCCGGTAAAAACACTGTGAAGGTCAGGCCGACTGTAACCTATACAGGTACAGTCAGGCGCAAATTGGGGCTAGGTGTGGCAATTTACAGGTCACAGCAAACCCTATACGTACCACCAGGACGGACAAAGGCAGCATTGTGAATTCATCAATATAAGTATGGCTCATGTGAGTGAGAGACTTAGTGACTTAGTCACACGCTGTACGTTTCAAAAGAGGGTCACGGAGATTCGCGCCCAACTGTAAAGTATCCGTCAAGAGAGCTAGAGCATTCTATTCTGGAAGAGAACATTTTTCGAAGAATTATTTCCAGTTTCATTTCAAGCTAAAATTTATAAAGAACAGAACATTCATCGGAAAGAATTACTTATATTTTTCTATTCAATCATTTTTTCTTTATTTCACCTTTATTGTTATTGTTTCGTAATTTCATTTCTATGTGTTTATTTTATATATTTGCAAAATCAAGTAATATTAATTAAAAGCATTGTTTGATTATTGACATAGCGTTGTGTACTATATATTGAACTCCAGTCTAACGCGTGACAATGTAGGCCTACTCTCCATACGTTTGTCCTCAGTAATGCAAAGCTGATGTTACTTTCTTAGAAATGAAAAGTGATCAACATTGTCAAAAGTTGACTAAATTTAAATGTCAGTAGTATACGGAAGGGGAAAAAATACTAAAAATACTAAGGAAAGATTTCACTGCTCACAAAGCAGAGGGGTCTTCAGGATTTCTAAGTATTTATTGGTGAAAAGGTACAATAAACAGAAATGATTCGGCTTTGATTGGATTATTGCAAAATAAAATCATCTTTGTTAAAAACTTAATCAACAACAACTACAACGGATCGTTATATAATTAATTCCAAGAATTGCATCAGGTTTCTAATTTTTTCTTCACAGTATAGTTTGGCTGAAATATCTTCTGTTCCAAGACACTATCAAAATTTTCGTACTACATGTAACATTTCCAACAGCAAACAAAATTCTTCAGCATTTATGTTGACCCTACAAAATTCAGACTGTCCAACAGTTCAACTCATATTCCAGTTTTAATTGTATTTTCAATTAACGCAACTGTGAGAAGATTTCAAGGACGTCCTATAATGAGAAATAATACAATAGAAAATGATCATACATAAAATTATATCCACTTATGTAACACGAATAACATTAATAAACCTTACCAATAATGTCTTGATATTGTTTGTGTGGGTTTAAATCACACACCATTCTGTCAAGTTCTGTAGGTTCAAAGTAGATGGATGACTTTTCTATATGTACATATCATCCTACATCTTACGTACTATATCTTCAATAGCTATTTACCATTTCAAATATTGTATCTCACGTTTTACGTCTAATACATTGTACATTGTAGAGTATACATATTTATTCAAGTGATAAGAAAAACTATGAAATAAATTTAATCGTTTTCTGATTCCCTCATGATGACGCTCTTGCATTAACATCGGAGTCATGTTTGACCATAAACGTACATTCTGTAGGAAATGTTTGTGATCTTTTACTTCTGTCTCAGAGCAATCATTTGTCACACGCCACACCTTCTTTCACAACCACTGGCAGATGAAGGAATGTTACCTTCACCCGTAATCATTGTTACTTCTGCGGGTTTTATCTTTGGGGGTGCATTTCGTTGCCACGACAATGTATGCACCTGTCATGACCAATGTGGCGATGGCTCTAATCCACTCCGAAACGATAAAAAAGAAATAATGAATAACAATTAGCAAAATATTCAAATGCGTTTGACAGTTGTTCTTTACTTTTAACATGCATTCCTCTTGGTTACATACCTCATGCGTTTATTGCAATTGTACCTAATGAAGTGTCGCCATCTAATAACCTGTTACAAATGTATGGCACTATCCTTACAGACATCCATCATTCGTTCAGTGACAAACCATTGTTAACAACCGCCGATATAGACAAAACAATAGGTTCACCCTTACTTAATCCTTCCTCCATCTCTGTACTCTCATCGGTTGCTATCTCCTTTTTCGTTGCCATGCCAACGCATGCTCCTATGATAAGCACTGCACCAATAGCGCTCGTCCATTCAGGAACAATCGAAAAGAAAATGAATTGCCAAAGAAATGTCATAATTACCTCTGAGGTTGATATGATACTAACATACATAGCGACCTCCACTACTACCGCCATGTAGATAAGAGTCTGCGCAAAGAAGTCGGAGAAACTCAGTCCTACCAAGTACCCCCATGCCTCAGCAGAGGGCACCTGCCATTGGCGAAGACTCGTGCATACGACTGCGTTACTGACGAGAACCACGATGCTGTTAAATAGTAGAATTATTACAGGATGGAGACCCAGGAAAGACTGCTTCCGGGCGGCTACTACAAGAAGAGCAAAACTGACAGCACTAGCTAGAGCATAGAGGGCTCCGAGAACAGGGTTTTTCCCTTCGGCAATCTCATCGTCGTTACGAAAAATGAACGGCGGTCTTGCAACAAGAATTACTCCAGCAAATGAGATCAGGGCAAAGAAGAAATCAATGACGCGTAATGGTTCTCGTAGGAGTATCCAACTGAATATTCCTGCGAATATGGGCATGGTATATATGATTGTGATAGAGTCACCAACTTCGATGTGTTTTAGTGATGCCAGTGCAAATGGAAAGCCAACTGCCAGACACAAACCACTAAAAACTAGTGATAAATATTGCATCTTCGTCGTCGGAAAGTTGATGTTTGATACAATAGAGCATAACAGAGTGAGTGATGTTACGAATCCTCCCATAGTTGCTCCAGTTTGAAATATATTCAACTGAAGCGTGACCAAGTCCTTGAACATGTTTTCAGAAGAGAAAAAGAACGCTGACAATGTCGCTAGTAATAATCCTCTTCGTCGATATAACAACATACGCCCTCTGTCATAAAGTGTACCGCCCTCTTTATCATTTTCCTTGTAGGGAACATGACATTCGGATGTATCTGCGGGTTGCGTGACGGAATGAGTTCTGTCTATAAGTTGTAGGTGACTACGGTCCTCCATTTGCTCATTACGTGTGGTCGCCATACCAATGGCGTTTATGTTTTCATGGTAAGAATCTTCATAGATGGCTGAATTTTCATTAGAAATACTCATCTATTGTGAAAAAACAAACAAAGAAAATGGTAGAAGAATGATTCAATGATCAAGGGATCTCTTGATTACTGCTGTAGCACTAACATACATTCAAGTAATTTCGTTGATGGAGATATGATGCGATGAAAGTTAGTTTCATATTAAATTTCCCTTTAGAAGGGAGATTCATGTAAGTTATTCTTTACTACCTCGCTCCCCCTTTTTTTTTCATTCATGTCATGACCATGATGTTTCTTTTTTTTACTTCTCTTGAAGGTTTTTTGTTATCATTTTGTCATATATATGTTGTAGATATAAGCATAAAGTAGAAACACGAAGACAAAGAAACAGGGGCATAACAATTAAACAAACGTGACAATCTTATAATGCTGATCTCTGTGATTACATATACATTGACTTTACTACTCTTACACAGTTGTTGTAATGACTTTCTAAGACGGCATGCATTTGCACAGTCATTTTACCTTCCCGTTGAACTTATTTTACTACAAGAGACAACTCTGCAGTCTTGTGGATTACATCGCGTTCATTATCCGTTCATTAGGAATCTATTGTCTTAAAGGAGTAGGCAGTTCGACGTACATCTTGCATATTATTTTGCACTTCCTACCCCCAAATAAGCATAATTCCTTAACAGATTTGTTGGAAAAAAATATCTGTGTCAAACTATCTCAGAAAGTGCTCTAGTGAAAAAAAAAGAAGAAACGTTACTTTTCGAGTTTTTCTTGTGCTGACGCCACATATATTTATGAGTATGTATGTCATGCCTCTCCATAGATTTAATAATTCAGTGTTGTTTTGTAGAATGTCATCCATGTATAACCGTAGAGTTCAGAGAAATATTGATGACCTTTGGCCAAGGCATATTCCTTCATAGTACTATATTTCAACGGCTGACAGAACAGTGTTATTGATGGCTGTCAAACTGGCAGCTTCAACTTAAAAGTCAACCACTCATAAAAACATTTTCCAATACCAAAGTAACCAACATATGGACAAAGTGCTTGGAATGCTTAAGCGGATGTCTTGTTGAAATAAGGTTGGTTTTATTACGACGGTATTTTGAAAGCATATTTGATCAATATTTCCAGATCTAACAAGACCTGAGAGGCGATGACTGATTTAAAACTTCGTTAATGATCACTAATAGTCAATGTATTGGCGTCATCATTCACATAACGACCCACAGGGTGCAGCCTGAAGGGGTTTCGATGTTTGGGAGGTTTTCAATTGGATGGTAAAATGAAGATAAGTTATCTGAAATTTGCAAGTTGTTATTTGACCTTCTCTGACAAGAAATCTGGTGTTTAATCATGACAGTATGGACACATCAGAGTACGTTATACACGGCTTCATTGTTACGTAAATTGTTCGCAACAGTCAGGTGTGCGGTAGTTTTGTGATAACCGTTCATCATTTTCTTTTGTCGAATATCGTTTGGATAACCCCAAATTTTTTACAGCTCATTTTTTTTTAAAAGTTTCTTGAGTATTTGAATTTTGCAGACACAAATACAATAATACCGAAAAGATTTCCACGGAGATATCTAATTCGAGATGATTCATTCATGAGAAAATTTTGAATTTGAAAATATGTAGAATATGTAATTAAGTATCGCTACATGTTGGCGGTGAATATTTGATATATCTAACGAACGTTCAGTTCATTCAGCAATGAATTAATGCATACAGTCGCATCTATTAATTGTTGATTAAAAAATATGTTATGAAATCTATATTCCACAATCTCAAGTCACACTTAAAACAATAAAACAAAAAGAAAAACCAGTCTATTTTAAAATGATTGTATTTTAAATTGAATCAGCTATACCGTCTGTTTCCAATCGAGGAATAGTTATGCCAAAACTTGAGCCGAGAATTGGGATGTCTTTTCCAAAGGTCACTCACTTCTTTCCAGGTTTTGTTTTTTTTCCAGTTATCGATGTACTAGGCCAAATATTGAACAACTACATTTCCATTTTTACACGTGTAACAAGTCGTCCGCTACAATCGATAACCAGTGGGTGAAATATTGGCCAGTTTTAACATCTGATGAATGACGGTACGATCAGGCGCTGTTCAAACAGTGTACTTACAATGTCGCGATCTGTTAAACTGTGGGTTACGTCGGGTACCGGTATCTGATTTACTCTTAAGATCAACAGACTGAAGAAGACCACTTATGGCTTGGTTTAAACTTTATCAGACATGCCAAGATTTCCATCTTCCAAAGAATGCTTTTAATCTCAATAAACTGGACTTAGATATATTTAATCTGTGTGCACATTTCGTGAGACGGTGATAAAAGGTTAAATACAAATACGAACAGTTCTTATTTTCTGCCTGTTTTAGTCCAGATTGGGGACGGTGACCTGACCAGGTTTGCAAACAAAATGTCAAGGTTGACTTTCAGATGATATGTTTTCAAGACAAGAACGATTTAAGAGAATTATCATAAGTTTAATGACTGTTACCTGAGAAAAGTAGAAAATGGAAATACAATACACAAAAAAAACATCTACTATAAGCTAGAAATAAAAGTAGTTAAAATAGTAGTAAGAAAACGTAGTCATACATGGTTATGATCACACAGACATGAACAAAGTACTTTGATTGCTCACTGGAAACCCGTTGTGAGAAGTAGTGAACTTGTCCAGATGCAATCACTACGAAAACTTTTTTTTTACATCGTATACAGGTATACGTACCATGTTAGGTAGGCTACTGAAGATAAAACACCGATTTCGGAAAAAAAAAAAAAAACGAAAGAAAAAAAAAACGGAAATCACCGATGAAGAATCGTCCTATTGAAAGAATTATTTCGATCGAGTTAGAAGTGTTGGGTAGAACTTAATGTGATTCAGAGATTTCTTCATTGATCGATCAGATGGAAATACGTGATCGAGACCGATAAACTATAAACCCTTCCCAGCGAATGTATTTCGTTTATAAAGCTGACCAGAACTTGAACAGCTCTCTCATAGATGAAAAACTTCACAGGGGGTCAAAGAGAACATCAGAAAGAAAAGTAACGCTCTCAAGGAACTCCGTAAAGATAGGTGTCTCCCGGTGAAACCAGCAAAGGTCAAGCCTCTGTTACCTTGGAAAGGGAAACATGAAACAAAATGAACGTAGGACAACTCACGGACACTACGTTCTATCGCAGGCCGTTGGAAAAAAAAAAAAATCATACGAGTAAAAACATACTAGAGTAAAATATGTAACAAGAGTGCAATCCAGCCTGAGGGAGTTGCATGTCATCTCTATCGTTGTCCATAATCATTCGCTCTTTTACATGTATGTATTCTATTCAATCGAGAGGTTGACCGAACACCCAGCGCTTTACATTATACACAGTGCGTAAGTACACGTAGCTACTGTACGTAGATGCAGCACACTTGGTCATGCATGTGCAAGGAAGGAGCAAGTGCTGCTGTATGAATGTAGAAGGCCCATGTGCGTCAAAGGCCATATAGAGATTCCTCATTGACGTAATTAAACCACTTGACCTCTTGTTTACGTTTTGACCTGGAGGTAGAGTCTCGTCAAGATCAGCTCTGCATGCATAGGCATTACTGTACAACCTGCAGGGCGAGTGCGCATGCTCACGCTAATAACTCAGAGAACATGGCCTACGGGGATAAAACTTAAGTAAACTTGGACCATTTTGAAGAGTTCTTGTCTCAACTTGAGAATCCATACTTTTTGAATGAACTCGCCAAATTTGCTTCCAAAGACACTTACTGACTAAGCCTTGGTCATTACTTGTCAAGTCTGTGTTGTAAACCTGTAGTGTGAGCAATTCATTTGGAATCATCAGAGGCAAAAATTCATCGAGCTGATGTAACGAGGTGTCAGTTGTTCAAATGGTGACACAATTTCAACATAAGATTAACTACTTCTTCATTTTTTTCTTCAGTCAATGTACCTTTGCTCATAGTTATAACTTTAGTATTACTTTATATGTTCTTTGATCGTACTCTTTTACATTTCCTTTTTTTTTATGTCATCTTCTTTACAATTCATGCATTAAAGTCTCTTAAGGATAAAAATGCACAATCATTTATCATTAACGTCAATGATTACGTATCAGAAAATAAAAGACAAAGTAACGTAGTTCAAATCAAGCACAATCTTTGGCTCATCAACCTTTTCTGTCACTGTTCATATACCCTAACTTCAATTAAATGAGTAAAGTCGGAATACTCCTACCCAACAAATTGAAAATCCTGTGCTTTGATAACGCTCTCACTTCAAGTCCAACAAAAATTTCAGCAATTTCTTGTTCCATACGTTAAAATCGCATATATCTCATGGAATTCGTTACGATCATCACAATAAAACTTGATCTACGGACCCCTAAGATCCTAACTTAACGTGTCATTAATATAAAAACCAATACATCCAATGCTATCAATAATTGAAAATAATCAATAACAGATTACACCAAAGCAATCAACTGAATGAAAGATTGACTTCGTTTAAGGAAACCTTCATTAAGAGAACTTTTATTAATAGTACTTCTCCTTCCTTCAGGACTTCCTGCGGGCCGGCCGTGAACAGGCAGGCCGTGAAGGACGGAAGACGGGGCGGAAGGAAGGCGGGCCTGAGCTCAGGACGGGCGGATGACGGGACTTCAGGAAGGAAGCGGGAAGGAGAAGGAAGGACACCCCGACGATTTCCTTCTTCCTTCCTTCCTTCCTTCCTTCCCTTCTTCCTTCCTTCCTTCCTTCCTTCCTTCCCTTCATTCCTTCCTGTCGTCCCTTCCTTCCTTCCTCCTTCCTTCCTTCCTTCCTTCCTTCCTTCCTTCCTTCCTTCCTTCCTTCCTTCCTTCCTTCCTTCCTTCCTTCCTTCCTTCGCCCAATTTAGAACCACTCATTAGAAATAAACCTCTCTACAAAACCCGTAAAATTTTGTACACCATTTCGATATTCTAGTGTAGCGCCCTCGACTCCTCTATAACAACAGCTTCTACTGTATGATAGCGCCGAAGTTCGATCACGCTACATTAATCATACAATAAATGCACAACATTAGTATGAATGTTGTGTATTTATTGTATGGTCAGTGAAAATTGTACTTGACACTCTGAATTACGAGAAAAATGCATTTTGCAGAATTTCGTAAGATTAGCCGTTGAGTCCACATAACACCTTGGACCAAAATTTCCTGAACACCCCAAGTGGCCCAGACACCAAGAAAGATTATGTGTAAGTTTGAAGCAAATCCACCAAGACATGTGCACGCAGATGTATTCTGGATTATTGCAGATCAATATTACGTACCTGAACGGGTTCCTAATATGACGTCATAAGCTCCCTTGAAGAAAAAAGTTTTTCAGGAAGGAGCTACCAACTGTGAAAACTGTCAAACTTTAACTTTCATTGCATAACATTGAAATACGTCCCAAGGACACCAAAGGCACTTTCGGATATCAATTTGTCCAAATATTTAGGAAAACCAGTCTCCATTAAGTTTTAGTGTTCATGTCATAGCCTCTTTAACATTCGTTTGAAACTAGATGTAGAAGTCCCCAGAGATTACACAAGTACGCAAGTTATTCGACATATATGAGTATGCTCACGCTACAACACTAACATCACAATCATCACACAAACAGTTTCAAAATGAAAAAGTCCTGCTACTCAATATCTCACTTTAGATCAGTGCTCCAAGACAGCTACAATGATTTTCGACAAATAGCAAGTCATCGAAACCATTAGAAATTTCTACTTCTCGTTTTAGTATAAATTATTGCAACGTAACTCTTCCTTGTTTGAATCAGTGTAGTGTTTTTCTTTCACTTTGCATACATCGCACTGGTCATTATAGGAGAGTGCGACGAAGTTCATCGTTCCACGGACTGGTCTTCACGAGATGTGTTTCTTTGTAATCATTCGCTTTTTTCAAACAAATAACCATTGTCGAAAATCTAGTCAGAGGTGCACAGATGCCTACTGTGTCATACGTTAAATCTACACTACTGACATAATCGATGGATATCTATAATTGTTTACGTTAGCATGTTCTTCGTTGCTATTTCTGTGGCTTTTGCTTTTATTATTTCTGTTGTTTGGGTTTCAATAATGTAGTCAGCGCCAAAGAATTCTACAAGCAATCAGCATCCTCCGTTAAATAAAAGAGTGCATAATTATAACGACGTATTCCATGACATTGAAAGTCCAATGATGGTCCTTGCTTCACTCTCTAAACTCCAACGCCTTCTCCCATCATTTGTTTTTAACTTTTGTCAGCCCTAGACTGTCCGACGCATTGCTTGTTTCGTAAGACATTCAGTGTCGTTTGGAATTCTCGTTGTGAGAATTTCCGTTTGCATAATTAGGCACATGTTGCTAATAATGTTGGTTACCTTGGTGAACAGTATAACGCAAAATGGGTCTAAGACCGGGCAAGCCAAAGAGTTGGAGAGGGAATAAAAGATTTCACGTTAATTTCTAAGAGAGTGGGGCCAACGAGATAACTGATAATAATGATGATTTTTCTCGCACTGGCATTTGTGGTTGGTTTCGACTTTATTTGTCCACATTAAAAAGAAATAAAAGTGAATTTTAGCACGAGAGACAGGCCTCATTTGAGTCCATGGTTTCTCTGAACGTTGAACGTCAACTCACAACGGTCGAAGCTTATCGACAGGTCGCAATAACGGTAGCCCTCACTTGTCAGCTAGCCTGTTTCTGGCTCATCAACAGGAAAGTTTTTGCGGAGCTGAAAGAGGATTTGTGGCACGGATCCTGGACCATATGCACCACTACTTTAGAGAAGGAATTACGGGCATAATGATATGCATGCAGAGAACGCATCGACGCTTACCTTGCATTTCCGGCATAAAGTTACGTAGAAAATCTACAGCGCAGATCCGCGATCTGGTGTATTGCCGACGGTACACTAGCGTGGTTAACCACAACATCAGCCTGGCTTTTACTGCGACAAAATAATACTCTATGGTCAAGTGAGCTGAAAGCCGTCTTCTGTGGCCAAACAACAACATATAACCAGCACGTCTGTAAGCAAAGCATTGAACAACTGTGCAAAAAATGGCAGTATTTCACTCCAGTGCTCATACAAATGTACTCTTGTTGTAACCAATGTCAAGAACAGCTGTCATCCCATATTCAACTGGGTTTATCATCATAGCAGGGTTGGTTAGCTTACTTAGTGTAATATCCTCAATATAAAAGTGATTCACGTTATGGTTTATTCTCTCAAATGCAGCAACTTGAACCACAATCGTTTTCATAATAAAAAGATGTATTTCTTCGCCAATCCAATGCCTATCAAACGACGGATGATACTGTTGTACAAGCTATGTATATATAGGTCAACGCTGACAAAATTGTCTCCCATGATTGCTTGCACGGCTGATGGTAAAGCGCGTGGGCTTAATAAAATGTTGATTGAGATGTCGATGTCTATGCCATGTTACTCTCTTGTTTTTTTCAAGAAGATTTTCTTGATAAACGCATTTTAATCTAGCCAAAACAAAGAAGCAATTTCTTGAGAATGTTGTATACTCCCCACAACTGAAGCTTTAAACTTGGCTAGGCATTTTACATGCATGCACGATATAATGTTTCGCACGAAACGGAAGCTATTTGTTGAGGGTTTTTTACAGCCAGGATATTATTTGGCGTAGAATGTCAGGTAATAGATTCAGATTACACATGATAATCTTGAAAGCTAGACACAAACATTCACTATCACGAATACACATTATGTTACAGTTAAGGCAACGCCGATGCATGCAGCTTCGTGTGTTAATTCGAGTTCTGATCAAAGTGAAGCGGTCATTTATAGTAAGTGGGATTTTCTAGTCTTTTATTTCTCTAGACATAAATCATGTAAGTTTCTCAGAACAGGGAAGATTGTAAAACCGTTGAGTTTCCCTTCCTCCCAGAGATTTATTTTAATAAGAACTTCCCGACCAATGCTGGAAAATAAAGTGAGGACAATAACTGACGGAATCATTATCTCGTTGGTTCTAACAGCTTAATTTATTAATTGAAGTATACAGTATTTTATTGAAAACTCTCTTGTCAATCTCCTACGAAAGAATATGAAAATTCATGGAAGCTGCTAAAGCATTCCAATTGTCATACTCTTCTTTCTTGAGTTTGTTGAAATTAACCAACTGATAAAAAACGAGTGCTGAAGCATTACTACGGGGTAAGAAGAACTATTTTCCACATTCTAACGAATAAGTTTTCGACTTAATTTCAAGGTGCATAACATGTATCCATGTGACGTATTTTGCTTTTTTACTGAGAAATACAGATGCAGAAATGCAGGTTGTCAAACACTTCCTTTATTCGAATCAAAATGTTGTACACGACATTTTTCCAAGTAACAAATATGTTTTCATCTTTTTTTTCAGTGCTGAATCAAAAGCTACGTTTTGTGAAAGAAAAACACCCTTAAAATTCCACTTAAATTCAAGTTGAACAGTTCTTTAGATTAATATATATGATTAATTAATGCTTTAGATTAATTTATATGATTTTCTTTCCTTTTTGACGCATCTTTAAAAGCAAGAAACAAGTCGTGGTTACACATTTATGTTGTACTATTTGCACGTGGAATTTTACAACGTCAGTTACCCTTAGTTTCGTTAGTTTGTTTAAAATCATTAATCGGAACACAACGGTGGCAATATTTAACCTTTAACTGAGCTGAGCAACTTTATAGACACAAGAATGTGATAAGACGCGCAGAGTGATTACATGACGTATCCTACGATATAATTATGAATACATTTCATGAAATTAGCTTTGCGGTGAATGCATGTAGGAATATCATTTCATTAATTGGTACTCTGTTTGATAAATGAAGACAAGACGGAGACCGTATAGGCTTAGTATGAAGGGAATTTCTTGAATGAATATATAAACTTTGGCAGTAAAAATAATATTACTTGCCTTTCTACAGAGTTTTAACAATGATAAGGAAACTGTTTCTCATATTAATGCAATCATTACTGTCATCTTAAACTTCATGCTTTGAGGTGGAATTGTACAAGGAATCAAGAATAACTTAGGAATGTCAATACGATGTAGATGTAAAAGATACACATAGTGCACATAGTCATACAGTTCGTATGACAGTATGACAGTACAGGTCATACAAGGCATGCCTCGTTTGGAAAATTCCGGTGTTGAATAGTTTTTATTAAAACAACCGTTAAGAGTTATATTATAAACAAACTCTTTGAGACGGACGTAAAACCAGCTCGGCAAAAATAGAATTGTTATGTCACTTACGCATTAAAATAACACTGATCTCCTCTCGAGGTAAAATTAAGTTGGATTCTTCCTGTTTTTGTACGTAAACTTTGGAACTATGGAACGTTTGACATTAACGGTACAACGATCCTCCAAACACTATCCTAATACAGAAAGAAAAGACAGTGGATAAAATTGGCTGAGGCTATGGATTATTCATGCCTCATTTCGATGTTCATCTGTGGGAGTCTTACAATGACTGCTGTCCAAGGTAATATACTTTTTAACTTTTGTACTAAATAAAGACATCGTATACAGTTCTCTTTAAGGCACTAATGGTTCTCAAGTACGAAAAGCTGAAGTCTGAAAACAATTCAGTATCAGCCACAGCTTGAACAATCTGAATAGGTCAGTCCTCATCTCGGAATGTAAACAATTTTGACCATGGTGGGACATTTTCATACCCTTCCGGTTTCCATGATGTTTCTGCTACATGAAAGGTAGAAATCCATTTATCTATGTTGGTCGAACTCCATCTTTCTGAGGCAACGATAGCGTATCCTTTCAGGTAAATTTAGTATTTACATACCATAAAGACCTTACGACTTCTTCACTAAAAAGATTCTA
This sequence comes from Stichopus chloronotus, assembly GCA_021234535.1. Taxonomy (NCBI): domain Eukaryota; kingdom Metazoa; phylum Echinodermata; class Holothuroidea; order Aspidochirotida; family Stichopodidae; genus Stichopus; species Stichopus chloronotus. The sequence continues at coordinate 15,813,058 of CM037842.1, forward strand.
CAAATCGTATTTTTATTTATCTCTTCAGCGTTATGCCCCCCATCTTGGTATCTTTTCGGACGTCATTGCTTCCTTTTGTCCAACCAAAAATTGGCCTTTACAGATGCGATGAATGCCTGTCGCGGGTTAGGGAGCGACATTGCGAGCATACACTCTCAAGAAGAACATGATTTTATTCGAGGTATAATTAATAATTATCGTCTAGTTTCAAGTTTGATGTTGTTGCAAAATGTTCCTTGCTAGCAAAGCGTCATTGACCTGCCTTGGTCGTAACATATTCCATGCTGCGCGGATTAACTCTCACAGAGAAATGATTAAAAGTCTTTTAGTTACATTGCTTGTCTATATTTTTGTGTAAATAGCTTTAATTTAGGAACGGTAAAATCCCAATTCGAGATAAAGTAATTGGTATTGACTGGTTGACATCAAACAGCCAATGAGTCAATTCCACTGAGCGCACACTTTACATTACTTTAAACATTAAGCTCACCAAACCGTTCACTTATGCTACAGATCATCGATCCATCTAGTTTTCATTGCTTTTGGTAGCTTTTAAAGTTTCTCATAGATTCACTGATGCAGAAGTTTCAGACAATTGGCGACAAGTGTCAGTTTGCTCATGTACAGAAATTTTGTCATAAAAGTCTTTATATTAAAAAATACTAACTTCACACAAGAAACAAGTACCCAATGGTGAATCATTATTATTAATAATAGGGAAGGAATAGGTCATTAGTGACAGTGATGTCGGATATATGTGAAGTAAAGTAAACAGTGATGTACCGGGCCCTCCGGAATGGCAATTTTATTGCCAAGACATCTTGTTAAACAACAAATGCTCGTTTGTTATTACTTCCAGTTGTCTTGAAAAAGATTTCTTGCACACTAGTTTAGATTGAGTTGTTTTGTTTTATCTCACTGAGATTTCGAGAATATTTTAAGAATTTCATACTCTCGTCGTTCTGCCTCTTTTGGTGTAGATGATCTTAATTTTGTTCATGAACAAACTTGGAACAGCATATACGTGAGTTCATATAAATGTATATACGAATCTTTGAATCGACTGTGTTTCAAGTTTATTTGTTTCTTCTTGTTTGCAGACCTCATGAGATCCGAAAATGATGACTTCTTCTTGGGTCTGCGTAAACAAAATGGGAATTGGGAGAATTTTGATAGTTCGCCCGTAATAAAGTTTGCATTCATGTTTCTATAATAACTTTCTGACAGTTTCAATGTTTCATTCCTACTTATCTTAGACAATTATTAGTATTTATCCTTATTTTTTAATATTGCTCAAAAGCATCAAGGAATTTACCACGTCTTTGTTACAAAGATTAAAATCAAATTAGGGAAATGTTCCTTTTTATTTCTGAAAACCATACCTTAACGAAATCCATACCTATTTGAACACTCTAATTTGTTTGAACAGTAAATTTGCCTTTTAGGAAATATTTAGTTTATGATTAAGATTGATTATGAGAAAATCATCGTAAATTTATTGGCATATTGATATTGAAAATCAACAGTCAAAATGGAGTAGTTGTCACTGTTTTTGAACAACAACATCTTTCACCTAAATTTTGAAAAACTAGTCTATCACAGTCTTCTATATATGACAGGCTCTTTGTCTTAACTGTCACTTAAATTATTATGCATGTTACTCGATCGGTGAGTATTTTATTGAATGACCAACTGTAGATGATGATCTACCCCGATAGCTTATTTCAGTGCTTTATTTGGTTATCACAAAATGTTTATTCCACATTCGGCACGGCTGACACAGAATTTCATTTGCTTTATACTTTTCCTGCTGTCTATTACAAAGAATATCACATTGCCACGAATAATAAAAATAACATGTTCTCCCAAACGAGACAATTAGAACCTTGAGTGTTATACAAACGGTTCTAGTGAATGTGGAGTCAGAGTACCAATAACAATTTTAGACGTAATTCTGGATCCCTGATACTCTCATTGTCTTGATAAAATGTTTGCTTTCTAAGTCCTCAATGTACGCTACTTTCTGTTCAAACTTTTGCAAGTACTTTGCTGTGTATAGCAAACACATACATATTCACTTACTCGCAAGTCAAGAAAGGTAGTCTAGAAGAAGTTCCTAATAGAAATACTTCTTTGAAACCGTCTTTAACAGACACTACTTCTTCACCATGCATGTATACTTTAGGAAACATATGTCCACCTCAATTTGAAACATAATAACATGCAGTCAAACTTGAGAACATTTGCAATGTTGTGACATTCTCCATCTGGTTTGTCAATAAAGTGGATCTTTGATTTTGTCAGGTGGACTTCTTTCATTGGGACAACGGAGAACCAAACAATGTCGGTGGGAACGAAAACTGTGTGGAAATGTATAACAACCAGCTAGGTACTTGGAATGATATTCCATGCACAAGGTCTTTCCGGTACATTTGCAGAACTCCAGCAGGTAAGATATATTATACTATACTTGTGTCAGATAATTAATTGTATTAAATATTAATTAATGAAAGCTTAAACATTGCTGGACCTTAAATCGTCAGTGTAGTAATGCACTATTAATGCAAGCGATACACGAGCCATCCAGAGTGCAGAATATCCCTCAATTAATGTCACGGAATGGTGAGAGATCTAGAAAAGAATGCTCATGAATATGTACTCAAGGATGGGATGGGAGTGTTGCTTTAAGTTTCCTTTAGAATTTAATCACTCGTTCAGATTTCAGGTTCAGACAGATTCAAATTACTGTGGACAAGTTTGATTAGTCTAAAATGATAATGGTATTCAATTAATCCGAGCTTAACAATTAGACTTAACTGTCAGGGTGGTACCTCATAATAGTAACACAGGTTGGACTACGAGTGGAGTCGTAGGCGACGGGCGAAACCGAAGGCGACCACTGCAACAACGTTGGAACAGCTGGATACAACGTCGGTGTAGAGTGCGACAGGCGATTAACGGCTAACCGTAACTTGAGCCTAGATGATGAAGATGATGAAGATGATGAAGATGATGAAGATGACGAAGATGATGAAGATGATGAAGATAATAAAGGGGAAGGGGATTTCAATATAAATTTACTTTCAAATGATCGAATATTCTTTCAGTTCGTGAATATTCTCCGTTCCAATTCCTTTAAACCACTCATAGATAAATCAACTAGAATCACGCCACAAACTGACACTCTCATTGACAATATATTTACTAACATTGACCACACTCTTTTCTCCTCAGGCATTATATACTCTGATATTTCCTCAGACCACTTACCGGTTTTTACACTTTTGTCCGAAATGAAGCAGCAAACCAAACCACACAGTAAAAATGAAACTTACTTGAAACGACAATATACTCCTAGTAAAATAGCTAACCTCAACTTAGATCTTGGCTCTGAAAGCTGGGAAAATGTTTTTCTAGAAGAAAATGCTGAACAAGCCTTTAATATATTTATGTCAAAATTTAATTATTATTTGAACAAAAACATTCCTAAGGCTAATCGAAAGCTAAAGAAAAATTGCTCCATTAAACCCTGGATTACTAAAGGAATACTGAAATCTATAAAAACAAGGAACAAATATTATAAGAGCAGCCTCAAAGACCCCACCACAAATAATATTAACAGATACAAAACGTATCGTCAAAAGTTAACATGTATTATACGCTTGTCAAAGAAAAAACACTATGGCACAAAAATAGAGAACTCAGATGGTGATGTCACTACCACCTGGAAAATTACCAATGATATCCTTGGTGGATCAAAAAATTCTACTCCTATACATAGGCTTACTCATAATAATTGTATTTATGACCAACCACATGACATCGTCAATGCTTTCAACACGTACTTTGTTAATATAGGACCTGAGCAAGTCTCATCGGTGCAGGCTACTAATGTGAATTTTAAACATTTTCTCAAAACACCATGTGTATCTTCCTTATATTTTACTCCATCTACACCATTTGAAATAATTCAGGTAGTAAACTCACTTAAGTCTAGTGACTCAACTAGTCATGATGAAATCAGCAATAATCTTCTGAAGAAAATAATTTTGTACATAGTCTCCCCTATTACACACATCATCAACTTGTCACTAAGTACTGGTACTTTCCCTACTAAAATGAAACTTGCCAAAGTGATACCCATTAATAAAAAGGACGATGCCTCTCTGATAAGCAATTATCGTCCCATATCTATCCTCTCTAGCTTCTCCAAAATCCTCGAAACAGTTGTATATAATAGACTGTATTCTTTCTTTATGCAAAACAACTTACTCTTTCCACGTCAATATGGCTTTCAACAACACAAATCAACAGATATCGCTCTTATTGAGCTTTGTGATAAGATTTCAATTTCATTGTCCAAAAAAGAACACGTACCTGGCGTTTTTATGGATCTTAGCAAAGCTTTCGATACTCTTGACCATCATATTTTACTAAAAAAATAAACTTTTATGGTATATGAAGGAATTCCTCTCTTATGGTTTGGAAATTACTTTTCCGACAGAAAACAGTACACTACTTATAATAATGTAAACTCTGATACTTCATTGATCAGATGTGGTGTCCCCCAAGGTTCTATCCTTGGACCCTTGTTAGTTCTCATATATATCAATGATATTTGTAACTCATCTTCATTACTTCATTTCATCTTATTTGCTGACGATACGAATGTATTTTTATCTCACCATAATTTTGAGCATCTTATTGAAACTATGGATGCGGAGCTACCCAAGGTCTCCACATGGTTCAGAAGTAACAGGTTATCATTAAATGTAAATAAAACGAACTGTATGCTCTTCAAGAATCAAAGGTCAATTTACACTAACCCTTCCTTTAATATTTTTATTGACAATATGAAAATTGATAAAAAAAGTAGGTACTAAATTCCTAGGTGTTACTGTCTATGAGGAATTGAACTGGAATTCTCATATAGCTAACGTTATTACGACTGTATCACGTGGAGTTGGTGCATTGTATAAAGTAAGTTCTTATATTCCTCGACGAACTTTGATTACTGTTTGTAATTCGATTATACTACCTTTCATTTCATACTGCAATATTGTTTGGGCTTGTCCAAAATCTAAAATAAACTCCTTGCTTCTTGTCCAGAAAAAAAAGCTGTCCGGATTTGTACGAACTCAGATTATCGGGCACATTCGAATCCATTATTTTATGAGCTACGCACACTTACTATACATGATATTCATTACCTCCAAATTGCTCTTTTTATGTGCAGATTCCATACTCAAGAATCCCCGCCAACCTGTTACACATGTTTCGCATCAAATCTGCCATGCACAATTATCCAACCCGAATTTCAATAAATTTTCATCTAGAAAACCACAAGACAGCTCTCGCCCATCGATTTTTAGACACATTGGCCCCGACCTTTGGAATTCTTTACCTATGGATATTCGAATGTACTCTACAAAAATAGCTTTAGGAAACAAATTAAGAGTCTTATCTTGGATAAATATACTATGCAATACTGATTTATTACAAGTGATGTAGAAAACCTTCTTCATCCCTTTTCCCTTTGTTTTTCCTACATCTACCCACCTCCCTCCTTCCCCCCCCCTTTTTTTCTTCCTACTCCTAAGGTTCTTTTCTTATTCTTATTTATTTTTTTCATTTACAATTTTTGTTGTGAATAACTATTGTAAAGTTTTGTTGTTCTTAAGTCACCTGATCTTCATTCCCAATTAGTATAACTTATTTTCTGTTGGACGTCACCTCAAGCTCTCTCAGAGCTTATGACGTCCCTTTCATGTATGTGTATAGAGTACTTAATAATTACGAAACAAGTAACCTATATAATTAAATCATTTGTATATATATACATGAGTGAATGAATAAACTCAAACTCAACTCAACTCAACAAGATGAGGGAGATGATGAAGATGATGATGATGGAGATGATGAAGATGATGAGGATGACGAATATGACGAAGATGATGAAGAAGACGAAGATGATGAATATGATGATGATGATTAGTAAAACAGTGTCCTGGGATAAAGGAATGTCACAACAACGACTACGTACAGAGTGTAGCTAGGCTAACCGTAGATAATGAATATATCTAGTACTGTCGAATACCGTTGGCTGGGTTGGCTTCGGCCATGAATATATGACTGTCAGTGTTGAGTCTATTGTGTAGTTTAGATTACACAATAGACACTTAAGATAGAAGAGAGCACGAATCCAGGTCCTTTCCGAATGTACGTTCTGGTATGTAGAAAGGTTGGTGAATTTTCACCTACCGGAAATGGCAAGCGGGAAAGAAAATTTAAATTTCAAAAGTTTGGGTCCAGAACTCCCCCTAAACCGTAAAGTCGATGAGGGTCAAAGTTGGTAGATAGGTGACCCCAATGGACTGAATTTGCGTCTCCCTAAAAATTTAAGGTTAAAGGTCAAATTAGTAAAAATCTTAAATTTGCTGTATTTCTGTTAGTTCCGTTAGTACAAAGTGCAACAAAACTTATAAGATCTTTGCTTTCCCATACAATGTTAACTAATAGTTTAATCTGTGTAACCATGATTGGATTACGCGCTGATATCTATTATAAATGTTATTTTCCATGCTTTTGGTAATACCCCTACTCAGTATGTTTTACTGCAACATGTCCTGTATACACTAGCCAAGAAAATGAGTGATTTACAGTATGTTTTGACGAGAAAGAAATTGAGCTATGCAAATGATTGTGACGTGTTTCTTAGCACTACAGTAGTACAAAACTCAAATAAAGGAAATAAACCGATTACTTTGACGCACACGCGATCTGCATAGGAATGTATTTGACGCGCACGTGACTTCTAAATTCACACAACACTTGAGCGTTCCTTACAAAGCCAAACGTGATACCCCTAGCTAAGTGTACTTGTGTACTGTACATAACTCTCGATCGACGTTAATATAAACATGTAAGAGAGAGTGAATGATTATGGACAACGATAGGGATGAGATGCAATTCCGTGGATTGTCCTCTTGTTCTTATTTAAAATGAAAGAACTAGGACAGAAAAATTAAAGCAAAAAGATAAAATATGTTTTCTTAGTTAGGAATCTGCTGCAGTTTTGAGTGCAAATTAGATTCATAAGCGGATGGGTTTTAACTTCGAGGGTAAAAGAATAGATATGAAAATTTCTAATATAGAAAAAAGAAAATCTTCGTCGTCTCACTCTGTTTCTGTCTGCTGTGATCTATTTTGTTGTTTAGGTAAGAGGCTGGTTTAATCTTCGAAACGGCACAGGGACCTAGTTACCACAACAATGAGAAAACGTTAAGGCTTACCAGTTTGTAAAACAGAGAGAGAGGTGGAGACAGCTAGACAGATAGAGAGATAGTGAGAGACAGAGTACTGTGTGACGTCGTACGTATGTTTATAGCGTTCGCCTGCCTTCAGTTTCGACGGCGTTTTCTTTTTTGTCTGTTACAAAAGCTTGGGATCTAGGTGGACGGATGGACTGTGTACGTCGGCGTGTCTGTAGAATTTGGTAGTCTGGCGATTTAGTTTCCCTGCTGGCATTCTTCTGGCGTTTTTCACTTTGTTACCAAAACCTTTGACCTTGACCCATGACGTCATTGATCGAGTCGACACTATATACATCTCATACCCAGGTACATACCCACCATGTTTGATTCAGACGACTACCATCTAGGGTGATATCTTGACACCCTTTTTAGAATACTCTTGCATATTTTGATCTTTAATCATGTGACCATTGACATCGTGACGTCATCAATATTACAAAAAAAAAATTCCCGTATCATCTCCTTTCCACGTACGGAAGTTTTATGATATTCACGCATTGAGATAATGCTAAAAATGTGATTTTAGCTTTTATGATATTTGACCGTTGACGTAGGACGTCATCCGTTGGGCGGACACTACGCCTTATACACGGCAACTACCAACCCAGTTTGAGGGTCATCCCACTTACCGTCTAGGAGGAGATCTTGACACACTTTCTGTTAAACACACACACACATGCCACTTCACCTCACCCCTAAACTTCCTGTTATTTCTATACCATTAGGTACCCTCACATAAGGGCTACTCGCCCACAAATTTTCGGTTGAATACAACAAGTGGGTGTAAAGTGAACTACGAAGTACACTATCTCCTCCCTGTATATTAAGTATAGGGATAGTAAAATGAAGATTTAAATTTACTCCCTCAAATTCTAAATAGATCATGTACCATATTTGGACATATCAACGGAAGAATACAAATGTACATTTGAGTGTCTTTATTGTATTTGTATTGTTTTATTTTATAACATGGTTCCTGTCTAGTAAACATTTTTTGGTCTCCACTGAAACTGTATCGTTCTTAAGTAAACGCAAATATCCTCTATTCGAGATGAACGTCGTTGAACTCAGGTTGGCGCTTCTTTCATCTGGCCTGTCTGTTATAGCACTTGCACCACTTACTTTGTTTCCCTGAGTGATTTAGAGCTCTACTGTCAAATTTGCTGATTCTTTGCATCAAGACGTAGTTACTCCGACTAAATCTTACACTTCGAGATTCTACGATCCTTCGACGCGTACCGTATGTATTTAATACTTATAGTTCTCTTTTATTTCAAAATGAAATGCACATGCTCGTTTAATAATGATACGTCAGATTAACAGCTCAATATCCCCTTTATTATCACATTTTGCGTGAAATATTGTATGACATAATATGTTTATGACATAATAAAGCAAGAAATACTATATCATTATCCAATATTATATTACAGTAATATTTGTAAGTGCTGGACTAACCGAGGAAAACACTTATGTAAAAAATCTTCCATCGACAGTTATTGGCCTGAAATTAAAGTTTACATTAACTTTTTAACATTGATATTATACGTGATTTTATATAAGAGAAAACAGGGAAAATAACCATTTAAGCACTCTGTGTCCTTAAGGGAATTAAATTCGCGCTTCAGCTGTTTCTTTTCTTCTTTTGCTTTCTGCCTTGAAAATTCTCTGAATCATTTGTTGATGCATGTAAGTAATCAGACAACGTTCTTGTCTTGTCTCCTATAGTAAATTAAACACTATTATTATTATTTGTTTCATAAAAATATTGAATGTACCTGATTTCGATATTATGACAACTTTCTGCACGGTACATATTACCTGATCTAAAAAAGAATGTGTGTAAAATAAAAAGAAAAAAAACATATAAGTGCTACAGGAGATTATAGCAAGAAAGAGAAAAACATTAAAAACTGTTCAAACACATAACGGTCGGGTTTTTACTTTTTAAGGGAATGTGTGACATAGTAATAACCTGTAATAAAAACATTGTTGAACACCTGCTAACATGATTAGATATAATATTCGGCATTTCGTTTTAATTTCATTCATTTATATATTCTTTCTTTACTTAGAAAACATCCTTTTACAAAATAATTAACTAGAATAAAACATTGAAAACATTTAAAGAACAATAAGTTGAAGATATAAAAAGTTTTATTTTAGATAAAACAAAGAGAACGAAGAGTCAATTTGCTTCCCTGAGTGATTTAGAACTCGATTGTCCAATAGGCTGAAAACATTTAGTTCTTTCTTTTACTCACATTCATTGTGTTCCTTCCTTCTAATTCATAAAGTTGTCAAAAGTCTGGTTTGATGAACTTGGAAGCTGTGTAAGAATTGATAGCCACTTTATTACTCTTAATTTGGCCAATAATTTTCTTCCTCCTTTTCTTTGCATCAAGACGTATTTACTCCGACTGAATCTTATACTACGAGTTCCTATGACCCCTCGACGAGTATGTATCAAATGCTTATATTTTTCTTTCATTTTAAAATGAAATGCACATGCTGGTTTAATAATGATATGTCAGAGATAAAGGTGAATATCCCTTTATGATCATATTTCACGTGTAATATTTTATGACATAATAAAGTACGAAATGATATATCATTACACAATATTATATTACAGTAATATTTGTGAGTGCAGGACTAACCGAGGAAAACAATTATGTAGAAAATCTCCCCTCGACAGTTACTGGCCTGAAATTAAAGTTAACACAGATTTTTTTAACATTGATTTATACGTGATTTTAAATAAGAAAAACCATGGAAAATAATCATATTAGCACTTTGAGTCCTTAGTTGGATTGGATCCGGGCTTCAGGTATTTCTTTTCCTCTTTTTCGTTCTGCCTTGAATATTCTTTGAATTGTTGGTTGATGCACATAAACAATCTTACAACTTTTTTCTCTTGTTTCCTACTGTAAATGAATCAACATTATTATTATTATTTGTTACATTAAAACATAAAATGTAACTGATTTCGATATTTTGATATCTTTGTTTACAAATTGAAGATATGAAAGACAATGACCGTAAAAAGAAAAAAAAATCATTTAAGTGCTATTGCAGATTGAAGGAAGACATTAAAAACTCTTTAAACACATAACCGACGGGTGTCGTTTTTATGTTTTAATGGAATATGCAACTCAGCAATAATATGTGACAAGGACATTGTTCAACACCTACCAACATAATCATATATCATTCCTCGTTGTGTTTTTCATTCATTTATTCATTTTTCCTTCTCTTAAAGTATATACTTTTAGAAGATTGATAAATAAAAAACACTGAAAACATTTAATGAACAATAGGTTAAAGCATTTAAAACGTTTTATTTCAGATAATACAAAAGAAAACAAAGGATGTATTTGTTTCCCTGCGTGATTAAGAACTCTCCTGCCCAATGTGGTGAAAACTTTTGGTTCTTCCTTTCACTCACATATATTGTGTTCCTTCGCTCTAATTCATAAAGTTGTCAAAATCTCGGTTGACCAAACTTAAGACTGTGTAAGAGTTGAGAGCCACTTTATTACTCTTAATTTGGAAAACTTTTTTTCTTCATCCTTTTCTTTGCATCAAGACGTAGTTACTCCGACTGAATTTTATACTACGAGATCCTATGACTCTTCGACGAGTAGTGTATCAAACACTTAATTTTTTTTTTTTCATTTTACGATGAAATGCACATGTTCGTTTAATAATGATATGTCAGAGATAAAGGTGAGTATCGCTTTATGATCATATTTCACATGTAATATTTTATGACATAATAAAGCAAAAAATACTATATCATTACACAATATTACATTACCGTAATCTTCGAGAGTGCTGGACTGACCGAGGAAAACAATCATGTAGAAAGTCTTCCATCGAAAGTTATATGCCTGAAAAGAAAGTTTACACAATTTTTGTAAAGATTGATTTGTACGTGATTGTAATTGAAAGAAAACCATGGAAAATAATTATATTGCCAGTTTGAGTCCTTAAAGGGGATTAAATTCGTGCCTCAGCTATTTCTTTTCCCCTTTTGAGTTCTGCATTGAAAATTCTTTGAAATATTAGTTGATGCACATAAATCATCTGACAACTTCCTTCTCTCATTTCCTATTGTAAATTAATAAACATTCTTATTTGTTACAATAAAATATCGAATGTAACTGATTTCGATATTTTTTCAACTTTGTTTACAAGTTGCTCGATATGGCAGATAATGAGTATAAAAGAAAAAATTCAGGTTGAAGGAAGAAAAAACATTAGAAACTCTTTTAACACATGACGGACGGATGTCTCTTGAACTGTTTGTGGGAATATGTGACTCAGTAATAATATGTGACAAGAACTTTGTTCAACACCTATCAACATAATCATATATCATTCCTCATTCTGTTTTTCATTTCATTCATTCATTCTTTAACTTAAAGTAAACACTTTTACAAAATTGATAAGTAAAAAACATTGAAAACATTTAATGAACAATAGGTTAAATCATATACAAAGTTTTATTTTAGATAACACAAATGAAAACAAAGAATGAATTTGTTTCCCTGCGTGTTTAAGAACTCTACTGTCCAATATGCTGAAAACTTTTGGTTCTTTCTTTTACTCACATATATTGTGTTCCTTCGTTCTAATTCATAAAGTTTTCAAAATCCCTGTTTGCCACACTTAGTACTGTGTAAGAGTTGATAGCCACTTTATTACTCTTTTCTTTGCATCAAGACGTAGTTACTCCGACTGAATCTTATACTTCAAGATCCTATGACCCTTCGACGAGTATGTATCAAATACTTATATTTTTCTTTCATTTTAAAATGAAATGCACATGCTCGTTTAATAATGATATGTTAGATTTACAGCTTAATATCCCCTTTATTATCACATTTCGGGTGAAATATTGTATGACGTAATAAAGTACGAAATACTATATCATTACACAATACAATATTACATTAATATTTGTAAGTGCTGGACTAACCGAGGAAAACATTTATGTAGAAAATCTTCCATCGACAGTTATTGGCCTGTAATTACAGTTTACATTAACTTTTTAACATTGACATTATACTTCTTTTGCTTTCTTCCTTGAAAATTCTCTGAATCATTGGTTGATGCTTATAAATAATCAGATAACTTTGTTCTCTTGTTTCCTATTGCAAATTAATCAAACTTATTATTATTTGCTACATTAAAATATTGAATGTAACTGATTTCGATATTTTGACATCTTTAGTAACAAATTGAAAATATGGAAGGGAATGACTGTAAAAAGAAGAAATGCATGTTAGTGCTATTGCAGATTAAGGGAAAAGGAAACATTACAAACTCTTTAAACACATAACCGACGGGTGTCGTTTTAATGTTTGAGTGGAATATGTGACTCAGTACTATTATGTGACAAGAACATTGTTCAACGCCTACCAACATAATCATATATCATTCCTTAATGAACAATAGGTTAAACAATATACAAAGTTTTATTTCTAATACCACAAAAGAAAACAAACAATAAATTTGTTTCTCTGCGTGATCAAGAGCTCTACTGTCCAATATGCTGAAAACTTTTGGTTCTTCCTTTACTCACATACATTGTGTTCCTTCGTTCTAATTCATAAAGTTGTCAAAATCCCGGTATGCCAAACTAACAACTGTGTAAGAGTTGATAGCCACTTTATTACTCTTAATTTGGAGAATTATTTTCTTTATCTTTTTCTTTGCATCAAGACGTAGTTACTCCGACTGACTCTTATACTACGAGATCCTACGTCAGTTCGACGAGTATGTACCAAATACTTACATTTTTCTTTCATTTTAAGAGGAAATGCACATGCTCGTTTAAAAATGATATGTCAGATTTACAGTTTAATATCCCCTTTATTACCACATTTCGCGTGAAATATTGTATGGCATAATAAAGTACGAAATACTATATCATTAAACAATATTATATTACATTAATATTTTTAAGTGCTGGACTAACCAAGGAAAACTTTTATGTAGAAAATGTTCCATCGACAGTTATTGGCCTGAAATTAAAGTTTACGTTAACTTTTTAACATTGATAATATACGTGATTTGAAATAAGAGAAAACAGGGAAAATAATTATTTTAGCACTTTGTGTCCTTAAGGTAATTAAATTCGCGCTTCAGCTATTTCTTTTCTTTTTTTGCTTCCTTCCTTGAAAATTCTCTGAATCATTGGTTGATGCACATAAATAATCAGACAACTTTCTTTTCTTGTTTCCTATTGTAAATTAATCACCATTATTATTATTTGTTACATGAAGATACTGAATGTACCTGATTTCGATATTACGACAACTTTCTGTACGGTACATATTACCTGATCTAAAAGAGAATGCGTGTAAAATAAGAAAAAAACATGTAACTGCTTTAGGATATTATAGCAAGAAAGAGAAAAACATTAAAAAACTTTTCAAAGACATATCGGTCGGGTTTTTAATATTTTAAGGGAATGTGCAACGTAGTAACAAGAGGGCAATCCAAGGAGTTGCATTTCTCATCGCCAACATGCACATTGATTTCAATACAGGGCCTGCACATGGGAATTTGTAATAGTTTATTTCTCAGTACTTACAAAACTTTAAGTTAATTGGTTTAATAGTGCTCAAGATATGCAGGAAATACAAATTTTGGGGCAAAATTGGCTTTTTTTCTAAAAAATCAGCAAATTTCACTCTCTTTACTACAAAAGTGATATACCTTGAATATTTCATTCTCATGTAAGTTTTTGCAAAATTTTGCATTAAATGCTCAAATACGTCTCACGATATGCTGGAAATAGCAATTTTGATGCAAAATTGGCTTTTTTTCTCTAAAAAATCAGCAAATTTGACGCGATTTACCATTACAGTAATATTATGTTGAAAAATGTGTTCTCAGGTAAGTACTTACAAAACTGTAAGTTAATTGATCTAATAGTGCTCAAGGTATGTTGGAAATACAAATTTTGGGGGAAAATTGGCTTTTTTCTAAAAAATCAGCAAATTTCACTCTCTTTACTACAAAAGTGATATACCTTGAAATTTTTCAATCTCAGGTAAGTTTTTGCAAAATTTTGCATTAAATGATCAAATACTTCTCAAGATATGCTGGAAACAGCAATTTTGATGCAAAATAGACTTTTTTCTCAATTTACCATACAACTAATACATCTTGCACGTATTGGCATCATGCACAACCCTACCAAGTCTCAATCGCCCATATGCTTTTCAAACTATTCTGGAAAAGCCACAATTTGGACAGGTCTGGACGCACACACGCACACACACGCACAAACATTGGAACGGGAACGTTTTCACTTATACCACCCAACAGGACCCTCCTGTACCCATGGTCACCCTACCATGGGGTACCTCTGGGGTGTCGCTACTCATCCATTTCAAGCGTTTCCATGGCAACCATTCTCCCATTGGGGCACAGTACAATATAAAGCTCCACTAGCCAAGTGACTACAATATCTTATCTAGCCCCTATAGGGCGATGAGATAATAATATGTGACAAAAACATTGTTCAACACCTTCTTACATGATCATATATATTACTCGACATTCCGTTTTGGATTTCATTCATTTATATATTCTTTCTTTACTTAGAGTACATACTTTTACACAATTTATAACTAGAATAAAACATTGAAAACTACGTCACTTAAAATATTCAACAAATCGTGTTTTTATTTACCTCTTCAGCGTTATGCCAACCATCTTGGTATCTTTTCGGACGTCATTGCTTCTTTTTATCCAACCAAGAAATGACTTTCGCAGATGCAATTAATGCCTGTCTCGGGTTAGGGGGCGACATTGCGAGCATACACTCCCAAGAGGAACATGATTTTGTTCGAGGTATATCCGTAGATAATTAATAATTATCGTCTTGCTTACAGGGTTACGTTGGTGCAGAATGTTCCTCGCGCTCGAAGAGTGTCATGATTAACACATTGACCTGCCTTGGTCGTAACATATTCCATGCTACACGGATTAACTCTCACAGCGAAATGATTAATTGTTTATATTTTTGTGTAAGTAGCTTTGATTTGGGAACGGTAAAATCCCAATTCGAGATAAAGAAATTGCTATTGACTGGTTGACATTAAACAGCCAATGAGTCAATTCCACTAAGCGCACACTTTATATTACTTTAAACATTGGGATTATCATGCTGTTCACTTATGCTACAGATCATCGATTGATCTAGTTTTCATTGCTTTTGGTAGCTTTTAAAGTTTCTCATAGATTCACTAACACAGAAGTTTCAGACAATTGGCGACAAGTGTCAGTTTGCTCATGTATGGAAGTTTTATAATAAAAATCTTTACATTAAAAAAATACTAACTTGACACAAGAAACAAGTACCCAATGATTAATTATTATTATTATTATTAATAATAGGAAGGAATAGATCTTTAGTGACAGTGATGTCGGATATATGTGAAATAAAGTAAACATTGATGTACCGGGCCCTTCGGAATGGAAATTTTATTGCCAATACATCTTGTTAAACAACAAATACTCGTTTGTTATTACTTCCAGTTGTCTCGAAGAAGATTTCCTGCACACTAGTTCAGATTGAGTTGTTTTGTTTTATCTCACTGAGATTTCGAGAATATTTTAAAAATTTCATGCTCTCGTCGTTCTGCCTCTGTTGGTGTAGATGATCTTAATTTATGTTCATGAACAAACTTGGAACAGCATATACGTGAGTTCATATAAATGTATATACGAATCTTTGAATCGACTATGTTTCGAGAGTATTTGTTTCTTCTTGTTTGCAGACCTCATGAGATCCGAAAATGATGACTTCTTCTTGGGTCTGCGTAAACAAAATGGGAATTGGGAGAATTTGGATAGTTCGCCCGTAATAAAGTTTGCATTCATGTTTCTATAATAACTTTTTGACAGTTTCAATGTTTCATTCCCACTTATCTTAGACAATTATCAGTATTTAAGCTTAGTTTTTAATATAGCTCAAAAGCGTCATGTAATTTACCACGTCTTTGTTACAAAGATTAAAATCAAATTAGGGAAATGTTCCTTTTTATTTCTGAAAACCATACCTAAACGAAAACCATACCTATTTGAACACTCTATTTTGTTTGAACAGTAAATTTGCCTTTTAGGAAATATTAAGTTTATGATTAAGATTGATTATAAGAAAATCATTGTAAATTTAATGGCATATTGATATTGAAATTTAACAGTCAAAATGGAGTAGTTGTCACTGTTTTTGAATAAAAACATCTTTCACCTAAATCTTGAAAAACTAGTCTACCACAGTCTTCTATATATGACAGGCTCTATGTCTTAACTGTCACTTAAATTATTATGCATGTTACTCGATCGGTGAGTATTTCATTGAATGACCAACTGTAGATGATGATCTACCCCGATAGCTTATTTCAGCGCTTTATTTGGTTATCACAAAATGTTTATTCCACATTCGGCACGGCTGACACAGAATTTCATTTGCTTTATACTTTTCCTGCTGTCTATTACAAAGAATATCATATTGCCACGAATAATAAAAATAATATGTTATCCCAAACGAGACAATTAGAACCTTGAGTGTTATACAAACGGTTCTAGTGAATGTGGAGTCAGAGTACCAATAACAATTTTAGAGGTAATTCTGGATCCCTGATACTCTCATTGTCTTGATAAAATGTGTGCTTTATGACCCCTCAATGTACGCTACTTTCCGTTCAAACTTTTGCAGGTACTGGGCTGTATATAGCAAACACATACATTGACTCAATTGGCAGATATTCACTTACTCGCAAGTCAAGAAAGGTAGTCTAGGAGAAGTTCCTAATAGAAATACTTCTTTGAAACCGTCCTTTACAAACACTACTTCTTCACCATGCAAGTATACTTTAGGAAGCATATGTCCACCTCAGTTTGAAACATGATAACATGAAGTCAAACTGGAGAACATTTGGAATGTTGTGACATTCTCCATCTGGTTTGCCAATAAAGTGGATCTTTGATTTTATCAGGTGGACTTCTTTTATTGGGAAAACGGAGAACCAAACAATGTCGGTGGGAACGAAAACTGTGTGGAAATGTATAACAACCAGCTAGGTACTTGGAATGATATTCCATGCACAAGATCTTTCCGGTACATTTGCAGAACTCCAGCAGGTAAGATATATTATACTATACTTGTATCAGATAAATAATTGTATTACATCTTAATTAATGAAAGCTTAAACATTGCTGGACCTTTAATTGTCAGTATAATTATGCACTATTAATGCAAGCGATACACGAGCCATCCAGAGTGCAGAATATCGCTCAATTAATGATGTCACGGAATGGCGACAGAAAAGAATGCTCATGAATATGTACCCAAACAGACGACGGATGGGTTGGGAGTGTTGCTCTAAGTTTCCTTTAGATTTTAATTATGTTCAGATTTCAGATTCAGACAGATTCAGATTACTGTGGACAAGTTTGATTAGTCTAAAATGATATGGATATTCAATTAATCCGAGCTTAACAATTAGACTTAAGTGTTAGGGTGGTATTTGAAAATAGTAACACAGCGTGGACTTCGAGTGGAGTCGTAGGCGACGGGCGACACCGAAGGCGACCACTGCAACGACGCTGGAACAGCTGGATACAACGTCGGCGTAGAGTGCAACAGGCGATTAACGGCTAACCGTAACTTGAGCCTAGATGATGATGAAGCTGATGAAGCTGATGAAGATGATGGAGATGATGGAGATGATGGAGATGATGAAGATGATGAAGATGATGAAGATGATAAAGATGACGAAGATGATGAAGATGACGAATATGTTGAAGATGACGAAGATGATAAATATGATGATGATGATGATCAGTAAAACAGTGTCCTGGGATAAAGGAATGTCACAACAACAACGACTACGCACAGGGTGTAGCTAGGCTAGCCGTAGATGATGAATATATCTAGTACTGTCGAATACCGTGGGCTGAGTTGGGTTCGGCGATGAATATATGACTGTCAGTGTTGAGTCTATTGTGTAGTTTAGATTACACAGTAGATACTAAAGATGGAAGAGAGCAAAAATCCAGGTCCTTGCGGAATGTACGTTCTGGTATGTAGAAAGATTGGTCGAATTTTCACGTTCCGGAAATGGCACGCGGAAAAGAAAATTTAAATTTTAAAAGTTTGGTTCCAGAACTCCCCCTAAACCGTCAATACGATTAGGGTCAAAGTTGGTAGATAGGTGACCCCAATGGACTGAAGTTGTGTTTCCCTCAAAATTTAAGGTCAGAGGTTAAATGTCAAATTAGTGAAATCTTAAATTTCCTGTATTTCTTAATCCTAAATGGCTATTTACATGAGACCTCAAAATATATGACCTGTACACAAGATTTTATCTAAAAATCATGTTTTATGTGTTTTGAGGGCAAACGTCAAGTTAATGGGTCAAAAGTCAAATTTGACACCGAAAAGTTTGCCTCCGCAACTCCTCCTAGACCGCAAAGACTGTAAGGGTCAAAGTTGGTAGATAGATGACCCATGGTATATTGTTGTGTCTCCCATCAAATTTTAAGGTCACAGGTCAAAGGTCAAGTTAGTGAAAATCTTAAATTTGCTGTATTTCTCAATCCAAAATGGTTATTCAAATGAGACTTTCAAATACATAACCGGTATACAAGACTATCTAAAATTCATGCTTGTATGGGTTTTGAGGTCAAATGTCAAGATCAGGGGTCAAAGATCAAATTTTCCACCAAAGAGGTTGCGTTCGCAACTCGTAGATGAGGGTCGAAATTGGTAGCTCGGTGACAGATGGTCCGAAGTTGTGTCTCCTATGTATAAGGTCATAGGTTAAATCTCTAAATGGCAAAAGCCTTTGAAAGAGCATATGGCAATTTCCTTCTAGAGAGTACGTCTAATGAACTTCAAACTTTGTTGTTAGGTTTATGATATGTAGTGTTTATCCGATCGGTGAAATAATAGGGTCAATAGGGTACATAATACAGGACGGTAGGTTCTGTTAGTACAAGGTGCAACAAAACTTATCAGATATTTGCTTTTCCATACAATGTGAACTAATAGTTTAATTTATGTAACCACGTTTGGTCTAGGCGCTTATATCTATTATAAATGTCATTTTCAATGCTTTTGGTAATACCCCTACTCAGTATGTTTTACTGCAACATGTCCTGTATACACTAGCCAAGAAAATGAGTGATTTACAGTATGTTTTGACGAGAAAGAAATTGAGCTATGCAAATGACTGTGACGTGTTTCTTAGCACTACAGTAGTACAAAACTACAAATAAAGGAAATAAACCGATTACTTTGACGCACACGCGATCTGCATGGGAATGTATTTGACGCGCACGTGACTTCTACATTCACACAACACTTGAGCGTTCCTTACAAAGCCAAACGTGATACGCCTAGCTAAGTGTACTTATGTACTGTACATAACTCTTGATCGACTTTAATATAAACATGTAAGAGAGTGAATGATTATGGACAACGATAGGGATGAGATGCAATTCCGTGGATTGTCCTCTTGTTCTTATTTAAAATGAAAGAACTAGGACAGAAAAATTAAAGCAAAAAGATAAAATATGTTTTCTGATTTAGGAATCTGCTGCATTTTTGAGTGCAAATTAGATTCATAAGCAGATGGGTTTTAACTTCGAGGGTAAAAGAATAGATATGAAAATTTCTCATATAGAAAAAACGAAAATCTTCGCCGTCTCACTCTGTTTCTGTCTGCTGTGATCTATTTTGTTGTTTAGGTAAGAGGTTGGTTTAATCTTCGAAACGGCACAGGGACCTAGTTACCACAACATTGAGAAAACGTCAAATGCTTACCAGTTTGTAAAACAGAGAGAGAGAGAGAGAGAGTGAGAGAAAGATAGACATAGACAGCTAGACAGATAGAGAGATAGACAGAGACAGAGTACTGTGTGACGTCGTAGGTATGGTTATAGCGTTCGCCTGCCTTCAGTTTCGACGGCGTTTTCTTTTTTGTCGGTTACAAAAGCTAGGGATCTAGGCTTGGTGGACGGATGGACTGTGTACGTCGGCGTGTCTGTAAAATTTGGTAGTCTTGCGATTTAGTTTCCCTGCTGGTATTCTTCTGGCGTTTTTCATTTTGTTACCAAAACCTTTGACCTTGACCCATGACGTCATTGATCGAGTCGACACTATATACATCTCATACCCAGGTACATACCCACCATGTTTGATTCAGACGACTACCATCTAGGAGGATATCTTGACAGCCTTTTTAGAGCACTCTTGCCTATTTGATCTTTAATCATGTGACCATTGACATCGTGACGTCATCGATATTACAAAAAAAAAATTCCCGTATCGTCTCCTTTCCACGTACGGAAGTTTTATGATATTCACGCATTGAGATAATGCTAAAAATGTGATTTCAGTTTTTGTGATATTTGAACGTTGACGTAGGACGTCATCCGTTGGGCGGACACCACACCTTATACACGGCAACTACCAACCCAGTTTGAGGGTCATCCGACTTACCGTCTAGGAGGAGATCTTGACACACTTTCTGTCACACACACACGTCAAGACACCTCAACCCCTAAGCTTTCTGTTATTTTTATACCATTAGGTACCCCCACATAAGGGCTACTCGCCCACCAATTTTCGGTTGAATACAACAAGTGGGTGTTAAGTGAACCACGAAGTAAACTACAGTATCTCCTCCCTGTATATTAAGTATAGGGATAGTAAAATGAACATTTAAATTTACTCCCTCAAATTCTAAATAGATCATGTACCATATTTGGACATATCAACGGAAGAATACAAATGTACATTTGAGTGTCTTTATTGTATTTGTATTGTTTTATTTTATAACATGGTTCTTTTCTAGTAAACAATTTTTGGTCTCCACTGAAACTATATCGTTCTTAAGTAAACGCAAATATCCTCTATTGGAGATGAACGTCGTTGAACTCATGTAGGCTCTTCTTTCATCTGTTATAGCACTTGCACCACTTAATTTATTTCCCTGAGTGATTTAGAGCTCTACTGTCAAATTTGCTGATTCTTTGCATCAAGACGTAGTTACTCCGACTACATCTTACACTTCGAGATTCTACGATCCTTCGACGCGTACCGTATGTATTTAATACTTATAGTTCTCTTTTATTTCTTATGAAATGCACATGCTCGTTTAATAATGATATGTCACATTTCCAGCTCAATATCCCCTTTACAGTAAGAAATCTGACCCCTTGACCTCGAAAAATTTCAAGCGGGAATGACGTCACACTTTTTGAATTTGCCTCTGCTGAACATGTGTACGAATCGACAAAATAATACACAGATTTCATCGAAATATGCCTTGTTTTAAGTATATCTATATATGGTATATATACTTCGAACGTTGCAGTTTACGAGGACGAAAAAGCCATGTTTGGACAGTGCAAACTACATAGCCTAATTTCGCGAACAACTTTGAGGCTTAAATATGAGACTTACCGACATGGTTTGAAAATTGGCCCAAACTGTGCAAAACATGAGTGAAAAAAGAAAACATGCAGGGAGATGTTACAGAAATTTGTTTTTCACATAATGCAACCGTCAAGAGACAAAATCAATGACTAATACGGTTAGTCTTAGATGAAACTTACCCCTATTCCGTAAAGCGCTAAGACAAAGTCATTGTCATTGAAACAGTGTACACAATATAATACTCGCGGACCAAACCAAAATATAATGTAGGGGGTTAACTTAAAAAATGGTTATTACAAGACAAGTACTTTTATGATAGAATAATTTTGATAAATTTTCATTGCACGTAAAATATTTCATATATTCTTCATTTGCACTAAGCAACTTTGAAAAGACTTAGTCAATGGATAACACAGTTAGTGTTTAATGAAACAGAAATCCAACTACCCATAATCCGAATTGGGTGCACACAACTAATACACTTGCAATTTCGGTCTTCAATAATGGAAAACACATTAATATACGAATTTGGCTTTATATTGTTAAGAATAAGGATATACCGAGTAAATTTAATATAACAGAATGATATTAATATAAAGATATTACTACAACATGTTGATCTATATGAATGAAGATGATGCATGCCTGGGGTATGGGACCTAAGTTTAGCTTATCCTAACAACTGAAGCCCATAGTACAAATTATATTCATGGGGGAGAGGTGGACCTTTAGATCTATTTATGATAATTTTACCCCCCCCCCCTCCCATAATATATACCCCGTCACAAGAAACTACAATAGTTACTGTATTATTACAGAACACAGCTAGGAGTGTTGATATTGTTGTTTTACTAAGTAGTCTCATCTAAACAATGAGTCACACTCCTACAAACTGAAACACATATAATGCGTAGGAGTCGGCCACAGCTTTTTACCCTACATTTTCTCTGTGCAATGAAGGTTGCAAAGTTAAAAGAGTAAAGTGAACATCAATCACAAATTACAAGACAAGTCAAATTAATATTTCTTGATTTCTAAGTTTTATTAAATCCTTCTTTGGTACAGACTGACAACACAATTGATAACTTTGACATCAATGAAAGAAAACTTAATATGGAAGACAAGTTAGTATGACATGAAAAAATCCATACATAACATTAACAAATGTATATAACATTGTTGAAGTTGTCAACATATTTTCATTCTGAAAGCTGTTGGCACACTGAACAAACGAAATGCAAGGTAAGTGCTGTTTGTAATAACACATGCACAAGGACACACAAAATGACATGAAAGAGAAAAATTGGGAACACATGTCACTGGTAAAAGTGATCTATACATCTACAATACAATGTACCTCCAACTTAAACATCATAAAAAAGCATACAACTTACAAAAATGTGAAGTACTTTGAACAGCTTAATAGAGGTGGTGAAATCACTCTACACATCAACATCCACTACACATGCAATGTATTAACCATAGATGGCATAAAGCTGAAGAAACTAATTAACTGATACAACCAGGGAGATATACTTAAAAACTTGCATACTGTATGAAAAGGACTGATACATATGCATGGATGAAAAACAATAACACCATTATGCATGAAGTATATTGTGATAAGAATCGCATATTGTTCTCCACCACTTGCATGAAATGGCAGATGAATGCATTTTGCAAATAAATCTTTTTCCGTATTGTATGATCAGGTATCAATTCACCCTGTCACTTCTTCTTTCTTGTTTTGAGAGATGGTGACACATCTGAACTTCTGAAGACATTAATTCACAAGCGTGCCATGTGGTCAAACTCTCAATGACATAGCAATGAATTCCATTGGCTTATGATTACTTAGGGAAGCCTCAACAAACACCTAAGGAGGTTGTTCCAGTCCCAAACAGTATTGGGGACAAACTGAAGTTATAGCAATTGGCAGTAATGCAAAACATGGATATACTACCAGTCAGACAACTATTTGTTAAGAGACCAAGATCTTCTAAAAGAGCAGTCATTGGCACAACTTCCCTGGAGTAGTCATTTGCTATAAACCTTGCAATACGTTGTTGCAAACCTTCAAATCTTTCAGTAAGAATTGTCTGCTGTGGGTCCCAGACAGAAAAGCATACTCCAACGAGGACCTAATCAACTACCGGTACCGGTACCTTTATACTTTATAGGCAGTCAACTGAACTTCTTTGGAATACAATGAAAGATACAGTAGTTGAAAGACACTCCTTGTAATAACTGCAATTGCAACAGGGCCTAGACTGGCCAATCCACAGCTTAACCTAAGGAAGGAAAAAGAAAATAAAAATTAAGACTCATTGCAAGAGCAAACCCAAGACATGTTGGGCACATGCCTTGTATCACTTGCCACTTTGCTTAGTTGACCTACATAGTACTCTTCTAAAAAGGCCTCACAAAGGAATACGAAATTTGTGTAGGTTTAGCCTATTAGTTTTCATTTGTATTGCCTTTCTTTGTCCAAATTGTTCCAAATCAGTGAATGTCGTAATGTTCATAGGCATAGGCTACCGTTCATACAAAATCTTCTGCTACAGATTTTTATTTGCACAGCCGTTTGATAATTTTGGGCAGCGAAAAGTCATGTAGGCTATTGTCAAGTCAGATAGGCTTCAAATGTTACAGCAAGTCGTAATTACCAACGTGAGTCTAGTCACTAAGTTATTTATCTACTTCTACTACTAGGCCTACAGTACTATTAACGTTACGTTAGCTAGCTTTTAATTCGTACGTACTGTATATATGGTGTTTAAAAATTCGCCCAACCTATAATAGCACTTTACATATGGAGCGAAGAGTCCTACACGTAAGGCGGTTCCAAAATCAGTGATGCTAAATATGTGCCATTTACTTCACAATGTAAGGGTGAAAATTAAAAAGTTTCACATGAATTAACGTTTAATGTGTTCTAAAGACTAAAATGTAATCAACTGCCACATATACAGTTTAATACGCAAACGTCCGAGATGAGAAAAATGCCTCTCGGTTTCTACATGTTACTTACCATTTTGTTCAACCCCTCTCTGAAATTTCTGATTATATGATCCCTGAGGAAAAGCACCTGCACAGTTTGACAACGAATACCTTTAATACGGTTTTGGTTAACGGTTCCGACCATTTTTTTCTTATTTTTTTACTGAATATTCATGGAAATGACGACATTTTAAGAGATCCTCTCAGTTAATATTTCACACAGTGATGGTTTTGACGGCAGCGATATGTGACTTCCGGTGTTTTTCGCAATATTGTGAAAATCGTGCAATAAACGGTCAAATCGCGGAGGAGACCTCCTACTGTTTATTATCACATTTTGCGTGAAATATTGTATGACATAATAAAGTACGAAATAATATGTAATTACACAATATTATATTACATTAATATTTGTGAGTCCTGGACTAACCGAGGAAAGCAAATATGTACAAAATCTTCCATCGGCAGTTATTGACCTGAAAATAAAAAATAAAAGACAGGGAAAACAATCATTTTAGCACTTTGTGTCCTTAAGGGGATTAAATTCGCGCTTCAGCTATTTCTTTTCTTCTTTTGCTTTCTGCCTTGAAAATTTTCTTCTCATTGGTTGATGCACGTAAATAATCTTACAACTTTCTTCTCTTGTCTCCTATTGTAAATTAATCAACATTATTATTATTTGTTACATTAAAATATTGAATGTAACTGATTTCGATATTTTGACTACTTTCTGTACGGTACATATTGTCTGATATAGAAGAGAATGCGTATAAATGAAAAAAAAAAAAACATATAAGTGTTTTAGGATATTATAGCATGAAAGAGAAAAACATTAAAAACTGTTCAAACACATAACGGTCGGGTTTCTACTTTTTAAGCGAATGTGTGACATAGTAATAACATGTGACAAGAACATTGTTCAACACCTACTAACATGACTATATATATTATTCGGCATTCCGTTTTAATTTCATTCATTTATATATTCTTTCTTTACTTAGAGTACATACTTTTACAAAATAATTAACTAGAAGAAAACATTGGAAACATTTGAAGAACAATAGGTTAAAGGATATAAAAAGTTTTATTTTAGAAAAAACAAAAGAAAACGAAGAGTCAATTCCCTTCCCTGCGTGATTTAGAACTCGATTGTTCAATTGGCTGAAAACATTTAGCTCTTTCTTTTACTCACATTCATTGTGTTCCTTCCTTCTAATTCATAAAGTTGTCAAAAGTCTGGTTTGATGAACTTGGAAGCTGTGTAAGAGTTGATAGCCACTTTATTACTCTCAATTTGGCCAATAATTTTCTTCATCCTTTTCTTTGCATCAAGACGTATTTACTCCTACTGAATCTTATACTACGAGATCCTATGACCCCTCGACGAGTATGTATCAAATACTTATATTTTTCTTTCATTTTAAAATGAAATGCACATTCTCGTTTAATAATAATATGTCAGAGATAAAGGTGAATATCCCTTTATGATCATATATCACGTGTAATATTGTATAACATAATAAAGTAGGAAATGCTATATCATTACACAATATTATATTACAGTTATATTTGTGAGTGCTGGACTAACCGAGGAAAACAATTATGTAAAAAATCTCCCCTCGACAGTTACTGGCCTGAAATTAAAGTTAACACAGTTTTTGTTAACATTGATTTATACGTGATTATAAATAAGAGAAAACCTTGGAAAATAATCATATTAGCACTTTGAGTTCTTAAGGGAATTAAATTCGCGCTTCAGCTATTTCTTTTCTTCTTTTGCTTTCTGCCTTGAAAATTCTTTGAATTGTTGGCTGATGCTCATAAATAATCTTACAACTTTCTTCTCTTGTTTCCTACTGTAAATGAATCAACATTACTATTATTTGTTACATTAAAATATTGAATGTAACTGATTTCGATATTTTGATATCTTTGTTTACAAATTGAAGATATGAAAGACAATGACCGTAAAAAGAAAAAAAAATCATTTAAGTGCTATTGCAGATTGAAGGAAGACATTAAAAACTCTTTAAACACATAACCGACGGGTGTCGTTTTAATGTTTTAATGGAATATGCGACTCAGCAATAATACGTGACAAGGACATTGTTCAACACCTACCAACATAATCATTTAACATTCCTCGTTGTGTTTTTCATTTCATTCATTCATTTTTCCTTTACTTAAAGTATATACTTTGAGAAGATTGATTAATAAAAAACATTGAAAACATTTAATGAACAAGAGGTTAAAGGATTTAAAAAGTTTTATTTTAGATAATACAAAAGAAAACAAAGGATGAATTTGTTTCCCTGCGTGATTAATAACTCTACTTTCCAATATGCTGAAAACTTTTAGTTCTTCCTTTTACTCACATACATTGTGTTCCTTCGTTCTAATTCATAGCGTTGTCAAAATCCCGGTTTACAAAACTTAAGACTGTGTAAGAGTTGATAGCCACTTTATTACTCTTAATTTGGAGAATTATTTTCTTCGTCCTTTTCTTTGCATCAAAACGTAGTTACTCCGACTGAATCTTATACTACGAGATCCTATGACTCTTCGACGAGTATGTATCAAATACTTACATTTTTTTTTTCATTTTAAGATGAAATGCGCATGTTCGTTTGATAATGATATGTCAGAGATAAAGGTGAGTATCGCTTTATGATCATATTTCACATGTGATATTTTATGACATAATAAAGCAAAAAATACTATATCATTACACAATATTACGTTACCGTAATCTTTAAGAGTGCTGGACTGACCGAGGAAAACTTTTATGTAGAAAGTCTTCCATCGAAAGTTTTATGCCTGAAAATAAAGTTTACACAATTTTTGTAAAGATTGATTTGTACGTGATTGTAAATGAAAGAAAACCATGAAAAATAATTATATTGCCAGTTTGAGTCCTTAAAGGGGATTAAATTCGTGCCTCAGCTATTTCTTTTCCCCTTTTGAGTTCTGCATTGAAAATTCTTTGAAATATTAGTTGATGCACATAAATCATCTGACAACTTCCTTCTCTCATTTCCTATTGTAAATTAATAAACATTCTTATTTGTTACAATAAAATATCGAATGTAACTGATTTCGATATTTTTTCAACTTTGTTTACAAGTTGCTCGATATGGCAGATAATGAGTATAAAAGAAAAAATTCAGGTTGAAGGAAGAAAAAACATTAGAAACTCTTTTAACACATGACGGACGGATGTCTCTTGAACTGTTTGTGGGAATATGTGACTCAGTAATAATATGTGACAAGAACTTTGTTCAACACCTATCAACATAATCATATATCATTCCTCATTCTGTTTTTCATTTCATTCATTCATTCTTTAACTTAAAGTAAACACTTTTACAAAATTGATAAGTAAAAAACATTGAAAACATTTAATGAACAATAGGTTAAATCATATACAAAGTTTTATTTTAGATAACACAAATGAAAACAAAGAATGAATTTGTTTCCCTGCGTGTTTAAGAACTCTACTGTCCAATATGCTGAAAACTTTTGGTTCTTTCTTTTACTCACATATATTGTGTTCCTTCGTTCTAATTCATAAAGTTTTCAAAATCCCTGTTTGCCACACTTAGTACTGTGTAAGAGTTGATAGCCACTTTATTACTCTTTTCTTTGCATCAAGACGTAGTTACTCCGACTGAATCTTATACTTCAAGATCCTATGACCCTTCGACGAGTATGTATCAAATACTTATATTTTTCTTTCATTTTAAAATGAAATGCACATGCTCGTTTAATAATGATATGTTAGATTTACAGCTTAATATCCCCTTTATTATCACATTTCGGGTGAAATATTGTATGACGTAATAAAGTACGAAATACTATATCATTACACAATACAATATTACATTAATATTTGTAAGTGCTGGACTAACCGAGGAAAACATTTATGTAGAAAATCTTCCATCGACAGTTATTGGCCTGTAATTACAGTTTACATTAACTTTTTAACATTGACATTATACTTCTTTTGCTTTCTTCCTTGAAAATTCTCTGAATCATTGGTTGATGCTTATAAATAATCAGATAACTTTGTTCTCTTGTTTCCTATTGCAAATTAATCAAACTTATTATTATTTGCTACATTAAAATATTGAATGTAACTGATTTCGATATTTTGACATCTTTAGTAACAAATTGAAAATATGGAAGAGAATGACTGTAAAAAGAAAAAATGCATGTAAGTGCTATTGCAGATTAAAGGAAAAGGAAACATTACAAACTCTTTAAACACATAACCGACGGGTGTCGTTTTAATGTTTGAATGGAATATGTGACTCAGTACTATTATGTGACAAGAACATTGTTCAACGCCTACCAACATAATCATATATCATTCCTTAATGAACAATAGGTTAAACAATATACAAAGTTTTATTTCTAATACCACAAAAGAAAATAAACAATAAATTTGTTTCTCTGCGTGATCAAGAGCTCTACTGTCCAATATGCTAAAACTTTTAGTTCTTCCTTTATTCACATACATTGTGTTCCTTCGTTCTAATTCATAAAGTTGTCAAAATCCCGGTATGCCAAACTAACAACTGTGTAAGAGTTGATAGCCACTTTATTACTCTTAATTTGGAGAATTATTTTCTTTATCTTTTTCTTTGCATCAAGACGTAGTTACTCCGACTGAATCTTATACTACGAGATCCTACGTCAGTTCGACGAGTATGTACCAAATACTTACATTTTTCTTTTATTTTAAGAGGAAATGCACATGCTCGTTTAAAAATGATATGTCAGATTTACAGTTTAATATCCCCTTTATTACCACATTTCGCGTGAAATATTGTATGGCATAATAAAGTACGAAATACTATATCATTAAACAATATTATATTACATTAATATTTTTAAGTGCTGGACTAACCAAGGAAAACTTTTATGTAGAAAATCTTCCATCGACAGTTATTGGCCTGAAATTAAAGTTTACGTTAACTTTTTAACATTGATATTATACGTGATTTGAAATAAGAGAAAACAGGGAAAATAATTATTTTAGCACTTTGTGTCCTTAAGGGAATTAAATTCGCGCTTCAGCTATTTCTTTTCTTCTTTTGCTTCCTTCCTTGAAAATTCTCTGAATCATTGGTTGAAGCACATAAATAATCAGACAACTTTCTTTTCTTGTTTCCTATTGCAAATTAATCACCATTATTATTATTTGTTACATGAAGATATTGAATGTACCTGATTTCGATATTATGACAACTTTCTGTAGGGTACATATTACCTGATCTAAAAGAGAATGCGTGTAAAATAAGAAAAAACATGTAACTGCTTTAGGATATTATAGCAAGAAAGAGAAAAACATTAAAAAACTTTTCAAAGACATATCGGTCGGGTTTTTACTATTTTAAGGGAATGTGCAACGTAGTAACAAGAGGGCAATCCAAGGAGTTGCATTTCTCATCGCCAACATGCACATTGATTTCAATACAGGGCCTGCACATGGGAATTTGTAATAGTTTATTTCTCAGTACTTACAAAACTTTAAGTTAATTGGTTTAATAGTGCTCAAGATATGCTGGAAATACAAATTTTGGGGCAAAATTGGCTTTTTTTCTAAAAAATCAGCAAATTTCACTCTCTTTACTACAAAAATGATATACCTTGAATATTTCATTCTCATGTAAGTTTTTGCAAAATTTTGCATTAAATACTCAAATACGTCTCACGATATGCTGGAAATAGCAATTTTGATGCAAAATTGGCTTTTTTTTTTTCTAAAAAATCAGCAAATTTGACGCGATTTACCATTACAGTAATAATATGTTGAAAAATGTGTTCTCAGGTAAGTACTTACAAAACTGTAAGTTAATTGATCTAATAGTGCTCAAGGTATGTTGGAAATACAAATTTTGGGGGAAAATTGGCTTTTTTCTAAAAAATCAGCAAATTTCACTCTCTTTACTACAAAAGTGATATACCTTGAAATTTTTCAATCTCAGGTAAGTTTTTGCAAAATTTTGCATTAAATGATCAAATACTTCTCAAGATATGCTGGAAACAGCAATTTTGATGCAAAATAGACTTTTTTCTCAATTTACCATACAACTAATACATCTTGCACGTATTGGCATCATGCACAACCCTACCAAGTCTCAATCGCCCATATGCTTTTCAAACTATTCTGGAAAAGCCACAATTTGGACAGGTCCGGACTCACACACGCACACCCGCGCACGCACACACACGCACAAACATTGGAACGGACACGTTTTCACTTATACCACCCAACAGGACCCTCCTGTACCCATGGTCACCCTATCATGGGGTACCTCTGGGGTGTCGCTACTCATCCATTTCAAGCGTTTCCATGGCAACCATTCTCCCATTGGGGCACAGTACAATATAAAGCTCCACTAGCCAAGTGACTACAATATCTTATCTAGCCCCTATAGGGCGATGAGATAATAATATGTGACAAAAACATTGTTCAACACCTTCTTACATGATCATATATATTACTCGACATTCCGTTTTGGATTTCATTCATTTATATATTCTTTCTTTACTTAGAGTACATACTTTTACACAATTTATAACTAGAATAAAACATTGAAAACTACGTCACTTAAAATATTCAACAAATCGTGTTTTTATTTACCTCTTCAGCGTTATGCCAACCATCTTGGTATCTTTTCGGGACGTCATTGCTTCTTTTTATCCAACCAAGAAATGACTTTCGCAGATGCAATTAATGCCTGTCTCGGGTTAGGGGGCGACATTGCGAGCATACACTCCCAAGAGGAACATGATTTTGTTCGAGGTATATCCGTAGATAATTAATAATTATCGTCTTGCTTACAGGGTTACGTTGGTGCAGAATGTTCCTCGCGCTCGAAGAGTGTCATGATTAACACATTGACCTGCCTTGGTCGTAACATATTCCATGCTACACGGATTAACTCTCACAGCGAAATGATTAATTGTTTATATTTTTGTGTAAGTAGCTTTGATTTGGGAACGGTAAAATCCCAATTCGAGATAAAGAAATTGCTATTGACTGGTTGACATTAAACAGCCAATGAGTCAATTCCACTAAGCACACACTTTACATTACTTTAAACATTGGGCTTATCATGCTATTCACTTATGCTACAGATCATCGATCGATCTAGTTTTCATTGCTTTTGGTAGCTTTTAAAGTTTCTCATAGATTCACCGACGCAGAAGTTTCAGACAATTGGCGACAAGTGTCAGTTTGCTCATGTATGGAAGTTTTATAATAAAAATCTTTACATTAAAAAATACTAACTTGACACAAGAAACAAGTACCCAATGGTTAATTATTATTATTATTAATAATAGGAAGGAATAGATCTTTAGTGACAGTGTCATCGGATATATGTGAAATACAGTAAACATTGATGTACCGGGCCCTTCGGAATGGAAATTTTATTGCCAATACATCTTGTTAAACAACAAATACTCGTTTGTTATTACTTCCAGTTGTCTCGAAGAAGATTTCCTGCACACTAGTTCAGATTGAGTTGTTTTGTTTTATCTCACTGAGATTTCGAGAATATTTTAAAAATTTCATGCTCTCGTCGTTCTGCCTCTTTTGGTGCAGATGATCTTAATTTATGTTCATGAACAAACTTGGAACAGCATATACGTGAGTTCATATAAATGTATATGAGAATATTTGAAACGACTATGCTACAAGTGTATTTGTTTCTTCTTGTTTGCAGACCTCATGAGATCCGAAAATGATGACTTCTTCTTGGGTCTTCGTAAACAAAATGGGAATTGGGAGAATTTGGATAGTTCGCCCGTAATAAAGTTTGCATTCATGTTTCTATAATAACTTTTTGACAGTTTCAATGTTTCATTCCTACTTATCTTAGACAATTATCAGTATTTAAGCTTAGTTTTTAATATAGCTCAAAAGCGTCAAGGAATTTACCACGTCTTTGTTACAAAGATTAAAATCAAATTAGGGAAATGTTCCTTTTTATTTCTGAAAACCATACCTAAACGAAAACCATACCTATTTGAACACTCTAATTTGTTTGAACAGTAAATTTGCCTTTTAGGAAATATTAAGTTTATGATTAAGATTGATTATGAGAAAATCATCGTAAATTTAATGGCATATTGATATTGAAATTTAACAGTCAAAATGGAGTAGTTGTCACTGTTTTTTGAATAAAAACATCTTTCACCTAAATTTTGAAAAAACTAGTCTACCACAGTCTTCTATATATGACAGGCTCTATGTCTTAACTGTCACTTAAATTATTATGCACGTTACTCGAGCGGTGAGTATTTTATTAAATGACCAACTGTAGATGATGATCTACCCCGATAGCTTATTTCAGCGCTTTATTTGGTTATCACAAAATGTTTATTCCACATTCGGCACGGCTGACACAGAATTTCATTTGCTTTATACTTTTCCTGCTGTCTATTACAAAGAATATCATATTGCCACGAATAATAAAAATAATATGTTATCCCAAACGAGACAATTAGAACCTTGAGTGTTATACAAACGGTTCTAGTGAATGTGGAGTCAGAGTACCAATAACAATTTTAGAGGTAATTCTGGATCCCTGATACTCTCATTGTCTTGATAAAATGTGTGCTTTGTGACCCCTCAATGTACGCTACTTTCCGTTCAAACTTTTGCAGGTACTGGGCTGTATATAGCAAACACATACATTGACTCAATTGGCAGATATTCACTTACTCGCAAGTCAAGAAAGGTAGTCTAGGAGAAGTTCCTAATAGAAATACTTCTTTGAAACCGTCCTTTACAAACACTACTTCTTCACCATGCAATGTATACTTTAGGAAGCATATTTCC
This sequence comes from Stichopus chloronotus, assembly GCA_021234535.1. Lineage (NCBI taxonomy): Eukaryota > Metazoa > Echinodermata > Holothuroidea > Aspidochirotida > Stichopodidae > Stichopus > Stichopus chloronotus. Next base: position 15,846,695 of record CM037842.1, read on the forward strand.
ACCTCAGTTTGAAACATGATAACATGAAGTCAAACTGGAGAACATTTGGAATGTTGTGACATTCTCCATCTGGTTTGCCAATAAAGTGGATCTTTGATTTTATCAGGTGGACTTCTTTTATTGGGAAAACGGAGAACCAAACAATGTCGGTGGGAACGAAAACTGTGTGGAAATGTATAACAACCAGCTAGGTACTTGGAATGATATTCCATGCACAAGATCTTTCCGGTACATTTGCAGAACTCCAGCAGGTAAGATATATTATACTATACTTGTATCAGATAAATAATTGTATTACATATTAATTAATGAAAGCTTAAACATTGCTGGACCTTTAAATTGTCAGTATAATTATGCACTATTAATGCAAGCGATACACGAGCCATCCAGAGTGCAGAATATCGCTCAATTAATGATGTCACGGAATGGCGACAGAAAAGAATGCTCATGAATATGTACCCAAAGCAGACGACGGATGGGTTGGGAGTGTTGCTCTAAGTTTCCTTTAGATTTAATTATGTTCAGATTTCAGATTCAGACAGATTCAGATTACTGTGGACAAGTTTGATTAGTCTAAAATGATATGGATATTCAATTAATCCGAGCTTAACAATTAGACTTAAGTGTTAGGGTGGTATTTGAAAATAGTAACACAGCGTGGACTTCGAGTGGAGTCGTAGGCGACGGGCGACACCGAAGGCGACCACTGCAACGACGCTGGAACAGCTGGATACAACGTCGGCGTAGAGTGCAACAGGCGATTAACGGCTAACCGTAACTTGAGCCTAGATGATGATGAAGCTGATGAAGCTGATGAAGATGATGGAGATGATGGAGATGATGGAGATGATGAAGATGATGAAGATGATGAAGATGATAAAGATGACGAAGATGATGAAGATGACGAATATGTTGAAGATGACGAAGATGATAAATATGATGATGATGATGATCAGTAAACAGTGTCCTGGGATAAAGGAATGTCACAACAACAACGACTACGCACAGGGTGTAGCTAGGCTAGCCGTAGATGATGAATATATCTAGTACTGTCGAATACCGTGGGCTGAGTTGGGTTCGGCGATGAATATATGACTGTCAGTGTTGAGTCTATTGTGTAGTTTAGATTACACAGTAGATACTAAAGATGGAAGAGAGCAAAAATCCAGGTCCTTGCGGAATGTACGTTCTGGTATGTAGAAAGATTGGTCGAATTTTCACGTTCCGGAAATGGCACGCGGAAAAGAAAATTTAAATTTTAAAAGTTTGGTTCCAGAACTCCCCCTAAACCGTCAATACGATTAGGGTCAAGTTGGTAGATAGGTGACCCCAATGGACTGAAGTTGTGTTTCCCTCAAAATTTAAGGTCAGAGGTTAAATGTCAAATTAGTGAAATCTTAAATTTCCTGTATTTCTTAATCCTAAATGGCTATTTACATGAGACCTCAAAATATATGACCTGTACACAAGATTTTATCTAAAAATCATGTTTTATGTGTTTTGAGGGCAAACGTCAAGTTAATGGGTCAAAAGTCAAATTTGACACCGAAAAGTTTGCCTCCGCAACTCCTCCTAGACCGCAAAGACTGTAAGGGTCAAAGTTGGTAGATAGATGACCCATGGTATATTGTTGTGTCTCCCATCAAATTTTAAGGTCACAGGTCAAAGGTCAAGTTAGTGAAAATCTTAAATTTGCTGTATTTCTCAATCCAAAATGGTTATTCAAATGAGACTTTCAAATACATAACCGGTATACAAGACTATCTAAAATTCATGCTTGTATGCGTTTTGAGGTCAAATGTCAAGATCAGGGGTCAAAGATCAAATTTTCCACCAAAGAGGTTGCGTTCGCAACTCGTAGATGAGGGTCGAAATTGGTAGCTCGGTGACAGATGGTCCGAAGTTGTGTCTCCTATGTATAAGGTCATAGGTTAAATCTCTAAATGGCAAAAGCCTTTGAAAGAGCATATGGCAATTTCCTTCTAGAGAGTACGTCTAATGAACTTCAAACTTTGTTGTTAGGTTTATGATATGTAGTGTTTATCCGATCGGTGAAATAATAGGGTCAATAGGGTACATAATACAGGACGGTAGGTTCTGTTAGTACAAGGTGCAACAAAACTTATCAGATATTTGCTTTTCCATACAATGTGAACTAATAGTTTAATTTATGTAACCACGTTTGGTCTAGGCGCTTATATCTATTATAAATGTCATTTTCAATGCTTTTGGTAATACCCCTACTCAGTATGTTTTACTGCAACATGTCCTGTATACACTAGCCAAGAAAATGAGTGATTTACAGTATGTTTTGACGAGAAAGAAATTGAGCTATGCAAATGACTGTGACGTGTTTCTTAGCACTACAGTAGTACAAAACTACAAATAAAGGAAATAAACCGATTACTTTGACGCACACGCGATCTGCATGGGAATGTATTTGACGCGCACGTGACTTCTACATTCACACAACACTTGAGCGTTCCTTACAAAGCCAAACGTGATACGCCTAGCTAAGTGTACTTATGTACTGTACATAACTCTTGATCGACGTTAATATAAACATGTAAGAGAGTGAATGATTATGGACAACGATAGGGATGAGATGTAATTCCGTGGATTGTCCCCTTGTTCTTATTTAAAATGAAAGAACTAGGACAGAAAAATTAAAGCAAAAAGATAAAATATGTTTTCTGATTTAGGAATCTGCTGCATTTTTGAGTGCAAATTAGATTCATAAGCAGATGGGTTTTAACTTCGAGGGTAAAAGAATAGATATGAAAATTTCTCATATAAAAAAAAAAAGAAAATCTTCGCCGTCTCACTCTGTTTCTTTCTGCTGTGATCTATTTTGTTGTTTAGGTAAGAGGCTGGTTTAATCTTCGAAACGGCACAGGGACCTAGTTACCACAACAATGAGAAAACGTTAAGGCTTACCAGTTTGTAAAACAGAGAGAGAGAGTGAGAGAAAGATAGACACAGACAGATAGAGAGATAGACAGAGACAGAGTACTGTGTGACGTCGTAGGTATGGTTATAGCGTTCGCCTGCCTTCAGTTTCGACGGCGTTTTCTTTTTTGTCGGTTACAAAAGCTAGGGATCTAGGCTTGGTGGACGGATGGACTGTGTACGTCGGCGTGTCTGTAAAATTTGGTAGTCTTGCGATTTAGTTTCCCTGCTGGTATTCTTCTGGCGTTTTTCATTTTGTTACCAAAACCTTTGACCTTGACCCATGACGTCATTGATCGAGTCGACACTATATACATCTCATACCCAGGTACATACCCACCATGTTTGATTCAGACGACTACCATCTAGGAGGATATCTTGACAGCCTTTTTAGAGCACTCTTGCCTATTTGATCTTTAATCATGTGACCATTGACATCGTGACGTCATCGATATTACAAAAAAAAAATTCCCGTATCGTCTCCTTTCCACGTACGGAAGTTTTATGATATTCACGCATTGAGATAATGCTAAAAATGTGATTTCAGTTTTTGTGATATTTGAACGTTGACGTAGGACGTCATCCGTTGGGCGGACACCACACCTTATACACGGCAACTACCAACCCAGTTTGAGGGTCATCCGACTTACCGTCTAGGAGGAGATCTTGACACACTTTCTGTCACACACACACGTCAAGACACCTCAACCCCTAAGCTTTCTGTTATTTTTATACCATTAGGTACCCCCACATAAGGGCTACTCGCCCACCAATTTTCGGTTGAATACAACAAGTGGGTGTTAAGTGAACCACGAAGTAAACTACAGTATCTCCTCCCTGTATATTAAGTATAGGGATAGTAAAATGAACATTTAAATTTACTCCCTCAAATTCTAAATAGATCATGTACCATATTTGGACATATCAACGGAAGAATACAAATGTACATTTGAGTGTCTTTATTGTATTTGTATTGTTTATTTTATAACATGGTTCTTTTCTAGTAAACAATTTTTGGTCTCCACTGAAACTATATCGTTCTTAAGTAAACGCAAATATCCTCTATTGGAGATGAACGTCGTTGAACTCATGTAGGCTCTTCTTTCATCTGTTATAGCACTTGCACCACTTAATTTATTTCCCTGAGTGATTTAGAGCTCTACTGTCAAATTTGCTGATTCTTTGCATCAAGACGTAGTTACTCCGACTACATCTTACACTTCGAGATTCTACGATCCTTCGACGCGTACCGTATGTATTTAATACTTATAGTTCTCTTTTATTTCTTATGAAATGCACATGCTCGTTTAATAATGATATGTCACATTTCCAGCTCAATATCCCCTTTACAGTAAGAAATCTGACCCCTTGACCTCGAAAAATTTCAAGCGGGAATGACGTCACACTTTTTGAATTTGCCTCTGCTGAACATGTGTACGAATCGACAAAATAATACACAGATTTCATCGAAATATGCCTTGTTTTAAGTATATCTATATATGGTATATATACTTCGAACGTTGCAGTTTACGAGGACGAAAAAGCCATGTTTGGACAGTGCAAACTACATAGCCTAATTTCGCGAACAACTTTGAGGCTTAAATATGAGACTTACCGACATGGTTTGAAAATTGGCCCAAACTGTGCAAAACATGAGTGAAAAAAGAAAACATGCAGGGAGATGTTACAGAAATTTGTTTTTCACATAATGCAACCGTCAAGAGACAAAATCAATGACTAATACGGTTAGTCTTAGATGAAACTTACCCCTATTCCGTAAAGCGCTAAGACAAAGTCATTGTCATTGAAACAGTGTACACAATATAATACTCGCGGACCAAACCAAAATATAATGTAGGGGGTTAACTTAAAAAATGGTTATTACAAGACAAGTACTTTTATGATAGAATAATTTTGATAAATTTTCATTGCACGTAAAATATTTCATATATTCTTCATTTGCACTAAGCAACTTTGAAAAGACTTAGTCAATGGATAACACAGTTAGTGTTTAATGAAACAGAAATCCAACTACCCATAATCCGAATTGGGTGCACACAACTAATACACTTGCAATTTCGGTCTTCAATAATGGAAAACACATTAATATACGAATTTGGCTTTATATTGTTAAGAATAAGGATATACCGAGTAAATTTAATATAACAGAATGATATTAATATAAAGATATTACTACAACATGTTGATCTATATGAATGAAGATGATGCATGCCTGGGGTATGGGACCTAAGTTTAGCTTATCCTAACAACTGAAGCCCATAGTACAAATTATATTCATGGGGGAGAGGTGGACCTTTAGATCTATTTATGATAATTTTACCCCCCCCCCCTCCCATAATATATACCCCGTCACAAGAAACTACAATAGTTACTGTATTATTACAGAACACAGCTAGGAGTGTTGATATTGTTGTTTTACTAAGTAGTCTCATCTAAACAATGAGTCACACTCCTACAAACTGAAACACATATAATGCGTAGGAGTCGGCCACAGCTTTTTACCCTACATTTTCTCTGTGCAATGAAGGTTGCAAAGTTAAAAGAGTAAAGTGAACATCAATCACAAATTACAAGACAAGTCAAATTAATATTTCTTGATTTCTAAGTTTTATTAAATCCTTCTTTGGTACAGACTGACAACACAATTGATAACTTTGACATCAATGAAAGAAAACTTAATATGGAAGACAAGTTAGTATGACATGAAAAAATCCATACATAACATTAACAAATGTATATAACATTGTTGAAGTTGTCAACATATTTTCATTCTGAAAGCTGTTGGCACACTGAACAAACGAAATGCAAGGTAAGTGCTGTTTGTAATAACACATGCACAAGGACACACAAAATGACATGAAAGAGAAAAATTGGGAACACATGTCACTGGTAAAAGTGATCTATACATCTACAATACAATGTACCTCCAACTTAAACATCATAAAAAAGCATACAACTTACAAAAATGTGAAGTACTTTGAACAGCTTAATAGAGGTGGTGAAATCACTCTACACATCAACATCCACTACACATGCAATGTATTAACCATAGATGGCATAAAGCTGAAGAAACTAATTAACTGATACAACCAGGGAGATATACTTAAAAACTTGCATACTGTATGAAAAGGACTGATACATATGCATGGATGAAAAACAATAACACCATTATGCATGAAGTATATTGTGATAAGAATCGCATATTGTTCTCCACCACTTGCATGAAATGGCAGATGAATGCATTTTGCAAATAAATCTTTTTCCGTATTGTATGATCAGGTATCAATTCACCCTGTCACTTCTTCTTTCTTGTTTTGAGAGATGGTGACACATCTGAACTTCTGAAGACATTAATTCACAAGCGTGCCATGTGGTCAAACTCTCAATGACATAGCAATGAATTCCATCGGCTTATGATTACTTAGGGAAGCCTCAACAAACACCTAAGGAGGTTGTTCCAGTCCCAAACAGTATTGGGGACAAACTGAAGTTATAGCAATTGGCAGTAATGCAAAACATGGATATACTACCAGTCAGACAACTATTTGTTAAGAGACCAAGATCTTCTAAAAGAGCAGTCATTGGCACAACTTCCCTGGAGTAGTCATTTGCTATAAACCTTGCAATACGTTGTTGCAAACCTTCAAATCTTTCAGTAAGAATTGTCTGCTGTGGGTCCCAGACAGAAAAGCATACTCCAACGAGGACCTAATCAACTACCGGTACCGGTACCTTTATACTTTATAGGCAGTCAACTGAACTTCTTTGGAATACAATGAAAGATACAGTAGTTGAAAGACACTCCTTGTAATAACTGCAATTGCAACAGGGCCTAGACTGGCCAATCCACAGCTTAACCTAAGGAAGGAAAAAGAAAATAAAAATTAAGACTCATTGCAAGAGCAAACCCAAGACATGTTGGGCACATGCCTTGTATCACTTGCCACTTTGCTTAGTTGACCTACATAGTACTCTTCTAAAAAGGCCTCACAAAGGAATACGAAATTTGTGTAGGTTTAGCCTATTAGTTTTCATTTGTATTGCCTTTCTTTGTCCAAATTGTTCCAAATCAGTGAATGTCGTAATGTTCATAGGCATAGGCTACCGTTCATACAAAATCTTCTGCTACAGATTTTTATTTGCACAGCCGTTTGATAATTTTGGGCAGCGAAAAGTCATGTAGGCTATTGTCAAGTCAGATAGGCTTCAAATGTTACAGCAAGTCGTAATTACCAACGTGAGTCTAGTCACTAAGTTATTTATCTACTTCTACTACTAGGCCTACAGTACTATTAACGTTACGTTAGCTAGCTTTTAATTCGTACGTACTGTATATATGGTGTTTAAAAATTCGCCCAACCTATAATAGCACTTTACATATGGAGCGAAGAGTCCTACACGTAAGGCGGTTCCAAAATCAGTGATGCTAAATATGTGCCATTTACTTCACAATGTAAGGGTGAAAATTAAAAAGTTTCACATGAATTAACGTTTAATGTGTTCTAAAGACTAAAATGTAATCAACTGCCACATATACAGTTTAATACGCAAACGTCCGAGATGAGAAAAATGCCTCTCGGTTTCTACATGTTACTTACCATTTTGTTCAACCCCTCTCTGAAATTTCTGATTATATGATCCCTGAGGAAAAGCACCTGCACAGTTTGACAACGAATACCTTTAATACGGTTTTGGTTAACGGTTCCGACCATTTTTTTCTTATTTTTTTACTGAATATTCATGGAAATGACGACATTTTAAGAGATCCTCTCAGTTAATATTTCACACAGTGATGGTTTTGACGGCAGCGATATGTGACTTCCGGTGTTTTTCGCAATATTGTGAAAATCGTGCAATAAACGGTCAAATCGCGGAGGAGACCTCCTACTGTTTATTATCACATTTTGCGTGAAATATTGTATGACATAATAAAGTACGAAATAATATGTAATTACACAATATTATATTACATTAATATTTGTGAGTCCTGGACTAACCGAGGAAAGCAAATATGTACAAAATCTTCCATCGGCAGTTATTGACCTGAAAATAAAAAATAAAAGACAGGGAAAACAATCATTTTAGCACTTTGTGTCCTTAAGGGGATTAAATTCGCGCTTCAGCTATTTCTTTTCTTCTTTTGCTTTCTGCCTTGAAAATTTTCTTCTCATTGGTTGATGCACGTAAATAATCTTACAACTTTCTTCTCTTGTCTCCTATTGTAAATTAATCAACATTATTATTATTTGTTACATTAAAATATTGAATGTAACTGATTTCGATATTTTGACTACTTTCTGTACGGTACATATTGTCTGATATAGAAGAGAATGCGTATAAATGAAAAAAAAAAAACATATAAGTGTTTTAGGATATTATAGCATGAAAGAGAAAAACATTAAAAACTGTTCAAACACATAACGGTCGGGTTTCTACTTTTTAAGCGAATGTGTGACATAGTAATAACATGTGACAAGAACATTGTTCAACACCTACTAACATGACTATATATATTATTCGGCATTCCGTTTTAATTTCATTCATTTATATATTCTTTCTTTACTTAGAGTACATACTTTTACAAAATAATTAACTAAAAGAAAACATTGGAAACATTTGAAGAACAATAGGTTAAAGGATATAAAAAGTTTTATTTTAGAAAAAACAAAAGAAAACGAAGAGTCAATTCCCTTCCCTGCGTGATTTAGAACTCGATTGTTCAATTGGCTGAAAACATTTAGCTCTTTCTTTTACTCACATTCATTGTGTTCCTTCCTTCTAATTCATAAAGTTGTCAAAAGTCTGGTTTGATGAACTTGGAAGCTGTGTAAGAGTTGATAGCCACTTTATTACTCTCAATTTGGCCAATAATTTTCTTCATCCTTTTCTTTGCATCAAGACGTATTTACTCCGACTGAATCTTATACTACGAGATCCTATGACCCCTCGACGAGTATGTATCAAATACTTATATTTTTCTTTCATTTTAAAATGAAATGCACATTCTCGTTTAATAATAATATGTCAGAGATAAAGGTGAATATCCCTTTATGATCATATATCACGTGTAATATTGTATAACATAATAAAGTAGGAAATGCTATATCATTACACAATATTATATTACAGTTATATTTGTGAGTGCTGGACTAACCGAGGAAAACAATTATGTAAAAAATCTCCCCTCGACAGTTACTGGCCTGAAATTAAAGTTAACACAGTTTTTGTTAACATTGATTTATACGTGATTATAAATAAGAGAAAACCTTGGAAAATAATCATATTAGCACTTTGAGTTCTTAAGGGAATTAAATTCGCGCTTCAGCTATTTCTTTTCTTCTTTTGCTTTCTGCCTTGAAAATTCTTTGAATTGTTGGCTGATGCTCATAAATAATCTTACAACTTTCTTCTCTTGTTTCCTACTGTAAATGAATCAACATTACTATTATTTGTTACATTAAAATATTGAATGTAACTGATTTCGATATTTTGATATCTTTGTTTACAAATTGAAGATATGAAAGACAATGACCGTAAAAAGAAAAAAAAATCATTTAAGTGCTATTGCAGATTGAAGGAAGACATTAAAAACTCTTTAAACACATAACCGACGGGTGTCGTTTTAATGTTTTAATGGAATATGCGACTCAGCAATAATACGTGACAAGGACATTGTTCAACACCTACCAACATAATCATTTAACATTCCTCGTTGTGTTTTTCATTTCATTCATTCATTTTTCCTTTACTTAAAGTATATACTTTGAGAAGATTGATTAATAAAAAACATTGAAAACATTTAATGAACAAGAGGTTAAAGGATTTAAAAAGTTTTATTTTAGATAATACAAAAGAAAACAAAGGATGAATTTGTTTCCCTGCGTGATTAATAACTCTACTTTCCAATATGCTGAAAACTTTTAGTTCTTCCTTTTACTCACATACATTGTGTTCCTTCGTTCTAATTCATAGCGTTGTCAAAATCCCGGTTTACAAAACTTAAGACTGTGTAAGAGTTGATAGCCACTTTATTACTCTTAATTTGGAGAATTATTTTCTTCGTCCTTTTCTTTGCATCAAAACGTAGTTACTCCGACTGAATCTTATACTACGAGATCCTATGACTCTTCGACGAGTATGTATCAAATACTTACATTTTTTTTTTCATTTTAAGATGAAATGCGCATGTTCGTTTGATAATGATATGTCAGAGATAAAGGTGAGTATCGCTTTATGATCATATTTCACATGTGATATTTTATGACATAATAAAGCAAAAAATACTATATCATTACACAATATTACGTTACCGTAATCTTTAAGAGTGCTGGACTGACCGAGGAAAACTTTTATGTAGAAAGTCTTCCATCGAAAGTTTTATGCCTGAAAATAAAGTTTACACAATTTTTGTAAAGATTGATTTGTACGTGATTGTAAATGAAAGAAAACCATGAAAAATAATTATATTGCCAGTTTGAGTCCTTAAAGGGGATTAAATTCGTGCCTCAGCTATTTCTTTTCCCCTTTTGAGTTCTGCATTGAAAATTCTTTGAAATATTAGTTGATGCACATAAATCATCTGACAACTTCCTTCTCTCATTTCCTATTGTAAATTAATAAACATTCTTATTTGTTACAATAAAATATCGAATGTAACTGATTTCGATATTTTTTCAACTTTGTTTACAAGTTGCTCGATATGGCAGATAATGAGTATAAAAGAAAAAATTCAGGTTGAAGGAAGAAAAAACATTAGAAACTCTTTTAACACATGACGGACGGATGTCTCTTGAACTGTTTGTGGGAATATGTGACTCAGTAATAATATGTGACAAGAACTTTGTTCAACACCTATCAACATAATCATATATCATTCCTCATTCTGTTTTTCATTTCATTCATTCATTCTTTAACTTAAAGTAAACACTTTTACAAAATTGATAAGTAAAAAACATTGAAAACATTTAATGAACAATAGGTTAAATCATATACAAAGTTTTATTTTAGATAACACAAATGAAAACAAAGAATGAATTTGTTTCCCTGCGTGTTTAAGAACTCTACTGTCCAATATGCTGAAAACTTTTGGTTCTTTCTTTTACTCACATATATTGTGTTCCTTCGTTCTAATTCATAAAGTTTTCAAAATCCCTGTTTGCCACACTTAGTACTGTGTAAGAGTTGATAGCCACTTTATTACTCTTTTCTTTGCATCAAGACGTAGTTACTCCGACTGAATCTTATACTTCAAGATCCTATGACCCTTCGACGAGTATGTATCAAATACTTATATTTTTCTTTCATTTTAAAATGAAATGCACATGCTCGTTTAATAATGATATGTTAGATTTACAGCTTAATATCCCCTTTATTATCACATTTCGGGTGAAATATTGTATGACGTAATAAAGTACGAAATACTATATCATTACACAATACAATATTACATTAATATTTGTAAGTGCTGGACTAACCGAGGAAAACATTTATGTAGAAAATCTTCCATCGACAGTTATTGGCCTGTAATTACAGTTTACATTAACTTTTTAACATTGACATTATACTTCTTTTGCTTTCTTCCTTGAAAATTCTCTGAATCATTGGTTGATGCTTATAAATAATCAGATAACTTTGTTCTCTTGTTTCCTATTGCAAATTAATCAAACTTATTATTATTTGCTACATTAAAATATTGAATGTAACTGATTTCGATATTTTGACATCTTTAGTAACAAATTGAAAATATGGAAGAGAATGACTGTAAAAAGAAAAAATGCATGTAAGTGCTATTGCAGATTAAAGGAAAAGGAAACATTACAAACTCTTTAAACACATAACCGACGGGTGTCGTTTTAATGTTTGAATGGAATATGTGACTCAGTACTATTATGTGACAAGAACATTGTTCAACGCCTACCAACATAATCATATATCATTCCTTAATGAACAATAGGTTAAACAATATACAAAGTTTTATTTCTAATACCACAAAAGAAAATAAACAATAAATTTGTTTCTCTGCGTGATCAAGAGCTCTACTGTCCAATATGCTAAAACTTTTAGTTCTTCCTTTATTCACATACATTGTGTTCCTTCGTTCTAATTCATAAAGTTGTCAAAATCCCGGTATGCCAAACTAACAACTGTGTAAGAGTTGATAGCCACTTTATTACTCTTAATTTGGAGAATTATTTTCTTTATCTTTTTCTTTGCATCAAGACGTAGTTACTCCGACTGAATCTTATACTACGAGATCCTACGTCAGTTCGACGAGTATGTACCAAATACTTACATTTTTCTTTTATTTTAAGAGGAAATGCACATGCTCGTTTAAAAATGATATGTCAGATTTACAGTTTAATATCCCCTTTATTACCACATTTCGCGTGAAATATTGTATGGCATAATAAAGTACGAAATACTATATCATTAAACAATATTATATTACATTAATATTTTTAAGTGCTGGACTAACCAAGGAAAACTTTTATGTAGAAAATCTTCCATCGACAGTTATTGGCCTGAAATTAAAGTTTACGTTAACTTTTTAACATTGATATTATACGTGATTTGAAATAAGAGAAAACAGGGAAAATAATTATTTTAGCACTTTGTGTCCTTAAGGGAATTAAATTCGCGCTTCAGCTATTTCTTTTCTTCTTTTGCTTCCTTCCTTGAAAATTCTCTGAATCATTGGTTGAAGCACATAAATAATCAGACAACTTTCTTTTCTTGTTTCCTATTGTAAATTAATCACCATTATTATTATTTGTTACATGAAGATATTGAATGTACCTGATTTCGATATTATGACAACTTTCTGTAGGGTACATATTACCTGATCTAAAAGAGAATGCGTGTAAAATAAGAAAAAACATGTAACTGCTTTAGGATATTATAGCAAGAAAGAGAAAAACATTAAAAAACTTTTCAAAGACATATCGGTCGGGTTTTTACTATTTTAAGGGAATGTGCAACGTAGTAACAAGAGGGCAATCCAAGGAGTTGCATTTCTCATCGCCAACATGCACATTGATTTCAATACAGGGCCTGCACATGGGAATTTGTAATAGTTTATTTCTCAGTACTTACAAAACTTTAAGTTAATTGGTTTAATAGTGCTCAAGATATGCTGGAAATACAAATTTTGGGGCAAAATTGGCTTTTTTTCTAAAAAATCAGCAAATTTCACTCTCTTTACTACAAAAATGATATACCTTGAATATTTCATTCTCATGTAAGTTTTTGCAAAATTTTGCATTAAATACTCAAATACGTCTCACGATATGCTGGAAATAGCAATTTTGATGCAAAATTGGCTTTTTTTTTTTCTAAAAAATCAGCAAATTTGACGCGATTTACCATTACAGTAATAATATGTTGAAAAATGTGTTCTCAGGTAAGTACTTACAAAACTGTAAGTTAATTGATCTAATAGTGCTCAAGGTATGTTGGAAATACAAATTTTGGGGGAAAATTGGCTTTTTTCTAAAAAATCAGCAAATTTCACTCTCTTTACTACAAAAGTGATATACCTTGAAATTTTTCAATCTCAGGTAAGTTTTTGCAAAATTTTGCATTAAATGATCAAATACTTCTCAAGATATGCTGGAAACAGCAATTTTGATGCAAAATAGACTTTTTTCTCAATTTACCATACAACTAATACATCTTGCACGTATTGGCATCATGCACAACCCTACCAAGTCTCAATCGCCCATATGCTTTTCAAACTATTCTGGAAAAGCCACAATTTGGACAGGTCCGGACTCACACACGCACACCCGCGCACGCACACACACGCACAAACATTGGAACGGACACGTTTTCACTTATACCACCCAACAGGACCCTCCTGTACCCATGGTCACCCTATCATGGGGTACCTCTGGGGTGTCGCTACTCATCCATTTCAAGCGTTTCCATGGCAACCATTCTCCCATTGGGGCACAGTACAATATAAAGCTCCACTAGCCAAGTGACTACAATATCTTATCTAGCCCCTATAGGGCGATGAGATAATAATATGTGACAAAAACATTGTTCAACACCTTCTTACATGATCATATATATTACTCGACATTCCGTTTTGGATTTCATTCATTTATATATTCTTTCTTTACTTAGAGTACATACTTTTACACAATTTATAACTAGAATAAAACATTGAAAACTACGTCACTTAAAAGATTCAACAAATCGTGTTTTTATTTACCTCTTCAGCGTTATGCCAACCATCTTGGTATCTTTTCGGGCGTCATTGCTTCTTTTTATCCAACCAAGAAATGACTTTCGCAGATGCAATTAATGCCTGTCTCGGGTTAGGGGGCGACATTGCGAGCATACACTCCCAAGAGGAACATGATTTTGTTCGAGGTATATCCGTAGATAATTAATAATTATCGTCTTGCTTACAGGGTTACGTTGGTGCAGAATGTTCCTCGCGCTCGAAGAGTGTCATGATTAACACATTGACCTGCCTTGGTCGTAACATATTCCATGCTACACGGATTAACTCTCACAGCGAAATGATTAATTGTTTATATTTTTGTGTAAGTAGCTTTGATTTGGGAACGGTAAAATCCCAATTCGAGATAAAGAAATTGCTATTGACTGGTTGACATTAAACAGCCAATGAGTCAATTCCACTAAGCACACACTTTACATTACTTTAAACATTGGGCTTATCATGCTATTCACTTATGCTACAGATCATCGATCGATCTAGTTTTCATTGCTTTTGGTAGCTTTTAAAGTTTCTCATAGATTCACCGACGCAGAAGTTTCAGACAATTGGCGACAAGTGTCAGTTTGCTCATGTATGGAAGTTTTATAATAAAAATCTTTACATTAAAAAAATACTAACTTGACACAAGAAACAAGTACCCAATGGTTAATTATTATTATTATTAATAATAGGAAGGAATAGATCTTTAGTGACAGTGTCATCGGATATATGTGAAATACAGTAAACATTGATGTACCGGGCCCTTCGGAATGGAAATTTTATTGCCAATACATCTTGTTAAACAACAAATACTCGTTTGTTATTACTTCCAGTTGTCTCGAAGAAGATTTCCTGCACACTAGTTCAGATTGAGTTGTTTTGTTTTATCTCACTGAGATTTCGAGAATATTTTAAAAATTTCATGCTCTCGTCGTTCTGCCTCTTTTGGTGCAGATGATCTTAATTTATGTTCATGAACAAACTTGGAACAGCATATACGTGAGTTCATATAAATGTATATGAGAATATTTGAAACGACTATGCTACAAGTGTATTTGTTTCTTCTTGTTTGCAGACCTCATGAGATCCGAAAATGATGACTTCTTCTTGGGTCTTCGTAAACAAAATGGGAATTGGGAGAATTTGGATAGTTCGCCCGTAATAAAGTTTGCATTCATGTTTCTATAATAACTTTTTGACAGTTTCAATGTTTCATTCCTACTTATCTTAGACAATTATCAGTATTTAAGCTTAGTTTTTAATATAGCTCAAAAGCGTCAAGGAATTTACCACGTCTTTGTTACAAAGATTAAAATCAAATTAGGGAAATGTTCCTTTTTATTTCTGAAAACCATACCTAAACGAAAACCATACCTATTTGAACACTCTAATTTGTTTGAACAGTAAATTTGCCTTTTAGGAAATATTAAGTTTATGATTAAGATTGATTATGAGAAAATCATCGTAAATTTAATGGCATATTGATATTGAAATTTAACAGTCAAAATGGAGTAGTTGTCACTGTTTTTGAATAAAAACATCTTTTACCTAAATTTTGAAAAACTAGTCTACCACAGTCTTCTATATATGACAGGCTCTATGTCTTAACTGTCACTTAAATTATTATGCACGTTACTCGAGCGGTGAGTATTTTATTAAATGACCAACTGTAGATGATGATCTACCCCGATAGCTTATTTCAGCGCTTTATTTGGTTATCACAAAATGTTTATTCCACATTCGGCACGGCTGACACAGAATTTCATTTGCTTTATACTTTTCCTGCTGTCTATTACAAAGAATATCATATTGCCACGAATAATAAAAATAATATGTTATCCCAAACGAGACAATTAGAACCTTGAGTGTTATACAAACGGTTCTAGTGAATGTGGAGTCAGAGTACCAATAACAATTTTAGAGGTAATTCTGGATCCCTGATACTCTCATTGTCTTGATAAAATGTGTGCTTTGTGACCCCTCAATGTACGCTACTTTCCGTTCAAACTTTTGCAGGTACTGGGCTGTATATAGCAAACACATACATTGACTCAATTGGCAGATATTCACTTACTCGCAAGTCAAGAAAGGTAGTCTAGGAGAAGTTCCTAATAGAAATACTTCTTTGAAACCGTCCTTTACAAACACTACTTCTTCACCATGCATGTATACTTTAGGAACAAATTTCCACCTCAGTTTGAAACATGATAACATGAAGTCAAACTGGAGAACATTTGGAATGTTGTGACATTCTCCATCTGGTTTGCCAATAAAGTGGATCTTTGATTTTATCAGGTGGACTTCTTTTATTGGGAAAACGGAGAACCAAACAATGTCGGTGGGAACGAAAACTGTGTGGAAATGTATAACAACCAGCTAGGTACTTGGAATGATATTCCATGCACAAGATCTTTCCGGTACATTTGCAGAACTCCAGCAGGTAAGATATATTATACTATACTTGTATCAGATAAATAATTGTATTAAATATTAATTAATGAAAGCTTAAACATTGCTGGACCTTAAATTGTCAGTATAATTATGCACTATTAATGCAAGCGATACACGAGCCATCCAGAGTGCAGAATATCCCTCAATTAATGATGTCACGGAATGGCGACAGAAAAGAATGCTCATAAATATGTACCCAAGCAGACGACGGATGGGTTGGGAGTGTTGCTCTAAGTTTCCTTTAGATTTTAATTATGTTCAGATTTCAGATTCAGACAGATTCAGATTACTGTGGACAAGTTTGATTAGTCTAAAATGATATGGATATTCAATTAATTCGAGCTTAACAATTAGACTTAAGTGTTAGGGTGGTATTTGAAGATAGTAACACAGCGTGGACTTCGAGTGGAGTCGTAGGCGACGGGCGACACCGAAGGCGACCACTGCAACGACGCTGGAACAGCTGGATACAACGTCGGCGTAGAGTGCAACAGGCGATTAAACGGCTAACCGTAACTTGAGCCTAGATGATGATGAAGCTGATGAAGATGATGAAGATGATGGAGATGATGGAGATGATGAAGATGATGAAGATGATGAAGATGATAAAGATGACGAAGATGACGAAGATGATGAAGATGACGAATATGTTGAAGATGACGAAGATGATAAATATGATGATGATGATAAATATGATGATGATGATGATGATGATGATGATGATGATGATGATGATGATGATGATGATGATCAGTAAAAGTGTCCTGGGATAAAGGAATGTCACAACAACAACGACTACGCACAGAGTGTAGCTAGGCTAGCCGTAGATAATGAATATATCTGGTACTGTCGAATACCGTGGGCTGAGTTGGGTTCGGCGATGAATATATGACTGTCAGTGTTGAGTTTATTGTGTAGTTTAGATTACACAATAGATACTAAAGATGGAAGAGAGCAAAAATCCAGGTCCTTCTCGAATGTACGTTCTGGTATGTAGAAAGATTGGTCGAATTTTCACGTACCGGAAATGGCACGCGGAAAAGAAAATTTAAATTTCAAAAGTTTGGTTCCAGAACTCCCCCTAAACCGTCAATACGATTAGGGTCAAAGTTGGAAGATAGGTGACCCCAGTGGACTGAAGTTGTGTTTCCCTCAAAACTTAAGGTCAGATGTTCAATGTCAAATTAGTGAAATCTTAAATTTGCTGTATTTCTTAATCCTAAACGGCTCTTTACATGAGACCTCAAAATATATGACCTGTACACAAGATTTTATCTAAAAATCATGTTTTATGTGTTTTGAGGGCAAACGTCAAGTTAATGGGTCAAAAGTCAAATTTGACACCGAAAAGTTTGCCTCCGCAACTCCTCCTAGACCTTAAAGACTATAAGGGTCAAAGTTGGTAGATAGATGACCCATGGTATATTGTTGTGTCTCCCATCAAATTTTAAGGTCACAGGTCAAAGGTCAAGTTAGTGAAAATCTTAAATTTGCTGTATTTCTCAATCCAAAATGGTTATTCAAATGAGACTTCAAATACATAACCGGTATACAAGACTATCTAAAATTCATGTTTGTATGCGTTTTGAGGTCAAATATCAAGATCAGGGGTCAAAGATCAAATTTTCCACCAAAAAGGTTGCGTCCGCAACTCGTAGATGAGGGTCGAAATTGGTAGCTCGGTGACAGATGGTCTGAAGTTGTATCTCCTATGTATAAGGTCATGGGCTAAATCTCTAAATGGCAAAAGCCTTTGAAAGAGCATATGGCAATTTCCTTCTAGAGAGTACGTCTAATGAACTTCAAACTTTGTTGTTAGGTTTATGATATGTAGTGTTTATCCGATCGGTGAAATAATAGGGTCAATAGGGTACATTATACAGGGCGGAAGGTTCTGTTAGTACAAGGTGCAACAAAACTTATCAGATATTTGCTTTTCCATACAATGTTAACTAATAGTTTAATCTATGTAACCACGTTTGGTCTAGGCGCTTATATCTATTTCATTTTCCATGCTTTTGGTAATACCCCTACTCTGTATGTTTTACTGCAACATGTCCTGTATACACTAGCCAAGAAAATGAGTGATTTACAGTATGTTTTGACGAGAAAGAAATTGAGCTATGCAAATGATTGTGACGTGTTTCTTAGCACTACAGTAGTACAAAACTACAAATAAAGGAAATAAACCGATTACTTTGACGCACACGCGATCTGCATGTGAATGTATTTGACGCGCACGTGACTTCTAAATTCACACAACACTTGAGCGTTCCTTACAAAGCCAAACGTGATACGCCTAGCTAAGTGTACTTATGTACTGTACATAACTCTTGATCGACTTTAATATAAACATGTAAGAGAGTGAATGATTATGGACAACGATAGGGATGAGATGCAATTCCGTGGATTGTCCTCTTGTTCTTATTTAAAATGAAAGAACTAGGACAGAAAAATTAAAGCAAAAAGATAAAATATGTTTTCTGATTTAGGAATCTGCTGCATTTTTGAGTGCAAATTAGATTCATAAGCAGATGGGTTTTAACTTCGAGGGTAAAAGAATAGATATGAAAATTTCTCATATAGAAAAACGAAAATCTTCGCCGTCTCACTCTGTTTCTGTCTGCTGTGATCTATTTTGTTGTTTAGGTAAGAGGTTGGTTTAATCTTCGAAACGGCACAGGGACCTAGTTACCACAACATTGAGAAAACGTCAAATGCTTACCAGTTTGTAAAACAGAGAGAGAGAGAGAGAGAGAGTGAGAGAAAGATAGACATAGACAGCTAGACAGATAGAGAGATAGACAGAGACAGAGTACTGTGTGACGTCGTAGGTATGGTTATAGCGTTCGCCTGCCTTCAGTTTCGACGGCGTTTTCTTTTTTGTCGGTTACAAAAGCTAGGGATCTAGGCTTGGTGGACGGATGGACTGTGTACGTCGGCGTGTCTGTAAAATTTGGTAGTCTTGCGATTTAATTTCCCTGCTGGTATTCTTCTGGCGTTTTTCATTTTGTTACCAAAACCTTTGACCTTGACCCATGACGTCATTGATCGAGTCGACACTATATACATCTCATACCCAGGTACATACCCACCATGTTTGATTCAGACGACTACCATCTAGGAGGATATCTTGACAGCCTTTTTAGAGCACTCTTGCCTATTTGATCTTTAATCATGTGACCATTGACATCGTGACGTCATCGATATTACAAAAAAATTCCCCGTATCGTCTCCTTTCCACGTACGGAAGTTTTATGATATTCACGCATTGAGATAATGCTAAAAATGTGATTTTAGTTTGTATGATATTTGAACGTTGACGTAGGACGTCATCCGTTGGGCGGACACCACACCTTATACACGGCAACTACCAACCCAGTTTGAGGGTCATCCGACTTACCGTCTAGGAGGAGATCTTGACACACTTTCTGTCACACACACACGTCAAGACACCTCAACCCCTAAGCTTTCTGTTATTTTTATACCATTAGGTACCCCCACATAAGGGCTACTCGCCCACAAATTTTCGGTTGAATACAACAAGTGGGTGTTAAGTGAACCACGAAGTACACTACAGTATCTCCTCCCTGTATATTAAGTATAGGGATAGTAAAATGAAGATTTAAATTTACTCCCTCAAATTCTAAATAGATCATGTACCATATTTGGACATATCAACGGAAGAATACAAATGTACATTTGAGTGTCTTTATTTTATTTGTATTGTTTTATTTTATAACATGGTTCCTGTCTAGTAAACAATTTTTGGTCTCCACTGAAACTATATCGTTCTTAAGTAAACGCAAATATCCTCTATTTGAGATGAACGTCGTTGAACTCATGTAGGCTCTTCTTTCATCTGGCCTGTCTGTTATAGCACTTGCACCACTTAATTTATTTCCCTGAGTGATTTAGAGCTCTACTGTCAAATTTGCTGATTCTTTGCATCAAGACGTAGTTACTCCGACTAAATCTTACACTTCGAGATTCTATGATCCTTCGACGCGTACCGTATGTATTTAATACTTATAGTTCTCTTTTATTTCAAAATGAAATGCACATGCTCGTTTAATAATGATATGTCACATTTACAGCTCAATATCCCCTTTACAGTTGGAAATCTGACCCCTTGACCTCGAAAAATTTCAAGCGGGAATGACGTCACACTTTTTGAATTTGCTTCTGCTGAACATGTGTACGAATCGACAAAATAATACACACATTTCATCGAAATATGCCTTGTTTTAAGTATATCTATATATGGTATATATACTTCGAACGTTGCAGTTTACGAGGACGAAAAAGCCATGTTTGGACAGTGCAAACTACATAGCCTAATTTCGCGAACAACTTTGAGGCTTAAATATGAGACTTACCGACATGGTTTGAAAATTGGCCCAAACTGTGCAAAACATGAGTGAAAAAAGAAAACATGCAGGGAGATGTTACAGAAATTTGTTTTTCACATAATGCAACCGTCAAGAGACAAAATCAATGACTAATACGGTTAGTCTTAGATGAAACTTACCCCTATTCCGTAAAGCGCTAAGACAATGTCATTGTCATTGAAACAGTGTACACAATATAGTACTCGCGGACCAAACCAAAATATAATGTAGGGGTTAACTTAAAAAATGGTTATTACAAGACAAGTACTTTTATGATAGAATAATTTTGATAAATTGTCATTGCACGTAAAATATTTCATATAGTCTTCATTTGCACTAAGCAACTTTGAAAAGACTTAGTCAATGGATAACACAGTTAGTGTTTAATGAAACACAAATCCAACCACCCATAATCCGAATTGGGTGCACACAACTAATACACTTGAAATTTCGGTCTTCAATAATGGAAAACACATTAATATACGAATTTGGCTTTATATTGTTAAGAATAAGGATATACCGAGTAAATTTAATATAACAGAATGATATAAATATAAAGATATTACTACAACATGTTGATCTGTATGAATGAAGATGATGCATGCCTGGGGTATGGGACCTAAGTTTAGCTTATCCTAACAACTGAAACCCATAGTACAAATTACATTCATGGGGGAGAGGTGAACCTTTAGATCTATTTATGATAATTTTACCCCCCCCCCCATAATATATACCCCGTCACAAGAAACTACAATAGTTACTGTATTATTACAGAACACATCTAGGAGTGTTGATATTGCTGTTTTACTAAGTAGTCTCATCTAAACAATGAGTTACACTCCTACAAACTGAAACACATATCATGCGTAGGAGTCGGCCACAGCTTTTTACCCTACATTTTCTCTGTGCAATGAAGGTTGCAAAGTTAAAAGAGTAAAGTGAAGATCAATCACAAATTACAAGACAAGTCAAATTAATATTTCTTGATTTCTAAGTTTTATTAAATCCTTCTTTGGTACAGACTGACAACACAATTGATACCTTTGACATCAGTGAAAGAAAACTTAATATGGAAGACAAGTTAGTATGACATACAAAAATCCATACATAACATTAACAAATGTATATAACATTGTTGAAGTTGTCAACATATTTTCATTCTGAAAGCTGTTGGCACACTAACCAAAAGAAATGCAAGGTAAGTGCTGTTTGTAATAACACATGCACAAGGACACACAAAATGACATGAAAGAGAAAAATTGGGAACACATGTGATTGGTAAAAGTGATCTTTACATCTACAATACAATGTACCTCCAACTTAAACATCATACAAAAGCATACAACTTACAAAAATGTGAAGTACTTTGAACAGCTTAATAGAGGTGGTGAAATCACTACAAACATCAACATCCACTACACATGCAATGTATTAACCATAGATGGTATAAAGCTGAAGAAACTAATTAACTGATACAACCAGGGAGATGCACTTAAAAACTTGCATACTGTATGAAAAGGACTGATACATATGCATGGATAAAAAACAATAACACCATTATGCATGAAGTATATTGTGATAAGAATCGCATATTGTTCTCCACCACTTGCATGAAATGGCAGATGAATGCATTTTGCAAATAAATCTTTTTCCGTATTGTATGATCAGGTATCAATTCACCCTGTCACTTCTTCTTTCTTGTTTTGAGAGATGGTGACACATCTGAACTTCTGAAGACATTAATTCACAAGCGTGCCATGTGGTCAAACTCTCAATGACATAGCAATGAATTCCATCGGCTTATGATTACTTAGGGAAGCCTCAACAAACACCTAAGGAGGTTGTTCCAGTCCCAAACAGTATTGGGGACAAACTGAAGTTATAGCAATTGGCAGTAATGCAAAACATGGATATACTACCAGTCAGACAAGTATTTGTTAAGAGACCAAGATCTTCTAAAAGAGTAGTCATTGGCACAACTTCCCTGGTGTAGTCATTTGCTATAAACCTTGCAATACGTTGTTGCAAACCTTCCAATCTTTCAGTAAGAATTGTCTGCTGTGGGTCCCAGACAGAAAAGCATATTCCAACGAGGACCTAATCAACTACCAGTACCGGTACCTTTATACTTTATAAGCAGTCAACTGAACTTCTTTGGAATACAATGAAAGATACAGTAGTTGAAAGACACTCCTTGTAATAACTGCAATTGCAACAGGGCCTAGACTGGCCAATCCATAGCTTAACCTAAGGAAGGAAAAAGAAAATAAAAATTAAGACTCATTGCAAGAGCAAACCCAAGACATGTTAGGCACATGCCTTGTATCACTTGGTACTTGACTTAGTTGACCTACATAGTACTCTTCTAAAAAGGCCTCACAAAGGAATACGAAATTTGTGTAGGTTTAGCCTATTAGTTTTCATTTGTATTGCCTTTCTTTGTCCAAATTGTTCCAAATCAGTGAATGTCGTAATGTTCATAGGCCTAGGCTACCGTTCATACAAAATCTTCTGCTACAGATTTTTATTTGCACAGCCGTTTGATAATTTTGGGCAGCGAAAAGTCATGTAGGCTATTGTCAAGTCAGATAGGCTTCAAATGTTACAGCAAGTCGTAATTACCAACGTGAGTCTAGTCACTAAGTTATTTATCTACTTCTACTACTAGGCCTACAGTACTATTAACGTTACGTTAGCTAGCTTTTAATTCGTACGTACTGTATATAAGGTGTTTAAAATTTCGCGCAACCTATAATAGCACTTTACATATGGAACGAATAGTCCTACACGTAAGGCGGTTCCAAAATCAGTGATACTAAATATGTGCCATTTACTTCACAATGTAAGGGTGAAAATTAAAAAGTTTCACATGAATTAACGTTTAATGTGTTCTAAAGACTAAAATGTAATCAACTGCCACATATACAGTTTAATACGCAAACGTCCGAGATGAGAAAAATGCCTCTCGGTTTCTACATGTTACTTACCATTTTGTTCAACCCCTCTCTGAAATTTCTGATTATATGATCCCTGAGGAAAAGCACCTGCATAGTTTGACAACGAATACCTTTAATACGGTTTTGGTTAACTGTTCCGACCATTTTTTTCTTATTTTTTTACTGAATATTCATGGAAATGACGACATTTTAAGGGATCCTCTCAGTTAATATTTCACACAGTGATGGTTTTGACGGCAGCGATATGTGACTTCCGGTGTTTTTCGCAATATTGTGAAAATCGTGCAATAAACGGTCAAATCGCGGAGGAGACCTCCTACTGTTTATTATCACATTTTGCGTGAAATATTGTATGACATAATAAAGTACGAAATAATATGTAATTACACAATATTATATTACATTAATATTTGTGAGTCCTGGACTAACCGAGGAAGACAAATATGTAGAAAATCTTCCATCTGCAGTTATTGACCTGAAAATAAAAAATAAAAGACAGGGAAAACAATCATTTTAGCACTTTGTGTCCTTAAGGGGATTAAATTCGCGCTTCAGCTATTTCTTTTCTTCTTTTGCTTTCTGCCTTGAAAATTTTCTTCTCATTGGTTGAAGCACGTAAATAATCTTACAGCTTTCTTCTCTTGTCTCCTATTGTAAATGAATCAACATTATTATTATTTGTTACATTAAAATATTGAATGTAACTGATTTCGATATTTTGATTACTTTCTGTACGGTACATATTGTCTGATATAGAAGAGAATGCGTATAAATGAAAAAAAAACATAAAAGTGTTTTAGGATATTATAGCATGAAAGAGAAAAACATTAAAAACTGTTCAAACACATAACGGTCGGGTTTCTACTTTTTAAGCGAATGTGTGACATAGTAATAACATGTGACAAGAACATTGTTCAACACCTACTAACATGATTATATACATTATTCGGCATTCCGTTTTAATTTCATTCATTTATATATTCTTTCTTTACTTAGAGTACATACTTTTACAAAATAATTAACTAGAATACCACATTGGAAACATTTAAAGAACAATAGGTTAAAGGATATAAAAAGTTTTATTTTAGATAAAACAAAAGAAAACGAAGAGTCAATTTCCTTCCCTGCGTGATTTAGAACTCGATTGTCCAATTGGCTGAAAACATTTAGCTCTTTCTTTTACTCACGTTCATTGTGTTCCTTCCTTCTAATTCATAACGTTGTCAAAAGTCTGGTTTGATTAACTTTGAAGCTGTGTAAGAGTTGATAGCCACTTTATTACTCTTAATTTGGCCAATAATTTTCTTCCTCCTTTTCTTTGCATCAAGACGTATTTACTCCTTCTGAATCTTATACTACGAGATCCTATGACCCCTCGACGAGTATGTATCAAATACTTATATTTTCTTTCATTTTAAAATGAAATGCAGATTCTCGTTTAATAATAATATGTCAGAGATAAAGGTGAATATCCCTTTATGATCATATATCACGTGTAATATTGTATAACATAATAAAGTAGGAAATGCTATATCATTACCCAATATTATATTACAGTTATATTTGTGAGTGCTGGACTAACCGAGGAAAACAATTATGTAGAAAATCCCCCCTAGACAGTTACTGGCCTGAAATTAAAGTTAACACAGTTTCTTTTAACACTGATTTATACGTGATTATAAATAAGAGAAAACCTTGGAAAATAATCATAGTAGCACTTCGAGTCCTTAAGGGAATTAAATTCGCGCTTCAGCTATTTCTTTTCTTCTTTTGCTTTCTGCCTTGAAAATTCTTTGAATTGTTGGTTGATGCTCATAAATAATCTTACAACTTTCTTCTCTTGTTTCCTACTGTAAATGAATCAACATTATTATTATTTGTTACATTAAAATATTGAATGTAACTGATTTCGATATTTTAATATCTTTGTTTAAAAATTGAAGATATGAAAGACAATGACCGTAAAAAGAGAAAAAAAATCATTTAACTGCTATTGCAGATTGAAGGAAGACATTAAAAACTCTTTAAACACATAACCGACGGGTGTCGTTTTAATGTTTTAATGGAATATGCGACTCAGCAATAATACGTGACAAGGACATTGTTCAACACCTACCAACATAATCATATAACATTCCTCGTTGTGTTTTTTATTTCATTCATTCATTTTTCCTTTACTTAAAGTATGTACTTTTAGAAGATTGATTAATAAAAAACATTGAAAACATTTAATGAACAATAGGTTAAAGGATTTAAAACGTTTTATTTTAGATAATACAAAAGAAAACAAAGGATGAATTTGTTTCCCTGTGTGATTAAGAACTCTACTGTCCAATATGCTGAAAACTTTTAGTTCTTCCTTTTACTCACATACATTGTGTTCCTTCCTTCTAATTCATAACATTGTCAAAATCCCGGTTTACCAAACTTAAGACTGTGTAAGAGTTGAGAGCCACATTATTACTCTTAATTTGGAGAATTATTTTCTTCATCCTTTTCTTTGCATCAAGACGTAGTTACTCCGACTGAATTTTATACCACGAGATCCTATGACTCTTCGACGAGTATGTATCAAACACTTACATTTTTTTTTTTATTTTAAGATGAAATGCACATGTTCGTTTAATAATGATATGTCAGAGGTAAGGTTGAGTATCGCTTTATGATCATATTTCACATGTGATATTTTATGACATAATAAAGCAAAAAATACTATATCATTACACAATATTACGTTACCGTAATCTTTGTGAGTGCTGGACTAACCGAGGAAAACAATGATGTAGAAAATCTTACATCGAAAGTTATATGCCTGAAAACAAAGTCTACACAATTTTTGTAAAGATTCATTTGTACGTGATTGTAAACGAAAGAAAACCATGGAAAATAATCATATTGGCAATGTGAGTCCTTAAGGGGATTAAATTCGTGGATCAGCTCTTTCTTTTCCCCTTTTGAGTTCTGCACTGAAAATTCTTTGAAATAGTAGTTGATGCACATACATCATCTGACAACTTCCTTCTCTCATTTCCTGTTGTAAATTAATAAACATTCTTATTTGTTACAATAAAATATCGAATATAACTGATTTCGATATTTTTTCAACTTTGTTTACAAATTGCTTGATATGGAAGATAATGAGTATAAAAGACAAAATGCAGATTGAAGGAAGAAAAAACATTAAAAACTCTTTTAACACATAACGGACGGATGTCTCTTGAACTGTTTGTGGGAATATGTGACTCAGTAATAATATGTGACTGTGTAAGAGTTGAGAGCCACATTCTTACTCTTAATTTGGAGAATTATTTTCTTCGTCCTTTTCTTTGCATCAAGACGTAGTTACTCCGACTGAATCTTATACTACGAGATCCAATGACTCTTCGACGAGTATGTATCAAATACTTACTTTTTTTTCATTTTAAAATGAAATGCGCATTTTCGTTTGATAATGATATGTCAGAGATAAAAGTGAATATCCCTTTCTGATCATATTTCACATGTGATATTTTATGACATAATAAAGCAAAAAATACTATATCATTACACAATATTACATTACCGTAATCTTTGTGAGTGCTGGACTAACCGAGGAAAACAATGATGTAGAAAATCTTACATCGAAAGTTATATGCCTGAAAATAAAGTTTACACAATTTTTTTTAAGATTCATTTGTACGTGATTGTAAGTGAAAGAAAACCATGGAAAATAATCATATTGGCAGTTTGAGTCCTTAAGGGGATTAAAATCGTACCTCAGCTATTTCTTTTCCTCTTTTGAGTTCTGCATTGAAAATTCTTTGAAATATTAGTTGATGCACATACATCATCTGACAACTTACTTCTCTCACTTCCTATTGTAAATTAATAAATATTATCATTATTTGTTACAATAAAATGTCGAATGTAACTGATTTCGATATTTTTTCAACTTTGTTTACAAGTTGCTTGATATGGAAGATAATGAGTATAAAAGAAAAAAATGCACATAAATGCGTTTGCAGATTGAAGGAAGAAAAAACATTAAAAACTCTTTTAACACATAACGGACGGATGCCTTTTGAACTGTTTGTCGGAATATGTGACTCAGGAATAATATGTGACAAGAACATTATTCAACACCTACCAACATAATCATATATTATTCCTCATTCTGTTTTTCATTTCATTCATTTATTCTTTCTTTACTTAAAGTATATACTTTTACAAACTTGATAAGTACAAATAATCACACAATTTTCTTCTCTTGTTTTCTATAGTAAATTAATCCTTATTATTATTATTATTTGTTACATTAAAATATTGAAAGTAACTGATTTCGATATTATGACAACTTTCTGTACGGTACATATTACCTGATATAGAAGAGAATGTGTGCAAAATAAAAAAAAAAATATGAGTGTTTTAGTATATTGTAGCAAGAAAGAGAAAAACATTAAAAAACTGTTCAAAGACATAACGGTCGGGTTTTTAGTTTTTTAAGGGAATGTGTGACATAGTAATAATATGTGACAAAAACATTGTTCAACACCTTCTTACATGATCATATGTATTCTTCGACATTCCGTTTTTTATTTCATTCATTTATATATTCTTTCTTTACTTAGAGTACATACTTTTACAAAACTTATAACTAGAATAAAACATTGAAAACTACTTCACTTAAAAGATTCAACAAATCGTGTTTTATATTTACCTCTTCAGCGTTATGCCAACCATCTTGGTATCTTTTCGGACGTCATTGTTTCCTTTTATCCAACCAAGAAATGACTTTCGCAGATGCAATTAATGCCTGTCTCGGGTTAGGGGGCGACATTGCGAGCATACACTCTCAAGAAGAACATGAATTTGTTCGAGGTATATCCGCAGATAATTAATAATTATCGTCTTGCTTACAGGGTTACGTGGGTGCAGAATGTTCCTCGCGCTCGAAGAGTGTCATGATTAACACATTGACCTGCCTTGGTCGTAACATATTCCATGCTACACGGATTAACTCTCATAGCGAAATGATTAATTGTCTATATTTTTGTGTAAGTAGCTTTAATTTGGGAACGGTAAAATCCCAATTCGAGATAAAGTAATTGCTATTGACTGGTTGACATCAAACAGCCAATGAGTCAATTCCACTGAGCGCACTCTTTATATTACTTTAAACATTAAGCTTACCAAACCGTTCACTTATGCTACAGATCATCGATCCATCTAGTTTTCATTGCTTTTGGTAGCTTTTAAAGTTTCTCATAGATTCACTAACACAGAAGTTTCAGACAATTGGCGACAAGTGTCAGTTTGCTCATGCATGGAGATTTTATAATAAAAATATTTACATTAAAAAAATACTAACTTGACACAAGAAACAAGTACCCAATGGTGAATTATTATTATTAATAATAGGGAAGGAATAGATAATTAGTGACAGTGTTATCGGATATATGTGAAATAAAGTAAACATTGATGTACCGGGCCCTTCGGAATGGAAATTTTATTGCCAACATATCTTGTTAAAGAAAAAATGCTCGTTTGTTATTACTTCCAGTTGTCTTGAAGAAGATTTCCTGCACACTAGTTCAGATTGAGTTGTTTTGCTTTATCTCACTGAGATTTCGAGAATATTGTAAAAGTTTCATACTCTCGTCGTTCTGCCTCTTTTGGTGCAGATGATCTTAATTTATGTTCATGAACAAACTTGGAACAGCATATACGTGAGTTCATATAAATGTATATGAGAATATTTGAAACGACTATGCTACAAGTGTATTTGTTTCTTCTTGTTTGCAGACCTCATGAGATCCGAAAATGATGACTTCTTCTTGGGTCTTCGTAAACAAAATGGGAATTGGGAGAATTTGGATAGTTCGCCCGTAATAAAGTTTGCATTCATGTTTCTATAATAACTTTTTGACAGTTCCAATGTTTCATTCCTTCTTACCTTAGACAATTATCAGTATTTAAGCTTAGTTTTTAATATAGCTCAAAAGCGTGAAGGAATTTACCACGTCTTTGTTACAAAGACTAAAATCAAATTAGGGAAATGTCCCTTTTTATTTCTGAAACCCATACCGTAACCAAAAACATACCTATTTGAACACTCTATTTTGTTTGAACAGTAAATTTGCGTTAAAGGAAATATTAAGATTATGATTAAGATTGATAATGAGAAGATCATCGTAAATTTATTGGCATATTGATATTGAAAATCAACAGTCAAAATGGAGTAGTTGTCACTGTTTTTGAATAACAACATCTTTCACCTAAATTTTGAAAAACAAGTCTACCACAGTCTTCTATATATGACAGGCTCTAACTGTCACTTAAATTATTATGCAGTTACTCGATCGGTGAGTATTTCATTGAATGACCAACTGTAGATGCTGATCTACCCCGATAACTTATTTCAGTGCTTTATTTGGTTATCACAAAATGTTTATTCCACATTCGGCATGGCTGACACAGAATTTCATTTGCTTTATACTTTTCCTGCTGTCTATTACAAAGAATATCATATTGCCACGAATAATAGAAATAACATGTTATCCCAATCGATACAAAAAGAACCTAGAGTGTTATACAAACGGTTCTAATGAATGTGGAGTCAGAGAGCCAATAACAATTTTTGAGGTAATTCTGGGTCCCTGATACTCTCTTTGTCTTGATAAAATGTTTGCTTTGTGACCCCTCAATGTACGCTACTTTCCGTCCAAACGTTTGCAAGTACTGGGCTGTATATAGCAAACACATACATTTGCTCAATTGTCAGATATTCACTTACACACAAGTCAAGAAAGGTAGTCTAGGAGAAGTACTTCTTTGAAACCGTCCTTAACCAACACTACTTCTTCACCATGCATGTATACTTTAGGAAGCAAATTTCCACCTCAGTTTGAAACATGATAACATGAAGTCAAACTGGAGAACATTTGAAATGTTGTGACATTCTCCATCTGGTTTGTCAAGAAATTTGATCTTTGATTTTATCAGGTGGACTTCTTTTATTGGGAAAACGGAGAACCAAACAATGTCGGTGGGAACGAAAACTGTGTGGAAATGTATAACAACCAGCAAGGTACTTGGAATGATATTCCATGCACAAGATCTTTCCGGTACATTTGCAGAACTCCAGCAGGTAAGATATATTATACTATACTTGTATCAGATAATTAATTGTATTTAATATTAATTAATGAAAGCTTCAACATTGCTGGACCTTAAGTTGTCAGTATAACAATGCACTATTAATGCAAGCAATACACGAGCCATCTAGAGGGCAGAATATCCCTCAATTAATGATGTCACTGAATGGCGACAGATAAGAATGCTCATGAATATGTACCCAAACAGACAACGGATGGGATGGGGGTGTTGCTTTAAGTTTCCTTTGGAATTTAATCACTCGTTCAGATTTCAGGTTCAGACAGATTCAGATTACTGTGGACAAGTTTGATTAGTCTAAAATGATAATGGTTTTCAATTAATCCGAACTTAACAATTAGACTGAACTGTCGGTGTAGAGTGCGACAGGCGATTAACGGCTAACCATAACTTGAGCCTAAATGATGATGGAGATGATGAAGATGATAAAGATGATGAAGATGACGATGAAGATGATGAAAATGACGAAGATGATGAAGATGACGAATATGATGAAGATGATGAAGACGAAGAAGATGATGAATATGATGATGATCAGTAAAACAGTGTCCTGGGATAAAGGAATGTCACAACAACGACCACGCACAGAGTGTAGCTAGGCTTACCGTAGATAATGAATATATCTAGTACTGTCGAATATCGTAGGCTGGGTTGGCTTAGGCGATGAATATATGACTGTCAGTGTTGAGTCTATTGTGTAGTTTAGATTACACAATAGATACTAAAGATAGAAGAGAGCACAAATCCAGGTCCTTCCCGAATGTTCGTTCTCGTATGTAGAAATGTTGGTCGAATTTTCACGTACCGGAAATGGCAAGCGGGAAAGAAAATTTAAATTTCAAAAGTTTGGGTCCAGAACTCCCCCTAAGCCGTAGAGTCGATGAGGGTCAAAGTTGGTAGATAGGTGACCCCAATGTACTGAATTTGTGTCTCCGTGAAAATTTAAGGTCGGAGGTTCAAGGTGACATTAGTGAAAATCTTAAATTTGCTGTATTTCTGTTAGTTCTGTTAGTACAAATTGCAACAAAACTTATCAGATCTTTGCTTTTCCATACAATGTTAAATAATAGTTTAATCTATGTAACCACGTTTGGACTAGGCTCCTATATCTATTATAAATGTCATTTTCCATGCTTTTGGCAATACCCCTACTCAGTATGTTTTACTGCAACATGTCCTGTATACACTAGCCAAGAAAATGAGTGGTTTACAATACGTTTTGGCCAGAAAGAAATTGAGCTATGCAAATGATTGTGACGTGTTTCTTAGCACTACAGTAGTACAAAACTACAAATAAAGGAAATAAATCGATTACTTTGACGCACACGCGATCTGCATGGGAATGTATTTGACGCGCATGTGACTTCTAAATTCACACAACACTTGAGCGTTCCTTACATAGCCAAACGTGATACGCCTAGCTAAGTGTACTTATGTACTGTACATAACTCTTGATCGACTTTAATATAAACATGTAAAAGAGTGAATGATTATGGACAACGATAGGGATGAGATGCAATTCCGTGGATTGTCCTCTTGTTCTTATTTAAAATGAAAGAACTAGGACAGAAAAATTAAAGCAAAAAGATAAAATATGTTTTCTTAATTAGGAATCTGCTGCAGTTTTGAGTGCAAATTAGATTCATAAGCAGATGAGTTTTAACTTCGAGGGTAAAAGAATAGATATGAAAATTTCTAATATAAAAAAAAGAAAATCTTCGCCGTCTCACTCTGTTTCTGTCTGCTGTGATCTATTTTGTTGTTTAGGTAAGAGGTTGGTTTAATCTTCGAAACGGCACATGGACCTAGTTACCACAACAATGAGAAAACGTTAAGGCTTACCAGTTTGTAAAACAGAGAGAGAGTGAGTGAAAGATAGACATAGACAGCTAGACAGATAGAGAGATAGATAGAGACAGAGTACTGTGTGACGTCGTAGGTATGGTTATAGCGTTCGCCTGCCTTCAGTTTCGACGGCGTTTTCTTTTTTTGTCGGTTACAAAAGCTAGGGATCTAAGCTTGGTGGAAGGATGGACTGTGTACGTCGGCGTGTCTGTAGAATGTGGTAGTTATCGGCGATTTAGTTTCCTTGCTGGCGTTTTTCTGGCGTTTTTCATTTTCTTACCCAAACCTTTGACCTTGACGTATGACGTCATTGATCGAGTCGACACTATATACATCTCATACCCAGGCACCTACCCACCATGTTTGATTCAGACCACTACCATCTAGGGGGAGATCTTGACACACTTTCTGTTACACACACAGGTCAAGACACCTCACCCCTAAGCTTTCTGTTATTTCTACACCATTAGGTACCCCCACATAAGGGCTACTCGCCCACCAATTTTCGGTTGAATACAACAAGTGGGTGTAAAGTGAACTACGAAGTACACTATCTCCTCCCTGTATATTAAGTATAGGGATAGTGAAATGAACATTTAAATTTACTCTCTCAAACTCTAAATATATCATTGACCATATTTGGACATATCAACGGAAGAATACAAATGTACATTTGAGTGTCTTTATTGTATTTGTATTGTTTTATTTTATAACATGGTTCTTTTCTAGTAAACAATTTTTGGTCTCCACTGAAACTATATCGTTCTTAAGTAAACGTAAATATCCTTTATTTGAGATGAACGTCGTTAAACTCAGGTTGGCGCTTCTTTCATCTGGTCTGTCTCTTATAGCACTTGCACCACTTAATTTATTTCCCTGCGTGATTAAGAGCTTTACTGAAATGCATATGCTCGTTTAATCATGGTATGTCAGATTTACAGCTCAATATCTCCTTTATTATCACATTTCGCGTGAAATATTGTATGACTTAGTAAAGTACGAAACACTATATGATTACACAATATTAATATTTGTGAGTCCTGGACTAACCGAGGAAAGCAATTATGTAGAAAATCTTCCATCGACAGTTATTGGCCTGAAATTAAAGTTTACATCAATTTTTTTAAGATTGACACTATACGTGATTTTAAATAAGAGGAAACAGGGAAAATAATCATTTAAGCACTTTGCGCCCTTATGAGTATTAAATTCGCGCTACAACGATTTATTTTGTTCTTTTGCTTTCTGCCTTGAAAATTCTCTGAATCATTGGTTGATGCACGTAAATAATCAGACAACTTTCTTCTCTTGTCTCCTATTGTAAACGAATCAACATTATTATTTTTTACATTAAAATATTAAATGTACCTGATTTCGATACTTTGACAACTTTCTGTACGGTGCATATTATCTGATATAGAAGGGAATGCGTATAAAATAAAAAAAACATAAGTGCTACAGAAGATTAGAGCAAGAAAGAGAAAAACATTAAAAAACTGTTCAAACACATAACGGTCGGGTTTTTAATTTTGAAGGGAAAGTGTGACATAGTAATAACCTATGACAAAAACATTGTTAAACACCTACTAACATGATTAGATATGTTATTCGGCATTACGTTTTTTAATTCATTCATTTATATATTCTTTCTTTACTTAGAGTACATGCTTTTACAAAATAAATAACTAGAATAAAACATTGGAAACATTTAAAGAACAATAGGTTGAAGCATTTAAAATGTTTTATTTTAGATAAAACAAAAGAAAACGAAGAGTCAATTTGCTTCCGTGCGTGATTTAGAACTCGATTGTCCAATAGGCTGAAAACATTTAGTTCTTTTTTTTACTCACATTCATTGTTTTCCTTCCTTCTAATTCATAAATTCGTCAACAGTCTGGTTTGATGAACTTGGAAGCCGTGTAAGAGTTGATAGCCACTTTATTATTCTTAATTTGGCCAATAATTTTCTTCCTCCTTTTCTTTGCATCAAGACGTATTTACTCCGACTGAATCTTATACTACGAGATCCTATGACCCCTTCGACGAGTATGTATCAAATATTTATATTTTTCTTTCATTTTAAAATGAAATGCAGATTCTCGTTTAGTAATAATATGTCAGAGATAAAGGTGAATATCCCTTTATGATCATATATCAAGTGTAATATTGTATGACATAATAAAGTACGAAATACTATATCATTACACAATATTATATTACAGTAATTTTTGTGAGTGCAGGACTAACCGAGGAAAACAATTATGTAAAAAATCTCCCCTCGACAGTTACTGGCCTGAAATTAAAGTTAACACAGTTTTTTTAACATTGATTTATACGTGATTGTAAATAAGAGAAAACCATGGAAAATAATCATATTAGCACTTTGAGTCCTTAAGGGAATTAAATTCGCACTTCAGCTATTTCTTTTCTTCTTTTGCTTTCTGCCTTGAAAATTCTTTGAATTGTTGGTTGATGCTCATAAATAATCTTACAACTTTCTTCTCTTGTTACCTATTGTAAATTAATCAACATTATTATTATTTGTTACATTAAAATATTGAATATAACTGATTTCGATATTTTGACATCTTTGTTTACAAGTTGAAGATATAGAAGACAATGATTTTGAAAAGAAAAAAAATCATATAAGTGCTATTCCAGATTGAAGGAAGAGAAAACATTAAAAACTCTTTAAAGACGTAACCGACGGGTGTCGCTTTTATGTTTGAATGAAATATGTCACTCAATAATAATATGTGAGAAAAACATTGTTCAACACCTACCAACATAATCATATATCATTCCTCGTTGTGTTTTTCATTTCATTCATTTATTTTTCCTTTACTTAAAGTATATACCTTTAGAAGATTGATAAATAAAAAAATTGAAAACATTTAATAAGTAATAGCTTAAAGCATATAAAAAGTTTTATTTTAGATAATACAAAAAAAAAAGAAAAGAATGAATTTGTTTCCCTGCGTGATAACTCTACTGTCCAATATGCTGACAACTTTTAGTTCTTCTTTTCACTCACATATATTGTGTTCCTTCGTTCTAAATCATAAAGTTGTCAAAATCCCGGTTCGCCAAACTTAAGACTGTGTAAGAGTTGATAGCTACTTTATTACTCCTAATTTGGCCAATTATTTTCTTTATTCTTTTCTTTGCATCAAGACGTAGTTACTCCGACTGAATCTTATACTACGAGATCCTATGATCCTTCGACGAGTATGTATCAAATACTTACATTTTTCTTTTCATTTTATGATGAAATGCACATGCTCGTTTAATAATGATATGTCAGATTTACAGCTTAATATCCCCTTTATTATCACATTTCGCGTGAAATATTGTATGACATAATAAAGTACGAAATACTATATCATTACACAATATTATATTACATTAATATTTGTGAGTGCTGGACTAACCGAGGAAAACAATTATCTAGAAAATCTTCCATCGACAGTTATTGGCCTGAAATTAAAGATTACATCAGTTTTTTAATATTGATATTATACGTGATTTTAAATAAGAGGAAACAGGGAAAATAATCATTTTAGCACTTTGTGTCCTTCAGGGGATTAAATTCGCGCTTCAACGATTTCTTTTCTTTTTTGCTTTCTGCCTTGAAAATTCTCTGAATCATTGGTTGATGCACGTAAATAATCAGACAACTTTCTTCTCTTGTTTCCTATTGTAAATTAATCACTCTTATTATTATTATTTGTTACATTAAAATATTGAATGTCCCTGATTTCGATATTTTGACAACTTTCTGTGCGGTACATATTATCTGATATAGAAAGAATGCGTATAAAATAAATAAAACATATAAGTGCTACAGGAAATTACAGGAAGAAAAATAAAAACATTAAAAACTGTTCAAACACATAACGGTCGGGTTTTTAATTTTGAAGGGAATGTGTGACATAGTAATAACATGTGACAAAAACATTGTTCAACACCTACTACCATGATTATATATATATTATTCGGCATTTCGTTTTTTAATTCATTCATTTATATATTCTTTCTTTACTTAGAGTACATACTTTTACAAAATTAATAGCCAGGATAAAACATTGAAAAAATTTAAAGAACAATAGGTTGAAGCATATAAAAAGTTTTATTTTAGATAAAAACAAAGAAAACGAAGAGTCAATTTCCTTCCTTGCGTGATTTAGAACTCGATTTTCCAATAGGCTGAAAACATTTACTTCTTTCTTTTACTCACATTCATTGTGTTCCTTCCTTCTAATTCAAAAATTTGTCAAAAGTCTGGTTTGATGAAGTTGAAATCTGTGTAAGAGTTGATAGCTACTTTATTACTCCCAATTTGGCCAATAATTTTGACTTATATATATATCTTCTCCTGTTTGATATCGTAAATTAATCAACATTATTATTATTTGTTACATTAAAATATTGAATGTACCTGATTTCGATATTTTGAAAACTTTCTGTATGGTACATAGTGCGTGATATGGAAGAAAATTAGTATAAAATAAAAAAAGCATATAAGTGCTACAGGAGATTATAGCAAGAAAGAAAAAATATTAAAATCTGTTCAAACCCGTAACGGTTTATATATATATATATATTAAACACATAACACATAACGGTCGGGTTTTTAATTTTGAAGGGAATGTGTGACATAGTAATAACATGTGACAAAAATATTTTTCAACACCTACTAACATGATCATATATATTATTCGGGCATTCCGTTTTTGATTTCATTCATTTATATATTCTTTCTTTACTTAGAGAACATACTTTTACAAAATTTATAACTAAAATAAAACATTGAAAACATTTAAAGTACAATAGGTTAAAGTCAGTTAAAACAGGTAAAATAGATGTTTATCTTAAATTTTGAAGGAAGATACAACTTCAGAGCGTGTCTCACCCACCTATCAAACTTCACCTCCCTCGGCACTGAGGTCTGGGGGGGGGGGGTGTTACTGACGCCAACTTTTTAAAACTGGAATTTTTGTCACACATGCACATTAACACCCACACAAACATATATACACTCGCATTTGGACACTCCCAATCAACTCCAACCGCTTAAACTAAGTTTAAAAATTCAAATATTAGTTGAGTCGCTACAAATATTTAAATGGATAAATGTGATTATACATCTAAATGTTCTCCTTGTGATTGGCATTGTTTTATTTTACAACACAGCGCTCTTCAACTTTATTTTAAGCAATTTATATTCTTTTGCTGGAATTCTACCATACTTTAATAAACCAAAATGGTGTTCATTTTACGATTAATGGGTTTAATGCCCTTGATATAACTCACAAAATCTGGTTCACTCACCTCAATAGCAAGAACGAGTTTGCTTTCATGCATACATTAGAATTCTATTACACAGATTTGTTTCGATATCTCATGCATTACATTGAGTTACACACAATATCAACAACTTTTATGTTCTTCCTTTTCCTTGCAAGTTTTTTTTATCGTTATTCCTGTTCCATAAAGATAAGAGACTCGTCTTCTGAGATGGATAACTATCAACAAAAAAAACAAAACAAAAACGATAGCCACATTATTATTCTTAATTTTGTTTCATTTCTTTTGTTCATCTTTGCCTCAAGATATAGTTACTTCAACTGAGTCTCATTCTGCAAGTTCACATGACCTTTTAACGAGTACGTATCAAATATTTATACTCCACTGTCATTTGATGAAAGAACGTTGTACATATAATTCTCGATTTTTATTTCACCACTTTTAAAGGAATTTGGATAGGTAAGCTCAAAACGTTTTTAGTCAATTGTAAAGTCATTACCGTTCGTAAGCCCCTTGTACTGATTTACTGTACTAACAAATAACATGATCAGTATACATCATTATATTACAGCACTACTGCGTGATGAATCAACGGAGGAAAACGCTGTAGAAAAAGGCCCTTCGACGGTTGTTGGTGGTAAATGAATGTCAATCTACATGCATACATCTCTGGGCATACAAAAGAGAGTATTAAGCAAAATGTTTAGTAAAAGGTAGTCTTTATTAGTACGTTTCGTTAGAGGTTGGACGAAAATGCGGAACGCAAAAGCATTAAACGGTGAAATTCATACGAGATTGAGAAAGGAAACATTAATTGGTATTGTCCTATACTACGTATTGAAGTTTTTCAAGGGAATATGTGACATACCAAAACATTATTCAGTAGAAACAAACATAGGTACAAACACATTAAATTCTTTTCTTTTTTTTTTACAAGAGTCAACTATTAAGGCATCTACTGATAATTGCTAGATTGGATGCCGTACCTAAATATGTTAATACTGAAACAAAAAAGAGTAACATACATTTTGGGAGAATGTTGCCTTAAAACCGCGAAAACGCTAACAGAGTAACAACAAATAACATTTCCACGAAATATTGAGAGCAATGCCTACATTTTGTTATTATAGTGACTTTAAAAGTCTTTTAGAGTTCCCGCCTTTGTTATTGTCTTTTGTTTGGCTTCAGAAAATGCTGCTGCCACTGGATACGGGTCTACGACTTTCTTTGAACCCATTTCAGGTATACATCGTTCAGAACTATCACTGCTTTCATAATAATTGCATGGCACTACATTAGGTGACACTGTAGTTTGTGATCACCGTTACTACAGGGTACCAAACTTCAATCAATTAGGTACTATCAAACGACGAGTAGTGTTACTATACCGCAATAGCCCCCGTGTAACAGGTGTGCATTTCATATCTGTGAAAAAATCTCTTTGCCAATTGACGTGTCCATTACGTGCATGAAGACATTATGAGTCCTGAATCATCTACTGTATCGTAAGCTCGAATTATTTTCTAACATTCCACATGACCAAAGAATATGATTTTTGTAAAAATCAAGAACGTCACTGTACCACAATGAAACTAGAAAATTATGGCATATAATCTTTTCTTTCCTTTAGATGCTATTTTATTCAATACATACAAGTTCCAGAGATACAACGTTAACCGTTTACTCCATTGGCTTTTACGATAGGAAAATTTGATGATATGTAAACTTTCTTTCAAATGCTTGCCCAAGATCTCATAAATGTGACAAACGTATTGATTTATCTTTTCATTTCAGCCTCTGGCTTGTATTACTATTTTTCGAGTAAAGAAAGGGGCACTTTCCTCCTTTCTTGTAAGAGACAGCAATGCACACTTAACTTGATTCATCTGCAGAAAATATTCTTTGAAAAAAAGAAGAAAAAATAACTTTCATAAAAAAAAACATATTCCAGATTGCCAAACAGCATGGACGAACTACAGTGGACACTTGTACTGCTACTTCGCCCGGCCACGAAGGTGGGTCGGGGCCAGTCGGTTTTGTGCTAGATATGGTGGACATCTTCTCCAAGTTGACGACAAAACTGAAAACGAATTCATTCTGAAATCTCTGAACAACCTGAATGAACATTTAATTTGGCTGGGGATCACAGATCAATATGAAGAAGGTATGTCATGTTATTACATTTAAGAAAAATCAATAACAGTCATTCTGATGAGACACAGATTCAGACTTTCTGAAAATGAGGAGGCCCAAGTTGTTCGTAACCATCAGATGGCCCGTCGCGCACAACAAATTTTTTGACAAATTAGACCTCCTAGATGGAGGTAGTGGCTCTTCCCCTAACTTATGTTGATATTTTCTGCTTCATGTAATTTCATGCCCCAACTCTCAACACATTAATTTTCCACACGTTCTTAGCAGAAGACAGTTGTCATATGTACAGTATCTATCTACTACAATGCATCTTGTTCAAGGCATCTAATCAGATTTTAGTAGTCATGTACTAAATTAGCAAATATTGAAGGAATTCCTTGAGAAATTGTCGACAAATCAAAGCTGATGGTCTTACACTATGAGCTGTGCCGGTGGCCGAGATAGGGGTGTCAGTCAGAGGGGGAGAAAAGGCTTTTAGGGGCATGCACTGTATAATAGAAGTACTCAATGATCTTGAACGTTTGAAAGATATTGCATGCTGGAAGTGGTGAGCGCCGCCAGAACTATCTGAGCGGAATGCCACCGTCAGTTAGCGCGGATCGGAGAAAAAAATCTGGCTTTCAAAGTCCATAGATGGCCGGAAAAGGCCCTGCCTGGGTGTTCCAAACGTCAGTGATCGACTAGTCGAAGGAGCATACAGATCCAAACATTGACGGCCAAGAGTCCGGGGAGCACATTTCATTCAAGATGATGTTACTGGGGCAAGAACAACTTGATTTAGAAAAAGGTTTTACAAGTGGAGGGCCACATGAATTGGCGCGTAACTCACGAAAACACTGTGACAAAAATACTTGGGTAAAATTAGGTTTGCTATATGTATCATATTTTGAAGGCTCAATTTCACACCACAAATGTCTTCAAGAGGACTTTCTGGTGAACCAAAAACATGGTTATTTAAGATATTACATTTACACTATCTAAGCAGAGCGCCATCGCAGAGTTGCCTCGGAGGGTACAATGACGTTTTTCGTTTTTTTTTTTTGGCGGGACACGGCACTCTCCGCTTGTCTGAAAGTCTTGAAATGATGTTCTATGTCTGCAATTCAAAATAAATAAATAGTAAATCTGTGAAAATCGTGTAATACATATCAGACGGGTTGAGATGAAAAAGGATTAATCCTCTTTCATATATTGTTGGAATTATTGTCAAATATTTGAGGGTGAACAAAATTATACCCCTCTTTGCGTTGGGCAGAGGAGTCACAGAGGTTGCTTGCAGGTGGTCAAGAGACTTGACATGGGTAGATGGATTTCTTTTCTTGACTTCGCCTGGGGCAATGAATGGGGAGGCACCAGTGAGTGTAATAGCGTTTGATAAGGAAATGAAGTATGCCTCTGTTGTATTGACGAACGAAGAATTTTGGATTATGAATTAACTGAGAAATGTAAGAAGACTTGCAGCATAACCATCGGTTGGAGTTGAGACGTACCAGATAAAAAAAATATAAAAATACTTCTCCTGAACTGTATTTGTCCTTCTTTCACTTTCTCTTTCTATTTTTTCCTCGTTCTTATGTCTTCCTCTCTTTCTATCTTTTCCTTTTTGGAGTTGAATTGGTTGGATGTGGGGGCGGAGGGGGTTGGGGGTGAGGACGACGTTCCCTGACTGTGCACTCACTGTGCGCTATGACCTCCATGCTTCAAGGTTGTTCATTGCAGCTTCATTATCTATCCCTCTCCTCTCTGTCCTCCCTTTCTCTTCTTGTTTCCGTTTTTTCTCTTTCCTCTTTTTCCTCTTTCATTTTGCTTTGTATTTTGAAAAAAAAGAAGTGGGAGAGGGGTCTAGATCCGCTCGTGGTTATTACCTCATACTTTCTTATTAATCTGAAACTAAGGCAAATGACACATCTTGATTCAAATGCAGAACGGCTACCCATAATTAATACACAGTTTTAAACAATATTTACTGGTGTCTTTTTCTGTAGTAATTACATTATATTCACTTTCCATTTTCAAGTTCCCCTCCACCCTTGCTATCCTATTCCTGCAGATGTAACTTTTTGTCTAGCCCATAGAAAAGAGTATTGGGAGAGAATTCTCCTTCTAAAAGGCTACTTTGTGTCGTTTGTAGATCTCGCTCAAGTTAATGAATACATCATTTACTTCACTGAAACCGGCAACAGTGTTTGCAAATTAGTGCAACCGTAATTCTCAAGAGGATATTACATCAACTTGAAATTCTTTTCTTGGTTAATCTTGACAAAAGTTGCACCGTTGAACATGCATTACTACAGATGCATTGACGATAAGTTCTGTTGAGTGGATTTTATTGGCTTCATTTATTTCGTGTGGTAGTGCTTTTATTTTCCATTGAATATCCTTTTCGTTGTTCGTTTTACAACTAATTCGCTCTCTTAATTTTGTACTGTAATTTCGTCGAAACAACTAGACCTATACGACCTAAACAGAAAACAAGTCAACACTTGGTAAACGTTAACAATTCCATTCGCATGCATAAGTTGAAACTTTTTATAGCGAGTTTTCCTATCCATTCTTTTCGATGTACCTCTCCAGTTATTAAAACATGCAATAAATACGTTTATGGTAAGCCTAATGTGCAATGAATAGATTTTTTTGTTTATCACTCGATAAATTTACTTTTGGTAAAACAGTACCAAAAGAAGGCCACAATTTGACCAAAAATCTATTTTTCTCGATGATACTCCAGGTTATATGGAGTATATATATGGAGTAGTGATAAAGGTAGATTACCTGTGGACAAATTTGGATTATAAACAGTATCGTAATAAATCTGGTTTATCACTCAATCAAGGTTTATCTGGTTTTTCACCTGATACTCCAGGTTTATCGAGTGGCAATCCAAGTCTATCGATCGATAAACTTGGATTTTGTATTTATCGCATAATATACGTAAAATGTACCGCTCACTTTCCATTTTCAAGTTTCCCTCCACTCGTGCTGCTATAATATACGTAAAATGTACAGCTAATATAGCTATATAGGTTTCGACGTGAGCTACTTTTGCTTGATAAAAGAAACATTGAAAGTTTTCAAGTCACACAAATGGATAAATTAATTCCTTAAAAGATTTAAACGCCTTGTTGAAGAGAGAGTTGCACTGCAAGCTTTCAACTCATGAAATTATTCATACTATTCTACTCATAAACTTTTCTTATTTGCGTATTAACGGCATTATACTCAGCCTGTGATCAGGTATGGCACACGTAACTTGTGTGTCAACCACATGGATAAACTGCTGTCTTACATATCAAAAGTCTCTGATTTTTAACTATTCCACGTTCTTCCAGACCTTTGCAGAGTTGGGTTTTTCTTCTTGCATTGCATTCATCGCTTTTGATTTATCACAACACACAATCTAAAAATTAAAAAAAAATAACAACATTGAAAAGTCACGTAAACAACAATCTCCAACCTTTTCTACCTATTTTAATGGAATTTTATGTAATTCTAGTTATCTCTCTATCAACCATATGTTAGAGTATTAAAGGAACATGTTATCTTACTCTTGTATAAATCAGAAGAACCTATCTGTACAGGTTGGGTTGTCGATTACAATTGTCTATTGATTTTCATTGTGTTAGTCAGGCGTTTGTTAACTGCTGTGCTTCCTGCTTTTACGAAACAAAAGAAGAACCTACATGGTGTTTGAATTGTTTTTATTTTTGTCACAAATTTGGTGTGGTCACTCATGTCATTGTGGTGTATCCATGTAACGTTTTGGTTTCATTGAGCACATATTCTTTATGGAGTACATATCCATACATCCACACTGACGTTTACACTGAGAGTTGCAAGATCAAACCTACTACATCAACGTTTACGCAAAAGTCACCTTAGGCCTGTGTCCAGTTTACAATGTAAAATTATAATACTATTTTGTTATGAATTTCGTCAGGTGTAATTCAACGGAAAACGGAAAAGTGGAATACAAAAATATATACAGTTCTAGAAAGGAATACGTGTTAAATTCTTTTTAATATAGTTCCCTTGTTGGTCTTTTTTTATTGTATGATAGTTGTCCATTAAACATTACGTTAATAGCTTTGAATGATTTCGATGACCGATTTTCTTCTCTCTGAAACTCTCACGTCTTCCAGTAATTACACGTTCGAACATTTGAAAAGTACGTTTTGAAATTCTGTTTTGGATTCTGTATTTCATCTCCTTGACCTTCATGTAGGAACAATGTTGCCAGGAAATTACAGGATATTCTGTATTTTCTCCGTGTATTTAGGTGACTGGAAAACTGACAATGGAAATTTTCCATCAGAATATAGAAACTGGCAATCGGGAGAAGCAGACAATTGGAGCAACGAAGACTGCGCTGCGATGTCGTTGGCAGGAACTCAGCAGCCTGGCTTCTGGAGTGACTTCTCCTGCTGTTATGAGTTTAC
This sequence comes from Stichopus chloronotus, assembly GCA_021234535.1. NCBI lineage: Eukaryota > Metazoa > Echinodermata > Holothuroidea > Aspidochirotida > Stichopodidae > Stichopus > Stichopus chloronotus. The sequence continues at coordinate 15,891,585 of CM037842.1, forward strand.
ATTCGTTTGTGAAAAATAGCTGTCAGACTAAAGCAACAATTTTCGATTGATTTATTCAAACTTAGCAAAGTGACTCATTGTCTTACTCCCTGAAACAGTCGAAATTTACAGAATTTTAGGCCCCCAAAATGTGATTTATCAAAAAGCAGAGAACAATAACGCTTTTCTTACAGTTACATAAGTGCCTTTACAATCAAGCGTACTAACATCTGATTTAGCCATAGAAAAACTGCCTATTGTATTATCAGAAAAAAAAAAAGTTTGGCAAAACTTATCATTCTTAAGAATTTTTTCGAATAATCGTAAAAGCATATACAAAACAGGGGCCTTTGATATCAATATAATCTAACTTAATACCTTAACACTTCTTTTGAAATTTCCTCCTTTTTTAATATAGCTGTAGCTGTATGTACTTTTAAATATGTCTTTATAGCACTACCGTAATAACCTATATATAACTATTTGGAAGTATACCAGTGGTGTAACCAGAGTTTTTCACCTGGAAGGGGTTGGGGTGGCAAAGGGTTGAAGGGGGGGGGGGGCAGTAACGACACTCACTGAGTGGAGCGACACCACCTGTTGGCGCGTAGAGTACAGAGACAAGTTTTCGACCAAATTGCCTCTCAGATTGCAGGGAATGGCACTTCTCAGTCTGCCTCATGCTGTGAATTTCATCTGTTGTTTTCTTTATTATTTAGATCACAGATTTGAAAATGTACACTTCCACTAACGGATGATGTAGAGAGGATATTAGAGGAAATTCATAGGTGTGCAATTCATTGATGGATATTAACATATAATCATCACGTATACGCTTTGCCAAAAGGGGCCTGCTGTAGGATTTTAGTGTAGGTTGATCGGAAAGGTTCACGTTCACCACTACATCACTGCTTTACAACGTCCGTCATATTTATTACACAATTTGAAGGCCAGTCTTTGATTACATTGCATCTGTAGCCTACTATGCCCTTAAGCTGTGTATTGTCTAAGTTGTTCAATTCATCTTTAACATGTCAAAAAAAGACCATATATCTGCATGTTTCAATGATAAAATGTTTTCCTTGTAACAAATCAGAATCAAGTTTCCATCTCTTGCTATTAAAAAAAAAATCAAGAAAAAAGAATGATGTATCATGGACACGTTACCACTCTAGTTCAGTTCTCATTTCAACTGCGGGGTTCCTCTTTCATTTTGATATTGAGTATTCATCAGTTTCAATCTAATTTAATCTTAGCCAATGCATGTTTCAAAGTAAAATATACTTTATAAGTATTAGTTTTTGCCTTGTGCAAATTTGCCCTACATTTATTTACTCTCGAATTATAGGATATCGTGGACGCGAGATATATTCCAGGGTTCTACACCTGCCACATCTGCTGGTGACGCCACTGGTACTGAAAAAATAGGCTATTATAATGTTAAGATCATGAACATGGTTAGCAATTTCCATCTAGTTCTTATCATGAAAACTCAAGAAAAGCCTTAATCTCATCGGCCATCGATAGTAGTCGCTAATGATACTCCCCTGACAGTTGAAGATGTTAAACGTTGGTGTTTAAATCCTCATTTTTTACTGTACTTAGGAGTGAAAGAGCCACAGAAAAAAATAACCCAAATGCGTTTTCCTTCTATCTATAGATTGACAAACTGTTATTTGTCGTCAAGCAGATACAGGCAATCGATTTATTAATTACACAGTAGGAGTCTGAGTTTCTTGTGGAAGAGTAACAATCCTGTTATTAGTATACTAAACTTAATTACATTTTAGCAGAAATTGCATTCTATTATCAAAAGTGTGTACTTTATGTAAGGTATTTTCCTCTGCAATGTATCCAAAATTTATTTTAAGAAGAACAAGCAGTTCTGAAATGTCTTACATTTTTTTAACAAACGTTGATGACGACCTCATCATGTTATATTAATATTTTGAATTTACTTCTCTGGAGGGGCATAGGGCCTTATACAATATGCTTATGTATACAATATCTTAATGTTTTATGAATCTTTGCCTGGATTTGGTAATAAACACTTTTAATTCATCAAAATTCACCCCCGCGTTTTACTCTCAGAATTATTGAATTACCGTCTGCGTTTATGACACAATTATACCGCAACATCATGACTTGTTCTTCTAATACTGTTTAGGCAATGTAGCTTTTTGACCCCAAACTACAAAGGCATTAACAAGATTACCTAACGTAACTACCGTTTTGGTGATAGCATGACCTTTGAAAGCAAACAAACCTACTTTTTACCTGCGATAATTTTCTTTGACCCTTCCCTCTTTTTGGGTATCGTAAATACTTGGCATTTGAGAACAGCTTTCATTAATATTAAAAAAAGGGCAATCCTTTCCTGCGTGTCTTATCGCCAAAATTCCTTGATTTCAATAAAGTCTTTAATACCGAGCGTGCACGTGGGGATTTGTAATAGTTTATTGCAACAACATGTCACAGAGATATAGGAGCAACAGAACGCTCGCTGTAGTTAGTTCCTTGCACTGATTCTACACTAGAGCCAAATATTCTTCAAACATGAAATGTTCGTAAGCAGAAGAATCGAACATAAAAAGGTAATTATCCTAGCTTGGTGCCACTCCTTATGCTCAAGTAACGGTATCAATAACGGCTCAAAAGTATCTGTGCATAGTATGCTACATAACACAATTATAACATTGGGTAACTTATTCCACATACGTTAGGTTTAGTGATTAGAGTTACGGACAGGGTATAAGAGCATCCCTCTATGGGTCATATTACTCGCACATTTGTCTCCTATTTTCCTGTGCAGGAACTGGTTCTGCTACAATTATTGTTTGACTTAAAGTGATTGCGTGTGTCCTAAAAAACCAAAAAAATAAGATTATGTTTGATCTTAACTTTTTCTTTATTTGTAAATGTACACGCGAGGTTGTATATGAACGGACTATGTCTTTCAATGAAGAAAAATGACTGTAACTACTTCGAAAAGCAATGGGATTGGCATAAAAACAGTAACAAACAGAAATCGTATTTGAAAATTAACGGTTTTTACTATTAGCGCATACATAATGAATATGCAACAGTACAGGTCTCACTAGTGTATCAAAAATATACTACTCAAGTCGTCGCTCCTTGGTTGGTATAGGGAATTGTAGGATTTGGTGTATGGAAACACTGTATTTACAAAATAACCTACGAACTGAACACAACCTTCCCCGAGGCGTCAGTGATCCTGAGTTGTTAATTGAATATTCAATAGTAGTATACTTCCCATTGTCTTGCTCAAAGAAGCACACCGTTGATTTGAATGAAAACTATCAACCACTACATTATCGTATTCTGCGCTTTTTGTCGTTATGTTAGAAGAATTTGAAATCATATGGCAAAATTGACCAAAATTAAAAGCCTTACCAAACTTTTGGAAATGAAATTTCAATGTTTTAACTTTTTGACTACGCACTCAATCATTTTAAGCAACGGCCGTCGCCTTGTCATTCACATTATAATTCTATATAACGGTTCAAGATAACCATTCAGGTGTCAGGGATATTCTTTTCGCGATGGAAGATGGAAGATGCGTAGAGAATGGCGTTGGTTTCTTCACGGTTTCCTGCAGGAGGCACTGGTGTTTCTGCTTCAGCCGACCCTGCCTTCTCGTCGACACCAAAAGGAACGATCTCAATGTTGCCATTACCTTCATCAACAATTTTTGAGCATTCCACTGAGACCTCTTTATCAAGAGGAAATTGATCCGTCTTTTGCTCATTATCGTCAGTTGCTTTCATTGCTCCTTCTTCATCATCTTTTTCATCCTCTCCGACATAAAACTCAACTGCCCTTTCGACTCGCTTGACCTCCTGTGTAGCATCCGACCTTATTTGTTTTTTGTCTTTTTTACTGCCGTCTGATGTAGCAATAATTTCTTCTTGCTTTCGTTTATTCAGTTCCCCGCAAGAATCGGTACCATGCTCCTGAGGTAATACTTTCAATACCATGTTCCCTGACAATTCATTCCTTTGTTCTTCGTTGTTGTTAGTGCCATCATTTAGGTGGACTGTTACTTCAGCTGCTTCTTCTTTAGTTGTCTCTAATTTCTCAAGATTTCCCTCCGATGCAATAGGTTTGATATAGTATGGATCTTCTGTATATAAGACTTCGTTATAAATATCGCTGTCACCGTCTTGAAGAACGGATGTTACGGGTAGTGGTGGAAGAGGGCGTCTTTGTATTCTCCTTACAGCTAATACTTGACCATACCACAGTATACCACAAACAATGGCCATGATTAGAGCAAATACGGCGAAAGCAAAGCCAATCGTCGGATCAAATGTTTGTCCTGAAACTGGGAGGAATATGAAGTAAAAAAAGTTTAAAGCTGTATCAATACAAGTGACAACATTTTCCTAGGGGAATGTCCAAATGGAAGATCAGTTTGACCATGAAAAAGTTATAGAGACAAAAGCACGTGTAATGTGCAAATCTATACAGATGAATTATGACGGGCACATCTAAAGATGGCTTAATTCATAGTGCACGTACCTTTTTGTTAATTCCACTAGACTTTTCTTTTATTTACACTTCATATATATGCTTGGATGTTCACCAGATTTATTGACAATTTCTACTCATAACGGTAGAAATGTGGTACGATAGAAGAAGATAATATAACACAGTAATGGGTATGCGTATGACACATATTGATGTCATGAAGTCTTTTTATTTTTCTAAGTACTTATTGACAGGTTAAGTCTATATGGGTCACTGATATCTGATGTAGTGTTACGCAAGTAATAATTACTTACTGTTTTCAGAGAGGCATTCCAAACAGGTATCATTACTGCGGTAACCCACGTTAAGTCTACGTGGGTCACTGATTTCTGATGTAGTGTTACGCAAGTAACAATTACTTACTTTTTTCAGAGAGGCATTCCACCCAGGCATCATTACTGCGATTACACATATTTCCCGCGTCTCCGATGTTTTCGTAATTGCAATCAAAAATATTGCTCTCATCACCCTCCCACCGTACACCAGATAAGATGATGCGGTCCTCAGTCCCTTTGTTGTATGTTCCCGACACATCGACAGCAATTCCAAATCCAAGTTGTCGACATACCACATGACCAGCTGCCAGGTCCCATCCTCTGTTGCAGATAGAATACTCCTGACCATTGAAGTTAACAATAACGTATCCTTTAAGGTCACTTTCAGAAAGTCGTATCATAGATTCAGTCAAGTTGGAAACTGCGTGCAACGAATGAAAACGAAAGTGAAGATGGCATCACTGCTTTTAAGAGAATATAGTCTAAAGTAGGAGACACTATATGTTCTAACGTAGGAGAGACTTTTCTCCAATAGTTATATTGTTGGGAACATGTGATTTTTATTGTTTTCCACAACTAATAAGACATAGTGGTTAACTCCCATCATTTCAGGTCCCTCTGTGGGAAAATTAAACACTCTTTCGATCGACTTTGCAGTCTTCTTAACTAAGATATCATTATGGTAGATATGCAGTACAGCATCCAGCACTGCTGATACTGTACATTTTCTGTCATCTGAACTTCGTTTACACTTTAATGATATTACGGCAATTGGTGCTGTTTTCTTGTGGTCACACGAAAATGTAGATCTTAGTGCAATGTACCATCCTAGGCATAAGTTCATTTTATATTGATCCAAACACATTCGTTCTATCTCATGAAAATACTAGGTGAGGTTGAATGAACTACTCAGCAAAGACACTTTACAAACTTTTAAAATGTAGCTTTTACGGAATGCCTAAATGATTTAAGCAGAACAGTAATAAGAGAAATAAGGAGCGTCAATCAGTTACTAACGTGAGCTTTCTTCACAAATTACACTAGCATAATCTGGTTCGACGCAAGAAGAATCTGCCCGAGAATATGAACAATCAACTAGACCATATTCGACTCCTTTGCAATTAAAATTTCCATTCAGCAAGTCGGGGTTGACGAGCTGAGTATCGTTGTGTAGGAAGATGTTGTGAGTAACGAAGACAGCTCTGCCATATCCGAGTTTCCTGCATGTCACATTTGCCACTCCTTCGCTCATTTTTTTACCGCATAAGTAGCGCCATGTACCTTTAAAGATAACTTGAATTAAGCCAGCATAAGGATCTGAGCCATGTAGTAAACGTACATTACCCTCGTCTAAAATTAAAAGAAGATACATAGAGGTACTTGTGTGATAATAGAAAGACGCGTAACGAAGTACTACGATACTACTACCTTACTAATACTAGGTGATACTAGTGGCAAAGTTAGTGGTAGCTGCAAACCACTTGTACATCTTCTTAAAAGTGGCATTCGTTATCATCTGTAGGCCTAATTGCTAATGATTCCATGCAACAAACATTAATGTAATTACCCATCTCAAAACTTCCCATCAAATTTCTGGACGGATGGACACTACCTTCAATTTATCCGTTTCAGCTGTCTTATTATTTCAGCCTATTGAAAGACATTCGGGGTCAGTATTGAGACGGTAGTATGATTAATTAACGTTTGATATAATTATTTTTCTTGTTTAAGAATATCTATGGACAAACATCAAAACTGAGGTCACTAGCAAGGTGTCATTCCCAATAATCCATAGGCCGTAAATCGAGTGTTACTCATTGCTTTGAATGTCAAAGTGTTCCACGGGGTGACTTCGCACGTAAAGTTTTGTGTTAATTGCTTTGTTTGCACACCAGCCTGTTATTAACAAGAATGGAACTACTGTTGCAATGTGAATCAATGCATTCAAACGCACGAGATCTTTGTGACGTATCTGACTATTAGATCTACACCACTCAAATCTCAATAGCCTTGGCCAACAAATCACACCCCACGATTCAATACCTCAATCATTTATCCAATAGTGGACAGAAACGTTATTCAATCACTTCGAATAACTTTAAGGTGGTATTAACATAATCTCACCTTCTTCTCCACAAGTCAATGATACAACGGCATTGTTGATGCAGTCGTGTTCTGCTGTCACATATTCTTGACATTCTTTTATGGTTTCTGCTCCCTCTTGGCATGATATCGATTTAATGTAACGACCTCCAGAGTGTTCAGAAAATGAATGGTTTCCTCCGGAGTAGCCGAGTTGATTACAGGCAACTTTCGTTTCATTATGACCCCATGCGTTCCCACAAACCATACGCCATTCAGTGCCCATCTTCACTTGTAATGAACCAGAATTGTATCCCTCGGGCTCATTGGACAATCTCACCAGGCCGTCATCTAAAACCCAATGTATGCAATGTATGTTCATTTTCAGTTCAACTTAAAGGTCTTGTCACATTGAAAGCACATTTTGGAATATTGACCCAATGAAACATGGACCACATCTGCATCTCAATGGGGGGTGACGCCAATGCTATCTAACGTAGCATTATTTGTTTACTTAACCTTCATTTTAAAAAGCCCTGTGGAGTTTCGTTGAGCATATACCGCCTACTGTAACAATATTAATCACTTTGTGACATTATACATGGACCTAACAAAGGACATATTAAAACTGTACAACTCTTTACATTATCACATTCATTTTCATCGACTTAAAAAAACCCATCTCTCCAAATCTCAACATCTAATCACAGAAATAAACAACAATGGATTGTTAGTCGGAACCATTCTGCAACATGAAGGAAACTGTTTGTTTGCTAAATTGGATTTCGTATACTCTTTAAAGTCAGATCATTATTTCACTCGATTTAAGACACCTCAAGTCGCTATTTCAATTTTGCTGTGTGTTCACACGACTTGTTCTTGATATAGGTGACAAAATTAATTTGTTGAAAACAATGTAGGGGCGTTTTGACAGACCTTTACTGAGATTTACCGAGCTTACATCAGAAACGAATGCAACACTTTCCCAAACAATTTGTGAAATTTACAGGCACACAACGATGTTCATTGAAATAGAGCATAGATAATACTATCGTTGAAACAGATTATATACGTACAAATAAATATGGAATGCAAGAAAATGAAAAGAAAGTTAAGCATCTACATGTCCTTACCACAAACGTACGCAACTGCAGAACTTTTTAAGAAGAATTCTTGACCTAAGGAGGTATAAAAAGAGAATCTGCTAGAATATTTCATGATTGTGATATTAACGGCCGAAAATGTTGACTTTATATTTATAGACGTACAACAAAGTGAAGATTCAATTGAGGTTTAATTTAATACACAGTAAGTGAAGCGTTTGGTATATGAAGATTTTGTTGTATTTATTCGGCGGGAGTTACAAGACACATATTTTTTTTTAAAGTTTGATCTTTGTTTCACCGAATAAACTTCAGATAAGGCACATACATTTAACCCTTTAGTAGAACAAGCAAACTGCTGCTGTAGTGTTAATATTATTTCATGTTTGTGGATAAATGTAATGCTTGTTGATGCAATGGCAAGCAAGTACTATCATCTTTTGATGTTTATTGCTCCCGAGATGTGACTGGAGGTTTCTACGTTTGTACCCATGAGAGGGGCCCTTTGAGTCCAAGGCTTTGAATCAGGAATTGCTTCAAAATTCACACTCCCGTATTTATTCTTTATATATGAATAAGAGTGATTATTTACGGAATGTCATTCTCACTCCTTCCGAGTGAATAATCAGTCTTGATTACGAAGCCATCATGGTTCGAATTAAATCATTGGAATTTAGAGTGTGTATTTGTGAAAAAGATGACAAGTAAAGTTTCACGATCGCTCCAGCTGGTATACATTTTCACATGCTTAATGCAAGTCAGTCGGGCTTACGCAGTGCATGTAATGTGCCGTCTGCTTAGGGGAAAGTATTAGCTATGTGCAGGACATGTGCAGGGCACTATCAGTAAATAAAAGGTTCAATAATGTCGTTTCTCCTTTTCAAACCTGTATATGTTTCTGTAATTGATAAAAAAAATCATCCAAACTTTATCTCCCATTACAATGCATTTCTTTGTATGACCCAAACCTTCGACTAGTCCATTATTTTGTGAAGAAATATTTTACATTGACAGATTGATCATATATAATTTCTAGATAAAATAGTAAGTCAGGGCGCACACAAGCTGAAGTGAGTGCTAATAAGTGGAATAATGTAATGTCTATATCATCTAAAAAAGTCATGATAGCACCCAGTGAACAGAAAAAACAAAAACATTACGGAATTGTTTGCCAGTTTCAAAGTCAGATTAATAAAAATGGAGAACTTTCAGGAAAATAATACGTAGACATACAAACCAGGATTATGACAAAATCCTGCACGATTATGGGTTTCCTTTAATACGCACACTCCATTACCACAAAAATCACCGTAACCGTCAGAGCATCTATTGTCTATAAAATATAAAAAGAATGTTCTTCGTCTAAATTTTTGTTACTTTCTCTGACCTCTGTCAATTTCTATGTCCAGTGTAGTATAAAACATATTTCTGTCACTTCCTACTAGATATCAAAGATAAACAAACGTGCTCGCTAGTGTCACACATATTGTACACACCTACCACTTTAAACAAAATGGACCAACGAACTTTAAACAAAAATGGCCACTGCATGAACTAATTTATAGCCACCCAATATAAAAACACAAATGTCGACTTTGGTACTTTTTATCTTCTAGTTAGGTACAAGAGGGAAACATCAAGTTCCATCTGCGTGCGAAAATCCTGAGGGTGACATGGAGAAGCATCTTAAAATAAATTTGATGTGTTGCACACACAAAGATACAAAAAAGCAATCTACACTGTAGTACAGACAATTGAGAGGGCCTACTGTGATCACACAATGTCAGCTTATTGCTAAAAAAATGTAGTGGTCGATTTGGTGACTGTGAGTAAATGAAACAATGTCCACAGGCAAGAAAGTGATTTAGAAATGCAAACTTTACCCGGGGTGCCTGTTATAGTACTACAGTGCACAATGGATGATCCTCGCATGCGAAGGTCAAAATCGGGTCTTGGATGATATCCCTTGGCAAACTCCATACAGAGGTAAGGATAAACTTGTCCAGTACCAATTCCTTCAAGATCAATACTATAAAAAAAAAAACAAGAGCGGAACCCACAGAGTTGCAAATCTCATCCCTATCAGTCACCATGTTAATTTGGTACCTCTGAAATATTTATATCTTAAAATTCCCATGTTAAGGTTACAACCGTTATATTTTATGTACTCCTTAAAGTGGGCTGAGTGGTATACTGTCGGTGATTCCTATTGTTTGTGGTGGATACTGAGAACTACTGAAAGTTCGCCTTGTTTAGCGAACTGATGCAATGTACTGCAGTCACCGTGGCACATATGTGGCCAAAGGCACTAGTTGATACATGTGTGCATATTTACCTAGAAGTGGCATGGGCATCAACAGTATTCCGATAATTTATTGCGTTCTTACACACACACGTTCTAACCATTCCACACACATTCGCACACCCAGTCTCAACCCCTAACCACAATTGGAAATCTAAATCCATGTCACCTGTATATCATAAGGCACCACCATATGAGCACTACTGACCCACCCAGTTCCGGTTGAATACTTCAGAGTGTGTAAGGTGCACCACCATTTAAGTGGCATTTTGGTGACTTGACCTGCTGGGTGACTTGACCTACTCCGACATGAACAACTCTTTCTGTGAAGTCATTATTTAAGAGAAGACGAGCAAAAAGTTGTTAAAAAACAGTAGTAATGATCGCAAAAGCAAGGAATGTGTGTACACTGAATGTCACCTAGTATGACCCACCCCGCTTGCACCGCTCAGCTTAATTTATATTCTTCTTCTTTTCCCAAAAGTTTTCATCCCAAATCTGAAGTTGTTTAACATTCTATGCGCAAAGCAATATTCCCAGTTGTGTGTATGGCAGTAAGAATCTGAATTTTCTTCTCACTTTGCAATCCCACTGAGTACCGTGTAGCGCCCAGGGGTGAGAGTCTTGGATGCGTCATCGTTCAAAATGTTCCTCACTTCATTCCACCTTCTTCCAATTCCATCTGGATTTTGACTCCCAAACAAACCCACTCTCCACAGGCCGGCACCTTCTATTCTGTCAGAGTGTTCACTAGTAAGGACGGTGACGTTCACCGCCCTGTCTGTCGTCATCAATATACCGATGTTGGTCAAGATGACCCTACCGCCATTGCCCACTGTGATAAATATGAAAGCAATTTGCAATCTGAATGATAGAGCTGTTGTTCAAAAAAAGATTATCTCTGTTAGCTCAAAAGGAGCTTTTCAAAGAAAAGAAAAAAGGTATTTTATAAACTTTGACTACTGCAATGGCATCACTTGTCATGGTGTTGATGCCAGAACTGGGTTACAAAATTCTGCAATGGAAACTTATGACATATAACTACTTAACTGTAAGTTATAAGATACATATTTCTGGGTAAGTCAACATGGCATTGTACAAAAAAAATAAACAAAAAACAAACCTAAAAAACATGCATTGAGGATTCATTACACAGCACTGAGATTGAACGTTTACCAGAAATGGCTCTTGTTAATCAAATGTCTTGCATCACTGTCATATGGAAGGACCGGTCATTCTACTGGCGACGTAGAATCTATTTAGCTTAAAATAGGAAAGTATCCAAGCACTCTGTCTTGAGATATCAAAATTACAATAGTTTCAAATTTTGATTTCGGTGACCTCAGATAAGCTTTAAAAGCCACCAGAAATAGTGGGGCTAGTCTTTTAAATAAAGCAAACCCATAAATTAGGTATATAAAATAGCCATCATTCCTAACTTGAGATAATGTGTGCACAAAGTTTGTGGTGTTTGACCCCCAGCCTTTGATCTCAGTTACAAAACAAAATGGTTCTTCCACTAAATATGTCCAATCAATATATCCACAAGTATTAAAAGTATCCATCGTTCCAATCTTGAGATGTTGTGTGCAAATAAACACATATATAACATATATAGGTTTCTCCTTTCATCACTATCAAAAATAGCCTGAGAGTTAACACATTAGCCAGGATAGTTTTTTTTTTTTAACTGTTCAATGCTCTTTGTGTCAGTCCTGCTGTAATGGAGCATGTCACTTGTAGTTGACAGGGGCTGTGTATGCAGACAGTATGTGTTGACTAGGTAACATTGAGGTGCTATTCAATTTATGTTACGAAAATTAGCTTTGCATCACACTGCTCATACTTGTTCATGTGAAAAACACCGTACCATTTCTATTTAGACTGTTTAATCTTTGAAACTTCCAGGATCTGGTCAGAGCAAACACCGCATGTTTTGGTAGAAAAAGAGCTTTAAATCATAAATTTACCACCCTCTGTAAATCTAATTAACACTACAGCATAATTGAATTTTGTTATTTCAGAGTGATAAAATAATAAAAATAATGAATAAATGTATAAATACATTATAAACTTACCTGCTAGATGTAAACAGATAGTTAACGTCAAGAATTTGAATTTTTGAATTGCAATGCCGTCCCATAATTTTGTATTCACAAGCAACATGAATGTTATTTGTTTCTAAATTGAATACTAGTTACATTCTGCACTCCACGACTTCACCGATACACCCATATACCCGTACCTGGTATTCCATTGACACCTACACCAATTTCATTCAAGTTAGAAGCTAATGAGTATATACTGAAAATATGCACTATAACCAGAAAACAGGATAATACCTAGTAAACATAATACCCGCAAAAAATATCAATGTCGATAACGCATACATGCATGCTCGGTACTGTACTGTTTAGTTTGACCAACACCTGCCTGATTGGTTATGTAGAACAAAGTCACAATGAATCACAGCCAATCAGAGATGTGCAGACAAGAAGTGAGTCAAAGGGTAGTAACAAGTTGTACTCAATTATCCAGTTGCGCAGAAAGATGGCTATACACACCCAGCACTAAGAAGTGTGTTATTGGAACTGTCCATGATACAGTTAAAAGACATAGTTGTGTAGAAAAATGCATCAGACGTAATAAAATGTGTATTTATACAGTAGCTGTTCACACCGATTCACACAGGGTACAGCGCAAGTTGTTAAAGTACAGAAAACTGTAAGTGAAAGGAAAAGTGGGTGATGGCGATAACAGGCCAAACTCAAATATAAGAGTTATTAGATGTAAGAACAAATAACAAACACTGTAGCACATTAGTAGACACATTCTTTATAATTTATTTTTAAATTTTAAGTAGATTTGAAAGTCCTAGACTTGGTTAACACAGACAAGTGAGTATATGTTTGTTTAAAAATGTGGTGGATTGTATAGTTAACTGAATAAGTAGTGGTTTCAAAAAACTTTTGGTATACCGGGTAATATCAAGATAGGCCTATATAACACTGGATCCATTCAATGGCAATAATTTGATTTGATGTCATTAGAATCTTTTACTTTAGAAATTCGAGTAGTAACGCTTCCGTTTTAAGTGATCTCAATTAATTATATATTTAAATCCCTTACTTATATAATACAATAGAATTCCATTCTACGTGTTCTGTTTGCATCAGCATCTGATAAAATGTCTAGCATACTTGCAACAATGTGCTATGCACAGTACGCGTGGACTGTTTCTTTAACAAATGTAGTAACTGACCAGTAAGAGATCAGAACTGCAGAGTAGAGACAGAGACTAAAACAGGAAAGCAGAACCTCTTAAATTAAAAAGGGCAAGTCGTCGTTAAAGTAGCAAAAGCTCTGGTGTAGAATTCGTCTCGATTCCATTCTCTGTCAGAGTACGCTAAGTCTTGAATTTCGTATGTAGTGTTGAACATGTGTAAATCATCACTAGGATCGTAGACACATTCATTGAATTACAAAATAGTTAATAGAATATACAACCGGTACCTGATAAGTCGTAAAGAGCATGCGTTGTTGGGAGATCCGGAGTGTTGGTGGTCATTTCCCTTGCCTCATACCACTCTTTAGGCCTAGCTGAGGCGTTAAGGTACAAATATTTGTTAAGTTGAAGCACTGTCAAAATATGGATAAGAACAAATTTCAGTTCTGAGGTTGATTATAAATACACTTACATAGTAAAACCATATTTGAACGAATGACAAACTTAAAATAATCACATTTACACTAATAATGTGATATTCGATCTCTGTCTTTGAAAAAAATCTAGTAAAAGTGTAACTTCCTGTAATGTTAATGATCTTGAAAAAACAAAAAAAAACTTAATAGACTAAAATAAATTTCATATCTTTGAACAACTGATCATTTCTATCGATGATGTTACGTACAAAATTGAAATAGCAACTCATCAAAAATGATTTTATCGTTTGACGTTTCTGTTATGCATTTCATGTTCAGTGGTGAACCAAGTTGACCCTGTTTAAAAAAGATCATGTCTTGTGTTTGGGATCATTACAAACTGATTGAAGTTCTGGACTTCTCCATCTCATGGTAGATATCGAATATGTGATTGTTTGAGTGAACACGTATTTTTCACAGAGGGTGAAAACCTGTTGAATGTAAGTACTCACCTCGTACGTCCTTCACCCCAACTTCAAATTGAAATCCACGGTAAGATGTTCTCGCACCAGTAACAAAGCTCATCCATACCATGTTTTCTTCCGACGTCAGATGGAGAACATTTACAGCTGGACCACCCGAGTAGGAAATGAGTCTTCTTTTATCTGTCACGTTGCCATTACCAATTGTGATAAAATCGTTTCCGAGGGCGGTGTCGATAAATCGCATGTGAAGTTCCAGCTTATTTCCAATGGAAGCAATCAAAACTATCTCCTGATAAGAGTTTTTTGGATACCCGTCATTACAGTACGTCCTTGAAAACGTTCTATTAGATGACACATCAATGGTTTCTGTATGGTGAAATAAATATAATTGTGAGATATCAAATTGCCACTTAAAGAAAAGGAAAAAAAAAACGGATGTTCTGTTTGTCATTTTTGAAATAACCTTTATGAGAATTGTGTGGCTAGGTGATGGGCTGTACTGCCAGTATGAACTTAGCTCAAATATATGGATGAGACATACTAAGTTGATTTCGGTACATTTTACAACTGTAGCAAGAAGTTTCTTTATGAGTATCAATGGAAGGAATGTTAACAAAAATATCCATAAAGTGAAAAGAGATTACATTTTTTTATGTTGTCAGACCACCTAAATTAATTTTGCTGTTTATTTAAAATTTGAAATATCGTCTACTCTTTGTGTCTGTATTTATTGTATCCCTTACTTGCAACAAAAATGTCCTCAACATACTTCATTGTGCATTAACAGCTGCGTGAGGAAGATATAGAATTAAGTAACTCCAAACGTTGACTGCACCTCTGCTTCGCTGACTAAAGAACAGAACTCGACATATACAGTGACACATACTGTAGTGCAGTTGAATTTTAATGGTCAATCTCTGGTCAACTGGTATCGTTGGAAAATATTGGACATCATCTGTTGGTATGCTCCCTGTGACAACCAGCTAAATCCCTAACACAAAACGTTCCTACAACGTTTTGAAAACGTTATCAGAACGTTTTGTTTTATCAGGGATATGGTGCATATTAGAGACAACTAAAGCAAGAAAATAATACGACAAAGTTTAAGAATAGTAGACATTTTAAATACTCTTCCTAAGTCAGTAAAGTGACATTTACGTTAACCTATCATAAGTCAGACTTCGACTTTGCAAAAGAAATCAAGACCACTATGAAAACAGTGTAAAAAAGAAAACTTAAGGTAACTTTCACTTGTCTTTTTAAAAACAAATATCAGCTTTAATGACGATTTACAAACAGTCGAAATAATGATATAGTACCATACCTTTGTCCAAACAAGATACCTTCAACACTCCGGATGGGCAACAATCAGTTTCAACAAATCGACGTTCACAATCTGACAGGAAAGCTGAAATTGAAGGACAGTCAATGTACAGCAAGGAATCATCGTTTACTGCCGGCAAATTTTCAGACGACGAAGGTTCTTTTGTCGTCGAAGAAAAGTAACGGCACACTGACATCGTGTTGTAAGTACTCCACAAGTCCCCACAGACTCTAAACCACTCTCCCTCCTCACGTACTATAAATTGTTGGTGGGTGTCGCTGTCATCTTTCAACAGTAACATATCCCATTCATCTATCAGAAAGAAAATTTACAAGATTAGAGTAAGCAGCATGAAGAAAAATTACAAGTATCATTTTCTCACACCGGACACAATTGTATGTATTCCTAATAGTAAAAGTTCCTTTTGTAATTAGAGGAAGAGAGAGGAATTTAGGGCTTCCACCTACAAAAGTAAATCCAGTTATCAAATTTGTATCCGTCATTAGAATCTTTAATGCTTGTCCATGCAATGACTTGGTAGTATCATTCTTTTCCAACGTGTATCGTGACGTATGAACACTGTTCCATAATAGTTTGAAGAGTTGTTGCATGCGTCGGACATGGTATAAGTGTAGGTTTGTAACAGCATTGTGGATTGGCTTGGTGTAGAAATGAGTACACAATTCTTGATTAGATATAGCTATCACGTGATTAATCATGATGTACGTAACACTAGTGAAAAAAAAAAAAACAATGAAATCACTGGCAAGACTACAACTGACAGAGAACGGCAAGATCGTACCACGGCAAGCTTGCTCTCCACAAAGTTGCTTTTCTAGCATGCGCCCACAACAGTATCTTCCTCCATATTGCGGTAAAGGGTCATCACAGCTGCGCGTTCTCGTTTTAAGGCCGCTTCCACAGGTAACACTGCATTCGCCCCAACTACTCCAAGTACCCCATCCTCCTTTGATGGGATCTATCAGAAGGAAAAGTATCAACGGAAGGGAAATGTTTTACAGTAAAATACTAACTTACAGATGGAATGTTTTCTGACTTTGCCGTGGAAAATCCTGGAAATTCAACATTACTGTTGGGCTGAATATTCAATCGGAAGAAATTCACTTACTTGGACAGCACATATCTTTGCATTGCTGGGATTCCAAGTCATTCCCAGTACAGTTCCATCCTCCACACTGCGGTTCAGGATTATCACAGAAACGTGTTCTGGTAGTAATACCATTCCCACAAGTGACGCTACACTCACCCCAAGCGGTCCATGTGCTCCATCCACTGTCAGCTAAAAAAAAAAAAAAAAACAACAAAACTCAACAGCCTGAAAGCATCTAAGGTAACATAGGGATCGACAGATGAATATACGTATATGGGTAACGATAAGGGTGAGAAAGTCACTTTGGACTATGCTTTTTAAACCTTTTACTGTCTTTTACTTACTACCACCTTTAACTCTTGCCTCCTCTTTCCTTTTTTGTCTTTTCTTGTGACTTGTTCAGTTGCCATTTTCTGTACTTTTACTTGTTTTACCTTGTGTAATGTACTTTGTGTTTAATAGTGTTAATACTGTAATCCCCTCGCTGTACAGAGCCATAGAGCGTATTATATTCAGTTCAATGTTATACATTCATTATCATACATAAACGAAAGAGATTTATGGATAATAATGGTAATAGGCACTAGTGACACTTATACCAATACTGACGATACTAATACTACTATGAATGGTACTACTAGTGATAATGATAATAGTTACTGTGTATACGCAAATATCTGACGTTTTTTATATGGCGTGTATCCCGAAAACTTGTAAGTATACAGTACACATTAACGACGTTGCAACATACCTAAAATAGCGAGTTATCCCCCACCTACTACCCTAAAACCGATTTTAAATACACAAAGAACGGGTGAGTAGACCTCCCTTCACATACCACACTCTCACAGAGATAATTTCATTTTTCTTTCTTTCACTGATTTGTAATGACCATTCGAGTAAATTCTTGAGTTTAATAAATTGAGTAGATATGTAAAGGAATATAATGCCTATGACGTGCCCTAACCTCTAAGAAGAATTAATATAATGGATACATTTCTTACATACTTATTTGTTGACATATTATATTGAATTACATTAATCTGGAACATGAACCATATTGATTATATGTAACGAACATACTTACTAGCTGGAGTTGTTGACGTACAGAATCAGATCAAATGAGAAAAACTAGTGATTTCGTAGATATGTTTCATCGTTCATCAATACCATAATTGCTTTTAAAGACACAGCTTTCTACTAAAAGCAACTTTTTAAAATGTTTAATAATGACCAGAAAGGAATTTCCCTACTCTCATAGAATTGCAGGACTGCTTTTTAATACATGTCATGTACTACGGATGTATTTAAAATTTATTTTGTAATACAACGCACAAAGTTCACAAAAATTAGGTAGATTTAGGTGACACTTATCTGTCAATCTGGGAATGCTCCGTGATTCTGCTTGACACTTTCATAGCCTAAATTTGGAGTCGTCGTCGTATGACTATAGTGCAGCCGCAGAGTGACACGTTACATGAAGCTATGATGCAAAGTGTGTGTACTTACCATCTAAATAAATTAATACAAATGACGTATAAATCATATAAATTATACAAGCCTACGAAGTCATGTTGAGAACAATTCGCGTTTCAAAGTTTCTTGTAGTTAATTTGGATTTCGGTCTTCTTAAACCTTTCTCTTTCTTTACAATCGCATATTGAATTCCAGTTTCTCTACAAATGTAGAGGTTGTACACTTCGTAACGTTACAATAGTTCCAAGATTTTATTTTCATGGAGTATCATTATAAACAGTTTATTGTCACCCACATTTCAAATACTGAAAATAAATTTTGCCTCCAATTTGCAAATATCTATAACTAAAATTTACATTTGATAACCATTTAGACGTGTCTGCAAGTATTTGTGTCTTTATCAATTTGATTTTTTTTTCTGTTTTAAATGTTAAGGTGCATCCTGAGTCTTTAGAGTGTGCCTCATCCGCTTCTTGTCATAAAGCAAGAATGGACCCATACCGTCTTTACAAAGGGACAGTTTCATTATGAACCTGTAACATCGTGTGCATGTTCAAATTTATAAGTGGTTCATACTTGATTGTCCCCTAGCTTAGCACTGAAGTGTTAACATGCTGAAGCGTTAACGTGCCCAATACATGTTGTGGTCATCGAACTGCTTCCAAGCGTACATACTTACTGCCTGTATAAGAAACCGGAGAGTATAAACGGAAGATTATGGAGGAAGGGAGAATTGGACTAGTTTTAAAGTTAGCGCCGTTCAGTAAGAGTAAAAATAACGTTCATCGAGTAACAAAGACTTACTATCTCCTTAACAAAATCAGCAATACATTGTTCATATTACGTGCCATCACTTACGTTAATATATGTTTGATAGAATTTACATGGAAAATGATCATGTTAATATGGACCACAAACTTTATGACACTTGCGATAACTGTTTTGGCAATATTCATAGTGCTCATCTAAAACTTTAAATTTTAATTTATTTTACAACGGCAATAAAATGGAGTAATGTATCATGCAAAATGGTGTGCATTACCAATTTCCTTTCGTATAATTTCATTGTATTAAGATTATCGATAGGGTAGTTTGCACTTGTCCAATATTACAACAATGACAATTATGATGTTAGGCATTAGATGTATCATGGTATTGTGTAATCATTATGGTGTTACGTTGTCTCAACAAAGATGTACTTACACTCTGAATCGGTTAGTTAAGGAGGGAAATATGAAACAAGTCCCAGTGACCAAACCCCTGAGTGAGGATATTTCTTTGGTTTTCAAGAAAGGATATTTCCCCATAACATAATGCAGAAAGATCAGCAATGCATGCAGTCTGACAATTCTATACCATTAGAATGAAACACTGAACACGAATATAACTCAGTTCTTAAGTTCCATACATATGCACTGTAGGCCTATAAATAAAAGCGTTGTGTTTAATTCACAGGTACGACTAACAAGAATAATTACATTTGCTGTACTGTACGTACTGTTATTTCCACGCGTACTTTTGAAATCATTTTTTGCATTACAATAACAGCAGGAACAGCCAGTTATGCTCTACTGAAAGCATCGTATACTACCTGCGACGACATTAGCCTCACGCATGCCCTTATAGGCAACCAAGGCGATCCAATACCACGTGAAGTACGGGAGAGTGTTTCGAAAAATCATCTTCGCTGTCCTCTAATTCTTAATCAGATAAAAATATGAACTAGCAAGTTTAGTGACTATTATTTCTGTCAACTAATGAAATGAACTGGGTTTGTAGCAATATTTTGCTGTAATTTTGCAGTACTTTTAGTATTAACAAGGAAGTAACGAACAAGTATGTTATGAGCTAGACTAAATGTATAAAGAGACTACCGTCACTTTTGGTCATAATTCTGATCATATTTCAAGAATCACTTTTGACAGTAGCCTCCAGTTACACAATTTTAAACTATTTTTCTAATATTGGTTATTTCTCAGGTAACTAAAAAAATTAATTTCCTTTGAACTTGGAGTTAAGCCAGCAAGACCCTTTTCATATATACATAATTATATATATATATTTTTTTGCACAAGAATATTCTTGAAATGTATAAAATATATCAGGCTGTATCAAGCAGCTTGCCTATGTTTCCAGAAACAGCTGCGCTACATATATATTGCAGAGACCTCAAGTCATGCTTGTCATTACATGAATAAAGCTACTTCTCCGGTGGTGCATCATGGGAAGTGAATACTGTAGTTTAGTTTGCAAGAGGTGCGCAATTTGAATTACCGACCTAACAGTCGATTTTAAATTTTAAATCAGTCCAATTCTTCCATCTTCCTGTGAATACATTTAGTAACAGACTTTAGACCTTGAAATCAATTTGATAAGCCATTACCTTTCTAGCGATTAGCAGCGACAAATACACGCGTTCAACTTGCGGGATATGTGTTAGGTAATGTCTACCTGAAATATTACATACTAAGGTATTGATACTTTCACGCGGACGCCAAAAAGAACCGCGCCGGTTTTGAATTAACTTGTCACTATTTGTACATCAATCATCTTCTGGAAACGGTACTTAAGCAACTGATAGAATCCAATCTAATTTGCGAAATAAGTTGTATGATTCTCATATTTCGCTATTTTATAGTACAATATAAAATAGCAAATCAAATAAACCAATTAGTGTTCATTTGTTATTTAAGATGTATGTACCTACATCAGTTACCCTCACGTATCAACTTTCGAACATATATGATGAAATACAATACTTTGTTTTGTGCAAAAAAAACAACCTAAAACAAACAATCAGCAAAGAGGCTGTGCTTACAGCGTCATTTTGTAAAATTTGATGTAAGGCTACAAGTGTAACAATTCAATCTGGTGTTTCGCTGGTGCACCCTTACATCCATGGTTCTAGTAGAAAATGTGGTTGTTATTACTAAATTGGACACTATCTGGAGGTAATTAGCTTCTTCAAATCTGCCAAAGATATATATATTATTTCTACTTTCAATACATCTTTTCCCGTGAGGTCACATCATTGCAATCCAAGTAACGCCGAAATATTGTCTCATAAACTACAAAATGACACGTTTTTCTACCCTATTCGATCTTACAACATTTCTTTCTATTATTGTCAGAAAGTTGTTATTACGCAACTCCCTGTTCCTACTTAATGGAAATAATAGACAAGGACTTTCCTTGTCAGAAGGTTGATTTTGACTTTACGAAATGTGATGAATGAGGC
The DNA here is from genome assembly GCA_021234535.1 of Stichopus chloronotus. Taxonomy (NCBI): domain Eukaryota; kingdom Metazoa; phylum Echinodermata; class Holothuroidea; order Aspidochirotida; family Stichopodidae; genus Stichopus; species Stichopus chloronotus. Next base: position 15,913,153 of record CM037842.1, read on the forward strand.
ATAATGTTAGAGCCCATCAGGCATGCGCATCAGACTTAAGCAAATAGAAGGCCAGAAAATCTAGCCATTTTATAAATTGTAAAGTATGGTGATGTAAAGGGAGGGCACATTATCCCTCACTCAAAATACTTCGTTAAATTCATGATCGAATTTCGAAAAAGTTTAAGTCCTCGTTTAAACTTTTTATTTCCTTTTGTATGTAGTTCTGGAAAATGTGAGGTATTTAAGAATTCAGGCTTGATGAAAAATACCTTAAAAGGCTTTAAACAGGAATTTTGATTTTTATTCAATTATTTTGATGAACTTTTCAACATCATACCATAACCACAGAGTTCAAACAGTATTTAGGGAGGAATGTAAAACCTTGCACCAGCCTTCGAGCATCTCCCAATGCTGTCTCTGCTAATTGTTGCACAGGGATTCTTGAAGTTGGTGAATAGTTGTTCCTCACGACCCGTGCATTCACATGTTCCCTTTAAATACCACACACATAACTGTATGGATAAAGTCTTGTGTTAGCTGGATAAGGGCACACTTGTATAGTCACTTCTTTGTTGCCCGACTTACTTTGTTCAAAAATATCATGAACTTCAAACATAATGACATCATCTGTGATTTGCATATAAGTAAGTTTATGCAGTTTGTGCTGGCTCTGAGCCGTCGTCAATATCAAGATCATGCAGAATTTAAAACTCAGTTCACGTAATGTCAACGCATCGGCTAGTGACAGCTTCAAGTACTAAATGAACATCCTATGCAGAATTATATCTTGTATATAGGGGTCTCAGGTCGTAAACTCCTTTCAGTAAACGTGACATTCAAGGGTTAGTTCCAACAGCATAACCATTCTACCGAACTGTAGATATTCACGACTAAAAACAAAACCAGTAGGGTTCTTAACACTATACCCAACATACTTATAAAGTTCAGTTAAGAACTGATCATTTCCTCTACAGGTTGGTGTAAAAAGTCAGTTTCATGCAACGACAAAAGTCCAGCTACCGTCTGGCGTAGACCTGGTATCGTGATTTCTTGAACTTTCGCCATGAGCTTGGTATGATGTTAAAAGCCTTCTCTGATAAGACTGAACCCTTGAGGTTCCCCGAATAACGTGGAAGATATAAGGTTGAGATAACCATTTAGTGAGTGCGTTCACTCATCTCCAGTTGACACAGGGTACACTTAGATAATGGAGAATTAAAGGATCTGCTATCAGCAACTTCATCAGGGAAGCGAGCCATGGCTGCGTCGGCCATTTTGATAACATCAAAATGCCCTCTGCCTTACTATGTTTAGCAAGCATTTCCAGATTTAGCTAAATTGTAGAAAGACATAAAAGCGATACTTCTGCCAACCTATCAAAAGGACAGGTGTCCCCGATATCTCACAGATAATAAGAAAAACATACCTATTCAACATTAATTCAACCTTCTCGTTGAAGCGACATGACTTCTCGTCAGCTATTTTAGTACCTGCCGAACAGGCTTTCTGTTGATACACCTAAGCCAGAGACATTTGGCTATTTGTCACAAAAATCCCCCACAAAAGTCCCCCATATGCATGTTGTTGATTTAGGTCACTGCAGTAGTATTATGCATCATAATTTTAAAGTGAATTTTGTTCGATTTGTGACAAAAAAGAGCGGTGCCAGATATGCAGCCAAAAGCTACAGGTCATTCATAACATGATTGGAAAACAATTGCCTTTCATTAAGACCCCAGCAAAAAGCGAATAGTTGTCATCCCAATCGTTGCTCTCCATACCTAAACCTGAAGCATCACTTTCAATAACCATAGATGGCCTCTCGATGCATATGCTCACATTCCCTTTCAACAACGCAGGTAAATCTTAACACAGGTAACACAATCATGAAAAGTAATTGAAGAGTCTATCGACCAGTCTGATTTTTTTCAATAATGCTAAGAAATGGTAAAGTGGCGCACATACCGTTATTCGTACGTTAAAATGCGATTCACTTCAACCTCACTCTTCTTTTGTGCTACTGAGGTTCAACTTGCTGCAAATTTTCATCGCCTTAGGTCAGTTTTATCACCCTATGCTGTGATAATCCACTTGGTCAATTAAACATCGTTCTCCTAACGTAATTCAGGCCTGTCAATCCAATGTCTAGGCTTTCTTGAGCTGCCTGGCAAGGGGTGTTAGATGTCATGTCCATAGGTAAAACATGTGTAATCGGGCATGAAAGAGGGTCTGTTGAACACTTAAGCAAGGTTGTAACGTCATGATTTAAAGTCCATTCTGCAGCTTATAGGAGTGCCAATGAAACAATGTCTGCATTGAATGGTGAGCTAGTGTGAACAATATGCCAAGTTTCCGAAGCTGTTAAGCTGTCCGGCTTGGTCATGAATTTTTTTCAGAACGCAAGAGCAACTGCAAATTTTGGGATGTCACGCAGGATAGGAGGGAGGGTAACATATTGCCCACCCACTATTGTAGGAGGGCAGTTGTGTAAATGCAATTTCATGTAAGTTTAAACTGAAAGTATAATACTTTTCAACGAGACTAAACCTTAGAAAAATTGCTGAAGGAGGGAGATTGTCTTGATGGGGAGAGGCACTGGCAGTTCTAGGAAGTACTTCGTAGGAGTGCCTGTGGTTTTGTCACCCATCCTCTGCTGCTGAATGGGCACGTTAAGGATATAGTATGGTGTCAATTCCATTGGGTTAGAGTCGTGAGTTTTCGATGGTTTCATTGCCATTTATGAAATGAATAGTTTTCAAATAATTAAAAGGTTTAATGTATACAGTTGTCATAAAATTAGGAAGCAATCCTGTCAATAGTGAAGCATTTGAAGCAATGAAGATATGCCTAGCAATGCATTTGACAACAGGTTAAAAATTTACCAACACAAATTAGATTAAAAAAAAATGTTTGAAAATCTTATGTCTAGTATTTAAAGTCACTGGCATGTATAGGCTAGTCTATAAGTGTAAACGTATGTATCTTCGAAAACATAAGAAGTCCCAAACCATAGTCGAAAAAATATTAAGCAGGAGAAAACCTTCAACTTAGAGTATTTTTTTAATATATTGCGGATTGGTAGTTTAAGGTATTGTTCACATGCTGGGGAAGTGTTTTTGGCATTCGTGATCAACGTGTTTACTTGGTGATAATTTCTGTGAAAGATCATGTACCCCAACTACTATACTGGAGTTTTTCCGACACAAGAGGTATACACAGGAAGCAATACGACTTGTCAGCTCGTACGAAGTTTTGGGGGACTGAAATCCCTTAAGTTTGGTTCAAAACTTAGGATGTTTCAACAGATTTTAGATTGTCATATCTAGGTGTTTAGAGCGTTTTGGCCAAGGTGGTCTTTACATCCACAGTTGTATGTCCTGTTTTTGTTCGGGGATGGGAGCAGGTGCATGGTTGTTTTTTCATTTAGGTGGCTAATACTTTGGTAGTGTAATGCTGGGTACTTTTTATTTATTTTCTACGCCCTGATCCTCCGTTCACAGTACTGCAGAAGCTATAGGTTTCTTTTTTTTTTTGATTTCGCGCAAGTGCTCAATTCAGTGCGTTAGTATTGCTAAGGATCTGTGTCAAGTGAGCCTTGCTGCACTCTAGGATTTGGATATCTATGGTGGGAACCAGTCAGTCAGTTTGCTCTCATCGGTTGCTTCAAAGGCCATGGAATAGAAGTCCTGATGCAAAGGCAAGGGGCCGATGTTTACTAGAACGATTGTTATGGGACGTAAATAACGATGGTTTTTCCAGACTCCTCGACTTCTGCTGAGGCCAGGAATAGAATTCCAGATGTCCGCTCGACTTTGTAGCAAAAGGAACGAGCCGATGTTAACTAACAACGGTTTTACTTAGGGTACGTAAACAGCGATGGTTTTACCAGACTTCTAGGCTCCGTCAGAGGCCTGGGAAGAAATCCTAGGTGCTTGTCTGCCCTCAAAGAAACCTACGAGTCGATGTTTGCTGGCAACTGTTGCTAGGTGAGGTAAACATCGCCGATTTTCCCAGGCTTGTCGGAATCTGCCGCCAGGGTACCGCCACCTGACCAAAGGCAGCAGAAAATCGAAGGTGCAAAAGACCTGAATGCGTTCATGAACGAGTAGTCAGAGTCAGACGCAAAGAGAAGATCCGGAAGGTAGAAACAGTGGGAATAAGAAGAAGAAAGGGTAGAGGAGAAGGAGACAAAGCCCAGGGCTGGTTCAACGGTAGCGCTTTCAGTTTATTGATTGGAGTTTTTCGACTGGTTTTGTCAAGGACCGTCGCTTATCGCAAGCGGCTACAGTTTATTCACAGGACCTCTCATGAACCACAGTTCATCCATAGGACTTGTGTTCGGCCATTTATAGTAAATCGTTGGCGGGCACAGTTTATTGATAGGGACCTGCCGGACATAGTTTATCAAGGTGAGCCTTTTCGTTTATCGTAAGCGTTCACAATTTAACTGTAGGGTTTTAGGTGACCCGTTTGTCTATAGCTAGCAGGCACAATTTATTCATCGGATCCGACATTAGACACTTGGTTATCGTTGGCGGACACAGTTTAGGTTGCAGGTTTGCAGGTTGTGTACCGTAAGCGGGTACAGTTTATCGACAGAAGGGGCCAGAGCCGTTCGAATAGCGGGCACGGTTTATTTGTATCACTTGCGGTCAGCCGTTTGTGTACCGTTATCGGGTACAGTCGATCGATAGGACTGGCAGAAGCAGTTTGCTTATCGAAAGGGAGAGACAAAGGACTTGCCGCGAGATATTTGTTTAGTGTTGGCGGCACAGTGTATCGATAGGAGACACCAGCACTGTGCACATGGAGGAGAACTACTTGTGAAGAAGAGGGGTTGTTGTTCCAGACGTTAGACGTCTGGAACAACGGGTACTTTAGACATCAGCTCTTGTGGACGAGAGGGAGAGATTGCTCTAAAGTACGTGGGACAAGGGCACTCTCCAGACGTCAGCGCTTGTGGACGAGAGAGGGGTTGCTGTCTCAGACGTTGGACAACGGTTACTCTCTAGAAGTCAGCGATTGTGGAAGAGAGGGAGAGATTGCTGTCCCGGGCGTGTGATAACGGGTATTTTCTAGACGTCAGTGCTTGTGGGCGAGATGGGTTGCTTTTTCGGACGTCGGAGAGCAGGTACACTTTAGACGTCAGCAGTTGTGGATGCCTCGGACGTCGGACATTGCATTACATTACTTCATGTGCTATAAATAATTACACCATAATGATTCTAATTGGAATGTACATTAATTGATTACTATCACTACAAAAGAGCTCACCAATTACATTACAGGGAAACGTACGTACCATCTTTGCTTCCTGTTTAGCCTGTGCTGCTTCTGCGCGGACCCCATTCACCCCTTTATTTCTCCTTTTGCCCGGTCTATCCCCCATAGGAACCCACGTCGGAAGTGGCGATACAATAGTATTTTGCAGGTAGATCTACTGCGCTCTGTCAGCCTTTCCTGCCAGCAAGAGTATAATAGGTTTTAATTGTATCGTTATCGCCACTTTTTGCTTGCGTGATTTACCTTTGTATTGTACCTGCAATGTATTGTGGTATTTATTATTGTGTTGCTGTAGTTTGGATTTAGGATCCCTCGCAGCACCTGTGTAGGCCTTACTTAGCTGTGCACTGTCCGATGGTTAAGGTGAGGTACGTATCTCCGGTTAGCGGTAGTGCACCGCTCAGAATGGTTGTCACCACGTCCGTCGAGCATACACCCACTCACACGCAGTTGTATCCAAACATTTAACTAGGACTATTTAGGCAACTTACAACATTGGTTAGATACGGTAATCGAAGGGGCAGTTAGACTGCCAAAAGATCCCTACGAACGAAATTGTAGAGAGTAAGTAATCTGATATTTCTCTTCAATACCTCATTTTTAGTTACTTCAAATTAATACGTTTAACGTTTCTATGAATGTTTTCAGGTCAAACTCTTACATACCAGGTAGTTTCTATAGCGACAAATAGCAACTCCCCGCAATGTCTTCATATTCATGTACCCATGGACAGACTTACGATCGTCTATGCTCGCAACATACGTAAACTGTCAAAGCTTTATGACAGGAAGAACTATTTTGGTTCTTTACATTTAGGTAGGATTCATCGTCCATCAACATGGAATAGGATGTCTTCGTGAATATTCATACCTTCTGATACTCAAATACTGAACTTAGACTTAATCAGACAAGGCACTTCAATTTGAGGAACCCTCGAATTGCAGTGTGTAACAGAACACTGTGTTCGTACCTGGGTGAGCTATACACAGCACTGGTGAATTTCGCATATTCTTTTTGAACAGTGTTCAGTGGGTACCGAGGCAGGAGTGGACCAACAATCCCATACAAACCGAAACGTACTAGCAGGACCGCCACTAATTAACGTCCCCATGCGACGGACGGGAGTGTATCCCCCAGTCTTTAGCCACTGTCCCAGTGGCTCTGACGGACGGAGGACCTGCCCAGATCAGCAGCCCAATTAGCTATACCGACCACCATGTAGCGAACAAAACCGAAATAAAAAGGTTGGGGTTCCTCAATTGGGCAACACGAACCCAATTGAAATCATCAAATAACCCTATCAGCACAATTGTAAACACGTCACCTTTTTGCCTTACCTTAGAACACATTGCTCAATATAATATTACTGTAATAAAAATCCAGTGAAATGTGCTAATATCTGAGAAAAAAGCCATTTTTTTTTGTCCCAAAATTTGGATTTCCAGCACATTTTGAGTATTACTAGACCAATTCACCCGAAACATTGCGTGGACTTATGTGAGAAAACATTGTTCAACATAATTTAACTGTTATGGTAGGTCCATTCTATCATAACAGATAGATTCAATAGATTCAACCTCAGTTGTGCGTCAGGCCTTGGTGCCTCATTTCATCTGAGCTGTTAATTTACTTCCCAAAAAGTATCGCCATCGCACAGACATGGGAAGTGACGATGATTGTTGCAAGTTAAAGGTCATATTCCTTCCTCATTGCAGATTCTATATAAGGATGACTTTTAATTCCTAATTGAAAGACTTAGTAAGGTCAGCTAAGATATATGAACTAGAAGTTAGCGTGCCAATAAACGAATACAATCATGATAATATCCAACTTAATGACAATGACAAAGTTGAGGTCATTCCAACTCTTAGTGTAGTTGAGCCGATTTAACTAACCTAGAGGTGACACTACCGCCTTCCAATGACTTCCCGCGCGAAGCTAGAAATAAGCTGATGCAGTCAAGCACTGCTCTTTGGAACTTTGAAAAGTATTAAGATGTAAGAACACCTCACCAAAAATTCAGCTCAGGCTTTTCGATGCCCTCATCTACCCGATACAGTTAATGTACGGCTCTGGGACAGGAAGCATTTCAAACAATGATAAAAACAAAGTACTAACAACATTCTTAACATCACATGCAAGGATTTGATTACTAAAGATTAGTTATGTCCTTGCAAAAGTCTGTATTTATAAACAATCATTAAAAGGATGCTTACTTGTATGAATCTGCCTGCACATGATAAATGGTCTGTCCATTTGAATTTTTGTTGAGACCGACAGGCAAGAAATGAGAGCAAGGAAGATATGTGAAAGTGATATGTTAGCGTGTCTGGCCTTCAGTCTCGCATATAGAACTTAAAATGACAGAAACATACGGAGTCAAAATGTTTCTATGTATATATGGGCAGGAGTCAACCGGGAATTTTGATCTTATCAAGTCACACACATGCACATTGGTTCACCTCACCCGTTGGCAATCCCAGTCTGTTTAAAGCATATCATGATGTCTCCTATACTGTCGTTTATTTTCTTCGTCTACTTTCGAACATTGTTACAAATAATATGTGCATATACTGCAATTTCCGTATCTTATATGAAAAGATGTAAAGTCGTTATGAAAATCTTCAAACATGATGTGAAGTAAACACTAAGTTGGATATTAACAAGACATGTATGCATTAACTAGCAGTAGTTTTACTAAACTATAAAACTGCTCTTTTTGTCCCAACTTATACAAAAAAAAAAATATATCTATGTACTGAATGCACACGAGGTATGGTAGTCTTCTTGTTGTACAATTTTACAGTAAAAACATGCGTAATTGAATGATGCATTTCAATATTAATGAAAAACAAAAACTGTACCCTGGAATGACGTATGAGAGAGTTGAATGGACACCAGCGCTATATCCCAATACATACAGCATAAAGCAGGATTTGATGAGAACTCGTATTCACCGAGTACATAGGTTTGTTAACTCCGGCTGAAATAGTCATTAATCGCAAACAAATATATTCTTGCTGATCGCTGATCACACCTCTGGGGTCTGTTTAACCATGTCTACTTAATCAAGGGAATCTTAACTGTTAGATGATTTGGGGTTTAACTATACCTACTTTCATCTAAGCTAGTCCAAACACACAGAGATTACCATCGCATTTCCCAAGAGCCTGTTCAAATTTCCAAAACCACATTTTATTTTACCTTTTCATCGTTTACTTTTACTGCTTTAGTACAAAAAAAAACGAAACAAGTGAAAGAAGTAGTCAATATTTAACCACAATTATGAATACGTCAGTTTGGATTTGAAAAACAGTAAAAACTAGAGCCGTCTTGAATTTGGCGGTTACAAATGGTTACAGCACAAATCTTGCTTCTTTTGACAATGGAAGTTGTGTAGATCTCAGTTTGTTTAAATCAAAGTAACCTTTACTAATAAAAGATTCAGTACAGAGGTAGTCTACTAAATGGAATTCTTGCTACAAATTAAGCTCCAAGAAACCAAATGTCATATTTTATTTTTGAATGGACATGTACATACAAGTGCACATAGCAACAGCATATATAAGTACTGAAATCGAAGACATATGCATTCGCTGTTCATATATTGTCTGGTGGTTTAGTAATGTCAATTTACGTTTTGTTTATTTGTTTGTTTGTTTCAGTACTAGTAGTAGTTGTAGTAATATATCCAAAGCAATGAGAGTTAGGTGGCTGTTTTCATCATCTGTTCAAACAATTTCTCTTAGTACCTGGAAAACACTCAAAATTGAGATGTTCACATTATGTACTGAAGGTTGTTTGACATGCTTATAGAAAAGAGCACCCCCACTCAGAATTTGCTAAGTAAAACCTTAAGTGAAAATCCGTTGAAATTTTGTTTATATCTTTTACTGTTTTGGGGATATGACTTTTCAAAGTTTGAGAAAAATGCAAAACATGTGACGTGGAGCGTTGCACAGTGTCAGTATTTCTTTGGTTAAGCCTATATGTGTTGCCTCTTAATTACTTAATTTCTGAGTTTAACATTGTTAGCAAGTGAATGTTGGTGAAACATCAAACTTTAAGAATTGGTAGACCTTGATAAGTAGTTGATCTCTGTAAAGTTTTCGGGAAGTGAAAAGTCACATGAAGTCAACGGAGATCATAGTTTGAAACCTTGTAAACACGGTATCTCGATGAGGGAATGTTGCTTAACCTTGAAGTTGATATGTAGGCATTACATGGTGAGTGATACTCCCTAATCTTTTTCAGGTATGTCAAGGGTCCTTTGAGGTAACCAGGGGGAACACTGAAAACATGTGAAGGATAATATCTCAGTAAGTGAATGTTGCCTTAACTTCATATTTTAATCACTGATAGCTCTCGATGGGTAAATAATCTCTGTCAAGATTTGGGGAGGTCAAAGATCACATGAGTTCGGTAGCGGTCATATTTGCATTATACTGTGGATTATGTAAGATAGGTTGCTCTTAGTGATAAAAACATACAAAAATGAAAGTGACCTTGATAAACTGTAGATGAACATTGCACACAACAAATTTGAGGTTTATCGCTGTTTCCAATTTACAACGCATTGTTTAAAAATTAAAGCAAGAATAATCACTTATGTTGCCTAGATCAGAAGACTACCGTACTTCATCGTACAGTTAAAATACATCCACATACAGATACGTTTTTGAAGAAATACCAAATTACGTTCAACGTTTTTCATAAACTCTTTCATTTCTCTAGACTACCAGCAATTGGCGGCATCATGACCATATGGTACCTCTTTTTTTGAGCTAATAAATTTCTAAAACAAAGTAACTCTAGCACTGCTTTGCATGTGTGAGGGTAGTTAGAAAGGAAACTGTAAACGATCGTCCCAGTGATTTTTCTCTCTTTGTGAAGAGGAAAATATGCATTAACGTAATTTTTTTCTTTATTCTACAGTATATATATTGCGACAAGTTAATTTTTGTTCTTACAATGTAATTTTAACATTTCTCGTTTAATGCAAACTATTTCAGCATCTGGGAAACTTCCACTGTGTTCACGCAAGTGTTATAAGTGATCTACATTTAAGAAGAGGCGACTTTTGTGCGACATACATTGAGAGTTTTTTAATTCACCATGGCATTTGATACCATTAATCATAGTATTTTACTCAATAAACTGTATAAGTACGGAGTACGGGGTGTGGCACTAAATTGGTTTAGAAGTTATCTCGAAAATAGAAAACAATTTGTCCGGTACAAAGGTAAAGATTCTAACATTAAGGAAATGTCTGTCGGTGTTCCACAAGGCTCTGTTTTGGGACCTTTATTATTTATACTATATATTAATGATATGTATCGATCTTCTAATTTACTCAAGTTTGTACTCTTTGCTGATGACACTACTGTCTATTGCCACAGTCGTAATGTAAACGAAGCCCTTCAAGTGGCATCTTTAGAATTAAACCGTGTTGCTGACTGGCTAGCTGCTAACAAGTTGTTATCCTTAAATATTAACAAAACCAAGTTGTTGGTTTTTGATAACAGCAGAGGAGACAACTGTCATTTTTTCTTGAATTTCAAAGGTACCATTATAAAAATAGTAATTTCACAATTATTTTAGATATCACAATTGACAATAAGCTTTCTTGGAATCATCACATTGACTATGTTGCAAAATCCGTCTCTAGAATAGTCGGTGTTATGAATAGATTAAGGTATCATCTTCCCAGTAAGACTTTGTTCACTATCTATAATTCCCTAGTGGTCCCACATCTTACTTACAGTATTTTACTCTGGGGAAATTCCTCCCACACTTACCTCGATAAACTCCTTGTTCTTTAAAAGAGGGCTGTCCGCTGAATCTCAAATATTCCACTTTACACCCATACACTTCCGTAGTTTTATAACCTCAATATTCTTACTCTAAAGGATCACTATAAATATCAGTTAGGTATCTTCTTATATAGACATCATAATAATCAACTTCCCATGATTTGAACTCGTTTTTCCACTCACACAGTACTCATCATAACTATCCTACAAGGGGAAGAGATAATCTGGTACAACCTTTCACACGAACAATGTTTGCCCACTCTCAGGTGAGAAGCTATGGTTTACACCTCTGGAATTCCCTTGACACAAAATTACGTAATTCCTCAAATATTAATTTATTTCAGCAGTACTTCAAAAAACATGTACTTTCTTTACACCTTTCTTAATCTGTTTCAGGTGTATTTTGAGCCTAAAATCCCTTACGATTCATTTTTCACTTATATATGCGTACATTATTCCAGATTATGTTTTGTAATTATACTTAACGTTAACTTCTTTATTGGACCAGACTAGAAAAGCTTTCAGCTTCATCTGGTTCCTTTTTTTATTCTTTGATACATACGTTAATTTCTTTATGAACACTTCATCATGTATATACTACATTTATGTACTTCAATTGGAAAAAAATAAACAAACATAAACATACAAACATAAATTTTCATTGAACACATTCTGATGTGCTTGAATTATTCAGTCATTATGTACTCTTTGGCCATATTGTGAGTGGTATATCAATATTGGTAGAGCACTATTCACCACAAATGACAGGTTTTAATCACTGTGGTATTAATACATATTCCTCCTTATAAAAATGGGATGTTCCTTGCCTATTCATAGAAAATCACCATAAACATTATACGTATAGCACGTGGGTAGAGACATGACATGTCTCGGAAATTTGCCAACAATCAATATCTTTGAAGTTAATAGACTTGACCCCACATGTCAACGCAGCATGAACATAACTTAAGAAAACCTAACACAAATTAATGATTATTTAAAGGTTAATCAACGCTGCACCGTGTATTAACTGTAGGATAATGCTCGATCGGGGGTCAATGCAAGCGATGCACGAGGGCGCAGCCCGTGTGCATCCAGTGCCAGCATTAACCCTCGAGATTTAACTCAGGTGAAAGTTGATTAACCATGTTCATACATCGAGATTTTGATGAAAAAAGGACGAATAGGGGAGGAATTTGGTTTTAAATAACACTTTAACAAACTGAATGACAACATAGCAACAATAACGTACTGGCATGCTAAGCACTTGTACTTACAGTATGTTGTGTATAGTGTGCGCATGTTGGATCAACCTGTCTATACCAACCCTAGTTAGGCAATCCATTCATCATTCGCTATTTAAGGTAGCACACCCCTATTAATTTCCTCATTGACTTACACACTAAATCGCAAAAGTAATGTGGTTTTTAAAGCCTGGTAGAAGTTTTCAACAGATATAAGCTGCCACTCTTTGGAAAGCTGACACATTGGCCATTCATGGCTTCTTCAATTTTCCGTACCTTAAGTGGTTAGATTTTCTGCTAAAGGCCGCCACCTAAGATTCCATAATTTTTCTATAATTGCTTCAATTTCCCCCATTTTCACACCATGTGTACTTTAACTCGCCCACTTCAATATTCAATCCACAAAAGGACCCATCTTAAAGGATAAAATACCAAAAAAGTTGCCCAAATGTCCCTAATAGGGACCTTCACCGACGGCGAACAAAATGCGGAATGATCTCCAACTTCTATATAGGGTATGCTACCTTAACAATGGCGATGGACCGAATCAAACAATGGAATAGAAGCTAGCGAGTACGTTCATATGGTACGGAATCTTAAGTTGCGCCTACCGTGTGCGGTTGGCCGTAGCGGACAAAAATAATCAATTAATGGTACAATTAATTCAATTTTATGGTACCATTACCTCGGTTTCATTAATTTAATAAATTCGATTTGATGGTGCTATTAATTCGGTTTAATGATACCATTTATTCAATTTAATGGTACCATTAAATCGATTTAATGGTACCCCCTCCCCTTTGCCTAAAAAGGATCAAGTTTGTCCTTCTCAGTTGCCCAATCAGGGCCGTAGCTAGAGTGGTTTCGATAGGTTCAGACACTAGGAATGCTTTTCTCAATAGAGGGTGAAGAATGAAAGGGGTTCGGTTTTCACGAAAAGGGCATTATCAGGCGAAATAAACAAATTATTTGCCAAACAAAGAAAAGAGAAAGTTTGGAAAAGGGAAAAAAGTAACAGCAGGACTATGTAGGCGGAGCGCCAAGCGTAAAAGAAAATTTTGGCTTTTCAACCCCCCATATGGCAGGAAACGGCACTTTTGCGGGTGCATTTGCGCTGCATGTACCAAACTTTGAAAGATGGATATTTTGTCTGCAGTTCCTTAATTCGTGTGACAAAAAAAAAAAAAAATCGGCAATGAAAAATGGTAATACATACAAGGTGGGATTGTGGCGATACAAGAATCGTAGTGAATTACGCAACCTCTTCCATCGCTTTCTTTGAAAACAAATACTTCGTGGTTGAACACATAGGAACACGGACACTCGGATATTTTCCATTGGGGCAGGGAAGAGATTGCCTGAAATATGTTGGTGACGAATCAGCGGCATTACCGTCTAAGCGGAGAGTCACCATTGGTTGGCGCGAAGTGTGCAAGAAAACTTTGGCTTTTCAAACCCCCCAGATGGCAGGCAACGGCACTTTCCTCGTGTACGTACTTGAGCTGAATGTATCCAGCTTTGAAATATGGATATCATGTCTGCAATTCCTCAACTCACGCAAAAAGGAAAATCAATCTATTACAAGTGGTAGTATATATCGTGTTTTTTTTTTTCTGTAATTTTCTTGAAGGTAGCGCAAGAATCGTAATGAATTACCCATCCTCTTCTTTGACTTGTTTCTTTTGAGTACTTGATAACTACTTCTTCGGTTGAATACATTGGCGCATCGGAGGTAAGGACTTTTGGGGGGAGGTGGATTGTTTCCACAAATTGCGTGTGTGACTAACCAAAGGGGTCACTATCTAAGCGAAGCGTCACGTACCATTGGTGGGAGCGGAACGTACAAGACCATGGTGACTATTCAAAGCCCCCAGATGGCACTTCCTGCGTGTGCCTGAACCACATGTACCCAGCCTTGCACTATGATATCATCACTGCAATTAATTCGTGAGAAAAGGAAAAATAAATTTATTAAAATTGGTATTACAAGTCAGTGTCTTTGAGGTGATACAAGAATCTTAATAAGCTTCGATTCCTCTCTTTTTTTCTCTTTTTTTTTGAGTTCTTGACAAATATTTTTTTTTTTTTTTGATGAACACATTGGCCCACCGATGCCTAGAAATTGGGGTGAGGCAGAGATAGTGTGAACTATTTATGTTTGTTTCTCATTGGGATTACTATCTAAGCGGAGCGTAACCGTTGGTTGGCTCGGAGGGCGCAAGAAAATTTTGGCCTTTTAAACCTCCAAAAGATAGGAAACGGCACTTCTCGAATAAACTTTTCTGCATGTACCCAGCCTTAAAATAGGATCTTATGTCTGCAGTTTCACAATTAACGATCATAAAAACATTTTATAGAAAACTGGTCATAATTTGGGTTCATTTTATTTAGAATATTTATTATTTGTCATTTCCAGAGGAGTTAATTCAACAGCTCTTACTTTCTAACGATAACAGTTCCTTTTGTTTTGGACAGAGAGATTTTTCAACTACCAGGTAACCTTGGACAAAATCTGGTGCAACATTTTGCATAAAAAAAAAAATGCATATTTAGTATAAAATGTGCTAGACACAGATATGGAAAATTCCTACTGGATATTCCACATTTTCCGACTATCGAAAAATTCAAAGTGGCATTTCAGAATTTCTGAATTCTTCTTTTTCAATTACCAGATACCCTTAGACATAATCTGCTGCAATCGTAGGCATTTTTCTATGTCATTCAGTGAGCTATACTGAGATATGATAAATTCCATGTGGTATTACCAATTTATTGACAAATATTTCAATTACCAGGTAATTACCTTAGGCACAATTTGGTGCAACATTTGGCATCTTTTTTTTTTGTCATACGATGAGCTAGTAGTAGACTGAGGTACGAAAAATTCTTACTTTCAATACTTTTTGCGTATGCTTTTATTTTTCTTTTAACTCAGCGTTAGGGGTAGGAAATATAGAGGACAATTTGTTCTAGAATCTGCGACATAATTAATTTAGGTTTGGATTGACAGTTCGGGAAATCCTATCTACAATGCGCCCTGCTTGAAATATGTCGACCGTTCTGCTGCAGATTAAGTCCGCTAGCTTCTCGTATATACTGCGCGTGAGCAACAGGTGCATGTTTGGCCAATCGAAACCTCGAATCAACGATTTTGCAACTTTATTAACACCTTGTCTCAATTGTATGGTTAATCCGTTTTGTCTTAGTTTCCAATGTCATAAAAAGATCACACTTGAAAATCCCGGCAATTTCCCAGCCGTTGCCTCTCCCTCCAGTTTAAGCCTTCCACTTCTCCCAACTCCGTCAACTCATCCCTCCATCCTCTCGTTTTTTTTTTTTTTTTTTTTTTTGCTCTCCTTCATTTTTTCAGCATCATCCATCGCGTCCCCAAAATTTCTGTGGGGGACACTCTGCTTCAGATGTCTTACATATTCTCTGAAGTCTTCACCCTTTTATCGAAATTAGTGACGTTAACACGGTGACGTAGCACGGAGATGCGTATCCCCCTGTCAATCATATCCCCCCCCCCCCCAAAAAAAAAAAGTTAATCGAAATGTTTTACTTAAGCCTCAGGTAGTAGGGACGACGCAGAATACATTGAATAAGAGGCGTGGGAAATACGAATTCCTGTACTCTGGAGTGTTTTTGGCCAACTATTTTCCGGTTTGTGCTGCGCTAACCGATAGTGGCGCTTTGCTTTGGTAGTATATGCAGGCGACTGTCACCTACATACTCACACCGACGTTAAGATTTGTAAAAGATTTACTTTTGGTCATGGAACGAGCTTTAATAGATGAAAATATCTATACAAAAGCTATCCAATTTATTAGTTTTCCACATGATATTGAACCTTTTTTCGTTAACTGGGAAATTACAGACGTGAGAGCTCTACTTCAAGGCTGCATTTAGCACACGCATGCGCGCTTCGGACCCACGGGAATTGTCGTTTTACCTCATACCAGCTGTAGCTGGTGTGAACTATTGTAATGGTGCGGTGTACGTAGATCTACCTATCCATCTGTTCACAACTGTTCAAAATGCTTCTCCTCTGTCATGCTTTCATGCAGTCGCATGAAACTTGCCAGGACACAATGTTCCATAGGTGGTACACCATTAGTGGTGTTCACAAATTTTTGGTCTGAGGTCCTGCGGCCCATTTCACGAAATCATTCTGCAAATGTGCTCCTCTTCCTGCAGGTTCTCTTGACGGTTTGCCACAATACTCTATTAGTGGTACCGTCAGGGTGTTCGGGGATTTTTAATTCAAGACCACATATGCATGTGTCCCCTAAAGCCCATTCTATAAAATTCTGTTCTAAATGCTGCTTTCGCAGATGCTTTGATGGATTTGTATGGAACACATTGTTCCCTGCGTGGTAGCTAAATTTGTGGTATTCATAACTACTTGGTCCAATGTCCCATGGGACCCTACGGCCCATTTTACGAAATTCTGCAAAATGCTCGTCCTCCTGCAGATTGTCTTGTACAACGGTGATGTTGTGTCATAACGATACTCTGTTGTAGTGCTAGCAAATTACAATAGTTACAACCATTGTAATTTGATAGCGCCCATTAAATGTATCAAAAAATTGTTGACAGAGATCCAACTTCTGCACTGTTTATGCTATAGTTTATGATACTCTGCAGTCCTACAGATTCTCTTGTACATGCAATATGTTGGGGATTCAATATGATGACAGTTCTGGTGGTTCCTTTGATTATGATATGATATACATAATACTGATATGTAAATGATACCCTCAGGGTTTTCAGGTATGAGCGTCTGCACCGTTGGTGCTCTAGTTGACCATCGCACACACGCCCAGGGTTTGTCAAGTAGAGTGATGGTGACGCTCCGCCTACACAGCTCCTCCCGCGCCGTGCGAGAAAAAGGGCTTCCCCCTCGAGCCAGACCTCCAAATCCCTATTGAAAGCCTTCGAAACGTACCTGATGTGTCCTGTCAATGACGTATGGCACCATGAGCCATCTCCCCCCCCCCCCCCCCTTCCTAAAGATTGCGAAGGGCCCCTGATCGCAATCACTTTACGTTACGAGAACGTCAACTTAATTTTAGAGCTAATTCAAGCGAATGGTCAATACTTTCTTACAACATAGAGGGTATACATCGGAACCAAAAACAGAGAAAGGTCACGAGACAGTGACAGCCGGAAAACCAATATAAAGTAGAGACGATACGTCAATGTTCGACAGTAATATTATTATTATCCTTAATGATCAACATTATCAGTGCAATACATCTTTTTAGAGTTAATATTGATTGCATTAAAAAAAGAACAATACTTGTTGGATTGCACGGTTCTGAATATATTACGGACACTTTGCAAATATCAAAATATGACTTCATTTTCCTGAGGTATATCTTATTGGTCAAATGAAGCAAAAGGGTGGGTCGTACAGTTAACATTCCGCCATTAAAATTTAACTCAGACTGATAAAAATACTGTACTAGGTTACAGTAACAGTTTTCCACTCACGACGTAGCTTCCAAAAAGTGCCAAAGGATCACAGGCACTGCATATGAAATCAATCCAGCTATCTCAGGAAGATGAACCCTGCAAATCAAGATAAGTATACAGCGCGAGAATCAGATTGGTGCCCCCACTGCTACTGTAGTACTCAAGTACAGACGCGAATCCCGCCACTTCCCTTCTGAAGTTGGTCTAATCGATTATGAATCAAATTGGTAGCAGACTGAGCTTGATTAGAACTTTCAGTGTGATCTTTCGCATACCACTGGACTGTTACTTATTTCAACACGCAAGCACGTTGTACATACTGCATTTATGAACAAGGTACAATGGCACATTGGTCAATGGCTCACATATGCTATACAGAAATCACTCACTGTGAAACATGCTATTACTGCGCTTACTTTGTTCATAGTGTGGGGTGTGTTCATTGGGGAGTTAAGCCCCATAGAAAATAAATAGGTCAATACTGCGTGCTAATCGCTGACTGTGAAACACTCTGTCCATTAGCTAACTTTGTTCACACAGTTCACATTGAATTCATCAGAAGACAAGTCCCCGCACACTATCCTCACAGAATTTTTGTTATGCTCTAAAATCCTGTCTCGAGAAGACCTTTCCTGTGTGATGATGACTTACTATGCAGACATACCGTAATGGGAAAGGTGTGCCCATGATTCGAGATGACATACACATTTATATAACGTGAGGATTTGCTCATCACCATCAGAGTGGTGAAGTGATTATGTTTCAAAAACCTTGAATACAATTTTGTTTACAAAGGAAGATGCTCACACGTTTTGTAATGTAATGGGTACACTTGTTTTGACTTTGGAAACAAAAAAGAAAAGAGAATTTGCACCACTAAGTTGACCAAATATTTTGAAGAGACAAAGATTTACACACTGACCCAACGACAGACATTTACACATGACCATATATATCACATATATATCACCCAAGCCCCATAGGCATTATGATATCATAGAAGGACCTCTTCAGAGTAAGATACCAACAATGGATTTCTATAGAGTTGACTGTAGGTGTGTCAAATGCGGACTCGCCGGCTCTTTCGCCAAACCGGGTGGATATGGAACTTTGCAAGGCCAGAGGCATCGGCAAGGTTGCTTCAGCGTTGCCTCAAGGAGCCCCTTGTGGGGTCTGGGAATCAAGTCCCAGGTGGGGGCCCACTGGGCAATGGCAGCGACAGCTCCAAGATTCTAATTGAAATTAAGGTGCTTACATCACATGTGCTTGTATTGATCTTAAAAAAGGCCTACATGTTCAGTTGCACTTGTTATTGTGTTGTTTACCCTTTGGAACTGAAAGTGGACTGGAAACTTTCAAATTACATGGTGAGAAGCAGAATCACATTTAAACCAGGTGGTGGGTGCAGTTAAAAAAAGGAGGGTAAGAACCCTGGGGTTGTATGGTAAAAATGAAACAGCTGGAAACCTTGTGCACCCATGTACACCACAGGGATGAACAGCACAATTTCCTTGAAACAAAAATAAGACTCATTAGTCACTCTGCCTTTGTGTGACTTCACAAAATTTGGAGTGTGAGCCTTCCAAATTAAAACTAACAAACTAAAGTTTGCATGAATGCAAAGAAATTTTCTCAATGATACAAAGATGAAATGGTTTTGTACAAATTTCAAGTTCTTGATTTTAAAAGCTTCTGTAATTCACTTGGGAAAACCAACTTTTTTCGATGGTTTTGATCCATTTTTTTAATGGTGTCAACATACATATAGACTAACAAATGGCCGGTTTACTTGTAACTCTATGCATGCAAGTAAACTTCATAGAATTGCACATTCAATGAAATACACCGTGTTAGCTAAAAGCAAGTTACTGCCAGGGATATCGGAGATATGCTTTTGTTTTTTGTCGTACATTGGGTACAAAAAAGGTTTGAACCTCATCTCCAGAGAATCAGGAAGATTTTACGAACCGCCGTAGGGCGGGAGTTTGAATTACCATCTGGGAGCCTCCCAGTGAAATCGGGGGGGGGGGGTCGGAATGTCTGTTATCGTCACGCACGTACCAACGATGCATGGTGTTGTATCCACTTGCAAAGGAAAATGCTGTATTATCATGACTTCATAACTGACTCAAAATCAAACAAAAGTTACATTTTCGCATACCCAGATACCTGATGGAGAGTTTGGTAAGTAGTACTGATAGTCAACGTTCTACCACTACGTAGTTGTCGATCACACTCGCAGCTCTTCTCGAGGTTACTGCCAGGAATCAACTACAGTGGCGATGTCATTTTCTATGAATAAATCATCCATCGGAAAGGTTACATGAGAGAATTGGATGCCAGGTCTTGCACAGGGCAATGAAACCAAGCATATACACATAGGCCTAACTGAAGAAGAATACCTACAGTATGTGGTACTGAGAGCAATAAAAACCTGTTGCAGCAAAAACTGATATACAAGCACTCGTGATATATTAACGTCCACAACTAATTTAAAATGAAGGACAGCGTGAGTGGTGATATTGTAACCAACAACTTAAGCCTGAAGTTCAGCAGGTTATTTTGCAACATGTAGATTATTTTGTTTTTGTGGTCAACAAATTGTAGCATAGTTTTGCCCACCAAATTCTTTTTTGTTAGTCAATGGCGAGCATTCCATTACGACTACCAAAACAACCGGGCCCATGTTATTACTAATGTCATAACTCTAACCCATCATTGTAATTTGCCGACTGATAGCTCTCACTCTAACACCATCATGACACCATGACACCAAACAAAGCACCAGTCGTTATCCAGACAATCACACTGACCAGCACCTTGTATCATCACTGAGTGTGTCCTTAAGATCATCATCTACCAGGGTTGCCGATTTTTATTCTTATTTATGGAAAAACTCATGATTGATATCAGCGGTTTAAATCTCACACCCTAATTGGAATCGACTAGATTATTGATTTAAATAAAATAAGCATGTCAACTACACAATCTCTTTCAGTACTGACTTCCCATCAAGAAACAATAACTTACATGATCCGATATTCTGATTCTGGTAGTGCAATATGAAATTTACATTTTTTTCGATAAATCTTACTTGAAAAAAAAAAAGATTGTTTGCAATCTGTTTACAGATGGCGATTCAACAACGGGCTGCAAATCGTAAAGTTTCCAAATGGTCGAGAAAAAGGGCCTCTTCTGATTCATAATGCCATTTGTTGTCATATCTTCCAGCCATATGTTGATGCTGCTCTTCGCCCTGGGTTGCTTCAGGGCGATTTCAGGTGAATAGCGACCAGTTCGGCATATCTGAGGAAAAAAAGAACGATTTACTGACGGAAAATTGTTTACTAGCTGCCCTTGTAAATTGAAAGTCTCAGCTAACTTCAACGCTTTCAACTCATGTAGGCAAACCCAGGGCACGTGTACGTGCGTAGTACAGAGTATCTAGATGCATATATAGCATCAAGGTAGCTTCTATCCATGATCACACCATCGATCAGATTTAACTTATACCACTTCACTGAATATCAGCAAATGTCTCCTTCACGGCTGAACGCCATCGGTCGCCTCCGATGGTCAGCTTTTCGAGTGAGGCCCCCTGGCTCCCACAAAGCATCGGAGAAATTCCTGCCATTTGATCACTGGTCAGCAGAGACAACAGAGCGCCGAGGGCGCAAGACCGGTTACTCTACTTAAAAAGCCGTAGCACATCCATGGGGGGAAGCAACCGCCATTTGAGTAAGCACACTAAACATTGGAGCTGATGTGATATGATGAACTGTGTGTACATATATGATCGGGTTGTTATCGATTTCCAAGTTATGGCGTTGGGGAAGAAGAGTTTAGCTCACTGTTCTTCAATATATTGACAAATTCTCCGAAGTAAAATACCTAATTTATCATTTTTCAGATTCCCCAATAACAAGGAGATGTATGAAGATGCTTTGTAAGCCATGTACCATACCATACATTACCTCAAAGTTGCTTACTAAAATGGCGGACGCTCTGCTCCAATTGCATACTATGCACAGTTGTGTACAATTTCAAGTGAGTAACCAGTCTTGCGCCTTCAGCGCTCTATTGTCTTTGCTGGTCAGTAAGAAATAAGCGCTTTAATACTTAAATGCAGACTGCCCCCTCCAGCAATCAAAAGGAGTATGTTCGTAAGATCCCTCGGGTGGGGGTTTGCTTTGATGTTATCAACTTCATCGGGGGGGGGGGGGAGCAATGCACAGCTATGACCCATTCATTCAGGACTACAAAATGAAATCATTTATGAATAAAGTGACCCATATATTCACAAATAAAACAGCCCAATGTGTTTGTAGTATCAACTTCCCTATGTTTGTGGTACTTTCTTTTTCATTCAAGTGCTGAGAAAAGGCAAGGTACAGTGGGGCAAACTCACGAGTAAGAAAGAAAGTCCTATCATGGTTGAAATGGTTAAGTACCAAACTAGACTTTCAATGCTTCATCTATCCAAGGTTTAACGGGGAAATCAGGGTTTATTTTCACAATTTATTTCTCTACAATTCCCCACCGGTATTGTACAATGAGTTGTAACTAACAAATATGATCAAAATTATCTCAAAACATGTGGACAATTTCCAGAAACGAGTCAAATTCACAAAAAATTGGTGAAGAAACTCTGAAAGTCTGTAACATCCATATTTGTCGAATCAAATATGAATATTCAATACTATCGCCTTTTCAGTGTATGAGGAGGTGGGGCTTCCTATTTAGTACAGGAAACAAAACATCAAACTAACAGTTTCATACGTAGCCTACGTGTGCTGTATGTATCATCAACTATCACTAAACTCTTGTTTACTTAGAATTGCACAATGCATGAACAGAATGGGGACCATAAACATTCGGTTATGTTTATTCATATAACGTCATCTCAGTCTTACGCTGTGATTGGACATCGTATAGAGGAGGCTGGCTTGTCTTGTATATGAACGTTTTTTTTTTTGTACCCGACAAATATTAAGAGTTCTCATTCAACAGTAATTAACACAATAATTACTCTGTCTTCTACCTTGAAACACCTCCCCAACATCTCTACATTCGGCGAACAATCAGTTTAGAAATAAAAATCAACTAAAGGTAAATTTTCTCGGTCAAACCCTGATTTCCCTTTTAAGTCACAGGGACAGGACCAAGTTTTCCTCTCCATCTCACCCCACTTCAACTATGGGTGGCATTTACTGCACGACCAGGGGAGTCGATAGGCTTAAATCTGCGCCCCTCAGGTACATCCGCCACTGGCACTTGCTGAACGGCACAGTAAGCCTTAATTTGCTGACTTCCGACTGGCACTATAATTCTCAACTTCAGACAAAAAAAACTTCTTACAGAGATCAAAAGTAGCAACATATGACATCGCTTTGGACCGTAAACTAAGCCTGCAGATTGTCATGTCAATCTTATTGTTAGCAGCATGGTGATCTTAAAATTAAAAATGCATTAAAATCATAACACACACACAAGTTACATATGAATAAAAATAATTATAAAAATGAACCTAAAAAACAATTGACTGAAAATGAGGTAGATTCCATTGGCAGCAGGGATGGGAACAGCTGCCAGTTTAAACATCCAGTTGGCACTCGAATTAGGCCGGCTACCACTCTGTGCACCGTGCTTATGACTCAATCCACAGAGATGATACACTGACATGAAATAATTTACGTCATCAAATGAAACCGACCGGCGTCACCAACCAACCCCGCAAAATTCAAGATTGACGACCAAACTTTTTAAAGAACATCAACACTCAGAGTGACACCTACCGCGCGGGTTTCTCCTGGGCATCTGCATAATGCTGGACGAAAGCCCGTTCGGAACATTCCCTCTCTGATTCAGAGATGCTGCCGTTGTCCAACCTCTTGATGTTCGGTAACCTAGCGACCAGCAACTGACGAGACAGCTTTCCTCCTACTCCCAAATCTTCAAAGAGTGTGATCCCCTTCAGATCGACATGCTCCAGTTTGGGAAAGTAGTTCAAATTCTCAATCTCTTCCCAGGTCGATAAATACGTGTCTTGGATGTTGAGCTTCAGTAAAGA
The DNA here is from genome assembly GCA_021234535.1 of Stichopus chloronotus. Lineage (NCBI taxonomy): Eukaryota > Metazoa > Echinodermata > Holothuroidea > Aspidochirotida > Stichopodidae > Stichopus > Stichopus chloronotus. The sequence continues at coordinate 15,937,023 of CM037842.1, forward strand.
AGGAAAATGTTCTCCTATGTTTTTCTCCAGGTCCAGCAGGGGGTTTCCGCCAAGGTGAAGGGTTTCGACACCAGGAAATAACTTGCCCACATGCACCAACTCTGACCACTTTTTAAGTATGTTTGAAGTTAGAATGAGTTTCCTGACGCTTCCGAACCGCATGCTGTCATCAGTTGGTGGGGAAATTGAGGGCAAGTGGTTGATGCCAAAGTGCACCTCTTCGACACTGCAGTGAAGGAAAAAGATATTTCATTGGGTATCCATCCTATAAGAAGATTCACAGAAAACTTGTAAGTTCCCTCATCAAACAGCAGATATTACACACAATTAAATTTGATGACTGGATAGCCACTTGAAGCCACCAAAATGCTAACATAACCACAGGGCATGCAGACTGGTGCTGGTACTGTATGTTTTGGTTGAACAATGGACAGTGACAAAGGTTATACCATTTCACCATTGAGCATTATAATATCCTGACAGAGGGGACAGTTGTAACCACAGACACCCAGGTAGTCTATTGAACCGGTCAGGATGGGTAGTTGCGACATTGGGTAGTTGCGACAGTATATTTTTACATAACGTTTTGCACTTTCTTCTCCCAAATTGGGTGTAAGCATATAGGTCCTTAACCAATTAGAGGAAAAAATGGATCTACCAAAAACAAATTCCGTCAGGAGTTGTCCCAGTAGTGAGAGAAAAAAGATTTCTTAATTCGTCTAAAGTTCGCATCCCACAGATAATACTCATGAGTATGTGTTTTATGAATCTCCCTAGCTTAAATAGGGAATGTTATTTGGTCAGAGTAAGGTATATACTGGTGACATTTGACCGAGCAACATTTACTTATTCAAGCTAAAGAGAGGCATAAAACACCTAACTCATGAAGTAATCGATGAGAGGTCAACATAAGAAAACTAAAACAAATTAACCTTTTTCTTTGGTTTTTCTCATTACTGGGATGCATTCTGACAGAATTTGTCATTGGAAAATCCTATTTATCATAATTCTGTTGAGGAGATATGCTTACACCCGATTTGGAGAGAAAAAGTGCAAAAGTTACGTACAATGTAAGTCACGACCACCTTGTCCTACTTTAAATCTCGACACCGATGAAAAAAACGGTTTAGATGTATCCTCAATTGAGCTCAAAATGTTGCAAAAATAAGGAACACAATTCTACGACTATCATATCCTATGTTTCTCTTCTAGTGAGTTGAGTTTACATGGATGTGTAAAGGCAACTCACGAGATTCTTACCACTGCGACAAAATGGATTTCATAAAATGCTAGGTACCATGTGCTGTGAAATAGCAAATTTTCACTCAAAGTGATTGCGAGTGTACTGAAAAACCAAAAAGATAAGACTATGTTTGATCTTAACTTTTTCTTCATTTTTAAATGTACACGCGAGGTTGTACATGAACGGACTATGTCTTTCAATGGAGGAAAATGACAGTGACTACTTTAAAAAGCAATGGGATTGGCATAAAAACTGTGCAAAATGGAAATCATAGTTGAAAATTAACGGTTCTTACTATAACAGCCTACATAATGAATATGCATCAGTACAGGTCTAACTAGTGTATCAAAAACATACTAAAGTCGTTGCTACTTGGCAGGTATCGGGAATTGTAGTATTTGGTGAAAGGAAACACTGTATTTACAAATAACCTACGAACTGAACACAACCTTGCCCGTGGCATCAGTGATCCTGAGTTGTTAACTGAATATTCAATACTAGTATACGTCCCACTGGCTTGCTCAAAGAAGCACACCGTTGATTTGAATGAAAACTGTCAACCACTACATTATCGTATTCTACACTTTTTGTGGTTATGTTAGAAGAATTTGAAATCATATGGCAAAATTAACCAACTGAAACCTATTTATTTTCCCAGATTGTCTGAATGGTGCAATTAAAAGCCTTACCAAACTTTTGGAGATGAAATTTCAGTGTTTTTACTTTTTGCCTACGAACGCAATCACTTTAACATCACTAACCTTTAAATGGAACCTGCAACTAAAGTATGGTTTTCATCGCTGGCGAAAACAAAAATAATCACCCCGGCGCTTTCAAATGACATTTTGGTCTTTTTCAGTCGGAAATCCCTGTAATGTGAATCACAGAACTTCAACTTACCATGGTAAACTAGACAAGGCATAGAGGAAATATGGCCACCGGAGACAGGTGCCACTCAGTATGGCAACTTTGACCGACCTGAATTGTTCTTGTTGCCTCACAGATGTCAAATCTTCCTGGATATAGTTCATAATGGTTCCAGAAAGGTTGAGTACTTCTAACTTGGGCATGAACTTTATCATCGTCGCCACCTTAAAGAAAACACATCAGAAAAAACACATCATTTACAGAAACCAAATGTATGTTCAAAATTTCCTTTGACTTTTTATTCTGAGAGGATGCGGGGAAGCAGATGGAGTTTACGACTGCGACATAACCTACTGATTAGTTTCGTTATCTTTGTTGCCTCCTTTACACTAAACTGACACATTACATCTACACCTGACACACAAAGCGTGACAAAGCGCGGAAGAGTTTCGATCCAAGTCATTGCTCGAGATCTGTTACCATCACACAGTTCCGACAAAAGCAGATCAGTCGTGATACAATGAATACAGGGGATTTTTGAAGAGCATGGATACCGTTGCTAAACCGGTAGTTTACTCCCTTAAAGGGTAAGATGCAACAGAGGACCCGTATCACAGTGCTTTCCCCTCAACCCTCCTCCTTTTCCCGCTAAAGATATTTCTCATGTTCCTACAGTATAAGAAGTCCCACACTTACTGCTGGATATCTGTCACTGAGAAGCTAAGCTCAACACCTTCTACCTAGAACACATTCCTGCATATCACACTTTCAGACACTTTTGAAAGAAAAATCAGAGAAAATAATTTTCAAATCTGAATGCTACAATGTCTCTTTGTCCTTTCTTTTCCTTGTTGGCAAACCACTGCATGTGGTGAAAATTCTAGATGTCAGACAAAGAAAGAAAAAACAACATCAACGAAGTAGGAGGATCATTCCACACCAGATGTGACCAAGAATTCAGAGATCAGTAGAACACTGGCTGAGTAAAGTGTCACTGTAGCCGGTTATGTCATCAAAACCAGTGCTGCAGTAACAGGTTTTAATTCTGTTTGTTTATTGCATTGATGAGACGAAAAAAATTCTGTAACAACATATCAGTGGAAGACAACATTTGGTGAAGTATCAAAAATGTGAGGATGACATGTCAATAAGAAATCATGGACAAAATTTTGTTACAGACAATCCTCCTGAAAATAAAATAGAAATTTATTGAAAATCCCAATTTAATGATACTCAGATTTTGCTAGAGTCCTCAGGTCTCTCAGGCATGCAACTGAATGCCAGACTCGTACATATGAAAACTGTGTGTGAAAACCAGTAGCAATCATAGCACAACTGTAAAGCATCCGATGTAGACCGGTTGTCTTTCTTCTTCAAACACAGTGTGGTAAAAGCTCGTGGCACTATTCACGTTTAAATAAAGCAACACGACTCAGTGAGCGAGGCCTACGTACCTCTGTCCAGCAGCCAAGCACATTAGATGAGATGTCGAGATCGGTGATGTATTTGAGTTTATCGGCGATCGATTGGCAATCACCAGTACCGTACAAGTGCATGTTAGACAGGACCACCTGGGTTATATTCTGGTAGTCTGAGGGAAGAAAGATCGCAGGATAGGTGACCATATCAACTTTGCAGGCAAAAGCGATATAAAGTGCACATCCAAGGATATTGCAGCAGACTTTCCAGGTCACACGCATCGCGATGTTTTGCTCATACATTTAGCTTTTATCAATAGCTGAGAAATGGCAGACATGCAACCCCTATTTTATGGCTGGGTACATGTAGCGTAGAACACTTGGAAAGTGCCGTTTCCGGCCATCTGGGGGGAGACTTGTGAAACCAAAAATTTTCTTGTACGCTCCGCATCAACCGATGGTGGAGCTACGCTTTGATAGTCACACACATAAATTTCACCAAAAGTTGGAAAGTCTGTTACAGGTCAGCAACCTACTAAGTGTTACGTCATGACTCTCACACAGTTGTTGATACATATATATATATATATATATATATATATATATATATATATATATATATATATATATATATATATATGAGGATTCTGAAAGGATTTCCTCCACATACAGCACTTCATTGTGTTAGGAAAATATCGAAAGTGTATCTTTTTCCCCCCCCCCCTTCTTTTTTTAGGGTGTCTCTCATGGCCAATTTGGAGAGACCATGTTCTTCTGTTACAAATTGCCATCAAACTTTGTCACAATTTCCTCCCATTCAGAGAGTTTGTCTGTTACAGTGCTGTATCTACTGATGTTAAAGGTGACATTTCTAGTGATGTGCATACATTCATGACTACTATAGTGCACACACAGGTTTTTTCCTACCAAATTCGGTAGAAGCCGATCACAGCTATCGTGAGAAATGATGGGAGTGATGATGGGGAAAGGACCTATGACTGATATGTTTCGTAAATATCATGGTACTTTTTACTCTTCTTCAACTGTTTTAGGTCTCTCTTAGTGATATCCTATTTCTGCCGTAGGCAAATCTGGTGAAAGGGTGAAAGTTAGACTAGGTACTATTGCACTTAGAAAGTTTTTCTTTACGTCGAGGTGAAATGGAACAGACCAAGATAGGGGTATAGCAAAACTAAAATACAGATTGTCAAATATTGATGCAATAATATCAGATGTAAAAGATATAGCTATAATTCAGATGTAAAAGAATTATTTTTTCTCATTGTCTGATTGCTGCTACTGGCTCATTTCATGAGACCAACACTTTGTATTATTTTGTCAAACGTGACTATTCATACATAATTACATCGAGCGTCTAAAGTCTTTCCCGCGGACAACGATCATAGGGATACGCGATTACTAGATGAGTACCTATCCTCGGTTAGGTATAAATAAGTAGGTTGCAGCTCAAATTGTAAGGAATGTATCAAAGGAGGGGAAGTATTGCACTTAGAAAGTTTTTCTTTACGTCGAGGTGAAATGGAACAGACAAGATAGGGGTATAGCAAAACTAAAATACAGATTGTCAAATATTGATGCAATATGTCTTCAAACACTTTTCATAACTCTTTTTATAATGCAGATGTAAAAGAATGATTTTTTCTCATCGTCTGATCGCTGCTGCTACTGGCTCATTTCATGAGACCAACACTTTGTATTATTTTGTCAAACGTGACTATTCATACATAATTACATCGAGCGTCCGAAGTCTTTCCCGCCGACAACGATCATAGGGAAACGCGATTACTAGATGAGTACCTATCCTCGGTTAGGTATAAGAAGGTTGCAGCTCAAATTGTGAGGAATGTATCAAAGGAGGGGAATTCATTGGCTGAAAAAGACTTTGCAAAGTCTACCGTGAAATTAGATTTAGGCCTACATATGTTTCTACATCACAAGGCATTGATACTCCATAAGAAGACATTCCCTTCAGTCTAATCACAAACCCGAGTCGAACCAAAGTCAAATCATCACACCAAGAGATCTCATGGTTTTGCATATTTACCCTTGGAAGTAAGTATCATTTCACCGCCTCTTTTGTTTGATTTCGGATCACAAGGGCTGTACTTGGCATTGAAGGCATCAACAAACGTAGAATATTTTATCTAGGAAAAGATGGAAAATAAATATAAGACTTAATTGCTTTGCATTAGATAATATTCAGGTTCATTTTCTCGGATATCGCTATGGCTAGGTGATGGTTTTTTGTTTTTTTTTTTCTGCTAACTTGGCTATTACAAATGTTTCACATAGTCAACCAATAAGAAGTCAATTTCTGTGGTCTCTATACAGTAGCTGCAAACCTTCTTAAATATACACATTGTTCTTTGATTAAATCGACTGCATGCATATGTAAAAAGCGAAATCATTAAAATTTGGTCCAAAGTCTGTAAAGTTTAGTATGTATCTTTTAATTGCACAATCCAAACAATTTAGGTTTCAGGTGATACATTCTATCACATGATACCAAACTCTTATAGCATAGCAAAGCAGCAAACAGTGAATTACATTTTCAAGTATATAGTTGACATGACTGCAACTATGTCAGATGCTTCACATAATCACAGGGAGCCGTCTCCTCCTTCATCCTGTAAAAGCACGACCAGAAACCTTGGGTCTCGGACTCTGCGATCCTACAGATCTCTCCACACAGTGCAAAACACTCGAGTAATGAGTGGATTGGAAGAGGAACAGCTGATAGAAGACGAAAATTGACTTACTTTATTCTGCTGGTGCTTGTTTTGACCTACTTCGGGATTTTCCTCAATGACTATCTCATCTCCGTCCCTCATATTGTACCACTGCAGGTGGGCGGTGCCTGTGTCCAACACTTCCGCCTCTGAGTCTCCTGTCACGCTATTGTATACCAACCTGATCTTGGCGCTGGATAGTCCAAAATGGGATGCCAGTGACTTTTTCAGCTGGAGGCAGGTCTGTTCCAAGGAGACTGTCATTTGGTCTGTCTTTTCTTTGTACTTTAGGGTGAGATGGGCGCTCGTTGGTATCGTCATGTCCACTTGGGCAAATCTGTGGACATTCTTGTGAACTGCATTTAGTTCGTGGTACCTGGTTGAAAAACAAAAAGAGGAGTGAAGAAAGTAAAGTCTCTTTCACACAATGGCCAGGTAGTTACTCAATTATGGAGTTTGAAACTTTCGGCTGGTAAAATCTGTTTACATTGATGGAACGGGCAAAGACAAAATCAACAGACATACCTCTTTGGCTTCTCTGGTTCATCCATAAATTTCCGGATGAAGGCTCGTTCTGCGTCCTCCCTCTCTGGTGCAGGGATGGTGCTATTATTTAATTTCGTAACATTTGGTAACCTAGCAACCACAAGTTGTCGGGATATCTTTTCCTTCAGACCATTCAGTAGGGGAATTCCCCGTAACTGGATCTCTGACAGTTTTGGGAAATGGTTTAAATTGTCAACTTCCTCCCAGGATGACAAATTGGTGTCCAAAATACTCAGCTGTTTGAGACAGGTGAAGTGTCCACCGATGTCTTCAGTGAGTCCTGACAGAGGATTTTTAACGAGGAGGAGGTTTTCCACGTTTGGAAAATATTGGCCAAGTTTTGAAATCTCCGACCACTGTGTCACCATATTGTCATTGAAGTAGAGTTTCCTAACACTTTTGAAGCGTGGACTGACATTGTTATCATCAACCGGTACTGGAATGGAAGAAAGCTGATTTAGGCCAAGATGAACTTCTGTGACACTGTTGAATAATATCAAACAGAGAACAAATGCACACATATGCATACTGTATACAGTGCATCTTAACGGAGCTCTCCGGAGGTGGGTGGTAATTATTACTGAAGAAGCAGTTGAGACTCGATAATTGTCTGGTCCTATTTAGACAGAAAAATTCTGAAAAATTCTCTCTCAGATTGATTGTTGTGAAAGCCAGAAATTTGCTAATAAATAATAGCTACAAAATGTTGCGTGACTACTGTATGGAATAAATTATTGAAGTTTATTGCAAATACAGTAGTGTAAGAGAATTGCTTAAACTGGCACATACAGATGTGAGTGAATGTTTCCAACTTAATCCCACTGGAATGTTTCCTTAACAGATCTGCTAATCAAAATGGGTCAACCGTTAACGACTTCAATCACCGATTACTGCAGCAGACGCTGCTGATCACTGCATGCACCATTTCATCCTTTCGAGAATGCTTACATTCTACTATAGATGTACTGTATTCTTCCTCCAAAGACATGCAAAAATACTGTAAATGAGTGGAAACATCGCTTCAAGACAAAGGTGATCTACACACAGAGAGGTGGGATTCCCCTTCCAAATTGACTCTGTTCAAGTACTAAAACTAGTAGTACAGTACAGGTACAGGCAGTGCCACCACTGCATTTTTAGGGAACTCGCTGAAGCAGTGCAACCACACTTTAGGCGTAAAGTACCTGTACAGTAGGCTGCGGTTAGCAGTTTAGATAGGCAAGACTACGGGCCTTGAATTCTGAGGCGCGTAAGTGCGATTGCACGCCACCACTCGCCTCAATTCACTGTGAGGGGTGCGATTTGTTGTACACGTAGACAAAGAAGGGCACTAAGATGAATGTGTTACAGTTTGACAAACAGCACACTTGCCACACTCCTTACTTTCCTGAGGAGTGTGATTTGTAGCACACCTGGAAAATCAAAAACCAAAGGCCTGGACTCTATATATTCTTTTCCATGCAGCTTACGAAGATTGTGTGATGTGAAAATGACATTTTGGAATATTGACTGTACTAACTGAGAACGTTGAAAATTGCCAAAAATTCCATCACAAATTTGCATCATAAACCTGCATCATGAACAAACAGCTAGTATCTAAAGGGAGGTTCAAGCTACAGTATTTGCACTGTGACATGAGGTACATGTCAGAGGTCGAAAAGTGTCGCTAGCTTGTAACAAGAGGGAAATTAGGAGTTCTTTTGGTGTTTTCATAATTGTACTAACTAAATTTTAGTGCAAACAAACAACAAAATTTCAAAGTTACATTAATTAGGAAACTGTGCCAAATGCTGTGCCAGACAACAACAAAAAAAAACAGTTTTTCTGAATCAAAAATTCCCTGAAAGTAATAGTGACACAATTATGTTTATACTACTTATGTGTAGGTCAAAAACTTAAATGTCATATAGAAAAATAGCATGACAAAATCTTTACTTGATTATCGTGCAATGATAAGTTAGGTAAAAAAAGTCAGTGTGATGTACTACGTGCCATGTGATGTATAGAACAAAATTTGTCCACGTAGAGTTGTAAGGTGAAAACTTGGTTTCTAGTTTTTTAATTTCCTCTTTTAAGATGTTCTTCTATTTAAAATATCTTATCAGACATACTCACACATATTTACTATCATCATTGCGAAAAATGATTGTGTTCCTACATATCACAACTTACAAAATGCACTGCAAATTTGTGACGTACAGGACATAGCTATTTTGGACACTACCTAATTAGCATAACTAATTAGTGAACAAAAGAATATTTCAAAATTATGGGAAGGATGTCTAAGGTCCCACACAACACAATTCAAATGGCTCATGTTGCTGGCATGGAGATAAAATTTCAAGTGTTTTCAAATATCTGGTATGTAAAGCTAATATTTAAATTATGCTAATGAGTGCTCTGCAATTAACAGAATTTGGAAAATTAAAAAAAAAATATGAAAATAAGAAATTTCAACTACTCACCTGATAATGATACCACATGCAGTGTTCCAATAAAGTTTGGAAATTGCCTTCGTGGGATCCGTCGAATAGCTTGGACCGGCCCTACAGCTTATGTTATCCTTTGTTGCCTTAACCTTTATTTCAAGGACAATCGACAACTTTACACGCCAGAGGGCTTTATTTTGGGAGCACGTATTTTCTTCTTCACAAATACTGATTTCACTTACAGAAGTGAAATACAGTACTAAATCAAGAGATAATATATATGCCTAACCAAAGAACCTGGCTACTCCACATAACCATACAGTAAATTTGCAATTTCATCAAACTTTGAAAAGCCACATATATTCCAAAGATGGCAATGGGCAGTTCCTAACACAATTCCAATTTCTAACGGATTTTCATTCAGGGTTTCACTCTGCAACTTTTGAATAAAGACAGCTCTTCTCAACATTCGTGTCACACGACATTCAATACTATGGTGACTTGTATGATGTGGGACTTAAAGGGAAATAGGGCGTTTAGAATACACCAACATGACATAGAAAAGAAAGAGCTATAGTCATTGTTAAACCATTCAGTCTCACCAATAAACATCTGCCAAAGCTTCATCTCCTCAAAACATTATGCATGTGATGAGTAACGGACGATGCATTATTTGAATTTTGAAAAGTTTGGGTGAACAAATTAGTGTTGAGCAACAAATAACTAAGTTTCTATCTGTGAGAAAGTTATTTCTTGAAAAGAAGACTACTGTCCCCTTTCTTAGTGTGAATAATCTGTCATTCTGCATCCACAAACATTGGTTTTAAAAATATGGATGTTTCTGTAAAACATACGCCCTATTTCCCTTTAATCTTGTTATAATCTTTAACTACATGGTGTGAAGGCAACTTCATACACATAGAAATTTATACATAGCAAAGAGTTTCTTACCATTCTTTTCTTAAATTTGTAGCTTTCCCTTACTAGCCAACAGTGGGCACTATCCTCCAAGGACGAAGGCTAGGCTTTTTCCACAGATTGCCAAATCTTTAAATCTAGATATACAGTACTTACAGTACATTTACATTAGCCACAACTTTAACAAAACTTAACAATTAACAATTCCATTAATTTTTTTAAGATTAGAGTGACATAAAGCATGCAATTTAAAGGGAAAATTTAGGTTGATCTTCAGTCCTTGTATTCTGTCATAACATTTTTGCCTTCTCTTAAATCCATACTCCAGAATATGTCCGTCAAGGTACAGTGGGTACAGTGCTGAAGTGTTTTACATTCAATAAGTGCAGGTCTTGTACAGGTAAATGTTACTGTGACTCATACGCACACTGCAAACTACAGAACTGTGATATTTAAGTTGCGGTTCTGCATACTGCATGCACGATTTAACGAGGCAAGAGGCAAATGGTCATCGGCGATCAGGAGTAATCTGCAATGGCAGCGTACACCGTACCTTGGAAAGCTGGAGAGAACCGTAAGCAGAGACGACCACGGGAGACCGGTGGCATTGAGTATGAGAACCTTGACCGTCGGCTTGCTCGCCAGACCTGGACCTCCTGAAGAATCTGCATCAGGTGGAGCTGTATTGCTCAAATCTGAAGACGCCAGATTCAGAAACTCCAAGTCTGGCATAAATTTTAAGACAGATTCAACCTGGAAATAGAGAGAATTAGAGAGAGACAATTCAGAACTTGAGATGGAGCAAAAAACATCCCACAATCCTGTTCAAAATAGTTTCAATTTTGGGCACTGCACTATGAGATATGGACTCTACCTATGACACTAAACTGGAGTAATTTTCATGCTTTCTGCAATGAAAAACACATCACTTCAAATTACTGTATGTCAAGAATACCAAATTGATTTCTACCGTATTCACAAAATGAGTGTATGTTCTGAATGATTTCAACATTTGTAAAACATTCAAAACTACAGGTTCTCACTGTACAGTAGCTATTCCATCTGTTCATGCAAGCAGTGCATTTAGAACACTTACCTCAGCGTCATCAAGGCTAGCAATGAAAGTGACAAAACAGCCCCACAGGCCATCACGAAACGTACACTACACGATTTGTCGTGAGGTAAACGTGAATTCAGAACAAGACTTTTAAAAAGTTCCCCCCTGATCATGAGAAGAGTTCCACTTTGTTCTATAATACCTCATTCCATGATCCTAGCTGGTTGGCTGAGAGGTCCAGCTCTGTCACCCTCTGAAGTTCTTTCGCAATATCTTTGACATCACCGGCAGAGGTTATGTTTGATCGGTCAAGGACAACTTGCCTCAGTGAGATATGAGCTGAAATTGGTGGTCAAAACAAAACGTGAAAGACGTTTCTTTCAAGCTGTATAAAAGTCAAGTTTCAGCATGCTCAATTTGGCACACTGTGCGTAAGGCACACTGCAATCCTGTACACAGACACAATACCTTTAAATAAATTGTAAGTGAATTGTATACCATACTGTACTCTACCTCCAGGCTTAGTTTTCGGACACAGTATAACAATTCCAGAGTCTGCACCAAAGTCTGTGTCTTCTTCTTCTTCCTCTTCCTCGAGGTACTTGGCCGTGAATGCCTCTACAAAGGTTCTTCCTGACATTTTCTGTAATGACGAACACAGACTACGAATTCACTCTAACACTACAAGGAATTGAGGGCAATTCCACGGTAACAAAGGAATTATTTGACTAAATTATTCACAATTCAACAAGGTTTGTCAAAGCATTATTTTGTAATCGTACATCAAGTACTCTCCAACAATGGAAACATTTCATTTTCCACCAACTTACTGTATATACAGTATTTTACATATGCTTGGCAATTCCAAGGTAACGGAAGGAAATTTTGACTCTATTATTCAGAATTCAAACAGGTGTATCATAATTACTAGTATGAGTTGCATGTAACAGTAGAGCTGATAATTATCAATACAGTCCTTTAACTGAAACCTTCCATCCAACCATCCAACCAGATTATTTCTCATGAGCACCTTTTATGATCTATGCATATATTAATGAGGTTGGTAATGGAATTAGAGTAATTACAGAAAAGGATGGTTAGGGAAATATACTATATAGTAAGTCTACAACATGGGCTGGGTTAGGGCTGAACACTAACATGTACTGTATACAGTATTATACTGCTGCACAGTAATTATTTTGTACAAACTGTACACACTACCGTCTACTCTACTGTGTTCATTGATAATCCATGCTTCCGTGAGGGAACCATTCCCATGCGGAACTTACAGATTTTTTTTTAAAATTTGCATCGTAAATTTTCTTCTTTTTGGGTCTATTCATGTGAAAAAGCAATTGCTTCTTCAAATTAATACATCACTCATCAAGTTTGTGCTCAAGTTTGTGAGGCAGTTATGTCCATGAATTTTAACGATATTGTTAGTGCCATTTAACAAAGGATATCTTGAGCAAAGCAACACATCAATACTTTTTGGCGATATCATAATATCGCAATCAACACTAATACACAGCAATATCCCATTCATTTTACAAAGCACAAACACCTGTGAATCTCTCGTGTAAAGCCCTAGAGAAGGGGTTCTGCAAATTGCAATAAGGCTTATCACATCTATGCCCCTTTAAAGTCCACCCAACTCTGACAGCATATGCCCTGGAGGAACTCCTGGGATGTTGTTTCCACTGGTAAGAACACCAACTGACTTATTTTCTTTCATTGTGTCCTGCCCACCTACAGTAATTGAAAGACATTTACATGAATGCACACATCAGCACTCAAGCACGAGGACGTAAACTGATCCAGCCAAAACTTGTCTGGTGTGACCACCTACAGTACTGTAGGCCTACTTCCAACATCACTGCTGCTTCTTCATTTGATCATGAACTGCTAACTCAAGCAGTACTTCCATGATTCGCTGGAAGGAGACTGATGGAACATACAAGCATCCATAGCATACAGTAACAAGGTTTTAACACTTTTGCCCCCATTTCCCCCAGATGACCTTTGACCTCTACCAATAACAATGGAGCACACCTTTTCAATATGGCTGACCTACATACCAAGTTTGACTTTCATCTGACTTTCCCCTATTAAGTTAGAGCGTACCTAAGCAAGTGTCACAGATCTATGCAAACACATGCTCACACATACATACTGTACACACACACATACTGTACACACACCAAGCTGACTGCATACAGTAGTTTCCTGCACTGACGAAAGGAACCAAAAAGCTCTCACAGAATGTGCACGTAGTGATGTAAACTATGGTGTAAACAGTTGAGAATGAGTTCCCTTGGTAAGTTATGGAATAAACGGGAAGTACAGTGCGGTTTTCTTGCAGGTCCATAACAAATTAACCTTCAATTGGTTTCCTAAACTTGAAAGTTGAACACACCACCACTACTTTTCAGGAAGAGTGATGGGCGGAAAATGCAATCAAGTTAATTGTACGTAAACATGTCGACCTACTGCAGGTCTTCAGTCAAGGTAGCCTACTCAACTTGAACATCTGCAATTATTGATGAAGAAGAGTGTGGGTGTTGGCCTATTTTCGCTGTTTCACAAATCACAACCTGTAACTTCAAAACTTACAAAACAATAGTGTAAATGAACATTTTTACATCTTGCACATATTTAATCTTCACTCACACACACCCTTACACAAACAAACCTAATGACATATAGTCTATCGAAAAGTCTCATACACAAAACGATCATTTGCTACGGCGTACCATAAGGAGACACACTAGATTTCAAGTTAGCAACTTTGCTGAAAAGTTTGTCAAATTGTGGTGATACCAGTTTATCAATAACTTGTTATCTCGACAAATTTGTACAAGTTTTCAAGTTACCGACTTATGCTAACTCGACATCTCATAAGAGAGTACATCCCATACAAATCAATCTCATAAATTTATGACAATAATGAGAAAAAAAAGAAAAAGAAGAAAAAAGAAAGAAAAAAAAGAAGAAAAAAAGGAGAAAAGAAAAAGAAAAAAGTATTAAATGAGTATGTGATAGTATGCACATCATAAATCATGTTTACATTAGCCAGATCTCGAAACACAACCCCAAATGAAAACCCCTTTTGCCATATACTTTACTATATGCCCACACACTGTACCGCATTTGCAAAGTTTACGATCGCAGCTTTTCGATATATTTGTTACGTACACTGTGTGCATTAATTTTAAACAAAAATGTAAATTGTGGCACTTATGAGGTTCAGTATACAGTAGATTCTCCCATTACACCGTCATACATACTGTAAAGCAGCAAACCCAGTGTAAAATTGCCACTCAATTTACACACCTTACAGTACACACAGAAAATAAAAGAATGTTAATTCAGCAAATTCATGGATGTTACCCTAAGCAGTAAGGTCCTCACAAGCTACTGTACAACAGCGCTTAATGTTATTCTTAAAAGCAACCCTTCTTTCCTGGCCTTACGTGAATACGAAGAGACCCACAGTCCAAGTTTCATTCAACCATGATACAGTACCTGTTAATATTCCATTCAACCCTGTTCCTGAAAATTTCCAAGCCTGGTAAGTTTTAACCACAGGTTGTCCTAGCGTTAAGTATACACTATTAGTACATACACCTATATCTAAAACATATGTGTAGGTAATAGTGTAAACTTAACACTAAGACGACCTGTGGTTTCCCAGACTGGAAAGTTTGCAATATGCGTAGGGGATTTTAATAAATTAAGGCATTTTGCTTACCTTTCCACCCTGCGACTTTGCAAGTTTTTAAGCCACCAACTTCCGATGATGCATGCGATATATGCCAGTATGCACAGCACAGTCAGCCTACGTACGTCCTCCTGTAGGTCACCTCACTGCTGCACGTCACTTCGACGAAATGCACGAGAAAGTACGGTACAGTAGTACGGCAAATGCAATACAATCTGCAGGTTGGATCCAGAATGTACGGAATTTAGACTTTACTTAGATTAGGTTTAAGATTTTCAGGTGAGGTAGGCCTAACTTTTGTGCGGTTAAATTGCGAACTTGTTTAATAATATCAAACTTGCATTGCACGGCTGCAGTTGTCAATTGTGCGACTAGACACTTCGAGACTCATATTTTTGCGGGGGAAAAATCCCCGCGCAGGGCAAACTTTCCAATCTGGGTGGTTTCAATCTATCATCACTCTGTGCGATTCTGATTCCTACATTCGTTTCAGTCCATTCTAGAGGAAACAAGTCTTTCCGCCATGGCGGAAAGACCTGTTTTCTCTGGCGGAATGACTTGCTTTCAATGGCGAAATGACCACATTTTGTACGGCGGAAAGAACGTATAAAGGAATGATGTGGACCCTGGTCCAATGCAACTAATGTGTACTGTAGCTAGAGTAATTTACATTCACTTACAATAATACCAGTAAAAGTGAAAGTCTAACAATAACAGTAAACAACAACAGTTACAGTACAAATACAATAACGTACTAACATTATAAACGTCTGACAGTTACAGTACTATTATCAACCGATACAATAACGTTACCTAGTTTTTACTGTGTAACTGTCACTTGTTAGTTACTAAGGTGGATGACCGAGTAAGAGCTTTGTAGTACTAGTAGTGGTACTCACCTGATTGTTATCGTCCCTAGAAGTGAGCCGATGACAACGAATCTTAATTTAAAATTTTAGACTGAGGTAGGCGAGCTACTGTGCCGATGAGACTAACCTACAAGTACAACTACAAGTGAATCACTCACAAAGTCAATACGCAATTCGTTCCACGGTGGAACCATTTGAAAAACGAGATAAGCAAAGTATAAGTCGCAACAGCTGATTGTGCCAAGGCCAAATGCGGTATGCTGATTAATTTAGGCAATAAGTTTTAACGAAACCGTAATACATTAATAAAAAAAATATAGAAATACTGTCCAAGTAATATGATCTTTTATCAATAGTATTTCTGCCCATTGTGCTAACTGCCAAAATTAAATGTATTTTTTATCACACTTTATACAAACAAATCAAGAATAGCTCACGGTGAGGTAAATACTACCTCTGCTGAATAGCTACCTGGGCGATAACCATAGAAATATAAAAACCAGAATACGTCACCGAGGAAAGTGCTAGCAAGCTGTAGTAAGGTATAGGTTTCATGGCAACAACGTAGCAAAGGAATTTAGATGGCTCTAGCTAGGTGAATGGTTTCTCACAAACCGACCGATAATAAGGGGAGCTCGCGTCAGTCCCGCATCAGAGCCATATGGCTCTGTCCTGCATATCCGCTCTGAACGTCTGTAGTAGATAAGTATAATGCACACAAAACATATTCTATATCTATGGTATTATTCTGCGTAATTAAACCGTAAAAAGAATGCCTTAAATTGGTTTCAGAAGTTTTAGAATTGTTTTTCTTTTAATTTGTTTGAGAGGTCCTGATTCATCATCGGGTTTTTTTTCTTTCAGATTTTGTAAAATAGCACGTCGCCGATAGAGTTCATGCGGGTACGGCGGTTATCCACTGTGTGTTAGGCTGCAGTGTGTCATATTCATTTACAGGAATGTAAGTCAAACATACCTCGATCACGACCGAGGCCAGTCATTTGGTCAAGAAGGGGGCTTGAGATGATCGCGAAAGTTAAACAGTACCTGTCTCATGCCATTTTCATAAAATGTGTATATACTAGAGGAACATATTTTAGGGCTGATTTATTCTGTTTCTGGGTTATATCTCTCTAAGTCTGCAAAGCGCGCGAAACGCTCGACCGAGGTTTTTCGCGTGGCAAACATTATAGGAGAACAGCAGCAACTATAAGCTTTGCGACATGGGATGAAAATTTCTAGGCCTACACAGACTGCGTACTGCCTATATTAAAGGTTGGTTAGATGGGCAGGGCCTGCGCTGTCCACGTGAGATAGAACAATGCTGAAAAACATGATAGAGAGTCCCTAAGTTACAGTCCGCGTAGCGCGTCGAAAATGTTTGGTTCTTATCAGGAAACTTCCCTCTGGAGGGAGAAAACAGGCCTCTGTGTGGGACTGAATTCTTGATCGTATCGACCAATATTTCCTGACTGGGGCGCAGCATCCCCGACGGGTGCACGAACCCCCTACGCTCACCTTGCCCAACCCCTGCTGTGAGTCTTCAATTCCCCTCATTTTTAAATACTTACCCCAACTAAGTGACTTCCCCCCCGACTGACTTCAGGACTGGGGGCTGTGACCCCCCAGGCTCTAATTAAACACCGGCACAGATTGGACTCTCCGAGTGATTTAACCCGGTATAGAGTAAAAGTATAGATCACGGTGTAGCCTTGTAGGCCAATTCTTGGAGGACGAGGGGACCACTGCACTCGATCCACACACACAAACATATCGTAAAAGAGAAACCTCTTGCGGGCTCATTTTTGAATGGTATAGGGGGACATTGTAACAAATATCGTCCCACAGTTTTGGTGAGTGACTGATGTTATCGCTATACTAGCCTCATACTCCGACACACTCTGCGTGAATAATTTACGGAACCGTACGGGACAGGCGAAAGAAAAACGTGGAATCATATCGGAAAATGACAATTTTTGTAGAGGTGACACTTTTAAGACTTGTAAATAAATTCTTCAAAAAGACAAAAATTGGAAATTTTGTGATTTAATTAACTTGTCAAAAACGTTAAAATTCCGAAATTTTTCAATTGTCTACTCACAATATTTTGTCAAAATGACAAAATGTAAAAAAAAAATCATTTTGGCGAGTTAGAGTATCTTGACAAATTAATTAATGGCAGAATTCAGGAAAATGTCATTTTGCCGAGTTAGAGCATCTCGTCAAAATTGGCAAAACTTCTTTTGCATGTCTCTAAATTTCTAGGCTTTAGTATCTTCTTTGCGTGTATAGGTTTTCGCGGCATGCCACGTATATAGGTGTACTATATATCAATCAATACAATGAAGAGTTTACCTCAATTCCGACCAGTGTAGAATAGGGGGATCGTAATAATGAAAAAATCCGGAATTGTGCAATTATGACAAGATGTTTTAACTCGGCAAAATGGTAATTTTCAGAATTTTGTCGTCATGACAAGATATGCTCTCACTGGGCAAATTGTAAATTACAATTTTTCAGTTCGAATTTTGTCATTTTGACGAGATGTTCGAACTTGGCAAAATGACAGTTTCGGAATTTTGACATTTTGGCACGATGTCCTAACTCGACAAAATGACAATTTTCTGAATTTTGCCATTTTGATGAGTGGTTTCATATCGGCAAAATGACATTTTTTTTATTAACTTTACTTTGTCATTTTTTTACGAGATGTTCGAACCGGACAGCAGCCTATCTCCAGATGACGCACCATAGATACTGCATTGGGAACATCGATCGTGTCGGGTATGTGCATGGGGGCGAGGGAGGGAAGGGGGGGGGGGGAATATGTGAGCGGCACCTATAGACTAGGCCCTATACTCCTTCATGTACAGATATATGATCGAGTCCATGATGGCATGCTCTGTACTATAGCTTCGTGTAGCAGCTGGCTGTTACTGATCAACGTACGTCTCCAACTTAATTACTTGCTAACTGTCAGTACTATCTCCATCTTTGATATTTTCCCACTTTCACATCGCCGAGTATCAATGACTGAATGACTGAAATGCTGGATAAGTAATTGACAAACTTGAACAGTATCAAGAAAGAAAATAAACGTTTCAAATACGGTACTTCATTCCATGGGTTTCACTAAGTGAGGGGGGGGGGGGCACGATACTATCTAAACGGAGCGCCACCATTGGTTGGCGCGTAGCGTACCAGAAAATTTTGGGTACATCAAGACCGCCTAGATCCCAGGAGACGGCCTTCCTGAATCGTTTTTAGTTACATCAGAACAAGATCTGAGAGAAGAAATTTTGTCTCACAAAACTAAATTCCTGTAGAAAGTACTGGTAAAAAGATGCCGTTCTGACAACAAGGGAGACGAATTACACAGCGTCCATCTCAAACGAAATATTGAAAAAGTGGCGCCGTCACCTCTGGGATGAGTGGAGTGGTATATATAATACATGCATGTACAGGTGCGACTGACGTCAGTTAATTGTTATGTAACCAGGTAGGCCCTACTTTAATAATAATAATCAGAAAAAGGCACATCAGAGCGTGTATAGCCCCTAGCTGGCACTCAACAACAAAGATCTACCATATCCGGCGAATACATGTAGCCTTAATTACTTAACCCCTACACCCCTTTTCGTCACGGTCCGTCCAGTCTAAGGGACTGGAGGTATAGTGATATGAATATAGTAATTACTCATCACCATCTACCTGTATGGCTTACCTAATCCCTTGAAACTGGCATACAAACAACATGTGTGCAAGTTCAATACATTTTCGAATGGTCTCTCCCCCACCCCCTCCCACCCGATCGAACGAAATAAATGGGAACATTTAGGATATTGAGAGAATGGGAAATAAATGACGGTGCAAGTGAAAGATAGCAGGGGCCCAGGGAGTCCAGATTTCTTGCAGAATATATGTCACTGAGTCACTCGGTGCTTGTCCGAACACCCAACTTAGGAGGATTCACCGCAGTGTCAGAAGTCCCCAAAAATCTCTTTACGACTGTCTGATGATCTGATGAACTCTCCTGCGATTCTCTGTGGATTCAACGCCCAAGTTAAATTCTACTTGAAATGGCAGCTTAGCACTTGTGATAGGAAATCGCGCATATGCATGTGATTTTTTACTAACTGCTCTGAAAAGTGGGTGGGACAAATGATATGATATCCCCTCCACTTTTGAAAGTGTGTGTGTGGGGGGAAGATCCCTCCCCCCGCCGTCCCCCACCTGTTGACGCCCATGCTTCATTCGAGTGGCCTACACCTTAAGGCAGCAACTAGACCTGCGGAGCAATTGTAGGTGTAGCAACGGTGTACGTGATGTAAGTACGTGCGTACGTGAGCAAAAACAAACGAAAACCGTTTTAAACACCTTACAGAGGCAACTATAGCAACGTTTACATGAAACATAATTTGAGTCAAATGCCACCGCAAATTATGTAAAACAAAATATTCTAAGTATTGTATATCCCAGAATTCCAATAAACACTACTAAATATCATGAAATTAGTGAAAATTCAGACAGGTTTCGTTCAATTTCATTAACATGGAGAAATTGGACATTGCTAGTATACTACCAATTGAGGAAAACCCAATTTATTTGACTCTTGATGAAAGATAAATTTATTGCAAACCAATTTTTGTTGCTTTGAAGAGCCATCCATCTTTTCAGGCTTAAATATTTGTAAAATAATTTTGGAAAACTAAAACGCACTTTCAATGGCCAACTCTGTACAAATTGCCACACAAAATTTACTAATATCACCAACCAATCAGAGTGGAGAATTTGGATATTCTCCGTCACGTCCGTCATTTTGTATATAATCAAAAAAGCGGCTATATTGTACATCACACTTACATCTTAGCAACTACGCTTTTCCAGCTACCGCTAGATTTGAAGTTAAAATGGCAACCGAAGTAAAGAAAGCCAAGAAGTCAAAGCCGACAGGCCCAACAACCCTAGATCTTGTCGTCAAAGCAATCGCTGCCTTGAATGACCCGAAAGGGTCTTCAGGGATTGCTATCAAGAAGCAAATTAAGAGCACTGGTGTTGAAAGAAGCACCGTGTTCATCAACAAGGCTCTGAAGCGAGGTGTTGCCACAGGCGTCTTGAAACAGGTCAAAGGCAGTGGAGCCAGTGGTACCTTCAAGTTAGACACAGCAAAGGCCAAGAAGGCAGAGCAAGAAAAAGCAAAGAAGGCCAAAGCAGCCCAAAGAAAGAAGGAACTGAAAGAAAAACAGAGGAAGAAGAGGGCCGAAGCCAAAGCCAAGAAAGCTGCCAAGAAGAAGGCAACTGCAGCAAAGAAGAAGACCGTTAAGAAGCCAGCAAAGAAAGCTGCCAAGAAGAAGACTGCAACCAAACAGAAGAAAACTGTCAAGCCAAAAAAGCCAGCTGCCAAGAAGCCTGCTAAAAAGGCTGCACCAAAGAAGAAGGTCACAAAGAAGCAAGTGAAGAAGGCAGCTCCCAAGAAGAAGTAAATGGTCATCGGTGATCAGTATACAAGAAGGTGTTGCGAATTCAACGGCTCTTTTAAGGGCCACCAAATACTCCAGAAAGAGCTGGTCCTCTACCCTCTAAAACATGCATTTTGTCTGAGTCTCATTTCTTAATTAAGTTAGGCCGTTCTAAGGACATTTAGGTGTTGTAAACAAACACCTAGGTGTTTCATGAACTTAGCCTAGAGCTGTTTTGTGTAACTGTTGGCCTAAGCGTCCTGTCAGGTTCCTGGAACTGTCTGGGCCTAAAACTAGCAGTAGCATAGGGCTAAGGCATTTCATTATTGAATTTTGCTTTTCTTGTGTAGGTTGATCAAACAGTTCGTGGGTTACTGGGCGAACGGGAGTGGGGGTGACACTTTTTTAATTGAATACAGTAGTTGCATTGCAAAGGGTTCATCTTGAACTTTGAAGGCTATTGTGAGATCATATGACGTCTGATGAGATACAATTTCTCATTTTGCATTGTGGTTTCCCATATTTTATGTGGTAGAGATAACAGAAAGTGACTCGTAATGAGCACGAATGCTTTTTGCCTTGTGCGGTTCCAGAAGCTTTGTGGTACAGTCTGTGCCTGATATAGTACCCGTTTTGACAAATTTGATGGCAAATCTTTCAGAAATTACTGTGTTGCAGTATTTACATTCTACTGAGGCAACTAAGGTATCACTGGCCCAATTTCGCACTTTTCTCATGACCTTCCACTTTGGCCTCTAAGTATCAAACCTTCACAAACTTTCTTAACCTAAGTATTATTTCTTCAAACATCAGTACGGCTGAGCGGAGAATCACCAAGACTGGTGTTGCCTTCCGAGGTTACAATGCGAACCTTTTCTCTGTTACAGTTGTTCCAGTTCGCTTATTTGTGCTCTCCCTCTTGTTAGGCAGGAATCTTGTAATAGAATAAAATTTCTCGTACCTTAAAGTATTCTTTAAGGTTACTAGGTCAAGTTCTGACAGAGTCAAACAAAGTAAAAAATATATTATGGGAGAGAGATAATTTTGGACTTCTCAGTCATTACCCACACCGATAACAAACTTAGCAACACGTCCCATATTTGGCACTCGAACTTTCACAAAATACATCCACTGATCGAGTCCGATATGATATATGTCAAACACGCGTAGCCACGGGGAGGTCGAAGCCCCTTCAAAATATTTTATTTTTGCAATAAAAGGTCCTGCTTTCCGGAATACAAATAGTTTTACAGGAAGAAAAGATGGCAAATCTTGCACCATTTTGAATCTAGAACAGTTAAAAATGGTAAAAAAATTTCAAAGGAAGTAAGAACACCCCTCCCCTCAAAGTATCCTCACATAGGCTGGCAAAACTCCAAAACTGATGCACTCACCCCCCCCCCCCCCCCCCCGTGCAAAGAAAAAGAGCACTCAGTCTGGCTATGGGACTGGTTGAGATGATGTAGGCTACAGGAATCGTCCATCATTCATTTTCGTTTTTCATATACATTGCAAATATCAAGGGCAGCTAAGGGCCGGTATGATGATTATGGACACTAGTCTTATGAGAGAAAACAAAAAAATACTATCAATTTAAGGAAGAACATGCAACCTGACTGATATAATGCATCCCAATTGTACTTCAACATCAATTTACATTAAAACCACTTTGTTAATGCATTGCGTTGTTTTTAAGTGCATGTACACTTAGTTTCCCCCCCCCCCCCCCCCCCAAACAGCTCAGTTTCCACTTCGAAGGAAATTTCCCGAATTTCGGGCAATCTGGCCCTCTTCCAGGTAGTTTCCGGGAAACGGAAAAATTCCAGGAAATTCCAGGACATCAAGAAATTGTTGTGTAAAAAAAAAATAATGGTAAAATCTAAGGTAATTATACCAGAACAATTCCTTTTTTTCTTATTTCTAATGACCGGTCCATTAACCTAACCCTGCCAGACCACCCGACTGCAGTGTATAATACAGTGCATACCATTGAAATAGTACTCTACACACACCCGCCTTCACTGTGCATTAGTTCAAAGACCCCATCTGTGAAAGAGTAGGGCATGTTTCAGAAAAATTAGCTCGAACTACCAATTTGAAAATTCCAGGAAATACTACTAAATTCCAGGAAATTTTGTATTCAAATTGGGCTGTGGAAACACTGAAACATGCAGCCGAAACCACTTTCAATGTTCACCGACAGCACAGTATCTCAGCGATTCTAGTATGATACTTTGTTACAGTTCATCGGCTATACGATAAGCAACCGGCCTCAGCATCAGGGAAAGTCTCCCCGCCCCCCCCCCCCCCTTTTTTTTTTTTCTATTTTCCCATAGCCCACTGATGATCTTGACGTATTCAGAGATGTTGATCTTACACCATTGTTGATCTTCTAACTTTCAATTCAAGTATGCAACCGATCTCTGTCTGCATTATAAATACTGTTATAGTCTCAACTAGACCTACAAATGAATACTCATCAACCTTGAAGAACACCCGCCACTCCTAAAAAACACTTGATGCACATACACAGCAAATTATTATACTGAAGACATCGGCGTTTATATTGAAACGTATCCCTGTACCTTCTACGTAGTTAAACCTAAAACAAAATTTCAATTGTTACCAGCATCCTTCCTGAGTTACAAATCAACTCTCTCGAAAACATGATTTCCCAGACATTTTTACTATTTCCAGCAGGATATCCCGCCATTGGTTTAAGCCTTTCCGCTATGGCAAAGCCATGGCGGAAAGACGTGAAGCCTTCAGCGGAATATCGTGGCCTAATGTACCGATGACGGAGTGACAGGGCAACCCTCGATCTACACCATAGTAACCACACTAACAGGAAAGAAGAATGCGTCCTTTTGTTAGTAGATCGAAAGATTGTATAATTTCAAAAAGAAGAACAAAATGCTTCAGTTCGCATTCATAAAAAATTGAGCGTAATATACCAACTTTTAATATCAAAATTACAGCGAAATTTAGCTAGGTTCGATTTCCTATGAAATAAGTGAATTTTTTAAGAACAGAGCACCCTTCTGGCAATAGAGAGTTCCAAACATTCCTTTGTCGTAAATAAGGAGGTCTTATGGCGGACGACTCTGAAGGGGAAACTCCTCAGGTGATTTCATTTACGTCATTCATGCGATCTCTTAGTTAGTTTTTGTTCCAATTTGCCTTTTTAAGTAATGTTTCACAGTCACACTGTTCAGTGCTCTGCCAGTTGTTACTGCGGTTTTCAGTCAACGATTCTTATCTTGAAATAGCCTTTCAACTCGTATTCATAACTTCGCCTAACGTAGGCCCACGCGACGTTGTATCGGCCTAAGCTAGGCTAAGTCAAGTTATTGTTCACTGTCAAGTGTCAATGAGTGTCAGACCATGGAGCTGCTACGATTGGAGTGAAAGCAGCTTACAACTCTTTGAATGATCAGTTCTGATATTCCAAAGCTCAAAACCCTCATTAGTTGGTACAAAGGGCTACAATCTAGGATAACTTTAAGCAACGTTAACGCTGTAGTGTTGTAACTTGTATTTGCAATGTACAGTACATACACCAAACTTCGCGCAGAACCAAACTTCGCGCACCCCTAAAAAATAAGCCCTAAAATTCGATGACCCAAGTAGCTGGACAAATTTGTGATTACAATGCCTTGAAATGACTGAAAAGGAAGCTGAGACACTGTTTACTTAATCATCCTTGCCTGGTTAGCCAACTTTACAGTCAGCCTACAGTACTGCATTTGCATAGGAAAATAGGCTAGGCCTAGAGCATCCTATTTGCCGAATGTTACAAATTTTCAAATCATGATTTTAACCCTTCGATGAAATTGTTGCCGACCATTTTTGTTGCTAAATGCTAGCTTGTTCACAGGTTTGTGCTGTAGGTTTAGGCACAGAATTTGATTAAAAGGACACTCTTTATGTAAAGATTGACATGCTGACATTAGTGAGGTGCATGAAGTTTGGCAGTTTACATTGTATCGTTAACCCAAGTAAATGCTGGGTAAAATAACAGATTTCGAGGTACAATCCTTAGCGTATTGGATCAAATTACTAGTAAAACTGAACTTTAGACTTGCGATAACAAGATAATAAGATTTGTAGGGATTTCAAATTTCCAGCAGCTAGACATTCCAAGCTTTTTACGTTAGATGCTCAAAGTTTTATACATCCATGCTATAACATGGGGGTACCATGAGTCGCTCACCTAAAAAACATTTTAATCCTAAAAATATAAAAACATTATTTTAATGTACAGTATGTAACTTGACAGAAATATTCATAAATTTGTCCTTATTATTCTAACACCTTTTTTTGGTTGTGTTAAAAGTGTGTAATTACTTGGAAATAGGTTTTGAAGGTAACGTGCCCATACATACCACTAGGCCTATGAGTTATGAAACCTTGAGTCAATCACAGCAGAATAAGACCAATTAAAATACTGTTTAATGTGGTATATTGTGGCTCTACAGTGGCAAATATTTTTGTTATAAACTTACCTCCTCTTTTTCTCCGGCTAGACATACAGTATCGTAGTCAGTGCTAGCACTCATGGGAATGCTCAGTTGATTCAAACAGGTGTTTTGGCCAGCTGCAGCTGGTCTGCTGGGATCGACCTGTGTACTACATAGTGTTATACAGTAGTTAAGTTTGTGGCTTTGATTGCGATTGTAAAATTTATTCAGGAAACTTGAAACAGCTGTAAACCATGTTCATTTCGTTAATTAACTTTTTTTAATCAAAATATATGATATTAGAAACTTGTCTAAAATTGGTAAATTCGGGATTTTCCGTAGTGAAGTTCATTTCTGTTTTTGTCTGCGATCACTCTAAATCGGTGGCCCTAAAACTGGCTGATTTTCTCTGCAACTTAACATGTCTGATAGAAAAGCTAATAAACTAAGCCTAAACAGTACAGTATAACATCCCCTGATTCCTGAGTGAGATAACTTGGCCATGGAGGCCCTTACTCTACAGTCTATGCAAACCTGAAATTAATAGTTTTTACCAAACTCAACGTTTGCTTCAGTAGAGCTGAACTCTCCTGTCAGTATTCAACAACAAGCTTTAGCAAAATATCCCTGTATGCAGTATCTAAAATACCGACCAGTATTTTAATGATGGGAATGTTGTGTCGGTCCCCTGGCACAGAAGAAAAATATTTGTCTGCAGGAAATTCCTGCATTGTTTTTCTTGCATAAGCGATAAGATTATAATCACTGCACAACTTATTTACTTGTCCGTTATATGAATAAAAACTCTGAAAATCGGTGAGTCACCATTTGTAAAAACAAATAACCAATTGTGTTTGATGATCATTTATTTCAGGTGCGTTTTGTACTTTTAAAGATTTTTTTTCATATGACATCTTTTGTGATTGGCATATAACCGTAGAGTCTCTAAAATAACTGCTCTCGAGCCAATTTAAACATCTTTCTTGTATACTTCTCTAGCATTTACAAAGGTGTGATACGATTGGATGATCATGTAGCGATGTCTTGTAAACAGAACGTGTAAAACGAAGTTCTACACAGTACACACACACTGACATATTGCAAGGACTGGGTATGCATGTGCTAGTGCTACCTGTAGTGCAGTGTACAGCATGTAGACCTAGCCTACGATCGTGCAGCAGTTGCAGCTAGCTCTGTGCAGTGTGTGCACTGAAAGTAATCGCTCTGTGTAGAATCATCCATCGGTCGTGTTTATAGACAGTTGTGAAGTGTGAAATGGCCTCCAAGTCAAAGAACAAGTTGGATTATTTTTTCAAACTGCTACTGAGTAGTGATAATAATAATAATGTTAATGGTAATACTACTACTTCTACCAACAACAACGTTAGTACTAACGTTACTACAGTACTAGGCTAGTGTTGAGTGACGAAAATACTACTAGTGCTAGTAGTAGTAGGCCTAACTACAAGAAATCTTGTTTACTCATATCAGTTATTGGCTATATTAAAAAATGTATTTTATTAATCTCTTTATTGGTAAATGCAGACTCGACTTTGCTTCTCAGAACTTTAGACTCCTCCCCCCTAAAAATGAAAATTCCCCCCCCCCCCCCAATTCCAAGTTCCCCCTCAGTTCATGACTACTGCAGGAACAAGCAAGCCTAAACTGTACCCTGCTTAGTTGAGTCAAGCAGGTTGTTTAAACTTGTCTACAATGGAGCCCAAATGGTTAGTACTGTATTTGCTAACTTTCGTTTTTATAGTCTAAGTTCATCCCCTTTTACAATGTATCTGTGAAAGTAAATCTTCAATTATGGTCTCCAGTCATTCTAATTCACTTTTTTTTTTTTTGACGAAACACAATGTGCGGAACCTCCGTCGTCGTTGCCGAGGCTACATGCTGAATGACTCGTGTTTGTGTTCGTGTGTGTATTTGTACAGCCTACAGTAAGTTCTAGATGACCTTTTCAATATTCAGGTTGACCTTTGGTAAACACATTATCTCTAGAAGGGTAACTGTGACTGATGTCATATGTGGTGTGTTGGTTGGTCATATTGAGTAGATGATTCTTATTGTTTTTGGGTGGAGATCAAAGGTCATTTGAGGTCATGAGAGGTCAAACTGCTCTCAAACTTGTCATGTGGATAATTCATGTTTGTTATAATATAACCATGGTGCAAGGATTCACAAAGGATTTTGGCTTTCTGGTGTTTTTCATTTTGACATGGTCCCTTCCCTTCTCCACTGAGTTGCTTTTGTTGGTAAGTGATTGTGTGTGTATGAAAAAAGTAGATATCGGCAAGGAATCACTTAGTCATTTGACTTTCTGGTTCATTAAAGGGGTAGGGTTGAAAGCTGTAGCGGATAAATGAAGTCCCAATTCATTCCTCTGTGTTTTGTTAACTGCTTGCTTTTTGGTCATACTTGTACAAAAGTGTTTTATTTAAAGATTGTTATTTGTGAAGAATGTTTTTTTTTTTTTTCTCCTGTAATCTGTGTGATACAAAGTAAAAATCTGAAATTTGAAAAAGAGGAAAGTGTAATTAATGCAAGACAAAATGGGTACTAAATCTGCAGGCGTCCGTACAGTATATCGGTATGACCATTTGCATACTGTACATGCAGTTAACCAGTTTCAGATACTTTCAGATGAGCTGTCATCATCTCGTACTGTACTGTACAGTACCTCGATGAGAAGTGTACAGTGCATTGTTGTACTCTCACTGCTTGGAGTCTGTAGGAGTAGATGCAACCAGGGAGTTGCTGTTTGAACTCCCTGATGCAACAGACATGTTCTGAGCAGAAATTTTACCCTTCGTTGTGTATGTCCATCATCAGAATTTAGCTCATTTACAGTAGATTTCAAGTTGTTAAATTATTTTCATTGGCATAAAACATTTACCTACTGTAAAGCAGATATCAAATAATAATATCAAAAGTTAAATAAGAAAAAAATGATATAAATTCCTGAAATAATATGGGCATCAGTGCATCAATTTTATAAGCTGCACATGGCATTATAACCAAATTTGCATGAATGCATACAGTTAAAACCAATGAATGTTTTCAGATACTGTAGGCTACATCATCTCATGTACAGTACCATACTGTAGTGTACCCTGTTTGACCTTATCTGCAGTACTGGAACTGTTGTACTGTACATAAGTAAGTGTATCACAAACATTTTAATGACCCTGATATAATGAATTTCTACATTAGAGTATTTACAGTACAGTATCCATACCTTAAGACAAGATAAATGATATTCACTGAGAATATTTTCACTAGTTTAATTGCTGGCTGCTCCGAGAGTATGGAATGATTGACTACAGTACTGTACTGTATCTTTTCATGCAGCTATTTAAGACAATTGACTTCTTCTTTATCTTTACTGCATGAATTCTACAGTAACACTTTGGGTTCAAACAGCAAGCCTCTTTGCATATTTATTTTTCCCGTTTTTCTCCAGTGCACACTTATGTGCCACAAACATTGAGTCAATTTTGCTAAAGGATGCTGTCCCAGAAGAACTTCTTGTCGTAACCACAAAGGCAGTCAGATATTTGGCTGAAAAGTAGTTGAAATCTACTGTGGAGTTCAAACCCACGATTTTTTTCTAGTCCCCTACAGTTGTGATGTTTTCAAAGTTTTCGTAGCAGAAATTTGTGCACAAAATTACAGTATGTAAAGTTTTTGAGGGCAGCACTCAGTAACTTACAGTATATCTTTCTCATTCACCATCTTTATAGACAAGATCCTCAAAGAGGAAAAAGTACACATAATTGTGCAAAATATTTCAGAGTAATTACAGTATAACTGTTGCTCATGTTCCTTTGCCTTTGGCAAATCAATTGCACAGTAGCATTGTAAAACACCATGTCAGTGGTGTTACTATAGCCACCCTCTAATAAATCTTTATCCATTGAATCCATAGAACAGATTTACATGCATTGTCAAGAGAGTACGGCACTGTAGGCCAAGGAGTCGGCAGGGATGGTAGGACTGAGAACATTTATAGTAATGTAGAAACCATATTCCGAATTGCATTAATTTCAGAATCACTATGTAGATTAAAAGCGATCTCACTCTGTTCTGTTTCTTCATACTGACGTCGCTTCCAGACGAAACTAGTGACCAACCAACCTTACGATGAATCTCTTGATGTCCCCGATGCCGAGGAAGTAGCTTCTGTGTACACGCCAAGCCCAAGACTACCCCCTCCCCAAGGATCATACCCTGCTGACGGTGAACAACGGGGGAACAACTCACAAGATAACATGACCGACCCCAGTGATGATGACTTGGAGACGGGTGTCATGGAAAATAAGGCAAGTTGGTCCGTGATGTACTGTAATGTTCAAAAGTGTTAAATACAATATTTATCATCTATAACTGTTGCTTAGAGTGGGACACAGGGATCACTATTAATTGAAGACAAATAAAGACTGTAGAGTGAACATGGTCATAATACACAGATTACATAAAGTATTACAGTGAAACAGGTGCTGTATTCAATCCTTCTGTGTGTTTGTGCCATCATTGTAAACTTCATGGTAACTACTGTGCACTGTCACCAGCAGTAATGACCTCAAGGTTCCTGCAGTCGTGGAAAATCCTGGAAAAGTCATGAAAATTTTGAAAGTTTTATTTCAGGACCTGGAAAAGTTTTGAAATTCAGGAAAATTGTGTTAAGTTCTAGAAAAGTCCCGACAGTCATCATAAAGTGGAATAGTTCCTTTCTCACTTGTGTTGTCCAAAGGTATTCTCACTTGTAATATCACCTGATGTTGCTTTGGTTTTTGCTTGTTATACAGTTAGTTGAAAACTGCACAGAACGTGCAAGACATCCAGTGGAATGCCATAGAATTTCTTCATTTGGTCCTTGAAAATTTTGGAAAATTGACTCCCTAGAAATTTACCCCCAGTCATCCCTGTAACTTACTGTGCATACACACTGTACTGTACGTGTAACAGTCGCAAGTGGTTTTCCATGTATGCAAGTCCGCCTATCATCCAGCTTGAATTTACTCTCAAGTTTTAAATCCCCACCACAGGAACTGGAGAACTCAGCGTCCTCTGATCAGATATCTCAGTTGATGAGCCCGGCGGAGGTACTGTAGCTCTGATCACATGTATGCCATGACGTGTCACTTTTATCTGCTTCCATCAAATGGCTCTCTCTCAGAACCACAATAGAGGCAGGGTGACGGGAGAGACGGCGACGTCCTCTCGAGTCCCACGTTGGACGATGTTTTTGTACTTTGATGTAAGAACCACTGGAGGAAGACTTGAACATGTTGCTCTTCATAGACAGCCAGGCCTAACACGACAAAAATTATCTGCTTACCGTTTTTCAAATTCACAGCCAAAGTGCTTCAGCAGAAAAAAAAAAAAAGATTTAAAGGCACCAAGTCTGTCTTTCTTGTTAATGGCAGAGTTCCAAAGATCTGTGAGTGAAAAGTAATGAAAATTACAACTGTTTTGCTAACAAAATGGAATCATGAAAATGTTATGGAAACCTTCGACATTAAACGGTGAACTCACATTGCTTTTACTGCACATAGAGTGACGTGTAGCCCTTACTGTAGGTGTGAGTACGGAAAAGCTGCCTTAACTTGAAAAACTTCCTAGGTAAGAAAAACTTCCTGGGTTATGGAAAATCGCATTCAATTCCAGTTACATCCATTAGTGTGGATTGTTTATAAATGTTGTGAAAGTTATGCAACAAGTGGTCCCAAAAGGGCAATGATTCTGATAAAGCCAACTGTCTTTTAACAGCAATCAATAATTCGATATCTTCAGATGAGGTCAAGTTTTATTTCCCTGCCTCAGACCAAAATTTCAAGAGAGACCCATTTTTGATTGGACAGATACTTGGCATCGTTTGTGGCTATCTTTGTTTTTCTTCTTTGATGGGTATGTTGCAGTGGTGTAGTTTCACCTCTCTCTCTCTTTCTTTCTCGATCTGTCGGCTGTGAACTGACTGTGGATCATTCTATCTAGGAGCTCTGTCTTCAGTCTCATGGTGTCCTTTGAAGCTCTGGTCATTATGGAATCCACTTTTCCATGCTTTTTCTACTATTTACTGTAACAAATTGTTCTTTTTTCCGATCAAGATTGAACCTTTGTCGATGCTTTCACCGCTTAGTGCAGAGGAATTTACTCAGGGGTGGCAGATTTGCTTCTCAGTGCTGATCTGGCACACAATTTTAAAGGGTCCACTTCGTTTTAACGGACTTCAATTTTTGTTTTTGTAAAAAAGTGTTTCACTGACTTAAAAATGTTGAAAAGATTGCCAGGTAATTTTGTTTTACTTCCTGATGGGTGCCAGGCACATTACACAAGGGGGTAGGGGTACAACCCAGCATTACTGGGCATGTGCACATGGCTACTATGAACTTCTCCATGCCCTTCTGTGCTGCCTCAAACAGACTAACATACATCAAACAGTAGAAAGAGATTGACTTGATTCATAGAAAAAAAATAGAACAAGAAGAATGCCTTATAGTACAGTACCAAGATTTCTTTAAATACAAACCTTTTACTTTGCAGAATGATTTGAATCTAATAGTTGTCATAAAAGCATGAACATTATGTAAAATGCCTCATGCAAAAGAAGAACAGTAAGCCCAAATGTTGCTGAGACTCTATGGTACTTGTTCTACAGTAGCATGCTTTGTTGTCACACTCTTTAATAGAAAATGCAATGTTTACATTTTGCAAATGTTTACATAAAGTGTATTTCCCATTTTGTGCCTTTTTTGGGGGGGAAAATGGGTGGAGAGTATCGGTGAATTAAGTCGATGTAATGTTCTGCAGTTCTTTCCCTTTGCATTAGCTACAATAAGAAGCCATTTTCTCTCTCTTGGTTACTTCAGTTCCCTCAGTGATATGCAACGTCCTTAACAAACTTTTTCCCTTGCAGTGATTTTGTTTCCTCTGTCAGCTTTCAATTTCACAGGCTCCTGCCTACATGTAGACTTTCAAATCATTCTGATATTAACTGTAGTACTTGTTCTTAAGCCCTTAGGCTTAAGAACAAGTACTACAGTACAGTACATCTATCAGGGTTGAAGTCAAGGCCCTCCTTGGCCTTGAAGTGGTAGGCCTCAAGACCGCCATACATGTAGTGTTACGAGCCCCTGTTCGAGGCCAGCCTCTGCCTCGGTCTGCCAGGACTCGACTCCAACATTGACATCCATGTACACTTGACATCCTGTAGACAGTGAACTGTAATGTAGATGTCATTCCTTTAACTTTTTCATGCCACGATTATTTCGGTTTGAGACTGAAACTTTCCTGCATTGATTTTTCAATGTTTCGATAAAATATGAAACCATTCACTAGACACATGACAAACATGAAAATTGATACGTGCATTATGCTAGCAAATGTGTGAATATGTATGCCGATGTCAATTCATATTCCAAAAGCACTCAAAGTTTACGTATCGTTCATTCAAGCAAGGGTGCACTGTATGTTCATTGTGACTGGATGACAGTGGTAAAGTTTTTATATGCATTACCTAAAGCCTGCATACATGTGTGGATATTCAGTTGTACTTATTGGACTCCTTCCTCCAAGTGCTACGCAGGTGGACAGCAGTCCACCACCCAACAGATAAACCGGGAATGATAGAACAGAAAAAAAGGTTAAGAGTAAAGGGGGGGTAGCCTTATGCGTGGAGCTCTATGTCAGTTGGATGGATGATGAGAGAAATTATAAAGAAGAGAAGACCTGGTGAAGTAAAGGGGGGTTAACTGCATGTAATGGGCTTACATGGCGGAGTAGCCCAATAGCAAGGGATACACCAAGGCAAGCCATATGTGAAGTCACATGCATTTCGCACTGCAGGTTATATGAGGTTTTAGCTTCAAGGTGTTAGGCCATTATGCAACTATTGCAATTTTAGCTCGGCACTGATATTCACAACATGTTGGAATATTGTTGTGTTTTTGGGCAATATGTTTTAATACTCGAATCATGATTGGGTTTCTGTGGAACATTCCAAAATTTAAGGGAGAAAATGATTGGGAAGGAAATTTCCAGTCAGGGGCTGGTCCAGGAATATACCAAATCTCAAATGGGGTTTTTGAAACGCTCTTGTTATAATGGATTTAATCCACAGCCAATAATGAAACCAGGTCAGCAAGCCAAGGCTCGGCAGAATGTCCAGTCTCTTGATGAAGATGATGAGGATGAAGAGGACGACGACGATGACGACGACGACGATGAAGATGGGTCTGACTCATCAGACGATGATGACGATGATGATAATCATGGCAGAGGGGTAGAAGGGTATGTTACTCCCAGTGGTATAGTAATGACGATTCAGACCTGGGTATGAAAAGTCATTTGAGAGCCCTGTGACTAGATGTTTGTCTGAAATGCAAAATCATCCGCTGGGTGGACGGCAGTTTCTCTCCCATCTTTTGCTATTGTGCTGTGTCGTGCACATTTAGTTTACATGTTCGTGTCGTCAAGGTTCTAGCCAGCCTCCCCCCCCACCAAACAAGGTGGATCACAACTTTACATCATCATCGGTGACTATCGCAAATTTTTGTAATTTGTGGGGAAAAAAGTCATGATACAATTTCAGGTAATTGGAAATACGATGAGGATAGTCTAGTGTGTGTGTGTAGGCCCATATGCACTACTAAGGCCGATCATATCGATGTATAGTTTTGCGAGTCACGTTTGTATCCAATATTTATTCACTGAAACAGCTAGAACTGGGCAGTTCCTATTTTAGTTCAATGTTCTTTACCCAAAACTGAATGCCGTAAGTTTCAAAGTGGAGGCAGAGAAGAAAAATAAACTTCAAACAAGCGGCATCTCCAGGTCAAAATGACTTGGCAAAAATCGTGGTCATACTCTATTTGTTATAATAGGGCCTATATACTTGTCCTTTGCATGTATTTGTTGGCATGTGTATACAGTAGTATGAATGCTTACATCAGAATATGGCTCTTTCTGCAGTTAGCTAGTTACTGAGATAAATTTTAGAAAATTTTCCCAACTGATTCTCTACAGTACCTTATTTAAGGCCTACAGTATTTTCTCAATAAGATCTGCTGACATTTCATTCAGTTCTTCCAAGTAATTGCATTTCTTCAGAGTTGTATCAATAACAGACGTTAAACCAAACCCGTTTGTCGTCAAACTGTCATCAAAATTTCCTGATCCATCGCATTTCAGAGCGTACGACCCTGCTGAGTATGAGAACCTTCCTGTCAGTGCAGAGATCAAGGAGCTTTTCCAGTACATAACCCGTTACACGCCCCAGACCATCGAACTTGAACACAAACTGAAACCGTTTATTCCAGATTACATCCCTGCTGTCGGCGACATCGATGCATTCATCAAGGTAACCTTTTGTGTGTCTGATTGCTGTACAGTGTCACATGACTTGTTTATAATGTTGTCGTATAGACTAACGTCGTTACATAGTGTAATGTTATCACCCAGCTTAATGTTATCACATAACCTAGTGTTATCACACAGCCATACGTTGTCATGTAGCCTAGTGTTGCCGTATAGCTAATTTTGCCGCACTTTTTTATGTTATCACACAGCCAAATGTTGTCACATAGCTAGAGTTGTCATGTAGCATAACGTCAATTAGCTTAATCCTGTCACATAGCCTAATATTGTCACACAGCCTAGTGTGGTCATGTAGCCTAATGTTGTCATGTACCTTTTGTCGTCACACACTCTAATGCAATCACACAGCCGAATGTTGTCACATAGCTAGTGTTGTCATGTAGCATAAAGTCAATAAACTCCATGCTGTGATATAGTCTAATGTCACACAGCCTAGTGTTGTGGCATAGCCTAATGTTGTCACACAGCTATTGTCTCCCACCCTAATGTTTTTACATAGCTAGTGTTGTCACATAGACTAATGTTGTCACATAGCTATCATTGTCTCTCACCCCAATGTTTTCACATGTATAGCTACCCTTGTCACATAACCTAATGTTGTCAAATCTAGCCTAATGTTGTTTCCTTTAGTACCGATCAAACCTCTAATGCCCAAATGCCTCTCATACAAAGCTCTGCCAGGTGCAAATCTTTTAATGCAAATGCCAAGTAAAAGATATGCCAGACATGACTCATAACCTTAGAAATTGAAGTAATGGGAGAATGGCCACATGTGGCCTGAGCTGAAGCTGGAGATTAAGTTCTATCGGTACAGCAGTAGAGTGAGGAAGTGTAAAACAAAATACTACAACACCCTGAATTGCTGAATAGTTGTCAATACTGAGCACTGGAGGTGACTCTGAAAATCTCCCAAACTGTAGCGAGGAACATTTTCAAATGTAAATGCACCCCTCTCGATGAACATGCTGCCGTACCGAAAGTAACCATCCATTTTTACTTCAATTTCTGTGGTCGTGATGCAGTCTGGTTGTCAGAAAATCTTTAACAGCAACAGTTCACCCTTCAGTCGATAGTGGACCATGCAAGCATTTCAAGTATCACATCTAAAACACAATATTTGGAACATAGGAATCTGAAATACTCGTCATGTGTTTTAGAAGTTTATCTTTAGTCAGGGAGAATGTCCCAGGTTACCTCATGTAGCTGAGGAGTTGTTTTATTCGGCTACTCACTGCAAAAAGCTGATTTCTTTCAATTCTGCATAATTCATACACAACTCTCAGTTTCAAAGCTCTATAGCAATTGTCTAAAACAGGATTTGTTTTGTTAAAAGAGAAACATGGCTACCATTGCATGTAGCTGTGTAGATGGACTGTGAACAAGCATATAACTGGACACCCATGGTACTGTAGGTGCAGCAACGAATTGAACAATTGCCATCAATATTAAGTTCATAAAAGTTTGGGCTCTGTGAAAGGAATGTTTGACCGTCACCGTCAAGCTCTTTGGGCGGCAGCCATATAGGGCTGTTACCAAAGAGGCTGGTTCTATTTAGGCCGCATCCCCTAATTGTATTTTGAAAACTTAAATTGATAAGTTAATCTCACCTTGTATGTTTATTTGTTCTTATTTCTACTTGTCGTCGTGCTGAACGTTAACAGATAAACAGGCCCGACGGTCAAGGCGACTCCCTAGGGCTGACTGTATTAGATGAGCCCTGTGCGAAGCAGTCGGACCCGACGGTACTGGATCTCCAGCTACGTGCCATCTCCAAGCAGACCACGTCCAAAGCGATGCAGGTTAGAAGCATAGAGAATGCAAGCAAACAGCCAAAGCTGATTAACAACTGGATAGAGAGTATCAGTGAACTTCACCGCAGTAAGCCACCGCCAACTGTACATTACACCAAGTGAGTACAAAGAAGTAACGGTTTCACTGCGGGCAGGCTCCCGTCCAAGACACAGCTTAGCTTTACACAGGATGTCCTGATGAGTCACTTAGATGGAAGTAACCGTTGCATGAATGTGTGACAGTGTTTCGCCGACCAACCATGTCATGGACAGACTCTGTTAGATTTGCCTTCATACCATGCTCATTGGAATATAATACGTGGGCCCTCTTTCACAAAGAGCTGTGCTTCTTCCTAAGTTTGATTCACAGCCTGAAAGAGAACAATACATTAAGTTCAAAGAACCCTGATCCCTGCTTGAAATCGTGGAGCGTGTATTTTGTAGCAATTACAGAGAGTTGTTAGGAATGATATTGTAAGATGTATATTTGGTGTATATGGTTCATCGTCCACTGTTTGTGCCATTGAGAGACATCGAAATCTAACAGTAAGGAAAGCAACTCTGTGAACCCTGAAGCAAAAATGTGACAGTACCACTGTATATCCCTTTCAACGATAGAACCCTGTAAATCATACCAGTAATTCTTAATGGTCCTCATCTATTAATCCTTGTCAACTATTCCTGGAAATCCCTTCCACTGCACAAATAATCACTCCTGTTTACTGTGCAGGTAAATGCCATCAATTTTATCGGCAAATCCCAGTCGACTGCACTGGAAATTCCTTTTTTGTGTACCTGTAAATTCCCATGAACTGTACTGGAAAAAAATATTCTACTTGACTGTGCTTCTTAATACCTAGCTACTGTGTTGGTAGATCCATAGGGACTATCCAGGGGAATTCCTGTTTGCTGTGTCGATATATCATCTATTGACTGGTAGTGCTCAGTCCCTGTCGATTGTGCTGTTAAATTTCTACCAGGTGTACAGGTAAAGCCTCTTCAACTCTAACAGTAAGTCCCTGTCGAATCCACCGTAGTGGTAGATCCCTCACCAGTCTTACCAAGTTGTCACTTTCTCCACGTGAGATATCAAAATGGGTCAAGTACGAAGAAGGTACTAACAAAGCAACCATACCGTCGTCTTCACCCTCGTCCCCTCGTCTCTGTCTCCACAGGACCATGCCAGATATAGACGCTCTCATGCAGGAGTGGCCACCGGAGTTTGAAGAGCTGCTGAACAAGATCGGCGTCCCCTCTGCGGACATCGACTGTAGTCTTGATCAGTACGTGGAGATGATCTGTGCCGTACTGGACATTCCGATCTACCAGAGCAAGATCCAAGCACTGCATGTACTATTCACGTTGTATTCAGAGTTTAAAAACTCACAGGTGAGTCAAGCAGTGCTACCCAGGTGCAAGCTTCATTTTCCTCAACTGTTGATGAGTCATTCTTTGGCTAACCTTTCTTGTCCGATCCTTTTTCATTTGGTTCTGCTGTGAATGTCACCAGTTACAAGTCAAAAGCGTAATGTTAGAGTATTGGTGGTCATATTGCTCAGAATTTGTGAAGTTTCTCTTTTCGCAGAATTACTGTTAGCCGACCGAAGTGAGGAAAGTCAGTATGGCATTTCAAAAAACAAAAATGGTATTTATGTGAAGGGCTAATCATCTCATTGAATTTCAAAGTTACCTGCATTGCTGCATTAGTTTTATGTGTATGTGTCGATGTTTCATTTCCAGCCCTCCTCTCCTCCCCCAAAAGAAAAAAATGTGGCTCAGGATGTCCAACAGTTGCCCCTGAATAGTGAAGCTGAAAGTTGCCAAACAACATGTCACATTTGATGGTAGAGGTAAAATATCTCAAATCAATAGTTACAATACCGTTCTATCATTTATTTCATTACAGTACTTCAAAACATTAGCAGAAGAAAACAAATTGGACAACAAGCTGAAGGTCGCCTCCGATGGCGGAGGGCTTGAGGATGGAGAAGATAGCAATGCCATAAGAGGAGGAGCAGCAGCAGGCGATATTGATGATGATCTGGTCTACTAGGTACTTAGTCATCTCTTGTGGAAAGTATCTCTCTAGTAGTAATACTTCCAATAGTCACTTCAGGGCATGCTATATGACTTTTGTTCGTTGCTGGTTGAAAATCAGAAGCATACATGTTGGCCCACCCAACCTCTGTCAGTTTCTATCGTGACTCTTAAGCACTGCTGTAGTAGCGAGCTGATGCTCTAATGGTGAAGCATTTCATTTTCTCAGGTTCAGGAAGCAAGTAGAATATTATAAAGAATCCAAACCAGTATTGCCTTGAAATGATCATCCACAAGCTGATTGGTCATTGCCATTAGAATCCTCCATTCCTGTAGGGATGGACTCGCACTTTTTAAATTCGGCGAATGCTTAGCTGTCGTCGTCGCGCACTTGAGCTATGGTCGGCGTCTTTGCATAGAGGGGAACTGTCGCATGGTGAAGCTGCCTGCTGTTATCGTTGTATTTGAATGATCTAGACCAATAGGAGTGGTCCTCATTGATTGGCCGGTGCTTGCACGCCATGGAGAAGATGACTGATCTATCCAAACGTGAGCAAATTAGAGTACTTCCTGTCATGAGAGAGGTTGGAAAATAATAGGAGGAAAAAAAAGAAAACAAACTGATTAGAGTTGGACATGTTTATTTATTCATGATTGATTCGACAGGGCAATTACTGTTCGATGTATATGACATTGATTTATTGTGTTGTAAATTTATCAAGTATATATTACATAGAGGGAGTATTGCATCCACAATTTTAATTCTATGCCAAAGAATGGCTTTGCGGCTGGAAAGGAAAATGGTGGAAAGAGGTTAACATTTTGTATAAGACCACTCTTTGGAGACATTCTATAAAGCTTGATGATTTTTAATGAAACGGACCTATTATCTACCCCCTCAAGGTGCGAGGGCATGCAACAGTGGCTCTTCTCTTGATTGTTCCATGACCTCCATTCACTATCCTTGTAAAAGATTAGATTGCTTTAAAAGTAAAACAAACCTTCCTTTATCACCTGGGAAGACGTTTGGTGGTTATTTTTCTCAAATCGTTAGTGCTTGGGTATAAACAGTAAGTGAAAGCCATCCTCTCTAGAGCACATCAGCCAGGAATGATCTCTCTACTCAAGGAATCGGTTTCATTCGAACCTACGTAGTGATTACACTCCTAGATGCAGGTTTGACACGTATGTAAATATCTTCTAAAATATTCATGGTCCAAGTGGTGACTTGGTTAACCCTTCAGATGAATCTCTGAGGACCTGGGCATGTGACCCTTAGATGGTAACCAGGAGATGGCCTCGGCTGAGTCGACATCGTCATAATTCTAACAGAACTCCAGTGGGGTTTACTGTTAGTCAATTAGACAGAATGCCTTCGCAACAGAATCAAAGTGTCAGCTGTATTCGTCACAACATCAGGCAGCTGGAAGAATTTGTCCATCGTCTACAGACAAGTTGAGATTACTCTTCATAACATACAAAATAGTATTATGCAGTGCTCATAGTGGTTGGCTGCAGGCTCTTTATGTCTTTTCTGACATGCTGATATAGAGGATCACAAACAGGAGTAAAAATGTTGTTATGCAGTAAATGCTGTAAAGTCGGGGGTCCTTTTATACCAGCGGTGTTTGCTCATCTGAGAGTTAAGTGGTATAACTTTCTTGTGATCTTTAACAGGTTTTCCCTGTATGTTGGTGAAGATCAATCAATACTGAATTCTAGATTATTAGAATGATATTACTTTAATGTAAATATTGACATGTCCATCTGTTTCCAATTCTTTCATTTAGTTCATCGTATATATGATCACCTTGACTTTAGTATATTCTTTATTTTTTGTGAAAGAAAAAAAAAATGTCACATGTTGAAAATATGACCACTAGTAGTGTACTTTTTGCATTGTTTGGTGATGGCTGATATTGTTAACAAGCAGGTGTGTTGTGTTTTAGCTGTACAAGGGTTGGCTCGGATTATTGGGACCAATCAAGGCATGCCTTACAAAAGAAGGTTAAAGGTTTCATTCAGTGACAGACGGTAGTGATTCAATAAACATCTGAACGCACCTAATCCTCACAAAATACACATAATGTGCTAAAATCATGTCTCGAGAAGACCTTTTCTACATGATGGAGCATGATGTGATATCCAGATATACCATAATGGTTTGGGTATGCTCCTCTCGAAGAGGCATAAACATGTATGATATCATGTGAGGATTGACTGTCTGAACTTCTGTTCATTTCCATATGCATCCGATACAAAAATACTGAGGTCAGTATCATTCAACCATATTCCACACTTGCATCTTGTGCAGGGTCGTTGTGACCAGGTGGTGTGTGACTACCACCACCCCCTTTTCCCAAAAAAATTGTCAGGGTGATGACAATCGGAAAATCTGACATTTTTCATTTCTCAGCCTACCACATTTCATGAGGTAAAATGATGTCAAACATTGCACCAAATTGTGTCTTACATGCAGTTACCTTGTAATTTGAAAATTTCTCAGTAAATCTGAAATACCACTTAAATTTGTCATGTTTCAGTCTAGGAGCGACGATAGTCCAAAAATCTGAAGAACCAGTTGGAATTTTTAAGGGCCTCAGTCTAGCACATTTTATGACTTCTGAAGACGCCAAATATTGCACTTGATTGCATCTGAGGTCACCCAGTAAGTTAATGTCTCAAAGGGGGGATGGGGGACCCCTCCTCCCTTACAAGCCTCTCCCAGGCTACCCATCACTCGTCTCATGTTTTACCCAGTAATCAAAATAATATTGTATGATAAGATTTCTGCATGAAGGTGGCCATCACTCGCAAAAGTTATGGTAACAAGACCAGCGCTACTTTGTTATGCAATCATCGACGGTCGTGGCAAATTAAAAATGTGCACTCGCCAGAAAGTACAATATTGTTGGAGTAGCACTTCCGAAAGTAGAATATATCAGAAGAAAAAAACAAATGTGACTTCAATAGATGGAACCTGATTTTGTCCTAGATTACCTGGTAGTGGAAAATTTTCCCCCAAAATAAGCTTATCGTTGAAAGAAATAACTTTCTGAAAATGGAG
The DNA here is from genome assembly GCA_021234535.1 of Stichopus chloronotus. Classification (NCBI taxonomy): domain Eukaryota; kingdom Metazoa; phylum Echinodermata; class Holothuroidea; order Aspidochirotida; family Stichopodidae; genus Stichopus; species Stichopus chloronotus. The sequence goes on from CM037842.1 coordinate 15,979,038, forward strand.
ATTTTTGCAAAAAAAAAAAAAGACTTAAAAAACACCTAAAATCCAAAGATATTTGGTGGAAATCTATTAGATAAAAAACGATTCAAATTCTTACCATGTTTTCAAAGATTGATTGTTTTTTTTTTTCCTCATTGACAAAGAAACGCCAGACATAAAGTCCCTTAACAAGGCTCGGTAAATGCCCCCCCCCCCCCCCCAGGACACACGGAACGTGCAGTTCCGGTCGTCTGGAGATTTGCGAAGAGAAACATATTCTGGTGCCCTTCGCGGAAATTAAAGATGACGTTCCGCTTACAGTAGATAATATATGCAGGCGACCATACGATATTTTGCTTACGCCCACCTTGAGTGCTTTGTTTGTAGGGTAACTTGCGACCGCCGAACAATTGAACCAGATTTAATTGCCATAAATCACCAAATTAGTACCATCTTTCTATACAATGGGACTATTTTAACTGAAGAAATCGCAGACATGAGATCGCTATTCTTTGGTTGGTTGCATGCAGTCCGGGACACCAGGAAAGTGCTGTTTCCGGTCATCTGAGAGCATTGTAAAGCCAAAAGTGTTCTGGAACGCTCACGGCATGCAACCGAAGGTGACGCTCCGCATTTCCTGCCCGTACGGTGCCCTAAGAACGCCCTCAGGCCGTACCCCATCTGCTGAAAACCTGGATAGGTATATGACACGTCAATGACATAGGCAATGTGCCCCCAGTCATTAGACCCTGTGCGATGCCCTCGTAATTTCTGTTTGCATTCTAATCTCATGTAGGCTATTTTCTTTAAGTGCTCTGGAGTACTAACGATGTGCAGTGGAGGCGCTACGGGGGGGGGGGGGGGGCATGAGGGGGCATTTGCCCCTCCAGATTGTTTCCTTTCCCCAGTTGCCCCCCCCCCCAGTTGCCTCCCAGTTCCCAAAGAAAAAAAGTTGGGAACCTTGGAGTACGGTCAACCGAAAAGATAAATAATGTAAAAATATATAATATACCTCTCTTGGGACTTAATTTTCCACCCACAGATATGCCAAAACCTCAGAGCTTCCGGGGGCTTCGCCCCTGGACCCCCACCGGGACTTTGCCCCTGGACCCCACCAGGGGCCCTAAGGCGGAGCCCTGGAACCCACCCGCACGGCCTCGGTTAGCGCTCGGTTTCGCGCTGCGCGAAAATCTTTGCCCCCCCAATATTTTCCTCTGCCGTCAGTTTGCCCCCCCCCCCAAGTCTGACATCCTGGCGCCGTCACTGACGATGTGGGTGATATAAGGTTCACAGAAACTGACAATCCTCTTTGGCAGCCTAGGATAGAGACCATGGCAAACCTCAAAACTCAAAACGACATTCATGTATTAAGATTTTGAATTGACGACAAGGCTGACTGCAGTTACCGTTTCAAGAGAATCAAAACAGCAAAAAGAAAATCGTCAGCCATCAACAGAGTTGTGAATGCCGCCCCTATTGTTTTTAATAACCATTCGGAAGGTTCTTACGCACACGCTACAGATAATAGGCATTTGGCAATAAATGTAAAGGAAGCTCGAGTGGGAAATACACTATCGTTTCCTACCAATACCCGTGCATAGGCCTACACATAGCAGTGTGCAAAACCCAGTCATTACTAAAAGCATAGTGCACTATTATACCATAACCAAACAATATGGGGGGTTTAAAAGTACCCATCACCCCATTCACGCTGAGTTGTATCAATTAACAAATCCGCAAATCGAGTCGTCGACGATAACGGCTCAGAAAATTCAAACTACGGTACAGTCAACTTCGAAAGGAACATATTCTCGCATGTGTTCCTAGAAATGACGTGAGTATGGCAAGTCGTTGCACTTTTTATTCCCTATCTAATGATGTCAGATAGGCATTAAAGATACCTGCAGTTATTCAAGATTTATCTTTATTACGATTAGATATTGCAATTCTCCTCATAGTATTCGCTAATATCAATGAAGCGAACATAGCTCTGTTTCTGATGTTGCGAGGTGAATTTATTTGACCTTGTATGCAATAAATATGTTCTTGTGACAGACTGCAAATAACAGTCTCCAAAGTCTAAGTACTGCCTCATGAATTACCCACCAAGGACCATCCACAATCCTCGCTATAATTAAATGTCAAGTAAGAGACGTTACGAATGATAATTTCTCTTTGACGCTACATTGCAAATTCGATGAAATGTCATGTTACACCTTTAATATATTTCACCTATTCTCCTTCTAATCTACTTAGCACAATCGTGGCAAATTCGACGATATTATTGCTTAATAATTAAAAATACCTGTTAAAGGAGCAATCATACGTGAACAATTTGTCAACAAACTCTTTTTTCCTCTACCGTAAACTCTTTAGAACTTTGTGATTTCGCCGAACGTTTTCCAAACGTAAAACCAAGTTGATAGGGATCTTCAAACCAAGGTTAGATAATATAATATGTTTTCATTTGTCTTTCGAAGTAATGACCAACAGGTAGTAGGGCGCGATTGCTAAAATAGATACTTACTTTTGTATGTATACGTTATTTAGTCATTTCTATTGTACCTAAAATCTAGGATTACAAGGATTTACAGTGAAGAGGTTGGATAACAAGTTTTGTTCACTCATTTCCCATCTTCATAGCTTGTTGCTAAGATGCAAGCTGTTGACAGATGTCCAGTTCATTTGAAATTGTCGATTGAGCAATAATTTGTGTCAATCGTCTTGTACAATTCACATTACCTGCTTTTGCTTTTCCTTTTGAAACTAAAAATGTTTATGTAAACCTTACGGGTATACTGTGTCCTTGCAAAACGTGTTGTACGGAGGTGGCTTGTCTGGTTACGTCACCTCATAACAGTGAGATACTGATCATCGTGGCAAGGTGCAATGGGTTTGAAAAAAAAAAGCAAAGGATAACAAAGACAGTAATTTAAGTGGTAACGACATCACAAAACTATTGAGTAAACTGCCATTTTATATCTGACGATGACAAGTCACACTATTCGTCTCAAGGAGACTCCTTTTGTACCCTAGTGATGGTTCTGCCCAACGTCTAGCAAACCATGCAAGGAGATAGGACTTCTGGAGGACGAGAACAACAGTGAAAACACTTTGTATCAAATGATACAATAGAGAGCAATTGGCTTATTTAATTCCTTGGACTTCCATATACCTAATCTGTGTTTGGAAATTCTGAGAAAGCAAGATAACAGCTATAAACTGAAACCATATGAAGTCAATCAGTACACTCTGATCAATATTTACTGCGCTATTGTTCAGAATATATAGGCCTACTCAAGTTGTCAATAACTGTCGGGTTCAGCCGTGTGACCCAATCAGGTGTCAGAAAGTTATTCGTCACAGTCAAATATGTCCAAAGGATTATTGGAGCTGACCTTTCTTCTTTGCATTCGATAACTCTCGAAGAACAGAAATGATTGTTTCTAATGTAGTGCCATCTCTTGTCATGACATCGCACACTACTATGAGGAAAGAAACATTTTTCTTCACGCTTCTTCCCAACAAACTGTACAACCCTGGTCTCTAGTTTTGGGTCATGGCTTTTACAGCCTTTTGTCTTTTTTTTTTTTTTTGCTCCGTTAAATTGTCATCATTATACATATCACATTTTTATATGTATTAAGTTTTGTTTGTTATTTATCTGCATTTATTTTAAACATTTACAGAACTTTCAGTTTCCATTTCCGTTTTAAGCAAGAATTGTTAAATGAATGTTTTGGTGGAACTTTTAACTGGGACTGTAAAAAACTATCAACCCTCAAATAATCATATGGATTTGTATAGTTTCCTTATAGTTTCTTTAGAGTTTCTATAGAGTTTCTTTAGAGTTTCTGTAGAGTTTTATGAAGCTGTTCTATAGAAACTCTATAGGATTCTATAGAGTGCTCTATAGGATTTTCTATTAGATTCTATAGAAAATTTTATATAGTTTCTGTAGAATTTCTATACCAAACTTAGACTTTTTTATAGAAACTATATAAGATTTTCTATAGAAAATTCTATAGACACCCACTTTTCTATAGAGTTTCTACAGAGTTTCTATAGAGTTTTTTTAGAGCAGAAAATCTATAGGATTCTATAGAGGGTCTATAGAGGGTCTATAAGTTTTCTCTATAGAGATTCTACAGAAAAGTTTATGTAGTTTCTATAGAATTTTTCCTTTATGATGTGTTTGCATCCTTTTTTAAAGGGGAGGGGGGTTGCTTTGCTTTGTTTTTTTTTATTTCTTTTGGTGTGTGTGTGTATTCTGTTCTATTCTTTATTTCTCCCTTTTCCTGATGCCAGTTTGAATTTTTCCTCTACACGTAAATTTCAGTGAGACCGGGAAAATGGGACACGTCTGTCCTTTCCTCTGTAGATTCGCTACACTGAAGAGCCGCTCTGCTTGTGCAGCTAACAAAAAAAAAAAAGAAAAGACTTTTCACAGGCAATGATGTACCAGTATATGAACTAAATGAGACACGTCATACGAAATTGCATCATTTTAGCTTAATCAACCAATCCCGTAGATTCTTTATGTAATATTATAAACACATCTGATAAATTTCTGTGAAACTCCAGAGTTCTTCATTTCAGTCGACCATGACTGCTGATAACAAAAGCACGTAGCTGCAGGGTACAATTTTCGCCAAGGCGTCATATATGTATAGCACACAGGTAATTACCTGCAGACATGGCTGTAGCTATACCGTCATATCTTGGCCGTGAAGAATTAATGGTAAAAAACAAAAAATCGGCGGGTTTCATGTTTTTTTTTTGTTTTTTTTCTTTTCCGGAGACTGTTTCGGACACTGGGAATTCCCTATGAGGAGGTGATCCAGTATTTTATCATTGAAGGTACAGTCTTCACGAAAAGGGCACTATCAGACTCGGCGGAATAAAAGAAAAGAACAGTGGGGAAACTCTGAGTAACGGCAGGACTATAGGAACACTAAGGAAAATCTAAACGGAGCGCCACCATTAGTTGGCGGGGGAGTGTATACAAGAAGTGTTTGGCTTTTTATCCACTCCGACCTTCAAGTTGGGATATCTTGTCTACAATTTGAAAAACAATCTATGAAAACGATAATAATTAGTATATAAAAATAGCAACAATAGGAGGGAGTTTCAGAGAAACGTCTCTGGGAAATTGTTTCAAAATCCATACAGAATGTCTATTAGACAGAAATTGTAAGAGGAACGCAAGGATTTAATGATCGGGGACGGGGAGACATAGTGCCAATAGTTCCTTGATATGATATATGAGGCACTTCAGGGTTTTCACCAGGGGTAGGATCTGTCCCGAGGGTGTTCTTCTTTTGCGCTTATGTTAAGAGCCCTACCATTGTGTGATCCCTCCCACCCAGAAGATGGCCAAAAATGGCACCATGGGTATCCTAGGCTGCATGTACTTAGCCTTGAAATATGGATCTCATGTCTGCAATTTCTCAATTAATGATGGAGAACAACATCCCAGGTAACATTCCAACATGGACCCATTTTTGGACTTATATCGACAAACATGTGGGGCGCATCTTTTTTTGCACCCAAGATTCGTAACTATCCCATAGGGGTTATATGTTTATCTGGCGTAGCGCATATGCTTACTTTATGGATCGTGGGTGCAAAATCACATTGATCCCATATTCATTCACTCATATGAAGCCCATGTTGGTATCATTCTATGAAAAAAAAAAAATACAAAAGCAATCGTACTTTCTAGAAAGCAACAGGTTTTTATTTCTTTTTTAGTAATTGTCAATTACCAGGTATCCTTAGACAAACTCTGGTGTATTATTTTACATCCCGAGAAATAATAGTTTCTAGTTTAAGTTATAAACGTCGATGTTTGCATATAGCAAAGTAGAACAAGGTCTTGTATCGACAACTTTTGTAAATAGTAGCCACCTTGATGTGGAAAAAAATGTCGCACAATAATATTTTGCTGGGTGGCTTCGTTTGTAATAAGCGGCAGTACATCCCCGTATGCATATCGTACGCATCTAAGCATGTTGTTTCGCTTTCCATCCAACACAGCATTTTCACGGGTAACATGAGGTCACTGAAAAACCTCCATATAACACTAGGTCCTGTTTCTGTTTCAAATATGTATGTATTGGTTACATGACACCACAAATCAATCTAACTAGTCTTGCAATAAATATCTGAAAGTCCTATTCAACTTATTTCTCCTTGTAATTTAAATAATTAAGGTACCCTATTTATAAAAAAGGGGTTTCTTGGATATATCATCCGGCACCGTTCTTGTTCTGTCTATGTATATAGTTGTTATGATCTTTTCTTAACGCCCTATAACATAGCCTACCAGTGTCTTTGTAAAACAAAACAAATCCATAATATACAACAACAAAATGACATGCGGTATCTTCACTACTTAATCGACATTGAGTACATTAAAGTATTTAGTAAGCTTCAAATAAGGTTTTCTACAAGTCAAATTAAATGTAATAATGAAAAAAATTAATACCAAGTTGCCCTCTTGTCAACTAAGTCTGCAAACGTTTACAAGTAGAATACTTTAATTATCTTTCTAAGTATGTGTTAACGTTTACACAATCAATTTCCATGGCCCATGCTGAGGTCTCCGTCAACAGTGGGATATATTAAAATGTTTGAGATGTTTTTCAAGCTTGTTTATACCAAAACGCTTATTGACGATGGACTCCCTCTAACCTAAAATTACAGACATTAATCAAAGGATGAACTTTAATTTATCTTGTAGTGTCTGGTATTAACAATTACCAAACCGAATCCCATCGTTTTCGTATAATTACCGTATTAAAGCACATTAGCTAGTGAACTATCAGTGAAATGTAGATGCTTGTCAAGTTACCAGTACCAATTAGTAAGTTGATGAAGTGATAAGCAGTAAGAACACTTTAAATGTATTCAAAATATAACTCCCTCAGTGATTTGTATCTGTCTCCATCAATTACCTTCGTCATTTCTAACCGTCTGATACATTCCAGGGCATTCACGAGATCTGGTCCCATCGCATCCATCATCACTTGGTCATTTTTTAGGGCCTCCAGCGCTGTTTCTAGATCCGTTGGGAGACTAGCCGTACCGAATGGGACATTGGTCTCATCACGAGCAGATAGGTTTCGTGGTATCGGAGGTGGAAGTTGTAGTCCACGGTTGATCCCGTCGATCCCTGCAGCTACTGTGGCCGCGAGACTGATGTATGGATTTGAGGCGCTTGTTCCAAGTCTGTTTTCTAAATACATCCCTTCAGGACCAGTTTCCTTGACACGAACTGCGCACGTTCGGTTGTCGAATCCCCATGTCGCATTAGCCATGTTGAACCAACTTTCACTTATTCGATCGAAACAGTTTAAAGTCGGTCCCTGAAGGAAGGAAAGGGCAGGTGCGTGATCCAAAAGGCCTGCAATCCATTGCTCGGCGATATCAGACAGTCCGTAAGGACGAGACGGATCGACGAGTTTGGAAGTCTTACCGTCAATTGACCAGAGAGAGTGATTCAAATGACCAGAAGCCGGCTCGTAATCAGGATAAGGTCTTGACATGAAGCTACCGATCAAGCCGTTCTGCATCGCCATCTCTTTGATCCCAGTGCGAAATGTCGCAGCGTCGTCTGCTGACTTCATTCCAAACCTTGGCTTCATGTTGATCTCAAATAAATTTCTTTCTGTCTCTAGTTCCGAGCAAACTACATCGATTCCTGCGTCAAAGAGATTGGCATCGACTTTAGAGAAAAATTCGTGGTGTTTAGCAAAAGCAATGGTAGAGTAACCACTTTCTTCTAGGATTGCTGGTTTTCCTGTCTTCTTATCTTCCAGCCAAAACTCGTATTCAAAGCAAGAATATATCGACAGATCCTTCTGTGCAAGTTCCTTTAATTGAGCATGAAGGATGCTTCGAGGATCTACTGTAACTTCTTTCCCTCCCACGATGCTCGAAGCTGATACGAAAACCCTCGCTGTATTCTTGACCCACGGTAGCACTGTGAAGGTAGATAAGTCGGGATAACAAACCATATCTGACCACCCATATTTTTGCCAAATATAACTCTTAGTTGGAACATTGAGATGGGTATCGCCTGCAAAAATGAGAACAGGAAAGCGAATACCAGAAGCGGTCTGCATCTTGAAGTGGCGAGCTGGAATGACCTTTGATCTCGCCACGGAACACAGATCAAGGAATTCGAACCTTACGTGATCAATGTTGTTCTGAAAAAGTTTATCCACCACGAGATCTACCTGTTGGATATCTACTGCCGTCTTATCCATCGTGTTTCAGTGAGAGAGAAAATACAAACAAGTAGGCAACTTTTGGTTGCATACTTTTAAAACTGCTCTAATGACGATATTTTATCACTTTGCTAAAAGAAAGATATGATGTTTTCATGGAAAACAATTACACGCAACAAACGTCAAATTTACCTTACTCTGATAAAACATATCTATGAATGTTTATTCTGTTCAAGGTCGCAGCCCACCTGCAGATTTGCTTGGTTAATATCAAGTGAAATTGTGCTGAAGGACACATTTGATATGAGTGGTGATATGAGAGGCTAATACTTTTACCGGCATTGCATCGGTGATTAATTAGTGGAGAATTATTAGTATCTTGCATAGAAAATGTATAGTTCATGAATTCGATGACAAAAGAGTACGTTACCCCACATCAGTAGGAAAGTACTATTGATAATTCATTACGCTCTGAAGTTGCTGGCTAAACTTTTACAAACTTTGGTCACATATGCCTCTGTCTACACTGTTGGGTAAGAATACCCACGTTGGCAAAATAAAAACACCCACCATGGGTTAAATGTTACCCGATAACAGGTGCTTTTGAACTAACGGGGATGTAGACAACAGGTTAGTTTTAGGCAAATGTTCCAAACCTTCTTCCCAGAATTGAATATGGGAGATAAAATCACAAGCTAAAACAGACAACATTTCTGCTTTTTTACACTGAATAGTGATGGATTGAAACGTCAAGCAATTTGTAACCTAATGAAGATGATGATGGCTGTTACAATGGTGATGACGACAATTGTCAAGATATTCTGATGATGTCAACGATAATGATGGCATTGCTGCCAGTGGTAATCAAATCATTATGAAGATTTTAAACGATCACGTACGATTGCACAAACCTCCTATCTTGCCTTACCTTGTTGGGTGTATTTTGAACCAGTCTTGTTGCTATAAAAATCATACTCACCGACAAATGTTATTCCTTAGATTTTCTGTTTACCACGTACTTTTATATGACAATATATTTCCCCTTGGCACTCCATACCGTGGACTGTCGTATTCTGAGAACTGACTATCAAATTGTGGCACAAATACAAGGAATCCAGAACCTCAATAAAAACTCATCCGCACACGCCAATCAAGAAATATTTAATTATTGTACCACTCGAGAAGTATCTCTCGTACATTTAATAATTTTATTTGTAACGTGTCTTTTCCAATGGACTAGCAATTTTGTCCCCTTTTTTAAACATCGGCTAGATTCCAGACTTAGAGACCTGAAAAAGAATTTTTTTCTTGTTCTGGTACATAGTCCTTTGAAATTCAACCGTTGTTGGGTGTTTCTTCTTCAGTCAGATACCAATACAAAATAACTTCGTAAATTGGAAAATAGGTTCTCATGGTAGGTTTTCGGCATGAATACACTTTAGATGTCACGCAATTTGTCAAGCAGTTTGTAGAAATTTGAGTATTAAATACTAAATAGTAAACATTAATTATTGACAATAGTCGAAATGAGCAAGAATGATAAAACGTTGTCAGTGTAAAATGTACCATTATTTCAAACATGACTTGCTCTTCAAAGAAAGAAAGTTTTATTTTGACAATTGCTCTCCAATTAACTCTTTCATCAAAACACTGTGTAACCTTTTTTATCAATGCCAACATTATTAATATATTTTTTTGAACTAGGACGTAACGGAAATAGAGCGTTTGCAATGCACCAACATGCCATTCAAAGAAAATTCTTTTTATCATTGTAAAAGCCATTCAGACTTATCAGTAAACATATTCAGTAAAAGTTTCATGTTTGCTAACATTATGCACAAAACGAGTTATGGAAGATGCATCACTTAATTGAATGTTTTGAAGTTTGTTGTAAGCAAATTATACTAATGCAACAAATAACCGAATTTCTGTCTGTGAGAAACTCGTTTCTTCAAAAGAAGTCCACCGTCCTCGCTGAGTTTGAATAATCTGTCATTCTGAGTCTACAAATGTTGGGCTTTTGTTCTGTAAACCAAACGCCTTATTTACCTTATCTGGTAGAATCTGTTAAAATCATAGAATAGGCCTATGTCTTTCCGACATTAAGTGGAACATGTAGACACCAAACATTAAAGTGGTATGAGTTCTATGGTTATCAGACTGCAAATAAAGACTGTGAAGATCACGATGTGAAGAAAAAACATTGATGTCTTCAACAAATATCTTAGAGTAGAGAGTAGAGAAGTAGAGATTATTGTGGCAATTAACATCACAATAACTAGATTGCATACGGCAATTACCAAGTCATACCAAGGAGATGTCATTAAATAACACCTCCCTATACATTGCAAGATATTTTTGCATCCAGTCATGACCTACACAAATTCTAAAATGTTGTAATTTCGTAAGTAACACGGCTTATGACCTGTAGTATTTGAAAAAGGACGATCCTGCAGTCAAAACTTAGTTTTGATATTTCTTAATGTTTGTAAAAATCATCTTTTATCCTTTTAATCTCTTAATCTTATCTTTTAATCCTCTTTTAAATAGTGTTAGTGTCGAAAGGGTAATTGCCACAAATCCAGTCAAGTCTCTCTTGGTCTGAACATATACATTTTCTTTCAAATAAAATTTCTAAGGGTGTTGGAATTCTATCAATGCTTAAAAGCTTTTTACCAGTTAACATACTTGGATCATTATACCAAATGCTCATTCTCCCCCATCTTAATTACTGTTGTAGTGATTGGTCCGAAGCAACTAATTCACTTTTGAATAAATAAGTCATGCCCCCCAAAAAGGCCAATTCGTCACATCTTTAATGCTCATTAACGTCAAAGTATGAAACAAATTATTCTCAGCAGTTTTTGGAACATTGGGCTATCAAGTTCATACAAAAATATCTCTTAAAATTATTGGATCCTATTTTTAAAACTATCCCTATCACTTCAGAAACACCGTCACTTAAATAACTTTAATTGCTTTCCTTGCCGTTCAAATAGGATTAGATTTAGTTCTTGTACTCAGGCTATCCATCTTTGGAATTCTCTACCGGTTGACGTTCAAAACTCTAAAACCTTATTCCGCTTTAGAAATACCCTCACACACAACTTTATCCCAGCTTATTGATTATTATTATTTTGTTTCTCCGCTGTTGTATTGGACTTGAGGGGATGTGGGGGGATGGGGGAAGGGATTGATGTGTCAGGTTTTGTTTCGAGTACTAGACTTCCTTTTTCCTTCTTTTCCTTTGCTCGTTTACTAGGAGTGCTGTAATGCATAACCTCATTGGAGGTTTTGACAACACTTCCTTTCGCAACTTCTTTGTCTACATTGTGAAACCTTATTTCTTACCTTCATTGTTAATTATCCAATTTTAATCATCCTTTACGCACAGTAAGTGCGTTAAGGTCAGTGGTCCCTGGAAACTACAAATATTTTGCCATCTGAAACGTATCTGGCCAAACATCTTGTGACTTTTGGTAGGTTTTCATGTCTGGTGATAAGTACCAAACAATAGTAAATTCTAGGCTGTTAAAATCACATTACTCGATGTAAAAAATGACATGACAAGGTGTTTTCCAGCATTTCTTTTCTGTTTTCATCGCTTTCATAAATCTTTGTATGCACAGGCCTATGATCAAATTGACTTTATCGTACATATTTGCTATTTTGTGAAAATGAAATGAATATATCCCATATTAGAAAAAAAAATGCTAATTTTACAACTTAATGCAGTCTTCGGAAGTGTTTTATTTAACGGCAAACTTCTTTGCGAATAAAGTGTGTGTATCTTAGTGTACTTGTGATGTCACGATTTCAGACTATGCATTTCTGACATATGCCGCACAGAGACCTATATCTGCAGTAAACATGCATTAACCGTATCAAGTACAAGACATCAATGCAGAAATAGTCGTGGTAGCCAATCCTAGAACACTTTACACCTAGTTAGGAAGCCTATGGTGTTTGGTCCTGTTGTTTATTGGTGATAGCTGTCTTGCTAAAAGCAAAAGTGTATTATTGCTGATGGTATCACGTTGCTTATACCCCCTTCGCACTGAGGTAGTTCTCACTACGTTCTGGAAGAACGGGGTGGAACGGGAAACAACGCAATACGCACTGATTGGACGTAGCACACACCGAATGCAATCTTAGTATGAACGGTATGAACGGGCTAGGACGGGATAGTGGTCCAGAACGTCAACCTTGTTTAAAATTCGATCCCGTTCTGCCCGTTCAAAAATAGGACCGCGCAAGGTCGTTTTTCAAACGAAATTGCCGTACTGGGAACGGAATTGCCCTACTGCGAACGTGGAACAAACTGGTCAAAAACGAGCTAAGCATTGTGGGAACAGGGAAAGATAGGAGTACGATCCATCGCCGATGTTGCTACGTTCCACCCCGTTCTGCCCTTTCTCTGACAGACCTTACTACGTTTCATTACGTCTTCATGGCGTTCTTAAACAGTTTTAACCTGTCTTTAAGTTTGTGATACGTTCCTCTTCAGTTCTAAAAAGTCCTTACTCAGTTTTTATTCAGATGTGCTCTTTTCGTCTACATTGTCAATACTTCCAATCAGTTTTTAGTCAGATCTACTACGTTTCTACTACATTTCAACTAAGTCCACCCTGTACGTTTGCAATGTTGGTACAAATATTGCAGATCAATCATGCTCTCCTCATTTGTAAACCAACTTTCTGGTTGAATAGAAGTGTATAATTTTTTAGTATGGAGCGAATACAAGTGTTGTCAACACTAAATATGATGAATATTGGTTTCCTGCAACTGTTGGTAGAAGCAGAGCAACAATATGAAGAAATCAGAGAACGTGAAGAATAATTATGTGATGATGGCGCCTGACTCCCTACAGCTTCCTCCCCCATTTCTTCAGCAGTAGCTGCGCTAGTATCTTCATCATCAGGAACCTTCTCACTGCTATTTGTGGAGGACCCCTTCGATTTTCCCGTCTGCTTCCTGCCTCTTCCACCTGGCATGTTTACTGATAGTAGTACTGAAGTGAAATGAGAGCGGGTTGACCCGGGTCGTATTTATAGCAGATCGGGCTGGAACGTGATCCAGATCCCCGTTCTGAACGTGTTAAAGACTGCCTGACAACGCACAGCAAACGGTCAAGACTGGACATGAACTAGTTTGAACGGACAGGTCGTAGAGCAAACCTTGAAGAAACGACATTGAACTGGTTGACACTTACTAAGAACGGCGTTAGACGGGTGGAGAACGGGTTGCAACTTGTTAAGAACGGACTACAAACGACATTGAACGTAACGTCTCCCCGTTCTGAACGCTGGACGAGCGTTGTACAAACCGCCTGCAGTCGTAATGCACTTACTTCAAACGGTGTCGTGTCGTAGTGAAATCCAAAAGTACACGTTTCAACCCGTCCTTATCCCGTTCCATCTCTCGTTTCATGAAATTTTCAGAAAGGGGCAGGAACGTTCTTCGAACTACGTCAGTGTGAAGGGGGCTTTAACAAAGAACTTGTCGATATTTGTTATCTGAAATGCATACCCCTCAAGAATTAAATGGCGAGAGTCTAAAAGGTGAGATGAATTGCTAAATAAAGCCAGTGGGTGATAATTATAATTGAGAACAAAACAAAAGACGAGAGTTATCTCAGATAAGCACAACACATGTATTGCTATCTTATACTGGTTAACCGTTCATGCGTAGGATATGTCTACTTCTCTGTCATGTTAGACAACTGACCATAGCTACACATATACATTCACTCGGCTTAATAATGCATTCCCCTTATTTATTGCGTCCACCCCAATTTCAACAGACTTTTATACTTATACCAAAATGGCCTGCAAAACAGTTACTTATATATGCAAAACATTTTCAAAGCTTGCAATGAATGTTGATTTCTGTTGTAAGTGTGTCAAGCAAACACTTTTAAATGATCCGCTGTCACGTTACAGAGTGCAAGTGGACTGGGCGTCTCAAGTAACCGGAAAACGATAATTCGTAGAAACTAAAAGTATTTCATTGCTCAGCAATACACCGTCTTCAGTATAAGTAACATCAGTAATTATTAAATTACACACTTAAAGGGGAAATCAGGGTTTGACTGAGAAAATTCACCTTTAGTTGATTTTTCTTCAGAATTAAACTGACTGCTCACAGAAATATAGAGACGTTGGGGAGGTGTTTGAAGGTGGACGAAATGGTAATTATTGCGTTAATTACTGTTGAATGAGAACTCTTAATATTTTTCGGGTACAAAAAGAAATACGTTCATGTACAAGACAAGACAGCCTGTGTGTATTCATAATTGTACCTACAACCTTAGTTGTGGAAAATGTGAGGAATTTAGAGTTCAAAGATTTATATTGGTGCGGGAACCAGGAGACAAATGCGGGATTCACTCTATACGGGCCTCGAAGCCAAGAACTACGTCCCAGCAAATGAATTGTCAAGTACTTGTACCCAAAGAGAACGTGTAAAGTGTTTTCAAGATGAATTTTCTCTTTGAGTTTTTTAGTATTCTAAGAAATTTCGTTCTATAAACAGAATCGTTCATCAATATGATGATTGTCCTAACAATCCTTGATGATGATGATAATGATGACGACGTTAATGATAATGGTAATGATAGTGATGATAATGATGGTGATGATGATGATGGGGATGTGATGATCGTGGTGATGGCGATGATAATGATGACAATGTAATGATGATGGTAGTGATGATAATGATGATGATGATAATGAGGGTAGTGATGATTGTGATGATTGTCAAACTTACAGTTGAATAATTTACAGGGACGCACAAGCTCTGATAGTTGGGGCATTTATTGCTATAACGTTTACGGTAGGACATATACTGTCTAGTCCGATTCGGGGGCAAACATCCTGCATACCGCCCACTACTCCGTGGCGACGCCACTGACAATCTGAACCAATTTTCCCTTTTCTTACATGATATAACTTTCACAGGGTTTGCTGGATCGGTTATGCCTTCCCGAAACAATGCTGTAAGGTAATCTGTTTACGATGTCTACCAAGTCTCAAACAATTCCCCCCCCCCAGCGTCTCTCCCATGAAAACTGCGACCTATCATATATCAGCTGCACGTGAATAATCATAAAGTGTTCCAACTATTTTGTGTAAAAATTTTCTGAGAATATTTAAATTCAAGTTGAAAAGTAGAACTTGGCGAAATGCGCAAATTATGGTACTACTTGTGCGATACGTGACACATATTTCCAAATATATCCACAAGATGAATCTGTCAGTTTTCTTTAGTGACCATCATTCATCTTTTTCTTTCCCGTATCGTTCTGGAGTTGAGTCTCTGACATCTACGATGTATGGTTTCTTCGCTGTCATTCATTTTAGGAAAGTCCTAACAATTTGGAGATCAAAAAAGGAAAGAAATAATAATAAAACCCACGTGGTAAACAAACTATAGCAGACAATTTCGTCTTCATGAGATGGTCATGTGAAGTTTGTAAGAAGAAAATTTGATGCTCGCAAGGAAAGGTAGGGAGTCATTTATAAATTGAGGTTAAAGGTTAGTAGAGAACTTGCTGCTAACTCGAGAGGAAAATTAGAAAAAAAAATAACGGTAATGCTACGAACACTGAAAAATTAAGAACAAATGTTATGATGCCTCTACTGTACTTTTTATTGCAAACGTCATTAAAAGTTTGTAATAAGTTTTCAAAATTAAAAATGAACACTGGAATGAGCAGGATTACTTAATATGTTATCTATGCTTTGGGATGAAATTGCACCTTTGTATACTAGCAATAAAAACTGTCTAATTGTCTATGAGCAAATTCACCTTTATTCAAATGTAGAAATGTAAAGAACTACTATGTGCTTCCTACATTTTGCATTTTTCACACTTTTATTCCCTTCACACTAAAAGCATATACATTTTAAGAGCCAATGGTGCACCTTCAGACGAAATTGTCTCCGGCTATGATAGCAAACCATCATCGCACAAGGTATCACTTGACCTCTCGAAATGTAGATAACAGTCCATCATTACATTTCTCGACAAATCGAAAAAAAACAAATGGGTTTTCTTCATTCCAAAACGTAATAAACAGAAAATAACATACCAAACATATTGTCTCTGTGTATATGAACATTTCTTTACAGATGAAAATAGAAGACTTTCGTTGTATCCGTAGCTGAAAAAAAGTACTTTTAAGAAGAAAATTGCTATTAACTTAACTGCATCCTTTTCCGGGTATTTGCGCGGCACATGTTGATGACATATTTGTAAATATTTATTTATGGAACTGCTATAGTTAAATAGTTAGCAGATTCACATGTTAAGGACTTTTCCGGTTGAAGATTGTTTATAGTTACTTAGCCTATTATTATACTAGTTACACAACGCAAAGAGAATAATAATTGACCTCTTAAAATGTTCGTTTGAATGAGATAGCATAACCTTTTTACCTGCAGGCACTTCAAACACCGAATCAATACCTTGTTCGTAACTCCAAATATTGATATTTGAAATTAATATGACTATAACAGATCTGGCTAAGAAAGTTTTTTCAAGTGCCTTTGCCTTATTAAATGTTCTGCAAATTGCTTATTTAACTTCTAAAACTTGACAAAAGTGAAAAAAAAAGTTATAGATGGAGATTACGTTAGACTGACTGTACAATGTTGCGGAAATAAACGTCACAATTCCTCGAGTACTAAGTTTAAAGATAGAATAAAAAGGATATCAAGGTACAGTTGCGACACGTGCTTGTAACACCACGGATATCCCATATTGCCGTGTGGACTACCACGGCGAGATAGATATTCCTCCATAATGCCCACTTGGAAAGAACAGTCTATCAAAAAATAATGGTTCCCACTAATGAGGAGAGGAAAATCTCTCTTATTTTTGTTAAATTTCAATCTCCTTTGGTGGCCAATCACTTAATTTCTTTTTACACAACGTTCCCAGAGCGTACGTATAGGAAACGTTTACAAGGTACATCGTTATTCTACCAAAGTGGCTTATTCATAGGCGCTAATTCATACGTTGCAAGTTGACGAGAGTGTGAATTTCTGCTGTCGAAGTCGGATGAATTTCAGCTGGAGGTGTTAAATGTGACGGGGATATCAGATCCATGGTTGCGGTTGTAGTGGATTTTGGTGGCGGTATAAATTTGACTTAAACTATAGGAAAAGCGTCACCAACAAGAGCAGCGATAATCCTACAATCGGAGTAAATTTAAGATGGCTTCCTTTGGATCGATCTGAAATTAAAAAGAAGAGAGTTTTCAAATCAATGAAGAAACAAGGGCGCCAATTGCAAGCTATGACGTGTCACAAATTTTCAGTAAGATTTATTATTTGTGGCACGCGCTTGATCATACTAACATTTCAAAATATTCCCTTCGTACATGATTTTGAAATGCGTCTTCTAAACGATTTCAAAATGGGTCCGCTACACAATTTTAAAATGCGCCCTCAACACAATTTTACAACGAGCTCTCTACACTTATTTAAGTGTACCCTCTTAAAAACGAAGTCTTTCTTCTTGCTCTGAAGTACGTTGTATGGATGTATTGATAGATGCATGGGAAATGGGTGATGCTTTCATCTTTCCTCCAGATATATTATTCATGTCCCTCTCCATCTTCTGTCATTTTCGCTAAAGTAATTACGTAATACCCAGCTTAATAAGTCAAAGTATGTATCATTACCCACTGCGTACCATATGCATCTAACATGCATTTCAAATTGAAGAATAACATGTCCGAAAATACTCCTGTATCGCCTGTAATAGTTATTTTTTGAGTTTTAAGTCTGATGTTATATCATCGATCCGTCAGTAGTTTTCTAGTGGTCAGGGAGTTAGTTGACGCAGGATGGTCGCTCATTCCTAGCTCCGTAAGTTAGAGAGATTCCACTCACTGCAAGAGTATACATATTTAGGAGTTAAAACAATAGAGTTGGTCAATCTGAGAAAATAGGTTTTCCCTCCGAGTGATTGGGTCTCTCACCTGTGCATTGACGAGTGAAAAAGTTGATTTCGTAGTTTGGCTTACACACGCACTGAGGACCAGTCGTGGATTCCATACACTCTCTGTTGATGAGATGACTACAGGTTAAACTGGCACAGGTCTCTTCCACTAGGAGAAGAAAAATTAACAACAAATATGATTCTTTGAAGAGGATGGGGTGCCTTTCTCCAGACCGTTTCAAGAATTTTTTTGATACCTTGAAAACTTTCCACCTAGATAACTTTTCGAAATTGTTCATGCATGCATTTAAATTAACGTGACTCGGATTTTATAAAACAATATGAGGGTTAAAAACACAGATCACTTAGATATTTTCAACTGTGGACTTATCAGTAGCAGTTAATTTCACAGTTTGTTATACACGTTGTTGTTCATCGCAACAAAAGTGAAAAAAGAAAAAGAGCAAAAAGTGCAGAAAATGAAAACAAGAAATAATTCGAAAATAGGATAGTTTGTGTTGAAATATTATTTTAGTTTGCAGGAAATCAATTCAAACCTTCTTTTAATAATTTATAATAGAAACCTCCAGCTTGCAAAGTTTCCAATGTTTGTGGTTTAGTGTTTGATAAATTTTTTATCTTTTAATTTACATTTCACATAATCAAGTATGTTTTTGTGAGCGTATATGTCTAATTAGAAAGGAATAAAAACAATGGGAGGAACAACAATAACAAATGCAAATTCTTTGAGCCTTTTACACGAATATCCACGCACACACACAGACATAGAAAGGCAGAAAAGCACAAGAACATTGTTATTCAGGTAACTGAAAGAATGTGCTAGAAATACGATTATTTCCAAAGAAAGTGAAGCAATATGGCCATTTGCGTGACGATGTCCAAAAACATTTTTGTCAAGAGTAAGACTGCTGCATGGTGATACCTTTGGGTGAGCATTCTCGTTGTTCATTTCTCTCAAAGCCTTCCTTGCAGAGACATTCTGGTCCGTTGACTGTATCCGAGCAATATTCTGTCACACCGTCACAAAGGTCAATGTCATCACATGTAATTGCTGACGAAAAAAAAAAACATGTGGTATTTTTTTTTTTTGTCATATGCCCGTATTTTAAAGATAGCTCGCGAGTGAAGGAAGCTTAGAGGGGAGCGGAACATCGGGTAAGGCTATATTTGTTTTAATTGACTAGCATAAAGATGTAGTGACTTCTCAGTGTGTAATTGTATTAAGAACTTTTACAGAACAGATGGCTTTTTATGTCTCCCTCTTCCTTTATACTGTGTTAGATAAGGTACCGTAATTAACTACTCTGATATGTTGCGCGAGGTACTATTTTATTGATAGTCATTAACTATAAAATACATATAATATAATCCAGGCCTTGAAGGTGAGTTATTTTTACCACTCTAAGCGACCACATGACTGTGGAGGAAGAGTGTGGATTACGGCTTATATTAAAACTTCACTTCCGGTGACTATACTTAAAAATTTAGGTTAAATTCGTTATCTTCCTTTCAACAAGGTGGGTTCAGATAAAAAAAAAAAAAAACACCTTAGATTACTCTTGGACGAAAGACGCATTCTGCCGTGACCCGGGCATGGATTCGAACGCAGAACTTCCCGGTTTGCTAAGCTCATTGCTTACAACGCAACCATCTTTATACACTAGGACACAGCACCGGTTTGCTACGAAGGAACCGTCTATAATTGTCTCTCATGTGTACTAGAAGGTAAACGTTGATCCATACCAGAGACCGCTGAATGGGCCATGTAGGTCTGTGCTTCTCAGTGTATCGAAATCGCTATGACTGTTTACGTAATTTGTTGTTATTACGTAGAAGAGAAGTACAGTAATTGTTATTCGTCGCTTGTAATAATGAATATTCAAGACCAATGAACTCACTGTTTTCCAAGCATGAGCTTGCATCGCAATCGCACACGTCAGATGAACAGTAACAAGCAGGGTGCCTCAATCTCTATTGCGTCGAAGTAGAAATAGTAACTCGAATAGTCGTTCTTCAGATTGTCTTCAATCTCATCCATGACAAGACATCCCTCCTCTAGTCCCGTTGTGTAAATCTTTGGTAGGCATCGCCTCTCGATGATCACGCCTCTTGCAAGTTCTGTCACGTAGAGGTGAAATCCTAGTTGAACATTCGCGAGCGATTTGGAAAACTGAACATGATATTGGGCACGCTTCTTTTTTTTTTATACATTACACAGCAGTTCATTACATACGATTCAAAGGTAATGATCCAACTAACACAAAACGTTTTTACAAAGTTTTCAAAAGCGTTATAAACGTTATGTAACGTTCTGAAAACGTTTTCGGTTAGAAGTGTTTTGTGTTAGGCTGGGGAAGTCTTTGAATCTCAATATAGTTTACATGACGCAGTTTCGATGATATGCATATATCCATAGGTAAGCCTATCCTGAAAGACATACTGAAGACAAAGTAAATAAAAAAAAAAAAAAAAAAAAGCAAACCTACCTCCATCTACAAGTAGACTTGTTTCTCTTAATGCATTATGATACTTCTGCAAACAGTATTTTCATACTTGACTTCACTGCTTCTATCACCATAATCTGACGATCTCTTGTTCTTTTTCTTATTGTGTGTCTGGATCAAGGTATTACCACAAAAGTCTCCAACAGACTGCATTGTGTTGTAAATATACACATACAGTAATATGTTTATTGCATATACTCTTTACAATATTGCATGTCTCATTCGGAATTATTGAATAATTTAAGCTTAAGAGTCTACCACGTTTGTAAATATTGTATATATATGGCAAAAATATTATATGTAACTTCAACCATTGTTGAACACCGATTTACGAAATATACAGAGGGAAAAAAATCTACCTCCATGAAGAAAGTAACTGACGTTTCCATGAATCTTCACACAGACATCATCTGGTTGACACGTGACGTAAAAGACATCGGGAGATGTTAGGTCTCCATCCACGCATGCAGCGTCTAGCATGGTAGGCTGCAGCGGTTCGTCTACGAAGTACCCTCGAATAGCAAGAAATGCATTGGAGTCCAGCAACTGTCAACAAACGTAGAACCAACTGTTATGACCAAAATATGATGTTATTGCTTTCTGCAGTAGCTTCACGTATACCTGCTATAGGAGAGGGAGTAGAGGGGGGAGGACAACATGAAGGGGAAGGGTGGGATGGAGAGTGGTGAGACGGGGAAGATTAAAATTGAGAGAGACAGAGAAAAGGAAAACGATTGAAAGATACAAAGGAAAATAGTACTAAAGCAAATAGTTGTGAAAGAGAGGAAAGTTAGCAAAGAAAAGAATGAGTTGAACTGTTTAAAAGTAAAAAAAAAGCAGGCGATTGGAGAGTAGGAATAACAATGAATTCTTTCAAATAACATTCAACTTTTACAAACCTGAGAACACAATGAACAAAACAAATAATCTTATATCCTAAACCTTCAACAATCTTTACACATTCTCCCCTCACTATGCCATTGGAATGAAGTTCCAAAGGTTAATTGTCAGTAATGGCTCTTTAAGAAATAAAAACTTTCCATGTTTCTTTTTTTTTTTTTCTAGCTTCTGCTATGCTCACTTATATATGAAGTTACATATTCAGTTTGGAAGACCATTTGTCAGTTGGGAAAATTTGGGGCAAATTAACTTTAATGAGGTGTCATCATATCAACTTTAAACTTACCGTCACTGCTTTGTCATATTTATATCTCGATAGGATTCAAACATAATCATTTAGTTTCTTCTAGGTTTTTTTTTTATTGTATTTAGTTTCTACCTGCCACTGGAGATTTGTCAAAAGTCCTGAGCATTTTTATCCATCAGTAACAATTCACATAAGGCGCTGTAAGCATTCCTTGGAGAAATGTTATTTCACAAGATGTCAATAAAAATACATCAAAAATTTAGAAAGAAACAAATACACACACACGTACACACACGTCATCGCATACTACGTTTCACTTTTTACGATTTCTTTATGGGGGCCTTACCATCTCCGTCTGGGTAGTGAGGATGAATCGTTCTATCAAAATGTTTGACGTTCGAATTGCAGTCATTCCCGTCGCAGTAGCAAGCCTCTCCGGTGAAGGATATCCTCGGGAATTCTTCGTCTTCTACATTCAAGATGTCGGCTGATCGTGGATCGTTCAAACACCGACCGTCGCCGTCGAATGAGGAACGAGTCTCGCATCCCCGGAGAACGACATTGACGATGATGTCACCATCTGTAAAATGACGTCATAGTTCCCCCATCATTTCATTTTCGCCGGGTCGTTTTTAACGGGATAATCATCGCGCAAGTCCTCGGATCATTTTGGGTGGTGCCGAAGTTATGAACAGGTGTGAAGAGAACACGTCATGCACAAGAGAAATGTCTAGCAAGGTGACAATCTGAACGAGGTGTCTTTACAGCAGTCTATCTCCTTTAAGGCAATAGTGTCTATGTGTTTACATTTTAAGCCCCCGTCTACCATAATCATACGGTCAAAACCTCATAAAACATCCGCATGACGACGATGCTCATTGCTAAATCTATGATCGTGCACGTAGGTAGGCGTGCCAAATGTAGAACAACGTTCAACATGTATGACGGTGTTCAAATTTTTGGCTGCATGTTTCCTCTTCCCTACGAATACCATGTTCAAACATTTGAACACATGTTAATTCAGTCTACTTTTGTTTTATCGTTTGTTCATTGTGTAGGCTAAGGCCGGCGGTGTGAGAAATCGTGGCCTGTAGAACTCACGTACTTTCATATTTTCGAGATATTCAGAAATTCGAAAATCGACAGTTTAGGACACGGAAAGTCTGAAAAATTTGTGACGTGTACATATGTTACATGAACATCTCCCACACGAGCACACGGTACTGCGCGCTCCTAGTAGGAAATAGTTAACAGTGTCACGTGTAGGCTAGGCTTTGTCGCTACATTATCGACCACTCATATCCGAATTTGCACCGTGACGACAGAATACCGGTATTCACATTTGTAAATAAAAAAGACATGAAGTAGTACAGAAAAATAATAATAATGAACGGTCTTCCATGGTAAAATTTTAGCAGTCACACGTCATTGTCTCTACTCATGTATTACCATCGCTATATTCCGTTCTCATGTGACAACAGAGACTTCCAGTGTCTGATGTCCTTATACATCAACAGACGAAAATACTTACGTAGGGCTTTTAACCCAAAATAACATGTTTCTCCAGAAGGTCCATGTCAGTCGTCATATGCATTTTGTCATTTTGTCTCAAGTTATGAGACAATTGAAATCTACTGAAAATATACTCTCTTAAATCATTGTCATTTCTTTAAAAAGTAAAAGACAATGATATCTTCAAACCTTTGTCTTCCAATCACCTTCACAAGAAAACAAACTATTTCTACTTACAGCTCTCGGAATGCCTAGTCTCGGTCCCAAGAACGGTCGCACAAACTGAATCTGGCAGACAGGTATAAGAAACCCCAAAGCCTAGTTCACAATTGACGTCCTCGAGGGCGGTGCTGGTGGTGAAATCACTGACAAAATGTCTGCTACTGCATGTGATGCATCTGACTGAATTATACGAAGGAAAAAAAAAGAGAAAAGATTTGAGGCAGAGAATATTTGTTACGTAATAATTTAAGTTGATGCAAATTGTGCACATTGTTTGCACTGCGTTCGTCTGAATAAAATAGTGTAATAAATAATTGGTGAAAAGAAAACAAGAAGTCTCAGCGTAAGTAATGCCATGAATAGCCAATCAGTTTATAGATTTTAAGTTCGTCAACGATTACGTCACTCATTGTTATGTTTATTATAATGAATCTCTTACTTTCTCCCATCAGCCAGTCCTCGATATCAGTCAATCCTGATATCATGCCATGCTTATGTCTTCTGGATAAAAACTTTTTTTAATTTTATTTGTCATTTTTTTTTTATGTTAATGCCATGTCTTGAACAGACCACCTACATGAGACAAAAAAGCTAGATAACAAGACATATTTGTCAGGGGTAGAATGTGTCCAGAGTCTTGCGAAGGCGCACGTGGCTCACGGTGAAGATTGGTTGCTTTGCTTGGACACCGTTGTAAGGGGATACTTCATTCTTCCATCATGATTGCTTTATTGTATTACCTGTTATGGGCTGACACTGGAACCTATCATCAAATTCGTAGCCCACCTCGCATGCACACCTCGGTACCGGAAAAGAGTCAATGCAGACTTGCTTTTCGCCAGGGCAAAGATCGACAAAGTCGGCACATGTTGAGGTAACTAATTTAATATAAACAAAAAAGAATGAAAGACTGTAAGTTCAGAATGTTCGACTGGTTATATCATGCTTTCCCGCCTTAAGTCATTACAATATAAAGAAAACGTAACTAAAACAGGTTTACAAATAAACGCGTGCTCCTTTCTAATGGGTATCCTAGCAAATTATTGTTCGATATGGAACGTTTTACCAGAAAACTAAGACTTCAATTTGGTATGGGTCATGTCAATAGGGAGAGACAAGAGATTGCTAATAATGAGGTAATATGTGTCCGCTAACCCTATTGCGGCAGCAGTATAGCGAAAGAATTGCTAATAATTTGAGAGCTTGTATCGATAAGCCGCTTTGCAGCAAAAACATTCTAGTGAAAGTAATTTTTCTCCAAAAGAAAAGTGCTTCGTTGTTTAAATTTGAAGACCCCCATAAACTAGATTTTGCTGACAATGTGGTGTACAAGATAAGCTGTCTGGATTGTAGTTCTTTCTATGTCGGTGGAACTAACAGACGACTCATTGATAGATTGTAGGAACACTTGATGAGCTCCTTTGGCAGTCAGAAAGGAGTTTTAAAACCTTCATTGTAATTAGTGAGAAGTCACTGCCGCCCCGGTTTCAAGCACCACTGCAAAGTTATATGTAATGGACGTCAGTGGTACAGGGCGTAAGATTAGAGAAAGTCTTCATATTAAGGATTTGACAGCTGACTTAAACTGGAACATCATGAGTTACAACTTGGAGCTGTTTTGATCTCCATCTTACAACTTGCAGTTATTTTAATCTTCTTGTACAGTGTCTGCCCTTTTTTCATTCACCGTTTGGCAATCTGTCTAAAGAACCCTTCAAGTCTTTTTTTTTTTTTTTGCTTTTTTGCAGTATTCACATATGCAAAATGTCTTAAGCTTCTCTTTAGTTGCTTTTATACTTGTCCTCCTTTGTGTAACAGTATTTCGTCTCTGCATATAAGTGCATATAATCATCGTCTCCTTGCATTTGCCTAATGATGGAACCGAGATCAGTTAGAAGTATAGTGTTGTCAGTTGTAACCTCTGTTGTGTCAAGTTACTGTATTATGTACATCTCATTGGGTAGTCTTACCTCCAGTGAAACAGACCTTCTGGATCACAGTCACAAAGAGAAGTGTTGCAGTAACATATGCCTCCAGCAAATTCGACGTCGTCTACATAACTGGAAGTTGCAAAAGCGTCGTTCAGAACTGAAGCTGGCAGGCACCCTGATGGCGTCGAAAGTGCCACGTCAGGTAGCAAGCACCCCCTCTCAGTGATAATCAGCAGTGAATTCAACTGAAAATATGGATTAGAAACTATATCATACCAATCATTATTTTTAAATGTGATTGTTACACTTTGCCCATAACCGTGATCGACGTTGGTGGAAAACTATAATGCTTTTAAATAAAATCGGAATTAGTCTCGACGGATTCTGTGACACCGTGTTATGTTGGTCCATATATCGAGGAACGGCATGGAGAGTTTTTAGAAACAAGTACACACTTTTCTCATTAGATCGGATATGATCGAGTCTAGATGTATATGTGTGCGACACGGTATGAGCCTTTAGAAGTTTGAACTTTATTTTGTTTTGACAATCGAGAATGAAAGGAGCTCGAACAGCAGCTAGAAATTATTATTTTTTTTAATCAAACATTGATTACTACACTCCTCCTTTGATAATGTTTGCAACCGATTTACTCACATCCTTCCAAAGTATATCGCAACTCCCCTCGGATGTTCGCGCATACGTTTCCAGGGTAACAGGTGATGTAATTTATCCGGTCATTGATCAAATCACCATCCTGGCAGTCGAGGTTGCTAAAGAATGAATAACTTTCTTCAAAGTCATGGAAGTCTGTGTGGCTACAAACTCTGCACTGCAGACCAGGAGCTAAGTGAGAAAAAAAAAACCGACGATATTTTAGTCACAGAGACTGAAAGCAAGGATTAGAAAATATGACAATGTATACTTCTCACTGTTACGCGAAGTTTATTGGAAGATAATATTTAAAGGTAATAGAAAGAATTTATTATGACGAGAGGCCATTGGCTGTTTTTAGACTGGACCCTACAAAGTAGCGATACGATGATTAGAGTAATCACTCTTTCGTTGAATGAGCTGATGTAATGAAAACGTTAACCTATAAGAAAACCGTATAAGAAAAATAATAACAATAATAGAGGGCTGAATGGCTACAAAAGAACAAAAAGTAAAACAAAAATATAAAATACACAAAAGGAAAATGACAATCAATTTATTCTCTTACTTTACTGAAAACACAGTTTCTAACTTTCAAGTGTAAAGTATTCTTGATGAATTTGTCTTCTGTCCAAAATTTTAAATGAAAAGAGGAAATAAGTGACAACGTAGAAATAAATGTTTTCAATTTAGCTTTCGTACAAATTCTAATACACTTTTCTCCTTTATTGGCAGTGGAGGAGGGTGCAGGCTCCTGGGAGTCTTAATTAAGCACTTGTTGAACAGAGTATAGTTATACGAGACAGCCTCGTATTTCTCTTGCACTATTTCTCCTGCACTGAGGAGGAGAAACAGTACCTCTGTTTAAAAATCCTATTTACGATATTCCAGATTTGTTTCCACAATTATTGAAATTAAATTCGTTCATGTCAGAATAGCATCAATAAAAATAATCCTACTTACTGTCTGGTGGAGGTGTGTGGGGCCTGAAAGGCCTATTTACAGGTGGCACCACAACGTTGTTACAAACACTGGTACTGCAATAGCAAATGTCTCCCTGGAAACTGACGAATTCTGTCCCAGGACCGAAAGGGTAGAAGGCGAGGATCTGGTCCTGACGGTTAGGTTCTAAGCAGCCGGATGGGTCCGTGCCCAGGAGAGACATGTCCACGCAATCACGAATAACCACGTGTAGGTTGATGTTACCATCTAGATGTATTTTCGATCAAGCAGAATAAATTACTTTAGTAAAACAAAGCGTATAAATCAAAGCCGGGTTACGGGTTTTTATTGCACACACCATTAATCTGCTGTTGACTTCACACGGCAGGATGTACAGTGTAAAAATGTCTGTAAATTTACAGAAAATAAAACAAAGAAACAAATAAGAATTACAGAAATTGTCTACAAACTAATTACCAGAAGATGTCTGTAATCCTTTTGTATTTCTTTACTTTATTTTCTGTAAATTTACATTTGACAATTTACATTTTTAACAGTGTATAAGAAGTGGTTGCTCTTGTGCTGCAGGTCTATACCCGGAAGCGTCGGTAGCGAGTGCACGACTCCTTTCGGACATATGACCCCTCAGTGAAAAAAAAAAAAAACAGCGGCCATGCAGTTGATGTTGTATCACCTGGTGGTAATAGACTAGGGTATATTTGTCACAGCATTTGTCCGGTAACCACCAGGGTTGTGTCATCGCTATGGAAAAGATTCCGAACTTTGGTTACAGCTCAATGTATCTTGAGTTAGTTTGTTTCTGGATCGCCAAAGGTGTAACAGTTGCCGCTTGTGTACTCTTTAAATCCAAAGAGGCAAATTAGAGATGACTCTAAAATTAAGAGTCGGAATATTCACTCCTTTGGAGTCATCCCTAGTCTCGCCCTCTTAAGATTTAGTGATTATAAAGCATCTAAATAAGGACCGTTGATTCTATTCCCATGGGGGATGAAATTACGATCCCACCTTACCCCCTTAACAATCTAATCAGAGCTGACATGAAGTCCAACATAGCCCCAAGCAGGGTCGGGACCACGTGGTGCTGTTTGTGGTTGGTTTGCCCTTTGAAACACTGTACATGCAATCGGTTAAACAGGATGTGGCAAACCAGAAGAGGTGGTCCTCAGCTCCCTTTAACCGGGCCGTTTCTCACTTCTCAATCTATCCTACCCCCCCCCCCAGTTAGTACTTTGCTTTAATCCATACGTTCATTTTACCTATACCTCCCTCTAATTGTCCCTATTTTTAACCAATTTCCCTCCTCTTAATCAGTACTTTCCCTAGTTAGGTACTCTTCACCCCTCCCCCTCCCCAAGTCGACGCCCACACGTACTGGGCTGCTACTTGAAAACACGTTGCGCTGACAACGATTGTTAGTAATAATATATGCCTCATGGCATGCAAGTATACTCACAACCGGTAAAATGTCGGGTTTCCATTCCTATTATGGTAATGCAAGCGAAATTAGCAGCACAAGATACCACCTGACCCACTCCAAGCTCACACTGAGGATCCTCAAATACAGAAACTAGGTCAGAGTATCCGACATCTTGATACGTTGTACTGCTGCATAGCACGCACTGTATGTTGGAAAGTTGACCTGTGAAAAACGGATAACAAATGTAAATTCAACATTAACGGAAAAACAGTGTGTATACCTTTCTAGAAACTAAGAGGTGTAGGCTACCACATCCCCTTAAGTACGGTAAGTTAAAATAGACATGATGAAAATTAAATTTAAATGGCACTTACGCCCAGTAACACATAGGTAAATGCCACTTCTCATACATGTACACCTTCGCAGAGCCAGCTCTTCCTTCTGAACAGATATGCAGAGACTAGATCACCCCCTCCCCCTTGCTTCGATCCCAACTCCCTCCTCCTCCCACGCACAGCTTCGCCAACAAGGAGAGCGGAAATACCTCCTAACATTATCGAAAACGATGCCCACAGTCGTCCAAAAGACAAAAGAAAAGTTGATGGTTAAAAATCCAATTTTCAAAGTTTTATTCAACAGAAGATATCCACTTTCAGGTCTAGAACACAACATTTAAGAGGACAGCGATCAACCAGGGGGAGTAAACACTCTTCCGGAAGAGCAGTACAGTAAATATATAGATGTTCCTTCAGAATTAGGAACAAGATTAGGAACAGAAACTTTCCAGCCCAAGCAGACTTTGCAGAGTCTACGCTGTAGCTATACGCTGTATACACAGTTTGTTTTCACCGAATAAGTTCAGATCAGTCTGACTAACCTATATATGCACGTATGGGTAAAATGTTGCAGTTGCAGGCAAAATTGCGCCTAAAATGGAGTTTTCGTGACCGTCTCTATACAGGAAAATCGGTGCATTCGGTATAGTCCCTTCCTCTATTGGGGTAGTCCAACTCTAGTATGCGAACAACCATATCGAGCGCCCTTACATTTAGAACTTCACGTATTGAACCATATCGAGGTTCATGAATGAGCACATATAAACGCTAATATACAAAAAAATATATATATATATCGAACTTCCTAACTCCATGCATTCACCTTATCAGCAGGTTGCAACTATAGGACTTCAATCTAGTTGGTAACTTACACAACAAGAAAGTATGCTGGGATAGGCTATACTTAGGCTACGACCACACAATGTATTTACAACATGTTCTCTGAACAAAACATGGGTTTTCGTTAACACAAAGATGAACTCTGCAGGAATTGAAAGGAAATTAGCCATGGCATTACAATAAAAACCTACACAGTTGAAGTTCCCTTTTAAATAAAGAAAAAGAAGTTCCCCGGACAAGAAAAAGAAAAAAAAGTGACAAAGCAAATGTAAAGGATATCATATATTAAATCACGTTGTTTGTGAGACAACGTTCTTTTTGTATGGGTATGGTTTGTGTATGCCATCATAACTTTTAAACACGTATACGTGTTTCCATTTCTTCATTTCAACTTACCTGTACTGGAATTAAAATATAATTAAAGTTGAAGGGAGCGTGTGTATCGCCATGATAATAGAATTTAAATACTTTTTTTTGGCAGTAATCCTCCATTGGTACAAATTCAACAACGTCAAAACAGCATTCAACAACTGTGCGTAGAAATACTTTTTTAGCTTCAGAACATGTGAACAAAAAAGTAGTAAAATCGACAGGAAACATCTTTAAAATATTTACTCTTATCCATATCAGAGTGACGGACATACGATATTAATTTCATGACATCTTGAATTTAAACAGCGTATCTTTTGATTGGGGAAAACTGCTTGAAATTTTATGACTTTTGGGGGGGGGGGGGGGGACCTGTTTTTCTTGTGTGTACTCATTGTTTTTAATGTTTGATTTTTTGTATTTGAAGCAATCTAATATCAAAGGAGTAAAGTTCACTCCAGAGAGAGTCACTCTTTCTGGAGTTAATTTCTCGTTCTTGAAGTTAGAGCTGAAGGGTGACTGCACAGGACATTACACTTAACGTGTGGTTTAATATGAGTGATCTTATCGCTATAAGAGACGTGTGTTACCTTGCAACAGACTGCTACGGTCAACTGCATAGACCAAGAGCAATGGCACAAAAATGTCCTGTGAAAAAAAGAAAGAAAAAAAAAACAGAATGGATGCGTTAACAAATTTACTTCACATAGAGAGACTTTTGTAGATTATTCAGAGCTTAAAGGGACTAAAAAATACACTCGCCACAAATTTACCCTCTCCCTCTTGAAGTGAAAAGAAAATATATCATTTGATACATGGCACGATCAATATCCTCATGAGGTAAATTGCAACGATTCCCGACAAAACGTTAATATCATGTAAATGGAAGCAAACCCTCGTATTATTTTTTTTTCACGACGCAGAATAAGGCAGCTAGATTGAAACGGGGGGGGGGGGGGTATTCAAAACTTTCATCTAGTACCTCAATCGATCCATGATAAGAATAAAATACACATGTGTGTCTCTTTGAGATCTTACCTGTCATGGAGAATCATGGAGAAACAGTCTACCAGTATTAACTGAAAAATTTAGTGATACATTATTGATATATTATTGTGTTAACTGTATCATTTTGTTTTGTGACTTTCGTGTGACTGACGAGTGAAGTGAACATCTGATTAATCTGCTGTCAGCCCCCCCCCTTCATGACCCCCTCCCCACCCTTCTATGACTATACTCCTATTATATGGCACAAACGTTTTGAACTTTTGTGTGTGCTATAAGTACCGTGCATTTGACGTCATCTGGCAGAAGGGTTTTTTTTTTCTTATTCTCTCCGTTTTCGAAACATATTCATTTCTAGCCCATTGACTTATTGCACTATATGGCAGAGACCTTTGGGATTGATCAAAGGTACCATTGTCACATCAAAAGAGCAATACAGATTTACTGACAAACCCTCATTATCACATAAGTTAAGGTAACTTTTGGGGAGAAGGAACGACTAAAAATCACATCAAACTGACTCAAGTAAAAAATGCCATCTACATTTAGACTAGTGACTACCATATTTGGTCTCAGAAATTTCTACCACTTGTTTGGTTAAAGGTCGAGGCGGTGACGAAGCTATAAAAATGATTCCAAGTCCAAGGTTGCTCCGTAACCTGGATCGAATAGTAATGTGTTACCTGGAGCGTGGAATACGTAATGAACTTTCACTCTGTAGACTAAACACACTAACAGCAGACAGAGACCACAATCAGTCTATCGAAACACTTAAGAGATCGAAATTACCTTACATTTTTTGTCGTCCTTGAAGTAATTATTTTGACTTTAAGGATCTAGAGCTACGGCTGGATGAAAATATATCATGAGGAGTTAAATGTACATAGTGTCCACTCCGCTTACTTCCCAAATGGACTTTGTCTCGAATTATCGAAGTATCGTCATCATCATTATCCTCCTCCTCCTCCTCCTCATCATCATCATCACCATCATCATCATCATCATCATCATCATCATCATCATCATCATCATCATCTCATTTTGTGAGTTGGACGCCGTGCGGTAAATTTAATAAGGATACGACACTGTGTCCGATCATAGCTGTAATAGCTCCATGTAATAGCTCCATGTAATAGCTCCATGTAATAGCTCCATGTAATAGCTCCATGTAATAGCTCCATGTAATAGCTCCATGTAATAGCTCCATTGTCCGATCCTACCACTGGTACTCAGGGTATATTAGCACAAATGCGCAACCGCCTATCAGATGTGCGACGGTCATTTGCCTATCGAAAGCCCCAATTTTACCTGTCCGGAACGTGTACCCTTATAATTTACAATGACCAATTATAGACAAACAAGAGGGCAATCTATACGGAGTTGCATCTTATCCCTATCGTTGTCCATAATCATTCGCTCTTTTATAAATATGTAGTATAGTCGATATAGAGTTTGATCGAACACCCAGAGCTTTACATTATACAAACTACATAGATACACGTAGCTAGGCGCAACACACTTGACCATGGATATGTAATAAAGTGTTGGGTGAATGAACAAGTCATGCAGGTGTGCCTCAAAGTACATATACCCAGGCAGATCCCTTCCTTTTGATTAACCTTTCCTTACGGAATATCAAGACTCTCTTCACATTTTATCACTTCCCATTCTCCTTCACAACAGCAAAGAAAAAAAAGAAGAAAAATAGAACAAAGCACTAGTACAAAGAAAACATAACTTCGATAATACTTATACAAATTACCGGAAGTGGCCTCATAACTACCCCCCCCCCCACCTTCTTACGTATACGCCCCACCCCTATCTCAGGTGCAGCGGGGCAGAGTTACAGATCTCTGGTCCGACAACAAAAGAAACTCCTTATACTCCAATGGTTTAACAACATCGATACCTTTCCTTAACAAATTTGATGCAAATTAAGAGGTAAATTAAGTTTGCCGAGCCTATACTCATAACTCCATCAGACAAACTCTATTCTGCAATATATAAGTCATTCTGGCCATTTACAGTTAAACGAAAGAATCCAACGAAACAAAAAAAAATATGATTTTTTCGAGTGAACATGTGAAAAGTTGAAGAAACGTAATTTATCGAGAAACACTTTTAAGAATCTTTACATGTTTCTACGTATTTACCACATGGAATCTATTTTTTTTATGTTTATTGCAATCTTTTATCTGTAACTTCATTACCTTATTTGCCGGGATTTCTACGATTTTTTTACTCTTAGCTAGGCTATTTCAGTAAACCCATGTTTTAAACAGACTATGACAAGGAAATATTTAAATTACGTGATAATTTTATATTGATTCTGGCAGCAGCAACGGGTATATGACGCTTGTTGTTTATTCTCCTGAGTAAAACAAAAAATGAAATAAAATAAAATACTGACTTGAAGAACTGAAATAAAGTATACTGCATTTAATATTTCTGAGTGCAGTAATGCTATCTACAGTTAAAATTTGATTGTTGAATGGTGGCTTACCTTCATTATGTCAATTGATCCTTTACCATTCAAACCTTCAAATGTCTTTACAGAGTGTCCGGCACTAGGATGTGTAATATATTTCTAATCGTCCTTCTCTTTCCAGTCTATGTCACGAACGTTCGTCCCCTAGAGGTGTAAGCATTAAAGCTACAGTCTCTCAACAAAAGAGCTATGATATGTTCAATCATCTAATACCGTATACTCCTGCAGGCCAATAAGTTACGTCACCAGTCGTTGCGTGTTTTTATACTGATATAGATACGCAATTTCACAGAGTCCCTTTAATTTACAACGGTCGAAATCCGGTGTTGTTGGTCAGTAGATGATACTCGTCTTTCCCTCGAATGAATAATGTTACAACGGCTCTATCATCTCTTTGATTACGAAACCACTTCCAGGCGACCGTTAAGTACCACACATGAGAGATACCACCACAAGATACAAACTGACATATACACACAACGGACAAAAGAAAGAAGAAAAGGGGGAAAATATGAAGAATAATAGAGCTACAGTTGACATTGGGAGACAGTTTTATGTTTAGGTGTGAAATTTCTCACTTTCTGTTTTTTTCTTTTCAATACTTCACAGTTGCAATATCGAGGATGGTACAGAGAAACTTTACTCTCACGATTAGTGAGCAAACATCGCATGACTGCAGGTCGATTTTGTTAAAGTTTCGTCGTGAACTTGGATATCTGAGTAGTTAGGTGCACATGTTTCGGTTGACTGATTTTAACACCACTTCAAATATCTTAGGACCAGTCAATTCAAAGTTTATAAAAGAAGGTTAGGGATTGACAAGTCACAACAATTCTTCAATTAAGGACATATGTGTGTCGATCTGACAGAGTGAGTACCGTATCATACTGGTGTTACGCCGTATATGGTAACAATGTGATTTTGTCATGGTTTCTAGATGCAAAATGGTACGGGATTTCCATCTTTTCTCCCTGTGTGAATTGAAAAAAAGGAGAACCTTTTATTGATTTTTTCTTTTAAAAATGCCCCCGGCCCCCATGGCTAAGTGTATGAGACGGAGATGTTGGTGCACGGAAGATCGATTGTCAATGACATTTTGAAATATAAGACCTACCTCAAAAAGTACGAAAAGACAAATGAGGGCAAACATGCCACTCGGTATATGTGATTCATTCTTGGTAAAGTTGCTCACTGCCTATGTAAAAGTGGCGATAAAATATCATGGGAAACAGTTAATTTGAACGAGCCATTTAGTGAACGGATTTTTAGAGTGTTATGCTCCTTCCCGGGACTAACCCACTTTTTTGGAGGCAACTCAAGAACGCACTTTACTCCTCTTGCTGGCGGTGAGTGGAGCAGATAAATCTTCGTCTTTTCTATTCTCCAGAATCTACTTCTCTACGGAAGCATGGAAGAGACTAAATGAGAAAGGAGCTGTTTCGTGAAGATGAAAAAATAAGTAAGGTAAGAAAAACAATTTTTCCAAGGGTAAAATTAACCGAGAAATGAAGGAAAAAGGTCTAAAATTCGGAGATTAGATCAACTCGTCTGTCGAAATTAACGCAATTTTGACGTTTTTTGATGTCGACCGTGTTCCCGTGAAAATATCACTTAATTGTCATTTTGCCTACGGAAAACATTCGGTCGAAATTCTGGAATTTGATATCTCGAAAAGGGAATTTCCTAAAATTTGTTCTTTCTTTCAAATAAAGCTGGATAACATTAAAATGGCAACATTTGCTTTCAGATTTCTTGTCATATTTGACTCAATGATAGTCAAAATGTCATCATTACGTGCATGTCCTTTTTCCGCTCCCGTATTCTCTTCTTGTGCGGGAGTCACTGAAAGGAAACGACTTTAGCAAGTATTACTTTTAGCAGTACGTGCGTGCCTAGCCTACTAACTGATGTGAAATATACGGTAAATTTGCTTACAATGTATCGCCATCTACAGTACATAGTTATAGCCTAGCTAGCAGTAGCAAGTGGAGTCAAGCATTAGAAACCTAACACTACCACTAGTAACATGGCAGCAAATACACGACCCACGAGCGAGGGTGGTCTCTCAAAATGGCAAATTGCTGTGGCAATCGGAGCGCCACTTGCTGTGGGTCTTGCAGTTGGGGCCTACTTTTATACTAGAAAGGGGACTGAGAGAAACTCTGTGGACGAAGTGGATGGCTCGAAAGGGAAGAACGACGGATCTAAACCTGTCGAGGAACCTGTGCA
This sequence comes from Stichopus chloronotus, assembly GCA_021234535.1. Taxonomy (NCBI): domain Eukaryota; kingdom Metazoa; phylum Echinodermata; class Holothuroidea; order Aspidochirotida; family Stichopodidae; genus Stichopus; species Stichopus chloronotus. The sequence continues at coordinate 16,014,833 of CM037842.1, forward strand.
GGTTAACAAAATAACATAAGCCTAGTGTTAAGACTCGACACGTTAGACCAGTATTTTGAACAACACTCGACACTATTCAAATGACGCAAACGCACATATAATGACTAAGTTAGGCCTAGACCCTAAGTTACAGGTAGATCTGTGTTCGTGGTCATGACCTGCTAATACCCCGCAATGAAAGCATTCCTTGTAATTTGGCAATAACATTAACAATTTAATAATGGCAAGCATGCGTCTGTATATTGCGACAGGCTATAAAAAGAACATGACACAATGAGCTAAACTTTGCACTAGGCAGCTATGCCTAGCCTACCAGCCTCAAGAGTAACCGATCGCTTTTCCCATTTCCAAGTTTGCCCCAAACCAGTTTCCCCCCCCCCCCCCCCCCCCCACATTTTACAGTTCGGCATGAGCTGTTTATCAGTTTGGTGCCAAAGACAAATCCTAGCCTGCAGGCTACAGTAGGCCTGTTTGCACCCAAGTGCAGACCTGTTTACCCACTGATCTGTAAATACTAAATGTCAAGTTCCATTGTTACTTTAGTGGTGATAATGTTATGCGCTGTTTCATTACATTTCATGTTTGTGGCCAGGGTGCATTCTGTGTAATGCTGATGCCTAAGTTACATTGAGGTGTTGGCGTGCATTCACCAGGGTGTTCAACTTCAAGTTAGCATTAATACGCCAACAAATACAGTTGTATTTAATACAATACATACTCCATAATACAAGATAACATAAAGGCATAACGTGATGTACTGTATGATGATTGTGCCTCCAACTTGAAGTACACAGTTGCACACGTTATGTCGTATAAGAAATAATATTTTGTGTTGGACTTAACGTGAATTAAGTAATGTATCCGAAGCAGAAACTTTTGCAGCTGCGGTCTTGACTTAGAATTAGCTTAAAACAGTACAAAATGTACAGTGATAAGGCTAGGCCAAGTTACAAGTTGTTTGCCAAGGCTGATTTTTTCGTGCATGCACTGCGAGGTAAACATTTTGCTCCTGCTAGTGCTACATGCCAGGAAAGAGTTGGCACTCAGGCCAAAGATCTTTGCATCATAGTGCATGGAATGCAGACTAGGCTGTTGGTCGGGCGTTCATTATGTTGTCCATGGATGAGTTTTCTCACCTTTTTTCTTCAGCTTGACACCTTATTTCTTGTTTGCCAAGTTGATTGCATGCATGTGTGTATGCTGGAGTGTACATTCAGAGTGTGCTAGTGGTTTGCAGAATTTCACCTGACATTAGTCCCATGTTGCCCTCAAAACTTTTAATCATAATTTTACTTGGTTTGTCATTTGACAAGTGTATTTAAGTAGGTTGGATAAAATATTACTCAAGACGAATTCTATATCTTAAAAACAGCAAATAACTAGTCTTCAACGTAGCATGGACATTTAGCACAAAATGATATGAACGCTGTCATTATTTCTAAATGGTGGTATTATTCTAATTCAATTTTTTCCACAACTTGCCTACACTACACCACATAACAGTTTTGGCAATCGTCAAAATGTTTGCTATGTAGTGAAAATTGTAGTTGAAAACAAGCACCATGGCAGTTGATATCAGTTAGTTCAAGGGAATGAACTGGTATTGGGGTTGGGTGGGGGGACAGGGGAATGACTTTCCCCCGGGGGGCAGGGTCTAAATCATGATTTTTTTAATGAAATTGTGATTTAATTCTGCTTGATTTATATCAAACAGTCCTGGTGGGGGCGAACGTACAAGGGGGCATAAGACTGGAACTAACTGGTTGAGGGCGAACTAATGCAAGGGGGTTAAATGACTGGTAACTACCTCTAGGCCTAAATCTAGCTTCATCAGGACAACAGGTATCCTAGCACACTTAAATGTTAGGCGTAACATAGGCCTTACAATTGTAATCCCCTGGGACTAGACTAATTTAGGGTCCTACTGTAGACGACCTACTATTTACTTACTTATTACAAACCTGTGAATAACATGCATTAGTGTGCAAACAAATACGCATTGATTTAGCACTAGCAGCACTGAACAGACAGATATACAACAATGCCATATGGCCTGCAATTAGTAGTACAGTACAGTAAGTAACGTACATCTGTTTGCATCGTTAAATTACAATGTAGCCTACTGTAGGATGCGCATAATAAAGTGACACATCTAGATTACCGTGGCAGATCGAAAAGTAAATCAAACACGAACTGTGTGGACTGCCAGAATGGAATGTCACAATTTACATCGGCCAGTCATCACCATAACATAGTTCCCACAGTACCTATAACAGTATAAATTCATTCCAATGCAAAGTAACCTCTTGTGCTGTAGGATACCATACTGCCCCATAACTGTGCATTCAATGGTTGTTCTCAGTGATCACACAATGTGGGTTTTGTTATGCTTTTGTTATTCACCAATTTTTAAGGTAAACATACAGTGTGGTTGTTCATCTCATATTTGTTTTAGCTTTTTCCTAACTTTAGGGTGATTATATTTATAGTACTGTAACATACCGATGAACCAAAGTTTTGCATTAATCAAGTTTGCATCTGTTCTAGATATTTGAAAATGAAAGTTACAGATTTGCTATATTTGTGTTGGGAAAAAATGGAACGTAAGCAGCTGTTTGCCATTATTCAATTTTGTATGGTCATTACTTACAGATGAAAAAAGGCTTGTTCAACAATAGACACAGGCAGCGCTAAAAAGAATCTTTGCTGTAACTACTGTAGGCTTTATGCAAGGTTTAATGGAATGTTGTTGTGTGGCTTTGTTTTACCGAGTGAAGGAGTTTGATTGTAGATTTATTTGACTTACAGTATTATGCATGTTTGAGCAATAACATAATCAAATCTTTGGGAAATGTTCAGTAAAATGATAATTTTTTTTTGTGCGATAGCTCTTGGAGCATGTGGATGTTGAACACAAATCTATAACTTTTATTGTCTCAGTCTAACAAAGTTGGAGTCAAAATGGAAAATGATAAAGCCTTAACCCCATTACAGGATACTTTGTTCAATAGTCAGTTTGACCAATTACCGACTTGTTGATGTCCAATTACCCATTTGATCAACCTGTTTGGTCTACTCGATCAACCCACTTGTTAAATTCGACCTATCGTAATTTAGGAATATAGAAAATAGTCACATCAGTCTTTCATTTGTAATGATTTGAAAGCAATTTGAACTGTCATTGGATTGATTGCTAGAATTATTCTGTCAGCTTTGCAATGATTATATATTATGTAAAACTACGTGCAGCTTAAACACACTAGATGAAATAACCCGCTTCCCTCCTCCATTTTCTTTCATAGACTCTTGCCAAACTGCCAAACTGTACAGCGTCATTGATATTTACTTTCCCTGCACAACTTTTTCCCCCAACATGATATTTTTATATTTACAGTTCTTGTCTCACACAATTACAAACATTGGTCAAGATGACAAATTTGGTTGCTTGAAATGTCCAGAAAGCTTAAAGTGATCGCGTGTGTACTGAAAAATCAAAGAGATAAGATTATGTTTGATCCTAACTTTTTCTTTATTTTTAAATGTACACGCGAGGTTGACATGAACGGACTATGCCTTTCAATAAAACAGTAAAAAAAAGAAATCATATTTGAAAATTAACGGTTCTTGCTACAACCGCCTACATAATGAATATCCAACAGTACATGTCTAACTAGTGTATCAGAAACTACTCAAGTCGTCTCTCCTTGGTAGGTATCCGAAATTGTTGTATTTGGTGAAAGGAAACACTGCACCTACAAATAACCTACAAACTGAACACAACCTTGCCCGCGGCAGTCAGTGATCCTGAGTTGTTAACTGAATATTCAATACTAGTGTACTTCCCATTGGCTTGCACAAAGAAGCACACAGTTGATTTGAATGACAACTGTCAACCACTACATTATCGTATTCTACACTTTCTGTCGTTATGTAAGAAGAATTTGAAATCATATGGCAAAATTAACCAACTGAAACCAAATTTATTTTCAGAGATTGTCTGAATGGTGTAATCGAAAGCCTTACCAAACTTTTGGAGATGAAATTTCAATGTTTTTACTTTTTGCTTACTCACACAATCACTTTAAAGTGATTGCGTGTGTACAGAAAAAACCAGAAGGATAAGATTATGTTTGATCTTAACCTTTTCTCTATTTTTAAATGTACACGCAAGGTTGTACATGGATGGACAGACTACGTCTTCCAGTGAAGGAAAATGACAGTAACTACTTTGAAAAGCAATGGGATTGGCATAAAAACAGTAAAAAACCGAAATTTGTCATATTTGAAAATTAACGGTTCTTACTGTACGTGCCTACATAATGAATATGCAACAGCACAGGTCTCACTGGTGTATTAAAAACATACTACTTAGTCGTCGCTCCTTGGTAAGTATCAGGATTAGTACTATTTGTTGCAAGGAAGCACTGTACTTACAAATAACCTACAAACTGATCACGATATTGTGGTGCCAGTGATAGTGAGTTGTTTTGACTCACTGAATATTCAATATTAGTGTACCTCACATTGGCTTGTTCAAAGAAGCACATTGTTGATTTGAATAAAAACTGTCAACCACTGCATTATCGTATTCTACACTTTTTGTCGTTATGTTAGAAGAATTTGAAATCATATGGCAGAAGTAACCAACTGACACATATTTATTTTCCCAGATTGTCTGAATGGTGCAAGTAAAAGCCTTACCAAACTTTCGGATATCAAATTTCATTGTTTTTTCTTTTTGCCTATGTACACAGTCACTTTACAGGGAAAGAGCAGTCATGTCAAACTGAACTAGTGTACCCCCCTATGCTAAACTATGAATGGCTTTTTTTCCATTTTGGGATATCATTTTTGGTGTTGAGTTGCTTAATTTTGCTGCAAAATGCTCTACCTTGCTTAAGTGAAACTGACGTTCAACAACATCATGTTACAGAAATGGGAAAAGAATTGCAAGGGGAAAAAGGGGGAAACACATGCAATATCAGCTGTGATAGATATTTTGCAGTTGTTAAAGTGTTTTTTCCTCTTCAAAGTAGAAGTGTATTGTTTACATTCTTCAAATTGCATTGCCTGGTCCTCTCTTACAGACACCCACTGAAAAAGCCCAATCTTCGAAGAGCAAAGGCAATAAATTTTTCAAGGCTGGACAATATGAGAAGGCCATTAAGTACTACACAGAGGCCATAGAAATTTCACCTGCAGAGAACAAGCAAGACCTCTCAACATTCTACCAAAACAGAGCAGCAGCACAGGAGCAGTTGGTGAGTTTTCTGTCTGCAATTACGTCAGTTGACGTACACGGAGTGCCCCCCTGAAATGAATTCCCTGCTTGTACAGTACATACGATAGTCTCAGCTATTCCCAAAAGGTTGAGAATGGGTGCAGGAAATAGAACAAGAAAGCATGTCTAAGTGGTACCATTGTGAAAAGGTTAGCATTTGATTATCAAATATTTCTGAGGATGAGATTCAATCCCCCTTCACCCAAATCACTTCCAGACAATCACATATGCGCTTGAGATAGGACCACCAACCCCCCTTCCCCGCAAAATCCAATGCCCTCCCCAAGCGTTACGCCATCTTTCTTGAAAATCGGTGGAGAACAATGACATGGATGTTAAACCGTGAGAGGCAAAGCTAGTCTTGTTCAAATTATCTGGTCCAACAGGGAGTCTAACCATACAGATTGTAAACAAGTTGTCTGTTTGGAAAAGTCCTCAATGTGGTAGTGTCTCAGTGTGCTCCTTAACAACAACGTGACTCCCTGATTCAGGTACACTGGGCCCTTAATGTCAACCTAAATTCACCTTACTAGAAATCTTCCACTGTTCATATACATGTATTCCTTCTTTTAAATGCAAAGAGTGTTACATTTGGGTTCACTTTAAAGCGGCAAGTTTCCCCTTGTCACAGAAAAATGTGAAAGGACACTGAATTTGAGGGAAAAAATAGGGTGAACCACAGAAAACATGTTTTGCACATCACAAAAATAAAAGTGAAAGGATAATAAGAATATTTAAGAGGAAAAAAACCTTGACTTCAAAGACCTGTACCAGTGAGATTCAATGGAGTTGTCAAACTGCGAATGAAGCTTTAATTTGATAAGTAGGCATACTCTTTATCTAGTTTTGATTTGTGAAATGTAATTCGCTGTCACATTGCGTGAACCCAAAGTTAAAGTTGAAAGTACATCCTTGGAAATGTAGGATTTTGAATATATCCAACCATGGAAAGTCACAGAATTTGGCCTCTGAAAACACAGGATAATTGCCACCTTCCTTTGTTATGCGAGACTTTTCCATCCCAGTTTACTTAAAGTGGATACCAAGATTGTCCCTTAACTTGCTACAGTACATCTGGTAAATCAGCTTTCCCCCAAAACAAAAGAAAAAAATACCACCAGTTGGGAAGTGAGAAGTGTATATACTAAAATTGGTATTCGTAATTTGCAGAAAAACTACCAGGAAGTGATTGAAGACTGTAGCAAAGCATTGGAGTTGAATTCCAAGTATGTGAAAGCTTTGTTCAGAAGAGCTAAAGCTTATGAGATGGTCCAGGAGAAGATGAAGTGCTTAGAAGGTGAGACCAAAATATGATAAATTTACGAGATGGCCAGAGACATTTAAGCTCACTTTTTTTTTTCTCAGTTCCAATGACCCTAAGTCTCCAACAATTCTCCAACATACTCATGAAGGTCGAGATTACTTCAAGGTGATTATTTTTTTTTTTGCAAACTGTGGAAGCTCTGCAAATCAGTGACCTCTTCGACTTTGATCTGACTGTTGCCATGGAAACACCAAAGCTGCCAAACAACCGAGACATGTCTGAGAGAGGTGTCTGCACACTGTTGTGCTCCAGTCATGCATTGCAGACACGTCTCGGTGACTTTGTCTTCTTCAGGTCACTGTAATTGATGTTTTGCCAAACTGTATGACGAGTCACACCCCTTTGTTTCGCATGCCATTGTCATTTCGTCTGAAAACAACGATCTGTCGGAGGTGAAAAATTCCAGGAGCTGTCACAATGACAGTGGAAGTTGCTGGCTCATGAAATGATTTCGTGTGATTGGGAGATGGAAAATTCACCTACAGTATTTCATGCATGACTTTAACACGATATGACTTGGAAAGTGGAAATATGGATTGCCATCATGGTGACAGGTTGTTTTTCTGATTTTTTTTTTTTTTGGTGAAAATTAAAAATTTTCACGTGGTGTTTGTTTCTATTGTATCGTATTCTATTTACATTTATGTGGGTGTCAGGCTTGGTACAGAAATAACCACTTGCACAGTGCAGTACTGTAGCTAATGTCATAACTTTGGTTGCAAATGGAGCTGCGTAGTAGCAAATTTCCTGTCGTATCTACCGATCGTTCAGTAGGGTTGTTTGATCTACATCAAGCAGATCAAAGTGAAGATTGAAGTACTGCTTTTAATAGAAGAAATCATGATTTAAATTGAGTACTGTGCTTATGATGTAAGACCAAGTTATACAAATGTGGAAGAGTGCTTACAATTGTCCTTGCTGTTAAGCTTCACTCTCCACCCATTTCTTGCATCCTTTTGTTTTTTTCTGTTTTGTTAGGGCGGGGGATGGGCAATTGGAGAGGGTGTGTTTGTGTGTTTCTCCGTTAGCCTTTACATGAGCGTCTAACATGTACGGTAGTCCAATCGACTTTGTTCAAAATTGACAGAGCGAGTTATCTCAATTTTGAGATGCATGGTATAAACACCAATTCAGTGAATAGGCTGTTTTGTTCTTTCGTTTTTTTTGCAGACACCACAGCCGTGTGCATCCTGGAGGGTTTTGGACACCAGCAGGGAATGTTCCTAGCTGATAAAATGCTCAAAGAATTGGGCAAAGAAAAAGCAAACCAGGCTTACAAGGTATGAATATTATTCCCTTAATATCTACCATCAGGGACTCAGTGATATGTCTGACTATTTGTAGAGGGACTATTGATGGAATGTACAGTACATGTCTGTACAGCTCATGTGTTCTTAAGTTGTTAGACAAAAGTGCAATACTTAAGTATCATGCAGTTGGGAATGGGAGGTCCTCTCCGCATTTTCCCGCACATTTCTTCACAGTTAAAATTCCAAACCTGTCCACTGTGTACACAACTAATGTACCATGATGGCAAAATTCCCTGACAGCTAATTTTAGAATCTATTACATAGCCCCCCTTGCTGGTTGTGTGGACATTGCGTACACAGGGGTTATTGTTCTTCACCAGTTGTTTCCCTGGTCTAGCTGGAATGGTTATCAGAGAATGTTAGGGAGTTGAGGTTTGGTCTTGGCTTGGTCAAGGCCCTGCACCAGTGGCATAACCAGACTTTTTATTTAAGGGGGTGAGACAAGTGATTATGGCACTTTCTAAGTGTAGTGTAGCATATACCACTAAAATTTTTGCCAAAAGTTCCTCTCATAGTGCAGGAATTGGCAGTTCCCAACCTTCCAGATCTCGTGAATTGTGGCCAAATATTCTTCATTTTTGACAAACCACATTTAGAAATTTACACTTCCAAAAGGTCAGTCTCTGCAAGGGTTGTGAGTGAAAGCCACAAAAAGAAATTGTTTATTAATTTTTGATAACATCAATAGTGCTAGTTTAGTTCAGTTTAAATAAATGTATTCAGGCACTTACAGGGGGGTTCACTAAGTATAGATGCAACAATCTTAATTGTCAACAAAAGCCTACATATTTCATCATACTAGATTCTTTTCTTTTCATTAATTTGTTTTTTACGGAATCAATATTAGACTCCACACGACTTAGCAGCATTTACTTAAAGGGACTCATTGAGTTGACATCAATAAAGTTTGTGGTGGTTTTGAAGGATATAAACACATGACAATACTTACAATTAGCATAAGTAGTCAAGTTTCACATCCAATAGTTATGAAAAATGTCAAAATTTTCAAATTTTTGACTGTTACTTGCACTGGTTGTGTGCGTGTGAATGTAGTACTAGTATGAAAAGTGTCTGGTCACGAATTTTCATAAACCAAATTAAATCATTTATTACTTAATCATTAATGTTCCATTGTATGTGAAACATTGGGATCTTCTTAGTTTGGCCATTTGTCACTTGTATGTGAAGGAAACTTGATGGGTGTAGATAAATTTAGTGAATTTCAGGAAACAACTCAATGAGCCTCTTTAAAAAATGCATGGTGTGGTTTTCATCCAATATTTTTTTTACTCACTAATTTCATTGGGGGTAGTGGGAGGGGACAATCAGACATTTGACAGCCCCCTCTGGTTATGCCACTGCCCTGCACAAACTGGTGGCATGTACTAGAAGTCTACTTTCTGACCCCTATCCCTGTCCCCTGTGGGCAGTGTTATATAGCTAAGATTTATCCCTGAAACCAACTTTTCTATTTGTCAAATAGCAACTCCCTGCTGAAACGGTCCAGCTGCGAAAGTTAATTGCTAGGTCAACAGTGTTTATGTGCTGGCCAGCCCACCATGAGTTTTTGTACAGTATGAACGATGTTAGGACCATAGATGTGTTCCAAATTAATTTTCAACTGGACACTTCCTAACATCAGAAGGGTTGAGCAACTGCAGCATCGCTGCTCTAGTTATATCTTTGCCAAGTGTATGAGATTTTGGTGGACGTCCCCTTCAGTAAAACACCTGTTTTTTACTTGATAAATTTCCAAAGTTGTGGGAGTTGCAATTCTTTGTTTGCAATGTTGTAAAAGTCTTCAACAATTGGCTTTCATGAACACTGAAGAACAGAAACAGAAAATTACTGTATGCAAGATGTCTCAAATTGGCTTCTAACAAAAGTACCTTATTTTTGTCAACCCGAACTGTTCTACTGTATCTTCCTAATATTGGGTGGTAAATATCCAAATATCTGGTAAATGAGTGTCTTTGAAGTGTTTTACAGTACAAGTAATGGAAGTAAGCAAATGCAGGTTGGATCACCTTGGCTGTTAATTTTTTTTCCGATTTATTGTCCGTCTGTTAGGCTTATTTTAGAGACACAATCGCAGGTCTAAAGTTTGATTGTGAAGTCAAAATGTGGTGATCAGTTTGGACTGGACAAAGCATTGAATAATCTCTGTGTCTGCTAATTATTTTAGGTCCCTTAAATACATCCTTTTGTTGAAAGATAATGGTGAGAACTACAGTGACTTGCAAAATATGACAAAAGATTGAGCAACATTTTTTTCATTTTTACAAATGCACCAGAAAGTGGATACTAATTTTTTTTTGGGGGGGGGGGCTGGGTGTCTGGTTACCTCTTTCCAACTCTAACGTAACATATTTATTTTGGTTTTCCAGTTTTGATCTGACATCACAAAATATGGCAGAACTAAGTAACAGATAATGTTGATTAAATTAATTCAAAGTAGTAAATTATGGTATTGTTTCTTATGTCAGTAACTTTAATGTTGAGACCTTTTCCTTTCAGGAAAGAGAACCTACCCTTCCCTCAGGACAGTTCATCCGTTCATATTTCTCATCCTTTTCAAACGACGGAATCACGAGCAACACGGAGGTGTACACGTCAGAGGAAGCCGGAGAGTAAGTTTAGTCGTCATTGTCTGGGCTTATGCCTCTGTCTCCCCATAGTTGAGAAAGAAGAGAAGCGTACACCAAGTTTCTTCTGTTGATAATTTTTAAATTGTGTGGTTTAAGTACAGTGCTGTGCAGAACTGAAAAAATACAAGACGATTTTGAATTCATGTGATGTATTGCAAATGCTTGATCAAGTCCATGTTACTCCGCACTTGTTTTTGTTTTTACCTTCCAGTTCTGGCTTTCTTAAGGCGGTCAAGGCATTCCAGGATGGTGAGTACACTGACATTATAGCCCTGTGTACAGAGGAGGTAGACAGCAACGGCCAATATTTGGCACACGCTCTGTTGATGAGGGCGTCCTTCCTGCTACTGAAGGGCCAGGCAGCTGACGCAAAACCAGACTTGGATAGACTTATAGCCATGGAAGACAGCGATAATAAAGTAAGTTCTGATCTCCAGAGAGATTTTTGTCTTTTTGAGATACTTGGCAGTTTTATCTTTCTTGGATGATGAGTTAGTCCTTCAGTCAGTAAATAAATGGACCTCAGTTCAGATTCTGAGAACAAAGTCATAAAGATTTATAGCCAGTCATATGAAATTGACTATTCTACAATATTCCTGTACACATCTAATTTTGCATTCATCACAGAACGTATAGTCAGCGTTTTGCTCTGCGCACAGGTCTGTGGTTTTTACACTTGAAGTAAATTTCTGTGAGCACTCTTCTGTATTGTTTGACCTCATTGATTTCGTTGCATTTTGTAATGAACGCAAGACCCGTTCGACCAGCTACATCAGCCGACCCGATAGATGTGTTACCAGTTTTTCAAATGGAAACGCTTCTTTACTGAGCGTTGCAAATGATTTTTGCAGAATTGGAAGGCCAGCAGAGGTTAGTTTTTTTGTAGCAAGTGATGGAACGAAAGACTTGTCCTCTCTGTGGATGCGTCCAGGATGGTTGATGTCATAGATGTGTTGGGCCTATCTTTCAACACTGTTCCTATTCATCAGAGATGTTATATATGTCAAACCACTACAGTACTTGAGTTTTCTTGATGCAGTTGTACCCATCAATGGGCAAGGCCTCATTGATCAACAGCGTACCCTCACGATGAGTGTCTCTCGAATGATACGCCTCCCCAAAGTTGCTGTCCTGTTTCCCTTGAAAGGGAAACATGGTCTTTGTTTTACAGAAGAAAAGGGAATTTTGAGAACCAATATTTGTGGTCACAGATTAGTAGATTGTCCAAGTGAGGAAGGACGATGGTCTTCTTTTCAAGAAATAAGTTTCTCATTGATAGAAATTTAGTGTTTTGTTTGCTCAAGAATAATTTGTTCCCTTGAACTTTCAGAATTCAAAAGATTCATCTGCCGTACTGTAACTCATCTAATGTTTATCAGTGAGACTGAGTGGTTTAAATGTTCCACCACTGGTGCATTGTAAATGCCCTATATCCCGTGAAACAGGTGTAGACGACTTGAGATGCAAATATCCTAGCACTGAAAGCACACTGATGCGTGGATAAAATGCAAATGAATATTGGATTCGGGCAGATAAGTGCATAACTGGTTGGCAATTGGACTCAATAAAAATTACATGCATTGCCACTACTTTCATACAGATAACTCTGATACATAGGAAAGGATCATTGTTACAAGTCACAGTTTTGTACAGTGAAAAAGAAAATAAACATATCATCTGGGATTCTAGGTCCACCAATTTTTCATTGGCTGTGGTCTGCGATTTCATCGTTGATTCTCCCAGTAAGGGCAATGCCGATTATGTGAAATTAATTTGTATGTGTTTCTTGTTTTCATTCACATACTATTTTTGCCAGTTTTGCATCTGTAATTGGGTGTTTCTCTTCACCAAGTAACCAAACTGGCATGAAACAATCACTAACTTTAACTTTAATTGCTGTTGTTGTGGAGTTAGTATCTGTATATTTCTGTCTGTGCACATTTTAAGGTGCAACGCGATTTGTGTTTTTTCAGTTCTCGGTTACAGCTCAGAGCGAATGCCCTGATAAAGAGAGGCAGTATGCACATGCAGGAAGGGAATGCCATTGATGCAATGAATGTGTTTGCCTCAGCTGTGAGAATCGACCCAGATAATGCAGATATCTACCATCACAGAGGTCAGGTGAGGACTCATTTTATTTTAAGACTCTCTGACAACAAAATCCTGCTTCAAAGAGCAAAGTTGATCTAAACCATCATCATTTGCACATGGACCAGTCTCATTTTCTGGGTAAGGGAGAAGGGGATTGAAAAGAGCGGTTGGTGTGAGAACAAAAGGGAGCAAAGTATGAAAGAGCAATATTTTAAAAAGATTTTTCAAAGAACACTGAAATAATTGGCAGACAGGGAATCGCGGTGGCGAAACAAACTTCGCAGGATTCCGAATTTATTGCCAGGAATCGTTTTATATTTGGCAGCTCCTTACATCGCAAACTTTTATGGAAGGTATAAATTTGGAAATAGTGTGTTTGCTTGCAGGTTGGTGTTGACATGGCCAAAGTGTCTGGTTTGTGAGCAGCTCCCTGGTTGATAAAATGTGCCATGAAAATGGTTATTACTTGGTGATGATTGAAAGGTGTAAGATTATTTCATTCAGAATAGTCCTGTCCCAACAAACAAGAGAACATTGAAATGTGGTAAGACTTTATTGCCATTCAATAAAGTACAGTAGTTACTATTTCTTGTGGTCTTTATATTCATTTCACTCTCCTTTCAATAAACCGCACACCCACCGTCCTCCCATTAAATGACACCAGCGAATGCCGTACCCAAACTGGTATAAATTCCATAGCAATCGAACATGTTTTTCACAATTTCATGTGTCAATTAAATGCTTTGAATAAATCAATACCCAGTCGGTATCTCATACATTCATTCTTAAAATATTCCCTGTGACTTCTTGCATGTGCCATACCCCAAATTGTTAAGATAGCCCACTCATTAATGAAAACCAACAACTGGTCAATCACAAGAACATTAACACTATGCATGCCTTTTTTGCTGCACTTTTCAGCTCAACCTCCTCCTGGAGAAAGTCGACGACGCCGTCAAGGATTTTGAGAAGTGCCAGAGCCTGAATTCTGAGTTTGGTCTTGCCTATGCTCAGTACTGCTATGCGAGGTATAGGCTAGCTATCCTACAACAGAGTCCTATGCAGATGCAGGAGGCGCTCAAACAACTGGAGGAGTGCACAGTCAAGTTCTCAAATTGTGCAGAAGGTTTTGCACTTCTCGCTCAGGTGAACATGTTTGGATACCGTATCTCTTTCGAAATGTTTGGGATGCGGGGATTTTTTCTAGAATGCGTGGAAGAAGAGGAGATGGGGGGTGGGTAGAAAGTGCATACCAGGTGAGGATGATGAGGTTAGAAGTCCTAACCATCCTAACTGCATATACTGTATGATGAAGACATAGTGACTGCATAGAGGGAGGGGGGGGGGTGAAGTGATTGCCTGCATTAAAAAGAGGGGAGGGTTTGCAAGGACAGAAATGCATCAGGAAGGTGACCAAGCAATTCATGTGGAGTGTGGAGTTTTTAATGGACAGCTATGATATTTCAAATGAAAATGAGAAAACCGCAAAACCTGTTCCTCAAATTTATAATGCTAAAGTGATTAGTTTGTTTAGTTCACACAATGTCATATCTTACAATATGTTACTTTAATTAACATTCAAAGCGGATAAGGTATTCATAAATTTATAGTAAGTGAAATCCATCTGTAAATTTAAAAGGGGTATTGTTATAGCAAGTTTGATGCTGTATCTGTTGCTCCGTAAAACACTCATCTGTTTACATCTGAGGATGAAAATCGCAAAGTGTCTGTTTAGGATGTAAGAAATGTAGTACTCGGGAAACCGGCAAGACGTCAGGATTCGGTTCTGAATTTGCTACCCTAGTCCAATGTGTCAGGAATGTACAGTACATTGAACTTACGATAAAATTGAGCATCCTTGTGTACCAAAGTAAGAACGCTGCATGTGAGATACATGGTTGTATATCAAAGTGATGAGGAAAATGTCATATTACGACTTCACAACTAAGTTGTATCTCAGGGTACCTAGGATAAACGACTGGCTGTGTCTGTAACCAGAGTTTGCACCTGATGCAGACTCCGGTAGTTTCTCTCGTCGAGATGTTCTTTGTGCATTGGGCATTAGAAAAGTCAGTATTCTCTTGCCGGATAGAACACAGGGTACTGTCATAGCGTCAGAGATAGTGTCATTGCTTTGTGTATAGAGAAGGGTCTGTCGTGGAAGTATTTCGGGCAAGTGGGCTCAAAAGTGTTCGCATGGGAGATCAACACAGGGAAAGCATGCTCCTACTGTCAGTTTGTTGGCAGCAGGGCAGCTAGATAGACGAGCTGAAAAAATAAAAATTTCTATGATTGTGTGTGTGTGTGGAGGGGAGAGGGTGTTGTCTGTAAGACTTGGTAACCTTTGACAAATTGGTAATTGTTCCTATTGAGTATCCAATGTATATCATTTTGGCTTTCCTGTTTGCATCACTGACAGTTTGCAATTTCTCTGTGATTCTGTTGTTAAAGTTTTCACTGTATGTAGAGCAAGGTATTACAGTTTCTTAGGACATTGCTTCTCCATGTAATGTGTCCCTCTACAAGTTGTAAATTACTGAATAGATCTTGAAATCTATTAATAAAAAAATTATTAATTAGTTTATTACGTAACTATTTATCAATAGAAAATTTATTAATAGAAAGTTATTAATAGAAAGAAAAAAAATTGAAATTAAGTAAAAAAAAAAAGGAAAAGAAGTAAAAACCAAGTGAGTTTATTCTAACTGGTGTCATAGTAAAGCGGAGACCACAGAGTTCCAAGGACTTGGCACAGAAATCAATTTTCCAAACGTTCATTTGAGATTGACTTTTTGGATGTACCTTAAACTACTCTTTCTTTCTTGAGGTCCTCATCATCATGAACTATTTTCTACTTTCAGGCACTCAATGACCAAGGTCAGTTTGCCCGGGCAGACGATTATTTCCAGAAAGCAATAGCAATAGAACCAGATAACCCCACAGCTCATGTACATAGAGGGTAAGTGTAACATCAATAACAGCAGTGACAGCGTGGGTGTGCATCTTCCCTGGGGGAGCATGAGGGTCATGTGGCACTAAGTGTCACTCTAATGCTATCTAGTATGGTATGAATATTGTCTAAATGGAGCACTTCCATCGGTTAGCGTGGAACATGCCACGAAATGTTTGGATTGGGGCTCCATTGTCACCCTTTCACTCTTATGGTGCCCACTCAAAATGCCCACCAAGAAAAAAAAAACAATGCTGGACCCCTCCCATCCAGCCCTCAGCTGGTGAACAGGACAGTTTTCTAGAGGATCCACTGGTACATCTTGCACACAAACCATACTCTATATCTATGGCCTGTCATGGATATAGAGTTCATTTTTTTTGTGCGAGGTAACATATTGTTGGTAAGATGATCATGATCATCTGCTTGTGAAAATGTTTGCTAAATTAACAGCGCCAAAATGCAAAATGGTGTAATATTTTGCACGTTTAAATGTACGTTTCCCCTCCCAAAGAGTCAGACCAGTAACATTGAGGTCATGGATTTCTCTCATCAGTTTATTTTTAAGATGGACGGCAGCGCCGGTTGCTCAGCCGTGGTAGTGAAGATAGGTACGTAAGTGACGATGTACTCTCCAGTAGTGGTCTGCAGGTGTGAGCGCTGCCTAGAGCATAACCACAGATTCACTGTAGTTTCTGCACATCCCTGCCGGCTGGTCTTTGTTTTTGTAGCTCCTCTTGTAGCGTGGTATTTTGGCCAAGGGTCATGAAGTCCCTATCTTTTGTTTTAAGTAGTAACAGGGAGAATTCTTTGGAGTTGGTTTTTGTCTCTGACATTGGGGAATCCTTCCTTTTTTGGTCAAAAGCCTTTAATACAGTCTCACAGTAGTTTCATTTTTTTTTTTTTTTTATACCTGTACCAGTTCACTAGTATCTCTCATTTAATATTTTTAAGTTTTTCATCTGATATTGAATTGTGCTTCAGTCATTTTCACTCCATTTTTCAATTTTTGCCTTTCTAACTGTTTGCAACTGACTCTGGATGGAGTTTTCCATACGGTGTTAATGTATTCTCGTTGCTAGGTGACAAGCGTTTGCAAACAAACAGGAGTGTAATACACTCTTGGTCTCTTTTGTGATAATGTCATAATGTTTACATTTCATTGGCTCCTCTCTAGTATGTTGAGATGATGGTCTATCCGTCTGTTTGTTCAAGAGGTCGGCCATTTTGCTCGTGAAGATGATGTCGCTCAGAATTTATTATCCTACCATTAAAAGTGGAAGATAATGCGAAGATTTTGTAAAGCTCAAAATGGTTGAGATATCGAGTCCTGTTTCTCCACAAAGCAGGCTTGTACTGTAGCCCAACAGCAAACTGTTAATGTCTGAGGTATCTCCAGAAACTGGTGTTATCTTTAATCGAAAAAGGAGCTCAGATAGTCTTGGAGGATGATGTAAAATCGATGAATTTATATTGATGCGGTGATAGTCATGTTGTAAATGTGTTAACTTAAGAAGAGAATTTATTGGATACAAAGTTGAAAGAAAAGGAACCATCCATTTTATGGGGTGTTCATCGGAGAACTGGACTCTGTCGGCTTTGAGTTTGATCTCATAGTGGTACAGTAGGGGGCAACCTTTGGAAGAAATGAAGTGGAAGACTTTTTAATACAGTGCTTGCAACAGACTGTTTGTTCACCATAGTCAGAATTACCCATATTAGTACTGTAAACATGACAACAGAGATACTGTAACACCACTCGACACAAAACACAGAAAGTAAACATGACGTCAGTCTTCTTGTTTGGTAGCATTGCTTGCAGATATCATCTTATTGTAATTTTGAGAAAAATTGATTAGTTTTGATGGAAGCCAAAGTTCAAAGCTTTCTAACGATATTTCAGCACTGTGGGGGCTTGCTTTATCTTTCCTTTCAACTTTGACAAATTGCTAGTCAGCAGATCACCAGGGCATTTTTGCACAACTGATCAAAATGTGTTTATGAGTACTGTGATCACGATTACAGATGAATCAATGTCGTCCACAGTGAGTCCTATCTCTCACAAATTACCATTTCAGGGAATAATTTAGAGGTCAAAATTTGCCCAACAGACTTTAGGATATGTAGGTGTATTCTTTGTTTGCAAAATTAGTAGGTGCTTTATCAGCTACATTTGTGCAGCAAAATGAGCTGTTAAACCAGATACATTATACCCTACCTGTAAACACACAGTACTTTTGAATGCATCTTAAATCGGCAAAGTGTTTCTGACTCATCAAGAAAAAAGGCTAGTTTTGCCAAATGAATGTTGCTGTCATTCTGCTTTTGTAGGATGCTCAAGTTCTGTCACAGCACCAAGTGAACACCTCTGTGACCAGAAGTACGATCGGAGTCGAGAGATATCTCATGGTCAAAATCGGAGGAGCGGCAAGAACGGAGAGGGCCCACATTTTCCTCTGTTTGATGCTTAAGTGAATCTTTACACCATGGAGTCACCTTGGGTCTTCTCTGGATTGAACTACATTTAACACATCTCGGTTTGTCTCTCTCTCTTGTTGTCACAGATTACTTCAGCTTGCCTGGAAGAAGGAACCAGAGTCAGCTGTGACGTTGATCAACAAAGCTTTAGAAATTGATGATAGGTGTGATTTCGCTTACGAGACGCTCGGAACAATTGAAGTGCAAAGGTAAATCGACTGCTGGTGGATACTACTTTTAAACTTCCTTTAAATAGGGATAGGTAGTTGTTGTGACGGTTCCCGGAAAATTTTCCCTTGGACAATTCCTCCCCCCTCCCCTGGACAAGTCCCCTCTTTTCTTAATCCTAAACTTTAACTTCAACTTTTCTTGTGCAAGTGGTCCTTTCACCTCTCAGAAGATTAGGGCTTATTTGCAGTTGTTTTTTTTTTTCCACAATATGTTTATTTGAGAGATGACCCAATATTGTTAATCACATTTAAGTGACAGATGACCCAATATTGTTAATCACATTTAAGTGACAGATGACCCAATATTGTTAATCACATTTAAGTGACAGATGACCCAATATTGTTAATCACATTTAAGTGACAGATGACCCAATATTGTTAATCACATTTAAGTGACAGATGACCCAATATTGTTAATCACATTTAAGTGACAGATGACCCAATATTGTTAATCACATTTAAGTGACAGATGACCCAATATTGTTAATCACATTTAAGTGAGAGATGGCTCAATATTGTTCATTGCCTTTTAATTGTCTTCCTATCTCCCTAGGGGGAACCTCTCTGCAGCTCAAGGTTACTTTGACAAGGCAATTAAACTTGCTCGCACCGAGATAGAGATGGCCCACCTGTATTCCCTGAGCATCGCAGCAGAGGCCCAGGATAAAGTGACAAAGAAGTACTCCATCACACCACCAAAGCAGCCTTTCATGTAAAAAAAAAAAAGAAAAATAAAAAATAGGAAAAGGTGACCATTCCCTAAATGAGACAGTTCTGCCAAGAGCCGTTGCGGAGTCACTCTCGTTGCGGTAGAGGCGGTATCACCAGAGTGATGAAGGTGATGACGCGTCGCATGCCGGACAGCCGTCAAGGGTGACCGTAAAGATAGGACATGATCAAGAAATTTGAGAATCCCAACTTGTATTTAATCGACCTCTGTCCTCCTCTTTTCCGCATGGAAAGGTGGTACTCTGCAGGGGGAGAGGGGGTACTCAGCAGGGGAGGGGGAATTCAAATTGTGTGATCCAATGCTGAATGAACTCAAACAAACCTGCTACTCAAAATTAACGAAAAATTAATGTCATTTGGAATCACGGAATCGGCAGTCAGTAATTTTAATAGTATTTATATCATCAGACAGCTATGTTGTTGCGCGTATTGGATTCCATAATCGCAATTTGATTGTAAGAGGTACGACAAGCTTATCTGCTTCTTTTTTATCGCGATAGGTGGAAAATGTTAGGGATAATTAAAAAAAGAAAACAAGACTTGCAGTTAGGTAGGACACTCTCTCTATGAAAGCTTCCATTGTAGTCAATTCAGACTTAAAGACTTCTTTCAACCTCTGTGAGTCCAAAAGAGGATCACCTATCTCTAAAGATGCCATTGAACTGGGTTAGATGTAACAACTCCAGAGTGGTTCATCCCTTGAAGTGATGTTGTTAGCATCTACAATGTTATGGTTGGTATTTTGGAGGTTTTTGGATTCCCTTAAATATTGTTATGAAGCCCCTTAAGTATTGGTAGATAGTTCAGTATTCAGCATTAAACTGTAAAATACTCTACCCTGAACTTGAAGGGTACCTCTGCATGTGGCTATTGTCACCTTCACTGATTGTCATTGCATCACTGAAGGGCAGTTCTATTGTTTCACAGAGCGGCAAGTCAATTGTCTCACAGAGGGGGAATTCTATTGTGTCACAGACAGGCTAGTCTATTGTGTCACAGGGAGCCTATTTTAGAGAAAGGCAATTCTGTTGTATCACGGGGGGGGGGGATTCTAATGTCTATAAAGTCTGTATATTGCCACTTGATGAACCACTAAGACCACGGACAACCAGTGTGGGTTGGTTTCTCCCTCGTGAAGAATGCCTCCTCTGCTTAAGTCCAGGGGACAAATATTGACGCAGAAGGAGATGAAAATCATCAGACAGTCTGATGCTTTGATTACACGCACCTTTGGGGGAGGGGGCAAGGATCACTTTTGGAGAGGGAGAGCGGGTAGTTAATGCAAGAACCCAGTGTAACGAAATTTGGCAGAATGCACTGAAGGTGTTTGGCTTCTTACATTGTTATCATCATTTGTATATGTCGGCAGATTTTAACCTGATTTTGTAGTGCAGCATCTTTTCCTTTATGACAATTCATTCATATCATTTCTAATATTTTTTCAGTCTTCTGTATCCAGTTTCCTCCATCAGCCAGAAACCGGTGCATTGTTCAAGTTGATAACGTACCCTGAAAACATTTGCAATCGTTTCACAGATTTGTCTCAAAGGGTGTGTCGTTAACATTGCGGCAAGACGTGATCGGTATGATATCTCAGTGTTACCCCAGCAGTCCATGTAAAAGGGGGGGGGGGCAAGCTGACCCTCTCATCCAATAGACAGACAGGAAAAGTCACACTGTGAATGTCAGAAACGCTATAAATGTCATCTCTCACTATCTAAACTTTCATCAACTTTTTTTACCTGCCATTTGTCGATTGCCCTGTTCGCTGACAGGGTAGAGTTTGGTGTCCCTATGGTGACACAAGTCGAGACTTTCTTTCTTTGGATGTGGTAAGTTCCCCTGATGCCATATGCTACGGCAATTTTCCTTCCAGCATCCTTTGATGGGGTAATGGGTGGTGTAGTGTAGTTTTCAGGAATGGGGAATCACTTTATGCATAGATATTTAAAAGTCTCAATCCCTATTTACCTATTAGATTCCAAAGGCAAATCTACCAAAAAAGTTTATTCCAACTGTTCCTTTAAAAATGTGATTTCAATGAAAATCAAATGAAGCTGTTACAATTTAGGCACGTTTTTTTATCAGTTGCCTTTTTGGGAATAGCATTTTACTCTGCAATCACCCCCCCCCCCCCCCCACGTCAACATTTTTGTACGTTCATTGATCAGCTGTTCAATCTGTGAACCACGTTGTATACTTCCCTGCGCATTTGTAATACATAAAATACAGAAAGATTTGATTCGTGTATTCGCTGTCGGGCGGGGCATGCATGGTTTGAATAAGGAAGCCTGGAGAGTCTTTTAAGACCCGCAACCAAATCTGTCACAATTTATTCAGCTGAAAACCTTTTTGTTTGACCAAGTCGAGTCAAAAGGTTGCAATTTCCACTCTGGCTAGACCGATAATGAGGCAACAGAATGGTTTGAATTGTTGGTGGATCACACTTAAACAAACTGCAACGATATACGGATTGTGTGTAACGGTTATCCAAGTCAAGTTACGGTTTCTCTTATCCAAGAGAAGCTGCAGGACGTAGATCTGTTACAGATGATTCTACGTCTTTCTCCACCTGTCCTGAATTCTGAGTGAAATGAAGCCATCGGATTTCCCCTCATCTTGATGTCTTTAAACATTTGGAGATATTTCTATTGATGTTTAACAAATCTCTCAATTGCACAGATAATGAACAGATGATGTGTTGGCCACACAAAGAGCCCTGTTAGAGAGAACCAAAGTCCTCAAAGAGCCACAAGAAACATTTTTTCTACGTTACCATCTTCTTTTTCAGTTTTCTTCCCCTCCCCCCAGTTGTGTGCTGTTTTTGGCTCTATCTCAACGTATCCGAGTTATTACGGAAGAAGATAGCAATGAAGTCTCTTCAATTTTTATTATACTTTGAGCGGTTTTAGGGATTGCGGTAATTCATATTTGTCAGATGACCCCCCTGTAGACCGGTCAGGGTGACTTGAAGTTGAGAACCGTATTTCAGACCCCCCCCCCCCTTCGAAGGACTTTGCAAAGCAGCTTTAACCGTGGCAGCTCCCTAGTTGAACCCATTCCGGAGTTTAACTCATAGCTATCAAGAAAGATCGTTCTTTGACATCATTCGGTGTGATGCCACCTGGGATGTTCCCCACCTTCATCATGTATTACTATGTGATGGTGTACAATGTACTCAAAAATAAAGATAGAATTATATCAACCAGTTGCTTTAATTTTCTCTGTCTTTTCTCTCTCTCTCCACCTCTCTCTCTTTCTCGTCTGAGCATAGTGCCAACACGGAATGATATTAACAGTTTTTTATTTTTATTTTTTTTTGTTTTAAAGGTTAGCTTGAGACGTTATCATAGAAATCTCTCAGTGAATGGGTCCGTGTTATCGAAATGGTTCATATTGGCTACTAAGGAGACAACACCTCACTATCGGGCAAACTGTCCACCCGATCTAGAAATCAGGGGAATTAGAGCTGAATTTAGTTTGGAAGCGAGGGCGGCATTTTGTTTCTTTTTTTGTGTCTCACAATGTATACGAGTTCCTGTACACAAGGGGCTTTGACCAATAGTCCTACACGTTAGACTCCATGGTCTACATATGTACTGTTCAACAGAACGCAGGAAGTGGGCCGATCATTTCCCCAGAAAATTTATGACGTTACCGTAGTATAGCTACGAACCCGAAAGAGACTTCTTCACAAAAATTATGGGAAACGCCTGTCTAGTGTCCAAAATGCACCTAAAGTAACATATCTCTGTTTTCAAACATGCTGGGAAATACAGACATACGTCGCGTCAATTTCGTGACTGCTGTTGTGTACCCTTCTCATCGTACGTAAGACTTGGTATTCATTTCCGCACAGTACTTTATAGGCCATTCTATGTGTGCACTGTGCGCCCATGACACTCAGGACGTGGCAAGCGAAGATCTTGCAAACAAGTAAATCCGCATGCCGTTACTCGTACGTTACGTGGGATTCGCTTCAACCTCACTCTTCTTTTGTTCTACTGAGGTTCAACTTGTTGCAAATTTTCATTGCCTAAGGTCAGTTTTATCACCTCATGCTATAATCAAAGCTGGCCATTAATTACCATTCTTCGAGTGAGAACTACGTGAACCGACGCGTGGAATTTGTCGGTTTCTGGTGGTTTACTTCGACACAGTTGAAACCGAGAGGTCATGTAAATTACAGCTCCTTGCAATTGAAAAAAAGCGGCAAATATACCGGTTTAGATATACCATGGAGATGTTATTACTTACCTATATAGACATATACATATACAGATTTAAATTGACGTGTATATTGGTTTAAATAGACGTATACATCACGGCTTAACCTCAAAAGTGATCGGCTTTACGATCGCGATTTCGAAGTACGATCATGTGCTGTTTGATGATCGATTAAAAGAGAGGGCAATAAAGTAGTACACACGGCACTAGTTTCAATGTCGTAGATTTTCAATGATTTGTTATTCTTGTCGCTCTGTTCTACGCTGCCACCCCATTAACCATAAAACAAAGTTACCCGCCGTCTAAAAATACGTATCCGGCGTGCATCAACTATTTACTAAGTATTAAGGACAAAAGAAGTGTACTTTCTATTTTGTACCTCTTCCATTAAAGCGCATCCTGTTTTAACATCAATCAATAACGTGGAGAAACAACATGATACGGGAAGGAGTTTCATATATATTTTAAAAAGTATTATCCTGCTTTTTTGTTTCTTTTGAATGACACAAAGCTGTGAACCACAACCAAAGTCTCGATAGGCTCTTAAAGGTACTGTGTACCTAAAGCTGGGATATGAGTTGAAAATTTGTCAGTGAAAGTCAAATTCTGCCGAATATGTCATAGCCACGACAAAAGCAGAAAAAAAAATTTAAGTTTCATTTTTGCATAAATGAATATTCATGCCCATTCCCATTGTTTTTTATTTTCAGTTTCAAGTGATTGACTGCTATATGCTTTCTTGGAGTGTCTGAATTTTGTTGGGCCGATAAAAATGTCGAGACGATTTTCATATTCAGATATCTAGAAGATGAGTGCATATAGTTCTCTTTCAGGTTTTGTGACAAGTGATCCTCTGACATAATGATGAATATCGCGATGACATGAGGATGAATGTTGTTCAAACGTGGCAGTTGCTTGCAAGTTGCAGAGTTGCTTACTTTTCACAAATGAACATCAGCGTGTTGCTACAGTCGTGCGGTTGCCAATCAAAATTGCTATGTTTAATTCGTGCGCAGTTTCCTCTTCCTGGCGACAACTCGTTGAAGCTGTCGACGTCAGTGCCATCTTCCCAAATCCACACACCTACAATGAGTTTGTAAAAGAAAACAACGATGAATTGATATCATATACATATATGTCACTCGAATGCTTGGATCCTCCTGCCTGAACTGAAGGTTTAAAAAAAATGAGGAGTGGGATGTAAGTACGCGCCCTATAATCTCACCAGGAGGTTTCAAATAGCAAATGCCATTTCAATTTCTATTGTTCGAGGTACTAACCAAGCACATGATTGCATTTCGTGGGAAGTTCTTCCTTACGTTTACTACATGACAAACTACGATTATTCACTCGACATTCAAAGAGAGCGTTGCTGAAAATAACCTCTTTGGATGAACCCTGCCTGCACCAAACTGAAGGTGAAACACTTAATAAG
Organism: Stichopus chloronotus; assembly: GCA_021234535.1. Lineage (NCBI taxonomy): Eukaryota > Metazoa > Echinodermata > Holothuroidea > Aspidochirotida > Stichopodidae > Stichopus > Stichopus chloronotus. Next base: position 16,039,536 of record CM037842.1, read on the forward strand.
ATACAGATAATCCATCGAAAACTCCACAGCAATTACATCAAAAAGGAAAAGAAATTACTTGTTTTGCATCACTGAGGTAATCTTGGTTCAAGGAGGAGGCAACCGCTACCTAACCGCTGCCTCACTACAGAGCCTGCAAAATATATTTCGATATGTAAAGGCGTTTTGAAGCCAGTGGATTCGAACAGCAAGTGACACTAAACTGCGCTGTCTGACGGGCTGCAAAACTATATTAAGAACGCCTGATGACCAAGTAAAATGCATCTGGCGAAACAACTAGATGCATTCACAATTTGCAGAGTAAAACCTTAAAAGATAATCCCTTAGAAGTGTGTTTATATGTGGTACGGTAATTTTCAAGATACATATGGCTTTTTACAGTTTGCAGAAAATGCAAAGCAAATTAAATAGAGTGTTGCAGAGAGTCAGTATGTCTTTTGCCTCTATATTTTACCTCTTATTACTTCATTACTGGGCTTCACATTAGTAAGAGATATCAATATGTAAAAACACAACACGTGCTACCAAAATAAAACCCTCAGGCTAGATTAAGTTCTCAATTGTCCTTGAAATAAAGGTTAAGTATAAACAAAAGATATATATATATATATATATATATATATATATATATATATATATATATATATATATATATATATATATATATATATATATATATATATATATATATATATATAGCCTAAGGCACAAAGGTGAGTCCTTCCCTGGACGTCCCAAATTGTCATATTTAGCTTAAGTTTGTTTATGATGTAATTGCTTGCTAAGTGATCAATCAGTGTTTGATGGATTCTTATCACTTTACAGCTATTTTTTTTAACATTTTAATGTATAAATCTGTTCGTGTCACTCCAAAATGTGCTGTTCATGTCCCAATTAAGATTTTGATGGGTCAACAACAGTGTGACATGAATATGGATTACTGATTAGCAAGTATTATAGCCAATGAGGTGTTGATAACATGAAGATGGAAAGGACTGCCGATGACAAAAATGGAGGGAAGGAGAATAGGAGGGTCGGGAACTGAAAGAGAGGAATGAATTGATTTTTTTAAAAGAAATTGGGAGTCTTATTAAGATAAGGGGTGATGGAAGGGGCATGGTTACCGTCATTATTTGCATCAGTGAGTCCGACCCAGCAGTGTTCTAAGATCCGTGTTCCAATGTATGTGTTTTCCTCGTTGCTCGTAATGGTGACCAAATGCCCTCCGAGACCAGAGCAAGTGTTTTTAGCGTCTCTCCAGGATTTCCTGTCTTCACTGATAAAGTAACAACTATTACCATAGGACAGCCATCTTTCGGAGCACCCTGCAAAAAGATGAATCACTGCAGGCTGCATGTTGGAACTACATTTAGGTGTTGTATGTTACAAGTTAATTGGATTTAAATTTCTTCGTCAAGATCTTTTGTTTTCAGTTCACGTTAGTATGCAGTTTAATTAAAACGTCCAATAGTTCTAACAAGAGTGCTATGCATGGGGAAAGAGTGAAGAATTAATTGTTACTCTGTGTTGAACAACACATGTACAAGACTGAATTTAATGGTAAAAACTTAGCGCAGGGAGAGACAGCAAGGAAAATTACTAAAAGGGCAAAACATATACATCTGCTGGTGCTGAGATTGTCCTTTTAGAATTTTAACCTGGTCAATGAAATATTACACATTATTTACATCTAAAACATGGCACTGTATTTTTGTACTTGATCTTTGTTGTACAGTAAAACAGCAGGTTCCAACAACATATTAGCGATATAGATACATTATGTTCGGCACGATAGTGAATACGAAAGCTAGCAGAAGTTGTAATTGGCGAAGGAGGATGCAGACGACCTTCAAGAAAAGAGACTTCACGGACCCACAAGCTCATTTAGTCATCCCTGGCTCTTTGTTTATATACCCACCCCCCTCCTTCAATTGACGTCACGTAACAACAAACAGATGAGTCCTCTCTGAGGGCACACAAACGAATCTTTAGTATGCCTTCGCACGTGTAGATCGAATCGCAGAGACGAAACGTACACTTATAAATTTAGAAGCTTGGCTCAAACAGGGCGCTTCACTGTATCACTATGACGTCACATGCAAGGGGGCATATTTTTACCTTGCAATTTGGGTTCGATCTTCTCTGATTATCGTTCTCTAACTAATCATGGTTGCTTGGCACTACAAATTCACCACTTCTACCGTGTGCCATAAAAATAGCAATTACTAGCTATTCTTAACGGTCTGTCGTACTACGTACAAAATCGGCAACTCAGTTTTCAGTGACTCGCCGATAGCGCAAGTGTTCTCGGTATCATGTAGGCTAATCAACTGCCTAACCAACGTACCACGACACAAAATTGCACATGATTCTTGGTGGATGATGTAAGAAGAAGCTAATTATCTTTTGAAAACTAAACCCGTGGCCTGTCGAGTTGAATGTTGCTAGCATGAAATTACCTTGATTAGATGTTGCCGTAGACACAGTAACGGGGTGGCTATGTATATGACTAACGGTGTCCAAGTTAGTTGTGGTTGCTATGGGCTGACCAGCTGATTGATGAATTGCGTGTGTTCCTTCCTGCTGTGTCACATTTTTGACAGTCCTATGAGTTTCGTCGTTTCCCGTTGCTGACGTCACTTTTGTCGAATCTGAACCTTCCGTTGTGAAACCGTCTGCCACGTTATTGGGCGATGCGGTCCCTGTGGTAAATATACAAGATTCAACATAATATCGCTACACAAAGCTAGAGCAAGCATTAGACAAGGCTGACAGAAGATTGTCATCATTATTTTCGCATACTTAGAAACAGCGAGAAGTCAATTACAGGGGTGTGGTAGCATTTAATTCTACATGACCTCTCTTTCTTTTAATGAATTGTGACATCTTGGACTAAGAGTTACACATGGGTCGAAACATACAGTGGTGTACAACGTGCAAAGAAACCGAACTGCAACAACTTGAATGTTAATATTAATAAACACGAGATCACTAATAAACTGTGCTAAGAATTGAACAAATAGTGACAGGAGAATGAGAACTTTGCATTCATCCATTCATTCATTCTTTCATTCATTCAAGTTTATTCATTCATTTCAACTTCCTTTCAAGTTCACTTGACATGGCTAAAATAACATGGAGTTTGTAAGGAAATAACTTCAGGAAGATCAAATAGTGGCGACAAGAACTTCAGAAAGGGCATATTGACAAGAAGAAAAATAATATTGACAAGAAGAAAAATAATATTGACCAAAAAAAATAATATTGACAAGAAGAAAAATAAAACAAAGTGAATGTATACAGATCAACAACTACCAAAAGAAAAGATTCATAGTTAGCTGTAGAATCAATGGTTACATAGGTTATACTGATGTATACTGTTTCACAACCTTGACATCGATCTGATGTCATACCATGTGTCTTAGGCATCATTTGTTTCGAAGTAATAATCTTTGTAACGATATTGTGAGGGTCGGTTTCATCTCCTATGGATATTTGTCATTCCTTGGACGAAGGTCGAGAAACAGTTGACATAAGGTAACCAAGTCCCTCGGTCTAACCTATGAACTTGTAAAGAAAACTGTTGGGATACTTTGTTGTAATAATTTCTGAATCCCAGAATGGGGATGATAAAATGAACCCCCTCCCCTTCCAAATGTTAAAAATAAAAAGAGTACGTGATGCTTTGAACAGAACTCCTTTTAGCCAATACTGGAGAGGGGATGGGGAGGGGGAGCATCCCGACGAGTTTTGTCCAATTCTTTTAGTGTGTAAGATCACCAATATTTTTCCCTATCCTTTGAAAGAGGTGCAACATACCTTAGCTATATAAGTTAGGGGGATAAGAGACGTTTGTTTCACATCAAAAGTCATCTTCTTCAAAACCAATATTTGCTGACACAGAAAATTTGTTTAGAACCAAATATTTGTGGACACAGAAATGATAGATTAAATATTCGAATGAAGGAATGACGATGTCCTTCTTTTCAAGAAACAAGTTTGATCCCACTAAATAAAAAAATTAAGTCATTTTTTGCCTAAAAACACTTTCAAAAATTCAAATGAGACATCTTTCATTATTAATCCTATGCATAAATGTTTGAGGAGATTAAAATTTTGTAGAGGTATATCGAAGGACCTGAATAGTTTATCAGTAATTCAAGCTATTTTCTATCGTATGCAGTATTGTTGTATCGTGCACTCCCTGTTGCCCTGTAAGTCAAACAATTTCAACCCAGGGGACCGAAAGTTCAGAAGACCGAAGGTTCAAGAGGCCCTAGGTTTACGAGACCGAAGGTTCACGAGGCCGAAAGTTGTCGAAAAATGTAACTTGCGGGGACCAGGTGCAGTGACTTCGCCGTAACTGTTTACAGCTACTTCGTCCATAGGCGTAGAAGACGGAGGTCGGGGGGGGGGGGGGTTAAGACTGCAGAGAAGGGTAACTCCTTATTTCAGGGAACTGGCACGTGTATCTTAGGGGCAGGGGGCAGTGCAGAGTGCGGCGTCAGCCGACAGGCAAAATGCTGATTAATTGCACGAAGGATACTGTTGGATGTATGGAGTAGAAAATGGTTGTTTTTTTTTGGGGGGGGGAGGGGGTGGGTTTACAGTCTTGGTGTGACTGCCCAGTGACGGATATCTTACGTTATTGATAACACAGAGCGAGAGAGAGAGAGAGAGAGGACAGAAAATCCAGAGAGGCTCGATTTGATTTTAACTATCACAGTTCCATTTGCTTGTTGATTTGACTGGCGCACACAAATTAAAGGAATTAAAAAAAAAGATGATTGGAATCAATAACAGAGTTACATGACGATGACAGGAAGAAAGAGGAACGGAGAGATAAGATGACGCAGGCCTTCATAATTACAGAGACAACGATGGTTTTAGTTCGAAGAGAGAATAGCCAGTGCGGGTCTTTGTCTTGTGAACCTTTCCTGATTTGCGGTTCTCGTAAACCTTCGGTCTTTTAAACCTGTTGTGACATATATACTATATTGTGAACCTTCGGTCTCTTAAACCGTTCGTGATTTTCGGTTGTGCGAACCCTCGATCCAAGTTGGGAAACCTTCGTTCTCGTGGGATGCTACTATAGTCAAAACTGCGGTGAAGTGAAGGGCATTCCCAATGCCATAGTATGTGCACGCAAACATATTTCAACAGTTATGACAGAGATGGTATTCATTTTGACTGCACCACCACTGATCAGTATGGTGACCGATTAGGCTCAGTTTTTTTGCTATACCTGACTTGATGTCATAATGTGGGCAAACACTTAAACTCAACGAGGTTTACAAGGATTGGAAATATAATGTAAGTACTTTACAGAGGGCTATTAGCTAACCTTGCGATCTATTGAGATCGGTATACTCGGACAGCGTTAGACCACCGGCGAAGTTGACATTGGCAGCCATTTTTGACGAATACCCCCCTAGAGTAATCGATGAACAAAACCAGGAAGACGTTCTCGTCCAGATGAACCCTCTCCGTTCATCTTTAAAGTTTCCGATGGAACAAGTACGACCTAAAAACAAATGCAAAAAAGAAAAAGTATTGTAACACATTTTATTGAGTCACTCTAAAAGTGATATGGTTGTCCTGATTTCTTTTTAGATTTTTGTTCCTTATAGTAGGATTATTGTAGGAACGTCCTATGTTGTTGTGACATTTCTAAACTCTCCACGTTTTCTGAAGGTAGGGAAGGTAGGGATAGATTACTATAGCAGACGACATAGACCTATGGTTACTTCACCCGCAACCCGTTTATGCTAGCAAAGAAAAGGGAACAGGTAAGACTGCAGTCATCCACACTAAATTTGGCCTACCGCAGTCCCCCATATAACAAACAGTAAACAGCTTTATTTAGAATGCTAATATATGGACTCTCTTTGAGACCCTCATTATTAAGTTCATTACTGCTGTAAATCCTCTGTTGCATAATCAGATTGGTACTATATAAAAATAGGGCAACATTTAAAACAGCTAGACCACTTTTGTGGTAGTTTTATGACTCTGGGATATTCAAACTTTGAGATAATGATGAAAATGTGTTTTCCGCTTTCATGACCTGTGACCTTTGACCTAGGACGTCATCGCTAGGGCGGATACTACACATCGTGCTCGGGCACCTACACACCAAGTTTGAGGTTCATCCGACCTCTAGGAGGAGATCGTGACAAAAGTTTGTACACACACACACCCACACGCGCACACACACACACATTTGGATCCCCAAGCCCAGTGGGTAATCCCGATCCATGTCATTTGCATACCATGGGGTACCCCCATATAACTGCTACTGGCCCACTAAGTTTCGGTTGAATACTACAAGGGGTGTAAGGTAGGCTACTATTAAGTTTCATTTTTTTTCGACTTTAACTGCTCAAGAAAGAACAATAATATGGATGAGATAATTATGCATGGAAATTTAATGTTATATAACAGATATGGGTATGCATAATATTATAAAAGAAACAAGACGATATCATATAAGTCAGTTCTTGACGTTTACTTGCGTAACCAGTTGATGAACGAATTATTTTCATAAAAATGGTCTTTCTATTTACGATTCATATTTTCCGGATAAAGCTGAATTCGACATTTAAGTATTTGCCTCATTTCAAACCAAATTCAAATCGCATTTGTTCAATCTTTAATAATTTAGCCTAAGCCTTGTTTTGCAGAATGTTGTCGGTGCTTTTACTCTCCGGGTTTTACCATTTCCTTTTGTCTAGGTATGCGTTTTATTTTCTGGAATAATTCTGAAAAGTAGTCGTAAATATAGTTGGCATATACCTATTGCTTTCGACTGTAATTGGGTCGATTTCTAAACATCACCCTCCCAAGAATTCATGTAGGGTATATGGATCAATACAGACTACGACAATCACGAAAATGTTTGACAAATTTTGATCGCAGTAATTACATAATTAAATAAATCAAATAAATAAAATGAGGAAAGATTTACCTGTAGTAAAGTATAGAAAGAAAGTGAAATGTAGATTTAGATTTGAGCTCTGTGGTTGCATTGGCATGTATAAAGGTTTTGGAATTAAAACATATTCAATGAGAGCAAATGAACTCTGCAATTTAGTTACTTTTAAATTGATATAATTGTTTTAATAATGACAGAGTGTCTTTCATGTCACAAAGACGTTACAATGAACATCAATTGTTAACGTTCAGTTAAAATTTTGAGAAATTGCTCATCTTGTTCTGTATTTAGTTTTCTTATTGAACTACTTTAACAATATATCTCTCAGAAAATATCCAAGCTGGGAACGTATTGAATGCTTTGTTATACGTCACAATGAAGGGCAATATTTATCTGTCTTAAAGAGATATTATCATTATGCAGAGGATTGTCTTAGTCTACTAGGGAAGCAAATTCAAGTTAATTTATCACCCACAGGGACTTTTAAGTATAACTAGAACTACTTCCTAAATTGGATTAGTCCTCTTGATACACGTTTATCCTTACGTAATAGCACATATTCTAATCTTTGCTCATATAGACAAAAATGTTCCATGCAACATCAATGATATTTTTCATTTTTACAGACTACTGATACTGTACATAACACTTAACAATAAGCCCCATCCAGCTGCAAAATTACAAATGAGCAAATATGCATTCCATTAGTTCTACAGATACAGTCTCAATGAAGACTGCGCAGAGACAATTATCTTATTTCACATTTGCATAGGTTTGATCTTCTTAAGGTGTCCTAAATATGTTAACAATTAAAATGCAACTAAAACAAATAACAGGTTACCATCCGAACATCACTGCATGTTTCACGTTCCATTTCACTCTTATTATTCTAAGTAATGATTTACACGGCACCAACAGCACCGGTGGTTGTAATTTTGTGTTATGTGATGGTTGTACACTGTTTCACTGTTCAGATCAAAGTGTAAAAGCAAGAAAAAGTAAGAAAAAAGTACCCTGCTATTCTCTAACAAAGTATTGTGGTATCTTTGTCATTAATATGAAAACAACTCCAAAAGAAGAAAACAACAAATTATGCCATTGACTCACCTTTCACTGAAACTACTAGAATGGTAGAAAACAAGACAACAAAACAATTGTTGATACCCTTGTTGTTCGAAAACATTTTTAGGTTCGCCAACTTCGAAACATTCAGTAACGTTGGTGGACGAAAGCAGCTTCTACGGTCAGATATATTTTTGAGTCGTTTTTGTTTCCAAGACTCAAAACCGGAGAGTTTATGAGCAATAACTATTACATATACGTTCGTCAATCGATTAACGGACAAAAACACTGACACTGCATCATAACCTCTCCAAAATGGCTAAATGAATACCGACTGATGTTATAATATCTGATTTCAGGAAACGCGTGATAGGAAGGTAAGATTTTTAAGTCTTCGGTCGAACCAATGACATCTTATCAAAAGTTTAATTATATGCCAGGTCTCGGTGGCTGCTGGATTTTGTGTGTATGTACGTGCATCGTAAGTTTGACCCCATAGGTTACGAAAACAAGTTTTAAATTGCCAAATGGTGTACAGGGGACTCTTAAGAAGTGGAAACACAAACTCAATACTTAGTTTAATTTACACGTTCAATCCTCCAGATTCATCTCAGCCAACATAACGAGGAACAAGTGAGAAAATTAATAAGAAAATTGACAGAAAATATAAAAATAAAAGCGAAACAAATTTTGGAAAATCAATATGTAACCATCCATTATGAAATTGTTGGCAGTCTAGGCTTTTTCTAAGTTTGAGCTGAATGGTGAGAAACGGTGTAGGGCTTGGCGTTTGGAAAAACATGAGTAGGTAAACGATCACGTTTACGAGTCATCTCATGTATCATGTACATAGTACATTAGTAACTTTGTCTAGTTCCCCAACCCCTTATCCCCTTGGATACTAAAATTTACGAGACACTGAACTGTTCAGACTGTTAACTGTTCTTGCAGGTTACACTAAGTCTTACCGATAAGAACATGTCTTAGCTGTGAAACATGAATCTTTGAGCAAGGTACAACATTGTTGTTGTGTTCTTCTACTAATTTAATGACGACTAGAAGAAGATTTCATTAGGATTCAGCTTGAATTTATTTTGCGACTTCTTTTATCAAAAAGCCTGTTGAATGGCAGCTATCTTGGAACCTTAGTGACGGCGCTCTTTCACAACCATTAACTACAAAATTCTAAACAACTACTTCAACTGCTTACGTGTTCATTGTCTAATTTAAAAGGATGGTGCAGTCACTAATTTAGCTTTCGTATGTTTAAGAGTAAGTAAATCTGACAATTGTAGTAAGACTTCCTTTCAATTCTCATGCGTGGTTCTCGAGATATCAGCAGAAGTTACTATCTTTGCAACCAACTGTGAACTTGAAGCAAACAGGAGAGACGTATCTCCTCACATTTCTGAAGAGTCTTTTGCTTTCTTCATCTCATCGCCCTATTGGGGCTAAGATGAGATATTGTAGTCACTTGGCTAGTGGAGTTATATATAGTACTGTGCATCCATGGGAGAACGGTTGCCATGGAAACGCTTGGACTGGATGCGTAGCGACACCCCAGGGGTACCCCATGGTAGAGTGACCATGGGTACCGGTGTGTCCTGTTGGGTGATATAAATGAAAACGTGTCCGTGCCAATGTGTGTGCGTGCGTGCGCGCGTGTGTGTGTGTGCGTACGCACCTGTCCTAATTGTGGCTTTTCCAGAATACTTTATAAAATATATGAGAGATTAAGTTTAAACTTGGTAAGGTTGTGCATGATGCCAATATGTCCAAGATGTGTTGGTTGTATGAGATTGGTCGTATGACAGATTGAGTCAAATTTGCTGATTTTTTAAGAAAAAGCCAATTTTGCCCCAAAATTTGTGTTTCCAGAATATCGTGAGAACTATTAGACCAATTAACTTCAGGCTTTGTAAGGACTTACCTGAGAACACACTGTTCAACATAGTATCACTGTCATGGTAAATCTAGGTTCCTTTCCTATGAAGACAATAATGAAGATACAGTATGTCACTTTTATAGTAAACTGGTGAAATTGTTTAAGTTTTTTTGTAAAAAAAACTTAGAGCCAGCATCCGAGTCAATAGATACCACCTTTTTAACTTTAGCCAAAACATCTTTAGCAGAACTGGCCCCTGTGGATGATGTCTTTCAAAATCCCTGCTAAGTATGAGAATATTATTTTTAAGTCAAACAATAATTTTAGCAGAGCCAGGTCCTGCACATGTAAATAATAGACCAATGTGCAAATAACCCATAGAGGGGTGCTCTTATATCCTGCCCCTAACTCTAACCACTAAGCCTAACCTACATGGAATAACTCAATGTTACAATTGTGTTATGTAGCGTAATATGCACAGATACGTTTGAGCCGTTATTGTTATCGTTACTTGAGCCTAAGGAATGGCACCAGATTGTAGGCTGAAGTTTGCTACCTTACAGTAAATACAGCTCTTGAATTTAGAATCCGTGACCACACGCACGAATGTCACACACAATATACCGTGATATGCATGAATTAGCACTGGTTGTACTGACATAGTATACATACTATAGGTTTAGGATACTTGTATATATTACAGGGCTTCAACCGAATGCTCTCCCGTGGCGTAGTGCATTAGAGGTAGGACTCAGAAGCAACTGTTACTTTACCAAAGTAGTTTCGAATCCTCTGCTAATCTCTTTCGCAGATGTAACTTCTGTCATTTTTCTTCACAGGAAATATACTACTAAGTATGTGAGTTGAAAGAAAAAAAAAAGCGAGCTCCGAAAAATAAAAACAAAATAAAAATAGTAGACACAGCACTATTTGTCACTATTTTAGTTGTCTTGTACCCTTGTTGTGGTCACAAATTCTAAATTTGTACCGATATCAGTATTGACATATTTTGTTCCCTTCTTATGCTAACCACAATTTTATGCTTGAAGAATATTTGGCTCTAATTTGCAATCAATCCCCGGAACTAGGTCTTTGCAAGATGTGGTTACAGTAAACTGTTGCAAATCCCCATGTGCAATAGATCGTTAGCCTAAGTACTGGTTATGTCAAGGGCATAAAACACTCATACCCCTCATACATTCACACTATGATAGCACTAGATATTGAAGTATTAAATTTGGTGTAAACTTTAAAGAAAAACATAAAGTGTTTTATCTATGTGGGGGGATGACATCACTCCTGCTTCCTTCAAGTGGACTTTCGGGAACAAATGCGGTAACTTCAACTGCTCATACCTCGAGAACCGCACATCAGAATTGAATGGAAATTTCACTGTAACGGTCACACTTACTTACTCTCCAACATGTCAAAGCCATATTTGTGGCTGTACAGTTGTTCTTGCTACCGCTTCGGCAAATAAATTTGTCATGTAAAATTAGTCTTTCAAACAAAATCGATTGATTTTACAAATAAACCTTGGTATACACTTTGGTATGAACGACAACTTCCCTGCAAACCATCATCATTCATATCATCTAAGTTATTACCATATTTTGGTATTTATGGAGACATTTATGTAAAAAAAATGGAGTAGGGAGATAGGGTTTCTCCCTTACTGCTTACTTATGTTTGTATGCACTCTTTACTCAAAGTTCTGTAACATTCTGTCACATTTCTTGCTAAATCAAACATTTTTTGTTTATTGGTGGGAACAAGCATGTATGATTTCTCTTTGAATATCTAATACAGTTGGAAAAAAATAAATTATCACTTAGAATACAAATGGACTACGATCTCATATAGATGTGCATAAAACACAAGCAACTCTCTCATTCAATTAATGTACATCTGTCAAATCATATTCACAAATTGATGAACGTCATGTTTCGATATGGTAACGGTTTTGCCAGTGGTGGCGCCAGGATGTCAGACTTGGGGGGGGGGAAGTGAGGGCAGATGAAAATGTTGGGGGGCAAAGATTTTCGCGGGCAGCGCGAAACGGAGCCTTGCGGGTGGGGTCCAGGGGCCCGCCTTAGGGCCCCGGGTGGGGTCCAGGGTCAAATCCTCGGTGGGGGTCCAGGGGGCGAAGCCCCCTGAAGCTCTGAGGTTTTAGCATATCTCTGGGTGGAAAATTAAGCCCAAAGAGAAGTATATTATTTATTTTTATATTATTTATTTTTTCGGTTGACCGTACTCCAAGGTTCCCAACTTTATCTTTAGGAGTACCATTTCACATTTACGCGGTACCACCGAGTTCACACACATAAACACACGCACACACCCACACACACACATAGGCTACATACACTTCCATTCCATTCCTATATTTAGGAAAACAACGACATTTCTATATTTAGGAAAACAACCACCTACCCGACCTTCCCTTATGCTGGACGGTAAACATTCCAGAGAAAATTTGTGTGACCAGGCTGGCCTACTGTTGAAGTGGCTACGGGCATGATATTAAAACTGGCAGCCTGTGTAACATAAATTAGGCATTAATCAATCATGGTTCCCCGGAAGCTGTTCTTATTCAGTCCAATGCCAATACATAGTTTTGTGATTAATTTTGGATGAGTACAAGATCTGATTGGGAAGGGTGAGAGCAACTGGGGGGGCAACTGGGGGGCAACTGGGGGCAACTGGGGGGAAGGAAAAAATCTGGAGGGGCAAAGCCCCCTCATGCCCCCCCCCCCCCCCCCGTAGCGCCGCCACTGGGTTTTACACAGATAGATACGAAAAGACCACTCCACAAGAACAATACACTTTTCTTTAAAGTCACCCAGTGATTCACAGAGTCGACAGGGAGAGTACATTGAAATAAAAGAAGAAAAATACTTATCTGATAAGTATTTCACGTAAATGCTGATTTGCTTTCATGATAAATATAGAGTGAAAGCTGAATGCAAGCAATCAGTGAGGCAAACGATACGTTGCGTAAAGAAATGCAAAAAGTAGTCAAAACAATTGATTGGTAATCTGCAAGCAACACCAGTTACCTCTGGACTTCATGCTCATCCAAGTATGGAACTTCTCTTTGTAGTTGCTCTTGAAAACAGTTGGTGCAGGAAAGACAAATTATCTTCAGTTTTCTTCAGAAAGTCCCAATATAGGAATGTACACAATATAGTGAATGATGTCAGAACATTTAGTGAGAAATGTGATATTATGCGTAAATGTGAAGAAATATCGTTCTTTCGAAATAGCACCAAGAGCTTCTTTGTCCAATTCTCTTTATATTTGACGTAACATGGTCATTTTTCACACTATGCTACCAACGATTACACACGAGTATTACAATATCGTATTAGTTCCTTTACTTTAACTTGTTTGCAAATTCAGCATTAGAGGTTAATTCAGGGACTAATAGTTTTTGCATTCTCGTTAACTTAAGTTGGTTAATAGAACCATTTTTAGGCGATCTTGATGTTGTTGATGCTCATATTTGGACATGTAAAGCTAAAGTCATTACTTCATATTAATATTTGGAATGTTAATAATTCACACAGTATACATACTTTCTACATTGCAATTCTCCTTAAAAGGTGCTCGTTGTCATGTGCAGTTGAAGTGGTGCTCATGATGCTTGTAATATTTGAACTTAAAATAAATCATTACTTGATATGAATATTGAACAAGTTAATTGTTAATACCGGTAAGGGATTATTACCACATTACAATGTCATTAATTGGTGCTGGTCACTGAGTAAAGTTGTATGTTAAAACAGGACTAGGTGGTGGTAATTATGCTTGTATTATATGGACTTAAAGTATAGTTCATAACTTGACATATTAATATCGAAATGTAGTAATGAAAAGTAGTAAATATTACATTTTAAGGTATTATTCCTACAGTAAAATCTTATTACATGGTGGTGTTATTTTTTACATTTCTTCGAAGGTGGGGTAATTACACTTGAAATGTTAATACAGTTTAAGGGATTTATTTTCCATTCACAAATTACCACGTGGTGGTGATTGTTATGTTCATCTCTAATTATAGCATTTAGAGGTGATAGTAATAGTTTTTGTAATATTCGGACATAACATATGACGTACGTTGTTACTTGATATTCTATTGAAGATCATAGTTACAACTTTTACGAGAGTCAGCTTACATTACAATATGATTAAGTGTTGTTGGTGAATTGTTTATTCATTTCCAAATTAAAGCATTTAGACTTGGTCTAAAATGACGAGGGGACGAACCAACACATGAGCTTCCTAGAGATGGGCCCCTCCTCAAGGGTTCGTTTGAGATGAACCTACCGGGGTTCACTGTCATCACTGTTACCTACAGCAGTCGTCAAGCGGGACGCACTAGCCCTATGTATCCTCCCTATCCCACCGACTCCCTTGCTCTGTCTGACCACGTGGAACCTGCTACACTGGTGCAGGCAACACGGCATCAATTATCCTTGCGTCCCACATCTGAGCGATGGTGAATGTTTCGGAGGGCGCTATTACCCTCGAACAGAATAGTACGAACATTACCTTTCGGATGACACCCGTCGTCTCCTGTTCGGGTTCCTAAGTCGATTCCTCATCATACTGTGGGTGATCGCGCAGAACTTCAGCTTTTTGCTTAACTGAATTTTCGCAACCACGTTGTTTATTTAGAGGGCGACCTGTCGATCAGACAATTTGGGTGCCTGCACTCCTATACGTTCGCATTAACTGATTTTTCCACCAGGTCTCAACCAAGTTAGCAGATACGTTGCTTTGATGTTGTTGATCCTTTGTCCTTGGACTTCCCACTCCTTCAGGCAGACCTGCATCGGCCGCTCTACACTTGATCTCACAGAGTGTTTCACACGAATAAATCTGGACGTTAGATCTTCCACCTGACTGCGAGTAGATTGTCGGGTCTCACTTTCGTTGACGAGATCTTTTAGAGATGGTCGTTTGATCCCTACTCATCTTCAGAGTCTGCAATTTCCAAGAATCCAAAAATAAGAGTGGTCTTTCGACGTTGTCCTCGCCCATACACAACCAAACGCATGGCTGCACCATTTTATATAATTTTTGTGGAAAATTCTATCACCAACTAACAAACCAAAATGGAGAAAAGTTAATCCTCCTCCATTCCTTATTCCCATAGTTCTATTAATTAACAAATATGTGTATTTAAAAGTGACATGCTTCATTTTGCTGTGAAATAAATATCAAGGACTCAGTTCAAAGAACATTCTGTAACCTACCTAATAAAATGGACTTATTGCATGAGAAAACATACTTTAGTTTTGATGACGTCATCGTTATTTCGGACTACATTTTCTGTAATCTCGACTAAAACCTTTTGATTTAGCAATTTTAAGGATCAAACTTGCAGAATCCATCGATGTAACATCTACAAGGTCCTAGGTAAAATATCCCTATTTGTAGGGCACTTTTCAGCTCTAATTTTTCGTATATTAAATCCTTAATAGTCCCTCTCGGGCCTATACTAGAAGCCGATCATGCTGAAGTGCATAACAACGAATATGAACATACTCGCAGTGAAATTTTAGGATACAACATTTGTGAGGAACGTGAGCTTATATCACTGTAGTAGGACGTTTGTCCTGCATGTGTAGTTAAAAAAAGGGTAAAAAGCAGTTACCTTTGTCCATAAAATAATACCATTTATATTCCAGCATACCAGAGACAAATGCCAAAGTCTGCTACTTGCTCTTTTCTCGGACCGTTTCTACATTTTGCCTTTTCCTTGATAGTTGCTTAAGTGACGTTCATTACAAAGCCGAATATTTTATCGCTGAATAATGATATAATTATATTTCCAAGTCTCTTTCCTAATTCCCCCAAAAGAAGCTTTTTCTCTGAAACTTGTGTGTATATAGCTTACAGGTCATGCACAGAGAGCGGTAGTGTAAACAAAACTCTTTGCGGTCCAGTATATCGGATAGCACTACTGATCACGTGCCCTCATTACGACATGGGCGTGACCTCTATTGTATCAGTTGTTTCGTGTCTGTCAGATGACCAAAAGAACGGCCACATTTTGTGAATTGATTGGATCCCTCGTTAGAGCAAATAGAATCAGCAGTCATTGGTAGTAGACAAACTAAGAAACACCTCATGATACTTCCAGAGTCACGTTAGTGTCACTGGATGCAACATTGGGTTTAGGATCCTGTAGAGAATATATCCTTAATAAGTAACTTTAAAAAGTGAAATATATCTTTGAGGCTGGTATTTACAGTTCGGACAAATCTGAATAAATTCATTGTAAACATGTGAGGCAAGATTAAATACACATGTCGTGTAATGAACGGCCCTCCTGCAATGGCGAATGTGTACTACAGAAAAGATCACAGTTCACAGCAATGAGAGAAATGCTTTTTAACTATAAACTGTTTCCACGTTTCCATCAACGACATGTTGCCTCTCTGTACTGAAAAATCAACAACTTGCATTATGCAAGTTGGAAAATCGGAATAACGAGTGGTATAACCATATTTAAAAAAATACAAGGTAAATCATGTCACCAAGGTTTTTCCTATTGTTAGATTTTTGTTAAAGATAGCATCACTTGTGACGAAGATTTTTCTTCTAATCTTTACTATCAATATCGGAGAAAAGTAAATGTTGTCCTAGTATTGTGTAGGGATACCATTATTTATCATCGTGTCTTATGTTACATAAACAGTGCATGGGGATGGTAAGAAGACACTGAAGTGAAAAATTTTCATATTGCTTTAACTTTTAGTAATTTCTATTTTTATTTCTAAATCCTTTTAAATAACGTTTATATTAAATATAACTTATCCCTGTCCAACTGGCAAGGGCTTTTAAGGTTCAACAGCTAAAGACATTTGAGTAGAATATTTACAGATGGCCCATTCATACGATGATATTGTAATACGCATCATAACTCTACAACTGGAAAGTATTTCTCAAGCACAGGAGTAATAAAAATTTGACCAAAATATTGGCAGATGTGATGGTAGCCACTTCCCATATTCAGTGTAAATAAAAAAATTACTTTTTAGTTACTTCCTTGTCCAAAGTTAATGCTTGCGTGGTTCAGAACTAGAAAATACTCTGCCAGGAACTACTTAGTTCAGTGGTTGGATGGAATCGTCACGAAATTTTTGTGATCAATTATTTTATGCAGTCGAATGAAGGAATATTTGGCAGGAAAATGACATCTACTCTCAAATCCTGCTCTCATATCTCAAGTGGGTTTGGAATCGCTCTGACTTGCCCACGGGAGTTTCGGATCTCCACAGTTAGTAACTGATAGTAAAATTTCATCATGTAAAATTTCTTAACAATTTTGATGGAATTTTTATTGTCGTTCACAATGGTCGTTCACAAAGCTTGGTTTAATTTAGAAAAAGGGAACTGTAAACCTCAAAATAGAATGATATCAGAAGTGGAATACACAAACGAAGTTCATATTGTAATTAACCTGAATATTAAAATGAAGTCTTTACTCTAGACATAGTGATTCTTATGTGCAATTTTTAAAAACAATGAATTACTGGGAAGTCTGTCTTACATCATCTTTATTAGTGAATTGACACAAATGACCAAATCAGTTCAATTAGAGAATAAAGCTCATTAAAGAATGTATGTTTGCACTAATTCATATCCTATCTTGGAACACGCCTGGGACTTGTAGCTCACTAATCATCCACCTTTGTACTAAGTCTATACAGGTAGTCTACAAACGTCATTGCATACTCAATATTCCACTGATTACCTCAGGGTGAAGATGTTTGGCGGGACACATAAAATAACAAGAGAACAATCCATCGAGCATTGATTTCTGTTAATTAGATAAATACGTCTGCCGAGATTTTAAAAGTATATCTCAATTGCTTCTACTACTGCATGAGAATATTACTAAGGACGTGCTTTATATTGATCAAGGTATTTGGAGTAGTGAAGTCCCTCATCTTACTCAACTGCTCGTTATCACGCCTCCGGTAACAACTCTTCTTCAGTTGTTCCTTACAATTGGGCCGTTATTTCCAATGCTTATCACGCCGTGATTAAATATGAAGTCATTAGTACCAACATTTACCACGACGTTTTTGAGTATCACGCCGTTGTCACCACCATTTATACACGCCGTCATTGAACATCATATGCAACGCCGTTGATAATGATGGCGCCATTTTGGTGATCTTTGCATGATTCCGTAGCTAACAACCTCAGAACTACCTACAAGGATCGTGAATTATTTAAAATTAATAAGTTGTCTCCGTGGACTCCTTACGACGTTTGTAGGAACTACGTACATACAACAATTTGTGCAGTGTTCTATAATGAAAGTCCTTAACACATTCTTGGGGCGAGATTTTGGTGCATCACGGTGTGAGTACGACATTATTGTGAAATTATGAAGTACTCAAATACCGATGTGACAACCACGACGAAGATCATTTGAGAGTGGATAGTTGCCACCTTTATACCTCGACAAATTGTGTCAAAATTCTTACAATCTTCGTGCCAACCACTTAAAGCGTGCCGTGAGTCGAACAAGAGCGTCGTACATTCCACCGAGCCACGAGCCTCCTCCCACGATTGCTGTAAGTATGAATTGACCGGGCACAGGGGAAATTGCTATTTCATAAAAAAAGAATAATTTTCTCTCGTTTGTTGTTAAAAACCATATTTCATTAGCTTGTTCGGTCCAAGTTTAAAATATATATTTCATAATTGTAAGTTGCGTAATGGAACTTGTGACACCAACCAGGTACAACAACGTGAATATCATTCGGATGACTTTACAATTGTGACAAAGAAACTGTAATAATTAAAGAGAAGTGACATAGGTTCCACAATATTTGAGGGTAAATGTACAAATAACCAATCTACATTTTCAATCTCGTTAATAATCATACGTTAATCACAGGCAATATATAATGAGGGATATTTACATATTATGAAAATAAAGACCTAATGAAATATCTGATACCCTGATTATTTTGAATCGGAAGGAATCTGCACATTCAAGAGCAGATGAGTGTCTGGAGGAGGGGGTGGGCATTCGATACTCTAGCTGTCCCCATCTCTCTAGCACAGCCGCTAGTCGATATCTGTGTAGTCACACTCCCCACTGATGACACTTTATGTTGAGAGATCGTCTATTGCTGTGAATTTGTCACTTCACAATTTTGAACTCTAGTACCGGGAGTGTCCATACGTGTGTCCACGACTTTACGTTAACATTACGTGCATTGAATCCAATTTGTCATGGTTGTGTGGTTCTACAAATGTTATTTACTCTGTTTGTCTGCGTGTGTTTTGAGTTTAATATTTTCTTTTTCCCTATGACTTATATTCCAGGTTGAACGTCACAAGCTCTGTCAAAAATGCTTTACTCCTCTACCTGGGCTCTTTTGGTCTCGATTATTCCCACCTGCTTTTCCATTAGTGCTTTCGGTATGTCACTCGAACTTTAATTTCCGCCAGTGTAAAGTTGGACATTAGATATAGTTGTTATGCAATAGAAAGTACTTGGTATACTTTTCAGTCTCAATGACATTTCGATGTAAAAATAATGAACTCAAAATGTAAATCAGCGGTCAAGTGAGTCCTCTCAGTTGAGAAACCAAATGCAGTCAAACTTCAAAGTGAATGTATCCCACTGTCCAACAATTTTTAAGTGTTTCTTTGTGGGTATAGTAGCCAGCGGGGAGCAGGGGGAAGAGTTTCCACAACAGCGATTTTCTGGACGTGATGGATAATGTTGTAGAATAAAAGAGAGCAAAAAAAACAAAAAAAAAACAAATGAGAGGAGAAGGGGATGACAAGTTGACGCATTTGGGGGTCTGAAAAACTGGGGATGAACGGGACTGGCCAGGACACTACAGGGCTTCACAAGATTCTGACTATTTATAACATTGAAATGTAAGAGGGACCAGATCAACAACACAACTGGAACAAGGTGTTCATAGAGATGTGAAGTCGTTGATTCGAGGCTCGAATTGGCGATACATGCATCCTCCCTGTTGCTTATATTTGCAGCATACGGCTGTACGGCCAGAGGATGGCATCCGCAGGAAAGCAGGACGAAGTGGCAATAGGCCATACGCCTCCACGAACAGCCAATCAAACCCTTTGATATTAATGATGTCATAGATTATAGAAACAATACACTCCTCAATTTTTTCCGGCACTAACGCTGAATTAAAAAATGAATGAATGAATGAATTCCCCAAAAGGTGTTGGTTGTCAATGTCAACTACAGTTATCGCCAATACGAACCAATCTTCTGCAATATTTCTATTTAAAAATATGTGAATTCTACTACTTTAAAGTAAGTAATTTTAATTTGAAAAGAAAGGTGGGAATGTCTGAACGGTTGCATACCACAAGCCCATTTTTTATTCTAATAAAACCCAGATGTGTACGTACGGTGTCGCTTTGTTGATTGAGTTTTACAATATTCAACAACCTACACCTTTCAATTTTTACTTTATTCAATTATTTGCATAATTCATCATCATGATTCTTGTAAAATCTCATCGCATCTGATATCTAGGCCCATTACCATTTTTCATAAATTGTCTTTTATTTAATCAATGAGAAATTTCAGGCATCATTAATAATATCGCCATTTCAAGGCTGGGTACATGCAGTTTGAAACACCGGGGAAATGCCATTTCCGGACGTTTCGACTAAACCCAAAGTACTTGTTCGCTCGGCGCCAATCGATGGTGGATCTGTGCTTAGATAGTCCTGCCGGTGTAACGGAACGAAAAGACCCCCAGTTAAAAATAAAAAAAAACCGGGACCAAAATGAGACATAATCACTTAATGAAACCGTGGCAGTAAAGACATGCTCTCTCGAAAGAGTAACATTTTAGGGACTCGAGGGCAAATTAATAGCCTCAGAGAGTTTGTTAGGTTGTGGTTTGATATAATATGCCCCCCTGAACATTCAAGTGAATTGTTTGCATGCATATCATTTCCTTTGCATGGTGTAGGCCTAGGCCTAAGTTAGCATCCATACAAAAACATAATTTGATAACAGGTTGTGTGAAATATTAGTAAAGAAGAACATGTTCATGTAATGTATTCCAATTAGTTTTGACACTACTTCATGTGGTGAGGTATTTTTTTTTCTCCTAATTTTGAAAGGCAGAGTCAAAATTCTCATCAAATTACATGTCAGAATCCACTCACTCACCGTCACCCTATCCTGCGGATACTCAGCTGTTTTCAGACTGACAGTATAGCTGCTAATCGGTCACTAACAAGAGTATAGTATGTGCACATAGTAAACCTATCCGTCATGCACTCCACTTTGTCCAAGACACTTCACTTGATTTTATCCTTCTGGGTTCATCCTAGGGATTATTGGCATCCACATTGAGAGTGTGTGTAGAATTATTAAAGAGCACCGAAAAGATTACTAATGAAGTGAAGTGGTTAAATTTTAAGATACATTGGCAAGTGACCCTGTCAGCTTGCACGAAATAGGCCTATGTACAAAACTTCTGTCACTAAATGTGTGCGTAACAGTTCAGTGGGCGTATCCTGATCCACACATTTTTCTTAAAGAAAGCTTCATATCACTTTTTTTTATCAACACTACAAAGAGTAAATGGACGGAGGCCCCTTCGTGGGCTTGCTTGAGGATGGGTGGACTTATGTAGGGGAGGGGGCGGTTGGTTGGCCATTCTAATGACCAGAACGCATTAGTCATTTCACAGCGGTTCTCAGGATATAGTCCTTCTTTTGTATTCGTTGTGTATAAATTCGTCTGTATTTGAAGGTGCAGCAAATAGCTGTTGTTAAATCAGAAATGCATATCTTGAGAATGGACATAACAGTGTACAGGCTTTTCTGCACATGTGTGTAGATGCTATTTGCATGTTTGACAGTAGATACTGGGAGTGGGGGATACAAACATTTACAGAGAGATATTGATATTAGTTATTAGTAGACTGCTAAACAAGCTCCATGACACAAATGACTGACAAATGACAATGGATGGAATTTTACTGAGACTTAGTTCAATTATGTAGATGCATCAAACCTCATGAAAGTGAAGGACTCATATAAAGATGCACCTATGTATTGGTAGTAACCATGCATTAGGTAGGTCAAATGTTCATTCAAACAAACTATCTTCGCTGTCTTGCTTTGCTTGTTTCTATGTCGAAGTCACGACGCAGAAAAAAAACACTTAACTACAATTTAAGATAAAATACCTCGAGTCCAGATATAAATATATCGATACATTGGCAGATATATGAGTAAACCATACAAATATGTATGAAATATCGATGGACCATTACAGCTTGCCAGGACAAACGATTTGCATGAGCAAGCCAGGGTATAATAGAACAAGAAAAACATAATGCGTTTCCAGTGTACATAGTGTAACGGATGCACCAAATCCCATATTTCCACCTTGAAACCTCCCAAAAATAAATAAAAAAAAGTTGCTTAACTTTTGTACCGCTACACCGGCACATTTCTCCCTCTCATACTTTCCAACTTTTATGTTATAATGAGCACAAGTGTCTAATAAAGTCAATTTTGTACCATGATTGGCCAACTAAGAATGGCAACCATGTTCCATTTTAGGCAAAGGGGAGTGGCGGCCCATGCATTCTCTCTGATCCAGGATCTACAATTTCAAGAGATGAATGACAGCAGGAGTTATTTGTCAAGTCCACAGGCAAAAACATGTCTAATCGAGCGTGGCAAGTTCTGCTGCATATTTTAGTTCAGTGATAACCTCAATGATTGTTGTGTAATCATTGCCCCCTGAAATGATTATCGGTTTACTCTTACATAATTGGAGAAATTTTGGGATGATGGAAGGGAAGACAAATAATAGTTGGTAGCAGAGAATTGGCTTCTTAGTGATATTTTAAGCTTTTCTGCTTTGCCATGTTATTCCTGAGATGAAATGGACTTACAGTGAAGTTCGATTCGGAATCTATAGCATCATATGACATGAATGAAAGGAGTTACGTGTGATCACGCTGCTTTAAACCTTATTCTATATGCGTCAGCTACATACACTATAACTTTCAGTGAAAAGAAATTCCAGCTACTAAGACAACCTGACAAAGCGGAATAGCGTGAGAAGTAGACAAGAACTACAGGTAAAAAGTCTCTGTTAAAAAACTATGTATATACTGTTTGGGTCTTACAAGGATACTCGTTTTACTCTGTCTCGGAATGACGACAGGAAAGAATACTAATATGCACCCAAACACCCGACAGATGGGAGGCTAAAATGATAATGGTGTTCAAGTAATTAGAGCTTACTCTATGATTAGACTTAACTATTGGAGCGGTACCTGGTAACTGGTAACGCAGCTTCGACCCAAGGTTTTTGGAGTGGTAGGCGGCCACAATAACTGGATACAATGTTGGCGAAGAATGCGACTGGCGATTAAAGTCGGATAACCGTACCTTGAGCCTCGACGATGGAGGTGATCGATAAACAGTGTCCCAGAATAAGGGAATGACAATAGTCAACGACTTTAGAGACTTTTGTGGACTGGCCTGTCTTCGGCGATGAAAAATATACGTTGAGTATTGTGTGGCCAACAACTTTACTACACAGTTGACTTGTATTGAATACACATGGCAGGTGACGGGAGCCTTCAGAGGAGGAAGTACACTGTATATTCTTCTCAGATTAGGTGAAAGTACCTTCATGTGGAACTCTCAATAGACGATCGCATGTATATGAAAGTCACTTGTATTAATTTTCCACACGAAAATCTTCTGGGGATCACCTGTCAGTAACATGATACTAAATATAGAAGAGAGCAAAGTTCCTATTCTTTCCAAAGTGTATATGTATATACACTCTGTATGTATATGTATTTGTATGTAGAAAGGATGGGTTGACACGCGAATCGTCTTGAAGTCAAATGTACTAACAGCAGAGCATTCGATCCTTTGCAGATGGAGGTCCATGGAACTCCAATATGGTAACTTAAGTATGAAATTAAATATCTGGCGTATACCATGCAACATATTATCTATCGTTACATATGTTTGAGAATGAAACCATACAGGGGCTGCAACTACAGCCGTCCCATTTGACATTGCTGGAGACCAATTTTGGAATAAGTTACATGTTCTGCCCCGGACCCTCTCACGTTTTGCCTGTCTTAGGGAGTGGCTTCTCATAAATGCAACTTGGAAGCCTCCAGTTCCTCACCAATAGTGATCTGGAAATTTATTATCTCATCCCTGTGCGTAGTATACAGGGAGAGATATTGTACTTATTTGAGCGGATAAAGTCGCCAAAATGACACTTAAATGGTAACCCACCTTACACCCCTTGTTGTATTCAACCGAAACTTGGTGGGCCAGTACCCCTTATGTGGGGGTACCTCATGGTATGCAGATGACATGGAACGGGTTTTCCCCTTTGGGGTTGGGGAGTGAGAAGGGGTGTCCGGGTGTGCTTGTGTGTCTTTATGTGAGGGTGTGTGTGTTTGTGTGTACCGTTTGTGTGAACTTGTGTCACGATCTCCTCCAAGGCGATAAGTCGGATGAACCTCAAACTTATTGGAAAGGTGCTCGGGTATGACGTGTAGTGTCCACCCCACCGATGACGTCATAGATCAATGGTCAAAGGTCACAGGTCGTGAAAACGAAAAACACATGTTTAGCATATCCTCAATGTGTGACTATCCTAGAGTGATAAATCTACCATAAATGGAAAGTAGACAACAGTAGAATTTCTTTAAATTTTGACGTCACCAGGTCAAAGGTCAGGTGAATAAAGATCAAATCGTCATAAATGCTTTAAAAAGTGTGTCAGGATCTTCTCCTAGATGGATAAACTTTACACTTGGTGGGTAGGTGCCCAGGTATGCTGTATAGTGTTTACCAGATTGATATGACGTCATGGGTAAAAGTCAAGGGTCGCAGGTCATGAAAACAAAAAAAAAACAAGTTTTTAGCATTTTCTGTACGTGTGAATATTCTAACAGTTGTAAAACTACCATGTATAAACAAGCAAGGACGCAAGAATTTTTTTTTAAACATTGATGACATCACGAGATCAAAGGTCACGTGGTTCAAGGTCAAAACTGCAAAAATGATTTGAAAAAGTGTGTCACTATCTACTCCTAGACGATAAGTCGGATGAACTTCAAACTTGGTGGGTGGGTTTCTGAGTGTGAAATTCTACCTAACTGATGACGTCACAGGTTAAGGGTGAAGATCATGATTACGCATAACACTGTGTTAGGTGGTGGTAGTAAATGGTGTCAACATAATTTTTTTGCCATTTCAATTGCCTTTCCATGAATGTGACACCATTCTTCAACGTACACAACCAATTCTGGGCTGAATGTTCACGTCTGGTAGCAATGTCATTTCCCGTGCGTTAATAATACCTTCACTCAGTATATGTTTACAACGTATACACATATAGATCTACTGCACAATTGTTCAAGAACTCGAGATGTTCACGCACTGTAAAGAAAATATTAACCCACGCACAACGCACTGCTCACCGCACTCAAAGGATCACAGTGACAGGGCGTGCGGATATGAGGAATACTTTGACGCTCACGCGTTTTCAGGGAATACTTTTTGAAGTACTCTCGATATCTAGACAGTAGGCTGTTTTCGCAAACAGGACGTAGAATTCAGTGTGCAGTGTGCAGAATGGGACAGTCACTATAGTGACCACGCGAATATCCTCCGTCCTGGCGAAATCTACAACCGTTCTTAGGCAAATTAACGTTCGTTCTAGACTGGTGCGCGCGGCCAGTAACCACATACTATTAGGTATGTTTCATCCTGAGCGCTCCGTTCATAAAGTGCGAAACCGTACAAATGAACGACGCGTGTCTGAGTACACATACCGTCACGACTGATTCCGCGTACTTTCGGTGCTTCCGTCGTGTTTGCGAAGAACTCCGAGTTCCTTACACACTGCGCAGTGAATACATGTGCACATGAACCACAGCGTGATTACATTAGTACACTACGTAAGAGTGAAGTTAACTAAAAACTTGCGCTGTTGCAGTATATGTCACTTGTTACTGTTATTCTTTTTGTTTGAGTGTTACTTTGTGTTTCGAATATTACTAACACGATTGTTTTTGACATATTGTAAGTTTGCATACCTTTTCTCGAGGTTTCTTTTCAATAAAGATGCGGTTATTTAAGAATCAAATTCCTATTTTTCGTCCTTTTTGTTTAATTAAAATCTGTATGTATGAACAATGTTATCAACTTTGAACCTGTGTTCCAACTGCAGAATAATGCACCCTCGGGGGTTAATGCGAGCCATGCACGAGGGCGCAGCCTGAGTGTTTCTGGTCCTCCTACATGTTAATGAACTTAATTGCAACTTCTCTTTTGGCCAGTTTACGTCGGTTTTGTTTTACCTCTTCAATCTCGCAGGTATTTGTGATTCCAATCAGTTTGAATGTGCAAATGGAAAATGTATCCCTGCAAATTGGAGGTGCGACAACGTATACAGCTGTGGAGGATTTGACCGATCTGACGAAACTAATTGTGGTAAAGAATGAAGTTTATATTACTTACACGTCTAAAGGAAAATAAGGTGTTTGCTATATGCTGCTTGCTGATGTTGTCATTATCTTTAAATCCAATACTTGTAGACAGGAAATAAAAAGAAGATTATTCAAAATAAGAAAAGAACATAGGCCGCTGTTTCCTCAAGAAAAAAAGTTTTTCACAGAAAGAAACTTATGTTAGTGGGAGGGGGGGGGGGGGTGTGCGTCCGCACCCGTTCAAATTGTGGTTTTTCCAGAATACTTTGAAAAGTGTATGAGGGATTAAGTTAGATTTGGTAAGGTTGTGCAATATGTCCAAGACGTTTTGGTTGGATGGTAACTTGAGTCAAATTTGCTGATTTTGTGAGTGAAAAAAAGCCGATTTAGCCCCAAATTTGATATTTCCAGTGCATCGTGAGATGCATTTAAGCATTTAATGTAAACTTTAGCAAGGACTTATATGAGAATATAATATTCAAGGTATATCACTTTTATAGTAAAGAGATTGAAATTTGCTGATTTTTTAGGAAAAAGGCAATTTTGCACAATAATTTGTATTTTCAGTATATCTTGAGAACTGTTACATCAATTAACTTAAGGCTTTGTAAGGACTTACCTGAGAATACATTGTTCAACATTAATATTACTGTAATGGTAAATCCAGTGACATTTGCTGATTTTTTAGGAAAAAAGCCAATTTTGCCCCAAAATTTGGATTTCCAGAATATCTTGAGAAGCGTTCGAGCATTTAATGCAAACTTTTGCACAGACTTACTTGAGAATGTAATATTCAAGGTATATCACTTTTATAGTAAAAGAGACTTAAATTTGCTGATGTTTTTAGGGGGAAATAAAGCCAATTTTGCCACAAAATTTGTATTCCCACCATATCTTGAGAGCTAAATGGGTATTATACGCAAAATTTTGCAAGGCCGTTCCTATGAACACAATAATGAAGATACAGTATATCACTCTTATAGGAAACTGGTGAAATTGCATGATTGTTTGGTAAGAAACTTAGAGCCATAGACACCACCTTTTTAACTTTAGCCAAAACATCTTAAGCAGAACTGACCCAAGTGGATAATGTCTTTCAACATTCCTGCCAATTATGAAAACATTATTTTTCAGTCAAACAATAATTTTAGCAGAACCAGGTCCTTCACAGGTAAGTAGCAGACTAATGTGCAAATAATCCATAGAGGAATGCTGTTATATCTTTCCCTTAACTCTAACCCCTAAGCGTAACCTACATGGAATAACCCAACGTTATAACTGTGTTTTGTAGCGTAATATACACAGATACTTTTGAGCCGTTATTGTTATCGTTACTTGTGCTTAAAAGTGGCACCAGTTTTGCTACCTTACAGTAGATATCAGCATTGCCATGTTATGTTCGCTTTTTCTGCTTACCACCATTTTATGCCTGAAGAATATTTGGCTCTAATTTACAGTCAGTGCCCGGAACTAGGTCTTTGTGAAATGTGATTGCAGTAAACTATTACAATTCCCCATGTGCAGGCAGTGTGTTGAAATCAGTGTATGTTGGCGATGAGATACCCAACTCCGTGGATTGCCCTCTTGTTTTTTCTTTCTTTTTGTCACTTTTAAGCACTGTACGTGTGTGAAAATTATGTAAGGTTTTTGACCAAATTCTAAGTTTGAGTGCAGCACGTATCTTGTATAGTCGCAAATAAATCACTCGCAAAAATTTTGTCCATGTTATAACTCAATGGGTGACATAAAAGAATGTTGGGTAGCAAAAGGAAAATGGGTAACATAAAAGAAAAGTCTGTTTTGGGTTTACTACTTTACGACATTGCCCCCAAATTGAAATAAAGGCAAGGACAAGCAATGATTCACTGTCACACCAAAACAGCATGTCTATGCTCTGATGAGTAAGTTTTATAGAGAGTTTTATACAGAAGTGTCAAAGTATGAATGCAAATGGGATGTCAGAATCGTACAAAGGAACTGAAAATATTCTACATACCCTCTTGTTTGCATTGTGGGTTGTGATTTGTGCTTAAGCTACACATACTGATAGTGTTCAACGATATACTTCTTGCCTTTAATTGCAGGGACAAGGAGCTGCACTACCCTAGAATTTGACTGTGGCGGCGGGAGCGGATGTATCAACCGCGTGTGGTTGTGTAATGGCTCAGAAGATTGTGATAATGGAGCCGACGAAGACAAGACAACATGCGGAAGGGACAGCTCTCCTACATGGGGTTTGTTCGACAGTTTTGTAGTTGTAAACAACTACTAATCAATTTATCGGATGTGGCTTGAATTAAAGCTGGACAATAAATCAACACAAAAAGAGAAAGACGGAGAAAGAGTGGGGAAGGGGTTCACAGATACTTTAGTACAATTACCATCACAAAAGAGAAACTAATATAGTTCTCAGTGCAGTCGGTCTCCAAAAGAGCTACAAACTTTCGTCTCCAAATCATGAATTTGACCAAATAGTTAACCTACTCTGGCTTTGTTGTGTAATTATACTTTCAGATACAATCCGGTAACCATGCACATCTCAACCAAAAATCATTATTGTACCAGGAGTTTCATGATTACGTCATGGAGATCCCGATTCGATCTCCCTCTAAGTACCATTAGCTATATAAACATTTCAGTGGTAACGTAATTAATTTGTACATGTAAAAATGAGTCCAGGTTGAAGCCCCCGAAAGTTACTTGAATTTAGGGAGTACACTTTCTGTGTGATAACATTTTTTATGTTAGAATGGGCTGATTCAGGCTACTTAAAGTTACCCCAGTAGCACTGTAAGGATGTCCTTCTTCTTAGACACAGGAAGAAAAGTATCTGCTCAGGAAAACGAAGGGGTGGTGAGTACCCCATACACCTCCCCATCACGGCTACCCACACTGTCTGATAAGATTCTTAAAAAGAGAATATTAATTTGGCTTGGCTTCATAAAAAAGTTTTATCCCGATTGTGTCAGTCAGCCTTTTGTATATGTAAATCACATTCTAAGAGAGAACTACATTTCAATTAAAAAAAAAAAAAAAAACACCTATCGCCAGTCTAAGGTTGTCTTTCATTTTGTCAGTAGACAGGCAGCAATACATTCACATGGGATGTATGCTTCATGGTATATGTTTTACATACGCTTGTTCTTGACAGGGGAACTTGCGTGTACAGTCTTCAAGATTTCTTCAGTTGTATGAACCATATACTTATTGCTTTTGATTGCAGAGACGAGGATTTGCACTACACTAGAATTTGATTGTGGCCCCGGGAGCGGATGTATCAGCCGCGTGTGGTTGTGTGATGGCTCAAACGATTGTGATAATGGAGCCGATGAAGACGAAACAGCATGCGGAAGGGACGGCTCTCCTACATGGGGTTTGTTCGACAGTTTTGTAATTGCAAACAACTACCAATCAATTTATCGGATGTGGTTTGAATAAAACCTGGACAATAAATCAACACAAATCCGTTAGAGACAGAGAGAAAGACACGGACGGGATAAGGGAAGGGGTTCACAGATACATTAGTTGAATTACCATAACAAAAAGAGAAAGCAATATAGTTAACTGTGCAGTCGGCCTCCAAATGAGCTATCAACTTTGGTCTCCAACTCATGAATTTGACTAAATAGCTGACCAACTCTGGCTCTGTAGCGTAATTCTACTGCCAGGTACCATGCGGTAACTATATACATATCTCAAAAAAAAAAAAATCATTATTGTACCAGGAGCTTCATGATTACATCATGGAAATCCCGATTCGATCTCCCTCACCGTATCATCAGGTATAAAAAAATGTATGTGGTGACGTAATGTACTTGTACATGTATAAATGAGTCCAGGTTCACGCCACCGTAAAGTACTTAAATTTAGGGAGTAAAAAGGCGTCCTCTTTCTTTGTGATACCATGTCTTATGCTAAAATGAGCCGATTCAGGCTACTTAAAGTTATCCCAGTAGCACGGTACGGTAGTCCTTTTTCTTAGATATACAAACAAAAATATTTCTTCTCAGAAGGCCGGGGAGGGAGAGCACCCCACACACCTCCCCAATCACGGCAACCCACTCTGTCTGATAAGTTTCTTCAAAATGAAGATTACTTTGGCTTGGCTTGGCTTCATAAAAAAAGTTTTACCCCGATTGTGACGGTCAGCCTTTTGTTTGTGTAGATCACATTCTAAGAGAGAACTACATTTCAATTAAAAAAAAAAAACTCCCCCCACTCTAACTTCGTCTTTCATTTTGTCAGTACAGGTAGAGACACACTCACATGGGATGTATGCCTTACGGTACATACTTAACATACGCTTGTTCTTGACAGGGGAACTTGCGTGTCCTCAAGATTTCTTCAGTTGTGGTCTTCATGATTTGTGTATTCCGAAATCATGGGTTTGTGATAACAAGGAAGATTGTTTTAATGGTGAAGACGAAACGTCGTGCGGTAAGTAATGAAGCCGTAAAATAGACCACTGAAGCCGTTTTGAACTATGTGGCTGGTTAAAGGAATATTTTTGACAATCTTTGCGACTGGACATGTAGGTATGATCACGCAGATGGCGTTCTTTAATGGTGTTAGAATGATACAATGGCTATCTGGAACGACTTCCCTGGAATTAAATCACGAGTGGCCTGGAAAATAATTTCAAGAGTGTACTATGTCACACTGCGGCAAGAACCAGCGGCCTCGTAAATGTCGCGATTTTGGACTGGTAGTAAAATCTTTTGTTGTATTTGTCTTTTGCTGCGTTTAGTGCAATCATTCAAAAGGTGCCACATTCCAACACGTTACAGGTTGTGCTGGATGACACAGTGAAATGCTTCCAGACTATCCTACGAAACGGTTTGACCCCAGGAGAGCTATCTCTCATCCACAAGCCATCGTGAAAAGACCCCTTTTTGAAATAATCCTGAAACGCCTGGGCCTTGAGACATCTTACATAATCAAAAATTCAAAAGGGAGAGGGAGCAACCATCTGCAACTGCCAGTGATTATTGTCCACTTGGACATGACCCTGTTTCCGCTTCAAATATAACCTTTAACTAACTTGAACTTTCTTCCTTTGATATATGTTGTCACGGCTTCAAAAGGATTTTTTTGTTAACTGGGTATAGCCATTCACTGCAGTTTGATTCTATCAATTCTCTGCCAGTGGCGGTCCAACCCGGATGGGTCCAACCCGGATGGAAGGGAAGGGGGGGGGGTCGTGGTCACGGTCTCTCAATGAAAAAGAAATAACTGGATAAGAGGTATATTTGCTGTAGCTCCCCCACGCGTAACCTATACCAAGTAATGTTGGAATCAGTGGTGCATGATTCAAATTGCAGATATGAGATCTCTATTTCAAGTCTTGGTAAATACATCACAAAATACTGAGAGAAATGCAGGTTCCGGCCATCTAGGCGACCTGAAAAGCCAGAAATTTTCCTTTAAGCGACGCGCCACCGGATGGTGGCCCCACGCTTGGATATTCCCATCCTTAATCATTCCCCATCCTCCTCCCCAATTTTTCTTCGTTCCGCCGAATCTGTTCTCTTGTACGCAGGAGGTTTCAAATTCTTCGCTGTTCATACTTTTGATTTTGAAAGAAACTGTAATGTTTCCAAAATTGTTTAAAGTTGGTTATGTTAGTATATTTATAATGCACGTAGCAATTTTGGACCAACTTGCCTCCTGGCCTCGATGTCGGCACTACAGACCTCACTGCCCCCGCCCCACCTCCCTCCCGTAAGATTTGGTCTAGCTACACATTTGCTCCTAAGCTCAGATGACAATTGAGCGCTGTAGTGCAAGCACGGAAACTGCGGGCAGTGACTTAACGTATGCCAACATTGTTATTCATAATATAATTTGCTTAATGTTGAGCATAGATATATCAGCATATAGTGTCAATGGCCGTGACATTTGTTTGTAAATTTATGTTTGTAAGTTTATGTGATTGACGGTGAACCTGTTATGATTTATGGATAATGTCACAATGTTTTTATGTTTATCAACAATGTAGATCTTCAACATATCATCACATGCTTTCGTTCCTTCCTTGTGGGGGAGGGAGGTGGGGAAGTTGGTTTAGAGTACCGACAGATCCATGGTCATCTGAAAGACAACTTTTGGTAAATTTAGTCCTCTGAATTTCATTAAGAGGGCGAAGAAACTGAGTACTCTCGTGAATGTAGCCAGATATAGTGGAAAAGAAGCTCTAGTTGTTGGTCAACATAGGCAGAAATATGTTTTGTTACAACGTGCCAACTTCAGACATAATATTGCTTCCCGGGGCCGGCATATTGTTCTCACAGGCGAACTAAAAAAACAAAAAACTTTGATCAGTGGGTGCTGACTGAAATTAACGTAATTTTTGGTGGCAACACCTTTGAAGTCGTACACATTAGTTAGCTTAAAAAAAAAAAATGTCGGGCGAAATAGATTGCATTAGGCCCAAAAGCTCTTTTTTGGGCTCAAAAATCCTTCTCTTACACCGGCATCGAACGTTTGGCCAGTGACAATAGTTCCTTGTGAAAAGAAATCCCAAAGAGGACCAAACGGGTCGTGACGTGGATTTTTAGGCGTTCGTATTTGTCTAATTTCAATTGTTTTTCAGTCCACACTTCAACAAGCCTCTGAAATTGTAACTTTACTAGTGAACTTCAAACAAATTTACATTGTCATCCTTCTGTTTTGTAGCACGCAAGTTCAATACCGCAGTTGTCTTTGCCTTCGTTTTGCCTGCACTAGTCATAGCCATGATTTTGATCATGTTGTGGTATCGTAAAGTAATCTTCAAAAGGAGGATACAACAACGATATCTCCCGCCATTACCTCCAACAAACGTTCATCACTCTACTGAAAGCGACATCTATGAAGAAATACAAGAAGAAAAAGAAGATCCATACTATATCACTCCTATTGCGTCTGAAGAGCGCAGTGAAACATTAGAGAACACAACTAAGGGAGAAGTGGCTGATCAGGGGCATGTCAACCGTCCTGATGTCAATGAGAACAACCAAGAGGAAAACGATGAAGCATTGGATGGCAAGGTTTTGAGAGTGATATCTGAGGATGATAAATCTTTTGATGAGAGTGAACTGAACCAAGACCAAAATAGCAATGCCACATCGCAGAATGACGTCATGGAAGTGATGGAAAATGTGGTACCTGTCGGGCTTCCTGAGAGCAATGAGAATGACCAAAAACAAGGAGAGAACAACCTCGCATCGGAGGTCAAAATAATAGAAACAGTGATTGAGACGATTGCCAAAGATGATGGCGCTAGTGCGACAGGTGATGAAGTCACACCTACATCAACTGACGAAAGTCCAGAAAACGGTAACTTAAAGCAAAAGATCTATCGATTGCCAAGTGATGACGACATATCATTTGCGATTGTTGATGAAGAAAATGTCAATCTTAAGAAGAAGAGCACTAATGTGGAAGGTGTAATGCAATCTCAGACGACAGAAGCAACGATAAAAAGTATTAGCGTAACTGACGAAACCAACGAAAGCCTGTACTCATCTTCCATCATTTGCGGGCCTGTTCCCGAAAGCAAAAATGAGGTCTTAACCTGAATAATCTTTAAATTGGCTGGGATTTTTTTAAGAGGAACATACGTGTCAAATTTTATCCACTTTAACATCCTACGGTTACATAATTTTTCAATGGAATGTCGTAAACCACCACTTTGGTTTATTTTATGAGCCTTCAGTTTTATTCGTTTTCCTTATCATGAGAATGAACGTGATTGTGAAGACTACAAGCTTGATAGTAATAGGAATCAAGTAATAATTTGTGTACGTTTGTTTCAGTATCTCTCGATATCAAGCATTTGGAATGTATTCCACGATTATGACCTTCTTTTCACTCCAAAAAATTAATTTGGACACTGGTTTCTAGAACTAAGGTATTGACAGCATCCTATAAGTAAAAGCAATCAATTAGAAGGAATTGCATTGTTAACAAGCGATCTTAAGATTCACAACTCTCAGAAACTAACTCGATGCATTTTTTTTTTTTTTGAAGGAAGTTGCGTGAAATATGTAATCACAACAACATATCTGTAATTTGGACACAAGTAACCAGTAACGTCTGAAGTTCATGTTCAGACACGTATTAAACTTATCTTAGTAGTTGCTCTTAAAAACAGCAGGTGCAGGAAACACTTTTATCTTTTTCTTCAGAAATCCCAAACACGTAAATATACCCAATAGTGAATGATGTCACAATGCTCAGTGATAAATGTGATCTAATGTGTAAATGTGAAGAATTAACGTTCTTTTAAATAGCACAAGAAGCATTTGCATCCAAATATCATTAAATTTCATGTAACATGAACATTTTCCACTGTAGTCTGCTACCAATGAAACAGGTTTATTACAGTATCCTGGCAATTCCCTTATCTTACCTTATTTCCAAAGTCACTTTAAAACAGTATAGGCATCATCTGTACTATTAATCATTTTCTAAAATTGTCTTTACAAAATTATATGATTGATAACCTTGTCTTATTTGCCACGAAATTTCTAACTTATTTACCTTAGTTCTATAGGTGTTCTGGACAGAGCAGTACTTTGCTCATCTTTGATTCCTTTTTATTCGGAAAATTCCTTACTTTTCATCAGATGTCGGTATTGAATTCAACCAATCTACTTTTTTTTGTGTTCTGCTGGTTGTTTTTGTTTGCTCGTCTTGATTCTGAATAATGTTCGAGACATGGTTTTAAACTTGTACCATCCTTAGATGTAGATAACGTTTTTAGACCTTCACAAGCCTCTATGGAGTTGGAAGACTAACCTCCTAATATCACGTTTTGACTGAAATATGTTGTTCGTAAAGGACTAAATTATTCTGTAAATAAAATATGTAGTAACATGAACTAATATTGAAGGTTGAAGGTCACTACGCTGGTTAATATTCTGACGTAAATGATAAGTCTCTTTGATGTTGTCAATGGATGAGGTTAATACAAGGATTAACCCTACCTTACATTCTCGTCAAGTTGGTTATTATGTACATTTTAAAGACAAAACTCATCACCCCAAACAGTTTCAATTTTCTCAACCACTTACGTCTAGTCCTTCCCACAGCAAGTCTCAAATTCCTCTACATGTGTAATCAAAACGATGCATCTCCGTGTACACCGTATAATATGAGGTATTCTGCATCTTTCGAATTGGATACCAATCAAACAGTAGAACCAGTTAAGAATTCTGCTATCCGGAAGCTTAAAATATAGCTTGGAGTGATGAGTTACTGTCTTTAAGTTACAATACGAAGAGTTAGTCCCTGTAATATTCAGACGTTAATATTTAGAATTTAATAATTAATACAGTGTAGTACGTTCTGTCTACATTGCATTCTCATTGTTTGTCATGTACATTTCAATTTTTTTACATAAAAAGTGGTGATCATGATGGACGTATCTTATTATATATCATTACTTGATATTGATATTGAAGATATACAAATTGTTAATGCAGTTAAAGGAATTAATACTCCATTACAAAGTTATTAATTGGTGTTGTTTATTAAGAACATTTGTACGTTATAACATGAAGAGGTGGTGGTAATTATGCTTGTATATATTCGGACGTAAAGGATAGATCATAACTTGGTATTAATATCAAAAGTTAATAATTAATACATCTACAGGTATTATTCCTACAGTACAATATTATCACATGTTGATAATATGATGCTGGTTACGATATGTACATTTCCTGAGAGTAGTAGTCAGAGGTGGTGTTTACAAACTTTAAATATTCGAAAGTTAAGTACAACTCATAACTAGATAGTGATACCGAGCAAGTCACTAATTAATATATATATATAGTTGAATTGATTTATCCTTCATTAAAATCTTACTAAGTGGTGTTGGTAGTTTGCACATTTCTATATTATAGCATTTAGAGGTGATGGTAAATATGCTTGTAATATTCTGACGTAAATTATAAGTCATTACGTGATGTTAATAGTGAAGAAACTCATAGTTAATACACTTAAACTACTTCATCCTACGTGGAGATTGACTGTAAAAATATCTACGTTCAACGTCACCACGATCGCTTACGCCAGTCATCAAATGGTGTGCAATAAGGGAATGCATGCATCCTCTCCCACCCCAACTCCTTGATTTGTCTCACCTTATGAAAGCTTCTGTGCTGCTGCAGGCAACACGGCATCACCCTCCGTGTGTTTCAAACCGCGGAAATGGTGACTGCTTGGATGTGATTACCCCGGGGGCTCCCAAAGGAATGGTACCACTTGGACCACAAGTGCCCCCTCCTGTTCGCGTCACTCTGTCGGCTCCTGATCACACTCGGTGTGACCGCGAAGAACTCCAACTTTTTTCTTCACGGAAGTCTGAACCATGTATGCTTACATAGAGGACGAACTGCCATTTAGCTGGAATGCTAGAAATTTACACGTTCCCATTACCTGCTCTGTCCACCAGGTCCTGAGCAAACTTGGGGCTCCATGTGCCATACTCCTGTAATGTTAATCCATTGTCCTTGAACTTCGTGCCTACCTGACAAAACTACGTTGGCTCCTACAGTACTCTCCACATCTTATCTCACAGAGGGTCACTCACAACCACCCCTGGACATCAGATGTTCTACCTGACTGCGGATAGATTGTTAGGTCTCACTTTGGGTGACGAAGTCTTTTAAGATGGTAGTTTGATCCCGACGCACCTCCTAAATCCGCAACTGCGCCGCTCTCGGCAGTTATGTGACCGACGATAGGTTCCTCCTCCCCTTTCCCCTGATCGTAGTTTTGGACTTTCTCCAGATGATTTTTACCTGCCCGTTCCCCAAGACGGCTCTCAGTCGTACATCAACCCGGTCAAGTCGCAACTCCTCCGGCGGGTGATTATAATCGTGGTTTACTTGGCGATACTGGCGAACAGACGTACGTTGCAGTGCTGGATTTTTGAATGTTAATTTCTTTGGTTTTATACTTCCTCTTGTGTTGAGATTTCACTTATTACAGAAACTGCATGATGTCATTTTTGTGTGAATTCCTTTCCTTTTTCTGTGTTTTTCCTGTATAGCGTAACTTTTTGTGCAAATATTCCTTTGTGTTTTACAAGCTGTCGGTGAGTGTAGCATCCTTTTATCCTATCATATTATTGTATGTGTTCAACTGAAGTCTAGATGTTCCTGGTAGTTACCCTACCGTACTGTAGTTTCTTCTGTCACTCCTCTCCTGTTGTTTCTACCTATTCTTTTTTCTTTCTATTTGGTTTCCCTTTTAACCTTTTGTCTGTGCTTTTTCTTCAATATTTTAGAGCTCTTCAGTTGCTTACCTCTAATCCTTTTCTTGTTTTGTATTGTACAAACCTATTCGTGCCTTAGTTGAACGTTAGAGAAGGTTCTGCAACTAAATTTGGTTAACTTAACGTAACCGTTTTACAGTAATTAGGCTACTGCCTTAATTTCGTATGCTGGTCGTTTGTTTCTTGTTTCACTCTTGTGATACCCGAACTCATTCGTTTTTTTTTTGTCTAGTTCTCTACCTTTTCTACTCATTTTTGACCTGTACTAGCGTATTTTGTCATTGCAAATACGTGTCTCAATTAGTTAGCATTCGGGCTAGGCTACGTTGGCGTTCCCGTTCTTGTCGTAGTGTCCTGTGTCATTGTGTGTATCTACTTCGTTAGTTGTTCAGTAAAACTACAAGTATATAGGCTTTACGTTTCGTTTTCTTTACTCATTGTGTGCTGTACGTTTGCCTACCGTTGGCCTGGTCCTTAGTTTTTCTGTACTATGGCTGTCACTGAAAACTTCCCTGGGAGACTTATTTGCTGTAGTTCATGTACGTGTTATGTGGGTTAAGTTTGAAAATTTGGGAGTTGTTCGTGACTATGCATCTGCTTCGCATGAAAGTTTCATTGTTACTTGTATGAACTATGAAAAATTACAGGAACTTGAGGAATCCTTAAAAAAAACTGTAGGTGTAATGGGGATTGGAATGTTGTTTGCAAAAGTCCTAAAATAAAGGAAGGGCCGTCAGAAAGTACTGGATCAGTAGAGGTCCATAAGAGTTTCGAAACCTTGTCTTGTGAAGAGGGGGTTGTTGAAGAAGTGGATACTCACGATAATAAAGACAAAACCAAACGACTGTGAGAAGGGGAAAATTCTGAGGGACGAATGGTATTGTCTGGCGATTCTCTGATACGCTATGTGGATCGTGAATTCTGTGGGGTGAATAGGTCAAAACGAGTTACGGTGTGTTTGCCTGGGGCCAAAATTCAAATGTAAGTGAAATTGTAGACGAAAAACATGAGGAGGTGGTTGTGATTCACGAGGGTAAAATAATGTAGAAAGGAATCAATTGATATCACAAGGTCCAGATATGGTGAATTCTTGCGTCGCCTAGTTTCGACCAGAGCAAAGGTTGCTATTTATTTTTTGTTACCAAGATTTGATGACATTGGTCCCATCCAATAAAATCATAAATGAACGTTTTGAATAATTGGTTAAATAGCTTATGTTCGGAATCTCCAATTACATTTGCTAACATGTGGTCATGTTTCGATGGTAGGAGAGATTTGTTTGGGACGGGTAACATTTAGGTAACACCGGGACCTCATTCTTTGGATGGGGTAAATTTTGCTGTTGAGCAAATGTGTTTAAACTAAATTTGGGGGTGATGAGGAGAAGAAATATTCACCGATGCTACGTGGGTCCTATAGAAGTGTCATCCAAGGACACTGCGTGCGTCCTACAGAAGAGCTACTAATGTAGGGTGTGTGGGTCCTACACAAGTGTTATACATATCGGGTTCGTAGGCTACTTTCTACAGAAGTTCTACTCACCGAGGGTGCGTAGGTCATGTTGAGATCTTATCTACTGAGAATGCGTGAGTCATCCTATTAACTGAAGGTCATGACATCGTATTAGTTACTCATTTTACCTGCCATGATAGACATGAAATTATCTCCCTGGTAAATACCTAATTTTAGAATACACTGTTGATGTTGCAGTTGCTTCTACTTTGGTCATATTTTGTTTACTCCCTCCCCTTCCCCACCCCTTAGGAGTCACAGGCCACCGACTGGCATTCTACGAACATACAGGAAACAAACGCGTTTCACAGCTTTATTGTTTTCATTAATTTTGGACTTGAAGAGCCTTTATTTCCAACGCTAAGTGATCATATAAGTGTGGAGGAATTCTTGGCTTATATATTACAACTTCACCGTCGATGTCTACTAACTTACAAGCTTCGAACAAAATTTGTTATCTATTTCACTAGGTCAGTTGAGATTGGAAAGCCTTAGATTAATTTCCAAGGCCAATTAATTTACCGATGCAAGTTCTGTATAATGGAAGTGAAAATCTCTCATGGAGGGATTTTAGATCGCTTCGTGA
Source organism: Stichopus chloronotus (assembly GCA_021234535.1). Taxonomy (NCBI): domain Eukaryota; kingdom Metazoa; phylum Echinodermata; class Holothuroidea; order Aspidochirotida; family Stichopodidae; genus Stichopus; species Stichopus chloronotus. Next base: position 16,079,313 of record CM037842.1, read on the forward strand.
AACTGCCATCTACTCCAGTTTAATTGCGGTATGACATAAACTAAAACAATTCAAAACATATATCAATTGATAAACTTGGGAAATTGTTGTACCTTTCTCCTGTTCTTTAATAATTACCAAATAAGTAAGTCTTGGAACAGTTCCTATCACAGTAACATGGGTTGCTTGGTCTCCAATATTAATCAAATATTTGAAAGCGAAATCTTGCAGGGACAAGTCTGTGTTGGTCCAATCATTGACAGCTTAATTGCTGTGAATTCTGTAACAAAAGTGTAAATATCTGAGTGAGTAAATTTAGGTTACGTTATGCAATTATTATCTAGTCCAAACGATCAGTTGCGAGTATAACATTTGCATTGGCCATTGATACAGGTATTCGCTATTCTATGTTATTCGTTATTCTATGTTCGGGTTATTCTTCACCCCTGCTGTGTACTTACACACAGTAAGCTCTAGAAAAGTTCCTACATCAGTAGAAGTGTGCATTGGTGTCTCAGTAGTACTAAACAACTACTAAAAACTACCAGAATGCACAAATGCATTGTGGTCTCGATGATCTGATACTGGTCATTTTTTTCTGAATCTGAAATTGTAGCATTAATATATATCACAAGTTACCTATGCTTTGTAGAAAATATGAGATGTGAACATCTTTAACTTTCTTAAGATCATGTCCGCAAGGTTTTCAAATTGTGACCCTTGTTTTAATTGAATGACCTTTGACCTTCATTAAAGAACAAATGGTTCTTGTACTCAATGAGATGGACTACAAACTGAATATGATATCTGTCAAAGCTTCCCTTGTTGAGAGAGTGTATGCAAGAATTCCCTAATGTAACCCTGTTGACCTCAAATGAGCTTTAACCTTCACCAAACACAATGGAATTCTTGTATACTCAATGAGATACAACTACATTCTAAATGTAGTGCGCGAGAATTAGATTTAATGTCCGCTCGACCAAACGTATCACTGATCAAAGGTCATTGTTATTATAGCGCATAATATGCAACTCGGTGGATTGCCATCTTGTTACCACCTTTTAGACAATCCTAACTCCTAATTAATTACCTCAGTCTAATTTACACGGATAAGGTTTTCCGTGGAATTCATCATTACTTAAAATGATTTAAAGTCTGAAAAAGTTATGTTCCAACGGATGCTCTCATTATCCAAATTTTGATAGTTAGTTCCATGTTCTACTGTCTAGATATTCTAAACAGATAATCACGTCAATTTCTTAAATTCGTCAAAAAAGCAACATAATCAACAATGTGAAGGAGGCATTGTGTATGCTGAAAATACTGCATAGGCATTATTTCTAGTTGTGGGGTAACGTTATAATGACTTTCTATTTTCAGACATATATGTCGTTTTTTGTTTTTCCAGCTGGGAATGAAGTCTTCTCTAAAAGTCTTTTCTCCACATATAACGCATGAAACATTTCTGCAAAATAACAAGGCACATAAGCCTACAGGTTTAACTTTCATGCACTCACATAGACATTAAAGAAACAACATAGGTAGATATGAGACAGGAGCTCATTATTACACAATGAGATTAGCAACCATTGTAAGGCATGCGCTAAAAAAAAGAAAAAACAACCTCAAAGGTTATACTTATAGAATCGTTACGTGTGTTTTGCGTGACGTACTGTGCTATTCGACAACTAGGATATATTGGTAAGGATTTGTACATATTCTTTCGTTTTCCAAGAAAATAACGCAACATTTATTCAGTTTATTAATCTACATGTAGTATAAATTCGAATCAAATTGCATTATTTCAAAATCAAAATGGTATTATTACTTTAATGGAGGTTATTTTGGCGAAATGAGTAAGTAATGTGAGAATAGTTTGTAATTTTCACCTAGTATTTCTTCAGATCTTTTACAATTAACAAGTTTGTATTTGATCTTTGAATTTGATCAAATCAAAGACACTTACGCCTTTATTCGGGACTCGGTAAGGACTGTTGCCCAAGTTTCTACATTTCGCTTGGAACAGCGTCAGGTAGCCATTTTCCCTTCTGGAGATTGAAACGCTGCAGTGCCACATTCAGCGAGTTAGTGTTATCCATGTAAACTATCAAAGGTAGGAAGACAAAAATGTTAAGAAACGACCGTCTATCTTTCATATTCTTAAGAGAACTGTTATACGGAAATTATATTATATCGGTAAAACGTTGAACACGTCCAACAGATCCTCCCTAATCGCAAGACAGAAAAAAGCATTATGACAAAAGTGACCAACAGGTGGGAACTTTCACCATTTTCAGAGAGACGTAACAGGAAACGGAACACCTTTCCCTTTTTTTTCATTTCATTTTCTTTTTTTTTTTTTTGGTTGAAAGCTGTAATCTTTCATTGTGTTGTCGATGTAGGCTGTATGACATCAAATGTGTTAAATATATTTCAGTAACCTCTTAAAGCACGTTCATAATTTCCAAACTTGAATTGCTCACTTTTCATATTCTTATTCTTCATAGCTGCTCTCACATTTTTCAAGTCCATTCCTGTCAATGCCCTCGGTACTTCGCAGGAGACAAACCTGTTTTCACGGAAGGAACAAATTACAGGGTAACGATCAACGACCATAGGTGTCTCCGTGCTTTAACGGTTCAGATTTAATTAGGCGAGATACGGTAAAGAATATTCTGTAAACAATCTGGGAGAATCTTGAAGAAAGAAAAAGTTCACTGCAGGTACCTCAAACCATTAACAGTGATTTTTTGTCCCACAGCTCAAAATAATGTTTGAAGACATATTGTTCAGGTCAAGTAAAGACTTCCAATCGAATCAAATGTCTTACAAAACATGGCATTGTAACATTAGTACAGGAATTCGCCAGCCACAAAACGAAATTAATTTAAAATTAGACATTCATAATGCTTCACTATGATAATTTTGACAAACCTTCCCAATATTGCAACAAACCCGTGTGACCTAGAAATCCTTTTCATTTTGCAAAACTTTCAAACACGATATGTCATTAATTTTTTTTTTTCATCGATAAAGAATAAAACCTCCCTAATATTATGTCATGCTTTTCATAGGTCAATCTCTTTATTGTTTTAAACACGTTGTTCTCACTTCAAATTATCGGGACAGTTCCGATTACAGAGACCGATGACAGTCGAGGCGAACTGTTTCTCATCTATCTTCATTCCAAAGAATATTAAAAGGTTTAATGAGGGCAACGTCACGTCTTGTAGAAACTCAACAACACACGACTCACTGAACGTCATCTCGCTGAATTTTATCTATTGGAAAAAGGAACATTAGCAATCCAAAACTAAACATAATAGTCATTTACATTACATGCCGCTATGATAACGCAACATAAATATCCTCCAATTACATACATGCTTTAGTTGTATGCAAACATATCAGCACCGAGAGTGTTCTCTTCACCATTCAATGTAGAGTCTGATTTCACCGTACTACTTCACCGGCTCCAAATGGAAGTGTATGCAGTTGGTGAAACTACGTCACCTTTTATTTGAGACAAAATTGCTCAGTTAGCAGTGTGTTAAATATTGTGATGTAGGTATGTAATAAAGGAAATGTACTATTCAAAAGATTATAAGTATGAAGACGCTTTGGGGATGACATGTGTAACAACGGTGATTGTCTACACTTTTTTCATATATTTTTCGTCACGTCTCTCTCTGTGTTTCAAATGTAGTTAGCAGTGTTGTAGGAAAACAGTTCCCCTTCTTTTCAAGAAGGCTCATTGAGTTGTTTTGTTAAATTCATTAAACTGTTCTAAATCTGTCAAGTTTCCTTCACATACTAACGATAAATGGTCAAACTAAGAGAATCTTTATGCTTCACACACAATAGAACATTACGGAGACGACTGAGTAATTAACGACTTAATTTGGTTTGGGAAAATTCGTGGAATGACACGTTTCCTATTAATACTGTATTCACATGCTCACAATCAGTACAAGTAAATTGTCAAAAATTCGAAAATTCTGACAGTTGTCAAAAGTATAGGATGTGAAACTTGACTAAGTATGCTTACTGTAAGTATATCTGGCCATGTGTTTATAACCTTCAAAATAACGACACTCTTTACTGATATCAACTTAATGAGCCCCTGTAATTCATTACTACTTGCCAATAGTACGCTTTCAATTAGTGTCATTGCATAGACCTACGATATTGATTTCAGTTTCCTTCATGTGCTTTGGAATCGTCGTTTAAAATTACATAAAACTTGACTTTACATTCTTCCCTAAAGTAGGTGGATTTTTCAATGTAAAATTCATATGCCAACAGTATCATATACAGAAATGACTTACTTTATGCTCACTGCAACATCTGCAGAAGTCAGCCACTGCTTCTTTATGGTACTTCCTCTCCAGATGATACACGTTGAAATTCATATCCATCGCAACTTGTCCGAACCTAACCGTCATCGATTTCTTCATTGCGGGATCACTGATTTCATAAATGCAGTCAATTAAATTATTCCACATTTTGCTTTCATGTAACAGTTTTGTGAAAACTTGGTCAAGCCTTTTACTGTTCATGCCAAACATGAATCGAAGTATTCTTGCTGTCTCTTCGTCACCACTGCCGTTGATGAATTCATCCAGCCACTTCCATTTTGTGCTACTCTCTGAAATGTATTTAGCAACTAAATATTCCTTAAAAACTTCATGGTAAAAGTCAATTCCAGAATATGAAGAAAACGCAAGTTCTTCTACTTGCGCACCTCCACTGTCAATTCGCTCTGAATTCTTCAATAATCCAATTCTAAGAGCGGCCTCGACATTTTCCTCACCAAGCTCAGAATTCCAAAATTCAGGCTTACACAAAGTGACTTTAAGTTTACTTTTAAAGGCTAGTTCTCCCAGTTTGCTTTCAAGTGTTTTTACATCATCTTTTATCGAATCTTTGTGAAACAGTTGTACATATCTTGATTCCAAGCACTTAATTACTAACCCTACCACTGTTGTTAGTTGGTTCATATTGATGCCTTTATATCTTCCACTGGGAAGCAGCTCTGTATTTGTTATTATATGAATTATCATTATCATGAGAAGAGGGGTTTCAAAGAAGTTTTTAATAATATCGTGAACCACGATGAAGTTAGTTACAAAATCTTCTATTAACTCAAGTTCACGATCTTTTATGTTGGTGTTAGTTTTTTGGAGTGGCTTATCATCATCATTAGCAGTAGGCCACCCATCTTTATTCCCCTTCGTTTCACTCCTGCATTTCCCATCCGATAGAGGCGTGTTTGAATCTTGCTGATCACCTTGCGTCTCTTCCAATAACTTGGTACGAACTGTTGGTTCAACTTTTTCTTTTGGTTTATTCACATCAGACACATGTTCTGCCTCATTCTTGTCTTTGGAGTTTTGCTTGATAAATCTGTCACTGGCTGGTTGTTTCTTTGTTCTTGATTGCTGGATATCACTGTCAGTTTCATTTCTTTTCATTGCATGCGATGAAGAACTGATGTCACTTGCCTCACCAGATTTATCCCTTTCATGTACTTCTTTCAACTGGTTGTAGTATCTACAGGTTTTGCCAATATATTCACGGACTTGTCGTTGATTAAATCCTAACATATGGACTTTTGAATATGGTAAAGGAAACCCAGACTTCCTATCATCAACATCTCGCGAAGTTACCCAAACTTTTAACTGTTTGTATGTATTCGGATTAAACACGTTATCTAGCAAATTACTAACCGTCAACATGGTAGTGTCACTTGGCGATACATCTGAACAAGTTGTAGTTTTGGAAGACATTGATATCTCATTAAGTCCATCGAGAATAATATGGCACTCATTGGTTTGAAATATTTGTTCAATACCGTTACGTGTCAGACTGTTTCCTGCTGGAAGCATACCTAAAAGAACATCTGCCAGTACTGCCTCTCTTGTCACTCCTCTAAGGTGAAGATAAATCAATACAGAATTATCTGTCTTGATTTGTTTCTTCTTTTTTAACGTCATTTGTTGGGATACCCATGTTCTGACCAAGTGTTTAGTAAAGGTTGTCTTGCCGAAACCAAGATTTCCCGTAATGAAGACTCTTGGGTTTTCGGAAAGAAATTTCGGCTTAGAAAGGTCTTTGCTGGTACAAGGCCTGGGTTCATTTTTCCCGTTCCTTACTGAGCAATCGCACGCTGTGTAAAGAGCATCTATAGGAATCGGTTGATCCCAAGGTAATGGCTTGATGAAACAAAATTTTTTATAATGGTTGATAAGAGCATCAACGAATTCCTTTTTCATGTCTGTTAAAATAATCACCAAGAATTAATAAGTATACAAATGAGTAACACGATTACTTTCAGGGTTTGAGGGTGTGAGTCGTTTTGCAATGTGGTATAGTGTAAAAAAGTTAACAATTCTTCATAGCGTCTTCAAAAATATTTAATGAATACGTCATGTTTCCTGGACATTTTCAAGGACAAAATGTTACTTACCAAGTAAACACTGCAGTAACTATTCAGTCAACATAAACTAGCGTTTGCCTCAAGACGTTACTAGCTATTACGATTATAATGACATGCAGATCCGTCAGTTATGTATACTCTTACACAAAGACGAGCTATTACCAAGACGAATATAGACCATATGGAATGATTGCTCATTTTAACATAAACGACGACATGTATTTTTTCATCAGAGCTTGACGGAAAGTTATATCATATCATACATTGCTTGTTAGCGTATTATAAAAACACATATATGTAAACATAAACAATTCCTTACGATGATTGACTCCTATGCTCATCATGGCTGAATGTATGAAACTGGTTTTATACTTTCTTGACTTACTAAGCGCATATATTTGTTTTTCTTAAGCCTACATTAGATTTGCTTTAAGAAAGTAATCCTACCGTCTTCTTGCTTAGCGGTTTCGTCATCTCTTTTGCCCCCGGTTGCATTCATATCCTATGAGAGGTCAAAAATCTATGCAGCATTTGCAACGTATTTACGCAGAGAATTATCATATTCTGTATGTGATAAACGTGACTAACACACACTGACGGATTAAGTATTATTTTACTTCGGAGAACGAGTACAATAAGGAGTATAACTTACCATATTTTCTCCTGCATGTCCGGATTCAATCTTGTTGTGTGACAAAGAGTTACCTAGGTAAAACGAAATGGAACAATTCTGCTAAACATGAAATTTGATCTTTTGACATGTGTTCAATTTGAACCTGATTCGAACGCTCAAAATCGTTCGTGTAACAAACTTCAAAGTGATATGACAATTCTCTAAAAGGTGCTAGCGATAGAAAAGATTTCGTTATTTGGAAACAAACACATTTTCCATAATTGACTGCTTAGTCTGTTTACATTTGGACATAAATATCGACAAACGGTCAAATACCGAAACATAAATAGCCCACCCTCTCAATACATCCATTAAAATGACAATGATTCTTTCGTTGTTGGTGTGAGACTTATATCAAATGTAAAAAGTTATAAAACAAATAAACATTACAGGTAAGATTGCACAATCTATGGAAGGCAAGTGAGAAACATAAGCATATACTGTAGATTAAACTCATCGTTACACTTTGTAGAAAACCCTTCTTTCGATAATGCCACAAAATGGCAGGATCATGCTTTTCAACTCAATTTTTTTTTCTAAGTAGCTTCTTGATTTAGATAGCTCTGCTGCATCTTGTTATGGCGTACTATGTACTGTAAATAACAAGATTTTTCCTTTGTCTAAAACGGAAGGTTTGAATATTTACAAGGATGGATAGATGTGCTCCAAATCCGCTCTGAGTACCACAAGTAAAGACTAAAGTAACGCACATCGTATTTTACATTCGCTTTTCTCATTACTTTGTCTTAAGCCGGGGTCACACCGCTCCTACCACTCACGATCCGACAAAACTCAGCAATCGTAGACAGTCGTGAACAGTGTGGAGTCTCCCATCATTACGACCACACCATGCCACACACTGCACCGACCCTGAGCGATGGGGCACCGTAAACCTGGGTGGCACTGAAGAATTATCTTATCCCACAAACTGCTCTTAGTGCAATTTCAGGAGATATCGTCAGTGCATGGACATATAGAAGTGTTCTACAGTTTTGGATGTTTTTGTCTTATTTACGTAACAAACAGCGAGGAAACATAGCCCAAATAGGCTTTTAAGTCTCTTGCAAACTTTCTTAAGCCAAAATACATGAAGCATCGTGGATATTTCGTGTGTTCGGAAAACCCAAATTCCTTCATCAGAGTGGACACACAGGACGTACCGTTCCCAATTTGCCCATGATTTATGAAACAAGAATCTCCCCAAAAACAAAATTATACCATGTTTTGGTGAAGGAGTTTATTTTGTCCTATTTCCATAACTAATTCAAAGTGCCTTTCACATTTCCCGCCTTGGCTTGTTACGTAATGTTACTGTTCAAGTAAGCTTTCAAAGTCGGATTGCACATGTATGGTATCTCTACCCACATAATTACAACCTCGTTCCCCAGTTCTTAGATTCAGAATGTTGTACATGCTTGTTAAAAGATTGCCGGTAAGGTTCCGTGTCTAGCAGAATCTTCTTGTGACTGTATAGTAGTTTCTAATGGCTAAATTACGCACTGTTTGTCGGGTGATTTGAGAGGAAGCTACCATTGAATATGTTCAATCTGGCCGATGGCTCAGAACCCGAAGAAAATCGATGAAACCGGTTCGTGGGGAATCGGTGCGGTGTGAAGCAAGCTTCGGAAATGTGGTACCCGCAGATTTAGAAATTAAGCAATTCCAAATAAGTAGAGGTAACAATTACCAAGATGATATAAAACAATTTTTTTTATCTGATTACTCGATTTGGGTTTACGTGTAACTTTTTTTCCGTCTGTTTCTTAATGTACATCCTATTTGTGGTGGTTTAATGATCCTCGGAGTCATTTCCTTTTAAACAGCATCACACAAAATTATTGCTGATGTTATAAACGTTACCTTTCCTCCTACGAATGAACCACACCATGAGAAGAACAATAACCACCACCACTATGACTACTGTCGGGGTTGTAACCATCCACACTCTAATAGTTGGTTTGCATTTTCCTGCAGAGAGAAGAAAAAGCCATTTGCCTTATTTACAGTTGTAGTATTGCTTATCACATAGACCCCGTTTTCCATAGCTAAGTACATCAAGCTTGAAGTTTCGTAACAATATCTTCATCTTGTTTTCATACCACATAACGAAAGGCAAACAGAAAGTGCATTCCGAGAGCATGTCTAACTTATTTCACTCACTGTATCGAAAAATTTGTAAAACCACGTACAAATTGCTGTAAAATACCATTAATGATGAATAGAGTTGTAAATTCTGCTGAAACCATTGGTCAAGTTATAAGTCATGCTGATTTCTTAGAATAAAGAACAGAAAGATCTAAAATGGCCCGCACGTTTCACGAACAAACAGGCCGATGCTATGGCTGATGAGCTACTTATTATATACTAATAATTGGACTTTCTCTTCCCTTTGAGTAAGTTTTCTCTTAAAGAGAAGATATACAGACTACCATTTCTAAATCACGTTCAACAATGGTAAGGTACATTTAATATTTGACGAAAAGCCTTACTTAGTAAATGATAAACAAAATACACGTCACATTCTCGCTTATACCTGAGGATATCAGAACGATCTGGTTGTAGGCTTCGAGAATTGACTGATGAGGCAATTGTTGCGGCAAAGATGCGTTACAATATACGTATGCAACGGCTCCACAACCATCTGTGGTATAACGGATTCCCGTTGTAGTGTTATATGTACCAGACTCTTCATCGTATTGTGTCTCCTGTGGATACTTAATAAAGTCGATCCCACTTTGGTTGATAACTATCCACTGGAGGTCAATGTGTGGTCTACTATTCTGCACGTAACAGTTTAGATCTCCAGAACCGGTAACATTTAGATGACATTCCCCACATTTAGAGGAACATGAATCAACTTCTACACACGGGACGTCAGGTCGCGCTTTAAAAAGAAAAGAAGGTTTAGAGAGCATTAATTATCATATTCAATTTAGTAATCATAAGTCCTAAAAATAGATAAAACTAGATAAAGTTTTCGTAGTAAACATATACTACAAGCAAGCTTCCGGGAAAACATTTGTAAATATATATTTTTGTGTTTAAATAGACAACAGAGAGAATCAAACACTTCCTTTTTCGTCTGAATGGCCATGAAGATTACATTCCATTACATCTGCGTTATCATAATGATGATAGGCTTAATTAAAGAGGTATGAAGTGGAAACCGGGTCCCTTGATATTCACTGAAGTATAAATTTAGTCAAAGTTACCGGGAATCCCATAGCTTAACGTCAAGATATGTGGGTTAATTTCAGGTTAATTTATCGACACAACTACTAAGAGGTTATTAGGAAAAGAATATGAGCTGTTTTGTTGGCCCCCTCATGTTGTGCCAGTGACACGTAGCTTGCACTCATATTTAATTAAACAATACCGTAGACCAGAAGCTGTGTTGTAGAAGTGGAACTTTCAAGCGTCTCAGAGAAAGCCAATAAAGTGTAAGCCCCTTCGTGTCCTAAGTCGACGTTTACTATCTGAATAGATCCGTACGTAGTTAACTCCAGGTCTCCTTTTCGGTATTCACTCCCACCAACTATTCCTTTTTCTCTAGCAAGTATAGGCTCCGTGCTTGTGTTGTTCCCGTTGTACCAATAAATGTCATAACTGGATCTAACTGCGTCACAAGGAAGGACAAACGGTCTTCCAACTTCTGCCCAGCAGTGTGGTTGGCACTGGATTTTCTCTCCACCTTTAAAGAATAACACATGGCAACATCAAACTAATAAAGTGAATACCGTACAATTTATTATTTTCATTCCGTGTCACCGACAACTCACATTCGGCTACATTTTCAGAAGACCTGTTATAGATATACCCTAATTTGTGATTGTCATTTTCATGACGAAGTCATAAAAGTCTGAGATTTACCATACAATTGGTGTATATAGGTGACAGGGAGGTTCGAGTACTATCCAAACCTACTGATGTTTTTTAATTTTTTTATTTTTTGTGATTGACTCACCGCATGAGCTTACGAACAGCGTCAAGGCAAAGCAAGTAACCCTGACGAAAATCAAACATAGTGATTTGGCGCCCATCTTGTTCACCTCTGGAAGATCAACAGAAATTGAATCAAGTGTAATTTCATTTTTTATACTATTATTGTGACAATGTTCGAGTTACTCATTTCTGAAATTTATTTTCATGTAATCACAATCGTGAAAGAACTTATAAGAAGATGATTCAGTGAGCCAAAAAAAAAAATAATAATTGACATAGCACATACTCATACCTGCCACAAATTGCAAAAGGGTAGGTATGGAAAGGCAGGTTGATGTAAGATTTGGCACACAGATAATCAAAAACACACAGACAATCGTATCTCACAGATAATCAAAATCACACGAATGATCAAAATCACCCCGATAATTATAATTAGACAGATAATCACAATTGCACAGATAATAATAATTACAGAGATACTCATAATCACACAGATAATCATCACCGCAAAAATAATCAAGACCACACATATAATCTTAATCACACAAATAATCATAATCACACAGGTAATCACATCACACAAATAATAATCACACAGATAATAAAAATCTTACAAATAATCATAATGACACAGTTGATCATAAGCAAATTGATAATCATAATTAGATCTGACAGATTATCATATAATTACACAGATAATAATACTGTAATCACACAGATAATCATAATTACACTGATACTCATCATAGCAAAGATAATCATCATCATGCATGAAATCGTAATCACAGAAATAATCATAATCATACAAGCGATCACATCACACAGGCAATCATAATCACACAGATAATAATAATAATAATACAAATGATCATAATTACACAGAAAATTATCATCACACAGATCATAATAATAATCATCATCATAATCATAATGATCATAATTACACAGACAATTATCATCACACAGATACTTATATAATCACACAGATGATCATAATCACACAGATAACAAGAGGGCAATCCACGGAGTTGCGTACGTATCTCATGCATTGATTTCAATAAAGTCTTAAACACAGGGCCTGCATATGGGGATTTGCGATAGCTTACTGCAACGATATGTCACATGTAGAGGAGGCACAGAAAGCTTTCTGTTATCTCAGGCACTGATTCGAAATTAGAGTCAAATATTCTTCAAACATAAAATAGTGGTAAGCACATAAAATGGTGATACTGATATCTACTGTAAGGAAGCAAGCTTAGGCTTAGCTTAAAGCCATTAATTAGTCTCAAGTAACGATAACAATAACGGCTCAAAAGTATCTGTGCATATTACACTATCTAACACAATTAAAACATTGGGTTATTCCATATAGGTTACGCTTAGTGGTTAAAGTTAGGGGCAGGATATAAACGCATCCCTATTTGGGTTATTTGTTATTACGTTAGTCTCCTATTTACCTGTGCAAGATTCTTGTTTAACTCATGACGTTTTCATAATTTTCAGGAATGTTCAAATACATTACCCACATGGGACACTTCTGCTAAAATTGTTTTGTTAAAGTTAAAAGGTGGTGTCTATTGACCTGGATGTCGGCCCTACGTTTTTTTTAAACAAACAATGTTCAAAATTCACCAACTTACTATAAGAGTGATATACTGCATCTTCATTATCGTGTTCATACGGGAGGGGCCTTGTAACTTTTTTTATATAATGCTGAAGAGCAGCTCTCAAGATACGGTGGAAATCCAAACTTGTAGGCAAAATTGGCTTTCTGAAAAATCAGCACTGAGATTTCACTGGATTTACCATTACAATCATCATCACACATATAATCATAATCACACAAATAATCATAATCACACAAATAATCACGCAGACAATCATAATCACATGGATAATATCAATCATACAAATAATCATAGTTACACAAATAATCATGATAAGGCAGATAATCACAATTACACAGATGATCATAGTCACGCAGATAGTCATAATGACACATATGATCACAATCACTCATAATCACACAAATAATCATAAACACACAGATAATCATAATTAGACTAGTAATCATAATCACACAGATAATTATAATCACACAAATAATCATAATTACACGGATAATCATAGTAACACAGGTAATCTTCTTGACAAAGAAAATCCTCATCACACATATAATCGTAACCACACAAAAAATCATAATCACACAGATAAACACATCACATAGACGATCATAATCACACAGATACTAATCATCATACAAATAATCATAATTACCCAGATAATCATGGTCACGCAGATAATCATAATAACACAGATGATCATAATCACACAGATATAACAGGACTGGACAATTAACACATCTGTCTGATTTGCATAACTGTAATTTGAATCATGAACGGATGGCTGTTAGTTAAGTGAGCAGTTTGACAATATGCCAGAAACATAAGGTAATATATTAATCCCATCGTAGAATAATCACACTGAGTACAGTAGTAGCAATATTAACCACTGGGGAAAATATTTTGGGTACGGGTTAAGGAATAAATAGTCACAATTGCGTGTAATCATGTTCAGCGCGTTAGAACTTTCTATTTCTACTTAAAATTGGCTTTTATTCTCATCATTTTTGAAGCACCACAGATTAATTTCATTAATATCATAGCGAAACTCATTTACCCACTTTATCTTTTTTTTTTTTGTCTAGGATGTCATAAAATTTATCTGAAATTTATCATGAAAAGTCAGTCTATCCTAACTAGTTAATTAGCTCTCGTTCTCTAACATTGACGCCTAATGGAAAGTCACCACGAACGACATTCGTCAGTCTTGTCATTTGTCAGTCTCAATTCCCGGAACTGAGACTGACAAGTGATGTCCAACTATTGAATAATGCAAAATGAGGCTTTCTCGTTTCCATCATAGCCAGATTGGTGGACACTTTGATCTTCCATCCCATTAGAAATTAAAGATTTGTTAGGTATTATGCAGGATAAAAAACATCGAATAGACGCCGTTATTCACAGAATATCATGCAGTGTCTTCAAAGTTTACGAGTACCTGACTCATTCGGTGATTCAATTACATATTTTCCAATCGATGTTTGCAGATGACAACAACAAGCTTTCCGTAACACCAAGATTAACAGGTTGAATTGACACAATCACCTACAATCAACAATGTTGGATAAAGCAGTGATACTTTGTATGTAGAGTATGTAGCCTACACACATACGTGTATGCGCTCATTTCGCGTAAATGGCCCTGACATGTAGGTGTACACAGGGATTGCGGGGCCATGTTTATCAACCAACATGGGGCATTTTGGACGGAGTATGTCCTATAAAATACCCTCATGGTTGTACTCCGTGGTTAATTACCGTACTTAAAAGTAACAATGACAAACCATTCTTTAGGAGCATACGATGATATACTGGTGAGTATATGAAGCATTGATACATGCAAATTGTGTGATTGCATTGTTCACATGATCCAGGCTACTACCGTAGGGCTACAAGAAATATGTTAACAGATTGTATTATGACTAAGGAACGCATAAAAGACACATGAGACCAAAAACACCCTAACTGTACAAACGTCGAACGGGACTTCTATAAACATAATTTAATTTTAAGATCACGAGCTACAAACTGTTAGTGTTAAGCCATTCTTTTTTATTTCAAAATCCAGCTGAGTCATGCACCAACTGAGCGTGGCTGCTGACATCCACATACATATTTAGCTTGTAGTATACTTCTAAAGAGCATATTTAGTATTGAGATCCTTAAAAGTACTTTCGATTCAGCAATTCCGCTTTCACTAACAAAGACTAAATGGTAAATTGTTGGAATTTGTCAGATCAAAAACGACAATGAATGCAAGAAAGTCAAGACCTAACTAACCCTGTTACGAAGAACATAAAACACTACTTAGGCTACTCTCTTCTACGGCCTAATGTTTCTTAAAATGTTGATCAACCTACATGAGTCTGATATTTCACTCTTGCTGAAGAGAGGGATTTCTGAATTTCAATATGGATAATAGATAATAGATATAATGGCGATTGCAATATAACCGTGTGATATTCTACGCTATGCGGTACACTTGCAAGACGGGAACGAGTGTAACGGTGGCACGGAATGCTTGTATAGGCTATTTTTACTCTCTATGCTGTATGTTCAATAGGATACTTATGCCATTATATCGACAAAAAGATGTCCTTTATTGAAGAATGATTGTGATTGGCCAACCCCTAACCCTCCTTTGTAAACGATGAAGTGATTGGTCCTAACATTCTGTCCACCGATGTAGTGCATCGTTTCTTGGTTCAATAACCAGTTATTGCGCAATTGGGGAAATCCAAGAATATCTACAAGAAATTTTAAGTATTTATACATTTATATCTTTTGGAATAGCGCCATAAGTCAGTAGCTCGGACTGTCGACGTAGTTTTCGTCAATTTGCCGGTGTAGCATTGTAATGTACCACTCCTTTTTTTTATATTCGCACTTAACATAATTATGGCATATTTGGTCTTGGGACTAACACTATAGCGTGACTCTTTTGTATTAAGCACAGCCCTAACAGACAAAGTAATGAGTCGATACACTCCCCCACTTCCCAACCAAGTCTCTGCAGTCCCAACAAATGTGCTATGCTCAACTCCAGATCAAGTGGACTTCTTACAACACCTTAATCGACTTGTACAAATGACCTCTCAGTGGGAAAAGTCCTATTTTATGTTATAATATGGATAACAGCAAACATCCAGCTATTTGTATTGTGACGTGACGAGATTTCCGTACAAGTGGACACCCGTCGTTGATGACGATTGAATGAGGCGGGATTCAAGGGACGTATATGGGACAATATCTGCAATTTCACCCAAATGCCAGTCATACTCGAGCTTTAGGAGAAATCAGAAAAGGGCGATTGGGAGACAAAACAAATTGTTTAGACTGGCCGATGACAGCAGTCTAAAGTACTATGATAGGAGCACTTTAAAAATTACTGATACTGTCCGTCTTCCATTGGGTTAATGTTTCTCACTGCAGATGTTTGTAACCTATGGTGGATTGACAATGTATCTTCAATGAACACGCCAGAGCTGACATAATTGGTGGGATGTGTAAACATACCAGTCTTCAAACCACAAGGATTGGGAGAGAAGTTCAAAGTGAGTCCCAACAATGACCAGACATTTGCATGTTCAGAATCGATGTTTGCGGACAAATGTAGTAACGTCGCACTACACAACTGAAATAACATTTGTTATCATCAGCTCATAAGGTAGTAGAAAGTTTTTGGCTTTATGGTAACTCATTGCGTTATGTAGATAACAGGACGAAGTGGTTCAAGAACTGATTCTTGCGTTAGACCTTGTATTAATATGTTGATAACCGCTTGTGATATTGTTTCAATCGACGAATCGTGTGAAAGATGAGTTGTAATCCATCTACGTACGATGAGTACCACGGATTCCATAGCGGCATGGGTTTGGCTATTTGGCTAAAAGAATGCTATAATCTAGACTAAAGGATCTGGGTTTTTTTTTCAGAACTATTAATAAATTCGTTAGAAAACCACAACAAAGATGGTTTGGGGTTATTCAGTTTCTTATGTTCGCGTATGAGACATCTTATCAGTAATGAAAGTACGCTCCACGATTCAAGATAAGTATTGTCAAGAAGGTCACCCAAATGGGAAACACAACATCACTACATACACTGAAGCATTACGTACCATGTCAACTGTGGTCAAGCCACATGGTCACCCTTTTTGCAGGGCACCGCCAGGGTCTTTGGTGTCCCCGTCATATTGAATTTTAGTTGTATTAACACTATCTAGTCCGTTAGATCGGTTATTTCAAAAGAATTTGAAAATTGCACTAATTATTGTAATCACACATTTGACAAACCCAGGCTTATAGTGAAGCACGCCGTCGCAGCTGTGGTCGAGCCACGTGCTGGCCTCTCTTTACGGATATCACCGTTATATTGTCTTCGGTGTCCCCAGTAGATGGAACTTTGGTGACATCCTTACTGTCTGGTCAATCAGAGGGTCTTTTAACAACATAAAACAATGGATTTGATTTGACTTGATCTTTGATTGCTGCCATTTAAGGATTTCACTCCTTGGAACTTCCTGAAATAATCTGCCAAAAATTCATCCAGTAATAGTTAAGACAGGTCGACGGACTATGAGACTTTCCTGCTCATCACTTACAATCACGAGGCTACAGAATCGCTCCCAATACAAACAATCCAGCCAGAAACACCTCCGAGAAAAGACAGTCTCGTAACAAACAACAGCCTATCGAGAAGCCTATACACCTAGCCATGTGCCTGATACCATCATAGACTCAGTTCGTCGAGAGTTGGTACCAGCTGGTTCCGAAAATCACG
The DNA here is from genome assembly GCA_021234535.1 of Stichopus chloronotus. Lineage (NCBI taxonomy): Eukaryota > Metazoa > Echinodermata > Holothuroidea > Aspidochirotida > Stichopodidae > Stichopus > Stichopus chloronotus. The sequence continues at coordinate 16,096,752 of CM037842.1, forward strand.
GACACCGTAAACACGCCGTTACTCGTACATTAAAATGGGAATCGCTTCAACCTCACTCTTCTTTTGTTCGACTGAGGTTCAACTGTTGCAATTTTTCATCCCCTTAGGTCAGTTTTATCACCTCATGCTGTGATAATCCACATAGCCAATTAAACATGGTTCTCCTAAAGTAATTCAGGTGTGTCAATGCCATGTCTAGGCTTTCTTCAGCTGCCTGGCAAGGGGTATTAGGTGTCATGTCCATAGGTAATACATGTGTAATCGGGCATGAAAGAGGGCCTGTTGAACAACTTAGCACGGTTGTAACGTCATGAAGGAAAGGCTCTGGTTTGAGTGTCTCGAGATGGAACTATCTGCGAATCGAAAACGAATCAACGAAGTAAGAGAGAAATTAAACAAACTTAAACGAGTGCAAAGTCGATTGAATACCAGTATATATTCGAATTTATACCGACATACATTCGAATTTGTACCAGTATCTATTTCGCCTGTCTGATTGGGTGATTAATCCCGGTGTTACTTCGACTCAGTACCAGTACACACAATCGAATAAATACCAGTATATTTACGAACAAATGTTCCGCCTTCCTGATTGGTTGATTTACTACTGGTATAAATTCGAATTAATGCTGATATGTATTCAAATTAATACCGAATTACATTCGAATTTTTACCAGTATATATTTCGCATCTCTGATTGGTCGATTCAATCCCGGTATTAATTCGACTCAATACCAATACTTATTCGAATTAATACCAGTATATATTTGAATTTATACCAGTATAACGATCGAAATGTTTCCTTATGCAATTCAGAACGAATCTTGGTCAAGTCGTACCCTGAAAATGCAGAGGTAAATACTGTATTTGGTCGTTTCGTTTCGCTTCTTTTCGTTTCGTTTATATCATAAGCTCGTAGAATATCATACGCCCGCAGATGTAGACGCAATACACAGAAATGCACACCAAGGAATGACCATACAAGTTACACATAAAATAAACTGCCACACTGCGGACACACCGAAGCATTACCACATGTCACGTAATAAGGAACAGTTAACAACACATTCCATTGACATTCCTAAAAAGTCAAGCAAAGTTTACTCTCTCTGGACTAAACTATTTGAAGAATGAATCATACCTACAAAGTGATATCTTTTCGCTACATTCGTTGTATTTAATTCACGGTCTAAGACGTTCGGTATTAACGATAGTAGCGTTCATCCCTGTGGTGAAAATATTCTTTTCTTCAGTGTCACCAAATATTCCTCCGGAGTTCCTTTAGATGAACACGTCTTACCTGGATGAACCGTATTCACTACATTAGCCATAAAAGTGACTCGAGAGGAGTCGCCATCCTCAGTCTTCTTTGATATGGTCTTCCTATACAAATCATTCGTTTGTTTTGTTTATTCATTTGTTTTATGACAACTTGTGCAATAAATAGACTACACTTTAAAGTAAGAGTTACTATATACATTTAGCACATTTGTGATGGGAACTGTACCATAAGGCCAGAATGGCTTAACAGAATGGGGCACTCAACTACAAGTAGATATGATAATAGTTAATACTTAAGCACAAAGAAAAAAAAAGAAACACAAGGCCAAAAAAAATGTATCTTTACATATATACACACTTACCAATTACATATGTTTATATTCTTACATATACATACTTTCACATATACAAAGTACACACATACATACATAAACATAGCGTATGGAATAATGAAAAGTAGATAAACAAATTTAAAACAAAAATAGAGGGGCGAATGAACCAGTAGACTGACCATACCACCTGTAATCAGTAGGAAGAGATGATATCTTGAACGTGATTATATTAATTGTATAACACCCTTAGTCTCTCTTGCTAAAATCATTTATTGTAATATTGTTAGGTAGGCACCTATATATGCTACTAGATTTCAGTCCCTTATTATTCTCCAGAAGAAAGTTATCGGTAATATCTGTAATGTAGATTACCTTCAACACACCGCGCCACTGTTTGCTGAGGTGAATATTCTCAATATTTATGATACCATATAATATGTCGCTACTTTCGTATTCAGTTGGCTACAGAATATTTTCACCGATTTGTTTTTGTGGTCATTTCCAGTTGCGTTAGAGTATAGCCATTGTTATCCTAGTCGTATCCACTCACATCTTTCCATACCATACTTCAGACTTAGATCCTAGTAACTTATATTGGTGTTAAGACTGGGAATGATCTGCCGATCGAAGTAACAAAATCCTAAAACTCCATATACCTTTAAAAAGACATCTCTAGGCATACCTGATTTTTGAACAATCATTAATCCGCTATTTACTCTGCTTTTTTTCTTTTGCATTTTTTTTTTATTCATTTACCGTTTACCTATGCTTCTTCATTGTTCTTGAACTACCACTTATTTCTTCACTCTCCCTTTGTTTTTTTTTTCATTATTGTTGTAAATCTGTGTGTATTAATTTGTTGAATTTTTCATTTTCTCGTTAGGGGATAGCAGGGTAAATTAACCTCTCTGCGAGCTTGCTGTTGTCGCTCCTGAATCTCTATAGTTCTTTATTTGCATACGCCATGATAAATCGTCTTTACTGAAAACTGAAAATGGAATAAAGTTAGAACGAATTGAATGAATTCAATTGAAATAGTGCAATCATTTATGAGAACATCTATATCGCTGATTGGATGGGTTACCATGGCAATTGTGGTCACACTACATGGCCGCCCTTTTTCTGAGGAATACCGCCAGGGTCTTTGGGGTGCCCAATTGGAAATAACTTTTAATGTAGCGACCCGTCCTGATAAAATCGGTGTAAAAAATGTCCAATTTACTGAAAAGTTATATTCATAATTTTCAATTGATGCCTAACAGTAACCGGTAATCAGCATATAGTGCCTATGAAAGGTATTTCATCATCATCATCATCATCATCATCATCATCATCATCAGCATCATCATCATCATCATCATCATCACCATCATCATCATCATCATCATCATCAGCATCATCATCAGCATCATCATCATCATCAGCATCATCATCATCATCATCAGCAGCAGCAGCAGCATCATCATCAGCATCATCATCATCATCATCATCATCATCATCATCACCATCATCAGCATCATCATCATCATCATCATCAGCAGCAGCAGCATCATCATCATCATCATCATCATCACCATCATCAGCATCATCATCATCATCATCATCATCATCATCAGCAGCAGCAGCAGCATCATCATCATCATCATCATCATCATCATCATCATCATCATTCGGTTCAGTGACCATCAAAATTTGAGTAATAGACTTCACATTTGACACGATAACTTAACTAAATGTTAAGTCATTCACAATTCCGATGTCATGTTTCGGAAGTTGCAAACTGGTGTCTCAAGACACGGATTTCATACGGGATACCATGTCACGAGATTAGGTGTTATCCGTAGCTGTCAGAACTACGGTTGACAGGGTTGGACAAAAGTTATGCAGATTTCAACGGATTGAGAAATGAACAATATACCAGTAAAAAACACGGAAACGGGATTATTCCATTTCGCAATGTGGGAGAAAATCTTGTTGCGTACGTGTGCCCACTACAAAAGCCCAGACGTGTAAAGATTGACAGAATTGTTGTAACGCAAAACTAGATCTACATTTTTTTTTTTTTTTTTTTGTTACTGTACCCTGTGTACCCTGATACAACTCATAGCTAAATGCTTAAATCTAACTGTACCTTGCATTACGCAAAAGCAACACGTGGAAGTGGTCTAATACAAGAACATTTAACACGAATGTCTTTGTAAATATGCACACTCCCACAATTGGTGATGGGATTATCGTCCGTTTTGGAAGCGTTAAATTGTTTGCGTATTTTGTCCAAAACGGCCAACCATACCGATCATGGTATCACAGTAATATTGCTGGGAAAATGTTAGTATGGTTACGATCTTGCATGAGAGTTACGCTGTTAAGTTGTTAGTATTGGTTGCTCACATGTTGGCACTGGTATAAGTTGAACTTATAAAGTAAGTAACGCTCTATAAATTATTGTTTAAGACCTGGTCAATCATTTTTTTTTATTGATTGTACAATTTTTACCTTTATATATCTTAGACTTTGATTTATTCAAACTTAATTCTTTACTTGAAAAACAAAAGATCAAAGTTAGTCTGTAACTAATAACTTTCTAAGAAAATATAAATTTCACTAGCACAAGCTCAAATGTTTATTTGGCAGCTTGTACTAATTGAACTTATGAAAGATCTACTCTGAAATTTGCAGGCAAAATTTCCCTTGCCGACATGAAGAGTTTGGCAATACAAAGAAAATGAAAGGGGGATACGTTATACGACAACCGCTACACTGCCGTGGATCGATGTAAGCCGTCTCGTGCACCCACAGTCAAAGAACGCCGGAGGCTCAGTGTAGAACTGACCTTATATAAAGTCGGTGGAAATAAATTTGTAACTGTTGTTTGTTTCAGATCTCCTGCATAATAAATGTAAGTGTTTAAGGAATCTTCCCTTGAATTTCATACAAAATCCACGCCATACAACTCAAAGACTATTTTATGTTTAATCTAAGATAACGGTGATAAACATATTGATCTAAATAAATAAAATATCTACAAAATTCCACATATTATTAAAAGGAAAACATGCACGAGTACATGCTCTTGTCTGTTACATATTCTTTATAGAGCGTTAATACTCCCACGGGGGTAACCATTCCTAATTTGTGTCTTCAGTGTTGTTCTAATCTAGTTTTCCTCTGTAGTATAAATTGATACAGTTGGTATAATGGTGAAACTATGGAATGTGATATCATAAATGGAATGTGAATAGAATGTGATATCATAAATAGTTGACAGATATACGAGTCGCACTTATTTGTAATCATAATTATCACCAAAATGAATATTACCGAGAGAAACACGAATTCGAAAAAAATCGACAAAAATGGACAAAAAAATACAAGCTGATCAAAAAATAATCACCACTTTATGAGTGTATTTCATCTTTGTCTCTAACTTTGTCTTCCTTGGCCTATTAGTATAACAGTGAAAGGTAAGACAATGCACGTCCACCACATCACAGACAACAATGAAATCCTCCCAGTCAACACAAGATATATACAGTACGAGGATCCGCTATTGTTGGTAATAGTAACATTCAGTACGTCAGTATCTCGTCCTTTCTGAACAATGTACTAAGCGACTTGTCACAAATTCCGGCTTTTTTAATCATTTATCGTTTTCCTTTTTCTTCGCTCTTTCCTATTTCATCTTTCTTTAAAGCAGAGTAAAGTAGCATAAATGAAAGTGATAAAATATGTGTAAAATATAGCTTACCAAAATCAGCAAAACGAAAATGTGAACAACAGTGGAACACGAACTGACGGGGAAAGGTCATACACTATGGGCTTAATGAAGGACGTAACGAAAGATAAAGGTTGAATGCGGCCCATACGCGGCCAATACGAGGCACATGCGCTGCCCATACGTAGACTGCAGGTGCCTGCAGACTGATGTCGGGTGCTAGGTCCCAGAAGTTGGACTAAGTTCATTGTTATGGTAAGTAAAATGTTGGACCGTCCAGTCATCCAGCGGCGTCATTCCTGTGATAGTGGTGTCTTGAAACGTCTGCTCAAATGTTCTTGATGATGCAATGAATTCTACAGTGAGTATGATGTGAGTATGGTGTAGAGGGAAATCTTCTGAAATAGAATTTTGGGTTTTGGTTTTTTGTTTCATAGTTTTTTTTCTGTAATTAATGTTCACATATCAATCCAGCGTTGTGGTCACATGACTCATCGGACCAAGCAGCGGTATCGTGTTTAATTTTCATGCAGTCTTTATCCTCATCGTCATGGGAGCCCTTCCAGTTCGTGAACGCCTCTAGAGCTGTACCGTCTCCCCAAAGCCAAACACCTACAGGTGAGAGAAATGATGGAAACTATATGTATACTATATAATATAACTGATGCCACACACAAGCACACACATACATCATCCGTATGAAAAACGAAGTTAATTCAAAACTCGTTTCATCTAAGTCATTGTAAATTTTACTTCTTGTGAATTACAAGCAGTGTATAAATGGAACTATACTATGAGTTTCCTTTCCTTCCTGAGGACGAGCGACAAGCAGGTCCATCGTCACTCACACGGTAGCTAGAATTTAGTGAATACCAGACGAGTGGGGCGCCATCACATATCTTCCCAGCCTCGTTAGCCAGAAAATTTTTGAATGAAATTATCTCCCATGCAGATCGTCGGAAATCGCCTTCCCGGGATTCACTGTCGTCCTTTAACCACTTTCGGCTCCTCAACTAAGCAACTGACGGGAGACCACAACCACTCTCCTCCCCTCCCACACTTCCCAATGCACGTCGCAGCTTATGAGTATATGTGTTGGAACTACAATGCCTACCTTTTTCTAACAAAGCAGGACGGGAGGGGTATAAATGAAACTCAAGGCGAATGAAAAAGCGGGATATGAAAAGAGCGTATACTTTATGATAATGCTCTTGGTATTCAGACAATAGAATTGGATAAACACAAACTACCAATATAGTCATCACTCACACACTTTATGGTATTGTTACTATAATTACATATCTTCTTCCATGCAGTGCATTTGACACCTATATTTTTTTTTTTCATTTTGAGAGGCCTTTTCCACTAAAGAAATCAGTGTACGTACCTTTTTCTACACGTATCTTGTTATAAACATCACTTCCTGTTATTTACTTTAATATGTTTCAACTAGTTGAAAACTTCAACATGCCAACAAAAAGGGAAAAAATTATCATTTAAAAAACTATGCTAATTAGATTTATTCAAAAGCAAGGACTTTTGGCTTTCTTTACAACTACACAAAGCTTGTTTGGTGAAGAGCACAAATTTCAAACTGATAAAATATGTTTTAAAATTAGCACTATCTAGTTCGCCTTGGCTTCATTTCTATTTTTCCTTCGATTTACTCTAAAAGTTACCGACAAAGTAATCAATAAGTTACCGAATGTAGCTGAAATATAAATAAAATGTGAAAGACTAGAAAAACAAGATTTTTTAGACCTAAATAAAAAAAAACGAACAATTTCAAGATCAAGAAAAAAGAAAAATGAGATGCTTGCCAAAGAATGTACCCGAATTTTATTTATGGGGAAGTAGGGTCTCTATGTTCATCTATTCTATTCCAACTGCAGTAAGTATGGTTGTCAGTGGGGGATGAATGTGTATGACGGCGCAGATGGCTGCCTAGTTTTATGTGATGAAAAGGATATTTGGAGTGAATGGTACGAGCAAATTAAAAGTATGTAGCAGTTAATGGGACGTGAACCTTAAATAAAAGCACATATTAAGTAAAGTGATACTAAAATGTCTACACTACTTGGAGAAAGAGGAAGACGAGACGAGCTCCCGCCTCTTAAGTCGCATACATTAAACTATATGTCTAAAATATACTTGATTGAAGAGGCAGCCATGGAAACCTAAATCGTGAAGTAAAGTTAAAATGAAATTACCTGGCCCTGTAAGTCAATGACGTATCTTCATATCACATACCTTCATTTTGGGTATCGTGAAGTCCGGTCCAGAAGTGCCCGCTTAAATTCTCAGTCTCTGATAAAAGGAAATCATTCTCCTCCTGGCTTTCGATGGTGACCAGGACGGCAGAGAGATCGACAGTGCACTTGTCGCGTGCCTGGTACCATGTGTGATGAACTTCGGTAAAATAATAACAATGTCCATGCCACGTGACCCAACCTGCGTCGCAGACTAAAAAAACGAAATAGATGAATAAAAAAATTATACAAGATGGATACAGAAAGGCTATACCTATCTCTCCATCTGTTCCCAATTGTTCAAAATGCCTCTCTCCTCCGTCATACTTTCATCGATTTGTATCAAACTTGGACACGACTTGAGGACAATTCATCCATCCATTCATCCTAGACAGATAGACCGACGGACGGACGGACTGACGGACGGACGGATAGATGGATTGATGGATAGACGGATAGACGGATAGACGGATTGATTGATAAGTAGATGGCTAGATGGATTGATGGAAAGATGGATAGATGGATTGATTAAATAGATACATGGATTGATGGACGAAAGAATAGATAGAAAATAAACTTATTATTAAAGGACTACATTAACAGTGTCCTGATAAAAGTAATGATAGTCATAGCAATTATTGATGTTTGTTTGTTTCATATACAGTCCTAGTTTTTAGATGGTGTGGTTAGTAACTTTAACAATAATTAATGAAGACGTTGAATTTTAGAGAATAGCAAAGTAATGTTCAAACAGATAATGTTTCAAGACGTTCTTCATCAAGAGTTTCATTGCAATTGCAATCAGATGTACTTTTTGCTATGACAATAACACACTTTTAAAAAAGTGCGGTTTTTTTTTTTTTTTTTGTTACACTCAGACACAAATTGACCTCTTATTAGTAATATTTCTGTAGTTGTTTTAATCATTTACCCTAATAAGATAACGTAGAAATAAATATTTATACTCGAGTTAGAAATTAAACATATACACTTCACCTCTTTCTGTGGTAACCTGCTCTTTGCCTGTGGTTCCAGATTTACCGTCGGTAGTGCCAGGTTCTTTGGTTGTGGTTTCAGAATTGTCTGCTGTAGTGGTGGGGTCTTTTGTTGTGGTTTCAGGGTTGCCTGCTGTAGTGCTGGGGTCATCTGCTGTGGTCACAGATTTGCCCACTGCACTGATAATGTCGTTCGTAGTAGCAATGTGTCCGTCTTCCGTTGACGCATTTGACGTCGTTGCCTGAGTTTTGAGGTTCTTTTTGTAGTTTGGTCTACACACAAAAGATTTAGTTACATTCCTTCCCATTTGTGAAAGCGGCGTTTTTCCTGCAGAAAAAGTGAACAGAGGCAAAAACAGAAGTAATTTACCAAACAGTGTTCCAAAAGTACACAAGGCACCTTCGGCTAATTCAAAGTTTTGCTGGTAGGGGCCTGTAATCTCAGAGAAAATCTCTGAGATCTGAGATTATTCCTTGCTTCCTCTCGTAACCAACAATACACAATCAAGAAAGATATCGTTAAAAGGAATTGTTTAATTAAGTTTGATAAATAAGATTGACTGCGACGTGAAAAACCAAGCCTCACCAAGAATGTGTAATATTTCTATGCACAGAATAGAAAATCGGGTTTTCCATCGGGGGACGTGTCCTAGAAGGAATAACATCTTCAAGCTTGATTTATTTAAAAAATTGTAGACTTTCTCCGGTATGATCAAAGTCTCAATTCATCGTGATGATTTCGGCTAAGAGCATTTCTTGTTTTTGTGTGCGTGATATATTGTTGTAGAAGTTGTAGTTGGTATCCAAATAAAGTCTTTCACAATCACTTACACCCTATGAAAAGGGATTACGTGCAATGTAAGAAATGTCTGTAAATTTACAGAGAATAAAACAAAGAAATAAATAAGAATTACAGATATATTCTGTATTCCTTTTGTATTTCATTTTATTTTCCGTAAATTTACATTTTACAATTTACATTTTTAACAGTGTCATAAAATGCTCTGAAACAATAGAAGTTGCCATGAAATGTTGTTTAAAAGTATATCACAGATTCTCAGCCACAAGCAAATGTTTAAACAACCGATAATGCTATTATTTTATGACATTTCATCCATTTCAACAAACTTTCGCAAATTGCAGAGGGTGTGCCCATGTTCAGTAAGGGGCAAAACTTCAAATCGGTCTACTGTGATAGGTGTCGAAACATGCTCGGGGAAGTTGAAAAACAATTTTCAAGAATAGCGCCTGGCGGTGCACCATCAATGCGTTGTGATCCCGTGTCTCTGCCTCTCTGGAATCTTTCTTTCTTTCTTTTCTTTCCTCTTCCTTATTATTTTAACTTTCTTTCTCTCTCTCTTCCCCGACACATCCTCTCCCTCCTGTCCTCTTTTTTTTTCTTTTTTTTCCTCAGCATCTGCTCAAGGTAAAACTAGGAGCAAATGCGGCAATCACCTCAGTCTCAAAAATGTCAGTCTGCCTATGCAAGTGTTCAGAAATGTATGACTTGCCTAAGTAGTGTTCCAACATTTTTTTAATGAAATAACCTACCTCTCACAGAAGTCCGTCACTCACTCCTAATTTGAAAAAAAAACCCTGACCTTTATGGTATTGTTTGATGAGTTGTTGTATAAAATCTGCCATAAATTCTCTTAAACCTCTCACATAACTTTTTTTTTAAAGAAATGTTTCCAAAACATCTTGAAACAATATTGAGAGCAGCAATTGTAATTCTAAATTCAGTAATTTCTACGATACGAAACCAAATTGTTGAATGCTAGTAAAATGAAGGTTTTTCGGTTTATGAACTACACTCTTACCTTGAAGCTCACTCACCACAAACAAAATCAAACTATTTGTGGTAAGCATCACCGTGTATAGGAGGAGTATACCGGAACCCATCGCTGAGATTCAGATGAACTGCAATATTTGATGCACGCTCACATGCACACGAATGTATCCACAAGCATAGTTTGATCCCTCAATTCATCTTACTTAGACGAACCTATCGATCTGAATGACTCTTGATAACGAGTCTCACGATTCTTCCAAAAATATTCTCATCAAAAATATTTCCGGCCGCTTTTGTATTCATCTAGATAAGGCATGTGACCCTGTGTAGACACTAATATGCAGGCTGGGCTGTTTCACAATTATCCATGCGAGTAGTACAATCTTGTTTTTTTTTCTTCTTTTCTTTTTGTTTCGTTTTGTTTTTCACAGATATTGACTTCCCAAAGTATTGACTTCTTTATTTTGATACTTTCGTCTATCATATTACAAATGGGTTTTTGACGTGTTGGCAAACACTGCGATAGATACACACTAGATGCAATGGTAATTAAAGATCAAGTCAATTGCGGATAACTCTATCAAGGATATGGCAAACAATAAAACAATGCTTAGACTTTGATGCTGTATTGTTAAAATATTTAGAGTATCAATCCAAGAAAAGATAGTTGGGTTGTATGGACTATATATTACCGACCATCTAACTGTATCAAAAGAGAATCAAAACTGTTAGCGCACTGCTTATCGGCTAAAAAAACGAAAACGTAACCGTAGATTTGCCTTTGAAGTAGATCAGAAGTAAGGGACAAACGCCCAGGTTGCACAGATCAATAAAAGAAAATGTGATATGAGAGTGATACGTTGCCGATGGGGTGTCTTTCAGTTTCAGTTTATTTCCTTCCTTTGTAGATAATAATAAAAAAGCAAGACAAACAAGTACAGCATAAGCACATGACATACCATACAAAAGTAAGCATAAATATACTAAATATACAAATGTGTGAAGTTATGTCTGTATGCGTGTGTGAGTGAGGGTGGGTCTGTGTGTGTGCGAGAAAAAAAATCTCAATTACAAAGTTTGCGTCCACAGATCCTCGTAAACCGCAAGCCGATGAGAGTCAAAGTTGGAAGATAGGTGACTCATGGTCTGAATTTGTGTCTCCCGCCAAATTGAAGGTAAGAGGTCATAATTCAGAGGTCAAAGGTCAAATAAGTGAAAATCTTATTTTTGCTGTGTATCTTAATCCAAAATGGCTATTTACACGGAACGGTCACATAAATGACCGATATACAAGATTTTATGTGGAAAGCATTTTTATTTAATGTGTTTTAAGGTCAAAGGTGCCAAAAGTCAAATTTGACACCGAAAAGTTTGCGTCTGCATCTCGTTATAGACCGCAAAGCCAATGAAATTTGGTAGATAGGTGAACAATGGTCTGAAGTTGTGTCTCCCATCAATATTTAAGGTCAGAAGTCAAAGGTCAGAGGTCACATGTCAAAGTTTCAATCGCCAAAATGCTCTGAAAAATTGAGTTACGATTTCCTTCTAGACAGTGAGTCTAATGACGTTCAAACTTGGTTGGTAGGTGATGATATGTACTGTTCACTCGATCGGTGACGTGATACGTCAATGGGGAACATAATACAGTAGGGTACGTTCTGCTAGTTCAAGGTGCAACATAACCTATTTTACATTTCTTTCATACAATGTGACTTAATATTTCAACCTATGCAACCACATGTGGAGTGAGCGATTGTATCGAATAAGTTGTCATTTTACATTCTTTTGGTAATACCCTTACTCTGTATGTTTTTACTGTTGCATGAAATGTATAAACTAGCCACGGAATTGAGGGGTTTACATAAAACGTTTTGGCGGGAAAAGGAAATTGAGTAATGCAAATGATCGTGAAGTGTTTCCTAGAAATTTAACAAAACTCGCAGAGTGGTGAGGCGATGATCTGAGAAATAAAGGAAATCAAAGGATCACTTTAAGGCACATGCGATCTGCATGGGAATATGTGATACGGTACCTCCAACATCGTGATGAACTGTTACATAACTTGTATTGCGTATAGGTCTTGGCAAAATTGACAAAGCAAAGATGGTGCCGTCGAAGACAAGACAAGCTGATTTGATATCCAGCCGCGTAGAATCAGTCTACAAAAAAACTGCAACAATTTAATTGGAGTAGTGAGGGGGGGGGGGGGGTGGGATGCGAGAAACTTCCATCGCGATAGAATTGTCAGCCAAATTAAATTTAAATAAATGGGATAGTAATCATAGCAATGTTTACACTTTATTTGCCCGTCACTCAAACATTTTCGATGTGTGCAACAAAAAAGCGATATTTTCAAAAGTAGCATTTGAAAATCCACTACCATCAGGTCAAACTGTGTTCCAGTATCTAAACTGTTCTGTAAATTCTGCGTGAATCTGTCTGAATTGTAGTGAACAAAAAAAAAAAAAAATACCGGCGATGTCTCACACAGCTTGTCACAATTATTTCAGGCATGAATACCAAGATTTTGGTTCTAGGGCATCGCAATGAGCATAGTACGTAGACGATTTTGTAATAAAAAACCAAACTGTGAAAGCAAAGGACACCTGAAGATGAGGTGTAGTCCAACTTTGAGAAAAATGTATATTAATTTTAATTTGTTCAAACTATGTGAGAAATGAAAATGCTATTACTTCAGTGACCTGTACTATAAATTCCACATTTTCGTGAGGGTGATCGGACATGTGTATTGACCAGCACTGTCAAGGTTTTCACGCTGGCTATACGGCGACAAATGAAATGACTGCTTTCAATTTCTCTAACAATTACTGAAGGTTTGACAAATTAAAGCAAAATAAATTAAAGTTAAGTTAATAAAATTAAATTAAAACAAATTAAAAAAAATTGATCAGCCGGATAAAAGATGAGATGTAATCAATAATAAATAGACACAGCCAGTTGTTTCATGAAATTGAATAAATTGTCTTGGATTCGTCGAGTTTAATTTTGGTACTAATGACAAATTGTCAGGCTAAGAGGATACCATGAGTCACACACAAATAACAATAATATAATGAGTGAGTAATCAACGATGCAATTTGGTTTTTGAATATTTGTGACCAGACACTTTTCATGTTAGTGCTCATTCGTATGTACACAGCCAGTAAAAGCATGCAGAGTCAAAAAATCAAAACTCTTTTACAGTTTCCATAACTCAAACGTGACTAATCATAGCTTTGTCATGTCTTTGTGACCTTCAAAATATTCACAAAGTTGTCTATGTCAACTCAATGAACCCCTTGAAAGGGAAAACATCCAGTAGCAAAATGAGAAATTTAGTCCCCCTCAAAACGAAAGAGAAAAACCTACTGCGACCTACAAATAAAGCGCATTGTATTTTACAAGACGTGTCAATATGATTGAAACCTCAGTGGTAAAATGAAGCAGACGTTACTACTGCTGAAAAAGAAAATAAAATTGCCCATTAGAGAAAATACCCGTATGTGTTGTCTGTAAGCAGCAGATCGACAGAGATTCGTCGTGTATCAAATCGATAGATCAAGAAAAAAAAGTCGAGCTATATGAAGAGAGCGATCGATTATAATCGATTATAATCGATACAATCGGAACAGATCAGTATTAGATTGTCTTTTGAAGTTGAATCTACTCTTCACTAATAACGCAAAGACAATTGTACATCAGACCATTAGTTACTGTGAATTCTATTGTTTCCTTGACGACGGAAAGTAAAAACAACAAACCGTTGGACACTACCCTTACGACTGATTTGTGCATTTAAAAAGAGAGAGAGAGAGAAAAATAGAGGAAAAAAATCTTTGAAAAAGGTGTAAAGATTGAATTATCACGGTATAGAGACCTACAAAGTATGCGAATGAAATAAAAGCTCGTACAAAGCGGTAAGAACAAAAACAGTATTTTTGTTTCAATATCGTCGTTGATTTCGGGATTATTTATCGCAGCTGCTCGGGAGCTGTAGGCTGTTGCAGTCTAGTAGGATTCAAGAATAGATTATGTCAGTTTTAAAATAAATCTTACAGCTAGAAACTGTGTCGTTTTGCTCCGAAGATGTAATTCTTTAAGGAGTGAAGTACAAGTCGCCCGACCTCATGAAATATAACATCAACTGCTGACAAAAAGAAAGAAATGAGTCTGTAATGTGGTAACGTGATTAAGCATCCGTCCAAAACTCTTTCATTTTTTTCTATAAAGCATTTGTCTACCACGAATTTCAAAAAAAAAGGAATATTCACTCTACAAACTGGCGTAGTGTGTTCAGTTATTCATTTTTTTTTTTTCATTTCATTTCGGAGAGAGAACATTTAACGTACTGCACTCCTTTTGCTCTTATAGGGTCATTAGAATAGTTCCGCATTTGTGAGAAATGCTATCCTTTAATGCATTTTTAGTACGAATGAGCCATTACTGTTTATCTCGTAAAATCATGAGTCTAGCTCAAAAAGCAAACAGTTTGATTGGTAAAATTTTCTCTCAGATGATACAAAAAAAAAAATCATTGAAAGATGCATCCCAGTGTTAAGGAAAATTCAAAATAAAAATAAAGTGGTCCTTTTAGATAGAGTTTTTCTTTTTCTTTCTTTCTTTCTTTTTTGGTGAGGGGGGGGGGTAGAAGTTTAAAACGTTTTCTGTATTTGTACATCTTTTCAGGACCAGTAACTGTGATTCATTACCCGATTGCTACATGTATTATTTAGTATACATAATGACGTCATTATACCTAAAATAGCTCCCTCAATGGTCAGACTCTTCATATAGTAGTTGTTATAGAACTTATTTTATTCGTTGCATCTATAGTGCAATTTCACTGATATTTTTTTTTTATTTGTCATTGTGTTCATGAATGCAAAAATAATACTAGCAAAATAGGGAAATACATTGTATTTCAGTGCTTTGACTGTTTTGAAATGCCGCCCTCTACTTCATGCCGCGGCACGATTGTGAGAAATTAACATTGGAAAGATGGAAGTACAAAGAGAGGGGTCTTGTTGGCCTGTCGAGGAATTTGTCTCATGTTCTCATGATTTATTGCAACGAATTCGCTGTCACGGTCAAAGACATTTGTAAACACATCAAATTTGTTTGACTGAATTATTCTCGATTTATCAGATAAACTCTGGAATGTGTTCCATTTAAATCTAAAAGAACCTACAACGAATGAACGAGTGCTCAGTTCTGATAGTCAAATATTTTCTTCAGCATTTGTTGCCCCCTCGAAAAGGTTCCCTCACTTGAAGCTAAAGGAAGTGTTCGAAGATGTTGGACCTTTCTCCCACTATAGCGATGTGCTGAGAATGAACTGATGATGTGTTTGACATAGACAAACTGTAAGTTGGATTTCTATTATTCCTCCGTCCTTGCAGTATTCACAAGCTGTTTGAGGGTAGGGCCTACACAATGCTCACGTGTGATCGATTTAACAAAGTAGTCAATCTAGAAAGCTTACTTTCAAGGGGGTAACCTTCTGTATATATGATGAATAGATTTACTATAGATTTCGAGATCAAACGTTGTACACTGACTATACTGAACCTACAGAATGACGTCATATGTGAGCTGCGGCTCGGAAACAAACACATAGACATACGTGGCTACAATAAATGTGCCCTTCACCCCATGCTCTCCACCTCGTAGTTACGTGGGAAGAATCTAAAAATAACGAAAGCAATGACAGGGCTCTCTATGAATCGCCATTGTATCACCTAAACCTAGAATTGAGAATACTGTTTCCATAACTAAAGCATGTAGGCTTGTGGGTGAACTTGACTACACTTGAACGACGTCTTTGTGAAAAGATCAGAGGCAAAACTGACATGGACAGCGCTTTAGCTTAATTGTGAAAGTGATGGCGATATTCCTTTTTTACGTTACTGCTCCAGTAGACGTCTAGTGAGGCATATACTCTTTACGTTATGACGGATCTAAATTCATTGTCATTGATAAATAATCCCGTTGTCATACACACTGCAACCTGAAGTACAGGGGAAGTATTTCAACAGCTGCAGAGAGGCTATGTAAACACTAAACATCGAGAACTGAAAACAGACTGCATTGCTCTTAGATGTGGTACCACGCATGCGGTTGCACGTACACTACGGTATGGTTGCATTGTCGGTTGACGGGTAAATGGAGTGCAAGGCACGCATCATCACATCAAAACAAAGGAAGGTAAGCACTTCACCGTGACTGAGGGTATACTGGTAGTAGCTATTAAAATGATGTAAGTTAAAACTTCGGGTATTGCTCACTGTAATTTCACTTCAGCAGGTGTCTTTGTAATTTTAGGCTCAACACAATATACAGTGTAATAATACATACACATTCTAACGTACGTTACACCGATCTCTCCGTAGCATTCAGGTGAGGACAATTTCTTGATTAAGACACTAGCTAGCATGTTCTGTTATTGGTGATACATTTCAATCACACAATTTTCATTCTGATCAGCGACTTAACATCAGATGTTGATCTGTGTGCGTGTGGGTGGGTGTGTGTGTGTGTACGTGTCTTATCACCAAAATTGTGAGTCAGTTAATATCGAGAAGAAGGGCTCTGGACAAATCTATGCCATTCCCGTGTCAGATCAAGTGCGGACAGCAGAGTAACCACGGCATACATAGTGTAAATTATTAGCTCTATGCAGTGCAGCGACAAACATGGTTTAAAGGCTATATTGCATCACCCTAAGCTATATTTTTACCTCCCTGAAAGGAAAATTCTCAACTGGTTCTAAGTTACAGTACTTTTAGATTGCCAGCAAATTCGAAAGATGCAGAGCAGCTCGTATTACACAGCGTACACAGGGATCCATTGTTTTGATTGCACATGTGGAGGAATGTAAGACAGGCTGAGGAAGGGACTAGAGGTAGGTGGTTGGGAGAATTGAAACTGTCTGGGGTGATGCATTACAGCCTTTAATCATGCAGGGATTATATTACAAGCTTCATCGCGTGATATGCACACATGTATGTCGTACGTAGGAACGGAACTGCAGTTATGTCAGACGGTCTGTCGGTGTATTCAAGAAATGCCAAACCGCGGTTTCACCGACCATGGCATGGGGCGATCATGGCTCCAAGTGAATTAACAAACCGGGGAAAAAAAATTCAGACACCGTGCATGCTGGCCATAGAGTAGGGCTCCTTGCCTCTTTGTTATGCCAGTACAGTACCTTGAAGGGGAGTCGATATATTGTATAGCCCTACTGAACACCGTAGGCCTACATATGTACCTTACTGCACGTGGACTGAAACTCAATGGGACAGGGATAGATTGGAACCCTTTACCAACGAGTGTGGAAAGGGGCGGTTAAAAAAAATGTCCGAACGGGGGGAGTGGGTGAAATCAATGACGATCAAAGTTTTAATCAAGTTCAAACTGTTTGGATTTGAAATTTGAAAAATGATTTATTTACTACGATAACTGCTCTTGAGTTGAGTTAAACGCTGTAACTCATCACCCTAAGCTATATTTATGACAGGCCGAGGGAGGGACTAGATGTAGGTGGTTGGGAGACTTAAAACTGTCTGTGGTGATGAGTTTTTGTCTTTAAGTTGAATTTGTACAAACTAAAACTGGCTTAAAGACAGGGATTCATTGCTTTAGACAGTTATAGTTCTCCCAACCACTTAGCTTCTATAGTCCCTCCCACACCTGTCTAAAACTCCTGCACATGTGAAATAAAAAAATGGCCCTTCTGTATACTCTGTATACTAACCACTGGAGAACTAACAACGAAGGACTTAAAGGCACTAACTCATCACCCCAAGCTATATTTTGGCTTCCGGAAAGCAAAATTCTCAACTGGTTCTAATTAAGTTACATTGCTCACTCTTTGATTGAGAGCAAATTCGAAAGATGCAGAGTAGCTCATATATAACACTGTGTACAAAGGGATCCGTTGTTTTGATAACACACGTGGAGGGATCTTAGAGAGGCTGCAAGAGGGACTAGACCTTAGTGGTCGGGACAATTGAACTCTCGGGGGTCATGAGTTTTTCTTTTAAATGTCTTTATCGAGAGATCTGCGCTAATCACGGGAATATGCAATATATGCATGTAGTGTTCAACTGTTAACCAGTGGGCATTGTACCACATATGGCCAACCGCATGTCAGATTAAACCAAATGGTTGAATGTAATATTGGCCCTAGGCCACATGTCGATCTAGCATATTGCTGCAACCTTTGACTGTCAACAAAAAGAAACTGTCCCCCTTAGCACCATCATATAGGGGGGGTGGCAATTTTATTCCAGAATGATTTACGAGCAGTGTGCCGCTTTGACTGACTGTATTGTATCTCGATAATAATTTATTTGTAATTTTCTATTCCGTCGTCTGGCAGTGACAAGGATATTTTCACAGAATCTCATATTAACCTCCAAAAAAATGTTCTACCTAAAAGAAACATCATGTCCCGTAGACGCCCGCCAGTGGAATGCGAAGAGTTTATTTTGTTGTTTCCTAGTGGGGTGATATGAACACATTTCCCCTGACTTTGTATGCGAGGTTTTTTTCTTTTTCTTTTTTTTTTCTTTTTTAAGAACATTTACTTGAGCGGCTTGATGGTTGAAGTTTGAAACTTGTGTCCACAATTTATAAAAAAAAGTACTAAGTGTTACAAAAATAAGAAGTAAAGAAAATAGTGGGCGATTCCCACAACAGAAGCTGGAGTTATCGAGGTCTGCCCCCCCCCCCCCTTTAAACAGGAATATAAACAAATACGAAATTAACGTTCAACTTACACTGACATTGAAAATAAATGGGTTGAAGAGAGAAAGTACAGATAACGGAGAAGAAGAAGATAAAGAAAGAGATACAAGAGATTGAGGAAAAGAGAAGGATTAAAAAGAGACTGGAGTAGATATCTAACCTTGTAAAAAATAAACTACAAATTCTTTAAAGTGATCAGCCCCTGAAGGAAATTAATATTAAAATTAACATTACGATAGTTTAAAATCTGATGTAACTTTAATTTCCTCACTGTTTTACGGTGGTGCAGCTACTACAAAGACCCAACCTAACTTCTTCACAGGTGCAAAATTTTAAGGTTAAAAAAAAAAGCATTCAGTTTCGAAAGACAACAAAAAAATTTCTTGCAATAATTTACCTCTGTTTCATGGCATTCTATATTCTTGAGGCAACCGGAAATTGAAAAGAGAAGTTTTTTTTTAATCATTTAGAATCTCGACTTATAGGAGCAAGATATTGACGGGGGGGGGGGGGTTCAAATGCCAATTCAGTAAAGATAGAGGAAATTGTAATACTCTTTCATTTAAAAATCCCCGTCACGTGTCAGTGAAATAGTACCTTAACGTAAAAAAAGTTCATTAGACTAAGATTAAATTGACTTGTTTCACACCCAGTAAAAAAAGTGCACCATGTAGAGCAAACTTAACCGTCTTCTCCAAAACGTTTTAGGCCACAGTTTGTACGTACACTAATTAAACTTCCCATACAGTACATGATTACATGCAGATGTTGCACAGAAAATGTTAGATTGTAGCCGTGTATATGTTACTGTTATTTAAGATTTCATTGTAGCCGTGAGATTTTGTTTCACCAACTAGTTTGATTGTGTGTGTGTGTTAGTGTGTGTGTCCGGGTGTTGTGTCTGTGTGTGATTGTGTGTGTGTGTGGGGGGGGGGGATGATGTATTAAAATAATAGCCTATCTGATTGTGTGAATAAGAGGGAGTTAACTACATGAATTCAAATTGGTAATCATAGCGGCCCAAGACTATGTAAGGGGATGGTCAGTATATGTATAGTTAGTTACCCTCTGAAACTGAGCATAAACATGGCTGGTCTGGAGTTCGATATGGCTACTTTATCCCCGCAGTCCGCACACGAGTATCCATTTTTGGCTTAAAAGACCGCCTTGTACAGATACCTTAGGCTAGGCCCTCACCTCTGGCCGCAATGCAGTACTTTACCGTACTTTCTATCCACAGTAAACGGAGGGTTCATTGACGTTTTGTGTGTGAATACGCAGTGTGCATTCAAAGAAACAAAAACAAAATAATGAAAAAAAAAAACAGTTCTTGAATAGACAAAGGCGTTCTAAAAACAAAAGAACCAAGAAGAACCTAATCTCAAGATTTATCATATATACTGACACGCTTTGTCACTCACGAAGACAAGCAAAACATGGTTTAAATCTATCACATTCATTCTTAAAATAGATCGGTGACAGCCTTGCCAAGTTCAACGAGACATCATTTGACTGTATTAATCTGTGGTCAAAATGAAGTCTCGTAGAACTAATAAAGTCTGTATCGACGTAATTATTGCAAGAGTTTTTACCTCGAATACTAAACATGAGTGTGCATATGAATAAGATACTAAACAATAAAATATTTATTTCAGTGGCAATTATGAGAACATCATACGTAAATTGACGTATCCAAAGAGCGTATCCGCCATGCAGTTACGTAACGGGTACCGTACGTAATTATTTTTATCTCCACATTTCTCTCCAGTGTACTTGCTGTTTTCATTCACCGTGACTTCACGCACCTTAAATGTCTTTAGCTCGGCGCCTTATAGTAGTGAAACGAATACGGTATCCCAGTTCGGCTTAAGCGAAGAAAGAATCTCTCCTATCATATAATCAAATGACGTTTTTACAATACTTTGCCCTCCTTTCACAAAAAGCAAGCGTCAAGTACTGGTGATTTATGATTGCGTCATCTCTTCTAGTGGTTTAGGATAGTTAATGTTCCTGTGACCAATCGTCGCCCTCCAAAAAATCACATGATCAACAGGACAAAGAAAAAAAAATCAATCGCCGAGCTTTAAATATTGCCGTGCGACACTTTTATCGTGCTTTTTGTCGTGTCGCGTTTCGTTGTTCCGTATTATATTACGTTTGAGCGTTGTGTTTGTTTTGCAAAGTTTCGTCAACGACTGTCGCCACAATAAACGTAGCGAATTACCAGTGAAGATTGCTAATATGAAGCTGGGATCGATGGGGGGGGGGGGGGGGTCCATGTGTCTTTCTTATTTATGTACAAATAAAAATGATGAAAGCTCAAATTGGTGATATTTGCCTAGTCCTTATTTTTTCAATCCCATATTCCTCTTCCCCGATTTATATCCCCTTCCCCCCTCCCCCCACCTTCTCAGCACTCACATACCCACAAAGTCTGGGTTCTCGGGATTTACAGATGGTTTAAACTCTACAAAATATGTGGTATATACTACACTGAATAGTGTATAGGCCTAGTGAGAAACACCTTCGTCCACGAAGTTTTGTGTGTAAATTCTGATATGATGAACGTACATTAACATACATTGCAAATACATTAAAGGGTTTGTAGTTAGTTTTGCGCGCATATCCTGTTTGCTGTATGCATGATCCTTACCATTTGGATGCATAAGATTGAAGCTTCGCATTCCGTACAGTGTGCACAAGTATATTGTGTGCAAGTAAACCCTATGGGAGTCATACGTATAACGAGGACAGCGTGGTGTCACCACTGAGAACGTTGTAACTTAATAACGACCTCTAAACGTGAAGGTTAAAATCATCGTTCGATATCTCTTCAAGGAAAGTGATCCCAATATTTTCTTTTCGGATGAGAGCTGTGACCTCTTACTGTAGCTCGACGCCCTCCCACCAAGCAACTCTATTTGCTTTAATTTACAGTAGTTTGTACGTACAGTGTAAGAAGTTATACTACTACACATACAAGTTGCCTGGTAGCAAATCGTCCCCCCCGTGCATCCGTGATGGTATAGGTCTACGAGGTTACAGTTTATGCATTCCTTCAACTTACGGTGAAGTGCATATACAATGTAGCAAACCCAAGAATGTACTTTGATTAGTCTTCCTGAACCCTCCGTTTCGTAGACGAGAGACAAATTACAAAATATCACATTGAGTTTTCTTTTATTGTTTTTCCTCCACTCTTATACGCTTCATGTATTTGGAAATAGGCCCCTAGTTGAATTTCCATGATTTTCAGGGTAAACATGAACTCAAGCAAACAGGTGCCACCTCCCACACTATACCAGTGGGTTACTTTGATCGATTTTACTTTATTGGTTTGACCTTGAACCGGTAATGGGGAAGCCTGGCCTGGCCTGACGGAATCGCAAAAAGGTTTCAAAGTTCAAACATTTGGACCAATTTTCCTTCCATACCACGTCCATGAATGCGGTGCCGTTTCGTTGAACAGGCAATTCATGTTGTTTGGAAGAGGGAAGAACCGGGGAAGAGCCGGGGTGGGTTTGGAGGGAAAAGGTGAAAGTCGGGGGGGGGGGGGGAGAGCATGTGGGTGGGTTCGCAAGGAGGAAGGAATCAACCTGGACGGAGGAAATGAGGTTGGGTTATTGGGGATGGGTGAGAAGTACGAGTTGCAACAATTTGAGATACACTACGGATGTGAATGATGACTGAAATAGACTTTTAGGCTGTGAAACTCAGCACTGCAGGAGTTACATTTTTTTTACAGTATAGGCTACAGGCAACTTGCAGTTTACTTGCATGATGAAGCTACGTATCAACTATATCCACCACAAATATGGCGTTGACAATATATATAACCAAATATATATGTAACCAAAAGATTTAGTTCAGTAGGCAGTCATTACAGTTTCCACTTCATGTATGGTATCATGCCTTGATTTGATAAGTCCAGGGTTGTTGAGTTTTTATTTTTTATATCGAAAAAATCAGGAACAAAATGGATTTTTTTTGTTAAAATATAATTTTCTTGTCAAAATCGGATTGTTATGACTGTGTGTGTGTGTGTGTGAGTGTCTCTAACACTTGTTTAAGTGCGCTCTAACTCAATAGGGGAAGTCGGATGAAAGTCAAACTGGGGATGTATAGGTCTGCCATATTGAGAAGGTGTGCCCTATTGTTTTTGGTGGAGTTCAAAGGTCATCTGGGCGCACTGGGGAAAATTTTCCTAAAACCGTTTTCACAGGTTTTCTCAAGTTATGAAGTTTGGACAAAGTGTATATTTGGTGCGTGTATGCAGTATGGTAGTGGTGCCTTCGAGCTGTTCAAGATTTGGGGATTGAAGGGCCTATTAACTAGGCCGTATGGACCTTTTTTATAAAATCATGCAAAATGCCTCTTCTCCTAAAGATTGTATGATATTAAGTTGAAATTGTGTCATATTTCTACTATCGTAGAGGTTCCTTCAGGTTGTTCAGGATTAATGGTCCCATATGGGAAATATGGACCATTTTATAAAATCATGCAACATTTTTTTCCTTTCTGGATATTTTGCTTTACAGTGCAATAGGGTTGTCAAATTAGCATTGTGGCAGTAGAACGTGGGGTGTTTCAGGATTTTGGGGTCCATATGGGCCCATTTATGAAATCACGCAAAATGCTTCTGTTCCTACAGGTGGCGTGGTAGTTAGTTGAAATTGTGTCACATTATTACTATGGTAGAGGCTCCTTCAGGTTGTCCAGGATTATTGGTCCTATAAGGGACTACGTGGATCATTTTATGAAATCACGGGTTTCTGCATATTTTTCGTCACAATCTGAAACGTTTGTCAAATTAGCATTACTGTAATGGAAGACGGGGTGTTCAAAATTTTTGGGTCCCAGGTCCAAGTGGGCCATATGGGCCATTTTATGAAATCATGCAAAATGCCTCTTCTCCTACAGATTGTATGGTATTAAGTTGAAATTGTTTCACATTACCACTTTGCTAGTGGTTCCGTCAGTTTGTTCAGGATTATTGGTCCCATATGGGCCATATAGACCATTTCATGAAATCATGCAACATGTTTCCTTTCTGCACATTTTGCTCTACAATGTGACAGGTTTGTCAATTAACAGTGTGGTAGAGCAACCAGTTGCAGTGTTCAACATATGTGGGTCCAACTTCAGAATGGGCCATGTGGGCAGTAAGTTATTAACATTGTGCAAAGCTGTAACGTTTTCCTAGAAAAAGTGTCAACACCTTGGCTTCATGGGGCTAGTAACTGTTTGGCATCATTACCTAAAACCAAAGAAAAAAAAAATTACCATCCCAAATCGTTTCCACTGATATGTTCATTGGTTTTCAATTGAAACAATTTTGAATGAAACTTGAACAACAGAAGATCATACATAATTCATGTTTACAGTTGCATGAGAGTAATTGGAAATCATCACTTTATGATTTCTACAAGGATTTTTTTTTTGGGGGGGGGGGCAAGTCCTGTCATGGCCCCTACGTGTGATTGCTCATTGAAATTTTCACTCTGAATGATCGTCACTTTGACTAAAGTTCTAACTCTGTGAAGCGATCATAAGATACCCAGAAGAAAGTAGCAGTATATCTGAATCCATCTGTGAACTGAATTTCAGAACGGTGATGACTTTAATCTGCAACCGAGTGTGTTCATGAATTTGGTGACCCCACCCCTGGTATTCCTAAAATTAGCTGAGGCCCCGGTATGCTTAAAATTAGTTGAGAAGTTCTGTATGGGATACATACCTAGAGATGTCTCAATCATTTTAAAGAGAGTGTAATCAGGTAAAACTCGGTTGAAACACAATGAACTAAATTCACTCAGCCTAAAATGATCGTGTGTTGCTTGAAATGCATAAATTTTGAAACTCTGATTAAGTTCAGTAATTTAAAAAAAAATAATCATATGATTTAAATCGCGATTTAAGCCAGCAGTTTTAATCGACGTGCTATTATAATGAAACAAGCCCACAAATGTTTGTCTGTTAAATACGTCTGTGACAGTGCAGATAAACAGACAGAAATATGGAGAAGACAAATACGGGATAAGTAATACAGGCAGGCCCTACATCAGTATAATCAGGGGATACGGCATGTCTCGTGAGCAATGCAAATGTACTGCAACCCCAAGATACGGTGACTTCGGTGACTTTTGGCACACTTTGCAAACACCGACACTCTGTGGAGGTGAAAGTTCGAATCTTATAATTTATATGCACCTACCATCATCATATCTCCAAGGTTATTTTTTTTTCTTTTGGTCCCTTGTGTAACATGAGCAATTCAAGAGCACGAGTACTGTGGCCTACATCCTGTCGAAAACAGTGAAGTGGTTATGGCTGCCTTAGTCACCTTTGTATAGCTTAAACCCATATTTCGAACATACCATGTGGAGGATCTGTGATCGACTACCTAATATATATATATATATATATCATTATTAAGTAAATAGGAACTGAACACTATTATTTTTTAATAGACGGCTTAACGAGTCAAACCCATTCTATCAAAATCTGGGGGGTGTTTAGTGGTCACAGGAAGTTTAGAAGAGCTTATGATGATAATAACCGGCTTAATCATGTCGACTCAAGAAGACCAAAGACCAAAAAGAAAACAATAAATCACATGGTATTGATATAACAATATTACACTTAATGTGTCCTTTATTACAATTACGAATATCCTGTCAGAATGTGTGCACTCGATCGGGGCAGTTTCCTTTTGCAACAGGCATTTGAATTTACCCCACAATGTAGAAGGGCAACCGACTTTTGTGGTTTTCAGAACACCTAGTAAGAAAAAAGAAGTCATCGGGATGTGAGCTTTTATTCAGAACTTGCAGGACAGACTGTTGATTATGACTTGAGGGATACCTTGTACGGTATGTAGGCCTATTATCCTCATATCACTTTCGGGCAGAAAGATGATGGGGATGGGGTGGGGTTGATGGTGAAGGGGTTGGGGTGAAGATGGGCTGGCGTGTGGATATGTAACCTTAGGGTCGCTACTGAAGCGCCCACTGGGAGGGGATTGTCCATTGCATATAGGCCTATCTACTGTTTAGTAGTATGTGACATTAGGGTTGCGCATTGTGATAAACCAGGGGAGGGGAAGGCCGAGGTAACGTAACCTAGTGTTGCCAATTGCTGTTTTATCTGGGGAGGGAGCTAACCTTAGATTACCCACTATATTTTCCACGGAGTTTGGTTGGGGTTTATCAATAAACTCAGGTTGCCCATTGTATTATCCACTGGGGTTCTGCGAAACCTTGAGTTGCTTATTGTATTATCCCCAGAGGATGAGAGGGACGTAACATTAAGCTGGCTGTTAGTTTATCCAACATGTCTGTACACTGTACTATAGACCTACTTTAATTGCACAAAACTTTTGCTACCAGAAGATACTGTGGACTACAACGACACATACTGTAATATGCACCCATGTTCTTGGGTGAAATCACACAAAGTAATCGAAACATGTCTGAATAAGCGATTTATCCAGTTTAAAATGCTCTGTGAGAATTCCTACTGCGTGTGACTTGTTTACGACCAACCAGTAAACTTGCTTAATATCGCAACGTGGTGATCACGTGTAGACTATACTGCTGAGTTAGCTTCTGCTTTGTCACGTATTAGACATTTAGTGTAAGAACTTAGCTGTGTTGTGCAAAATTCCAACTTTCTCCGTTACTTTCGACTGTGAAAGAAAGTGCAGACCTGTTCCAGATATCACATTGTTCGCCAATTTAGTTCATGGTCACCTACGCTATTCGTTGTCCTTGAAGTTATGATGCTCCGAAACATCAGGCTAAAATGGAGGAAAATAAGTCTTCTGGAGACACACAACTCAAAAAGGTCAATCCCCCCACACACACACTCATATCCACCCGCCCACCCCCCCTCGCAACCCTGCTCTCCCAGGTTCCGCAATCCCGGCTCTTGTCCTCATGCACTATCCTCTTTGGACAATATTCGTTGGCAGTAATTCTCAAACTTGTTTGAATGCTCTCTCAAACATATTCTTAATTGCCAGTGTCAAGGTTAATTCCCCATGACCCCGTTTCCATGACGACCAATTATAGGTTTATTTTAATGTTGAAGGGAAAAGGGCGCCTTCGTGATCTTTTAATGTTTTGTAGGTCCCGCGGTATACTTTATTAATGTCTCAAAAGTCACGCGATGTCTACTGGCACTTTTTTTCAACTTCTCGGAGATCCTGCATGTGACTCCGGTCGGTTGTCACTCAAACCATCCTGGTATCCTTCATATAGGGCCCTTGACAGTGTTTGGCCCCCTCCCCCATCCTTCCAAGCATATAGTACCTCTCACATGCACACCACGTAGGTTGTGGATTACCCGTGAACTATACCATGGAGCTATACCATGGAGCTATACCATGGAGATGTACCATGGAGACTTATTTATCACCACGGTACGTGAGGTACTTACCCTATAGTTTAAACAATGTGTTGTCTGCCATAAATTTGCTCATCTTTAACTTGACCTGAGAACCACTCAGCAAGGGGGAGGGGGAGATTATCTGAGAAAAAGAAAAATCAGCAGTCGATTTTTGTCACTTCGACCAAAATTTTACCCGTTGAAGAAGAATCAAATATCTTGCAATGAAATTTGATAGATAAGGATCTTCCGTGTGGTTAACAATTTCGGTAGGGAAAAGTGCGCAGTTTTAATGTAAAAAGAAGAAGAAAAAAATAATAGTTAGACTAAAATAAACTTTTACTTTGAGCTGTTATTAGTGGTCGTCGTCTGCTTTCTTCTTTTTTCCTTTTCAAGATACGGATTTCAGTTTACCTATACGGTACCCAGTTACATGCAAAACCGGTTTCAAAGACACGGTTGGGACCGCTAAACGCACAGGCCTTACAAGGAAATGATATGGTCTTTTGTGTGTTTTCCGTTTCCTAATGTTACGATTTTTAAACCCGCCACATTGCAAGGCCATATCATGTATCAGATGTCAAACTAGATTGTAAGGAATAAACAGATCTTCGTCTGAATTTTTAGCTCATACCAGCATGCTGGTGTGAGCTTTTGTTATCACGCAGCGTCTATCTATCTATCTATCCATCCATCTATCTGTCCACACTTGTTCAAAATGCTTCTCCTCCCACATGCTTTCATGGATTTGTTTGAAACGTGGGCATAATGTTCCCTAGGTGGTGGGCTATTTGGAGTGTTCAGAAATTTTTGGTCCAAGGTCCCATGTGGGCCCTGTGGCTCATTTTATGAAATTCTACAAAATGCTTCTCCCCCTACAGATACTCTTGTACAGTGTTGATGGTTTGTCATAACAATACTCTGTTAGTGGTACCTTCGGGGTATTCAGGAATTTTTGGTCCAAGGTCCCATGTGGGCCCAATGACCCATTATGTGAAATTCTGTTTGAAATGTTGCTTCTCACACACACATCCATGGATTTATATTTAACTTAGACACAATAATCCCTGGGTGGTGTTCCATCTGGGGTGTACAAAAAAGTTTCAGTTTAAGGTCCCGTATGGACCCTATGGTTCATTTTATGAAATTCTACAAAAATGCATCTTCTCCTACAGATTATATTGTACAATGTTGATGGTTTGTCACAGTGATGCTCAGTTATTGGTCCCTTCAGGGTGTTCAGGAAGTGGAAGTCCAAGACCCTCATGTGGGCCCAATGGGACATTTTATGGAATTCTGGAAATTACCTCTTTTTCTACTGTTAAAGTGCGTACGCATCTCAAATATCCCTATCGTGCATGAATGATAATTGATTAATTGGACTGTCATTTGCTATGCTAACTGAAACTCTGTATTGCCCTCAGGTATGTTGACCAGTATTTGGATTTAAAGGGACATTTTGAATTGTTTCATGAACTTTAGTTAGTCTAAAAGATCAAACTTCTGCAATGTTGGGGCTCTAGTTTACGAAATTCTGAAAATTGTGCAGTCCTACAGATGTTCTTGTAGAGTGTTGATGATTTGGTATAATGATACTCAGTGATACCTATAATTTGACATAATGATACATAAGTGGTACCTTCAGGATGTTGAGGTATGAGTTTCTGCACCAATTGGTAATCAAGCATTTGGTAACGACAGAGAGCTTAGTAAGCGTTACAGGTCATCCCATTGACACCGTGGGGATTTTACCCATGGGGATTTAGAAGCACGTTTAAAGAAGATTCTTGATTAGGTGTTTTTCATTTTGTGACATGTTTGAAGGAAACAGTTGTAGTGCCAATACTTCTAATTAGCCTCGTTGGTTATGTATCTATCCCTGCTTTTCCTGAAAATGTGAGAAATTGTATTTTTTTATGAACGGGAGTTGCCTATGCTTAGTACTGTGTGGAAGAAAAAGTGTCGGGTCGCAGATTTTCAAGGAAGTGATATCAAAATTTAACAAGAGGGCAATCCACGGAGTTGCTTATCTCATCGCCAACATGCACATTGATTTCAGTACAGGGCCTGCACATGGGAATCAGTAATAGTTTATTGCTAAGTACCTACAAAACTTTAAGGTAATTCGTTTAATAGTTCTCAAGATATGCTGCAAATACAAATTTTGGGGCAAAATTGGCCTTTTTCCCTCAAAAATCAGTAAATTTCACTCTCTTTACTACAAAAGTGATATACCTTGAATATTTCATTCTCATGTAAGTTTTTGCAAAAGTTTGCATTAAATGCTCAAATATTTCTCGAGAAATATTTCCCAAAATAGCTATTTTGGGGCAAAATTGGCTTTTTTCTCAAAAACCAGCGAATTTGACTCGATTTACCTTGACTGTAATATTATGTTGAACAATGTGTTCTCAGCTACGTACTTACAAAACTGTAAGTTAATTGATTTAATGTTCTCAAGATATGCTGGAAATACAAATTTTGGGGCAAAATTGGCTTTTTTTTCAAAAATCAGCAAATTTCACTCTCTTTTCTACAAAAGTGGTATACCTTGAGATTTTAGATCCTCGGGTAAGTTTTTGCCAAATTTTACATTAAATGCTCAAATACTTCTCAAGATATGCTGGAAATAGCAATTTCGGGGCAAAATAGACTTTTTTTTTCAAAAATCAGCGAATTTGACTTAATTTACCATACAATTAATACATCTTGCACGTATTGGCATCATGCACAACCTTACCAAGTTTCAACTTGATCGCTCATATGCTTTTCAAACTATTCTGGAAAAAACACAATTTTGGCAGGTCCGGACGCACAGACACACACGCACACACGCACTCACACACATTGGCACGGACACGTTTTCATTTATACCACCCAAC
Source organism: Stichopus chloronotus (assembly GCA_021234535.1). Classification (NCBI taxonomy): domain Eukaryota; kingdom Metazoa; phylum Echinodermata; class Holothuroidea; order Aspidochirotida; family Stichopodidae; genus Stichopus; species Stichopus chloronotus. Next base: position 16,127,134 of record CM037842.1, read on the forward strand.
AGGACCCTCCTGTACTCATGGTCACTCTACCATGGGGTACCTCTGGGGTGTCGCTACTCAGCCACTCCAAGCGTTTCCATGGCAACCATTCTTCCATGGGTGCACAGTACAATATAAAGTTCCACTAGCCAAGTGACTACAGTATCTCACGTAGCCCCTATAGGGCGATGAGATAATTAGCCTTTCTGGCTATCTCTGTTGCTTCAGTTGTGTGTCAGATCTTTTTAGAATCTCTAACCATTTACCATCGAGCAAATGAGTTAAACTCAACAGAAGTTACAATTTTACAAATATCTGGAATTTTGTGAACTAACCTTAAAGAGCCCCTTTAAAGGCCAACTGACACGCATCATCCGTCAGACCTTGCAGAATGAATCATGAATTACAATCCGTTGGAATTGTTGATGTAATTTTTTTTTGTTTTCATTTTTTGTCCTCTTTTATGAGATATGGCTTATCAAAGTTTGATGAAAAATGCAAAACCGTAGATGTGGAGTATTGTATAGTCACTATATCTTTTGATAACCCATATTCATTTCTTTATTACTTAATTTACTTTTCTCACATTTTTTTAAGAAGACAATTCATACTTTAAATGTAAAAACCCTCTGGACTTATAATTGTTCTCAATTGTTCTCGATTGTTCTTGGAATAAATTAACTCAAAGTGGAAAACGAAGGCATATCATTGAGTCCCTTTCTGGACGTCGCAATTTTACTATTTGGCTAAATGGTTATTCGTCATTTAATTGTACCACCTCAATTTGTTTGGTAAATGGCCACTGTTCGATCTATTTTGCTGGAAATTGTGGCAACGTTCAACACCTTTAATCATTAATTCGGTCAAAAATTCCAAAATGCGTTTTTCCCGTCACATGGGCTTCACACCTGTATACGACAACCGGTACGTGATCAAGAACTATATATTATCGTGCAAAAATCCAGAGGATATTTGTATTGTGTGTCAGCAATAATTATATGTTGCCATAATTTGACACTGTAGGCTTACCAATGAACAATAATGAAACTTAGGTGTAAATATTTCAGCTGAGTCACCGGAGATACAGTAGCTGTTGCTACATTCCTCAATGAAATTCTACAACGTTGTTATTAATCGACAATATGCTTGCTATGTTTTCGTCTGTATAGTTTTAGAGACGAAAGTATACGTGGATATCAACTTATCGTTGTCGGGTAAAGGAATCATCAGAACCTCTGTCCCTGATTAATGATTCTAAAAGTAACAAAACGTCTTGTTTATGTGATGTGTGTGAAGCCTGTACATGACTATGTGTGGAGTATAGGTTAAATCGTTGTATTGAAGTCGGAAGGGTTTAACACTCTTTTCCGGAGAACATGGCAGCCAACAAAGTGTTAAGAGTTGTCATTCGTCGATAGTAACACTTTCAAAGTGTGACACTCCCCATCCAGCCCACAACGTCCCCACCCCCTCCCCCCACACACACGCACGCAGTTTACCCCCTCCCAACTAATCTTATCGGTATATTTGTTACACTTTATTCTTGCATTCTGATTTTTGTATTTCTTTTCCTTTTTGTATTAAAAACATATCTCAAGAAGACCTATTCTGCATGATTCGATATGAGGTGATAACCAGATATCAGTACACTGCCATGGTTAGGGTTTGCCTTCTTGAGAAGACGTTATCATGTATGATACTGTATATCACTTGACCATTGTCAACCTTGTATTTCTACTGTACACTCTGAACATATTCATAATCTCTGAATATTCATGATCCGGATAATCATTATCGCATTTATGCAGATTTGGAAGTGAGGGGTGAGAGGACGTTAAGTCCGTTTTACATCGTTGACCATGACGAGCAGCGGTGACAGGGAACCGTCAGCCGTCGATGGCGGGTTCGGATGGGCCGTTTTAGCCGCATCGTTTATCAATCAGGTGATATTACTTGGTAAGTACATTTCTTTCTTCTGTGATGATTACTAGTACCAAGCAAAGTTTCTTCAATTAGCTTGACGGTACTATAGACCACTGAAGGAGATTTCAGTCAAAAATGTATTACCGAAATTTCTCTCTCTATTTTGGTAAAAAAAAAAAACACGTAGAAGGGTCTGTTTGGAAAACGGTTCTCGATTTTTAAAGAAATAACTACTTTTTCAGTGGTCACATTGCATCATGTGAAATCTGAGACGGCACATAGTCACAACTACCTGGCTATCTTTGGGATTTCTTTATAATCTTAACTTTCGTGGAAGAAACATTATGAAGAAACGTCATGTCAATCTACAATGAACCCAATCTAAAATTTTCATTTGGTGTCAAACTCAAAGTTTAAAAAGAAGCCCTTCAATTTCAAAGAACAGCATCCATACAGACTCATTGTAGTAACTTGCGGGTAACACGTGACAGTTTACTTGGCGCCTGTATTTGTTCAAACAGATAAGTATCTTGAGTTATGTACAAGACATTTTGTGGTTTGAAGTGTCTGCAGTATATATATATATATATATATATATATATATATATATATATATATATATATATATATATATATATATATATATATATATATATATATATATATATACATATATACATATATACATATATGCCACTGGAATTGCCACAGGAATAAAAAGGCTTCAGTCGCCGTTCTGTTTGGTGTCCCGAGAGGGAAATGTATGAGGCCGTTTGCGTGGACAGGCAAAAAAAAAAAAAAAAATGAGAGGGATGGCGAATTGCAATGTCGGAAGTGACTGTGAAGCTTAGTTGGTCTCCCATGGCTTCGAATGCGTCTGTCCTATTAGCAGCCCCGTATGATTACCCTCATTAAGCTGGAATATGAGTTGAAAAATGGTCATGTTTTTGCTAATGAAGGTCAAATAGATTATAGCCACTACAAAAAAGAAAAAACAAAACATCGTTTAAGTTCTATTTTTGCATAGATGAATATTTATATCCTTTCCTCATTGGTCTGTTTGTTTTCAAGTAACGGTGATTAACTGCTATGCTTTCTTGGAGAGAATGAATTTTGTAGGACCAACAAAATGTCGAGACAGTTTTCATATTCAAATATCTGGGCGATAACTGCTTACTATTTTTTTTAAGGTGTGCGTCTGTCCTATTAGCAGCCCCGTATGATTACCCTCATAAAGCTGGAATATGAGTTGAAAAATGGTCATGTTTTTGCTAATGAAGGTCAAATAGATTATAGCCACTACAAAAAAGAAAAAACAAAACATCGTTTAAGTTCTATTTTTACATAGATGAATATTTATATCCTTTCCTCATTGGTCTGTTTGTTTTCAAGTAACGGTGATTAACTGCTATGCTTTCTTGGAGAGAATGAATTTTGTAGGACCAACAAAAATGTCGAGACAGTTTTCATATTCAAATATCTGGGCGATAACTGCTTACTATTTTTTTTAAGGTATTGTGACACGCGATCGTTTCCTCGACTTTCTCTTCCCTGGAACACTGACGAAGGACAAAGGTAGATGACCATCAGGCAGATTGCCAGTACAACTCATATTCCAGCTTTAAATATGCCTAATGATAGATACGCTGTACAATGCCGAAAACAGTCTTGGTAGATTGACTGAATACTTGCTGCTGTGTCTATGGGTCGAAAAAGGTGTTCCTATGAATTACTGTTGAGCATACTATGTGGTATTTTGAATGCAAAAAGTCCCCCCCCCCCTCCCCCCGCCCTTTTCAGAAATGATGTATACAATGACGCATATTATACTATGTAGTAAGGAAATCATGAGTAGGATTTACAGAAACATTATTTTAATTCCTTCATCTCCCTGCACTTTTTTTTCCGGGGGGGGGGGGGGATTTTTCCAATTAAAATCATTGCTCTACTCCATAGCCGAAGAACAACTCAGATCCTACTAAAGTGTCTTGTAGTAGAAAGAGAAGGACAGCAGAGGGTGGACTTGCAACATGTTCAGATTGTTAAAGGTTGTAATGTGGTTCCGTGACTCAAAAAGATTGACCACCTCTGATGTAGCAGAACATCTCAATGTGTAAATCTCTATCGGCAGTTTTTAAGTTTCATTAAGCCCACCTGCTTGATTTATGTCACTTTAATATGAAGCGATATATATCTATTGCCGGCCACGGTACTTCTGCAATACACACATACATACACACGACAAAAATATGTTTTCCGGGATGCATTTCCTGAATAGGCAATTAGGCCATTGATCACATGAGTCGAACTTTGTTACCTACACTAGTATAGTGAAAATGATTAAAATGTGTGTACTAAGCACGACCCACCTCACGCAAAGGTGAACATACACAATCCAGTGACAGAGGAAATTCTGCGTCTGCGCTGGTTTGGAGAGACCGAGTCTCGAAGTATGATTTATATTGAAAATAAACTGTACTGGGGTAGTTATCCCCAACTGGGGATAGAAATCTAGTTACTTTGCAAGCCGCTCACCCACTGACATCTGGGAGTGTGGGAATCAATGGACAGGAGGAAATTTCGCTTGGAGAAAGAAAGTACTATAGCCTATACCTTTAAGAAGAACGCTGCATGTTTGGTGAAGCAATTAATGTCTTACTATATAGTATATATAAAACCGCTGCATGAAATGACAAAAGACACATTTCTGATGGTATACCGGTTATATTATTTATGTAGCTATATTTTATTTTTCATGCACTTTTATTTGCCTAGGGTAACTCTTCATTCTGGCAGAAGTATTCCACTTCAGTGGGTTTTATAAATCCTTAAAGGCTGTATTGCATCACCCTAGGCTATATTTTTACCTCCCTGAAAGGAAAATTCTCAACTGGTTCTAAGTTACAGTACTCTTAGATTGCCAGCAAATTCGAAAGATGCAGAGCAGCTCGTATTACACAGCGCACACAGGGATCCATTGTTTTGATCACACATGTGGAAGAATGTAAGACAGGCTGAGGGAGGGACTAGAGGTAGGTGGTTGGGAGGATTCAAACTGTCTGGGGTGATGCATTACAGCCTTTAACAACTTTGTAAAGAGCATATGCCAACAGGAAACCTAAATGAATGACGGGCGAATCTAGACAGGCGGAGTAAATAAATGAAACAAAATTAACGACGCCTATGTCTATGAGCCTATGTTGTATTTGAAGCTGAGTGCAAACCCTGCTATCTCAGCGGGTCGTCTGTAAACGGTTTCCTGCAGGCGGAATTTCTTTCCCAGACTCAACGCACCACAAACGTAGTGTGGTGCTCTCACTCTATTGATCTGTACAATTGACAATGTGCATGACAGTGTTGCACTAAAATAATAACGTTCCCGTGTGTGTGAGTATGAGCATGGAACTCCATGGCGTGCGTAGCGCCTCTCTGGCTGCCGCTCCTTTCTAACTGCCCCGTGCACCTCCTTTGAAAGTTAGTTTTCTGTAGCGATAAGCTGACTGAAAAAAAGTAGTCCTTTAGTCTGTGTCAATATTCAGATGTAGCATACTCATGCACTGACTTACACATTAAAGTCGTAATAAACAATAAAGTTTTCGAGCCCTTTTAAAAATTTTCGCCATGTACGAGCGAACACTCTATGGAAAGTTTACATTTTGACCACATAAAAAAAAAAGCAACTTGTTAACAGGATTGGCGATCGTACAACATACTCTGTTGAAGTAAATGTTTACGTTGTTTATTCACCAAATTCGCTATGTCTCGATTACACTTCAATATCATATCGCTTCAGGTGAAACTCTTGTGTGATAGCCGAACTCCGTTCGAAACAGTTCACTGCTTTGCGTTAAATTGTATTAAGATATATTTGTATAACCAATTAAAGACACAATGGGGTAAAACTTAAATAGGGTCACTGACTCACTATTATGTTGACTCTGGGAACGCCTCTCTGATTAGATCAAAGAATCTTTTAACTGTTCATGTCTGCAGAGTGCAGAATATATTATTTTTATTTTATATGCCCGTTTACTATGGCGTTGTCATTGTACACTGCATGGCGCAGGCCTATTATGCACACGGCAAACTGAAAAAAACAAAAAACTTGAATGTGATTGATCATCGTAAGGATGTGACGTCAGTGTCCTTTCACGGGAGCTCTCTGCAAACGTTACTATACTTTACCAACACGATTTGCAGGTACCCGTGTGCGATGAGTAAATACTCTTATGGTAGCAATGAGTGGTATATACGGTATACACCCTACCGACGTTTCATTACTATACTTGCAAAGAATCCACGTAAAAGTGGTGACTCTTGCAGAGAATTACCGAGCGAGGAGCGACTGACGTCACATGAGGTATTTAAAAAACGACCAATCACCTTTAATTAAAAGAAAAGAAAGTGGAGCATGTGTCAGATCTCTCCCTCATAACGTAAAAGCTTTCAAGTTATCATGAAAAGATGGCAGTTTCAGATATAATCGAAATTGGAAAGTTTGATATTTAAAAGTGCCAAAACTTTGACATGTAGCGTGAAGAAATTTTTATACCAGTGTAGCGACTTAAGTACCGCAAGTCATTGTAATCGATGAGATATGTATTACGTGTCTCAAATTTAAAGATGAATACATCGTATATGGTTCTTGAGCATGTGACTCGATTGACAAAATTGTAGGCCTATTCTTCATTTCCGCTTTAAGGCAACTCGTTATTTACGCTTTATAGCAACCATAATGTCTGAATAGCCGAAATTCCGACTTCACCTACGTTGTGAAAACTAACGGATCGACGGACTGTACTATCAAGTTGATGGTATCAATTGTGAAGGGAAAATAACTGCAACAACTCTGGTTATTATTCATCGTACCCTGATGTTTTTCATTTTTCATAAACGGCAATAAACACTCTATCAGGGTATGTACGTCACGTGAGTGAATCCTGCATGTTTCAGCAAAACCAGCTGCACGCGTACCAAGACCGTGTGTACGGTATTTGTTTTAATCATCATTTTCAGAAAAATTCTAGTTCCTAAAAATTTTGACATTTCACGTCGTGCGGAACTATTAAAAAAATACTGAACAACATCAGAATAATTGGAATTCACGTTTCGAAATCTAACGTAGAAGTAAAAATGATACCTGTTTAGGTTGGGAACCAATTCTGTACATGTGCCTCAAAAAACTGTTGTTCTTTATTGTATCATATCCGAAAAATGAAATCTTTACGTCAGAGGAAATCACAGAACAGGTTTTTCGACCTACCAGAAGAGATCCGCCTACGTCAACGCGGACATCGATCAGGGGTGAGAGTAAAAGCGCACAAAAGGTATAACAAACCATTCTTACCCATTCTAACGGTGGGGAATGCCCGTTCTCTCTGTAACAAACTCGACGAGCTTCAAGCGTGTACACGATATCTTCATAATTACAGAAACTCTTCAGTCCTTTGTTTTTCGGAAACATGGTTCACCCCAGATAACACAAATGTTGGAATAGATGGATTTCATGTTTACAGATCAGACCGTACATCAGACTCACTAAAAGGAAAAGGAGGAGGTGTTTGTGCTTTCATAAATGACAAGTGGTGTAGCCCTAACAACGTTCATACAATGAAAACACTCTCTACGACGGACCTAGAGCTACTCGCTTTAACGATTCGTCCATTTTATCTACCTCGAGAATTTCCTTCAATCCATCTTAACGTTGTCTACATACCACCGTCAGCTAATGTAGAAACTGCCCATGCAACCTTAGATGAAATTGTAGCTGAACAACACACTAAATCAACAGATGCAGTTAAATTCATTACTGGAGACTTTAACAGCTGTCAAAGAGGATTTTACGGGTTTAACCAATATGTTAATAAAGCCACACGTGGTGACAATGTTTTAGACTTACTCTATATTGTTCCGTGCCTGATGCTTACAAACCCACCTTCCACCCGCCCCTCGGAAGCTCGGATCACAACGTCGTTACGTTGTATCCTACTTATACACCAGTGCTTCGTAAGAGTAAGCCGATAAAGAAAAGGATGGAGGTTTGGAACGATGAATCGGAGGCACGTCTCCAGGACTGCTTTGAACCAACGGATTGGGATATGTTTATAAACGCTTGTGAAGATATCGACGAACTCACAAATACCGTCAGTGAATACTTAAACTTTTGTAAAGATAACATTGTTGAAAAGAAAACAGTGACAATTTATCCCAACAACAAACCATGGATCACATCGGATCTAAAGACAGTGATCAACGAGAAAAAGGCCTGTTTCAGGGAGGGCAACAAAGAACAGTTAAAAATTGTAAACCAGAAATTAAAGAGTGAAATACGGAAAGCTAAGAACAGTTACAGGGACAAAATAGAATGTTTTTTTCAAATCAAATGATACTAGCAAAGTTTGGAAGGGTATGAAGAGTGTTACTGGCTGGGATCAAAAGAAAACTAATGAAATTACTTTGAACAATATTAGTAGTGAAGATATGTCCGATGAATTGAACATGTGTTATGCTAGATTCGATGAAAATGATTATTCAGCGGAATTGCAGCGTGTTGCTCACAGGCTCAGTAGTATTGATAAGTCAGAAATAATTGAATTTACTCAGACTGAGGTCTCCCGTGCATTAAAGCGTATTGATTCTGGCAAAGCCTCTGGTCCCGATGGTGTAAGTGGAAAAATTCTGAAACTGTGTCATGAACAATTGTCGTATATTTATCGCTATATTTTTAACATGCCACTGCGTTCTAGTCGTATTCCTGTTTCATGGAAAACTTCCCACTTGATACCTGTTCCTAAAAGACCTGCCTGTACGGTGTTGAACGACCTCAGACCTGTAGCTCTGACGTCTATTCCAATGAAAACTTTGGAACGCCTCGTCCTTGCAAAATTACGCCCGTTAATTACTAGACACGAAGACCCCTTGCAGTTTGCATACAGAGAAAGTCGTTCTGTAGATGATGCCATTATGTTCTTTCTTGATTCTGTGTATAGACACCTTGATCATAACTCTGGTAACTTTGTTAGGGTTTTATTTGTAGACTTTTCATCTGCATTTAACACTATCCTTCCTCATATCTTAATCGATAAAATGTGCGACTATGGGATCAACTTTTACTTGACCAAGTGGGTATTAGACTTTCTTACTAACCGGGTACAAAGAGTGTTTGTTAATGGAGTATTTTCTAAAGATATTGTTACTAATGTAGGCGCTCCGCAAGGTTGTGTAATATCGCCAGTTCTCTTCACTCTCTACACATCCAACTGCCGTAGTACTCAACCAAATACACAAATTGTAAAATTTGCTGACGACACATGCGTCATAGGTCTCATTGGTAGGGATGATGGTGATGAAGTAAGGTACAGAAATGAGATATCTACTTTTGCAAATTGGTGTAATGATAACAATTTAATACTGAACGTTTCTAAAACAAAAGAACTCATCGTCGACTTTCGGCTCAGTACCAGAGGCAACCCCAGCCTAGCAGGCATTGTATTAAATGGTGAAACAGTTGAACAAGTCAATTCCTACAAGTACCTTGGGTTGACGATTACTAATAAGTTACAGTGGGATGCCCACATACACTCTATTCTTTCAAAGGCGAATCAGCGAATGTTTTTTGTACGTAAGCTTAATGCCTTTAAGTTAGACCCCACCCTTATTTCCCTGTTCTATAGAGCAACTATTGAGACTTTACTTACCTTTTGTTTGTCAGCCTGGGGTGGGAATGCAACTGCCTATGACTTGAAAAAACTTAATAGAGTAAGTATGAAAGCTAAGAAAAGGTGCCAGTCAGAGGTTTTAGATTCAATTGAAGAGCTGCTTGAAAAAGTAACTGGTAGGAAAATTGAATCGTTAATGCTGTCTAATCATCATCCCCAGAGTAATAAAGTCGAATTTAGTAAACGTACAGGTAGGGCAATTGTTATCAAATGTAGGACGGAAAGATACAGAAGATCGTGTTTACCACGGGTTACATTAAGTCTTGCCAACAGTTTTATAAGGCAGTGAGGGCATTTGCATATTCATTTTATAAGTAGTTTTAGATACATATTTATCTTATAACCTGCCATTTTTAGTTTTTTGACATGTTTTATGTGTTTCTATGTGATTTTTCATTGTTTCTCTTGTTTTATGTTTTATGAGATGAAATGGCACCAAATTCCTTTTATGGTCAATAAAGATTCTTATATCTATCTTATATCTTACATCTTATATCTAGACTTTGATGGCTGAAGTGATACAAAATGGATATAAATGCAATTACAACACGCACACACACATGCTACACTTCTGGACTCATATCGAACCCGCTCCTAACTCATGAACGTCCGGTTGCATTTTTCTACCGCCCTACTACGTTGCCATGACAACTTTGAAGTAACTCTAAGATATAAACCTCACTCTGTTTTAAGGGACCATTTTTTACCTTATAAGCCATACTTAATCCCCAGTCCAGTTCCCGTTTTTCTAACCATGCTATAACGGAACTTTCTGTAAAGCTTTAATTAATGTAATCTATACCAATTTGTTTTTCCAGGTTACGTGAAAGCGGCCGGAGTATTGTTTGTTGAGTGGCAGGAATACTTTAATGTTGGATCAAAGGAGGTCGGATGGGTCGGGATTATACTAGCATTCTTTGGTCCAACGTCAGGTATGATTACGTAATCCCTTGCTCCCTGCATTCACTCCTACCAAAAGGAGAAAAAAAAAAGCACACGATAAGTACGTGTAGTGTATATGCGTAGGATAATGTGGCCCTGAAGTCTAGAATTGAAACAAAATATATTTTAGAGGGTTAGAAAGTAAAATCCAACTCCAATCTTCGTAGTTTTTTATTCCTTGCCGTAGACAGGCAAGGAATCTATACGATGTTGATGGCGTGTGTGTGCGTTTGTGTGTGTGCATGTGTTTGTGACGCCTTGGCTTGTAAACACGATATCTCAATGGAACGGTGCTCAAACTTCAAAGTTGATGTGTTGGTATTCCATCATGAGTAGATGATCCCTAATGTTTTTCATGTAGGTCAAAGGTCATGTGATGTCACCAGAGCTTAAACCAGGATGTGCTGTTTGAAAGAAAACTAGTAGCCTTTATCGTTTATTCTCCCTCATTCTCTTCCATTCGATACCAATCTGGAAGATAGCATCTACGATATGTTTCTTTCAGGAGAAATTTCATTCATTAGATTGTTAATTATGGCAGAAAGAAGGGTGATCCATTTTTTTTTTGGGGGGGGGGGCTAAAAAGTCAGCGGAACCAGGCCCTGTATTAAATGTGCGGCACTTCACTGCGAAGACCCCACAAGGAAAACGCATTGCGTCAGGAAACTAGGCTTTATTTCGACGAAAAGACCACGGTTTGTGGTTTGGGCAGCTTTTGACAACTATACGAAATATAGCCAGTCTTTTGGTGCACTTTTGATATTGCAGGAATAACAGCACATCCTGCTTTAAAGTACAAAAACCTATCAAGTGAGATATCTCAGCAACCGAATGTTGCTAGAACTTCAAACTCACGTCATTGGTAGCAACTGATGAGAAGATGATGTCTGCCATTTTTATGGAGGTCAAAGGTCATTTGAGTTCAAAAGAGGACATTGTTTGAGAACCTTGTAAAAGTAACATTGGGCAGATTGGACACATGCATCCCAAACATTTGTAAATGTCAGAAGTTTTGTTGACAACTCCCAGCGACTTACTTTAGCATGTCTTACACCTCTGTGGTGGTTCTAAGACCCACTGTTATTGTTAATTTCAAACTATCTGTTACGATTGTACCGCGTTTAATTGTCTTATACTCGTAATCTCTTTAGCAGTTTTAGGAGGATATTAATTAAGTTTATTACGTATTTATTTTTTCTGTAGGTTTAATCGCTGGTGGTCTAACACCGAGGTTTGGCAGCAGACCAGTTTCAGTAGTGGGTGGGCTCATCGTCGCCTCCTCGCTCGCAGCTACGTCATTCTCTAAGCAACTATGGAACATTTATGTTCTGTCCATAATAACAGGTAAGTGTTTGTTCATAAGACCATGTAAGTGTTTAGATCATGATAACATGTAAGTGTTTAGTCATAATAACATGTAAGTGTTTAGTCATAGTAACATGTAATGTCAAGTGACAATGTAAGTGTTTATTATATAATACATGTAACATGTAACTGTAACATGTACAGTAACATGTTACTGTATATAATACATGTAACAGTTTAATCATGATAACATGTAAGAATTTAGTCATAATAACATGTTAGTGTTTAATTATAATAACACATGATTGGTCAAAACGCCTCTCCTTCTACATGCTTTCATGGATTCGTCTGCAACTTAGACACAATGTTCGTTTAGTGGTGGACCATTTAGGGTGTCCCGGTGTTCAGGAATGTTTGGTCCAAGGTCCCATGTAGACTATTTGGCTCTTTTGATGAAATTTCTACAAAATGCTTCTTCTCCTACAGATTTTATGGTACAATGTTGATGGTCCGTCACAATGATGCTCTGTTAATCGTCTCTTCAGGATGTTAAGGGGTTTTTAGTTCAAGACCCCATGTGGGCCCTATGGCTCAGTTATTGGTAGAATTTGGTCTGTTTGTTTTTTTTTTCTGGTTTCATGTGGAAAGATACCGGTATTCACTTAATTTTAAATCATAGTCTGCGTAGTTAACATTACTTGCTTCTGTTGTTGTTGGGTTTTTTTTTTTTTTGCGTAACCTTGAAAACTTAACTATTTTCTTGGGTAGCGTGTTGTATAAAGAGTTTTGTCTTGTCTAGTCACCCCATAACTGCAAGAACAGTGATAAAACTTCGTTCGCCAAGTGCAACGACTTTCGAAAGGGCAAAGTCAAACTGATTTTTCTTCGTTTTTTTACTTTGATCATGTTCAGCTGTTGGTCTTGGTCTTTCCTTCCAACCGTCTATCACCGTCGTCGGGTTTTACTTCAAGAAGAGAATAGGGATCGCCAACGGTGTCGCCTTCTCCGGAGTCGGCGCGGGGATCGTGGTCATGCCGCCGCTGTTGCAGTTTCTCTCGACCAAATTCCAATGGCAAGGAGCTGTATTAATTTTCGCATCGATAATGCTTCTCACCATATTACTGTCGCTCACCTTTCGACCCACGGACAGGGAAAAGTACTTCATGTTGGTGAGTGCAGCGGAGAGCCGACGGGATGACTCAGGTAGGAGCAAGTCGTTTGGACAATCGGCGTTCGAAGCCATAGTCAGATTTTGCAATTACCTAGGAATAGACTTACTCTGGCGTTTTCCTCGGTTCGGGATCTTAGCTCTGTCTTACGCCTTGGCGGGATATGGCTACTACGCCTCGGTCGTTTTCTTTTCATCTAGGGCCGTCTACGACGCTGGTATTCCGAAACAGGACGCCTCGTTCCTGGTTTCAGCCATAGGCGTCGGGAGCACGGTCGGTCGTGCCGGCCACGGGTTTCTAATTCATATCAAAGTGATCGGCATAACGCAACTCTACGTGGTGTCCGGTTTCGCTGCCGCCATCAGCTCCTTCCTCAACCCCTGGTCCAACACCTTCGTCTCTCTATTAGCGTGTGCCTTGACGTTCGGTCTCTTCAGTGGATCCATGCTGGCGGTGTCCCTGATGTGTGCTCGACAGTTTCTCCCGACTGCTAGTATCTCAAGGAGCTTCGGGGTTCTGATTCTATCTAACGGCATTGGCATCGTATTCGGAACTTTTACAATGGGTAAGAGCAATTCATCCTAGTGTTTTTGTTTTTGTTCTTTTTGTTGTTTATAACTTTGTTTATTTTCACAGGGAGTGTCCTTGTTTTTCGAGCCCGGAAGTGTTTTTTTAAGGACACTTCCAGTCTCAACACCATTCTTGTTGGTATTTGTTATACTTGCGATTGTATCTATGCTTTGATGTGAAAAAAAAATGAAATGAAAATGAAATTCTCAGAGTTTCCATTCGTTTTATTTACAAGTTTGTACACATTGGCATGCCAAAGTTAATTTGTTCTGCAGGGCTAAGTGTCGTATTAGGTTATGGCCGACTATGGACGTCGGATACCTCGTCCGACTTTCGGATACGGTGCGAACGCTGATCTCTACCGTAATGGTTGCGATGGCGCTCGTCATTTTTTGTGCATGGACCACAAAGCCGTACACAAGCCGTACCTTATACTATGGTGCGCCAAACGGAAATCATGAACAAAGCTGTTTCAATCATTGAAAAAATGGTCGTCTTCAAAACTGTATTCATCATCAACATTTTTTTTTCTCCAGTTGGGGTTCCACTGATATCAGACATCCACCTCGGTTTAGTCATCATGTAGATCCGACAAAGTTATGTCAAGATTAAAGACTATTACGTAAGCAAACTTACGCCTGGGCCCTCAAGAGAATTTCAAACTTGCGTGAAATATGGAATAATACCGAATTAGTAGTTCATAGTAACGAATTATAAATTTTAATGCTTCGTTATTACGAATTAATTATTCAGTTATTACCAATTACTGATTTGTTATAACGAGTTACTAATGGTGGAAACACATTTTTCACCAGATTCATATCTGGGCTCGAAACTAGCTAGAGAACACTGTGAGAACAACCAAACAAGCGATCCATCACATTATCTCTTTTCAATGAATAGAGTTAATCAATGAGACCATGTGACGTCACAGTGATGCAATGAAGCGCTCCCCTTGAGGATAAGCCACTAACGTTAGCACGTGCACGTCTGCAGGTGCGGCGGCGCCTCTGGCATTCGTTTGGGAGCTGCAATTGCACCCCTCTCTTCGACCTACACGCGGCTAGTGTAGCAATATGTGCTGTTCCTTTGTGTACCTCAAGCTGGGCGCCCTTGTTTGTTGTCATGTTACGCCAATGCAAGGGAGGCGGGGGAAGTCTATTGCATACCATCTTTGAGGTAATCCTCGTTTACGCCTTCACTATTTTCTTTTATTTTTTGCAGGCTTTTTGAACGATGTCTCCGGTAGCTATGCATTATCATTCATCGCTGCTGGTATTGGTTTCACGTTGGCTGCTCTTCTTCTCTTAGTCGATGGGCTCTTCAGGGTGTGTCGTAAGAAAGATGACGTAACCGTCGCCGAAGATGACGGAATCGACGGGAAAGAAGGGGACTGCGATGAGGAACCGCAGGAACTGAAAGACTCGCCAAGGAATGGCAAAATACCTGACGAAGACGGACTGGAATCTGTCACGGTGTTTGGAGAAGAAAGGAAAGCAATGGTCCAAGAGCCAGAGACGAGCGTATGATGAAAGCGCCCTCAATTTGCCCTGTTTGGATATCCACATCTTTCACACATCCCTTCCCCACCAAGCCAATGTACTCATTACTTGCTGGACTGCCATACCACTTCAAACTGCCAGCCTTAATATGTAAATTATTCTTACAAAATCTTTATATTGTATAGAGTATTTCTCAATAAATGAAACGATGTAACTTTTTTTTTCTTTCAGTTTTCTTTTAGCGGCCATACAATCAACGGATATGGTATCAGAGAAATACTAATTTATTATATTATCATCGAAATATTTGTTTTATATCTTTTCATTGTTATGTCATCGTTTTGCGATTATTCGTTGCTGTCGTCGGTCTGGTTCGATTTGATGGATAAAGGGACTAGTTCCTAACTTTGCCAAAAAAATGTGACGTAAGAAATATGTCTTCGGCTCCTGTGATGTTCTAGTCACAAGCTGGCAAATGATGGTGAGAACAATACAGTACGCAAAAGGAATGCTTTAAATAATGAAAAACAACAACAAACCCGTATATTGCTTCAAGCATATGTGGCATGAACAACACATTTTGATGTATACCCAACTAATCATTAAAGTTTTTGAAAATATCCATAATGTTCATCAACATCCATCAAATATTGACCATTTTGCAGATTAATTACTGGCTTACAATTGCTTCACGAATATGCATTAGTCAAATATGCAACTTTGCTGACTGAGATGGAGGACTCACATGATATGCCTTATGCTATCCTTTGTTTACTTAACCATTACTTCAAGAACAATTTAAAATTTTATATGCCCTGTGGTTTTATAATGGAAACATGTACCGTCTTTTTTTTAAAAATGTTGATATCACGTACCAACGGGAAACCCACGCAGTATGCTGAACAGGCCTGATGAAGAGATATAGGCCTGCGAAGTAAAAATACTGCCAGTGTACAAAACCTGTGAACGAAATCAGCTCTTTCCTAGACCACGCCACTCGCTCTGTAAGTCCCGGTATAGCTTTCAGAGTACAATTCTATCATTTTAGCCTAGTTTTTGGTCGCGGTAATAATCGTAACCTTTGTAATCATGCATACGTATGTGTTGCCAAGGTTGCGGTAAAGGTTGTAGGCTAGTAACTTACAATCAGCTATTGTCAAGCAAAAAAGAAATGGTGTCACTTGCCACAAGGTCAATGACAGAATAAATTACTACTCCCATAGTAACGGGAAAACAAAATAAAGCCTAACATGAAGTTTATTAAATGCATAGGGGTACGGACACACTTTTTTTTGGGGGGGGGGAGGGGGGAGGAAGGGTCTTTCGCCCCAAAAACGAAATGTGTAAATTCGAACTCTATAAGATGTGAAGCTTAATTGTAGCTTGAAAATATTCCTTTTACACTCGAGTCGTGAGTTTAATTTTTTTCCAATAGACCAGTATATCTGCATGTTATTTTCTTTTTTTTCTGTAATGTTGTATTCATGTTGTCTGGGTGGAAATGTATACATATATATTTCCACTATAGCTGGCATACTTTGTCAGTAGTGCAAAAAGACTAAACTCATGACTGTAGGCGGGAAATCGTTTCACGAATGGAAATACGTAATCTTATCTTCTTTCCATAATGTGGATTTTTCATCATCTTTTTCGTTTTGGAAGCTTCAAACTCCAAAGCGTAGGTGGATGTAGGCGATTCTCTATTTTTTTTTCAGCCTGTTCAGTTTCTTTCTTTCCTGTGTAGTCACCGTATAGTTCAATTGGATCCAGTTCAGTTTGGTGGTTCGACCTGCGATGCAGGACTCGACATCTCCTCGGTTCTTTTCTATCTTAAAAGGTTATTCCCAAACCAAGGAAAACCGAAGAGCTGATGAAGATTTATGCAAATTTTCCCATTTTTTGTTGTGTTCCCCGATAGCATTGAAAACTTAATATATGTTTTGACTCGAAGACTAATTGATGTGTTGAATATCTGGATTTTTGAATGATAACTATTGCTGGAGTAAAGTTTTGCAAGAGTGATTGAGCGCAGGTGGCAAACATTCTATGGTTAGCATTGTGTGCAGTGATTCCCTAATTCTAGTTTTTTTTTTTTTTTTCTTTTTACATTTTTCATAGCTCACGTAATAGTCTCCAGTCAAAGAGGTTATGGATAAGGTTGAATGTAGTTCAGGTCAATCCACGTGGCATGACTTCAGGGTATTGAATCGTAGAATATCATGGCATCTTATTCTGGGGTATTTTCTTTCTCTTTTTTTGACAAAGCCAGTCATTCCAAGTTACTGTTCATTTATGATTGTGGTGAACCTTACTTAAGCCAAAGAATTGAAAAAAAAAAAAAAAAGTATTTCGGGTTTTGTGTTTGTTATTATCTCAAATGTGCCAAGAAAAGGACAGCCATATCTGTTTTTATCCCTCATTTGTGACTGAAGATAGCGATTTCAGACATCTTCATTAACTGTGAACATTCACTTATTTTTTTCTTCGTCCTGCAGGTTCTCAAAGAGTGAACCGTCATTTTTCTTTTTAAATTACATTTCAGTTTTTCTTTTTATTTTTTTTTTTGTGATAGCAACTCATGCACTATTGAGACGGTACTAACCTACGATACGTTTATTATCTGTTTATTAAATTCGATGAGCACTCTTAATTCAGTGTGATAAATCTTGATCTGTAAGGTATTCCTTTCAATAAATTGTAATTACGTAACAACATGCAAAACTGTCGAGTGGAAGTCCCTCTAAGGGAGAACGAAACCTTGGTATTAAATGTACGGAATAAAAAGAAAAAAAAAAAAACGCTTTACCAACGTCTTCCCAAATTTCATTCCAAAATTCTTGTTCCATATGCCCGTGTGATGCATTTTTGAAATTCAGAGATGGGTGATACCATTTTCTCCTCAGGTGAATGGAAACAGAACTTCGAATTCTGATGTTACGTAACCGATCGTATCTGGAAGTTAATGTATTTCTCTGTTTGTTTGTTTGTTTTTTACCTTTACCGTTGATGTACATAGTTACACTTGGAACTTTTTAATACATGTGTGGAATTACTGAGGTGTATCATAAAATTACCAAATTATTAATACTTCCCTTTGAATCTGTTCGTATTTGTTAAAGTTATTTGAGAATAAATTGTAAAGAAAAAAAAAAGTTTCAATTACAACTGTGCAAGTGGTCGGGTTATGACATAACAATCTCACCACAATCTCTCAATGCTTGATTTTTCTTTTTTAATGAACCTTCAAATTGCCAAATTTTTGAAAAGAAAACAACAAATGCAAAGGAAGTTCGGTGATGCATGTTCACCACACGTTAGTGTATATATATGTCATTTTTTTACAGTTAATACGTCATCGTCAAAACGTTTGACGTACATTAACCTTTAACAGTGAGAAAAACACTCTTACGACAATTTCAAAAGAGCCGCCTATCGTCTGGGAGAACTTTTTCACCAAGATGTTTTTGTTAAATCCAGTTTCAAATCCTAGTGTTGCAAGAATGCATGAGTGTTTTCAGGATCATTGTACAGGGCGAGAGGCTGGGCGATATAAGCGAAATATTCTTTACAGATAACTTCTCGTAAAAGCATTGCAACACGGGCGGTGTAATAGCGACATGGTAAAACAAAATCTTAGAAAAAGGTTTAGAAAAAAAACAATTGACTTTTACAGAGAACAATTCGACCCTAAATTGGAGTAAGAAAATCCGAAATTACAACTTTTCTGAAATTTGTTTTTATTTTACCACGTCCCTAGCAAACCCATCGTACTTCCGCGATCCTTGTTCTTCTTTTCTGTACGTTTTATGTCACAGAGAAGAAAGGGCTACGTTAGGTTACTGTACGGACATTAATTTGGTATAAGTGTGTTTAAAATCCAACATATATTCGTAGATGTCTGCTGTCCCGACTCAGGTTGAAATGTGCATGTTTGTCGACAATTATTTAAAGTGACTGGAGAAAAAAAAAAAAAAAAAACAGAGCTGGAATAAATTTATCAACCTAGTGTGTTCACGATGATCTCCCGCGAAGAAAAAGAAGACAAATACAAAATATCAAATTTTATTTTTAGGAAACGACGTCTTGATAAGCTGTCTTAAAGGTCCACGGTACTACCATGGCGGCAAGTATGTGTAATGCTGAGAGATCCGTGTATTGTAATAGATGTAAGGTTGGTAAAGTAACCGATAAACAGACTACAAATTTCCATGCATGTCTCCCCCTTTCTTCTGCCCTTTGTACCTGCACCTTACCCCACCCCTCCCCCCCCCCCCCCCGCCCTCTTGGATCTGTCATGTATAGGGGGGTTAGACCATCACCATCAATCAGCTTTAAATAAAGGGGGTGCAATCCTATCCCACGAGGCTCTAAATTTTATTTTGTCGATGCGGATGTCTCTCTGAATACTCCTACCTGTTATACATCAAAGACATCGTTCGCACCATTCCCGCCTAAAATTTCCTTTAGGTAAAACGAAAGATTGGTTTTCTGCCTCCCCCCCCCCCCCCCCCCCGCCCCACCAAATCTGATCTGGCAATGGGCCTGACAGCAACCATTTAGATTAGATCTATCTAACCACAAACTGATCAATCATTGCATTGCTACTCCCACTTATCGATCTATTTACCTCCAGGTGGAACATTTGTGACTTGTACGAAAATTTTTCAACACTCTGATGGTGTCTTCTTTGAGTCCAGTGAGGGCGATGTTCAAAGAGAGAAAAAAATATCATACTGACGGCGGTGTCCACATAAAAACATCAGGGTTCCTATCACATTTACTGGCTACACTGCAGTTGAGTAAGAGCGGTATCTACGAAAGCGATATTAAAGGAACTGAAATCTTCATAAAGATTAGGATAAACTTCTGTCTCTCAGTATCGGTAGCAAACGATTTCTTAACAGCAGATGCCGTTAGGAGGATATGAATTGTTAAAGAAGTATGATACCTGTTTTCAAATCAGTGCATGACAGGAAACCTTCGATGGCATATCACACATACACAACTGCTTGCAGGAAGTTTATGCTGATTTTATTTTACTCTTGACTACCAGCTTGGCCGGGGAACGTGGTGCGGACAGTTAAAGAGGTGTCTCCAAAATTTGCAAAATGTTTTAAGGTAAATCTACAATTAACGGAATCGTTACTTACTAATTGAATAGGCACTTCAATTTCAAGGAACACTCAAAAGACTTCGTGCATGTCTTTACCGACTGAAGGCTATAATCAAGTTTGAAAATTAAAATTGAGCTACACTGCTTTGACTAAGCGCCGTTCTTCACAGAGTAATATCTTGAGTTATGCATGAACAAGATATATATTGGTGTGGGGTGTATAAGTTCCTGAGATGCCATTATATTCTTTTTCATTCGAACCGCTTGTAGTTCATTAGAGGAATATTCCTTTGACCGATTCACGTGACTCATAGAACTGCGATCGAGTCATGCGTTGCCAGATTAGCATGACGTCACTATAGGGAGACCATGCATCGTATCAATATGATGGTCTTATAGAGGGTTTGCACTTAACGTCATAATTAGCAACTGTTGTTACGCCGCCATACCAGGATACGGAATCAGTTTCTTCGTGTAACTAGTACCAGGCCGTACTGTGTCAGTAACATTGCAAAGTGGTTGAATACGATATTTTCTTAATTTTCATTGTACAACCGCTCATAGAAGGCAAATAATCCGTAACTGTGTAGCCGCAGGCTTTACGGATCAGTGAGTCAAGAAACCCGGGCTGACGTTCCATCTATTTCCTGCAAATGAAGGATCAGACACGTTGGTAATAAGCAGCAGTACATCCCCGTGTGGTAGGCCTATATGGTACGGCGCGGTGTGCACGTATGTAACAGAGCCGGACACGGCTCTGATATGTAAACATGTTGCTTTGTTTTCCATACAATAAGGCCTTTCCATGGAGAACGTGACGTCACTGCAAACTATCTACGGCTCTGGCTCTTGATAATACACCCATGAAAATTGAAGGCGCACATGCGATGTAAGCCTTCGCAATTCTTTTAAGTACTAATTACTGTACCTAGTTTCTTACACAACAATTAACGTTAAACTTGCTGTCTTTTTTTTCAAGGGAAACAGAATAACAGTTGTTAAAAAAAAGAAAAAGAGAAAGTACGTGCTGACAGAAATCTCAGATCTCTGTCAGGTCTCTGGCAGATCAATCTCAGATTGTAGGAAATGGCACTTCTCAGTCTCTCTTGCCTTGTTAATTTGTGCTAAGGAAGTTTATTTCGTAGGACAAAAGTTAAGAACTTTACACTTCCACAAAGAATAACGCAGATTGCTATTATATTTTTTATTCGGTTTACAAAAAATGAGATGACAAATGTGTTAGTGTCCTCTCAAAAAATTTGAGGGGACATATGCCCCCACCCCCCTCCCTCAACTTATCGACGCCCATGCAAAGAGTAGCAGGTTCTTACAAACCTACATTGCACACGTCTGATTACAATTGCTATTATAATTGCAGAAGAGTGTCCTCGCGATCTGCTGTATCTCCATTTCATTGTTGTTGTTGTTTGTTGTTTTTTTTTTCTCTCTCTTACAATTTGCTTGCTCTTTTAGAGTAGCCTCTGCAAACGAGTTGCTACGTATCAATTGCTTCGCATTTCCCTGAATAGGACTTGCGCCATCACAAACTCGCCACAGTAAAAACAAAAAAAAGTAAAAAAAAAAGAACCATCCTATCTTGGCTGCAATGATGAATTTTACTTCTACGTAACAATTAAGATCTGAGACAATGTGGTTTCTGCAAGTAATTCCATAGCTTTCTTTACAGATCGGAGCGTATATTTCTCAATACAGCAACGGTATTGCGTTGGCCTATGGATCTACGTGAAGAATAAACAACACCTGCGTTAATGATAACAATGCGAGTTTATTCATGGAACCTAACGGCGTTATCATAATGTAGTCTAGTTATGTTTGACATGTGTACACTTTACAGAATCGATTTTCTTTTCATACACAACGCGATGCGATTGTGTGCAGGGCAAGTTCAGCAACTGAATCAACTGAACACAGCGGTCAGTGTCGGTCTGCAGTTATTAACCAATTAGGCAGCGAGCACAGCTTAGCCACTAAGGTCAGATCATCACCTAGTACTAGTTGTTTTGAACTTGAGAGACTCTCGCTTTTTATCAATTTAAGTCGAGTGCTGCTCTGAAGGTTCAGAGCGTTATGAAAAAGTACATGCAAGTATGCGTGTCATAATATGCATACTGCAGTGTTAGAGTGCAGACGATCCAGCGGTATCTAGTCGATTCTCACTGTGTGGAAAGATAAGAAACAACGTCGTTAAGGGGGAGACTCATGATCGAACACACTATTTCAATTACGTATCTTACATGACTTCGTCGGGCATGGCAGCGACCGCACCAGCCGCACCTGACGGAGGATGGGGGTGGATCGGCCTTGCCGCTTCAGTATGTAATGAAATTTTACTCGCAGGTAAGTGCTAGCTTTAATATCGTCGAAGTCTTACATAACATTGTCATCGTGGGATGATCACCCTGATAGTGATACTAAGAAGCGTGCTTTATTCTCCGCATAATTGAGTTTAGGGTACATCTCCCCGCTTAGTTTAGGCTAGTCATATATACACAAGGTTCGCTCTTTTCACGAATTATTATCATTTTTTATAAGACTTAGCGGTATATTTGATTCCTATGTTGTTGTCAAATATCTTGTAGTCAATGGACATGTGATGGTTTCATCAGACTAGCATACAGGATACACTACATAAATGCCGGGGCACGTGCTGATAACGATGAGTAATTCACTCCGACGGAATTTCGGTCTAGCTCCGCAAACAATGATTCCAAACGATTCGAATTATTTAAACGATTCGAAAACAGTGACGTGCTATATTTTTTTGTTTACTGAACAAAAATCTACAGCACTATGGGGTCTTTATGTAGAATTTCAATCCCGACAATCAGACGCATTAGGCCGTATGTAGTCTTTTTTGTTTACTGAACAAAAATCTTCAGCACTATGGGGTCTTTATGTAGAATTTCAATCCCGACAATCAGATTCATTAGGCCGTATGTAGTCGGTAATTTCTGCACGATACTATTACTATAGT
The DNA here is from genome assembly GCA_021234535.1 of Stichopus chloronotus. Classification (NCBI taxonomy): domain Eukaryota; kingdom Metazoa; phylum Echinodermata; class Holothuroidea; order Aspidochirotida; family Stichopodidae; genus Stichopus; species Stichopus chloronotus. The sequence goes on from CM037842.1 coordinate 16,150,350, forward strand.
AGTACTGAATTAGCAGTTGAGCGCGAGAGCGTACATGAATTCAGAATATTAGGCGGTTTATACTATAGTAATATATAGTTCACTTAACAGAGCAACATAAACAGTTTCGTGGAACTATCTACTCTTACACAATGTGTACGTAGTGTTGGTCTAGGCATTGGCTTGTGCACATGCATATAATGCTTTTTGTTTCGAAGAAACAGAAACTGACACGGTCATTATTGAGTGGAAGTGTAAGATGATGACAGTGTTTTCTGCTGATTGATACATATCCATACATATTCATGCACGCCCTTACTACTCTGTACGAGCCACTCTTCGTGGATGTACGTAGGCCTAACAGTTCAAGCAGAGAAGTACATAAAAGAGGCCGTGCATTGGAGTAGCGCTACCAACAGAAAATATGGGCTTGTGGGAATATGGAAAAATAAAAAACCGATGGTTTCAAGGATTACAATATGTTTCATCATACAGACGAGATTCTGATAAAGCTGATGGAGGCAAATTAATCGTAAGGCTGCAGCTTCAATTGCTGGAATGACATGGCTCATGATTTGCATGCAAAACAATTTTCAGTTTTACTCCGCCTATGCGGCAAACGGTAGGCTACCTGATGATACTGTAGCTCAAATTTGTCCAAATGTTTAACCTTCCAATGAGAGAAACCTTCAAATAATACCGCTTCTGAAAACACCCCTCTACTTGTGCTTTTCTAACAGACACGGGTCCATTCATTAGGTCTTAAGCATAACTTATCCTAACATTAAGTTTGATAGCCAATTAGTGTCTAAGTTTATCCTACATAGGCCTGATATCGCAAAATGAGCCACTGGCAATGTCGTGAACAGCACGAGGCCTAATGAAAATAATAACCAACCGTTGCCTGGGTCTGTAGTAACTATGTAGCTAAATTTTCTTTTTCTGAACCCACATTTTGGAATAATGTAATCCTGCAAGAGTACTGCTCAAGATATAATCAAATTACTGAAGACCTTATGCAACACGTTAATTTATAGAATTACTACCCGTGTGAAGCCTACGTAAAAGTTAGGCGTATCTTACTCGATGCACAGTCTGTGCACGTTACATATGTGTACTCTGCTGCATGTACTGAGTATGATCGACAAGGGTTAACTTTGTCGATTGTAGACTATAACTGATCACGTCACGCAATTGTTGCATCCATCCGTCGCACTCGTACCAAAAGTTCAAAATCGAATGCCAGTATTTACTGATTTGTCAATATTTGTAATCTTTACATTGAACTAAATTTGCAAAACAAATTTCACGAGTTCATCAGAAATGATTAGTGATATCAGTTGAGAAATCTATGGTCTTTGTTTTCACGGCGTACGAGGCAAGGGAGTGATTAAGACTTAGCGCACTCAAAACAAAGGCTTAACATAAGAAATTCACAAAAGGAGAGTATGGCTGCATTAGATTACGATATGCTATCGTAATCCAAAAAAAAGGCACAGTTTTAGTATGTCTTGACCAAAACTAGCATGCACATGGTGTTTGTGACGCCTATATTTTGTGCACGGTATCTCGCAAAGGAAAGCTCTAACTGTTCCAAACATAGATGCCCCTTGGCAAGAGGAAGAACATTAGGCTATTGGTTTTTATTGAAGTCAAAGGCCATTTGGGGTCACCATAGGTACCAGAGGTAAAACCTCAAAAACCTCGTGGGCCCGATATCTCATTCTGCCACAATGTAGGAGTGATGGATTTTTCATACTCGAATTGATGATTCCCGATGTTAAGAGCACGACTAAGTCTATCGTTTTTGGTGGTGGAGTTCAAACTTCATTTGCGGTCACAAGCCTGTCAAACACTGAAATTATTCATGCATGATACCTCAAGACATGATTGACGGGCAGTTGGATACTTTTGAAACTTGCCAGGTACTGTATATGCCTTTGCCACTGTTTTCATTAGGCCAACGGTCATCTGGGGTCATCTGGGGTCATCAGCTTTCAAACACTAAAGACCTGTGCATAAAATACGTCTAAGTTAAGAATTATTGTTTCTACTATACAACAAGTGCACACAATATCTCAATGTAGGAATGAGGGTACTTTTCAAACTTCCCATCACGCTGAAATTCCATTCGACAGAAACCGTTTGAAACCATTCAGATTCCACTTGAATGGTTTAGAACAGTGTTTTGGTCAATTTTCCATTCAAAACCATTTAGGCCGAGGTCTATTACCATTTGAAACCAGTTATAAAACCAGTAGAGATTACCACTTAATTGCATATTTACGACCAGTTGGCACCATCCATAACCATTTAAAACCACTTAAAGCTATTCAAGATCATTCGAGTAGAATGTTTTGGGGGCAAATGGTTCAAATGGATTTTCAGCCTGGGTTGTGCTTTTGCAGTTTTGTCATATCAAAGAAAGCACATTTCTATTTTTGCTGAAGGTTGTTGAAGGTCAAATGTCATGTGAGGTCACCAGAGGTCAAATGCCAAAATCCTTGTAACCAGTGTATCAAGAAGGATAACCATGATAATTCCCATACTTAGCATGTAGCCAGGTAGTCCATATTGAGAATATGTGTTGGAAAAAGGCACTCAACTGTCACCCTACTGTATAGTTATCTCTGTATGCATGCTGTATTGCTTTAACCTGTAGTAAATGTAACCTTTTGAACTCAGAAGGACCGTGGCAGAGAGACTGCTCCTGATAAGAACAATTGGTACTGTATGTCAATGACTTGAACTTTTGATCTTTTATCAGTTGAAAGTTTCACTGCTGCAAGGATCTAGTTATTTTTATCACAATTTTGAGGACTGGTTTTTAATCTGTTTTTGGCTCTCTTGAGGAGTGGACATACTGTGGATTTTAGCTTGTGAATACATGTAGTTCATATTCAGTATCATACTGTATCTTGTATTCTGGTCTCTATATACTGTGCATGTTTGGTGTATTGGGACACTTGCCGTACTTTACTACCTTCTAAGCTGTACTTACTCTGCTATTTTCGAGTACTAGTTATTGTATTCGAATCTGAACAACAATATGAACTGTGCCGTTTGTGGTGGAGGGCAACTCTGAGGCTACCAGAGGTGAAATACTGCTCCCTTAGCCAACGTAGGCCTATCTCAAGAAGGGTAACAACTGTTATTCACATACTTGTCATGTAGATCATCCATGAATCTCATTATTTTAGAAAGATCAAAGGTCATTTGAAGTCACCAGCTGAAGGTGACAGAATCTTACTTGAATTTCAAACTGCTTAAAATTGGTAGCTTTTGAAGAGTAGATGATCTTTGTCTTGTTTTATAGAGGTGGGTTCAGACTCCAAGTTTTTTTTTTTTTTTTCACTTGTCCATCGGGCTATAGCTATTCTGAAAAATCTACTTGCCCGCTTAAATGCCTGCTAATCCAATTCGAAGCTGGATAATGTAGTTAAAATTCGCAAATGCGGCCATGTTGCACTAAGCACAGTTCAAGTTGGTTATAACGGCAAGTGTGTACTGTGTATGTGCACAACTTCAAGAAACTTCAATAATAGTTGTGTATTTGATACTAGGATATACTCGCAATGCAAGGTTACGTGAGGTTCGCCATTCGTCGTAGTTTGAAACCTTATAAACATTGAATTTCAAGAAGAGAAAGTTATTGGAACTAAAACTTGATTTAGCGGTTGTCAGCATTGTCAGTAGATGATATCTATTGGTTTTCATGAAGGTCAAAGGTCATTTGAGGTCAACAGTATTTAAAGAAGGAAAACCTTTCAAGAAAGATATATCAACAATGGAATTTTGTTGGAAACTTCAGACCGTAGAGTTTGTAAACATTTGTAGCTCTTGACGAGCAGATAAATGGTCTCTGTCAATTTTTCTGGAGGTCAAATCCCATGTGAGGTCATCAGAGGTCATAGTTTGAAGCATTTTAGACATTGTATCTCAAGAAGTTTAAGAAGTCTGAACTCCAAAGTTGTTATGTATCAATTGTTTTCTTTGTTTTTCAGGAATATTGACAAGAGATCGCTAAGTCCGACTTTCTGGTTTTCTCTTTAATTGAAACATTGCAGTCATGGGGATCCCCTTTTCAAAACTGGGCATGTGCAGCTTAAAACACCCGTTAAGTGTCGTTCCCAGTGGCGCCACCAAGGGGCAATGCCCCCTTTCAGAACCTCCCCCCCCCCCACTCCTGTTTCCCCCAACTCAGCTGAAGTGAACTGACAAATACATACATGGGTTTATGCCCTGTTTACGTTCATAATTTTGCATTAAATACCTTTCGGTTCTTTGAAGTCCTTGGGATTCCCGGGGCTCCGCTACTGGATTCCACTAGGGGTAAAAACAAAGCTTCTGCGATTGGTATAGGCCTACAAACTTCATTCTTCACATACCTCCTAACTCACCAATGTCATACCTCGATGTACCCGTACGTGTGGTGCAGCTGTAACCTAGGACGTATAAGTTTAGGCCAAACCTTGGGTCACCCTTTGTGTCACGTCTCTTTTTAACGATTTTTGTTTTGTTGTTTTTATTTTCTTTCTCTTTATTTGTCCGCTTGGGAGGTTTATGTCGTGGAAATATCTCGCAAAAAATTTCTGTCAGTGATGGTTTATCCAGACGTTTAACAGACTTCAAAGTATGTGAATCACAGTGCGATGAACCCGGCGTATTGGTCATGTCTAATCAATGCCACATGTGACTATAAACATGTTGTAGGTAATGTGATTAGAACTTTGGGGGAAAAGGGGGTAAAAATAGCCTAGACCTATAGCTTTGTATAGATCTCCGACTAACAAATTGTATGCAGTATATGCCTATAAGTATTTTAGTACATCGTGTATCTGTGTGAATGCATAATACTTAAGACATACTACATAAGACTAAATACTTCGATAAACTGGGATTTAACCTTGAATATCTTTCTGTGATATCAACTGTCATGCCAGTAGTAGGTATTGGTATGCTGGTAGTTTATCGTACCGTAGTGTATGTGCTGGTAGGTACAACGATTGTGAGTAAATCGTACGTTAAGATGTTTTTTGTCGTTATTTTTGTACTTTTCTTTAATAACTGCATGGCGTGGGGATCTAAGAGGGGGAATCCTTGTGTAGTGACTGCTGCCTTCATGAAAGACCTTGCACTATCTCATGTGCACTATTTTCCAGGGGCAAGTCACAATGATAATATGGGAAGTACCCCCAGTTTCCGTGTGTGCTTGAAAACATTCTCGATATCTTATCATCGTCAATCAAATTCTTTAAAAAAAATCGGGAAAACGTACTTTAAAAAAAAAAAAAAAAATTCACTGGCACAGAGGGAGTAGTCTAGAGCTACTATGAGGTCACTCTATAACACCAGGATTTCCATCTCCTTTCACACTGACCGCCATGCATCAAGATATAACGTCATGTGTGATGACGTCAGGAAATCGAATTATTTATCTTAAATAAAGCGGAAACAGCGACTTGTGCGGTCATATTTAATCACAGTGTATTATTAATTCGATTTAAAGATATGTGCAGTATGTATCCATTCTAGATAAAGATTTCATTCAATCGAGGTTAAGATGTCGTTTAATATGGCGGAATTATCAACATGTAAGAGGAATAAGTATTTATGCAATGTTGTCATGTACATAAATACATGAATATGTATACTGTATATCTGTAAACGGGTTCATATGATGTTAAAAGTTAAGCATATAACAGTGGACAACTCTTTTTCTGATTCATGAATGTCGACTAATAGTGATATCATTTCACCGAATTGATGATAGCAGAGCTTTGTTTTAATGATATCGTTCCAAATTTATCGATATCATTAATATTATTATCTTATTGTGTGATATATGATATCGTTAGAAAGTGAACTAAACGCAAAACTTCCCCGTCCGGTTGGTTGTGCGTAGGCGGAATTGGATATTGCAGTAATAACACTCGTGAGTTCACCCAGAAGTAAGCAGATAAGGCAGCTCTCCCTGCCGAAGTTTCGAATAAATCCAGTCCCTTTCCACCGCTCATTAATATGCAATAGTTGGTCAACAGATTGTCTTTTGTCTTTGTGGGCAGGTTTCGTCGAAGGTATGGGCGCCCTGTATGTGGAATGGCAGAAGTTTTTCAGTGTCGGTGCCGCGGAAGTCGGATGGGTCGGAATAATAACGGCATTTAATGGACCTTTTGGTTGTAAGTATATGCAACTCACCGATTGGAGTTCACGCCATGATGTATGAGGAAGGGCTATTGTACTATTTCTTTTAATTACCTTGTTTTTGCTAAGCAAAGATTCTGGCTGATTGCCAGCTGAATATTTTGAAGGGTACGCCACACTATACTGCTATTTAATATTAAGGCTTCAACTCGATTCTGGTTTAAAAAGTGTTTACTTCCTTCAGTTGAGTTAAAATTCATCAACTGTAAGTAATGTAGGGTCTAGGATCAGTATCTAGCCAAGAATAATGAGCCTACAGTTTAGCTTCCCGGACGGATACCAGAATGGTTACGTCCGGGTGGTTGTAATCACACAGCAAACATGTACAGCTAACTCACGAGATTCGTATGAAGGTTACTGCGCAGAGTAGCTATATACAACGATCTCATAAATACGAAAATAACTGTGATCATAAGTTTCACGTAAACCGCGGAGTGAATTAATTTCAGCAGTCTTGTGTATAGGAATCAGTGTACAGTAGTAGGCCTAAGGTGTGTGAGTCATAACTTGAGTCTCTTTTCATTCTGGATTTTTGTTCATTGTTTTCGATGCATACGTTTCCATGAAAGCCCACGTGACTCAGTTGAAAGAATCACATGAATAGGGGCAAATGGAATTTCAACAGCGGCTTTGAATTTGCACCCATAGAATCCCAGTCTGTCTGCAATCACGCACAAAGAACTCCCTTCTCATACATTTTATGCATGACGTTTCGTGACGTCATGGGGTTAAGACGCTAATGAACTAAAAGAGTTGATTTTTCAAGCATAATATTTCAAATTCCAGAAACTATCAAAAGATTATAATCATGAAAACTATTTGCTAAACACAAAAAATACTGTTGATGGCCACTTAAGCTAGCAGGCATGTGTAAAAGTAGGAATTTGACTTCGAAAGGTCTACAAATGTGTTTCCGACACCTCGTAGAATGATCTGTTTTTACATCGAGACGTTGTAAAACCACTCAGTTATTATCAAAATACAAGGAAACTTTTATCTCCTATCCACTGATATCAGTTTTGTACCATCAGATTTCATAAATGAGTTAGATGTTTGGCAAATATGAGACGAATCAGCTCCGTCTCCATATACACGTGCATGTGAGGATTATTTGCGTTGTCGACGTAAATAGTCCTCACATGTTGTCGCCAAGTTGGCGACCACCGGCGACTACCCGTATGTGTATAGGCTAGACGCAGTACATACAGAATGTACAGTAAAATCGTCGTATCCTAAATTGCTGACTATCATAGGCTATTTTGTCAATTAAACTTCGTAATTTTGGTGTTACGGAAAGCATTTGTTGTCATCTGCAAATTTCTTTCGAAGAATATCGAATTGATTCATTAAATGAGCCAGTTACACAGGTACTTCCTGTAGATGTGACGATTTCATCCAATGAGATTGCGAGAAACTGACATATGACGATTTAATTCGACATATGTCGATTTCTAGACTTATGGCACGCTGGGCGCACCATAGACTCGGACTCGACTTGAACCCGGGGAATACCGGAGTCTCGTAATTGGGACTACACTACATCGACTGGTATCGAATGAATAACTACTATGGAATAGCAATCGTAACACCGTGTTTTGTTCGAGTGCAGGGGATTGAATTAGGACTGTTTACAACCAAGACAAATGTAAAAGACGGTTGGAAGTATGTGCACATTCTGGCAAAATCATCGTGTCATATCAACTGAACTGTCGTAGTTTGTTCATGGAAGTGTATTAACTCGGAACCATCTTCTGCAAAACTTATCTCAACTAGACGCCACGGTTCTAGATCAACTTCGATAGATAAAAAAGAATCTGATTATTACCAGCAGGTGACCGTATACATCCGCAGCTAGTGTGACAACTTACGCGTCAGTGTAGGCGAAGCCACACTGTCAATTACCATGCAGTTGAAGCGGTAGTTATATTCGTTTTCTCACACATTTCTTAACATAATTCATAACAATTTTAAGGGCAAAGGAGGGCAATAGCCCCATCATAAGATGCCCTGTAATCCAGACCCCCCCCCCCCCCATATGAGCTCATCAAAGACCCTATACCATGTTGATCGTGTTGATAGAATCTTTTAGTTTTGTGTCGAATGCTATTCGATCACACCAGTACTGTAATTAAGACGACATCGCTTCACCCAGTTTATTCATTCCGGTGTACACTTAATATCGATCAACCTCCTGGCCAATATTATAACTACTGTGTAATGTATTGCCACCGCCGACCGTCTGAGTGCTACGTTGCTGCTGATGGAGTAAGTATCCTCCCGCGCTTTCTCGCCTGGCAATACCCGAACGCTATAGGCCGCAATTCCGAGGTTGAATTCGCAACCGCATGCAAATTTAATTCTTCAGGATTACAAGTCTGCGAGTGGACTATACCGATATCGAATTCTCATTTTTTAAAGGGAAATACTGTAGGGCGTTTAGAATACACCAACATGACATAAAAAAAGAAATAGCTTTAGTCATTGTTAAACCATCCAGTCTCATCAATAAACACCTGCCAAACCCTCATCAAAAATTATGCATGTGATGAGTAATGGAAGATGCATCATTTGAATTTTGAAAAGTTTGGGTGAACAAATTAGTGTGAAGCAACAAATAACAGAGTTTCTATCTGTGAGAAACTTATTTCTTGAAAAGAAGGCTACTGTCCTTCCTTATTTTCAATAAGCTATCATTCTGCGTCCACAAACATTGGTTTTAATAGTATGGATGTTTCAAAACGCCCTATTTACCTTTAAAACTTTGTTGCGACCCTCTCTCGCTTTCCCTCTGTCTTATGCACTTGTTATTTTCATTATGGTTATTATCGTCATGGAAACAGCATATTAATTATATTGACCAATGAAATCATGGTAAACGGTCCCTTTTGAATCTAATTTCTAACAATCTTGGGAGTTAATTAGCTGCCGTCTGCATCTTACGCGTCGTTTACGTATCTTAGTATGTCTCGGTGCCCAACATGCATTTTCCAATCTCTTCATTAAGGTCTCTTCCTCACCCCAACAATCCCCCCCCCCCTCCACCCGTGCCGCAACCCATACCACCCCAATTAAGTCAGGGGCTCCATTGCATGTCGTTTTTGAGGAAAGCAGGATCTGCGTCACTTCCAAGTCACGTCCTTCTCATTGTAGAAAAGAAATTTAACCCTTTGAAATGCTTTAATCCTTTTCAGTGCTATGTTTTGACAAGTCCATTGAACACATGAACTGTGATGACTCACTATACAAATATTACATTCGAGTGGATATACCTAGCCGTTGAAGAGGAATGTTCGTCAGTCGGTAAAATAACATACGCCTTTATTAAATCGATGGAAGTGTTATTTTAAAGCGAGGAGGAGTAGCATGGTTTTCTGGGGTTTCCCCTTAAAGGGTAATAGGGCGTTTGTTTGAGAGAAAACATCCATATTCTTGAAACCAATGTTTGTGGATGTAGAATGATAGATTATTCATAATAAGGAAGGACAGTATAGCCTTCTTTTCAAGAAAAAAGGTCCTCACAGATAAGAATGAAGTTATTTGTTACTCAACACTAATTTGTTCACCCAAACTTTTCAAAATTCAAATGATGCATCTTCCGTTACTCATCACATGCATAATGTTTTGAAGAGATGAAGCTCTGGTAGATGTTTATTGATGAGGCTCTATGGCTTAACAATGATTACCGCTATTTTCTTTTGCCTGTCAAGTTGGTGTATTCTAAACACCCTATTTCCCTTTAATGCTCAAATTTGTCACGTTTTATTTACGACAATGTTGCCTGTAGCAATTATTTAGCGCGCACGTAGTTATGCAAGGACGATTGAAATTTTGAGAAAAAAAAACGTTTCGCATAAATCTTCCAAAGCACGGACGCTTGCAATTGGCGCCCGAAAAAGCTTGAAGGGAAAATGCAGTCGTCAAAATTTGTATTAGTATAGTCATATATCCTAATTTATTTGTAACTTTTTTGCATCACTTGACAATGTTTTTGTCTCTGGATTGTTGATTCTATGCTAGTTATTCTTTTACCTTGAATACGCAATACTGTAGTTTGAAACATCATGAAAAGATATACATGTATATACTTACAAAAGAGAAGATTTGCAAGATTTAGCTGATGCTTCAGAATAAAGTTTGGGTGACCGCGTATTCCCTTTAAACTGGCTTTAGTGCAAGGCAGGCGTCAGCTGTTACTACATCGCTCACTGAACTGAAAAACTGGAAGAAGTGCTGGTGCGTAGACAGTGGATGCTCACTCATTGTGCTATATATATCGATGGTGCTCAATGCTCCTACACGTGAACGCCCATACAGACTCATACGATACGCAGACACATTAGGCTTATGTATGTACCTGAATGTGACAGTCGTCTTTTCCGTATGTTGCTGCACGATACTGAATGAATAATTAACACACTTAACAGCCCGTTTGTTCTCTTACGAACCATACTACAGTACTCTGGACGACAAATTAATATGCAAAACACCGAGTCCGTCCTCTGAAAACAATCTGTTTGTTTGAGTTCGGTGAAGGTTAAAGATTATTCTTATTCACCGCGGATATATTCGTGAGTGAAATCAATGTGTGGAAACCCTATACAGTAATACAAAAAGAGAAAAAGCTATTTTGCAATTTTGTTACAGATTATTTGCTATGTGGTGTATATAGTTGCAGATGTCATCACTGTTGCAACATTATTCAATGTACTGTATACCAGATTTCGGTGGACTCTACGCTCGTACTCGTGTTGAGAGCATGATAACGGTATACACGAGGGCGCTCTACAGGCGTTTCATCGCCATGTGCAAAGAGCGTTTGTGATATTTGCGAATAGTTGTCAAGTTTAGAGACTCTCGTCACGTACGTGACACCTTTAACTCTCTAGCTTGTGCTTTAAAACGCTCACCTTACTTTTACACACTATGTCGGAAATATTGCTCACATATCATCGAACTAGCAGTGCATTCAATTTACATTCCGTTTAACCTGGCTGTATCTGTGGGCCTACCGAGCTTGGACTACAGTTGCTGTTCAGTAGAACATGTTAAGTTTGTAATTGTTCGAAAGAACTACTGTAAGAATGTTAAGTAATTACAGAGAATCAGTTTAATAGTCTCTAGCTGTCATTGTGAGTAGTTGGATCCAATGAAATAGTTTTTTCAACTTACATCCTGCTAATGTTGGTATGTCTTCTCTGACAGTGTAATAAATGTTACGTCGTCATTTGTTTGCACCCCAAAATCGTCCGAGGAAAGAAGTTAGAACATAACTGTTTGTGCTTTCTGGTGTATCAAAGATGGTAGCAGATCTTTTTCGCAGAACTGCTACAAATAAGCAGGCGTCTACGGCGCCAATGATCTTCTAGAACATAAACAGGACGGTTTATTCCCCTTGGTAGGCCTATGTAATAAAAATGCCTTTTTTGTGTAGTTTGGCATGCATTGCCACTGTTGTACAGAGATGGTCATTCTACCCCACCGTACTCAAGAGGGTCATACAAAGTTCAGTCTTCCGGTGTTTACTATAGGTTATTAACCTTTATTAACCCAGAGAGTCAGATTAGACAAGGCAATACTTTAAAAATAGAAAACGTAGACCCTGGTCTTAGAAAGATATCATCGCAATACTTTGCTGATTGGTAGACCACGGGTAGCGACCATTAGCATATGTCGTCATAGACAATCGTTGTTCTATGATTGGTCAACCTTGTCAGGTAGACCACGTGACCATCTAACCCCGGGAAGCCACGAGGCCAAGCGTCAGCCACAAGGCCCGCACTGGCTATCTGGCTATCAAAGTGTAAACGTCTAGCTCTCTCTCTCGTGTACTACGTAGGCCTGTGTCACCGTTGTAAACTCTCCATCATTTCGTTTCTCTCATTCAGTCGTCAACTAATTCAAATTAATTTGTGTGTGCCAGTCGAATCATGAAATAAAGGGAACTCTGATCTCCAAATCATCACTTTTCTCTGGATTCCTTTGTTCATGTCGTCTCTCTCTCTCTCTGTAATTGGAACTTCTGTGTTGTCAACAACGTAAACACCCGTTTGCTGGGGCAGTCATGATACCAAGACTGTAAAACCCCTAAAACCCCAACATAACACGACACTACATTGCCGGTATGCATTACCACATTACCGGTATATGGATTGCCACATTACCAGTGTGCATTGCATAGTGACGAGATGTTCTTTTGACAAAGAACGTGAGAAATTTACTTGTCCATACCGAACGCCCCAGATCATTGAAAGAGCGCTTTTGTTGTTGGGTATGACTTGGGGTCACCCTTATTGTTTGGCGTGTCAGAGAATCTTTCTATACTTTGAACTTGTCGAGCTGTAAAGAACCAAAATGTTTTCAGATATCCTGCGGTAAATCCTGACTCTCTGTTTTTGAAAGCGGTCGTGAAGTACCTTTTTCATGGGTCGCGTTCTGTACCATGCAACCAAACCGTTTTATTTTTTCAAGCATATTTGACATTTGTAATTTTGAATACGTTTGATTTGTATTTCTAACAATAAATCACGCTCGGCTGTGGCTCTTCTGCTCTTCGTTATTGTTGTTTGTACGAGAGTTTAAATACCCATAAATGTGTCGAAAGACTGCGTGGTTGCGCACATGATTTCAGTTTGTTGCGAAACACCGAGAGAGTAATAAACAAAGGAACCCTACATTCTTCATGAAGTAAACATATAGGGCGACTTAATAAATTAAAAATAGAAAAAAATGGCCTGTGTGAGTGTATGTGAGTGTGTGTGCTTCCCTTTATTATCTCATTTCCCTATAGGGGCTAAGATGAGATACAGTTGTAGTCACTTGGCTAGTGGAGTTATATATTGTACTGTGCACCCATGGGAGAACGGTTACTATGGAAACACTTGGAGTGGATGAGTATATAGCGACACCCCTGGGGTACCTCATGGTAGAGTGACCACGCATACAGCCGGGCCCTGTTGGATGGTATGAATGAAAACTTGTCCGTGCCAATGTGTGTATGTGTGTGTATGTGTGTGCCTCCGCACCTGTTCAAACTGTTTTTTTTTTTTCCAGAATACCTTGAAAAGTACATGAGCGATTAAGTTTAAACTTGGTAAGGTTGTGCATGATGACAAAATGCCCAAGATGTATTGGTTGTATGGTAAATTGAGTCGAATCTGCTGATTTGGAGGAAAAAAAGCCAAGTTTGCCCCAAGTTTGGTATTTTCAGTGTAGCTTGAGAACTATTTGTGCATTTAATGCAAAATTTTGAAAGGACTTTTCTGAGAATGGGATATTCAAGGTAAAGAGAGTGAAAGTTGCTGATTTTTTTAAGAGAAAAAGCCAATTTTGCCTCCAAATTTGGATTTCCAGCATATCTTGAGAACCAGTAGCCCAAGTAACTTAAAAGTTTGTAAGTACTTACCAGAGGACACACTGTTCAACATGATACTACTGTACCGGTAAATCGAGTGAAATGTGCTGATTCTTCAGGAAAAAGCCACTCTTGCTCCAAAGTTTGGATTTCCAGCACATCGTGAGAACTGTTAGACCAATTCACCTAAAAGTTTGTGAGGACTTATCTGAGAACACACTGTTAAACGTAATATTACTGCTATGGTGAATCTAGTGAAATTTGCTGATTTTTTTAAGAAAAAAAAAACTAATTTTGACCCCCCAAAAAATCTTCAGAGCTTTTTGACCACTACATGCAAAATTGTTCATGATTGATGTGCAACCCAGGATCGTGACTGAAATATATGTTAATGGCAGGAACTGATGTGTAACACTCGGGGTCAGTGAAATACATGTTGATGGTAGAGGGGGTCTATGTATAGCCTTAACGTGCATTACACGTGGATGGTTGAGGTAAATGGTTAATATACCGTATACATGGTGTGGATTCGTAGATTGTGTATTGCGTAACCAAGGGCTAAAGCACATGTTGATGGTCGGCAGGTGGAGTTTGAGGTGTACCCTTTCGTGCAATACACGTGCACCGTGGGAGGTGCACTTGCATTCAATACACAAAAGAAATGTTTTGCCAACAAACAGCTTTTAGACTCTCAGTGATACGGAAGATGTTCGGTGACGTCACGTCGATATACGTCATTCGCATGCAATGATGACTTCACGAGAAGTCGGATAGAATGTAGGTCAACGATATAAACCTCACCACGATGACCAGTTCTCTTCCGACGTGGCACCAAGAAAGACTTGAGTTAATCGCACATTTTAACAGAATGATCAGTAGAAGTTGGACACGTTGTATTTACATCAATTTTTTTTTTTTTTTTTTTATGTCTTCTACTGTATGCTTTATTTCTCATACGTTGTTAGGTCGTCGTTGACAGAAACTTGTGACGTGACGTCAGATGTCGAATAATACACACGATGAATGCTTGAAATCAAAATAAAATCTTCCTCATTTGAGTTTTGGAAGACAATCATTTCACCTGATTTGAATGTCTTTTCTACACAATTTGTGTCATTTGTAATGTGTGGAAGAATATGGAAATGATATATACGTACACTACAATACCCAAAGGACAATCAGTCCTTGATGTTTACTTCACGCCACAGCATGGTTTCAGAATCTCGGCGTATGCTTTTCATACCGTGAAGGGTTCTTCTACGCGATTTTCGTTACGTAATCATTGTAAAGTACAACATGTTCTACGTCGATTTTTTTTTTGCATAACCTTGAAACCGGTAAAATTCTGAGGGAGCGGAGTGAGTCAATCTTCAATTGCTATGTCTCTTATCTCTCTTATTATTATATTTTTTTGTACATCTCCTTATTATTGTTATTGTCATAATTTTCTTCATTATATTTCTCTATTATCTCTCATTGTTATAACTTTGTTGTTATATATCGTTCTCTAATAGTATGTCTCTTATTGTTTTAACTTTCGTTTGTTTATGTATCTTCCAGGTCTCGTTGCGGGGGGTCTATCCAGTCGTTACGGCACCAGACCCATCGTCATGATAGGGGGGCTGATGTTCTCCCTGTTAATGTGTCTATGTTCATTTTCCAAATACCTTTGGCATATATATGCAGTAACGTTTGTTCAAGGTAAGCACACTTCCGCACATTGGGAATTAAGTTGGCCAGGACAAACTTTTATCAATTTAATCAAGATGATACACTCATATTATCGGTGGTAACAATACAATTTACTCTTGGATCAAAATTTTGGGTTTCAACAACGAAGGAACATCTTTTTCAGAATATGATTTCCTTTACGCCGGACGTTTAGTTATTTAACCTCCTGAGTTAACTATAAAGATTGGGTCCTCGTTGGTTAAGCCATGGGGTAGCCCATCGTGATGTGTGTGCGATATTGGTCGTTCATATTTTCACAAAACAATTCTTTTTTTGTACTACAGGAAAGTAGTCTACGTTGTGATATGGCCTTGTGGCTCAACGTTAATGGCCATTTAATCGTGAAAGGTTAATCAGCGCTAGACCCTGCATTGACTGTACAGGATAATGCATTTTCGGGGGGTTACTGCAAGGGATGCACGAGGGCGCAGCCCGAGTCCATCCAACGATAAACTTGGAGAGTGCATAATCCTACAATTGCAAGTTGACCATCCTTGTTACAGTACATACAAAAAGCAGAAAAAGAAAGAAAATTTGGGTTTGTAGATAACCGCAGTTCTATTGAAAACGAACGTGTCGACGTTGAAATTTTGCAGTCGACCTTTAAATTGCATGTCACGATTTTAAGACCGTGATTGTACTACTGTTCGGATATAAATACCCCGGGGGAGGGGGGGGCTATAGCCATCTCATTTCAATTGCTCTGTTACGTCCAAAGTGTTAGTCACACACTGGACGGTATATATGTGGGTGTCGATGTCATGTAGCAGTGATACGACGGTGAAAATACTCCCACAATCCATGCTCCACTTGTCAGGCATATGTTGACTATACCAATACCCTGTTCCTACATACACAATAGCTGGATTTACATCCCTACAGTACATACTATTTCGGCGCTCTATTTGAACAGGGAGGTCTCTAGCACCTCCCTGATTTGAACGCTTTCTCAATTAGTCGTTTGAACAGTTGAACAACCCCCCCCCCCCCCTCCTGACAATTCCCGTTATTTTTTTCTTAACATTAACCCTTTCCTGACGAAATCGTCGGGGGCACTGCCCGGGTGGAAACTGCCCCGTCACGGTTTGATCGATATATCGCAAGATCAGTGATGCGTGTGTCTTTTGTTTGTGTATGTCAGCCAGTTATCCTCTCAATTCTTTCACATTTCACGAACAGCATTCTTTACAGGTCTCGCATTCCAACCAACCGTCACCGTGATTGGCTTTTACTTCCAGAGGTGGCTCGCGTTGGCCAATGGGGTGACGTATTCTGGAGTAGGCGTCGGTATCATAGTCCTGCCGATCTTGGTGGAGACTCTGAGCTCCAAATACACTTGGAGAGGTGCTTTGAGGATTTTATCGGCCATTTCGCTCCTAGTTTGTTTCAGCGGACTCCTGTTCCGCCCGTCAGCCAAAGAAAGATACTTCCTCCATCAGAACAAAATGAACATTCAAACGAACCAAAGACACAACTCTGAAATGACTTGTGCAGCTAAAGTACGCCATTTTGTGAAATCCATTCCTAATTTTCTCGGCATGGACCTCTTATTAAAGAAACCCCGTTTCATAACGGTGACTGCTTCTTGTTGCGTCATGGGATACGGTTACTACGCCGCCCTCGTCTTCTTCGCGTCTAAGGCCGTCTTCGAGGCCGAACTTTCGACGTTTCAGGGCGCTCTTCTCCTGTCGTTTATAGGCATCGGTAGCACCGTCAGCAGGGCCACTCACGGGTTCCTCCTCGATTACAAAATAGTGACAGCGATGCCCCTCTACGCCTTAGCTTGCTTCGTCAACGCCGCCACTGATTTCTTAAATCCGTTCGCATTTTCGTTTTCATCTTTGACTGTTCTCGCCGTAACTTTCGGGTTATCGTCGGGTTTAATGTTCGCCGTATCCATCATGTGCGTACGGACGGTACTCGACGAGGAAGACGTCGCCAGGGGGTTCGGTGTCATCATGATGTTCAACGGGCTTGGGACCCTCGTTGGAATATTTGTCATGGGTGAGTTACAAATATCAAGCCTGGGCAGCTGAGACATTTTCGCATAGCCTTTTGAATTTCCTGCATTAAACTTTAACAAATATTTTTTTCTCTCACTCTTTTTTGTTTCCATTCTGCATCATGTATCAGCTCGACCTGACGTGCAGGAAATTCCATGCGATTACCTGATAACCTTCCGCATGTTCTCAGGAAAGATCGCTGTTCCACCTTCCTCTTCGTGAAAACATTTCAAATTATTATATTAGGCCGACAAGGAAAAAAGAACTGTACTTTCACCAAAATGATAAGCCTAACATCAATGAAAGGCAAAGTAAAGCAATGATGTACCTATGCATTAGCGCATTGCGAGTTTAATAAAGTGAGTTATAATATTGCAAGGTCATTTACCAGTTGAAACAAAAAAAATCTTGAGTTGACTTAATTAAATCATAACTAAAGGGGACGAAAAAGAGTTCCTTAAGGTTGATTAGCAATATTTTGCCAATCAATGTTTGAACTGGGTAGCAGTTAACCCCTTTTGGTTAGCAAATATTACATTAACGTCGCTCTGTGTCACGGTGTGGATAAGGTGAAAACTTAGACTCAGTCAAACATGTACCACAGGCAAAAGTCGTGGCTTTGACACGAACAGTTGGAGAGAGAATTGAACATTTCATGTAGGACCAGAGAAAATAACTTATTTGCAACTATTGTGAAGCTTACATCACATGAAATAGAATCTCACGTGGATTTTCGTGGGTCGCAAATTGCAATTCTAACCCGGTTGATTTCGTCCCTTGCAACTTGCAACCAGCATATCCAACTTTTTAGAGGCTATATATTATATTCTCTCTTTATTTATTTCTCTATTTGAAAGGTTACTTACAGAAGGCTACTGGGAGCTAC
Source organism: Stichopus chloronotus (assembly GCA_021234535.1). Lineage (NCBI taxonomy): Eukaryota > Metazoa > Echinodermata > Holothuroidea > Aspidochirotida > Stichopodidae > Stichopus > Stichopus chloronotus. Next base: position 16,168,504 of record CM037842.1, read on the forward strand.
AGCATTCCATTCGTCGTCGCGGGGGTTTCCATTGTAATATCAGGCGTGCTCATGGCCTGCGACGCTGTTTATATGACGTACTTCAAGCACAGCAACGATGACGTCGCACGTAGTAAAAGAATTGACCAATCAGGTTACGATGTACAAGAGGTCAACGAAAGGTTAAACACGCCCACAGGTGAAGATAGGGCGGCTGACCAAATTCATATGAAGACTTTAAAACCGGAGTCCGACGCACTTCTGAACGGTGAAGATAAATCTGTGCCAGTATGACATTGACCAAAACTCTCTGAGATGTGAACATGATGAGGCTTAGAAGCCCAGCACTAAAGAATATATATTATGAACTTATCTTATAAATACTCCAAATTTGCCCGACGCACACTGAACACACTTACATCAAAGCAGGGTGTGATGTTTGTCGAAAAAAAAAATGAGAGAAAACAGCCTTTATCGTTAATTTTCTATCTACTTCTTTCATTTGATACCAGACTGGAACCTACACACAGGCCACTTTTCTTTCTCAGCAATGAGAGTGCTAATTTAAAGAAAAAAAAGAAATAGTTTTTATTTTTTTCGACTTACCGTAACTCTAAACGTGGTGGTTATATGTACGGAAATTCTGTGCATTTACCACGAGACCCGGCTCTGTTTAAACTTTCTTGGGGGGGGGGGGGGGGGGGCCCCCCCAATGTTTATTTATTTTCGGACAAAGCTTTTTAGAGCTTTTTGCAACTGTAACAAGTCTAGCCAAAGCTTTGGTGTAATTTTGAATGTACGCCTTAATAACTGCACATCATGCTTCAAGAAAAAAAACTTTACCTGACAATCGAAATTTTATTTTGCCAACCATACAGTGTCGAAATAATAAAAATGGCGACACCTTGACTACCAGTGTTTTTGCATTTCCATGCCGTCGCTATGTTATCATGTATATGAATTCGATTGACCCCCCGGGCGGATCCACTCCTTTGTTCAAGAGGCAAAGGGAACCAAGCTGGTGGTGCATTGACTGGGGGGATGGATCACCCCTCCCCTCTGGAAAATTTTGAAAGATGAATGTCCACGAGAATGAGATTGAACGTTAAGTGTACAATTGTGCAGTTTTCCTCAGATTTCCTCAGTTTTGGTCGTAGGATAGGACTTGGTCTCGTCTGCTCATTGGCTAAATTTAGAGCTCGACTGTTTATTCTTGCAATATCTTCCCCCCGATGGTATTTGTAGTGAAGAAAAAAAAAAACTTGGCACAACCTTAGATGCATAACCCTTCCCCCCCCCCCCCCCCCCCCTTCTTCACTCGTGGATGCTTTCACGCGATGCCCCGTAAATTCATCGATCTGAGTTAAGATCGAAGCTGATTCGGTTTGCCAGTGGTCACAGTCAAAGTATTACCCTCTGGACAAAGAGGTATGTGCTCTCTTGTCATATTATAACTTCGACGTGAAGGTAGTGACCCAAATTTAAAAGTAATACTGCGTGTGCCACGGCAATTTGTCAGTTGTCAGAAAAGGAAGTAGTGATTGACCGAAGCCGGTATAACCAGGGAGTTCGTATAACGACTCCCTGGTATAACTATAGTCGGTAACAGCAAAACCGGAAATGTGACCAGGAAACGCTGTATATATATGTCATGTTGCCACCTTACCACTGTAGTTTGGCAAAGGGGCGCTTTTAATCCCCTGTCACGTGTTTGGAGACAAAATTGAGTGAACTATTTGCATAACAAAAAATATATAACAAAATCCAAACCATAAAACTAGAAATAGACATCGATTGTGATTCCGTGGGTGTTGTTTCTGACTGGGTATGGAGAATCACGGAAACCAACATTGTGTCGTGGATTTTCTTCACAAGCAATCGGCACCAGACAATACGATGGAATAAAACGAACAGATGTCAGGAACAGCCTTTCCTCTCTTCAGATGGCGCCATCTTCGTTCATTGGGTCATATTGGTGTTATCAGGAGAGTGTAACCTACCCCCCCCCCCCCCTTCCCGCTGGCTTTTCATTCCGTGACAGGTTAGAGGAAAATACACTACTAAATGATCTGCCAATTGTTATTTACAGGCGATCCGCAACTGATGGCGCTGTCCTTATCACATTTTGATAATGACTGCGTAGAAACTTGGATCAAGTTACTGGTTTGTTTTTGGCATGAGCACGTGAGCGGAAATGTGGAATGAAAAGAATTTAAACAAAAATAAATGGAATATAGAAAAGATGCGTCAGCTGAAAATATTAACCGTTTGAAATGTAATTTCAGTTGCCAGATTTTGTGTGTACAAAAGAATCATATCTCACACAGAATACTCCATTTTGTGTGCATAACTTATGTAGGTATAATATCCACACTGGAATAGAACTAATTTCATGTATGATTCTGAGTAGGTCCTATACGAAGCCTTTCCAAATGGCTTCACGTTTTAATTTATGATGTTTTCACACCTTCATGAACACCTTGTTTCAATTGCGCTTTTAATCTGTTTCGACTTTGCTTCCAATATCAGTAAAAGCTCCCACTCGTTAAGGCAGTTCCCCAGTCCAGGCCCCAAGTTCGTCAACTTATCATTCCTCCCTCCTTTCGTCTTCTTTTTTTTTTTTTTGCTCTACTTTATTTTTCAGCCTCATTCATTGCGTACCCAGAATTTCTGTGGTGGAGGGGCGCTCTGGCTGAACCTATGGTAGGAACTGAAAACTTGGATTTTCAGTCATATTTTCCAGACATCTTCGTACAGTGTCCAGTTCTAAACTGCTGAAGGAGGTTATTGTCCCCTTCTGTATCACAGAATGCCCCAGGGTTTAGTGTGCCATGGGATACCACGGTCAAATTTGACGATTAGCAAAGTAGCTAAATGAAATGTACTTTGGTCTACGGAAAGTAAATATAGTGTAGGCCCAACCCTAACGAGATAGAGAATTACACAGTTGGTGGCCTAACCTTTCCAATTCTGATTTCCAAGCCTTTCCAATTACACTGTTGGTTCTTTTTAGTCACATTTGGCATACATGAACTATTTCCACTAAACCTTTATCTTACCTCCAATGTTACAACCACTGAATCCTGAAGGAATATGCATTTTAAGATGAAATACCTTCAAACGTGTTAAGAGCCCGTAAAGTACAAGGTGATAGTACCAACGATTAGTATACTTTTGTTGTTAGTAACGCCATGAAGCCATAGGACACCTACGTATGCCTACACAAGTACCCACAGTGTGCGCGAGAGAGATGTCCATGAATACTCAACAATGCAAAGAAGTCAATGATAAAGAAAGCGCGTTTGATTCTTCACAATAGGCTGTTTTCGCAAACACGACCGAAGCGCCGAAAGTACGCGGAATTAATCAGTCGTGACGGTATGTGTACTCGGACACGCGTCGTACATTTGTACGGTTTCGCACTTTATGAACGGAGCGCTCAGGATGAAACATACCTAATAGCGTGTGGTTACTGGCCGAGCGCACCAGTCTAGAACGAACGTTAATTTGCCGGAGAACGGTCGTATATTTCGACAGGACGGAGGATATTCGCGTGGTCACTATGGTGACTGTCCCATTTTGCACACTGCACACTGAATTCTACGTCCGCGTCCTGTTTGCGAAAACAGCCTACTGCCGCCTGTTGTAACGCGTCTTTTTGGTAGTTTAGCACTACAAGTGTCCATTTCATATTGTAGTTCCACTACAAGACGTCATCTGTAAAACCCACTGAGGTGAATATATACTATATTATACTACCTCATTGGTAAAACCTTATAGGCTCTTTTCGCAAACACGACGGAAGCGCAGAAAGTACTCGGAATTAATCAGTCGTGACGGTATGTGTACTCGGACACGCGTCGTTCATTTGAACGGTTTCGCATTTTATGAACGGAGCCCTGAGGGTGAAACATACCTAATAGCGTGTGGTTTCTGGCCGCGCGCACCAGTCTAGAGCGAACGTAAATTTGCCTGAGAACGGTTGCAGATTTCGTTAGGACGGAGGATGTTTGCGTGGTCACTATGGTGACTGTCCCATTTTGCACACTGGATCCTACGTCTGCGTCTTGTTTGCGAAAACAGCCTCTTGACAAAGCCAGCGAATACATACGTCACCAACGTCCAGTGGTCGCGCATCTCTTTGGTTTTCGATCTACTCGCGCCTAGCGTAGCAATATGTGCTGTTCTGTTTGTTTTCCTCGAGGAGGGTGCCCTTGTTTGTTGTGACGCAGGGCCCAATATATGACTCTGTTGTTATGTGACGTCAATGCAAGTGGGTCGATAGAGGTTTGACCTGACGTCACTCATATTGTTACGTCACCATGTTGGATTTAAAGCAAACAGACAACCCAAGAAGCAAGTACATCAGCGTACGTTATGTGTATGGGCAGTTGTTTTGTTTTCCATGCAGTAAGACATAGCTGGGTTTCCATGGGCAACGCGTCGTCACTGCAAAACCAGGGATTTTTCACCGACCTTACTTCGCTGCGCGTCTCACTGTTTTGACTAGGAATCCTTGCCACAGCACTTGTGAAAAAGGCCGGGTGTCGTTAATACGCCCTATGTGAATGTGCAGTGACGGCCAGTATACCAAACTGAAACGCATCAAGAAATACCTTCATATCTCAAGAAGGGAAGCTTGGACAGATCTCATGTTTTGTATGTAGGTGTACTACATTACGAAGAAAAACCTATTGTTTTTGGTTGAGGTCAAAGGTCATTTGGGGTTAACAGGGGTCAAAATGTGAAAACCTTGTAAACATGATATCTCAAGAAAGGAAGCTTGGACAGATCTCATATTTAGTGTGTAGGTGTACCATATTGAGAAGAAGAATCCTCTTGTTTTTGGTGAAGGTCAAAGGTCATTTGGGGTCAACAGAGGTCAAATCTTGAAAACCTTGAAAACATGATATCTCAAGACAGGAAGCTTGTAGTGATCTCATATTTAGTATGTAGGTGTACCATATTGAGAAGAAGAATCCTATTGTTTATGGAAGGGGTCAAAGGTCATTTGGGGTCAACAGGGGTCAAAATGTGAAAACCTTGAAAACATGATATCTCAAGAAAGGAAGCTTGTAGAAATCTCATGTTTTGTATGTAGTTGTACCATGTTGAGTAGAGGAACCCTATCATTTGTTGTGAAGGTCAAAGGTCATTTGGGGTCAACAGGGGTCAAATTGTGAAAATGTGACAAATGTGACACATACTAATGCTATTATATCAGATTCCGAAAAAACTTTCTCTTAAATAGATCATCGAAACCACAATGCATTTCTGCATTCTGGTTTTGATAACGGCTGACCGGATTGTAAACTGTTTTGCTCAACATATTTTTCTCTGAGTAATACTTTACAATGACGTAACGAGATAGCAACAGGGCGATCCTTATAAAGAAACCATAAATGATGTTGTTCTAATTAAGTTAGCAGCATCAAAGAATTATTGTTGCCAACGCTTGATTTGTAGCATCATTCATAATCGTTTAAAATGTAACGAACGTAAGAGAACGTCGGCAAAGGTAGACTTGCCCCAAGTCTCTCGTGATGTCCTCTCCCATCTAAGGCCAGCTAATTATGGAACGCCAAAAGGGACAAACCGAATCTGTAGCCGTGTGATTTTAAGTGGTAGCCGTGTACAATGAAGTAGTAGCGATTGGAAATGACACAGTAGCCATGTAAAATGAAGTAGTAGCCATGTAAAATGAAGTAGCTGTACATACCACTGCAGGAACTGTAAGAATAGTGGTATATTCGCATGAAGTACTGAGCGTAGGCAAATAACTCCACGAGAGGTAGAAGAGAGCAGAAGGTGAGAGACTTGGGGTACGTCTAAGACAAAGGCAACTTAAAGCATTTTCAGATTATAAATACTGTATACCTAGCAAGTTAACAATTTAACTTACAAAAAAAAAACGGAATTAAGAGGTGGCGCTATACAAATACTCTAAGGTTTCAATCGTACTCTCGTGATTAAAGTCGAATTTTAGGGAGATGTACTCGAGAAACGACGTTCTGAAATATGAAACATTTCAAAACTGTATTTTAAGAGAAAAATCGCCCCCCCCCCCTTCCTCTCTGGCTACTTCAGTGAGGCCTAGCTGAGCTCATTCCATTTACAAAGTTTCTAACTATGGCTCTAATCCGAAGGACTTAATTTGATAACATTTACTAAAGTTAGAATAATTTGTAATGTACTTTACCGACATTTTTTTTACCTCCCCTAAGTATCTAGTCTCAACTGGTCCATGGCGATTGGCTGTTATCATGGATGACCAATTGTTGACTAACGGGCCAGATGCCTGACAGAATATGTTCTTGACCCTTTTTTAAACAAAAGTGTGATGTATGTCAAGCCAATGGCAGTACTAGAAAAAAAATACTAAAAGTAGAGTTTGATCACCAATGAACTCAGTCTTTCTACCGATAAACTAGTGCAGTTTTTCATAAATTTATGAAAAAGTGAATTTGTCTTGAGAGAAAAAGTTGTAGGCATATGCAATGAAGCTTGATGTAACGTAGTTGCCTTTTGTATGTATTTTGATGTTGTTTGTATTTTGTGGTGGCTCAAATATGCTGTGCTTAATGAGAAGTGAGGCGTTTGTTTCACAAAACCTTAAGAGAAATAGTGTGTGTACAGTAGAATTCACCAACATGGCATACAAAGAAAATAGATTTAATTATTGTTGAACCACCCCGACTCATCAACAAACCTCTGCAAAAGTTTCATCTCTTCAAAACGTCATCGGTGTTAAGAGTAACGGGAGATGCATCATTTGAATTTTGGAAAGTTTAAGTGAACAAACTATCGTTGAGCAACAAATTTGTGCATTTACATGCCGAGAAAGTTATTTCTTGAAAAGAAGGCTACTTGCCATTACTTGCCTTTATTTTCTTTGCAGGCATAATCTGTCACTCTATGTCCACAGACATGGGACTTAAGTATGAATATTTTCATGGGCGTCGATTTTATATTGAAAGTGGAGTGGGTGGGGACATCCGCTGGCCTATTTTTTGTCCTACAAGTAGTGTAAGCCGTGAAGTGCGTTGGTGCAACGAAAACGAATCTGTGGGAGGATGAGTGCTGGCATATCGAAGCGGAGCGCCGCCATCGTTTGGCAATGAGCGTACAAGAAAATTTTGGGCTTTACAAATCCCCCATACGGCCGGAAACGACACTTCTCCTGTGTTCTAAACTGCATATAGCCAGGCTTTGAATAGGTATCTTATGTCTGCCATTTCTCAATCATGAGGAACTTCCATCTATTAAAAATAAATCAGATGGCTTGACATAATATGTCATATTAAGTCATTTAATTGAATTATGCATCCTTTTTTATGTTTTGAGCACTTGGAAAATGTTGCAGCTGAACATACTCCCCCCCCCCCCCCCCCCCTGTTCTGGAGGATTCTATGTGCCAGTTACAGAGTATAAACATTATTGTAAAATTTCTTGTTATTATTCACTGTCATTATGGTATAATTTCTTGTCTTTGGCCATATTAATTTCTACTAAATTTGTTATTTCTTAGAACATATGTTTGAGGATTTACACTTCCACTATGTCTCATGTATGCTGCTGTTATATTTTTTGTTTCAGGTTTACTAAATGTGTGTGTGTGTGTGTGTGTGGTCGGGGACAAATGTGTTGGTGTCTAGTCCCCTCAAAAAAGTGGAGGGAACCCCTCCACTTTCGGCCATGATTATTTTCTGTAAGACAAGCAGTATTTCATTCATTCATTATCCACCAATAAACCGTGTTTTGAAAACAGACTTTATCAGCCTAAAACAAGGCTTTTTCCTAGCAGGGTTTTTCGATAAACTTTGCTATGTTTTGTTTCTAACAAAAACAAGGTTTTTCGAAAAAGATAAACTCACATGAAAAACTGATTATGGAGCAGTGAAAATAACGAGGGTCTTCGATAAACTCAGTTTTTCAAGTGATAAACTGAGTTTTTCGAAAAACTTTGCTGATTGAGTTACAAGAGGTTTTCGATAAACTTGGTTTTTTGATAAACGCTGTTTTTCGATTTACTCGGTTTTTGGAACGATAATTGCAAACACTCCTGCAGTGTTTTTCGAAAAAAAAAAAAAAAAACACGATCCTATTTTTTTTTTTTCTCTCGAAGAACTAAAGTTAATCAAAATCTCTGTGTATCGAAAATCCCTGTTTTCTTTCGATAAACAGTGTAGTTAGTTTTTTTTTTTTTTTTTTAATGAACTCAGTTTTCGTTTGAAAACTTACGTTATCGCTCTAAAATCGTACTTTGTGGGTGGTGACGGTGTAATCGAATTATTGCACATTGGGCTTGCAATAGGCGTGAACCCTAACTTCACTTACAAGATGGCGGCGTCCGTGAGAGAAACATTGACAGAGTTAATAGCAAAGAAAGACGACATTGAAGCCGAAATCAAGGAACTGCAAGATGTCCTGCAGTCGGTAATCAACAATTACACCCATAAGAGAGTAAAACTTAAAATGCAACGTGTGTGTTCTTTGATGTACGCTAGTTTAGCCTGAACTAGTTTTCATGCTGACTCAGTGCTGAGTGATACTTTGTAACCAATACTCGGTATAGTAACTGTCCAGTACTGTCTGTACTGTAGTTAGGCTTTGGCTCAGGCCTAACTGAAAGTAACTTGTAAGTGTAGGCCTACAGTTAATGCACTGAGAAACTGTACACCGTAGTCCCCTATACCAGAAGATAAAACATTTCCTGCAGTGATTAATTTGGCACACAGCATCGTAGCCTGTATGATATTTTTAACACAGGTACAATACTCAATAGGCTCATTTCACACAATATGTTTGGTGTATGTATGGAATCATACACAAAAGGGGATTCCGTACTGCACTCAATTGCAAGTGTATGGTAGGTTTATTCACTTTGGCATACTATGCTCCACATTGGAATGTTTGCAAATTGTGCTGAGGATATTGTTTGGTAGTTCAGCACGAATGTATTGCTCATCTCGTTCTTATGTCTGAGCGATGGATTTCTTTCCTGAAAGTGGACACGTTTCCAGTTTGGACCCTACTGCATTTTTAAGAGAGTGCTTTTGGCTAGTTGATACACATGTACAAGCAGGGATGAAATTTAGCGGTCGTCCGGTTGTCCGAGACGACCAAAATTTCTGTAGGACGACCAAAGTTACTACCTCAGGTTGTCCTTTGGACAACCAAATTTTACCCCTGGCCATTTACATTGTGACACAATGTGCACAACCCAACACAGAGATGCAACCAAAATATTTAACACGCATGAACTCCATTCCAAAACACATCTGTTGTCATTCACAAAAAACCGCCAAAACAACCTGAAATCCACAGTACGTACAACGCCAAACAAACAGCCTCAGTGTACGATTATGTTATAACTGATTTTACTGTACTGTTCATGCACATACTGTACACAGCAAGTACCAGATAGATGACTCACAGTTGAAGAATCCGGCCATTTTCTTGCTTAAATACTACACAATCTGTGCCACGTGCAAGGTGAGCTGGTGCAAATATTGAAGAGTTTGAGTTTTAAACCCCCATAGTTTGGGCTAGTCCAAGTAATACGTAATTCAACTAATCACAGTGCAGAATTTTCCTGGTGGCCTACAGTGTATTTGAGATTAACAAAATGGATTGCTCCAACAGAGCGGGGGGGGGGGGAAATATTTTAGAACTGTTTGATTCTCCGGGATATGTTCTCGCGCCGGCCCGGGAAAAAAATTCCTTGGAAAGGAGAGTGGACTGATGGAATGAGTTGACAGTTGAAGCAAACAGGATTCAGATAAGCCACTCAGATGATGAGTGTCGTCTGTTCATAACATTGGTGTGTGTTCAATAGACACTTCATGCGTACGACTGTCAGATTTTGATTCAAAAGGAATGAATTTTCTAAATAGTAACAGTACCATTCAAGATTAGAAATGCATCATATTTTGATTTGAAACAAACAATATATTATACAGATTTTCTTCTATATGATATATACTTAACAGCATCAGTGATCCTAGATAATGACATTTTTTTATTATCAAAGTGAAAAGGTGGAATTTTACCGGCCTCCTTCTGGAAATCCCCCCTTCCCTTTGGAAAAACCCTGAGCATTACTTTTAAGTTACAAGTCAGTAGTATAATTTAGCTGTGGAAAGTTTCAACCTGTATAAGAAAGACTAATAAAAACATGGTCTTGAACATGCAAAATACACATTTTGCACATTTCTTATTTTTATATGTCCTTTGTGGAGGACGACCAAATTTTTGGGAGGACATCCAAATTTTTGCAGCTGGTTGTCCTTGGGACAACCATTTTCAGTTGCTAAAGGATCATCCCTGACAAGTTAATTGAAAATACAGTTATGTACTTCATGATATGCCAATCTTTCCCCAGCACGCACTCTCTAGACAATGGTCGTGTTCATGCACAGTGTATGCTACACAATGCTGTATAAACTGTATGTACGGTAACTACACTAGGGTAGTGTTGTGGGGTTGGTGAATGGATGTTTTTACAAGAATGTGGCATTCAGTCTTTGGGGTACACAAATGATGTTCATCATTATAGGTCAAATTATATTGTGCTTGATGTTCTCCATGTTTGTTTACTAAAATTGTTTGTTGTTGATGCTTTTAGTTTTTATGCAAGTAGATCTACTTTGGTGAAGGATTATCTTTTTAGAGCACTGCCGTTCAAAACTGAATGATTACTGTATGTAATCAATTGGAATTGTGTACATTTGTTTTTGATGTCGTGAAGAAACAAATAAAATTCATCAAATCCAGTAAATTAAATGATATCAAATGTGTGAATGGGAGATTTGTAGGAATGCAGGGCTTTTTTTTTTCTGCTGGCTCTTGCTGCTGTAAGTACAGTATAATCTCCATGGTAAATTTTCACCAGGCTGTGAATATTCTGTACTTATATAGCAGTAGCCAATGTGATACAGTTCATGCAGAGTGCTAGTTTGTTCAGACCTGTGATGCTTTAAAGTTGCAATATGAGTTGAAAATTTGTCCTTTGACAGTCAAAGTCTGCAGAATATGTCGGAGCCACTACCAAAACACATTGTTTAAGCTCCATTTTTTGCAGCCAAACCTTAGATGATATCGTACATGATAAGGTTTCGTTGGAAGAAACAAACCCTAACCATGATGGTAAGATTCGATACGACCTCATGTTCTATCATGCAGAAAAGGGATTTCTCGAGACACGATTTTAGCTCTTTATGGAAATTCTGTTTGGACTATGTGATTTTTGCCTACAGTTCATGAATATTCATATCCATTCTCATTGGTCTATTTGATTTCAAGTCACTCTACGGTGACTGACTGCTATGCTTTCGTAGGGCGTTTGAATTTGTTGGGCCGACAAAAATGTCAAGACAATTTCATCTGGGAGATGAGAGCTTAGTTCTCTCTCAGCTTTTGTGACATGTGTGATATCTTTTCCTCTACTTTGTTATCCCTGAAACACTGACAAAGAACCAAGGTAGATGACCAGGTGAGTACCAGTACAACTCATACTCCAGCTTTAAAACATAACTTATAAAATTATCAATCATGGAATGTTGAAAAAGTAAAGTGCAGTCCTTTGATCCTACAGTAATAGAAACTACATACACAGCCCCACCTGTGTGTAATGTAACTATACACTGAAATGCTTCTGAAATACATACAGTACCTGCAGCCAAGTGGATTTCTTTTTACTGTACATACATATTTTTTTTCCACTTACCCAGCAACAAAATGTAGGAATGGATCAGCCGCTTATTGACGTTGAAGGCTACCCAAGGAATGACATCGACGTGTACACAGTGAGGACAGCTCGCCACAAGATAATATGTAAGTCTATCTTAAGAGAGTTCCTTTAATAGTTGAATCACACAAGCATGCCTTTAGGTTGCAGTAGATGGTCTATGGCACGGCGCTGTATGTAAAGCATGAATCAGTGTTTGTTCCTGGTGTGCTTGTCAGTAGAATATCTCATTACAACATGAGCACAGTGTATGACAGAAGAAGATTTTGCAACAGATGTTTAGCAATGAAAATATTATTGCAAATTACGAAAAATGACAAAGTGAACATACCTCCTTTGTCATGAATACATGATGACGTACTCAGTCGAGTATTGTGTAAAATGTTTTTTGGTATTCAGCTTAAGCAGAGGAATGGTCTTAAATTCTCCTTAATCAGGGCTGATATATGATACGAAAGATTCACCTGCCTGTAGAGTTGGAGACATTTTATTTTACTCCGTCAGACAAATGAATACTTAATGTGTACTTTTCAGTGAAGTGAAGTAATCACCAGAGTACCTAAACTCTGACTCTTTGAAAGAAGTATATGAAAGTGCAAATGTTCAACATTCACCCATAGCACATTTGAAGAGACAGCTGATGAAATGTTCAGACAGCACTGCGGGTTTGCAAAGTCATGAGCTGATCTCATATGTGCAAGTGAAGGATTAGGTTTGATAGTTTTTCCAAAAAAATAAAAAAAGAAAATAGTGAAAGGTGTACAACTTTATATCGTGAAGGTGGCTAGCATTGGTAGGAGTATTCAGTTTGAAGGTCACGTGACATACACATCTACAAAAGAGATGGCACTGTATTCAAAAGTAACAGTTTGAAACTATGAATGAGAATCTGTTATGAATTGTTTGTATTCACATTGGTATGTAATTTCAATATTTATAAAGAAGGAAATACAAAGCAAAACCCTCTGGCAAATAAAATTCTCAATTGTCCTTGAAATAAAGGTTAAGTAAACAAAGGATAACATGAGACATACTCTATCATGTAGTAACTCTTGACCCCATAAATTTGCATATACTTAGCCAATGTTTATTCATGATGCAGTCATAAGACAGGAATTTACCTCTAAAATTGTCAATGTTTGATGGATGTTGATGGAATCTGTAGTTATTTTCAACATTTTTAATAGTTAATATGTGCCAATATCTCAAAATGTCATTTTCATGTCAGAAAACCTTTAAAGATAGGTGAAAGCTAGCTGTCTCTTGATACAATGTTGGAAAACTTTGCTCTATTCCCTTTAAACATGATTTGCAAATGTGTCAATTTTAATACCATCTGTAGTTGCATACTCCACATCAAGATGGAAGCCAGCCAGCATGTGATCCTAGAGTTTGAGGGGAATTCTCCCTTGACACCCTACGGAGTGCAACCCCTTGCCCTTATGAAATGGGGCCTCTTATTGAATTCCCTTGAAGGTTTAGGGCTTCATGTATGTGAAATGTCATCAAATGTACAACCTTTACATCAATTCTTTCTGAAGTCTTGAAGTATTCTCTATCATGCCGTTGAGTTGACTACGGTACTGTACAGCAGTTGCCATTCATCAATCTATTTCATTTTCCAGGTTTGCAGAACGATCACAAAGCCATAATGGCGGAGATTGAAAAGGGCCTACACGAACTGCACGCACTAGACAGAACGACGGCAGATCCTGCCCAGAGTCATGAGAACGGATCCAAAGCAACGGAACTGCCGCAAGCGTTCGCTCTTGTGGATCTGGTCTCAAAGTCCTCACCAGCAGAGAAAGCTGTGAGTTTGTCAAATTATGCAGAAATATTTAATTTCATGATGTTGGGAATAATTTAGCTGGTACCTATTGCTTATCAGTTTTGAAAGTTATTGAATTTTCTGCCATAAAACTCTACCTGTAACTCTTTTTGGCGGTTTCATTTCTTTATTATTTCTGATTTCTTGAACATTTATTCGAGTCATTCTTTCAGAACAAAATGTGATACAGCACAAATAATAATAGTTAAAAAAAAAGTGCGAGATGGAAAGTGACTCAGAAGAAACCCAAAAGAAGTTTTGGAGAGCTTGCAGTATGAGCCTTCCTTAAAACAAACAAACAAACAGACTGCTGTACATACAGAAAAGTAAAGAATTAAAAAGGAACAAAGGAAACAACAAATTATAAATTATGGTCGTTGTATGAATGAAGTTCTTTATTTCAATAAGCTTTCAATTGTAAGCAATGTATTGCAACATTGAATATGGGATGGCAGAGAGTTCCATGTACTGGGTCCTGCAAAATGAGTGGTTCGTAATAATGGGGTTTCATAACTGTTTGCAGCAAAGTGCAGTGCAATGCCAGTGATGTCATCTCCTGATTTTCTAACCTCTTCCACTGTCCAGAAGTCATACCATAGTTGACCATCAAGCCAACATTTTGTACCTCTGTCATTTCCTCAGGCAGTTTGTTTTGTTTCCTTTATTTAAAGCTGTAGTATATTCTCAAAGTCATCCTGGTTGTCTGTAGTAAACTGACTACTGTAGCTAAGACTCCCAAAATTTCTGTTCTACGTTAAGTATTAACTTGTCGAGGTCGATTTGCCGCTGTGCTATACTCCACCAGGTCAATTATTTTCCTGGTTTCCTCATACCTTTTATTACATCAGCAGTAACTATTGACATTTTCCCTGAATTTTGCACCTTGCCAATTTTTGCCACAATCATTGCTTACTTCCATTTTCTTTTATCAAATACTTCCACAAAGCAGCTAACTGTCTAGGATTTTCAACATCGCCCTCCTAAATTGAGCCTTATTTTGTCAATGTCAGGTTGCTATTATTCTTTTTCTTTGCAGGGCCTACAAGTTGGTGACAGGATTGTAGAGTTTGGGTCAGTCATGGCCCAGAACTTCAGATCCATGAGGGACATTGGATCACTGGTAAAACACAGCGAGGGAGTAAGTCACTGTCATGGTCTGCCTCACTGTTCCCAAATTTCTTTAAGGCCATCCTTCGGTTAAATGCAGCATTGTCTGAATGTGTGATATATTACCTCATATGATCAGCATCAAACGACTAGCTGTGAATCATTTTTACCTCCAACCGATCCATGCCCAGCTTTCTCATTTCCTCACTGCAGTTAAATTGACTTTTTGTAACTTACATTAGTTCCCAGAGCAAGCTGTTTTTTTTTTTTTTTTCACACGATACCTGGGTACCAAATCAACAATGCCAGGACCTTTTTCTGAAACTGTGGCCTGGATCCAGAGTTTTCGTTCATGTACACTGAACATGTGAAAAAATGTTACTACAAATACTTTATTGTCATACCTGTATGCAAGATACATTTATGTTAACATGGAAAGCAAAATGTCACATTATGACTTCACAATGAACCTACGGCCCAACGGTACCTATACTTCATGTGCCCAGGTACCTGATTGACTATGGACTGGGAATACCCAAGTTCCCGGATTACCAGGTCCAAATGTCAACCCAGTGCAATTTCTACAAGCTGAGCCGTATTCTGATATTGGCAAGATCATTTTCATGTGCAAATATTTAAGTAATGCAAAAATTACCAGATGTATTGCCTCCACACTCGAATATGCAGTTCAGAGTTTGATATTTTCAGCCTGATTTATAAAAATGACCAGGTAGTAATGTTATAAAGTTGCTTTTAGTATCCATTCTATGTTTCGTTGTACATTCCTGTACTACCTCAAATTACCATGATGATGAGCTATCCCAATTGCGTTTTTCATTTTTTTTCTGCTACATTCCTGTCAAGCCATGTAGCTTGTGATGCAGTGTGTTTCTTTTCTGTAGGATCATTCTATATATGTGGTATTCTTCCTAGTTGATGAAACTATTGGATAGGTTAACAACCGAAAAAGGAGTAATAGAATAGATGAATATCACACCATCTGAAACATAGAACACAGAATCTTCTGTTGTGGATAGTGTCGCTCTCAATATTATAGGTATCTACATTCGTATCACCCTTAAAATACAAAGTTAGATTTGACACATTCATTGTGTTTCAGATGTAACTTGATGACAGCAATGCCTTGTATCTTCCATGAGGTCTAAGAAGTTGTTTATGGCATATATATTGGAATATTTCATGTTTTTTTTGTTTTTGTTTTGCAGAAGTCTATAAGAGTGGCTGTCATCAAAGAAAATCATCCCACCATTTTATCCCTGATACCAAGTAAATGGGAGGGAAGAGGCCTACTGGGGTAAGTTTGTAAAGCAGAAATCTATTTTAGAAAATTCAGTCAGTGAAAATTTGCTTCCCTTCACTGCATGGGTAGAAAGGGCCTAGATTTATGGAAACTTTACCTACGTCTTCGCTGGTTTGGGATCAGCGCATGTTCTCTGCCACATGGCTTGGAAATCTTTCACTCAAACTGACAGAGATCTTTTCTAGATGCATGTCACATGACATTTGAACTCCCAATTGACTTTCGATGCCATTTTGCATTTTCTGTCAGTTGAGTATTTGTCGCTATTTTTGTTTTCCCATTCGATTGTGCAACCCCTTCCTCGACTGTAATTGTATAAGTAGCATGTAATCTCGAAACAAGAGTTCTCCTCCGTTTTGCTTTCCGGTTTTAAATGAAGTCCAAAAAGGTAGCACAGTGCAATTGGTCCTTAGAAACCTGAGTGCTCAGACCCAAAGTTGACATCATATTTTCTGCTTACCCTATACTGTTGTTTATTACGTGACATGAAGAACCTTTTTACAGCGGAGATTGGCTGTTTCTTGTATCTTCAGGTGTAACATCACCCCTCTAAAGTGAATGCAACATCACTACATCAAAGTGACTGCAACATCACTACATCAAAGTGAATGGAACATTGCTACACCAACGTGAATTCAACATCACTGCAATGCACCAAAGTGAACTCAACATCACCACGGTACACCAAAGGGAATGTGACATCACTATACCTAAGTGACTGCAAGATCTACACCAAAGTGAATGGAACATCACTTCACCATAGTGAATGCAGCATCACTACTCCAAAGTGAATGCCTCTGACTATTTAACAAGCATGATTGAAGAGCTGGCTTCACCACTGACAGTTCTGCTTTAGCTGTGAGGATGACGTAGCTGCCCGACACCGCAGGACTCGCTGCACCAGTGGTGTATCTGGAAGGCAATAGAACTGTGATGCAATGGTACAGGAAACACCAACAGTGGTCGCCCTCAGCAACGAACGGTGTCGCTGCACCATATGAGAGCAAGCGGATATCGGCTACATGGCGTCTATTGTGTACCCAGTGACTGCTGGAGGCAACCCCAGGTTGATCAGTGTTCTCAAAAGAGAGATATTGATACAGTTTCACTCTGTTCAAGTAAAGAGAAGGGGTGAACCAAAGACCACTTCTGATGGTTGCAAAATTAAAAATACCTTCCATTTAAAGGGTGAAAAATGAATGTATTTGGTAAAGCTTGTGTGACATGAAAATAACATTTTGGTAGTATTGGGTCCATTGAGCATATGAAAATATTAAAAATTTGCCACAAATTCCATCAAAATCCATAAAAGGTTGATCAATTCACAGGAAAATTAGTGTCTCACATCTGTATCATGAATAAACATTGACTGAGTATGCAAATTTGTGACTCAATAGATGGAGTACTATGATGTCTTATGTTAATTCTTTGTTTGTGTAACCTATACTTCAAGGACATTTGAGAACTTGATATGCCCGGAGGGCTTTTTTTGGAAGCATGTATTTTCTTCTTCAAAAATATCGAGATCACTTACTAATGTGAAACTAAGTAATTAGGTAATTAGTAGGCAAAATACGTAGGCTTAACAAAAGAAATGCTGACACTGTGCAACCCTCCACACTATCCGTTTTGCGTATTTCTGAGACTTTGAAAAATCATATCTCAAAAACGGTAAAAGATATGAACAGAATCCCAATGGATTTTCACTCAGGGTTTTACTTTGCAACTTCTGAACGAAGGGTGCTCTTTTCCAGAAGCACGTCACCCAACCTTTAAAGTGATGTATATGGACACAGAGTGATAGATCACTCAAAATAAGGCGGGATTGTATCATTCTTTTCAATGAAACATTTTCTCACCGATAGAAATTCAATTATTCGTTGCTCGAGGATATTTTGTGCACCCAAACTTACAGAAATTCAAGCGATGCATTTTCCATTTCTCATGTTATTAATCATAATGATAATGATAATAGTATACATTTATGAAACACCAAAATCCAGAATGGGTTATTTTATGCATAGTCTTCTGAGTTTTATGAAGCTATTGCTTACGTATGCCATGCTGCATGGTAACCGTGTTTCAAAGCTAGGTTGGATTAAAGACCCGTCATTTGGTAGAAGACAAAGCTTCTGTTAATGCCGTTGTGGTGGAGATGGCAGAATTTGCACTTCTTCTCCTTTTTGATGCCAGCTGAGCAGTTCCAAATTCCCATTTCAGCAGCGTTCAAGTTAAATGGCAAACAGAGAGCCTTTGAATGGTTGAATGTTTTGACACCATAATTATAGGAAAAAAACTATTTTATTTTGTAAAAGATGACAAGTTTGGAAGAGGGTATGGTAGTTAGGCTGAGGTGTGGCAGTAAGCTTATTAGTGCCACTAAAGATTTTTGGTGTACTAGCTCCTTGTAAATAATTCAAGTTTAGATATTTTCATGTGTTTAAAACCCCAAGAAAAAAGTAAGAGTGAAATAAAGTACGCAAGAAGTAACAGTAAGGAGCAACAGCTATACCAGCCATGTTTTATTTATTTGTTTTTTAACATAAGCTATGACTCTTGTCCGACAGTAACTAGGTAATATTTTGCCAGCACGCAATGGCTTTTGATGGTAATTTTGAATTTCTCCCATTGTCTCGGATTGCAAAAACAAAGGAAATACGTAGTGAGGTCTTACAGGAATGCCCTTAGTTTGAGGTAAGCATCAGACACAAGAGAAAATAAATTGAGCTGTTTCCGGTTTTTCTTGGAAAATCGCCGCTGAATATCGCCTTTTAGTAACTTTTGTTTTTTAATTTCCGGAATATCTTAACAACTTTGGGCAATCTTTCTGCACTTTTTATTTCAACATGATTTAGTAAAGTTGGTAAAGACCAATGTTATGAAGAGATAGCGATTTTCTTGTGAACGACTGAAAGTGTAACATTAAGAATAATACAAACGTTGCTGATATGCGAAAGCATGTAATACAGATTGGTAGAAAGTTCAATCTCCCTTAATTGAAAATAGTTTAAATTTCTTGATTCAGGCTTTTTCGAGACAGTTGAATTTGACAAAGGCGTCGCATTGGCGAAAGTATATTGATGCAACGCTCAACTTATCACATCCGTAGCGCCAGGGTACATGGGACGTCCACTCCACATATGCACCCTTGATTTTTTTTCATGAACAGAAAAGGCTCAGATACAAAATTTTGGCACGTTGTTTTCCTCCACAAAATGATCAACCTGTGATGGATTATCTCAGTTTGGAGGGAATATCCGAAGTACGTTTTCTGTTCGATTTTTTTTTTTTTTAATTTAAATATTCTCCCAGGAATTTTTGTGCCCCATTGCAGACTACGTGGCAGGTATTTTGAGATTCACTTACTCTTCGGAGACGCTAAAAGCATATTTACAGCGGGCTACATGTATCTTTTAATGCCGTGCTTCCTTTCTATTCATACCCTTTGAGCACAGGCGGAATGATGGCGCACAGTGATGTCGTAAAGTGGAACTTGTTCGGTATTCGATATTGCACACTTGCATATTCATATATTTTTAAATACTGTCTCTCTGCTCTTGGTATGTGACTATACCAGTGCGTTATGTCAGAGGTATGAAATCTTCTACCAGAGTGTACCAGATATGGCTTTACGTCTTTCGTTAAGATGGAAACAAAAGAGGACATTAATGTCTGAATCGAAGTCAGTACGTCATCCCCCCCCCCCCCATACAGTGGCGTCACAGATCACTGAGCCGTATGCTAAGCCAATTGGTAAGATAGTAGCATACATGACGATTAGTCTTGAGACTTTAAAATTTAACCCCAGTATTGTGATTATAGGGGGACCTGGAAGAAAAGCATTTAGTCGAGGGATTTTAGAGTGAGGGGAAGAGCAAAAGATTTCAGACAACAAGGGTTGGAACAGGTGAGACTAGGGGGACGTCCCCCCCCCCCCCTTGTGGGATCCCCCCAGTCGGTGGGGAGTCTTAGTCGTTACCATGCAGAATGCAGAATTTTCGTAAATTTTTATAACTTGCCCTCCGTATCAAGAAACATGTAGGCAGAGTACACAGTTTATGTAGGCCTATAGAGGTAATTTCACCACATGTCGCAGAGCCTAGATGCTATTGTTCTTTCATGCTGTGTCCTTCACGCGGTTCGTATATAGTGATTGTAGAAGAGAAGTACAATGTAGGTAGTATTCACAATAGGGCCCAACTGCCAGGGCAATTATTGACTTATATAAGATTTTAAGAAGTACCGAATTTCTGAAATATTAGTGCAGGATAACTAAAAAATCTGGCGCTTTGCAATTTTACATTAAGATTACAGGGAAAAAATAAATCAGTGTTAAATTATGTTCCTCTTAGTATAAACACATTTTATACAAAAATGGCAATGAAACAAGTACTACTAACTTCGCGACAATCTCAAGCAGCGTTCTGAACCATATGGCTAGTGGCTCGTGATGTTAAACTTACTGTCCTGGTAAAATGTATGTGACACACTGTAACCCACCACGCATAGAGGATAACCCGAACTCTGTGTCATTGACATCCAATTTCCCAAAATCTGAAACGAAACAAAACTTATCAATAAGGCCTTTAAAACCAATTTAAGACACTCTTATTACCTGCCATTGCTGGAGCTTCCTGGGCAGGAGCCCTAACGCGGGCATCTGGGCCCCACGCACGCACACCCGCTCGTGGTGCACCGAAGGTTCACTAATGACACTCCTCTACGTGTCAGCCAGGGTAATCAGGGGATGATCCCCCCCCCCCCCAAAAAAAAAACCCTCTAAAACCCTGCACACGCCACTGCCTAACCCCATGTCTCTGACCGTAGTTTTACCTCGATATATATATATATATATATATATATATATATATATATATATATATATATATATATATATATATATATATATATATATATATATATATATATATATATATCAGGTATGACTGTCTCAAAAGCGGAAAGTGAAAACTGAGGACAAAACGTGGAGACTGGTTCGATGGTAATTGTTTTTAATTCATCATTTTCACGGTCAGGCACAGAGCTTCACATGAAAAACATTAAATAAAAAAAATATCAACAATAATAATCGTTGATTGTAATAACACCTGTCAGATATTTGAAAGTTAATGTACGGACGCTTAATCTTTCTGTTTAACATTTCATAGTTGCTTTTAAAAAAAACATAAACATGCAACCCGCATACGCAGACCCTCCACCATTCCATCTGCAATATTAATTACAAGTCTAAAGAGGTCGCTTGCCGGCCGGTGACATTCGATTACATAGACATTAACATTCGACATCTAGGGGTACGTCTTTCTCGTATACCACGTGGATCTGGTTGACCTGTACGCCATAGAAGACGCCCTCTACATCCTCGAGTACACCGGTGGTCCCGTCCTCGTAGACCGTGGTCAGAGTAGCCGTGTATGGTACGTCCATGGCGTAACGTTGGCCGGATACCGTTGCGACTTTCGAAGAGCATGGTTTTATGTCCATCTTGATCGAAATTGAATCTGACTTTTCAGTCGTGACGGATCCACCCCATTCGTGCTCGTAGCTGACTTTACCTGACACTGTTATCTGTTGAAAAACAAAAAATCCACGAAGTCAACTAAAAGACCATCTACTCAAGAGGAGAAAAAAAAAAAAAATCAAAGCTATACGACTTGAAAGATGTGCGTCGTTGTGTGTGTGTCTGGGTGCCCTTGTTTTCGGGTGGGATCGAGGACCGAAACAACAGATTTTAGATCCTCTGTAGAAAATTTAATAGATTTCTCCGATCCTTTCAAGATGAACAATAGACAGTCTATTGTTAAGGTTATGGTTGAGGGAAAAAAAACAAAAGAAAGCACAATGGGGTCCTCGGAATGAAAGGAAAACAAAGCTGAGCTTGTGTGTGCGTGTGTGGTGAGGGGGACGGGGTAGAGAAAGACAAGTTCCCTAACTTTATGAGACTAGGGAACACAAACACGTTTGTCCACCACCCTACCTTTTATGACCTGACGTAAACTTAAAGTTACACAATTCTTAGTGGAAGTACAAATTTAGAAACATGTGTTCCAAGAAAAAAAAATGGGAAAAGTTAAGCCGGAATCTGAAAGCCACGAGAGACCACGAACGTGCCGTTTTCTGCAATCAGAGGCATTTACTTATTAAAGGGATTCGGTAGGATATTCCCGACTGATGGTAATAGCTCGTAGATGAGGTCCAGAGAAAAAAAAATACTATGACTCTGAGGCAATTATTTCTGCTTCCACTCCAACTTCAAAGCTTTGACTCCCCATTCCCATTAAAAACTCTGATGAGAAAAACTTTGAAAAGGAATCCCCCACCTCTCACATATACACATTTACATTTAAATCAGGTCGACGCCTATCGTATAGGACCCCCCCCCCCCCGAAAGCTTGCCTTTTCTTTTTCATTTCCTTGTTTCTACTTGAATCTCAGTTTTTAAAGATTACAGTAGCGTATCCTCCTTACCTCTTCTTCGAATATGAACGGTATTCCCGCTTCTACTTTAATTTCTAAACCGAATTCTCCTCCGGCGTGGTTGTTCCATGAAGTTTCCTCGGTGTACGTGAAAGTCTGGTCAGATGTAGTCGTTTGCTGTGTATCGCCTCTGTTTTCGGCGGTTACCACCTTGAGGTTATCAATGGTGCTATCACCCAGCGAGTAAGCGTCAAGATTATACTTCACGTTGCTCAGTCGATATTCCTGCGCTGGTTTTCCGATGATGTAATTGACAAACTGAGGGTCCAGCACGAACGCGGTCTCCGTCATCCCGTCGTAGTGGTCCACGGCGGTCATCGCACCGAGGCCCTGCCCGTCTTCCCCCGCCACCGCTTCGTAAACCGATATGTCGTCTTCACTGTGAGATCCGAGGTCGTTCCATATGAACTTCCATTTGCCGGGGATGGTGTACGAAGCGTTCACGCATCTGATCAAGGACGCGCTCGGTGCTTCGCTGTAACTTGCAACCGCCACGTGCCCGAGGGGGATGAAACCTGCCGGGCATATCGGCTTGTAGAAAATCACATCATCGGTCGCTCCTGAGCCAGAGTCTTCCCAGACTTTGCTGAACTCGACCGGTGGTGCTAGGACGTTGCTTTTCTGTGCCTTCGCCACTAAGAGTGCACCTGGTTTGGGATACTCTGACTTGGGGAACTGACCATCAGCAAAGTCCCCCAGAGAGTAAGAATCATCCGGACCGTGGCCTCTCCAGACTCCAAGGGCGAGACTGGCGTGGGTACCAGAGTCATCCCAAACCCACGTGACTTCGGGCATCTCGTAGAGGGTGATGTCGGCGTCGGGATTGCCCATGTTCAAGTTTTCGACCTTTTCTGCATATTCCGCGCTGAGTACGTACGGTGCACCGGATGGAGTGCTGTAGAAATCAAATGAGGTGAAGGTGCCAGCGTCGATCCCTTCGGGGTGCGATGTCGATACTCGGTTGTTCCTGATTACGCAATCGTAACTTCCGTGGCCTCCTGTGTCTTGCCACAAGTACTCGTAAGAGCCTTTCGTCAAGTATTCTGCCTTGACGCACCTTAAAAAGCAAACAACAGCAAAACAAAGAACAAAGAACAAAAAACAAAAAAATGTTTAGACAGGTATCTTTTAAATGGTTCCTTAATTAAGCTTTTGGGAAGATGAGATGTATATCTACCACCGCCAATCTAATTTGAGTTGCTTTGTTTACGATAAGCGGAATCATCATCTTGTCACAATGTTATAATAATTCCTGCGTTATTTTCATAGTAATCTAATGACCACTCCTTTAGAGCGTGGTGTTGTATTTTCCTCTGTTATCGTGAGCTTGCTACACAGCCCACATTTTTTTGGATGAGTTTCCTACCCAAATTATCCTTAAGATCTGAATCAGGCTAGCCCCAGCCGTTTCTACAAGGCGGATGAAAGCCAGACACAAAGTCGAGCCATCAGTTCTTCCTGTCAATAGGTTGTATTTTGATATACTGCCCTCTAATGATAACGCAGTTGGAAGTCAGTGCATGATATCTGTATTTATTTCTGTAATGATATCCAGCCAAAACGTTTTGTAATATTCGCTCCTATTTCGAGTTTTCACCTGCAGTGCTAATAATAACATGGCTGCTTGACGCTTTCAGACTCAGCGGCTACGGACGCTTAACTACAACAGCGCCCTCCTTCTGTTGAGTTTACCGGTACCACACTACCATTAGATTTTTCTACATCCTCGAGTTGTCTTTACTCTTGGGAAAAGTGCATAAAAATGAGCTACGGTAATCGCTTTTTAATCATGGTTTCAAAAGGTTCTCTGAGACACTCGGCGCCAACCGCTTGTAGCCTACTGCTTAGATAGTCTAAGTTCCCACTATATTTGCTCGCGCGCAAGTAAATATGGGTGCCACTGTGAACCTACCCAACCTTAAACCTTACACTTAAAATAAAGGGAAACTTCATATCAAACATAATTTCATCCTTCTACTTTTTTTTCTGTACATATACAATCACTTTACAGTCTTTATTGAAGAAAAGGTGTCTTACCTGTACTTGCTTTTGTCTGGATAATAGTTATAGTTATCAACTGCGACATCGCCAAGACAGATGTACCCCTCTGGTGGTTCCATTTTATAGATTGTGACGTCATTCCATCCATGGGTTCCTTTGTCATTCCATCGCCACGTGAAGCTCTCAGGGGGTGCAAGAGCTCCCCCTTCGAGATCCTTCACCATCACAGCGGTACGTGGCACTGGTTGGTCGTAGCCACCGACCGCTACATCCCCGAGAAGGTAGAAACCGTGCTGAAAATTCCTCGGACGGTGAAGCGACAATTCTTCGGAAGCGCCGGTGTGAGTATCGTCGTAAATCCAAGAGAAAAGACCTTTCTGCCTCTTGTAGGCTATCGGGGGAACCTTTTGCTTGTAACCTAAATTGTAATCAATTAGAAATGAGACCTTCAGTGACGTTTTCATTGTCAAATGACGCGTGTCTTTACAGAGAGAAAGGCATATGCCCTGCTCTGCTGTAAGAATGCGTTTCTGGAAACTTCAAGTTGACGAAAAAGGTTACCGTATTGAAAGCTCCATATTTTGTATTTAGTCATTGGAGTTGCCTGGTAGAGCTAACTACGCAAATTGATAGAGGTTAATTTGTCAAAGTCGCGTCAATGCAAGACTTAAACAGAAAATCTCATTGCTTAACAAAGCTTACCGTTCGGATGCCATTAAACGTTTAAAGCAAAACATGTTGTAATGTCTGGTATGACCTTTCGTACTTCGGTAAATCTGTTACAGGCTAAACAAGAGTTGCGAGGTATCAAAGAAATCCTACCCGCCACTATCTGTATTCATATTTGGTGCGTGTTATGGATGCGTGTGTGCGTTGAGCGTCCGTGGTGGGAGGAGGGGGGGTGGAGAGAAATTGGGCTGAAATTGGGGGGGGGGTTGATAAATAACCTGAAAATGTAGCATGTTCAGAAGACGAGTCAGAACCTCGTGAACATGTTACATCTCAGTCATGATTCGAGGGACTTAACATTTACTTGACAGTTTTTAAAGGCAAAACCTCAGGCGCAAGGTAAAGGTACGTTGACCCTTGTCTAGTGTGTGACATGTATGTGATGATAGTCATATGCACATATGTAAACATAGATAGGGATCGATTATAAGAAAATGTGAAATATTATAATTCATAGCCGTTTCTTCCGAATTATTCATTCGAATACATACAGTTAATGTGATGTTGGTACAAATAGACCATACCTACACATGGCTTCATGCATGACAGTCTAAAACTTAAGGGTGGTGGGTTAAATTCTCGTTACTATGGTACTTATTTCTCCTTTAAAAGAGGCAAGATCTCAGGAACGATAAGGTAGATTAATATCAATGAAAAGTTGATTGTCAATTAGGTAGACCGTAATTCAGATGTTACGCATTGATGATAATATTGTGATGATGATGATGATGATGATGATGATGATGATGATGATGATGATGATGATGATGGCGATGATGTTAATGATGATGATGATGATGACAATGATGATGATGATGATGATGACAATGATGATGATGACAATGATGATGATGATGGCGATGATGATGATGATGGTGATAACATGCCTTCCTCTAGGTAGAGTGGGCTTGACTCGAAATTTCTGAAATATTCATTCCAGAAGAGTTCATCTCCAAACATGACTATAGTATAATGTGGTTGGCACAGAACACCCAATTGCTCATGATATCACAATACGTCATACATTTCATTAATTTGCCTGATGTCAGTGGATGAACCCCCACCTCCTCCTAACTACCACTCCCTTCATCTCAGCAAGGGCCAGTGGACACAACATTTCAAAACTTGTAAAACGGATTAGTGGCCTATGAGACACATTCTGGAATAGTAATAAAAGGATTTTTGAACTTACCGAATTTCAGTGAAAATGTCATGTATGCAAAATATATGGAAAGTATACCTTAAATTTTATAAAAAAAAAAAACAAGAGGAATTTACATAATTAATATACAAGTAAAAGCTCATCCAATATCTTTGATTTTTTTTTTATGAAACTGCAGTGACTGCATAATCATGGCATAAAATATCATATCTTTCATACGAATATTCTTTGTGGAATAGCAAAGTTGAAGGGTTTAATGTCACGCTGACGTTGCAAAGAACTTTACAATTTGAAATTTCTAAGGCGATGAAAGGGAATTAAATGTGAATTATGCCACATGGGATATATATTGCAGCTCTGTCCAGAATTCTATGGAGACGAAGTCATGCATATGCATGCATGTAGGACAGGCTGAACCGGCCAATCCTCACATGATATCATACATGCTAACGTTTCATCGAAGGAACAAACCCTAACAATTATGTTATGTCTCGATATCACCTCATGTTCTATCATGCAGAAATGGGTGTTCTCGAGACATGATTTTAGCACATTACGGAACATTCTGTGAGCACCAGGTGGGGTGGAAGGAGCTCACCTAGCTCCTGATGTTGGTGACCAGATTCTAAGTACTTGAAAATGTTGATGGACACATGATGAAGGTTTCAGAGTTTTTAGGCTTACCTGTTGTGACAGTCAAATATACAGTAATGGAGTCAAATGGGGTCACGTGAACGAACTTTGTGAACATCACGTCAAGAGGATATTCGAAATTGCAATTGAAGCTTCATTAGATGAAAGTTAATTAGTATTTCCATCTCAACTAACCGTTTAAAATAAAAACAAAACCCCCCAAAAAGCACCACAAAAAGTCGGAAGATTGGAGAAGGCCATATACTGACAGAGACCATGAAAATAAAGATGTTTAAAAATCGTAAAAGACTAATGTATTTACTCTCTTACGCAAGCGCCCTTTTTTGACAAGCATATAGACTATAAACCTTTAAAATATATAATTTTACAAAAAAAAATATATATATATATAAGATATGTTTAGTATCAACTTACCGGTGATGGTATCCGATAGCACAATGGTGCTATACATGAGCAGTTGAGCCAAGATCAGAGATATCTTCATTGTGACTGATGCTGACTGAGGGCGCAGGCTAAGAATGATCACTTTCACTCCCGGAGAGGTCCTTTTATTACTAATTACCACCTCGCTACCGCCTTTGTGTTGCGCTGACGTCGCGACAGTGGTGAAGACGAAACGTCAGTTAGATACCTGTTTTTAGAAGCGGTATAGATATAAGACCAAGGACAGCAATAGACATTAACAATTAAATTCCCTTGAAGTGAAAGCTACCCGACTACGGAAACGTATAAGTGCCAGAGCATCGCAAAGAAATAACTTCACAATTTACGACAATTTGCTAATTTGCAGACATCTTTCTCTTCATAATGCAAAAATTTAAAAAAATTAATGCACAAAATTGTTGTTGTTGCGCATCGTCATAAGGAAATCTTTGGTTTTACAAACGCCTGGGATGGCGTTCTTTCTTTTGTAACTTTATTTCAGTATTTCTTTGATGAATTTAACTGTTGGAATATCTACATTAATTCAGTTTGAGAGAGAGAGAGAAAAAAAAGAAAAGAAACCGATGGATTATGGCCGGGGTAATCATCCCTGCACCACAGACACATGACTAAAAATAGAAAATACACAGATTAAAAAAAAAAAAGAGAGAAAAGAGAGAGTGGAAAAAAGGAGAAAACAAAACGATAAATGAGAAACACAAGGGTATCATCCGGTAAATTTTTCCTGTTTACAAATTAAGTGATTAGTTTTACTAACCCAAATACAAACAAGAAAATTCTTGGGAGGCGTTCTGAAATGCGAACGTTTTTCGACGATATCACATTTTCTCTTCAGGCAATATATACAAAATTTTGAATCATCCTAAATCTGCGGTACATACTAAGGAAAGAGAAACAACTCGACTTAAGACTGTAGTATTCAGAAGTAGACTGTCAAATCCTGATCTAACCCTAATCCTCACTTTAACCCTAATCCAAAATTTCGAGTGGGCCAATGGAACAGAGGCGTACAGCATTTCCATATCACGCTGTATCACATTTAATGATGCCCCCCTAATGATGCCCCCCTAATGATGCCCCCTAATGATGCCCCCTAATGATGCCCCAGGTCCAGTAAGAAAAAGAAGAAAATCTAGCTATACGTCCCTGGTGGCCCACGTAGAGTCTGCTGTCCCCTAGAAACTTGAACAATCCCTGTGACTGTAGTGTTCAATGAAAGTGGGGGCCCATAGATATAAACGAAATAGGATTCAGAGTGTATAATGTTCTATTATTATTGTATCATCTCAACCCATCTGATGTGTATTACTATTTTCACAGATGTACTTTTGTTCTCATGAGAAATAGCAAACATGAGATAACTGCTTCCAGATTGTGTACGTGCAGCTTATTACACCCGGGAAGTGCCCTCTCCGGTTTGAAACCGCCAAAACTTTTCTCACACCCCGGGCCAATTAATGGTGGCGCTCAGCTTACATAGTCATGCACAGCAGTCACACCCTCAATATCTGTTTCGCTCTAGCTGTCCTTCCGCTGACTATGAAGTTCTTTGGATATTCTTGTAATACAGCGCCCGTAGAATTCATTTTCAGCCCCCTCCCCGTCTCTGACTGGAACTGCTAGCTCCGCCACTGCTATAAAAATATATGATTTCTACTTGACGGTGTCATTTGCTACCTGAGTCGAGTAGAATCAGCCACGGAGGTATTTAGAATGATGAGGTTGGTGACAAGGTATACCATCTTTTGTCTCAATGCAAAACATTGAACGTGGAGGATTCTTAGCGGCTTCAATTCACTTTGAAAACTGACAAAAAAACTGTGAAAAAGTTCTCTGGTCATTGATTTGAGTAGGTTGGGGGAGGTGGGGGGGGGGGGGCTTTGTCGACTGCGTCGTCATTTTGTGGAAGCTCCGCCACCGATCCCACCTGCCACCCCGCTCCTCCTTAAATAGGTTTGGAAATAGTTCCATTTTAAGTCTTCACCCCAGAGTATATACCGCTTGTACCTGTTTCGCGACTACAGTATACCTTGTGTCTTGTACCGAGTCGCAGGCTACTACCGTTTCGTACGGTCACCCCAGTGTCAGATCATCACGGTCAGAGTGATCTCACGTACAGAACTACGATGAAAGACATACACCAAAAAATATACTGTACAGGATTGGTATATTCAGTAATTACCGTCATAACCAAGCAAAACTACTCCGGAGGGAGAGGTAGGGGGTAATTGTCACCCACCCGCTCTCCTCCCTACATAAAGGTGGAGGTGTGGGAAATGAGATTTGTTTTTCACCACAACAAAACACACACACACACACTGTGAAGACCACAATTTTTTTAAGACCTCAACTTCGTCCTGCCCATTAACCTCCCTTACACTGTAAAAAATGATGAACCGAATTTCATGACGGATCTCTTTCGGGGAAAGTTCGGGCTAAGTTGATGAGTTGGTGGGAATTGTTCGGGGGGTGGGGGGTATGCCCTGGTGGGAGATGTTGTCCTCGATGGAAATTGTCCCGGGAGGGGCGGTGGGGGGGGGGGACGGATTGTCCACAACATCCAACATAATTGGTCCCCGTGCAGTCTGACCTTTCTGGGGAATGCAGCAAGGCTATGTAATTAATCGTTTTTATTTCAAGTGTAGCACAGCCACGTCACTATGTAGGCCTAGAACGTCCAACTGTATGGGTTTGAGAAGACACAGATGACAAAGGTTTTACTAATATGACACCTAAATGCAGTTACTACATGGATTATTGGTTAACGGAAAAGATGAACGGTTTCCATGGGTTACCCATTATTCATGTAAACATCAAACTTCTAGCAAGTCTAAACATTCCGACTCGCCAATAAATTATGCAATAGTTACAAATCTACAATTATCGTAGAACAATGCGTTATACATTGCACCCCTCTTCTTCGTCCGTTCTTTCCCTCTCTTTTCTCTTTCTAATTACTTCTTTGTTTATTTTCTAGTTTTTTTTTTTTTTTTTTTGTTTCTTCGACGAATAAGTTCTTTTCGGCTCCAAACGTGTGTAAGTACTTAATGTTCATGTTTTCATTTTAATTTGGTCCGGGCAGGGTCCTTGCGTGCAGGGTGTCTTTTTTTTCAGTGGCTTCTAGCGTAGAAAGGAAAAAAAAAAACTTTTCTATTCCTAACAGTGTAGTGGTTTCATTCGAGACAATGCAGACGTGCGCGAACAAAGCAACAGAACAAATCAACTACTCTTTATTACAAGAAAAACAGTAAAATATCAGTCGTGAGGTTTTTCCTCCGTACGGCTATAGCTTTTGTTATCATTGATTATGAAGTACATACATCGAAAACAACCTGATACTATTCACTGCTGAAGGGAGATTTACTTCCTTGAAACTGAAGGGTGCTGATTCTACACCAATTTATTGTTCCGCAGGGTTCCATTCTTGGACCCCCCCCCTTCCCCTCATCGCATCATCTAATTCCATGACGTAACGCACATCAGAGCCATATGGCTCTGACGCACATGTTAGAATGCTTCCCTCAATAAAGACATCATGGATTGTGTTGTGATTAGTTTATTGTGCGTACAACAAAATATTTCTATTACTGTATATATAGGCCTATATTTTTTTTTAAATCTATCTCATTTCTTAACTGGAAGGACATTTCATTCCCGTTGCGTTGGTGAGTGTTACATCACCATGCGGGCATGTCCTCAAAAGAACGGACTTTAAGGTCGAAAAAGGATTACGCAATGTTCTTGGAAATGTGTCCCACTGACCCAGACTGAATTTGATTGGCCGGTAAATACTGCGACTTCTACTCTTACTGGTCTATTTAATTTGCTTTTCAACTTGCCTCGCGCAACTTGCTGGTAATATATCTCAGGGTATATTAATTAACACCTCTGATTATGTAAGTGCTTCGCCTTATCGCTTACGGGAAAGCAAGGACGGTTCCACCATAGTGGTGGGGAGATGTTCGACGTATCTTTCTTGTTGTTGTTGTTGTTTTATGCAAAATTGTGCAAATTAAGTGTCAGCGACTTTTTTTCTTTTCCATTTTTCACTGAAAGTATCATCTAAAAGTAAATGGAAGTATCCTAACCCTGCTCCTATAAACGCAATGCTGTTCGTAGGCCTATAAACATAGATCATTTCTTCTATGCCGTCAAGGACTCAGACTACCATCCCGTAACTATTTGACTGGGCGAGCGGCCTTCAGTTTATCAAAGCCTTTATCGCAGCTATCGCCCCTGTAACTATGATTAATTAAATTTTGTAATTAAAATTATGTTACCGCCTTCCGTAGTACATGAAGGGAACCATGCAGACAAAGGTCAAGCAGTCTCTGAATTGAAGATATCTTTGTTTTCTGAGTCCCTTCTATTCCTCTTTGTATACAGTAACACAATATTTGAAAAAGAAACAATCGTCCAGTGGATGTAATTTATTTGCTATGGCAACATTACAAAATTTACTTGAATTTTCATCACCGGTTGGGCCAATTGTGGCCGCCGCGTGCATGGCTTTTCTTTTTTAATAAAATTAGAACCTCAATGGTATTTTCATATGTAAATTGGATCTCTGGAATGGTCTCTGACGGTTTTTGCGTAGATATATCACTCAAAACCACTTGGCCGAATGAATCCAACAACTAACATAAGTCTGGATTTAAAGCATAAACAAGAGCCCATGGGCACTGCAGTTCCTTGCATATGTCCATAAATGTAAATTTTTGAGGGAAAAGGAGCATTTGGTATTGGTTTGCACAACAGCCAATATGGCGCATTTCTTACCATGAACCCTCATATCCTGAACATCCCAGTTACCCTACAGTAGTGCTAATGTGACATTATACAAGTACCTTCCACTTTTGTAACATAAAATCTGTTGAAAAAGAATGATTTAATGAAATGGCGCATTTCGGACATTGGACCCCAAATATGACAAACTACCAGCCTGGAACCACTTCCATTGTAGAATTGTAAACGACCATCAATTACAGAGTTACATAGCCTACAAGAGAAGACGTAGTTTGCATGATTTTATAAAATGGCTACGGGGACATTCCATCAATAAATTCCTGTAACCCCACAGATACCACTGCCATATTAGTTATGCAACTTGGCAATGTCAACTTAGTATCATGGGACCTTGGACCTAGACATACCAAACTTCCAGAAAGGACTGCCTTAGAAGAGATGTGACACATTCTTAACTTGTACCATACAATCTGTAGGAGAAGCATTTTGCACAATGTCATGAAAGAGCCCATTTAAGACATCGGATCTAATATTCCTGAACCGCCTGAATTTACCACAACCGTAGTAGTTACATGGCACAACTACAACTTAGTAGCATACAATCTGTAGACTTTTGCATTTTGCCTGATTTCATAAAATCGTCTTCATGGTCCATTTTGACCGTGGGCCCCAAAATACTGAACACACTAAAGGCACCACGTGACAACCATAGTGGCAACGATGTGGTACAAACTCAATTGTAAAATCTGATGAATGACAATTGGCGTACTTTCAAACAATGGGCGCTTTGGGCCACCCATGGTCCACATGTGACCTCTCACACCCACATTTTTTACACTCACAAACGGCTCATAACCCAAGGATTGTTCTCCTAGAGTTTCAATAAAGATGCATTAAACATTGTTCGAGAGGCAACTCATTGCAATTGTGAACGGAGAAGGTCAATACATAATATGCTGAAAGCCTCATTACACTTACAGCTCACACAGGGTAGGCAGTGGAAGTCACAAATGTTTAGTTAGATTTTATTTTGCACTGCTATATAGAACCCCATAGTTCTCAAGAAAAAAGAAACTCATTGATTAGCTTAATGGACCGTATAAGCATCCATAGCATGAGAGGCGCAAATTCCTTGTCTGTCAATCACCTTCATACATACAGCATACTGAGGGATCAAACTGCCCCCGTACTAGACTTTGCAAAGTCTTTCTCGGCGAATGATTTCTCCTCCTTTGATACATTCCTCACAATTTGAGCTGCAGCCTACTTACACCCAACCGAGGATATGTACTCATCTAGTAATAGCGTTTCCCTGTGATCGCCGTCCGCCGGAAAGACTTTGGACACTCGATATAATTATGTAGCCTACGCATGAATAGTCACGTTTGACGTTACGATTAATGCATAGTAAAATACTTCGCGTTGGTCTCATAAAATGAACCAATAGCAGCGATCGAACAATAAGAGAAAATAATGGTACCTAGGCTAACTTTTACCCTATCACCAGATTTGCCTACGGCCAAAATTGGATACCGCTAAGAGATACCCAGAACAGTTAAAGAGTTACCATTATATTTACGAAACTAATCAGTCGAAGGTCCTTTCCCCATCATCACTCCCATCATTTCTCACGATGGTCGTGGTTGGCTTCTACCGAATTTGGTAGCGAAAAACAACGGTTTTAGTTTAAAGTTATGTGCATAATTGAAACGAGTGTCCAGAGTCTGCGAGGGCAGCTATCAGTGGGGGGGGGGGGGGGGAGTAAACACTCTTCCGGAGGAGCATTACATATCTATGGATGTTCCTTCAGAGGTGGCGGAACCAAGATTAGCCAAGCAGACTCGGCAGAGTCTACCCCACAGGCCCCTATCCAGGGAAGGGGGGGCAGGGGGTTCGGACGAACCCCCCCACACAAGATCTCGAGTTCCGCTCAGCCTATGATAGTAGGCCTACGTACGTTAGCAACATATATAATGAGTTTTAATTTTGCATGTGTCTTCAGCACTAGTCGGTCATATCTATCTGGTAAAATGTTCCACTTGTGGTAAAATTGAACCCCCCCTGAAAAAGCTGCATACGGGCCTGCCCCATACAGATGAGACGCCATGTAGCACATATAAGTTTTAGGCAAGAGCGATTAGGTAGCCCAAGGGTGCCATGATATCACTGTTTAGTGTTAAGGTAGCCCCCCCATGTCCTTTACCTCTCGCTTGACATCCACCAAAATGGATCAAATTTATCTTCTCATTATAATGCTTCCATCTAACAAGTCCAAGTATAAAATTTCACCAAGCTTTCAACCTCGAGATAGCGAGTTCAAAGGTTTTCAAAGTTTTGCCCCAAGATGACCTTTCACCTTCACCATAAGCAGTAGGGCACACTTTCTCAATATGGCAGACCTATATACCACGTTTGACTCTCCCTATGCTTTCCCTAATTGAGTTACCGCGTACTCAAGCAATTGTCACAGACACACACACACACATGCCAACCTCACTGCATAGTTTCCTCTGCTGATGCAAGTACACCAAAAAAAACAACAACAAACAAACAAATAAATACGACAGGGCAAATGCTTTTCTTATCTAAATTTGAGGTTAAAGCGTTTCACATTCATGTAATTCCTTTCAATTATTGAGCACACCATAACTTCCATGAGGAGTATCGAATTGTCCAAAAATGACGTTGAACTTAGAAGCCTCTGTACCAACAAAAACACAGGAGTAATTGTGGTTCAATTACATTGATGGCCAGATGCACCAGAGTCCAATGTGAATTAACATGTATATCTCCCCAATCCTAGACAATATTTTCCATTTTAACATTGTCCTTTTTATTTCATCACACACTGCACAATGACTTTCCGATGAATTATTTTAAGGCATACTGACAAGGGCATTAAGCAACAATAAAAGCTTCCAAAGACACAAAGAAAATCAAATACGAGAGTCACATGAGTAGAAAATTAGCAAAAGAGCAACAGTTACTTTCCTCCTCAATAACCGTTTGTGCTGCATTGAATTTCATATTTTTCAGTAGATTTCTCCATTTCCAGATGTCAGTAATGCTACACTATATGTGAGCTATGTGAGTACATCTGTGTAAATATATCTTAAGAGACAGTTAGCTCTTCATGAGTGACAATTAAGAAAACTTAGAAAACATAGAAATCTTCAAACTTTGGAAAACCTTAGAGAGATGCACCTTGCAATTTAGATGTTACGGTAGTTCAACGACTGCGCTTGGTTGCTGACATGACTTAATCCGATAGTACTACTCAGGGTATTGCAAGGAAGAAATTATTTGGTACTTCATGGCAGTTTAAAAGAAACCATTTTCATATGATGATACATTGCAGGTATGATGATGAAAAAAAAAATGAAGGATCGGGTATCCAAGAGTAGGTAAAACCAAGTTGATTGAAACTGTCATGGATAGAACACCATGTCTGCACTCAAGAAATGCATAAAAAAGGAACACGGTTATTATTGAATTGTACGTGCCAAGTAAAAATATTGGAAGCAGGCAGGTAGGCCATTGGGATATCACGCAGAGAAAGGGAAACAGTTTGAACACCAAAGGTAAAGGTACCGTAGGTCACCATCTTCTATCTTTTGAAATCGGTACAAAGGTCACAACATCCAGCCGAGGCAAACTCACGATGCGCCAGCCCAAGTTAGATATAGTTCTACGGCACCAGTGGGAAATCTCTGCGATGTTGAGATTTAAATTGTTCTTCAGCACCCATGCTGCTTACACAGTTCTTCAGCACCAGCAGGACACCTTGGCAAAGCTTGAACTATACAGTCCTGCAGCACCAGTATGACACCTTTGTGATGCTTAAGTTACATAGTTCTGCAGCACCAGAAGGGCACCTCTGTGATGACCCAGTAATGTGGTTCTACGGCACCAGAAGGACAACTCTGTCACTTTCAGTTTACATAGTTCTGCAGCACCATCAGGACACCGGAATGATGTATGAGTTATAGTTCTGCGACACCACTACGGTAGAGCGCATCTGTAACTCTTGATTGATATAGTTCTGCACTTCAGTAGGACACCTCTGTGATGCTTCAGTGAAATACTTGTATGTACCACAAGTACACCTTTAAAATGTTCAGAGTTGTATAATTCTGCAGCAGGAGAGGATACCAGTGTTTCATAATGCTTTGAGTGACGGTCAACTCTGAACAAATGTGTCAAGTATCCCTCTATCATCAAATACAAAGACTTCTCCTGCATGACTGCCGCTATGTCCCAAGATTCTTCTCCCCTTTTTTCTCATTTGCACACTTTCCTCCTCCGTGGTAGTCGTCTGCCAACTTTCCGACGACCGGCCGTCACTCGGGGGTTCACCTACTGGAGTAATGATTGGACGTCGCCTGCAACGACGTGAACAGCTGCAAGGCCACCAGGCTAATCAGGGAGGTAAATACGGCCTTCACCAACAGCAACGGCCAGGAACCCAGACCGACAGCAAATATGAGCAGCCTGAAATGAAATCAATGTTACCATATGATTAACAGTATCATTTAAAACCAGCTGTGAGGTGGTATCAGAAAACCGTCCTGATTCTTCCAGTTTCCGAGGACCACTGGAACCACCGGTACTTGAGTTGAATGGAAGGTAAAGTAGATTAAAGGAGAACAGGTAGTTGTCAAATACATTTTACAGGCTTTTGTTGCTTTCTTTCTTTCCTCCAAATCAGGTACAATCATATCTCCTTCACAGATTTGAGTTGAAAAAAAAATGATAGATCACAAGAATGGTAGATAAAGTGCTCCAGAGGAGGAAAAAAAAGAGAGGAGGAAAAAAAAAAAGAATATTTTAGAATTTTTCTCATTTTGATGTCCCCTACATTACGTTTATAAGTATGTGTTTTATGCCTACATCGTATAAGGAATGTCGTTTGGTCGTTTGGACAAAGGTCATCAATGTGTGCCTTCACTCTGCAGGTTAACAACACTGATGACTTTAAACCAATGACATTCTATTGACAAAGCCCTAATCCTTTTCAGAACTGATAAAAGAATCCAGTACAAATCGGTGAATTTTTTTTTTATCAACTTGTTCCAAAATGTCCGTAAATTTTGTTGCAAACTACGAATTTGTCAAAAAACTGTCACAACATGTACAGTATTCACTGTGCAAAGGCAATAACATTAACATCATCATTAAAATGAACATGGTCCTGAATTTATGCTATGACTAAATTATGTCTACAGGGGGAAAAAGACTGCAGTTCTAATGGACTTTCTGACATTTAACTGTTAGGAAGTAGATGTGCGTGTAGGGTACTACTTGAAATCTCAGTCAAAAAAAGGCTGTTGATTCTCCCCACCCCCCCCATTCCTCCCTCTTATCTCATCTTTCATCTGTCAATGTCTTATCAATGACCACAAACTAATATCTATTTCAATATCACTTTCACATTGAATACATCAACCAGTATAGAAATTTTCTCATTATAGCTTTTAACCATTTCTAAAGAATCTTTGAGTTACAGTAGACACGAAATAATATAAAAACTCAAACTATGCCAAGTCAGCTAGGAAACTTTCTGAATAGTGGGTAGAAACTGAAAAAATGTTTTATTTCTAAAGATTGTTAAGCATTTTTGAGTGCGATGATTTCATGACTTACTCCATAATCAGAGGCTTGTAACAACCCAAGGCAAGGAGAGCGACGACGATCGGCTGGATGGACTGATAAATGTCACGTCTGGTCCACAGCCAAACCAGAGTGGCGGTGGCCAGGTGCTGCATCTGTCGAGAATCAGACAAATTTGTTACAATCATGGAAAAGAAACACGGAGGATTCACTGCTGTGATTACAGAAAAGCAAAGAGTTTAAAGGAAAGCAGCTCAACATGTAAACATGTTAATTTATCTTGCATTTTTAGGAAGACTGTTTCGTTGTCATACATTGATTACACCTGGCAAGTGTGCGGATAGGTCCCCTTTAAACTGCATCAAACAACAGTTCCATCACAAGAGCGAATTGCAATTTGCACAACTGTGGCAAATTTTCTTACGTAAACTGAGTTTCTCACAGTTCTATCCAGTGTTCCCGCTAAGGTGCAGGTTTGCCTGAATCCCGCATTTGTCTCCTGCATCCCACCCAATGATAAATCCTTAAGGAGGAAACTCCGGCACTCTTTTCCACAGCTGAGGTTGTAGCTACAATTATAAATACACACAATAAGTTGCAACAGAATCTTTACCAAGGCTCCCTCCCTGGCTTTTGAAAGTCCCTAATAAAAATTATTTTTAGATCCATCCAGGTTTGATTCCTTATGTGCAAACACTGGTTGGTACCCCTCAAATCTCTGAACTTAATTCAAATCTGCTGACTCCTTTTACAGGTGGCTAGAGGCCATTTTATTCCCTTTGTTTAAAGGAAAATTAGATGAAAGATGACTAGATGAAAAAAGAGATGCTAAAACATCAACATGGCATGCAAAATGAAAAGCTTTTAATCATCGAACCATTCAGTCTCAATAATACTGCACATACCTGCAAAACCTTTATGTCATCAAAATATTAAGATACATCATTTGATTATTTGAAAGGTTGGATGAAAAAATTATTCTTAAGCAAACAAATAATGACCGAATTTCTGTCTGCGAGGAAATTTTTTCCTGGAAAGAAGGCTTACACCAGCCGTCCTGGTTCTGAAAATCTACTGTATCATTCTGTGTCCGTAAAGATTGGTCTTAAAAATATGATTTTCTTTTGTCTTTAAAAAAAAATGCCTCTTTCCCTTTGTTACCAAGACAACACCAAAAATGGTTGTGAGACAAAAGGTGAAAGCCCTCACCAAGTTGAGATTTGACTCTAGGCTCATCTGGATGTACTTCCAATCAAACTCAGTTCCTCTAGCTCCGATCCAGAAGGGTACGAATCTGGTCATCACAAACTCTGCTGAGGCCCACCCCATACCGGCTATCAGGAACCTCAGCTCACCCTTCGCTGGCGTATTGGTCAGGATGAAGTAGAAGCCGATTAAATCACCCAGGTCCACTGTTGTCTTCATAAATTCCTGTTTTGCAAATGCAAAGGATAACCACAGTAGTCGTTTAAAGTGCATTTTAAATTGTGAAAAAATAAGGTTCTTATGACTCCACCAGATACAGTATTTTCTAGAAAATAACTTTCTTATAAACATTGCTTTCAACAAGTAAAATGGAATGTCTTCATACTCACAGCCACAAAGTCTACATTCCCAGATGAAAAGTCAGATGTGGGAAAGAATGTGGCTAGCAGCAGCATCTGTAAAAGCAAAAAAAAAAAAAAAACACAAATATGGATAAGATACGGCCGGTCATGTCAAGACATGAGCTCCTAACATCCGCATGTGCCACTAAATAATTAAGCATGATGAAACTTAGAAGAAACAAGTTGGTCAATCAAATCAACTACACAACTCACAGACATGGGGCAATAAAGAATACTACCATAAATTACCAGCAGACACTCACACGAATGAAAAAAAAGAGTGCTGTTACACTGTGAAAAAACAGTGACATGAAGATCCACAGTACAGCAAGAGGGTGATATAACATCCCTCATGCACGTTGCAACATTTTCAAAAAATTGAAATTTAACAACAATATTTGGTTGACACAGTTGTCACAGCTTACTGTACATGCTTGCAATTATTTTCTTATGTAATTACTCATTTTTTTCACTGCTGAGTGCTGTACTGTATGTTATATACAGTAACAATGTCAGGATATGGGGAGTACTCTAATGTGGAAACATTCCACTAGACATCAATAAGTCGAAACATGAATAAATAAATACATGAAAGGAATGAATTAATCAATTAACTATTCTGCCAATTCAATAGTTTCATCCAGAGGTATAACACAATAGTACCCTACCTTACATAACTGTGTGAATAGATAGATGGCACCGGCTTGGACACACTTCCAGAATGCGCTGTATTCAGCCCTGTGAGAATAAGGTGGCATTTTCAGTGTGAAGTAAACATAAATAAAATGAATCACAAGTGTGTGGGATGGTGACAAATGTTACAGGTCAAACCAGGATATTGATGTAAAACAACTGTAACGAGCCGCGAGGAATTCGGCTTTCACATTTTGCATCCAGAACTACAGTAGAGAAATTCTGATGAGTACAGTAGGCCCTATTGTACACACATTTCTGCGGCAAATTCTTGGAAAATACCGCATTCACAGTAGAACAACATGTGACTCTGTACTGCATGATACAGCACTGTACATGCCTGAATTTGAATGAAATTAGTTACTTGGAAATGGTTTTGAAGGTAACATGGCTGTGCATAACACTACTCAGTAGTCTTGTGATGAAACCTTGACTTGTTCAAGTCAGAATCGGATTTATCAAAATACTGTTTACTATCAAATAAATACATACTAATGCCCAAAAAACAATACAAATATTGTCTCTGCTGTACAAATTTTGAATGACAGTTTTACAATATTTTGGTACAATTTGAAACATGATAGTCAGCAATACAGCTGAAACTAAAAAATTTGACGGTGGACGAATGTTTCCATGGAAATGAAAAATAACACAGCAAATAAGTCTTGTTTTTGATGTTGTCTGAGGTAAATATGATGCAGGCAGTGCTCCCTTTGCATCCACACAGCCTCACTTTTTATTTTTTTTAGCATTTTACTAGCATTTTACTTGTTAGGCCTGGGCCTTAGCAGTAAGTAAAAGGCCTATTACTAGTTGTGACAAATTCAACTTCAGCTAGTCTAGGCCTAGGCGAACGTTAAACATTTGGCTTAATTTGGAGGCAGGCGGGCTACCAAGTACCAGTACTAGTAGTCAGTACCATTGACTAGCGTTAGGCCTAATAGTCATACTCATTTATTGCCCAAATAGCAATTAACAAAGGGATAACTTTTGGCATGTTGTGTTATGTTGCTAGGCCTAGTAACTAATACTAGGCCTAATAATAGCCTAGGCCTAACCCGTTACGACGTTAGTTTGACTTTTGAGTATCTCAACATTGGTAAGTTAGCTAAGTAAGGCGTTAGATAAGAAAAAGTTCACGCAGTTGTAACTATTCTACACAACTTACAATCCAGTGCACCTGTAGACAATAAGGTATGGCACATATCCAAGGGCTAAGCAATTTCCAAAGTGAAAAAGCGTCATTTTCGCGAAAAAGGGTGGACCCTTCACGAATTACGTTAAATGTGTTATTATATTACGGGGCTCTATACCCGTATAACTCGTAAGTAATATAGCTTAGCGTTAGCGTTAAACTACCATGCACATTGCACACACTTCACTGTGCTGAGTAATATCACGAGTACTGTTCTGGGATATTCATCCTAGCTGAAGGTAGCAACCAATATCAGTAGCCACAACTCTGACGAAAAGGACACTGCGACATGCACCGGCTTATAATGAACAACGGACACGTGCAATCGAACGGAAATGTTATAAACAATTCGAACTACAGTACCGGTGTAGGTAAGAGCAGGGGGGGGGGGGGGGGGGGAGGGCGAAAAAATGTATATTGGGGTGAAGGGGAGACTAGCCATCGAACAACCCTGTTTGAAGACTAGAACCGGACTAAGCAGACTGAGCACCACATTGGAATATATGCCCAGAATGCACAAGGAAATATTTGGCCTTACAAGTCCCCCCGGCCCCCCCAGATGGCCCCTCTGGAGAGGACATTTCTCGAGTTTCCTACCGTCTATTTGGTTTATATAGCCTTGAAATTTGTTTTCGATATGTATATAATGACTTATTGGGGGTTATGATTATATGCATTACTGTTTTTGTAGATTCCTTTTTTTTTTTCCTGATCATGTTATTGCCAAATTGCAAACTTGGGGCCCCTATTTAAAGGGTACATGCAGCTTAGAACACCCAGGAATTGTAGTTCCCGGCCTTTTGCATAGCTAAAAAATTTCTTGCACGTTCCACAGCAACCGGTGGTGTGTTCCGTTCAGACAGTCGCACGAGCAGCACCCCTCCTTCTTTCTTGTTTAGCGCTCCTATCTTGGAGAACGTTTTAGTCCAAATGTGCTCAGTTTCGATAACAAATCGACGCTTATGAACCTTAATAAATACATTAATTTACAACTGATACATAAAAACCATTGGCAGATCAAATGTTTGGGACAACTTCTCCCCCCCCCCCTCCCCCACCAAAAACTGCTTCAAAAAAGTCATAAATTAAATGATAAACTTTTTAGGAAATACTTTTCACAATGGTACACTTCCCTTGTACTAAATCGCATCCGAAGACAGGTGGCCAGGATGAAGGAGGGGGTCAACAGTAACAGTTTTGAGGGCCTCTGTGGAGCTTAAAAAAGTCGGATATCCGGTGATCCAGGAGGCGCCAAGTTTATCCAAGCAGTGTCTGGTAAGATCCGTGCCAACTGAAGGTGGCGCTCGGCTTTAGAAAGTGTTCCCGCAAATTCTAGCAAGCAAGTAACTGAGTAGTGATGATGGGCCCCGCTTGGGCCACCTCCAAGTACTTTGCCTTCATGTTACTGGGTAATGTGGGCATAGCCTGTGCTGTCTAGTAATGTGGGGTGGAACCTTTGAAGAACATGGAGTTACCCTAGGTTACAGGCTTAGCGCGGCGAAAATTTTTGTTTCTCAGTCATCAGGAAAATTCCCTCTAGAGAACGAAAACAGGCATT
This sequence comes from Stichopus chloronotus, assembly GCA_021234535.1. NCBI lineage: Eukaryota > Metazoa > Echinodermata > Holothuroidea > Aspidochirotida > Stichopodidae > Stichopus > Stichopus chloronotus. Next base: position 16,211,382 of record CM037842.1, read on the forward strand.
TGCGGCATATCCCCCCGGGGGGGGGGGGGGAGTTCCCCTAATTTCACGTGCCCCAACCCCCTGTTGAGAATTTTTCAGTCTTTTGTTATCCCATTACCCTTTAATCCCCAGACTAAGCAATGATTGATAAGAAAGTACTTTAATAAATTTTCTCCTTTTTTTCGCCTTCTTAGAAATTGAGGCCACATGTCCTTTAAAAACAACAAGTTAGTTTAGAATGATCAGTGACTCCGAACACAGTGATCAAAGCAGTAGTGAAATGACCGGGGTTCTTGCGGGGACCTCTCTCCTTCCCTAGCAGGGGTTTTTTTCGGGGACGCCGTTTCAAGACTGAAACTGAAACTATTCGTGGTGCATGTTAAGGCCATTTCCAACGAACAAAAGTTTCTGGCAGGCCTATGGCTCCGGGCACGTGCCAATGATGATGGCGCTCCACTTAGATAGTCTCGACCAATGCTAGTTATCATACAAGTGGTGATGGACACTACGTGAGCCCCCCCCCCGGCCTCACGTGTAAATTGCACACGTGTCTCGCCGTTGGACAAACTTGTTATCCCAAAGCCGAAAACGTGATGAGGACTGAGAATACTGCTTTTTGAATAACCACAAAATGTATCCGAGCGATTGTTTTCTGTTGGTAGGTATCTTATTTTTTTTTTGTTCTTTTGTCAGTGACTGGCATTGCACTCTAACTGACGATCTCTTTCGTGGACTCCTGAAATACATATTTGTGGAATGATCGCAATGGTGTAACTAGGACTTTTTTTTTTGGGGGGGGGGGGTGGTGGGAGGCTCACGGTTGAACTGACTATTTTTGTGGGGGGATCCCGTTAACTATCTAAGCTTAGCGTTAGTGCTTAGCTTAATCGTGCACGAAGCAAGATATTAAGTGAGTAGCTCCGGTCATTTTTTTTTCTTCGAGCCCAGATTTTAAGTGGGTGATGCTTTGGGGCAACAATTTTGTGGGAGCTGCCGCGTCGAACCCCCCTGTGGCTACGCCATCGGCTGATCGTCGTACTACCTCGATTCAATACGCAATCCAACTTTCAACTAAATTAGTGCCGCAAATTGACTTGATCATACAAGTTGTTCAGAATAAAATATGTCTCCCAATCCCGGATTTCTTGAAAGAGAAAAATCGATTTCGTAGTTCCTTTTTTGCGTCTATTAATGTTAACGGTTATTCAAGCTATGCAATTTTAGTTGAATCGAGTGTGAGATCGCCCTAGTGTGACCCGGACTTTTTAGTGTCTTTCTCCACGTTTCTGGGAATACACTAGCCCATATGAGTCTGGTCCCCGTCACAACGTCCCCAACTCTCGGTACAAAGTGCAAACGACAGTAACACGCGGTACCCGTTAATGGTTGCTAACTTCAAACAGGACTGAGCGTTAAAGGCCTAACGCCTGTGAAACAGGCTGACCAGAAAATGTATATAGTTGTAATGCTAAGTTCTGGACTATTTTAAAGTTTAATGACCCCCGATTCCTGTTGTATGCCTATAGAGCGTTTTAAACAAACTCACTGTAATCAGCCATGTCTTTCACTACTACAGAACCAGTGCGTGAAGCATTACATGAATTTCTGTGTTCATTTACAACAGTTGCCAGTAGTAATACAATTGGAGAGGAACATGGACAGAGCATGCATGCCGATTTGGGGTGGGGGGGGGGGGATCATAGAGCGGACCGACGGGGGTGTGTCTCCAACATTTTTGAGCGGAGAGACACCGTCTAACTCAATCCCCCCCCCCCCCTCCTCCTCCCCAAACACACATACACACACCCGTTTTGTATTTACTGAAACCAAGGAAAGTAACGATCAAACCTCGTCTTGTGGAAGTGTAAATTTCCAAACATGTGTTCAATTCCTGAGGAAAAGAAAAGTTAACTGAAGAGTATGGCGAACATATGGTGACATATGCGAGATGTAAAGTTATCGTGTTAGAACAACTTGTCATCTCGAAAAAAAAAATGCAAATTGTCGAGTTACCGTCTAACGCTAAATCAACATCTTCGATTTAGTCGTTATAACTCAACAATTTGCAAACTTTTCCTGAGATAACAAGTTATTCCAACACGATAACATTATATCTCGCCTGTCAACTTAATATGTCGGGGGAGAGACTAGAAAGTGCTATTTCTTGCAGTATTCCATATAGAATACCGGGTATTTATGCAGAAATTTTAAGAAGGACAGACACTGCAAGTGAGGAGAGGTCTAAGGTGATGGAGTACCCAGGCCCTTCCCCTTTTCGTAAAAAGTATCACGTTTGCACTTCTTGTAGCTGCCCAATCATGGTGCAAATTGAGTTTCTTTGACACCTGCACCCATGAACCAAAAATAAAGGTTAAAAAGTATTGGTGAGGGCTAAGTGACGTCGGGACTATATACGTGGGACGTACGGTCCTCTCCGCGCCAACTGTTGGTGGGGTCCCAGTGGGACCCCACCAACAGTTGGTGCGGAGAGGAAAAGAAATTTGGATGTACTATCTCTCCAGATGGCACTTCCCGGTAAGTTCCATGCTGCATGTACAGAGCCTTGGAATATGGACCTCGCAGCTGGCTGCAATTTCTTAATTAGGCCAAATGAGATAGAAATCAATGTACGAAAATTGGTAATACATATCAGATGGGTTGAGATGATACAAAAAATCATAATGAATTATTCAATCTGCTTCATTTATTCATGTAACAGTTGGCAAAGGGTAAGGAGATCTGTAGTGCTGGACATACCTATAGACTCTACTTTTTCATTGGTTGATAATGATTAATCCATTTTAATCTTGAATATAAAAATGGAAATTGGTTACAGGCGGTTGGATATTATCGGATGCAATGAAGCGAGGCAGAACCCGACTGGATTTTCAGGGTTCTTTTTATTGGGGAGGGGGGACGCCCGGGTGGAGCATGAGCTTGTTGCATGCACCCGTAGTGAAACATTTCCAACTTTAAAAAAAGGAAAATGACGTATAACACCAGGTCCGCAATCACTAGCCCCACCAAACAAATCCCGATTGAATCATTTGGAAATTTTGCGGACTCAAAAATTACTTGTTCAGTAAAGCTGTTTACAGTGCTGTTGAGGGGGTTATTTGGTGATTTCGATTTTCTAGGTACCTGTCGGCCGATTCAGGTCTTGTCAGCTTCAGGTTGCACGGTACAGCTAATGGTCTGCTGAGATGGGCAGGTCCTCCACCCCTCCCGCCTTTGGGAAGGTGGCTAAAGACTGGGGTATACGTGACGCTAGTTCGTCGGAGGTTTCTGGAGCCGGTTGATTTTGTATGGGATTGTTGGTTCACCCTGCCTGTTATACCCTCTGAACACCGTTCGAAAGACTAGGCGAAATTCGCCGGTGTTCATCCACGATCAACATGAAACAGGATCCCTTTATGAGTATTCATACTTTCTGATCCTCAAATACTTTGAAACTAAACCTTTAAGTGGAAGAATTGATATACTTTAACAAGTCGTATTGACTTTAAATAGTAATATAACAGAGTATTGGATCGCATCGGACATGATTTTAGTTGGCTTTGACAAGCAACTCTTATTATTATTATCATCATCGTCGTCATCGTGATTATTATTATTTTTAATATTATTATTATTATTATTATTTTTAATATTATTATTATTATTTTTAATATTATTATTATTATTTTTAATATTATTATTATTTATTCATTTTTTTTTTTTTAATTCAACATTTAAATCAGCATCAGGTAAGGTTGGAAAAAAAAAATAGACATCCAAATAATCAACTTCGAAGGGAGGCGTGAGGGAAGGGCATATTGTTCCCTTCTTATTTCCCCTGTCATTGATCTAAGGCGATAGGTTTTTGTTAATTTAACACCCCGACCCCACCCGACCCTCCCCCAAAAGAAGGTCTACCATGGTATGTTCAAGACAGCCTGACAGCCAGCTTGTGGCTCAAATTAGTACTGCCACCAACGAAATTGCTATAGTCTGGATATTTAGTGGCTCACATTGGCCACCGTTGTGAAGTATGTAACTTTGTAAGCGGGTAGCCTTCTCGAGACGGCTTGACGCCATTGTTAGTTTTCCTCTAGTACTTACCTGCTTCCAAGAAAGGACATATCTTGAACATGATCTATATACATTTATATTTTGGCCCTTCTTCAACCTCTGATTGAAAACTTCCTTTCCTGAAGATCAATGGTATTGTTCTAACGTTGTGTCTCGTAGCCTAACACTTAGTAACAGTGAGTAATAACACTAGGCCTCAAACTATATCAGTTGGACATCACATACTTGACATAGGCTAGCCTTGGCATTCGTAAACAGCAATACCAAGTGGGGAAGGTTAGGTTAGGCTCTATATTGTTGGACGTAGCAGTAGCAGCTAGGCTACTGAAGTAGTTCGGCCAACATACAGGAGTACATGCTACATTACTGTGGGCACAGTGACGTAGTGGGGACTCACCAAGATTCGTCTATTGACATTAGGCCAACAAATTGTAGGCTATACAAATTGCAACGTATTGAACTTACTAACTTAGGCCTAAAATATGTCAGTAAATTTTTTTTGCATGACGACTTCTGTGATGGTAGGCCTGCAGTGGGCTAGAGTAGAGCCTGAGGTAGGCCTGGGCTATGCTATCGTATTTGTAATGATACAATACTCAATATTTGTTAACTAATAACTTACAGTAGGGCTAGCCTTGGCCATCAGTCAGTGTCAGTGCAGAGTTTCACTTGAACCTTGAGGGGCTGCTGACAGTGAAACTGTCACTCAATGTCATTATGTGTTCAGGTGGAGTAAAAGCCTAGGCCAAAGGTATAGTTAGCGTCTAGACTACTGACAAAAGTAGAGTGAGCCTCTAGAGGCCAATTATAACCTAGGAAACATTCCAGAATTTGCAGGAGATACAATATTTTTGCTTTCTTTTCCATAGACACATAAAGTGTAACAGAATTACGCGTAGATTACATGAGAACTATACGATGTGCTTACAGTATTCATGTAGGAACGTTTTTCGGCTTTCAGTGAAGGTAAAATTTTGTCATTGTTGAGAGGCTCTTAATAGTGCCATGACTCCTTGCCAAAGGGTACTCCATGATACATTCGGAGGAGTCAAATCCATGACATTACTGTATATTATAACAACACTGGTGAAAGCTTCGTATGTAAGTACTTGAATGCACTGTAAGGTGGGTGCCAGTTTAAGGTATGTGAATTTGATCATGCAGTCCTACTTTGTAATTGGCAAAGTTGTGATAACATGCACTGTGTGGAAAGCAAACCTTTGTTGTAATCAGTGCCAACTACGGTTGAAAAGTGAAAATTACGGGGGGGGGGGGGGTACTCTATGCAGTTAATTGACTGATACATTGATGTCCAGTGCAGGTGCTGTAAGCACCTGTAAGTTACAAATTTCAGCTTCAATAGGTGCATCAGCCAACAGATCTCTGATGAGTTCAGTCTTTAAATTCTGTTTCGCCTTATTTTTGGTGCAGATAATCATGAACAGAGCTCCACCTTCAGTGGTTGGAGTACAAAACATATTGAATTATAAATATGCTCTGCCTTAATTTTGCAGTGTGCAGTTGGAATGTTATTAAATACTGTAAGAGTGTGGCTTGAAGGTAGATGATATGACTTTTCAATAGAAAATGAAAAATGCCAGTTTTGATGACTGAGGGTTGTGACCACTGAGGTAGCAGTGGCAGCAGCGAATATCTGTAGACTTTGAAACTGCGATCAGTATCCTCCAGCAGTTGCTATTAAACTTCACTTTTTATTCTTTTGTTTCAGACCACTTGAGCGAAGAATCCTATCCAGAGGGGGGATGGAGATGTCAGAGAAAACAAAGCTAGACGAAGATGGCAGGCCAAGGAGGAAGGATGCAATAGAGACAGGAGCAGCTGCCTCCGGATCAAAACCTCCCATCGTGGAGAAGAAGAAGACAGCACCACCGCAGCCGTCGAGCAAGAGCAACAAGCACGGGATCTTCGACCCCTGCGTCTTCGGAAAAACCAAGTTATGGATACCCCAGGAAATGAAAAATAATGTAAGCGCAAGGCATGTCAAATTAGAACGTTCTACGTAGTAAGCCATTTTCATTGTCAATTGGATATTAAAAGATGTTTTCAAAATTTGTTCAGTCGCAAGCGGCAAGGTCAATGCAGAGTGGTCGATGAGTCTAACACATTAATTATTCGCATTCAGCAGTGTTCTTTGTGTAACTTGTTATACGACAAAGATGAAACCACCTGTAGAAGCCTTGAAGTAGCCATTCAAGGAAAAATAACATGTTTCTAAGTATTCAACAAATTTTAGCTTTCCCTCTTGTTTAAGATATTGACTGCTTCTTGTCAGAACATAGAGCTGTAACCCTCAGTTCAATTGTGTGAGCTACAGCGGCATTGCTGCGCTAGTAATATATCTTTGTGGCAGAAGTAAAGTAGACATGTTTGGTTTTGTGATACATTGTTATGAATACATGTATGCAAGCTGTTGTTTTTGCATGCATTAAATAGTAATCTAATGCTCTTCACACGTAAACTGTTATTTTTGTAAAAGTTTTGCGTCATATTCTGCAGTATATTTCCCGATTTAGTGATTTGTTTGCCTCCTAGTGATATGTCCACAGGGTTATTCCCACTGCTAGACATTGGACAGGTTGGTATATCAGGGTGTTTTCCGAATGTCCTTGATGAGGTCAAGACTCAAAACTTGCAAAGATTCTTGGTTTTAGGAGAAGCTTTCATTCTATCATACTTCTCACTTTTCTGTAAAGGGAGCTGACATAGTGGATCAAACCCAACAATGGAACAGAGTTTTCATGGATCTTCCTTTTAACAGTTTGTCCAACCCTGAAATGATGATTGTTTACTTTTTTCTCAATTTTAATTTTTTTTTGTTTTGTATTTTCCATTTCCAACTGTCAGTCAGTCCAGTTTGTGAGTAAGATCGTGACTAAGGCCATAAGGTGGTGGCAGTGTGTTTGATTGTTCTTGGTAAAATAAAGTGTCCACCAATCTTGTCTTGTTGTTTTGCATTTGGTTATTGTTTAGAAAGTTACCTTTGTTTGTTATTTGTTTTAAACATAGCCGTCTGTTTTCCACGAAGTGGTTTCCATGACAACCTGGGAGAATTCTTTCACATCTGAGGAGAAAAGCACACTCAGCAAGCTGCTTCCTACATTTGCAGAAAATAATGAAGATGAGCAGAAAGAAACTCTTAGGTGAGTACCGTACTGAGGTGTTTGTGTCCATGATCCACCAAGCAGAGAACAGCATCTGTATCCATTGGTTACCAGCCAAAGGACAAACACTGTATCCATTGGTTACCAACCAGAGGGCAGTGGTTGTATCTAATTTGTAAAACAACCAGAGTGCAATGACTGTGTCCATGGGTTCCCAAACAGCTACACCACGGTGACTGTGTCCATGGGTTACCAAGTAGGGGACAAGAACTGCATCCTTGGATTAACCAGTCAGAGGGCGATGGCTGCATCTCAACCAGAGGACAGTGACTCCATGAGTGAATCTATGAGTTAACCTCTAGAGGACAGAAAATGTATGTATGGATTAATCAACCAGAGGACAATGACACTGTCCGAACCAGAGGACGATGACTGTGTCCTCAACCAGAGGACAAAAAACTGTGCACTCCACAACCATCAAGGCTATCAAGCTAGGTTTGAAGAGATACCTCTACAAGCATGCTAACTTAATATGAGTAGTGCTGTTGCGACATGAAATCATTAAGAATGATATCAGAACAGCCAAACCATATCATGACGTTATAGTTGTAAGTTGGCACCAAGGCTCATCTGAATGGATATATGAGTAAAACTATGGATTGTGTGCAAAAGTCATACTGTACAGCCTAAGTCTAACCTTAATTCTGACATGGCACTTATAAATCAAATTAGTTCATTGGCGCTTAATACAACTGTGAGGTCTGATCTCTTTTTTCCCAAATCGTATTCAATGGGTGATCTTAATCTGTTCTAAGGAACATTTTTTCCTCAAGTGAACAGATGATATGGTTTGGGTCATTTCACAAATGATATCAGGAGCAAACTAGTTTCATATCAGTATCATTTGCCGACCTTGCAGTATTACAAGAACACCACCTATGAGGGTAGGTTTCGTTCACAGATCAATAAATTACGATTTATAGATACGCATCCGCAAATTTTAATATGTTCTGATGTATATCAGTTCGTCCACTGGCATAACTTCTTCCACACATGATGTATTACCTGTTACTTCATTTTGCAGACGGCTGTTTGAGGGGGAGAACTTCAGGTTTGGCAACCCGTTGAACCGCTTCGAACAAGACCTCAGCATGGGACGCTACGGCGTGGACAGTGTGGAGAAACAGAGAGCCTGGCAACGGTTACAGAGAGAGGAATGCAGACTGCAGAATTCACATAGACTCCAGTCGATGCTCCCAGAGGTCCTCATCAAGAGACAGGTGTGTTCTTTGTGGTCACTCTGTGGCATGGAGGAAGTTGCACATCCCCTTGGCGGTAAATGACGCATGAAATACTGGTGTAGCTTGACAGTGGGAGACATATCATTGCCACGGTGCTGTTCCATGTGTGGCAACTTACAGTAAATCCATTGCTAGTTCCGCAGTTGTTGTCTTGTATGTAGCGTTAATTTTTTTTTTTTCGTTTCCTTTTTACATAAAAACAAAGTCATATTCTCCAAAACAATATTTATGGACACAGAATAATAAATTATTCAAAATAGGTTAGAAGTTTAGCCTTCCTTTTGAGAAATAAGTTAATCACAGGATAGAACTTCTTGTTGCCCTAGAGGGTTTTATTCACCCAAACTTCCAAAAGTTCAAGTGACACACTTTCCATAACTCTTGACCAATGATCTGGGAAGATGAAGGTCTATTGCTGATGCATTTTTTGGTAAGATGAAATGGTCTAACAATAGTTTAAGCTATTTGCCATGTAGGTGCATTTGAAATGCAATATTCCCCTGTAATGGATGGTCACATACACACTGCATTAATTCTGTGATGTAAGTCACAGAGTGACAGGAACTGATGTTTGTTTTTAATTACTTTGTGTGGATAATACTTCATCACTATGTAACCGTGGCAATGACAGGTTCATAATTTGCAACAATAGGTGCACTGGCTATTTCCAGAAATGTGGCAAGTTGCACATGTAACTTTTGTGTTGCATAAATAAACTGTACAATGGCTTATGTGTACCAGTTCTGCAAGAGGAAAAAAACTTCTCCTTACCACTTATTTCTAGACCCCACCCCCACAGTCTGTCTTAAACCCCTCCACATCTGTAGTCAAAGCACCGGACTCCTGTGTGTGCGATGTAATATGAACTACCTTTCCATCTTTTAAATTACCAAACTAATAGAGTCTTCTTTTATGTTGCTACACATTCATTACAATAAAATACCTTTCTTGGGACCAGTTGTGATCGTCAACCTAGTTGTGATGGTCAACCTAGTTGTGATGCATTGATCACATTATGTCAAGCTAAGTTAAAGCTTTCAACACACCGTGTATCAGACTCAAGTGTTGAAATGTAACATTGTCAGTAAACAGCACAAAGTAGCATCTCATGTACCATAGTGCCATAGGTCATGTATCTGACCATTTGTAAATATGTACACCTATGGCCAAAGAGATCTTGTATAATTGAGATAGCACTAGGTGTGGGGGCCAAACACTGCTCCTTGTCCACAGGACCCAGAGTGTCTGACAAACTCTTTGCTGTTGGAGTAGAGTTGGAAGTGTGTTGAAACATGGAGGTGTTAGATCAAGGGGGGGGGGGGTTGGATTATAGGACAGTCGCTAGCGTAGAATGTAAAAAAAAAAAAAGATATGACGAAAAGTATGGAAGAGTCATGACATATTCATGTTAGTTTTCAGGAAGTTCCCCATTGGTATTTTTTTAACATGTTAAAGTTTATTTTTAAAGTGTAACTCGTTTTGGCTTCTCGTTCGTTCAGGAGCTCTTGGAAGTTGTACAATTCACGTCACCCTCAGAATATATCAAGAAACCTCAGCAGACAGTCACAAAATCAACTCTGGAGAGTAAAGGCAAAGAAAAATATGAAAAGTAAGTTGTTGAAATATTTGTTTTATTTATTTTTTTTCTGGGTGGGGTTCTGTAGCAATTTGCTGTGGCACCATAACGCAGTAGTAGTGCCTGTAAATGGGGGTGGAAAGTGGATCTTGTATATTTTGAATAGAATAGTGCATTTTTAGGGGCATTCCACAGGTGGTACCACTGTTTTATTTTGATGTTATCCATAGCTGAATCTGGGCCTAACATTTTAATGCATTGACACATCATGCCGTTTTTTTGCAAGTCTTTGGACCATTGTAGCGGTATATATTTGTTATGATGCTACCTTGTTAAACTCGGTGCTCCATATTCCTCACTTAACTCAGTATGCAATGCAATACATAAGCCCACAAAGTATTGTCCAGCATTTAACTGTCTTGGTTGTTTGAACAAGTAAATAGTGGCAGGGTTTTGTGCAGTACTCTCTGTGTGTACATTCCCTCCATGACTGATGCAATTTGCTGGGTCCAAAGTTACAGCGACGTTGCAGTCGATTACACATAATTGACATAACACTTTTAACCTGTAGACGACTTCACGTCGTCTTTTAAGTTGTAAGCGGCCGTCATCATTTTTGTCACATGAGGCTCTTAAATGAGAGACCTAAGAGAAAATGTGCACTCAAACATCCATTCTGTGATAGTCACTTCCCAAAACTTACAATTAGTTATTTCAATATAGCGACGTCCAGGACTGTCAGAAGTGCATACTTGCCGGCGGCTGGCTACAGGTAATGCCAAGGCAACTCTTTGGTGATGGGATGACATAAGAATAAAGAGGCCCAGACACTGTATATATAGTGTTACCTTCTTGTCTGTTCAAAGTCTGGGGTACTACACAAAATACAAAATACTCTACAAAATGCAAAATACCATACAAAATATTACGCGAAATACTTTACAAAAGATCTGTCCTAAAATGGGTGTGATGTAAACCCTAACATAATGTAAGGAATATGTACATTCAAATGAGTAGAAAGCTGCAGCTGGCACATTCTGGTGGGACTTGGAGGGATGTTTATTTTGTTACACAGACTTAAAGACAGGCCTCACATTTTTGTCTGGTACAAATCAGTGACTGCCCTGTTCCAAGTTTAGGAACCAATGAAAATACTAGTTTCCAAGATATTTCATCTGATGATAGCTGTTGGTATTGAAAGAATTATGCTCTTTTCTTCATTCTCTATCGTTTAGGTTGTTGGAAGATCTTAGTCAAGAATTAGGGGTAAGCATTTAACATGTTTGAAGTTTCACCTTTCGAGCATTCAAGTTGTATTCTAACCAACGGAAATACATTTGTAGTTCATCTTTTGCATTCATTAATGTAAGGCGCAATTCCTGTCATGCAAATTTAGTTGAATGTTGAATCGCATGTCGAATCGTGCTGGTGTCGTCCAGACTTGGTACTTTCTTATCCACTGCGAGTGTATTTTGTCAGCAGCTACTCACATTGCACAGACATCAGTCCAGAGTTGTTTCACTTGGGAAAGAATTCCCTGGAGGATCGTGCGGCCAGCACTTAATCAACTGAATTCACACATTCAATTCATACACCCATTCTAGTAATATTTGTGGAGTTTCATGAATTCATTGTTAATATGCATGAAGTGGATACATTGGACGTCCTTTGACGTAGAAGTAAAATGTCACTCGAAGTGTCTGTGTTGAAAATCAATGGTAGTAGAGCAAGTTGGTAAAATCTGTGCATTCTCTACAAAGTGATGCTGAACAATTTTCTTCTTTTTTTATTTTCTTCTTGTTTTACTTTCTTCTTTAAACAGGAATCTTTGCTCTCCGATGAAGAAATGGAAAACGGTGAGCTATCGTAAAAAATTCTGTTGTGACCGAAACGATCGCGCGAACAGCACTTCAAAAAGTCTGTGCTATATGAAGCACTTACCACATTGCCAAATGTGCTTTTAAAAATATTCATGCTTTGTGAAAAAACAAAGGTTGAATTTGTTTCTGTGCCTTACCAAAACTTTAAATGGTATCAGATAGGTTTATAGTATTCATATTTTCTTATAAATACCTTGACTTGACAGTGTAGCTTATATGCTGCTTTGTCTAACTGTTCGAAGCTATGTTTTCCCATCGGCACCAAGGGCCCTTCAGAGTTGAATTCACAGTCTGTTGTTGTAATGCACTTTGGATTGAAATTACTTTAACGATGATTGTGTGTAGCAAGAGAATGGGGACATTCCTGTCAGAGTGAACCAAGAAGAAATAATCATTAAGAATATGAACTGGTTTAGTACACCTTTAAAAAATTCATCTCCATCACACACCTAACTGTACCTTAATATGCTAATGTATACCTTGGTCTGTATAGAATTAGCAGTTGCTCTGGCCAAGCCTGACTGACAGAATCCACTGCCAAACCCCGTTGTACGCAATGCCAGCGTGTCCTTCGGCTTATGTATTAAAATTGCTGTGGCCCAGGGGAACTATAAGATTCCACTTTCTCCCAGTACTGTACCTCATGGCCAGCATGTCCTGTCTGTGTATGTTTTTAGGCAGGAATGTAATGTTTTATGAAAGGTCATCATGCCGAATCTGTCCTTAAATTGGGACTTTAAAATTTAGCTCAAATGTTGTTTACCGTGGTGGTTTTCATCAAGAGGTAAGAAAAGTGTAAATTTGTGTGGTTGTCGTACCCTTGATTAACTGAGAAAACAAGTTCATGGGACTAACATCAAACCATGGATCAATTAGCAGATATGATGTTCACACCCCCGTCAGTCAATTGGTGTGTTCAGTGAGTGCAACATTGGCAGGTGATTAACGGAGGTGAGTCATCAGTTGGCGTTTTGGTTATCAATCAGTTGATGAATCATATATAAGTATTTCAAAGTTATTGAATCATTTACACAAAATCAACACTTCCATCTGGAAATATTGATCACTAGCTGATGTTATCTGCCATTGTGGTGTAGCTGATGTTAGTAATACATTTCTCTTATATTCTCAGTATTTTTGTATGTAATTATTCAATCAATCAATTTATTATTAATATAGCTTAAGCTAATCAATCATTATAGAAGCCTCCAGACTCAAAGTTTGTCCATTCTACGACAATTTTTATCTGTAATCCATCCATCAAACTGACCGTCCTCAGTGACTTTTTTTTCTTCTCTCATTCTGTCTCTTCAGGCATCTGCAGTGATGAGGATGAGGACTTCCAGTTACCGTGGGAGGATAGGCTCCAAAGGCTCTTCGACTCGCCTTCCAAAATCTCTCACAACACTCTGACACGAAAAACTTCCAGCAGTGAAATCAACGGTTAGTAGAGCAACTCTGTTGGTCTTTGTTGACTTTTTAATTCAGATGGAACTATACATTTAGGAGTGTTTTTGAAGTTAGTTCAACCTCAGTCAAGCTAAATTGGATGTCATATTGTTTGTGTTTATAAGTGGAAATTCGAGTCTGTTCTAATCTTTTAGACAATTGAAGTATGGGTTGAGTCAGTATAATTAGCCAAAAGTATGCTTTGTTAGGTGGTGAGGTAAGTGGATGGCCATTGTAGACAGTATTGTGTAGTCGTAAAGTTCTTTAATTGTAAGTTACAGAGAGTGGAACTTGCACTGGGACTTGTACTGTGTGCCATATGTTTGACCATATGGCGTATGTTTGACCATATGTTGTATGTTTGACTGTATGTCACATGTTTGACTGTATGTTATATGCATGACAGTATGTTATATGTGTGACTGTATGTTATATGTGTGACTGTATGTTATATGTGTGACTGTATGTTATATGTGTGACTGTATGTTATATGTGTGACTGTATGTTATATGTGTGACTGTATGTGTTACATGTTTGATTTTATGTTATATGTTTGACTGTATGTTATGTTTGTTAGAAAGTGGCTGAGAGGAACATTGGTGGTCAAATAATGTGTTAGCAATAATGTTACTCTCTACTTTACAAGTTTATGAGAAGTAACTGAGTACTGACATATGTGTTCTGGAAAGATGCATAACAATGGCTGTTTGTACAGTTTGTTAGCATTCATTCGTTGAGTATTTTATCACCAACTGTCTGGCCTAGTGGTAGAACATTTGCTGATCAAGGCATGGTCAAGTCATACCAAATACTTAAGAAATGGAATCTGTTGCCTTCTTGCTTGGTGCTGCTCAGCATTGGAAGTTGAAGCAGGATAACAATACTTTGTAAAGGAAAGTAAGGCATTTGCTTCAGAGAAGAAAATGGTATTTTTTTAACTGTTGTTCATGTACACAGAGTAGTAGATTGTTCAAAACATGGAAGGACAGTGGCCTTCTTTTCAAGAAATAAGTTTCTCACATATAGAGATTCGCCAATTTTTCGCCCAAGAATAACTTGTCGACACAAAGCCTGCCATAATCTATCTTCTGCAAACTGTCTTACTGAAATCAAGCCTTTTCTGACAATTTTTGAGGGTGTCTTACTTCTTTGTATGCCATGTTGGTGCATTGTCTTACTTCACTTTAAAATTGTGGAGTGCTTAATTGGCTTCCCTGGTCATATGGTCCCTAGGACCGGGGGCCCTATGCGGATCTTTGGAATGAGCAGACGGGTCAATGGATTTGCATAGAGATGCCTTTGACGTCAATTGCACTACATAAGAAACTAACTAATGTTATTATTATTATTATTAAGTAATTCAAAGTGCAAGCGATATAAGTGGCTCGTTGTTGTGTTGTTTTTTTATTTGGACTGCCTTTGTATTCAGTCTTGTGTTTGCTCTTTAATCAATTGGATTGTGACTTCCATATGTTAGGAGCACGAGGTTTCCTTTCCCATTGTTCATAATTATCCAATCAAATTTCTTTTTGTGTTTTGATGTTTTTGTGCTGATTTTTTTTTTTTTTGACTAGTCTTTTGGTAATTTTTTCTTCATGTTGTACATAGCTTTCAGAAGTATACTGTCAGTGTCCACATTGCCCGAACCTGGTAAATATTTGATTATCTTTAAGGGAGGTGAATAGGTTTGATATCTTTTTCTTCGCACTTCGGTCAGGTACTTCAAAAGGTGAGAAGTCTCCAAAACCAGAATTCAATCTCGTGACGGAGAAGGACTACATGAAAATGCTAGAGAGGATGCAGATCGTGAAAGAAGATGGCATCGTAAGAGATGTTTTGTTTGCAAAATATCCAGTAGCCTTTTAACAGCAGAACTTGAACTTATTTAAGAGATGCCATATGTGCTCGTCTTTGTGCCATGTATTCGACCGACGATGTCAGGCGTCGGCTCTGAAAGCAACACCTGGATCCAGGTTTGCAAATGTATGTCATGTATGTGACCAAATTCACTGTGTAGGCCTCACCAGTTGGGCGTGTTGGTATGTGGCCAATACACTCCATTGTCATGGCTGTATGTAAGGTACATGGTGGTTTTATTAATTTGCAAAGCGAAAGGTTGTATCGTGATCTCACAACGAACTTTCAGCCCCGCGGAAGCGATATTTCGGGGTAATCTGACCTAGTACTACGGACTTCGGGTACGGAGGTTTGAGTAACGGACCCGGCGCAAAGACTAGTATGAGCTTACATAATTGACATATTAAATCATCTGTATGGATTCTATACAATTAGGGCAACAGGTCAAACACCATTTTCATAGGTTGACGTAGGTGTCATGATAAATTGGTGATCGGTGTTTGGTATTCCAAATATCCTCTGTTTTTATTACAATGATATCACACTGTTAAGGTTATCTTTAGTGATTTAACTTTTCCTCATTAATCTTTCATATCACAAATTGTCTTTGTTGGTAAGAAATCAGACCATAACTGCTTGAGAATTGGAAGTTTTGCTCCCATTTTTGTTGTCACAGAACTGATAAACATAAGCTGATGAAATGTGTCAGATAAACACTAAATACTGCTTTGACAAAGAACAGTTCTTCAGATCGCTGACTGCACCACACTTTAGGGTTGTTTTGCTTCCCTGTGGGTAGTGCAAGAAAAAAAAAAGAAAAGAAAATGCTACCAGCAAAGCTGAAATATGAGTTGTACTGGCAATCACCTGGCCATCTATCTTTGCTCTTCATAAGTATTTCAGGGAAGTGGAAGTTTGGGGTAGACCACCTGTCACAAATTCATATTCCAGCATCAGGTGGTTGATGTAAAGTCTTCATTTGGTACTGCTTGTCATTGTGTTGTTTTCAAGTGAGATTGATATGACTGAATATAGGACAAGCACCTTCTGGCAGTGAATTCACTTTGCTGTTGCTGATTTGTGTTTTTTTTTCTTTCGCCATTCTGCAGGATCATCCAGAATTCATCTTTAGTCATATAACTCTCCCAGATATCATCAACAGGACATATCCAGTCAAAATCAGATCTCAAGGTTAGTTACCAATGACATCTCCTACCTGATGGTAGCTTTCATTTGATTGGTTAGTTACCAGTGGCTTGTTCGTTCATATGATAGCTCGCATGTGATTGGTTAGCTTATCAACAACATGGCTTTTATAAGTTGTCTTTCATTTGATTGGTTAGTTAATCAATGACATGGTATTTCAGATGTTACCTTGCATTTGATTGGTTTAGTTAATCAGTAACATGATATTTCAGATGGTATCTTTCATTTGATTGGTGAGTTAATCAGTGACATGGTATAGCATATGGGATCTTTGATTTGTTAGTTAATCAGTTACATGATATTTCAGATGGTATCTTTTATTTTATTTGATTAGTTAGTTAATCCATGACATGGTATAGCAGATGGCGCCTTGCATTTGAGTTAGTCAGTGACTTGGTCTTCCATATGGTATCCTATCCGGCATTGGATTGGTTAGCTCACATCAATGATTTGGTCTTTCAGATAGTATCTTGCATTTGATTGATAACGGTACCACACCCATTTTTAGTGTGCTCACATATTTGTGTAAGATAACCACAAAACTGTTAAATACAAGCTCTACGCTGTTTGAGACTTCAAGTGTAACTTCCGACGTACGTTAGGAGGGGTGGGGGATGCCTATGGTGGCTGATTAGAATTGGGGATTTGGACAAAAAGGTGAAAAAGCACTGAGCTACACTTGTTTTAGTTGACATTACTAGTTCTTGTAGTTTATATTATTAGTTCTTTTTGAGATGCCTTTGACCTGCAATTTCAAGTCCCAGCCTATCATCGTCTATGTAGTTTGATAAGTCTTGCCTTGTCAGAGGTGCTCAGGGATCCAGTCTTTCACAATAGGGGCATCATTGACATTGCAGCACCTCATGTCAGATCAGTGTCATATTTGTCCCGCAGAGGATGCAAACGCTCTGAAAAGGAAACGAAAGAAAGAGAAGGATGACCTCAAGACCAAGAAGAAGAAGAAGACGCCTACCTCGAGCCCCAAACCGTCGACTCCGGTATCTGTGATCAGTTCCCAAGATTCTCTTCAAGGGATAGAAATCCCCAGTTCACCGGAGTCTGCCAGCGTCCAACAGGAACCGGCACCTACTGCCATCAAGAAGGAAGAGACACAACAACCCCCTCCTCCTATCTCTGCTGCTGCTGCTGCTGCTCCAGTTTCTGCACCACTCTCTCAAGGGTAAGTGTAAATGATCATCTGCAGTTTATGTGTTTAATAGTAGTTTCTTCATCTTTCTCTAGAAATTAACATTTGCTTTTTCCAAAGCAATTATTGAAAACCACTTAGTACTGGAAATCATTGTGATGTGTAGAGATTGTGGCACTGTGTTAAGCGTGACACATTTTCGTCCCATTCTAATAGTACATTTTACAATATGTAATTTAGTCGATTAAATGCCATGGGTGGATAAAGTTGGTCGCATTTGAGGCAGTGGAGCTTAAAGTAACACTGAACATTCGAGTTCAATCTCTGACTGTCTCACAGTAAGCTGAGGTTTTCATCCGAGAGCGTTATTTAATGTGTTCCCATCTGAATAGACTTTCTGAAAAAAATGATACAAATTTGATCTAAAATTACCAAGTTGGTTGTAACCTGTTGCAATGTGCCAAAATTTACCACCTCACTTGTGTGGATGCTCAGTAGTGTCATAATCTAACTGCCCTTGAAAGCCTGAATTATCATTTCAAAGTTTGTGACTGAGATAATGTTCTCCCCTTCCCCCCCCCCCTTTTGTCTTGAGTGAAACACGGTCAGTATCGTCTTTTTTTTTTTCGTCTGATTTCACTTTACGGTACGAACAGATCTCCTGACATACACAATAAGGTACAGTACCAGGTGCCTCACAGCTTCTTCGCTTTACTACGTAAGTACTTCAATATGACCATGAACCATCAGCTCTGGGTCAGTGACCTGCAGGAGAAGGTAAACATTTGGGAGAAGTCGCCGGTGAGCGCCCTCTGTCCGTGGCGACCGCTGCAGTCGACATGGTCGAAGGTCATCGAGAATACGCTGTATTTCCTGAGCCTGGAGGAGCAGGGGAAGTTGGTCAGTTATCTGGAAGAAGAAGATGCGTGGATCTGGCCTGGTGAGTCTTGCCGTCAATGGTCTTGAAAATGTAGCAATTACTTTGGTGCATTTACCTCTGTCATGAATCGTGGCGTTGTCGAATTGCAATATCAGCAAACTATGTCGTTGTGAGACTCTGCTCCTGATGTCAGTCGTGAAATGATCCAGACGGTATTGTCTGTTCACCCGAGAAAAAATGAAATGTTTCTTAGGGCAGATTTAGATCACACAGTAAATAATATGGAAAAGGAGACATCGGACCTCAAGACTGTATTGAACTTTAATGAATTAGTTTGATTTACATGAAAATAAAAGTGTCATGTCAGAATCCAGGTTACACTCATCCCGTACAATGTGACTTCTTTGCACAATCCATAGTTGTTTTACATACTTATTCAGTTGTGATTTGGTTCAAACTGTACTCCATGATCTCTTGTTAACATTTGGCAAATGAGGGGAAAGTGCTCCTAATGTCGTATTTGGAAATTTCATATTTTGACAACACTAATGTACTGTGGTACACAAACTTTCCATTTACCTGGTGCGAATGGCCCTTGCCGCCTGAGATTTTCAAACTGTGTCGTGACTGAGTCATGACGTAGAAATTTTCCTCGTTGTAGAGTTAATGAAAGTGTGGTATCCGTCATTCTTGTTCGATGTAATGGACACCATTTCTATTTTTGTCTCTGTTTGTTTCTCTTGAGGAGGTTTACATGGCAACTCTCTCAGCTTCCATTTTGTCAATAATTTGGCCATCAGTTAGTATGTACCACTTTGTCGGTGGGGTGGAGGTGTCAGCAAATGCAAAATCTTTCACGTAGCAACGAGAAAATGACCGAGTTGATAATCTCCTATATTTCGGCATTCTTTAGTTTGTCAAATATATAGTAATGTAAATTATCAATTGTATCTTGTTTAATGAATGTGTCAATACGAGATCTACATCCCCAGTCGCCAGCTTCTGATAATTTCATGCGTTTCACCCCGTGCAGATCCGATGTCCGTTCCTAACGATCATTTGACGATGCTATTCAAGCGTTGGCTTGACCTGATGCTTAGAGTACAGCCGGTGGTCTCGCCCATGTCTGGTAAAGATGGAACTCTGGTAATACCAGAGCCAAGAATGTGAGTCAAATAAAATGAGGAATTCAAGTTAAATTCTCAACTTTGCCTTTCTTGTACTTCGTTCCTTTGGTTGTCTACTGTCTGTTTTCGTATCAGGGTCTTTTTGTCTGTGCTACGCAGAGGTAGCCTCTGAGATTGTTTAATCCTGCTTTCATCACAGAGTCAAGGAATGGCCGAGATTGCTTTTTTTTTACACATTTCTCAAAGTGCTAATCTTTTAATTGGTCAGGTATTTTGCACGTTTGAATGTTGGTGGCAGCTCTGGCATCGCTAGATCTCAGCAGTAATCGGTTAACTCTTTTTGTTTTTGTTATAGGTACACTGACTACACAGTTAGAAGTAGCTCAGAGGAAGAGATCAATCAATTTAGAATACAGGTAATTTTGATCAAAATTAAGGTAATATGTTAAGAAAAACATCAAACAATTCAACTTGATGGGGACTGGGAGGGAGATGAGTCCAAATATCACTGTCTTCATTTGTCTTTATACTGTTCCATTAAACATCGATCAACAAGTGAAAAAATGTTCAGCACATTCCACATTTGTCTGAGTGTCTATATGTTAGGGTAAAGAGTTTCTTTCGCATTCTTTGCTTAATGTTAAAAAATTATCCAAAATTGGAAGTTTTACAATGAAACCTGAAAATGACAAGATGTGAGAAAAACAACAAAAACTGTGCAAAGTGAGCAGAGTCCTTTTGAACTTAAATGTCCAGAGACTATAAACAAGTCTCGAGGAGATGTCCGTGACAATTTGTCCCACATTGATGAGGACTCTCCTCATGAAATTCTTTCATCGTGGGAAATATAGCTGCCTTTCCAAGTCATTGAAACAGATTAATTAATGGATGTTTCCTCAGTTAGTGTGAGTCTTCCCATCATTGTAATTCAAATTATTATGTCCAGTCCTTTCTTCAATTTTTTTTGTTATGTCACAGTTAGATTTTATAGGATTTTGAATGCAATAAAAGACACAAGCAAAGTAAAAAAAAAAATGAAAGAAAACCACACAGCACAATTTTGCCCATTTCTATTCGGAAATTATTAATGAATAATTTTCCATTTTCTAATTTCCTACACAAAATGATCAAAGTTAAGTCCAAATCCAATCATGTGTCGCAAGTGTAGCTTGTCTCGTAAAGATTTTACTGTCAAAGAGCTTACAGCCCAAAACTAAAGAAACCTTAGAATTGTTGCAAAATATGAGCGGGACAGATTATTCCCTGCACTTCGGCCATGTCTTGTTTTCCTGAATAAGTGAAAGAAAAAGGAATTTGGGAAATGTCTTCTACAAATCATGTGACATTAATTTGTATCCTTCACAGGAGCTGCAGAGGTTTTCTGAGCCTCAGAAACCGTTCACCTACTGTCAGCATGGATATGAATCTGTCGTTGGGCCCGTCAAGGGTATCACCCTGATGGATCCCTTACCCGCCTCTAAGGGAAGAGAACATTCTCTCCTGATTTCGGATCGGCCCTCCTACGTCACCATCCTTTCCTTAGGTAAGATTATAAAAAAAAAAAAGATGTATTGGTAGGAAAACTTTTGCTTTTCACAAACAGCTTCTTTTTACGAAAACTGCTGATCTTTGTTCCTTCTCATGAGTATTGCAGACGAAGCATTCGGATTTTCTAAAGTAATGTGGACTTGGTTTGAGATGTTTGAAATTTTTGACTGTGGAAGACATTATTCATGGACAGGACATTAGAAGGGGGGGGGGGTGGGTTAGATGTACTTGATACGTACATCAAACTTTAGCAAGCACTTAAGTTAATCTAACATTAAAGGCATTTGGATATATTACACAGTTGAATGTCTGCTGTCTTGTGATGTCATGGAATAACTTCTGTTCGTAATTCCATTTTTTTTGTTGTGGACGTTAGGATCTTTTGACCATATCAATGCCAGGTCTATCTTCTTCCTGTAACATCAGTTTGTGAAAGTACGGTGTGCTAGTTTTGAGATTTATTTCAGTAGGTATCATTTTTGATAGTGGTTGCATCGTGCGGTCTTGTTCACTCAGACGTCTGGAGATTGTTGACGTCAAAACCTTGCAGTTCTCAGCTCGTTCATTATGTCCCTTTCTGCTGAGCAGAGTATTTTAACAGTTAATCCATTCAAGTGAGCCGGTAGGCCATAGATCTTTACCCTTCATTGTTGGTATGTGTTGACTCGTTAGCTTTGAAACCCTGTGCGCTGGAAAGTCTTGACTTCGTCAGTATCGGTCACAACTAGTCAGTAACAGGTGACTATGAATGCCAACTCAAAAGTGTATTTATTTTTTTTGTTACAGTGAGAGATGCAGTGGCCCGTCTGCCAAACGGTGAAGGTACGAAGGTTGAGATCTGTCACCTGTTGAAGGAGTCTCAATTCATCGCGCCCAATGCAGAAGCCAACCTCCTGGCAGCGGTGAGTGGCGCCCTCGATAGACTCCACAACGAGAAAGACCCCAGCGTCAAATTCGACGCTACGCGAAAGTTGTGGGTGTACCTTCATCGAAACCGATCGATGAAAGACTTTGGTGAGTTACTCCTCACATTCAGGACAGATTGCTGGAAGGCGGCATAATTAATCTTAAATTTGTATCATGCTAACCTTCTGACTCCATTAATTCATCACGTGTGTAGGATAATGGCTCTCGTCAGAGGTTTTCCTTTGGACATGAAAGTTTGATCAATTCACAATAGCTTAAAACCAAGGATGTCCAAACCTTATGTTTATTAATGATGTAGTTAAATTGTTTGTAACAGGAGATGTAAAAAAAAAAAAAAACGCCAACACCTTTCTTACTCATGCCAAAAAATGAACGACTTCCCTGGATGTGTCCCAAAACACTCCTTTATTTTGCAATATATTAAAAATTCAGGACCAACGAAGCTGTCACAATCAAAGAGACATATAGATTCGAATTCAAGTTTTTTCCCACTTGAATTTAAACATCAGTGATTCCAACTGCTGTAAATCTCCTAGATTTGGAAGAAAAAATATGTAGTCAAATTGATTTTATGTGATTGTTGGCTTTTGATATCTTCACTCGTTTAATTTTGTTACCTCATCATATTTTGTTACATTATTAATGTGGTGATTTACAACATCACCGTCATTATCATCCCTCTGCACCTCCTTGTGATTCTAACCATTGTTTCCATAGCAAATTTTTTTTCTCTTCCATTCTTTTTTTTTCGTTTCATTTTTCAAACCCCCAGAACGGATCCAAATAGAACAAATGATGGCAAGCAGAACAAAGAAATCCTCCAACAAATCCAAACAGGTCAGTTTCACAATCCTCATTTTTTCCATGAATGTAAGACTACTGCACAACTCGACAAAGCTACGATACTAGTGTACCTCTATTGACTAAAGTAAGTGCAATTTGCTCCATACTTTGGAGAAGGTATCCCATTGTCCACATCCTTCTTTTCTAGCAGAATATGTGGTTACTTGCTCACCTTAGTATCAGTACTTATGAATGAAAATAATTCTACAGTCCACAGTGTTTGTTGTTTCTTGATTTGTATTTTATTATGTATCCTACTCTCTCTCTTTAGGGTTCACAACTGAGAGTACCACCCCTGGATTTCTCAGCCGACTTCACCACCAGTGGCTCAGAGTCCAGCAGTCCGTCTTTGGATCTGTCTAATCGTAGTTCTCCGGGGAATTCCAGGAGTCACAGTCCTCGCGTTCCTCCTCACAGTCCGAGGTCTTCAGCGGGACATACGGAAGCGAAGGATCAGTCCAAATTGTTTGTAACAGGGAAAACTACAGCAGCAACTTCAGAGAGATCCTTCAGTGGTGGTATCACCCCTGGTGCGCCTTTCCCGGATCCTCACATGGACCCCAACATCTCTACCATTCAGTCGCTCATCAGCGAATCTCTAATCAAGTCGCAGTTGATGAAGAAACCTTACCAGCGTTCAAAGACACCGCCGGCGTCCATTGGCAGAAGTAACACATCCAGTCATGCCCTTGCTGCAAAGAAAGCGCAGACCTCATCTCCGGGTGGAATGCAGCGCAGCATGTCTATCCCGGCCTCCTGGCCCCATCTCACCCAGTCTGCGGCAGGGGACCTGATGCAATCCAGCGTACTGCCATCGCAAAATCAGGTCAAACCAGCAGCCAGAAAGGATGACTCCACCTCAGGTGGTAAGAAATCAGATTATGGGAGTAAAATAAGGAGCAACTCCCCGAGAACAAACAGTGGTGAGAAGAAGAGCTCAGTGGGTGTCAAAAGTAAGAGCAAAGGAGAAAAATCGAAGAGCTCAAAGTCGTCGAGCTCGGAGAAGAAATCTCCGACGGTTCAACTGAAGAGTGGAGCGATTACCGTCACCTTACCATCTTCGGCCCTCAAAGGCCAGACTGTCCGTAGCATATTAGCCAGTGCCGCTAGTATAACCATCGGTAACACCACTGCCCAGCAAGGGGAGGAGCAGTCCCACCCTACGGTCCAAGCGGTCAGGAAACGGCTCTTGGCAGAGAAAAACCAGAACGCTAAGACGAAACAGGTGAAGCAGGCAGAGGTGAAGGTCCCAACAGGGGCAGATAATTCAGACCAGACCCAACCTCCTAAGGTGGACCCTAAGAGGGCAGCACTACCGACTATCATTCTTAGGCCCACTTCCTCCTCATTTATGGGACAGACCGCAGCAGTCAGCAAGGACGGTACTGTGTCTCAAACCCAGCAGTTATCTGCACAACCTCTGACTTTAGTAGGAGCTAAACCCACTGGTGTCATAACAGGTCTTGCCTCTCCTCAAACGCCATCCTCCAAGCCACTACCTCTATCTCTGGTAGTCTCTGCCGCCACCAGCAAAGCCACCCCTTCCGTCAGCAAAACAGCTCCCTTCATTCAACAGGGCAACATCCCGATACCATCATTAGCTCCGGGGCAAAATATCATCCTGCAGATGCCAGACGGTTCAAAATTTGTGACCAGTATTCCAGCTAACTCTGCAACTGCCGCGACTGTCGCACCGAAGAAACCGGCGGCAGCCAAATTAACAAAACCCCCCTCTGTCAGCAGTGTGGTTGGTAAAGCCGGTGTTGGCAACATCCTTCAACCGGCAGCCATTGTCACAGGTCCTCGGAACCAGCAATTAACTCCTCAGCAGGGAAGAGTGCCAACTACCAGCACTAGTTCCTTGAATCCATACGAATTTGACGATGACCAAGATATTCCTCGGCCGGTTCTCGGAAAGCCGTTCTTGGCCCCAAGCAGCGTCCTGAACTCACCTCCCCAGAGCAATCCAGTGTTTGCTGTAACCAGCAACACAACACCGGTGCAGCGATTTGCTCTGAATCTTGTGACAAAGCAGGGAAATCCTCCAAGGAAACATGGCAATGTGGTAACAACCGGTAGTAACATCGTCAGGAGCACATCTTCGTCACTAGCACAGACTGGGCTCGTGAGAGGTACGCTAGCACCCAGTGGACCT
The DNA here is from genome assembly GCA_021234535.1 of Stichopus chloronotus. Lineage (NCBI taxonomy): Eukaryota > Metazoa > Echinodermata > Holothuroidea > Aspidochirotida > Stichopodidae > Stichopus > Stichopus chloronotus. The sequence goes on from CM037842.1 coordinate 16,236,450, forward strand.
CTCAGGGGCACAATCATACAAACGGGACCGCTCAAGGGTGCAGCAGTGCAGACTGGAATTTCTGTCGGAGCAGTTCCACAGGCAAGTTTACTCAAAGGAACTGGTAAGGCTGGACTTGTGAAAGCAGTGGTCTCACAGTCTAGTGTGGTAAAGACAGCTGCTGTGTCACAGGCTGGTCTGCAAAAGGTAGCAGTCCCACAAGCTGCTACATTAAAAGATGCAAACTCTTCACAAACAAGAATCGTTAACACTGTGGTCTCACCACCTGGTCAGCTGAAAGCACCAACCCCCTCCCAAGCTGGGAACGTTACCCCCGTTGTTTCTCAGTCTGGTTCCGCAAAGGACACTGTTGTCGCACAGACACGAAAGGGACCCGTCTCACAGAGTGGAGGTCATCAAGTAACTCTTACCCACCCACCAGCATCATCTGGAAGCACCACTACCAACCCCTCAGGACATCTCACACAGGTCAGAGCAGAGCCGGTCATCATCAAACCGACCACTCGCGAGGTATCTAGTCCGACTTCAAAAAGTGAGAGCATATACCAGACCAGAGAGAGGTCAGGTCCAATGACAGGAGGGGCCCAGAGGAACGTCTCAGAGGTGACAGGGACTAAGTCCGGTAGTAAGTACAGACTGGTAGAGTCACACACGTCCCAGAAGAATTCAGTTGAAAGGATGCCATCCAACACTCAAACTGCTTTAAGAGCAGGACAGCAGATCAGTAGAGCCAGCCCAAGAAGTTCAGCAGTTATACCTGCTGGTAGAATATCGCACAGGACCCATTCATCTCCGGGTATCCTCAGGAAGACCCAAGATCACTCACGGAAACTCCACGCCAATCGGCCGGCCATGAGAGTGACGAAGGCAGCGAGCATCGGTGCCCTGCAGCACCAGCAAATTAGCAGGACAGAGATCTCGTCCAGCAACAAGGAAACGAAGCCTCCAGATGGTTCTTCTTTGTCCAGAAATTCACCAGAGAGACAAACGCTGATGCCACGGAACAAGAGTTTGGATGACACTCCATCTAAGGAAGAGGAATTGAAGAAGACCACCAGCAGAATATTGGGGAGCAGCCTGACAATCGGCAGCGATTCATCGAGAAGTGAAATGGAAGGCCAGGCAAAGACTGCCAAATTAATAAAATCACAGGAACTAGCTGAAGCAGTCTCGGGAGACATGTCAAAGCAAGGAGGCCAGGAACAGACATAGATCAACTTGATATTGGTCAGGAACGATGATCGAAAATGGGATTGGTCAGAAACAGGCAAAGAGCAATGTGATTGGTCAGGAACAGACATAGAGCAATATGTGATCGGTCAGGAACAAACATAGATCAAAGTGTGATTGGTCAGGAACAGATGGTCAGGAACAGATGTAGATCAACCTGTGCGATGCCAGGAATAATGATCAGTGTGTGGCTGGTTGGGAATAGACACACTGGTGGGTCGCTTTGTCGATCCGTGCTTCGCCATCTGTGAGGTTCCTTTCGCCAGCATATGTGGTAAGATCTCTGGAAAAAGATCCATGCATCAGGTTTTAGAGCCAGAAAAATAGTTGATGCGGACTTGTGAAGGGTGACCAAAAAGGAACATTTAAGATGTTTAGGTTCATGTATCGACTGAAATAAAAATAGTGTAAGGTGTTGGTCAATTATTGCTCATCAAAGCCGAATGGATCTTTTCTGGACAAATCTGTTTACAGCTGCAAGTTGAGAAGGAAAACTGTGGGAATTGCACACATTTAGCCCAGCAGCATTTAGTAATAATAACGTGATGAGTTTTATTTTTGCTAAACTATTTATTCACCAGTACGCTGTGACATCTCTGCAATTGCAGGTCTCACCCGGAGATTTCCCGTTTGCTCTCGTCCTTTGTGTTGATTGTATCAAGATCATGAATAACAGATCATTTATCAAAGCATGAGAACTGTTATATCATCAATTTTCTCAAAGATAAATCAAATCGGAGCTTGCTGTCAGTGATGAGTAGAGTAGATGTGTTCGTTGTAAGAGAGAGAGGAGTATAACACTGAAAAAACATTAGAAAAGTTTTGCATCACAGAAACCTGGTCGTTTTACGATACCACACCGAAGATGCCATTCTACCATTCTCTCATGTATATCAGGTGGTAATGGGAATATGGAGTAACCAGCTGTAGATCTTAGTATGTGAATCCGGGGGGGGGGGCATATTTCCAATATGGTTCATGGAAAAAAAGACAGGAGTGTCAATGATGAAAATTTTCCCAGAGGGTCACATGTTAGTTGTGATAGAGTAGACCATGTCATTTAGAATGTACTTAAATCTGCTATGGTGTCCAATCTCTTGCGTTCTTGTTTCCACATTACTTTCCCTCCCAGCCAGTGTTTTCATAAATCCTTCAACTATTTTAGAAAAAATTAATATACTCTCAAAATCTTCTGGAATCCTGATGTAAAGATGACCCAAAAGAAAGATGACTTAATTGATAATGCACACAGAATGAGACGAGGATATTTCTGGAAACGTTTCCCTGAAATGGTTGCAATTTCCCAAAATTTTCCATTTTTCAGGAAATTACCTTGAAAGTGGAAGCAATGATCTGCCGTGATGGACAAACTTTAGTCAAAAAGTGCCTCAGCAAAGAGAAATTCATTTTCTCATGGTGACATCCCATACACGTTATTCATGAGTATGTGTTTTATGCCTCACCCTAGCTTGAACAAGGAATGCTTTGTCAAAAGACATCAATATTTACCTATTCTCTGCAGGTAAACATTGATGACCTACTTACATCAGTCCTTCTGCAAAGTTAGGAAGAGGCATGAAATACGTAGCCAGGAATATTATCTACGGGACATCGACATAAAAAACAATATTTGTCTCTCATCTGAGGCACTACTGAGTTTGTCATTGACAGATAATCCACAAATCTGCTCATGCCCAATTTGGAGGAAGAAAGTGCAAAATGTTACCTAAAATGTATGTCAGAAGTACCTAGCCTCCTTTAGTAAGGCCTTACAGAGCCTTGTATTGCTTGTTGAGGATGAGTTCAGGGTAAGGTGTGTTCTATCATGTGTTTTTTTATTTTAACATGGCCAATCATACTTTCAAGATGATTTATCAAACTCACTTTTACTGGGAAATGAGGCATTGACAATACACCAATGTGGCATACAGAGAAAGTACTTTCAATCATTGCTCAATCATTCAAACTGATCGATTGCCATCCATGAAAACTTTCTTCTCCTCAAAACATTATGCATAAAATAGAGTTACCGCAGATGCATGATTTGAATTTTTGAACGTTTGCACGAACAAATTATTCTTGAGCTACATATAACTAAATTTCTATCTGTTAGAAACTTCTCTCGAAAAGAAAACCATTGACCTTCCTAATTTTGAATAATCTATCATTCTGTGCCCCCATTTATTAGTTTAAAATACGTTGTTTTTTTTTTTTCTGTAGACAAATGTCCTGTGATTTTGGTTCAGTGTGTGTGCATTTGTGTGTGTAACAGGAATCACTCTAGTTTTTGAAGGGAGGAATGAGATTGGTGAAAGTTGGTGAGTGGGTAGGACATGTAAGATCTCGACTGGGATTGTTTTTGGTGTGAGTCAAAGGTCATATGAGGTCATCAGCAGCCAGTACATAGACACAGTACAGTATGTTTGCAGTATCTCAAGAAGTATGTGTTGCATGAAATTCAAAAGGTCATGCGCTCCCTTATGATTAACATTGTGATGATTTTCTTGGAGGTCAAAGGTTATATGGGGTCATCCGAGCACATAATGTGAATAGCTTGTGAACGTTTGTTAACGCTGTAGATTTTGAAGGAAAGTTTCAAGACAGATCAAAGTTGGTGTGTGGGTAGGACATGAAAATCTCAGCTTGGATTGTTTTTGGAGGAGGTCAAGGGTCATCTGATGTCACCAGTCGGTAGAACGTAGACAACCAATGTTTGCAGTGTCTCAGGAATCACATGTTGCATGAACTTCAAATTTGGAGGGTGTGCACTTCCTTCAAAGTAAGTAACACTGTGGAGATGTTTTTTTAATGTCAAAGGTCGTATGGAGATATCAGAGATCGTACAGTGAATAGCATGTGAACACACTTTTTTTCAAGGGGTAAGGAATAACCCTGCACTTTACAGGTGGTGTTATGGTGCAGTACATAAAGACCTCTGTTGGGTTTGGTTTTGGTGTAAATTTATGGTTATTTGGGTCACTAGGAGGTGCAAAATGTAGGCACTCAGTCGGTACTTTTTCATTTCTTGTCTTGTGGGTAAACAATTATATGGTGTTACCAGCATTCAAAGACCAGCAATACTTTGAAATGCTGAATAAAATTCATTGTTTTTGGTCTTATAATTTTGAATTATGTGACTTTTAATGCAGTGCACAACAAGAAGCAATGCATACCTTTTTAATCCTTCAGATATTAATATATTACTATTTCCTGAGCTGTTTTGATTGACAGTAAGTGCAAAATTCCCAAAAGACAAGCAACGGTTTTTTATTTTGCTTTACTAAGATAAAATTTCTTGCATACAGAACAATTTTTTAGCTTGGTAAGTGACCATTGACCTCTGAGGTCACTGAGACAGGTATTATCAATCCCAGAGGGATCTTAATTTAACAATTGACACTGCACATCCAGAGACAAGTGACTTGTCATGTCATTTTGGATTAACTATGAGAGATTTTTTACTCCACGACATGATCAGATACTAGTTGTATTTTGGATATACTGTACCCAGCAAGGGAAAGACATGCTGTTATGAACTGTCTTCAGAGATATAACTTGTGACTGTAATATCATTATATACCATGTGCTGGCTGCAGAATTCTTGGCAATCAATCACAAACCTGGAAGGACATTGGAATAAAACTTCTGTGAATAATGTGAAATTTCAATTTCAAACTTGTACACTAGAGCTAGAAAAAAGGCTAATATACAGTACTTAAACCTGGCGTACTGCTTTCATTACTTTCAAGTAGTTGTAATGATTCAGTTTTGCCACATCACATGGTATGCTGTATACAGAAAAGACCAGTACCGTACTTGAATTGAGATGGGGTGTCACACTGAATTTCTCTGGGGCACAGTATCATAGGAGGGCAACATTCAAGTATTATAATGGCAAGGAAACACCAAGCCTCTTGGCTTTCTGGTTCGAAAAGCTGGCCTTATGGTGACAGAAGAATTTGATTAGATAAAATGATAACCACTGGATTGGTTGGTTTGTAATGTAAATTAATCTGTTCATAGAGGCTTTTGTTATGTAAATCAATATTGTTATGTTATGTATAGATATCTGTACAGTGACAATGAATATTGAGTTAAAAAAAAGCACTCTTTGTATTTGTCTATAAAATACCATTATAGAGGATTCCCGGTGGTACCAGGGAAATCAGGTGACTGTCACGTGATGAACGGACCAGATGACAAAATATCAAATGAACCTTACTCAAAATGTCAACAACATTTTAACCACTAGAGACAGATTACACAAAATTCGGCGATTTTGCTCACGCCTAGAGATGAGACTCACTTTCCAAACAAATAGGTGTTATTCACCCCCACTCTGAGTCAACAATTGTTTATGCAATTTTACTGAAGTTCAGAAGATCATTAACTTCAAAATTATATACTTTTACCACACCAAATCCCATCTGAGGAAATTCAGTCACAGGGAATTTTCCAAAAGGAGAGGGGGGGGGGGGGTGGGAACACACCCCTCTCCATATTGCTTGCCTACCATTTTGACCCCTCCTAATCCAAGATTCTGCCTAAGACCTTACATGCAGAAGAATGAACGAAGCAAGGCCAGGAAGTAATTAATGGTTCCTTTTTATTGAACTTTTCATCCAGACCAGATTGCACATACAAAAGCAATATAAAAAGATCTGTTTAGCTCGTAGAGATTTAATCGACTAAAACCTCATCTGGTAGATGCATGAAAGTATACTCTTATGTAATAGTGTTGATACAAATAATAACATGTTCCCACCTTCCATAGTTAAGTGCTAAAATTTGATGGAGGTGTTGCAACATTTACAAAAAGACAGAACAACTACCTGCACCAAAAGCTGTTCTCAAACTTCCATGAGGGAATTGCATCTCGGTGGCTGTTGCCACCCATCACACAAACATGGGAGAGCGATATCAACTGCATGCACTTGAAACGGGGAAATTGGTGTCTGCCTCTGATGTTGTATCCAGAATATCTCACAACAATGCAACTTATCATGTGTCCGAAAGAATCCTGATTTCCAGCAGAAGTTGCTGATAATTTTAAGCAAATGACAAAGTAAGCCTTGCCCCTACTGCTGCACCATTATTCAGGGCTGTCAACTATTGGAGCTTTGCTGGGAGACTACTGACATCCAGCGTCCCCTCCTTAGAATGCAGGAAACAGCACTTCCTGTGCCTCAATGCATGCCCAGAGTATCCCGTTGTTTTAACACTATGTTCCTCGATATTTTGAAAGGATACATTCTGTTCAGATATTATTAAATAGAGATCAGTTGAGATTAAATTGGAATTTCCGAGGCCTACCGGCGCGTATTTGATGGCAACTTAAAAACAAATATATTCAGATAGTGGAGGTGTAACAAAATCCACTCAGGGAAAATCACAACAAATGAAGATGGAAAGATCAAACTGTATTCTGCACTACCGTTAGCTCAATACAGGGGACAATGATCAGTTGGAAAATAAATCCGGTAGGAAGTGCGATAGCTGGCGTTTAATCGACACCAGACACCAAGTTTGTATTTTGAGTGGATTTTTTTTTAAAACCACATGGAGACACTGTGAGAGAGGCTGGTGCTCCATCATGGGAGCGTAAGATTTGCACCCGAGTGCACGACTCTCGCACTGAAAGAGAGTTGACGAAGCCTTACATTTTACAATTAATTATACCTATCGATTCCTTGAAAAGAACTTTTGGTGACAATATTCAATAATGGCTCACTTATGGTCTCAATTCTGCTTAACTGGGATGAAGATTTATGGTGTGGATAGATTTATGGAAACTATCACATAGATGAAGATGAACAAACGATACTGACTTAGGTGTAATTTTTTTTTTAAATAGTAATGTCAGTGACCTCAAGATCCTGCTTAACACTTGAAGAAAAGCACTTTGAACCCCAAATTCTGCGTATCTAACAATCCTGAGCCTTCAAAGGTCTTCAAAGTATATTAATTTTAACAAGATTCAGTGGTCTCTCCAGGACTAAAGATACAAGTTCCATTCAACCATCATTTAAATGAATATCACAGGTATCATTATGGACAAAGAAAAAATACTTTATCAATCAACTAATGCCTTTGGCTCTGATTCCTTCAAACAGTGCCCCAATGGCAGATCCAGCAGGACGCTGTTAGTCGACCGGTGAGAAAATATAAAAATTAACAGTACGAGAAAAATGAATTCAGGCCTAAAATACACATTTTGCATGAGATTTCTGATATATTGAGTAAAATGAAGCGTTTAAATTATGACCTTTTCAACTAGTTCCATGTGTTCAAATTGTCTTATTCTGCGGAGTTTCCTGGGGCTGTGCCCCCCCCCACCTCTCACAGCAGTCAATGGATCCATCCTTGCGGTAACACGCTGGGGCCATAAGGGTGAGATTGTATCTGACATAGGCTAAACATGCAGAGAAAAATCAACCTTTAGGTAATTTTTGAACAGATTGCAAAAATTTCTACCAGAGCATAGTGATTACTTTTTAATTTAGAACTAACCTTGTCTGCTAAAATGTAGACAGCATTGTGAGATTAAGTAAGTCTTGAACAAAGTTTGCAACGGACGTACTTGGTAGCTCCTTGGTGATTTGACGGTCACCCTCCACAAATGACTTCCGACGATAGGCTTGCCTGTGTTCGTACGATATGTTTTAATGTTAAGTTACCAAATACATAGTTTTGACGGTGCACCTGTTCTTGCAATCTGATTTGAGGGTAATGCCACCACACATAGGCCTACACTTAGCCTTCCCTTAGGTACTATGATTGTTTTGATGGATGTGTCACCAGACGGAGACATAACCTTACTTCCGTTCTGTGACCTGCTTGACAGAAATGTTACCGACAGCTTCGACCTCCACCCTGGTTATGTGATCATTTTTGATGGTTGTGTTTACCGCAGCAAATTACACTTGTTCTGTAGGTCATGTGACCCGCTCGATGGTAATCGTTGATCACTTATAAATCATTTCCGCTGTCCTCTCGAGAGATCTGCCCTCCACCGCAATCAGATGGTGACATCCAGCAGCAGGTCTTTGATCTGCATCTCTTGCTGTGATTGGTCGGCTAAAATCACATGACACTGCACTGTTCTCCTGATGGCATTCCTGGGATCTTCGGTAAACCTCTTTCATCGAATTGCAGACCGGGTGATTGCTAAATGGAGGTGAAACCCCAAAAAATCAAAAAGACTTTATAGTGGGAGGATACTCCACGAACAAGACTCCAAACTTTCTCTATGCTATCGGACAAACCCACAATGCAATTGGACTGAGCAGTTTTCAAGGCATCGATTGAAGTTGTGCCTTGTGTAGCTGTTGTTAAATCCAGGATTCCACATAAAATCAATGAATACCACTGGTATATCCAATGACAACATACAGAATAAGCTTCGAACAACAATGTTCAAAAAACAACTTTCGCTTAATTTTAAAAAAACAAAATTCACTTCTTGACATAATGTGTTTACATTTTCCAACAGTTGACCTGAAACTCTGTAAACACATACAACAAATGTAAACATGTCTCAACAATTTACCAAACAGTGATCTACACACTTAGTATGCAGATACTAAGTATGTAATAGAGACTCAAGCAACTTTTCACACTTGGGGATGTTGTGTCTACAAGGTATCAGATGCTGACCTACGTAAAACACCATTGGGACAATCAAGAGGAGCCATCTACTGCATACAGCAGAAACAAAAATGAAACAGCTTTTCACTTCTTGAGATACTGTCTTTGAAAGGTTGTCAGAATTTGACCTCAATGTACCTCGTCCACAAAAGCGATAGATTTAATCTTAGTTACTAATTAGGTTTATCAACATGTCAAGTTTGAAAATTCAAACAACTACAGTTACCAGTCTTGTGGCACAAGTGTTGTGGCACTATGTTTGTAAACCAAAAAATTACATACATGCACAACCACAAAATAGCAATCACATAAATTCCTTAATGACGTTGGTGAGAAATATGACCTGATGTAAGGATCAAGTAATTTCATTCTCACAGCCAGGGCATGAAAGATGGGTACGATGTGTCATTTGAGTTATAATTTCAGGATCACTGCCTATGGTTCATTGGCCAGAAATTCAGACCATATACTGCTTGCCATCAACAAAAACTTGACTTATCATGTACACAAAGATACAAATCACATTGTGGTATTGACTACTGAGTACTTGCCAAGAAGTTGTACTGGATCAAAGTGAGTGTGCTGTGAGCAGAAGACTTCTGCTATTAATGCATATATGATCAGGCACAATACTACTAGAAAATGACAGACTGTTAGCTCTCAGGCTGCTAAGAGCGTGGAACATGGTCAACCTAGGCCAAATGGCCGGCCATCGGCATCTCAAATGTCTTTGTGATTTTTGGTTCAAACATTCTCGTATACAGCCTAGCAAGAAATTTGTTTCATCATTGATTACACAAGGGATTTAAACTACAAAATGTGTGTGCAACAGCTATACACACCTGCTAAACAAAACCACACTTTACTTTTGTAGTAGCATTCAGAGCAGAGGATCTTTGTTCACAGTGTTCAGAGCAAACTGCAGGCAGCCCAGATAATCGCAGAGTATCAGAATTGGAAAGATTACACGATTCCACAGCATTTTGTAATTTCTAGCCAGAAGAGTGCCTGATATACTGAAATGCCAGTCACAGTTTGTCATCTTTTAGTAAACACTCAAGTTGGTACCATGTGTTCTTGAGCATGCAATATTTGCTTTCAGCATTGCTAGCTTTGTTTGAGACAGTGTTTTCATCCATTCCTGAAACTCGGAATCGGTCAATTATTTCTCATACCCTTCAGGATACCTGTGAAAACACTCGTTTGAGCTGGTTTCAGGTTATTTGGCACCAGTGCCAATGACATTTTTAGTCACAACGAGCTAACCCAGAGGCAATCCCAGCAGCTGTTTCAGCTAGTAAACATGATTGTATGTGTCTTTTAAGACGACGGAAGACTAACATATGTGATAAATTTGTACATTACTTTGTCTTCAGTCTACCACCCATCCCCAGGATTAAGGAACATTGCAGACATCTCATAGCTCCATCCCAGGAGACAGGACACACGCAACCTTTTGCAAAATTTCATGACATTAATTGCATCTCTCTAAAGGATGCACAATGACAAGCATACTCATGCTGGTCTCTCATATATTTGAAAGTATGTCTTCTCTTTTGCTCATACAACAAACTACCATCAAAAGTGATGTCGGAAGGAATGACCACTTACCATATCACCGACAATCTCCTTAGGTGGTTCTCCGTAACTCTCCATCTGACAGAGATAAAAAACCAAGTTTTATTCAAAACTTTTAAAGTTCTCCATGATAAAGGTACCAGGGGTATACTTCACAGAGGCACCCCAGTTCACTCACTTCTACCACCAGGACGAAGACTTCATTTTGATTCGGCAAAAAAAGATTTAGAGTAAAGGGTTCAGTCAAGTTACTCTAGCTCTGACAAAATATATGTGAGCAGTTCAGGAAAAACTGAAGATGAAGCATTCTACGAACATCTGGGCGAGGCTAAAAATCCAAAGACAATTACTTTGTGGATTTTGGAGAGATTGCTTTTGAAAGGATCCACTCTGTTGATAAACTAAAGACTCACAGAAATTTGTTGATTCACAAACGTTATGAGACTTCCCTTTTGTCAAACTGGAACGACGTCCTCAGTTCCGGTACGATCTCCGCTTGATCGCTGGTTAAAGGATCCACACACCACTCCCAGAACTAATTACAGTTTCAAGACAGTGGTGAAACAGCAACGAAAATTCTTGCTCCAATTATTCGATGGCAGGTTTCCTCAATTAAAATTTGCTGAAGCGCCACATGGCTGAATGTTTTTAAAGTAATGTGCCACAGATCGCCGTCCTTGGGAATGCATGTGAGGGGAGGGGTTCCCCGCTCCTCTTTTGGAAATTCTTGTTTTAGAAGGCGCTCAGATGCAAAATGGTGCAAAGTTTGTTAAATTAGTCTGTGAGAAGTAGCAGATATACCTATTTTTGGGACAAAACTTTTTTGTCAGAATGGTTATAAAATTTCCAACTTTTCAATATACTCCAAGAAGTTTGGCACCCCACTCTAAACCATGTCGAGTACCACGAGTGGTGCACTTCACCATTTGAGGGAGTCTGTTCTACAAATTTCTGGAATGCTTACCGGCACCGTCAGTGCTTAGTGTCTTTAAACATTTTTTTTTATCAGGATATTAATAATTAAAATGACTGAGCCACAGAGGCAATCATTAATTTATTTCCCTTCACTTCATGACCTCTTTAACTTTTGAAAGTCCAAGTCAGATTTCTGACTTAGCAAAAGTTGACAGTCCTATGCAACATAAACTATCCCTACTAAATAAAGACTACTAGCATGTTGTCTGTTTGCAATAATGAAAATTATTTCAGTAACAACATTGGTGACTTACTTTGTAATCTTTGTCTATGGCCCTCATATTTTTACACCATTCATTGAATTATATAGATCTACAAAATACAACACTCTAGTTTTCTATAGTTATATCATTACAAGTGTCCCTTTTGGTCAAGTCATATTCCTGACTAGACAAAAGGTATGTATGTGTAACTAAACATAAAAAATTCTTGGTCAAAAATCGAAAACCTCTGTATCTGTGAGCAATTCTGACCAACTGAGGTGGTCTGATGTTTTACCTTACTCTGAGAGCTAATAACAATTGACTTAAATCTGTTTGCCATTCATTATAGCCAGATATTCCACTTGATCATCAACAAATTTGGGTAACCACAAACCACCTTACTAAGTTTACAGAGCAACCACTTTTTTGTTTACCTGATTCCAATGTACATAGCAGAAAGAGAACGGTGAGTACTAATTAAACCACTAGCTGCTCAGTAAATAGCAAAGGTTCATATCGACGTGGACTTCTTCTTTTTCTGTCTGGTGTAATATCTTACATGGATTGAATCCCATTCAACAAGCTTTCTAGTACATCGTTTGGAATTTGAAACTCAAACAGAATTGACAAAGGTATTGGGAAGCCAAGGTACTGGGATCAGTGAGGTTAAACAGGTTACTTTCTATTAAACACATTGACCTACTCTGATCATGAAGTTCTTACTGCTACAGCAATGCTTCATAGACATATTCACTGCTGATACATTGTTTAGAACAAAAATACATATAGAAAATATATGACAAACAGCAAGTATTTCATCTGCATTGTCTTCAAGGTCCAATTGGTTGGATGGATTTACTTTTATTTTTCTGGTCAAATAATAGCCAAGGGGAATCAGCAGTTGCAGTGTTGGTCATATATGTTCTATTTAAAGCAGTGAATAGTTTGCATACAAGTTATATAATGCAAGCAGTTTATTGAGTGGTGTTGGAAGGGGGGAGGGGAGTTTTGACAGTATCTTTAAATCTCCAATTACTCTCAAAATTAAGATAGCCTACCTTTGCAGAGTTTATTAAGACTTGATAATCACTTGTTCTAATTCAACAGTATGATACATCATACAAATTTCAGACGATATAGTTGTTTTGGTTTTGAGGCTCTTCCGAATGAACCATGGACAAAAAAATGTGACCATTGTAACCAAGGACAGCAAACAATTACATGAAATGTAGCCTAAAGTAAGAAAAAATTATCGAGAGGATTCTTTTTCAGGTGGAGAAATGCAGATGGATGCATGTCCCCCTCCCATTGCAGTTATCAGCCATTATGCCATTACCTCAAGACAATGGTGTAACATGACCTCTGACTTTAAACTAAAGCACACCGCACCACAAGCAGTTGTTCCTATGTAAGCTTCTTTGTGTAAATGATCCACCGAGCCAAGATATGTGAACTTGGACCACTAAGAAGCAGACAGAATTTGACATTCCTTGGACTAATGAGAACTCTTAAAGAGGGTCTCACCTCTTGAATAAGGTTCATAATTCTCATTATTCTGTCTTTCTTGACTTCCACAGAGTCTGTGTCTTTCTCTTCTTCGTACTCCTGGCACACCCTGTACATGGTGCCTTGCTGCTTGCAGTACCTCTCGTAGTCACTCTCGGGGAGCCTGCTCTTGTTCTCTTCTAACCACTGCGGGTACTGAAAACGTGACGAGGAAGCAAAGATGAGGAAAAAATTTAGAGACTAAAATTATCTTTCAAACTCAATTGGCAGCAGAAATTTATGACTTGCCTCATTTGATTTGCCAATGTTGGTCTGCACCAAAAAACTCCATGTTCACACGTTACAAAACCCTCTATTCTACACTAAATGTCACCAGCTATTTTCATCTTGGACAGGGTATATTTCTGCTGTATCCTTGAGAAGCCAAGACTAATTAATGATTCCCAACTATGCAGACACTCCTGATATGCCTTCTCAGTGAATAACTGCAATTATTTCAACATAGTTACCACACTCCTCCATGACATCTACCTTGCAATGACGTAAAATGCTCTCTAAGCATCTCCAGCGTATTTCGCTTTTCTACTTCACTTAAATGGTAACCTCTCTCAGGTCTTAGGGAAGGGTCAATCTACAAAACACCTCTCTCTATCTTATACAACCATGTTTGTTTCTTGTTCATCAAATCTAAGATGCCAATTTTCCTACGATGGAGAAAAGACATCTGCCATTTTGCTCTAACCAGGTTGACCTCACAAGAACTCATCTACACCTATCATCAAATGGCATCATCTCTTTTGTTTTACTTCATCTTATAACAATAGTCACAAAACACATTCAGTTTGAGAGAGTGTCATTGTGTCACTAAAATCATCAGATCCACTGGTAGATCTAAGAAGGGGGGAGGTGGATACTGTATGTGGGACATGGCCCCATCAAAGGGCAGGCCAAGATATCAAAAATTCTTGATCTTTTTTTTTACAGAATTATACCCAGGATAACAAAATTCATGAGAAAAAAAAAAAACTTAACAATTGTACACTTTTGTTACACCATATTGCATCTGAGGGCATTCAGTTGTATAGAAAAAATTTATAAAAAAGGTTTTAAATAAAAAAATTTTTAAATTTTTAAACAAAAAATGTTTAATTTTTAAATAATGTTTTTTTTTAAATAAAAATTTTCTTAAATTTTCCCTATGACCCCTTACCACTTATCTTGTACCACTAGTTGCCTTGGAGAGCATGCCAAATATACCATCAGTCATCATATTAAATCACTGCTTACGTTAAATCAGTGCCACCTCCTTTGATGGGTTGCAGATAATTTTTTGGCCACATAGGACTTCACATTTTGGACCGACCCAAGCATCTTCGATACATTTTGCTTACTTCACCTCTGACTTCCTTCAATAATGATTTGAAGGTAATATATGGGAACTTTAGACAGTTTACAACTATCTCCTCCATGAACATTAATATCCACTTTCTGTAAACTGTGACCTTCTACAATCTCCAATGTAAGAAGTTTTCCTACCACACCATCAATAAAAACTCATTGCTTATTTCATCTGTGTCTTCCAAAAGATGCAATGTTCAAGGTATCCTAGGGTCACTAAAAACAGTCTTCAATGTTGCTCCATGACCACTGATAACCACTCCTTGCTTACTTTATCTGTGACTTCCTTCAACGACGGATACAGGACGTCTTTCGACAGCAGGCTTTCCATCATGTTCTGCACCATCGGCAACAGGACCTGGTCACCACCTTCCATGTTCAGATTTTCAAATGCTTTCATAATATCCTCTTGAGGTATATTTCCATCCTGACAAATGACAGAGAAACAAAAAAGACTGTCCAAGGAAGTACAAGAAAATCGTCATCTGGTGTGAAATTTTAATACCGATTCGCAAACAAGGGTTTTCACTCTGCCACTTCTGAATGAACCCATCTCTTTTCAGTGTAAACGTCACACAACCTGTAAGAACTGCTATATCTGTTTCACAGTGGTGCATTGCACTATGGAAAATCTGTGAAGTCATGCAGACATAGCTACTGCATATCGTTAAATTTTCTTCACAATCTCAGCTGGCTTAAATGAAAAAATTACAATGCTTTTAGAAATGTGACCTTAATGTTCCATAACGTTTAATGGCCAATGTTCAACAACCACAAGCTACAGTTTTCACTAGTGGCAAATTTCAAGGTGAAATAAGCTTTCTTTTGAGAGAAAAACCAAAGAGATATATTGCAATAATTTGCAGGTGCTGGGTAACACTTTGTAACCTTGGGACAACTGAAAGTCTTCCCTGGCCAGAGCTGTCTTTCTTCAAACAGCAAACATCTTTTGAGTTATAAACAAGACATTGGGATTGGAAGTGTCTGTCATGAGAGGAAATTACGCTCTTTCATTTCGGAATGTCAACTTGTTGGTGGAATAATAGTTTAAAGAGATACTAATTTAAAACTCTATAGTGACACACCATGGGACTGTTCGAGATATGCTTAACTGAATATTTTATATCCCTAATCACTTCAAGTCAAATTTGATATCTTATTTCAAA
Source organism: Stichopus chloronotus (assembly GCA_021234535.1). Taxonomy (NCBI): domain Eukaryota; kingdom Metazoa; phylum Echinodermata; class Holothuroidea; order Aspidochirotida; family Stichopodidae; genus Stichopus; species Stichopus chloronotus. The sequence goes on from CM037842.1 coordinate 16,252,153, forward strand.
AAGTAAAAACCCGATAAAAACACGATCTTACAGTGATGACCCAGCCAGGAATCGAACCTGGACCCTGGACCTCCTGGTTGCTAACCTTCATTGCTTCAAATGCCACCAACGTTGACCACTCCATCATATCACCAGCTGATAAAAATACATTAAATTGTTATCTCTCTCATTGCTGCTTGATTTTAATACCTACTTTAATATCTTTGGCACTCTCGGCGAGTTTCTGCATGGTCTCCCCGAGTGTCCTGGCAAGATCTTCCCCGTCCCCCTCTGCAGCTGGCTGTGGGGGCCTTGGAGGCAATCGAGGAGGTGAAGAGTCTGACTTTGGAGGCTCAGAGGCAGTAGCACCTAAAATGGAACGAATAAATGTCATGTAAGGTTATTAGCAAGGTAAACTAATCTTGTGCATAAATCCCTGACAGTCATAAGAGTAAGACGTGTCAAACATTCCGCGCAATTAGCTTTTCCATTCTGTGGACTGTAAAGGTCTCTAAGATTAATGAAATGAACATGCTGTACAAGACTACACTCGTAAAGTTATCATGCAGAGTCAATTCAAACTGATTATTTTGTAAGATTCTGCAGTGACACTGTACAGTGCTGTTTTTGGTTCTTTTAGTAATATTAATACACATCATTGCACAAACAAAGAAACACTGCACATGTGCTCTAGTACAAACTGCCACTGTATGATAAAAATCAGCAAAGCTGTACAGGTACAAATCAATGATGTCGGTATTTCCAGTACCTTACATACATGCTACCATCAGCCACTGCAGTGAATCAGTAACACTGTTACAGTTGCACAAACTATCACTGCATGTGGCCTACAGTACATCCCCTCATGCACTGCTTTCCATAAGCAAGTGCTATAATTGAGAAAAAAAACAAAAAAACACTCTGTACATCATACACAGCGGGCTTCCAATATACAATGACATTCATCTGACACGTTCATTCTGAAACTGTCCACAGTAAATAAATACTTCTCTGGTACCTGCTCTGATAAACAGTTTCTCGCTACATCACCAAACTTACCCAGAACCCTTGCACAACAAAACTCTGCTGTTTGGATCACATCATGTCGGTTCTCTGTTTCTCTCATGAACAGAGGAACGACTGTAGCGCTACGGGGAGATGCTAATGCGTCCAAATGTACGGAAGTCGAGGTATGAGATGGTGGTCACCTTGAAAGCTCTGTTGTATCAAGTTTGACTTAAGCTTTGTTCCCAAGTAATGTATCTCTGGTGACAGTTTTTACAATGAATTCTACTAGGATGTTTATTATAGCACTGCTTTCACTTCCATGAGTATTAAACAGGCACAGTCACTGTACAGTATGATATCAAAATAGATACTAATCCATTACCCGTATGGATACAAAGTGGGCTGGCCTTTTCTTTGCTATATCTACACACTCTACTATACTGTACATTTAACAGCAACACTTTCACTGTAACTGAATACATTGTTTTATAGATCTGATTCTGGACGTGTGATTCTGTTCAGTGATACTCTCGTACACTACGTGAATATACTCTCTGTTGCAACAGTACCTGCTCCCATCATGTTTTGCATGAGTTGGTCCATCTCGTTCTTGAGCTCGGGGTCATGAGCCATTTGTTCAAAGCCGCTCATCAGTCCTGCGAACGCCTCGTTCATCCCGGAAAACATCTGCTGGGATTCGGGGTTGTTAAAAACTGCATTGAAGAATGCCTCCTGGTCTACCGGCAGAGGTGGTAGCTGCAAGTGAGGTAAAATAAATGCATTTTGAGTCAGATATACGGCAGAAAGAGTAACTAGAGTCTAAACATCCTTTCTTCAACAAAATGATGTCCATAAAGAGGTGCACATAAAAGCAAACAGTGTGCTAACAGTCATTCAGTAAAGCTAATGCAGTTTCGAAAATCTATGGCAATACACCATATATTCAGTGTAGTATCCATCTGAAGTACTGTGACAATGCAAGTACAGGTATAGTCAGAAAGAAAAATCAAGTGTTTCTGTGTCAATTCTGTTAGATTGAGTACATACAAATACATTTCTACCGATTCATGACAGAAGTGTGAAATTCATCATTAGGGATCCTCACTTCTATTCTGTAATCAATCACAAATGTGACAAAACGTCTTCATGTTCGATTGCAATCGAATACAGGAAGCTGAGCAATTTCTCCTGAACCACCAGTCGGCTCTTTGAGTATCAACGAGGAAAGGCATCTCTGTTAACAAGGAATGACAAAAGCCTACACCTACAGTGCCATCCCTTCCCCCATCTCTGCAGACATGGTATTTCAAGTCCCTACTGTCTCACAGAAGAAAAGTAACCTGGAAGGAACTCTGTGGACAAGGTATTACAAGTCTCTAAGATCTCTGTAGGTCAAGGTACAGTATTACAACCATGTCACCCATCCACCTCACAGGTGGACAACTAGTTACCTCAGGGTTTCCGCTCTGGTCTGTCTCCTGGGATGTCGCTGTGTTAGCCTGTGATTTTTCATGGTCAACTGGATCCACTGAGCTGGACTGGTACTTGTCAAAATCATCAAGAGCATCTAAGGATGAAACAGATACAATTATACACCTGTTGACCTTGCAAAAGAAAAATAGTACCGTACATCATAAAGGGATGAGAATGAATGTACTGTACATAAAGGCTATGCACAATAAGTGAGTTCTCATCATACAGTATGTAGGATCATCTAATGCATGTCTCTAGTACTGTCACTAAGGCAACTTGTACCCTAAGGATAATGAGGTCTTTTAGGTTCTTGGATAAAACAACTACTACACTTTTGCAGCTTTAGTAAGACCGATTTTGGAATATATGATTTACCAGCAAGGTCACATTTTTTTAGTTTGAGGCTGAAGTTATAGAGAGTGTTCAGTGTGGAGCTATAAAAATAGTTCATGAATTACAGGACTGTTTTATACTGTATGATAGGAAACTTCCAGATTTTAATCTGTTTTTGCTCACTAACAGGAATTTAAGAGGTAATCTGTTTTTCATTTTTAAATATTTCAGTGGCTTCATCACCACTGATCACAAATTATTTCAGCAAATTCTGCAGATTCCATTACTAGCGGCATATATATGTACAAGACTGATATAACCCACCTTTAATAGTAAATTGCATCAAAACTTTTTTACTTTATGATAAATCAAACACTGGAATTTGTTACTGTACAGTACCTGATGCTGCTGTTCATTCTCCATCTTTTGATACATTTAAAAGTCTGTAGACTGGACACTTTTTGGAAGGATTAAACCTGGTTTGTTTGATTACAAGATGCACTGATGCTGACACGATTGGTTTTTTTTCTCTGGAATGATGAAATGGCCTTTTGGCCAACAACATCGATATTCGACCTTCTGAATGCCAGAATTATTACCACTGATCAATAAAGTTGAACATTACAATACAGAGATCTATCTAACTCCTCACTGCTAGACTGAGTCTTTTAACATTGCATGCCCATCCACTCACATTAGGTAATGCTAAGATGTGGTCACAGGTCAAGTAGGAGGCCAGAGGGGGCAGTTGTCCATCCCTACACAAGCCAGTGAATGCAAAACAGAGATCAGGAAGATAAAGAATGAGGAAAAATTAAAAGAGATCAGGTAATAAAAAATTGCAAGCTTGAGTACTGCTAGCACCCTCTGTATCCATGGCATGATGACGGTGTGCTAGCGCCCTCTGTATCCATGGCATGACGACGGTGTTGCCTATATTCAGCCTCAGAATTCAAGCACGCATTTCACTGTTCAACAGAAAATGTACCAATTTTATCAGACTTCCACACAGACTTTCCAATAAATGTAATGAGAAGGGTTTTACAAAAACACTAACAGTGTGGTACCATTTTTTGAGGCTTACTTGTTGAGCATGGGAAGAGCGATTTCCAGCAATTTAGAAGCATAAGGCTTTCTCCTCTTATGTAAGATCTAAGCAGAAGGATAAGGACTCTGTTGTTGCCTCCTCAAGGTCAGAGTAATAATATTGTCACTAATAGCAAGGGTCTTGCTGATTTACTTAATAATTATTTTGCCTCAGTGTTTACTAGTGAAGATACTTCTGGTTTTCCAATGTGTCAGATGGTAAATACTTTTCACAATCTGGACTCTGTTTTAAAAGAACTGCTGTGTCTTAATGTTTCTAAGGCCCCAGGCCCTGATGCAATCAATCCTTTTATGTTAAAACATTTGAATATCAACTTTGTGTTCCATTTTCATCTGTCTTTGATAAAGTCATGTGTGAGGAGTTTGTACCAGAGGAGTGGAGAAGTGCAAACATTGCCCCAATTTTCAAGAGGGCAGATAAATCAGAGCCTTGCAATTACAGGCCTGTCAGTCTCACTAGTGTTGGGTGCAAGTCATGGACTCTAGTGTCAAGAAAAAATTTAAAAAAAATCTGTAGTCAGTTACTTCAGTAATCATTCCTTGATTAGAAGAATATCCCAACATGGCTTTAGTTGGAAAAGGTCTTGCCTTACCAACTTGTTAGAATTACTTGAAGATCTTGCAAACTCAGTAAATATGAAAAAGTATGTTGATGTTGTATTTATCCTAGATTTTCAAAAGGCTTTTAACAAAGTCCCCTCATACAGTATGTAGCGCCTCCTGCTTCAATTGAATGGGATGGGTATCATAGGAAATTCACTGTCTTGGACTCAGCATTGGCTTTGTAATAGGCAGCAAAGAGTGGGGATTAAGGGTTGTGCTTCTTCTTGGGACGCATTTACAAGCGGGGTACAGTGCTGTACCTCAGGATTCGTTTCCAGGTCCATTGTTGTTTGTCGCCTACATTAATGACATTGATGCTGATATCATGTGCATGGCTTAGAAGTTTGATGATGATGCCAAATTGTATTCACACATTTCTATTCATAATGATGCAGTTAAGCTGCAAGGGGACTTAGATCAAATTTTTACTAGGTCAAAAGATTGGAAAATTTTACTAAATATAGGCAAATGCGAAGTTCATAATGCACATTGGCAGTCATAACCCACAGTTCCAGTATACCTTGAATGGTAAAGTTTTACAGGAGGTGTCTACTGAATGAGATCTAGGGGTTAATATAGACTCATCCTTGCAACCATCATAATTATGCATACAGTATATAGAGGTACCAAAAAGACCTAATAAGGTTTTGGGTATGATCAAAAGAAACTTCGTTTCGTTTCGTTTATTTGATTTCAATTTTCTATAAGGATATTGTGGTGAGGATTAACATGCAGTTGGTTAGGCCTCATGTAGACAATGCAGTGCAAGCTTGGAATCCATACTTTTCTAAGGATAAGGAAGAACATGAGAAAGTACAGAGAAGGGCTTCTAGGTTGATAAGTTCTTTAAAGGCAGTTCCATATCATAGGTTACAGTATCAAAACCTAACTTCACTTGAACTGAGGAGGCTATGGAGAGGTTTTTTAGAGTGTTCATTTGTCAATAATTGTTTTATGAATGGCCATTGCCTCAAACTCCAAAATGTGCACAGTAATATCAAGTACGTCTTTTCTCCTTCAAAACACTTCTTTTCTCAAAGGGTGATTAATGAGTGGAACAATTTACCTGAGTATACATGTGGTTCTCTCCAGTAGTGTGGATGGGTTTAAGAATGCGTTAGATAATTTTGCTTAGGAGTAGCGGCAGGGTTTAGGGTTTTGTCTTTGGCCTTTTTCTCCCTGGAGTCCTTGGGACGTACTGTATAATGTCCCTTCTGATCCTTTTTGCGACTAAACTAAGGAGAACTAACTCAATTTTCGTGCAACCGGTCCCAAAGACAGAAGCAACAAAGTTGTACCATGTAACACCAAACAGTCATTCACCTGAAAATTGTTCACCTACCGTCTAATATAGAATCGAGTTCGTCTTTTGCCACACTGGGATTGTCCTCTTTAGAAGCTGATTCATCTTCCATCTTTGTGCCCTCTGTGTCCGGCTTTTCTGAGTTATTAGAAGCTTCCATATTGCGTAAACTTATTCCCAGTTAAGTTACAGTGCTTGTGAGGTCCACAGTGTATACGGGCTAGTCACCTATGCACATAGATGATGATTGGCAACTTCTGCGGCGACTTGTAATTACGCAATAAAACCAGAATGCAGGAATGCATTGTGGTTTCGATGATCTGTTTAAGAAAATTTTTTTCTGAATCTGATATAATAGCATTAGTATGTGTCACATTAAGCTATGTGTGCTTTACATGAAATATGAGATCTGCCCAAGATTCCTTTCTTGAGATCATATCTACATGTTCACACTTTGACCCTCGTTGACACTGAATGACCTTTTACCTCCATTAAAGACCAATTGGGCCTTGTGCTCAATGAAGTGCAACTAATTATTGAATATGACATCTGCCCTAGCTTCCCTTCTTGAGATAGCATGTTTACAAGAATTCCATACTGTGACCCTGTGGACTGCAAATGATCTTTGACCTTCACCAAAGACATATGGAACTTTGTATACGGAATGGAACTTTGTATACTCAATAAGATACACCTACAATCTAGGAAGGTGCAGTGCATGCAACTGTCGGAGTAAAACAGCGTCAATTTCTCAAATATCTTTAAATGAGAATAAATTTGCAAAACATTTCTCTACGAATGTGTTCAGTTTCATGTGTGTACTCTGCCTTTGAGTAGGCCTAAGAGGATCTTAGGGATAAGGTCATTTAAAGATGAACATTAAGGAGTGCCGTAGAGTTCTTTCAACCCATTCCCTGTGACTATGAGCCAATATGATTGAGCTTGGTCTCAAATTCTTGGAGTTGTTGAGTTGTTGGTTTGTCGTAGCACTGTTATATATGGTGAAACATTCTCCACACTACTGTTAAGTTAATTGAATGTACAAAGTTTTAGTGTAAAATATGCCATCCCCATGACCCAATATAAGCTTAGCAATATATCAGGCAACATACAGGACATTTTCAAGCAACTTGAATCAAAGTTTACTTCAAAATCGTAGTCTAGTCTGTTCCTCTACTGTAAGTGTAAGGCACAACAGCTAGAAATACATGTATTGGCTAGGCTCTATCACAGTGTGTATGATTATATGTTAGGCTACAGAGAAGGTCCCAAGTCTTGATGACCTCAAGTGACCTTTGACCTCCATTAGAATTATAGCGTTCTTGTACTCAATGAGATAAACCTACACACTTCATATGACATCTGTTCAAGCTTCCCTCCTTGAGATATCGTGTTTTCAAGGTTATCACAATTTGACCGCAGTTGACCCCAAATGACCTTTGACCTCCACCAAAAACAATAGGGTTCCTCTACTCAATGTGGTACACCTACATGCTAAATATGCGATCTCTACAAGCTTCCCTTCTTGAGATATCGTGGTCACAAGGTTTTCACAAAATGATCCCTATTGACCCCAAATGACCTTTGACCTCCATCAAAAACAATAGGGTTCTTGTTCTCAATATGGTACACCTACATACCAAATATCAGATCTGTCCAAGCTTCCCTTCTTGAGATATCGTGTTTACAAGGTAGGGCGTCACGGACATTCATACACACACGCATACACACCCACACACCCACACACATACATACATACATACATACATACATACATACATACATACATACATACATACATACATACATACATACATACATACATACATACATACATACACACACACGTATGCATGATTACAAAGGTTACGATTATCATCGAAACCAAAAACGTTATAGTGCATGTAATTTGATGCAGATCATGGGATGAAAAGTTAGACATGGTTTCAGTGCAATACCACAACATGTCGAAGGGGCGATGTTTTGCAGGACCCGGACAGGTACCTGTGACTTTGTTCCATGTCTCCTTTAAAGGTTCTTGTCAACGCCCTGGGGGGGGGGGTGATCATGGGGGAAACGGTCACCTCAAGTTGCTCAGAAGTGGAAACTAGGTAAGACTAGAAGAAGGGAACGAAAGAGAACGGAGGAAGTTATGTGACAGAAATTACAGAAGGGATATGGGGTAAACCTGAATAATAGCCTATCATATATACTATAGCGATTATAGACTAAGGATTCCATGCCGGCTGCCCTGTATATTTCAGTTTAGCAATCAGAACACCTGAAAGAGACAAAAGGCATAAAAATACTTGAACCTTATAAGATCATACGGTGTAACAGATAACAAATTTTTGCCAGTGTTCATTCACCATTAGCGATGGCATATAGGGTCCTTGATGGGCCCATGTGGGGCTTCCTGATCCTCAACATTCAAATTCAAGACCTAGCCTACAACTTAGAAAAGACATATAGCAGCCATCATGGGGAATTATCTCTCATTTGCTCAAACCCAGCACCCCGACCAAAATCGGTGAATTAAACGTCTTCCAAGGCAATATAGTATTAAACAAATTAACTCACAAGCTACGTTACATATACATTTACTTGGGAGAGGATCGCAAAGAATGAAATTAGAGCAGACCGAACACTGCAAGGATCCACGTGCCCAATACGGCACAAGAGACGGATCTCGAATTAGTTTAGTTTAGTAGAAAAAAAAAAGGATCAGGAGGGACAATTAAGTCCCCATCTAGGACCCTGGAAAGAAAATAAAAAAATCAAACCCGGTCACAAAGCCTAAAGTACTTGTCCAGTGCATTCTTAAACCCATTTACACTTCTTGCCATCACTACATCCTCAGGCAACCCATTCCACTCATTCGTATACCCTCTGAGAAAAGAAGTATCGACGAATATTGATCTTACTTTGAACCTTCTGGAGTTTAAGACAATGACCTCTAGTAATTTTACTATTTGCAAACTTGAAAAAATCCGAAAATGATAAATTTTCAAAATCATGAACAATATTATATCAAATCTCCACGTAATCTTCACAGCTCAAGTGAAGTGAGATTTAAGAGACGTAACCTGCTGCTGTAGGGGAAGTTGCCAAAAAGATCATTAGTCAATATTCTGTCGCAGCCTACATCATTAATATTCACGTCAGTTTTAGTACTAAAAGTAAGTTATTTTCACTTGCAATGTTGAATATATTTGCATATGAAACAAGCTCATGGTTATCAGGGCGATCGGTTTCTGCGTCGCTTCGTTAACTTGGCTTAGTGTTCCCCCCCCCCCCCAACAGAGTGGTGCCGTCTTAAAGAGGGAGTTTCAGTAATGCGGTAGTGGAACCCTTCAGAGGACGACGACTGCATGGAGGCAATTGGAACAAAATGGCATTGAATACCTATTTCAAAGAAAGCCTGTAGCAGAAACTTAACAAAATAATTTTACAATTACTTTTCAATTACTCTTTTTTTTTTCAAATGTATTCATATTTTATTTTAATTTTCAGTGATAATTCAGGCAGAAATCACAAAAATCCAGCGAACCATTTTGGTAACGCCCTCGAATTACCATCTGGAGTTTGGATTGCAAAAGGTTGAGAAAACCACCGCATTCAATAATTTTCAACTGCTTACGTGAAGTATTCATTTGAAACAAGTTTCACTACAATACAGGTTCGTAACCAGATTTTATTTACTTTGATTTTATTTATTTATTTTTTTTGCGTATGTGTGTGTGGAAGGGTGGTGGGAAGACGAAAGATCTGACTTTGAAAACCAGTATGGAAAGTCCTACCTAAAAAGTATAAAATCCTGGAAGTTGAACCCCCTATCCACGTGGTCATCAGTTCCCACTTCAAGATATTGCTTCCCCCATGAAATTTAAACATTTGTTTTGAATTATTTTGTTTTACGAACCGACAGTGCAGTCACAAGTGACGAAACTACTGTTTTTTATGTTTTTTCTTTTTCTATTGCATGGTTTTATATCTTCTCGTTCCTATTTTCTTCTTTTTCTTCCTTCTTCTTTTCTTCTTCTCAATCCGACTGTTTCTCGATTATTATGTATGTTTTTCCTTGTTTCTTCAAAGCAGCAAACTGTTTTTAAACTTATTAAATTCGAAATTCCTTAATTTCATGAATCATGTCTTTAGTATGTAAGGTATTATGACAGATTAAAAATAAACTATGAACGAAAAAAGTTTAAATAACTGATCCACCTTTTTGATTACGTTAATAATTATGTAATGCCGTACATCATATAATCACTGAAACCCATGTAACCCCACATGACCCTTTTTGTCCATACAGGACTGTGCTGAACACTTCAAACCAATTCAATGTTGTTAGATTGTTGGCCTTGTAAAACGCATTACTCCTTTAATGTTATGTTCATATAATTAATGAACGAAATTAATTTATTTGACTGCTTTGATCATTAAATTATTGCAGAAAGGTCTTGAAGTAAACCTTAATTCAACATAAAACAACTTTGTAAAACGAAATAAAAAATCCCATATTTTAGTCGCATCCCTGATTCTTTTTTTTTTTTTTCAGACCTGCTAATTTGCATACGGTATTTTGCAATCTTTGAAGTCTAAAACTCAATAACCGTCAATGCTATGAGAGGGAAATTTGGCACATGTATGTGTGACAATTTAACCCACAACACTGTGCAAGTTTTTACACATATAGTATTGCTGTTCTGAAAAAAAAACGACTCTTTCTTGAAATTTGATCTACACAAGCTTGCGTCATTGTTTTGACCTCGTCTTGCCTTAACTTCCCCCCAAATTAAACGTAACTGGAAGTTTCATGTCAGAGGAGATAAACTTTAATGATTGATACTTCGTACATTACTATGTATGGCAAGTCGTTTTAACTTTGCTTTAGTTTTTGATGATATCCGTAATTATTTGATGATATCAGGAATTATTTGATGATATTAGGAATTATTTGATGATGTTAGGAATTATTTGATGATATCACTAATTATTTGATGAAATCAATGATTCATTTATTGATATTTTTTCCATTAATGAAAAGATGTTTCATGACATAAACAATTTAATTGATGATATGAACAGACCATTTGTTGATATCACCAAATGAATTAGTGATATCGTCAAATAATTCGTAACGTCAACAGTTATTTGAGGAAGTCTCCGATAATAGTTAACTATATCATCAAATAATTGCTGAAAATGAATCATTGATATCAACAATTAATTAATATTGATATCATCAAATGATTTAATGATATACAGCAATTGGTTACATTATCAATAATTCGCTAGAATCAACAATTGATTTAAACATGTCAATAATAATACCTTCTATTCATTTGATGACATCAGCCATTACTTAAAATTGATCGCATGAAATGAAAACACTATATGCTCTTTTTGTTGATATCATGAATTGAAGGAATCACTAATTGGTGAATTGATTAGGCTAATTCAGTCTCTTAATATTATTCAATTATTTAATATTCAATTATTTAATATTTAATAAGCCGTCACCACAGCTGAGAGATCTGAAAAAAAAAAACAAAGTTTGCAATAGGGATAAAAAATGTCAGAAATGTCCTTTCACAAATGGTTGTGCATCGGTCTTGTCTCACATACCAAACGAAACTCTTTGCGTTTTGCCTCTTGGTTTCCTATCATCTACTGCGTTTCCAAAGCCATTTAACCCCTCCGAAAGTTCTAGAAACATTTTCAAAACAGACTATCTGTCCCCGGCATACCCTCCATGGTACAACACAAACTATATGAACTACTAGTCCACTATCCTCGACGACCAGCAGTAGGCCTAGACTCTGCAGAGTCTGCTTGGGCTGGAAAGTTTCTGTAAATCTTGGTTCTGCCACCTCTGAACACCCACACTGTACTGCTCTTCCGGAAGAGTGTTTACTCCCCCCACTGATAGCTGCCCTCGCAGACTCTGGACACTCGTTTTAATTATGCACACAACTTTTAACTAACACCATTGTTTTTCGCTACCGAATTCGGTAGAAGCCAATCACGGCCATCGTGAGAAATGATGGGAGTGATGATGGGGAAAGGACATACAACTGATTAGTTACGTAACTATCATGGCAATATTCTACTCTCCTTCAAGGTAGCATACCCCTATTAATTTTCCCATTGACTTACACACTAAATCGCAAAAGTAACGTGGTCTCTAAAGTCTTGTAAAAGTTTTCAACAGATATAAGCTACCACTCGTTACAAAGCTGACACATTGGCCATTCATGGCTTTTCCAATGTTCCGTACCTTAGCTGGTTAGATTTTCTGCTAGAGGCCGTCGACATTAGCATACCTTGTCTCTGGGACCAAATCACACATCGCCTCAACCGGATGATGCTCCGCCACCTAAGATTCCATAACTTTTCTATAATTGTTTCAATTTCCTCCATTTTCACAACATGTATACTTTAACTCGCATACTTCAATATTCAATCCACAAAAGAACCCATCTTAAAGGGTAAAATACCAAAAAAGTTGCCCAAATGTCCCTAAAAGGGACTTTCGCCGACACAGGCGAACAAAATGCTGAGGGATCTCCAACTTCTATAAAGGGTATGCTACCTTCAACTGTTTGAGGCCTCTCTTAGCGATATCCTATTTCTGCCGTAGGCAAATCTGGTGATACGGTGAAAGTTAGCCTAGGGACCATTATTTTCTCTCATTGTTCGATCGCTGCTATTGGCTCATTTCATGAGACCAACGCGTAGTATTTTAATATGTATTAACCCTAACGTCAAACGTGACTATTCATTTGTACATAATTACATCGAGTGTCCAAAGTCTTTCCGGCGGACGGCAATCACAGGGAAACGCCATTACTAGATGAGTACATATCCTCGGTTGGGTATAAGTAGTCTGCAGCTCAAATTGTGAGGAATTTATCAAAGGAGGAGAATTCATTCGCCGAGAAAGACTTTGCAAAGTCTACAGTAGGCCTAACCCATGCGTCACGGTTCAAATAGGTCTACCGATATATACGTCATTGTTGATATCATCCAATGAACCATGGTGAAATCATCAAATATAAGCATTGTATCGTTGAGTCATTTGGTGATCATGATATCATCAACTTTGAATAGGTGACATAGTTTAAATGACTTGATCATAGTAAGGATTTGGAAATATCATCAAATACTTGTTGGTAGTATACTTGTTGGTAGTATCATGAAATAATTGGTGATATAAGCAAAGTATCGAAAAGAAAAAAGTTAAACGGCTCGCCGTAAGTTCGTGGATCAGCACGTGGAATTCACCGCGCCGTTTTGAAGGTGGTGCTTTTCTTTGTTTCTTCAGGTTGGGGTTCTGTTTTATGTACCATGCCACCAACCCTAGGTCCATGTACACGCCATAGTTGGATAGCTCAATTTTGACGTCACCTCATTGTTTACGTGTGCTGAGGGTGCATATCAGATACTCATATTATCACTAATCACACTCATGCTAACGTTAGTGGCCAACAACTGGATACTTTGCTGAACTTCTGAGGAGGCCAATGTGATTTCTCTTCACGCTGGGCTACGATTGGATCTAAGGGTTTTTGAGAATCCGAGGTATTGGTTTGATTCTGTCGCTAGGTGGTCGAAAAATTTCTTGCCGATACGCGATTATTGCAATCATATGTCATTGTCAATCTCAACGCTTGCTGCAATTGGAGTGTCTCTCTCGTATTACTAATACTAGTCGTAGTACTAGTAACGTTAGTGAGTTAGGCTAATGAGCTGTACCGTTGTTGTACAGTAACTGTTATTACATATTATTATTATTAGTGTTACTTCTAGAGGCTAAAGACGTACTGCTTACAGTGCTCTGGCATTAGTATTACTAAGAATAAGTTAATGTTATTGTGGTACAATTATAGAATACCCCGCCTTCCAGAAGGTCTGTCTTTTGGAGTCGGAGACGTGGTCGAGAGTGCCGACCATTCTCAATCGGAAGTATTAGAGGGCGCAAGCGTAAACCTCCACCACGACTCTACCAGAAAATACATTTCCACCCACATGTTCACCGCGACTCCGACTCCAGCAGCAAATACAGTCCACCTTCACTGCGACTCCGACTCTAGTCCTAAATATTATTAATAGATGTATCATTTTCATTTCTCCCCCCCCCCCCGCACCTGGACTCCGACTCCACCTGCAAATACATTTCCACCCAAATAATCACTGCGCAATTACTGTACTCTGTCACTGCGACTCCACTTCAAAATGTATCTTGGTTCTGCATCTGTCACCTCGACTTGGACTCCATTAAAAAATATATTTTGAAACCAATTAGTCTTCTTTCACTGCGACTCCGATTCCATTTCAAGACATATCTTACTGTCACTGCGACTCCGACTCCACTTCAAAATGTATCTTGGAAGCATCTGTCACCACGACTCCGACTCCAATGAAAAATATATCTTGAAAGCTTCTGCCACCGCAACTCCGACTCCACTTTAAGATGTATCTTCAAACCATTTAGTCTCCTGTCACTGCGACTCCTACTCCACTTCAAGACATATTATCAAACCAGTGGACTTACAGTAGTTTTGTCTTACTGTGGCTCTGACTATGCTACAAATCAGTGGACTTAGAATATTTTTGGAAAAAAGGTAAAGCGGGCCATCAAGCCATGTGTTGTGTCGTTCTCAAAATTAGACGGAAATGCAAGTGTGTAAAAAGCTTTGGAATTGGGCCCTCACTGCATGCGACTGCGACTGCGACTCCACTAGCTGGATGCACCTTCAAACATGCGGGATATTCTATAATTACTTCATTATTGTTAGCCCAAAGTTCGTATCATCATCAACCAGTTCAGATTGCTGCTATCTGGCAACCAAAAATATAGCTTGGGGTGATGAGTCTTAATCTTATTGCTTGTTTCCAACTATGTTTAGTATGTGATCTAAATCAGTTTTGAGAAACATGATTTCCTCCAGTGTACAAACAAATAGGTAATTTCACAAATTATGATATCACATTATCAGAAGCAAAGTCTCATAATGGTACTGTTTTCAGAAATTGCAGCATTCCCCCCCCCCCCACATACAGTCACAGGTCGTCTTAGCATGAAGTACACTGTAACCTACACCTATAAATAGTGCATGCTTAATGCTACGACGACGTGTGTGTACAGTACTGTGTAACTACAGTAAGCCTACTGTGCCTCATTTGTGTGTCTGGAATCACTGCAACACATAGTTATCCCAGTAATAGGAGCCCACCAAATCTTAGCAGAAGGTGAGCCTTAAAGGGAAATAGGGCGTTTAGAATATGCCGATATGACATGCAAAATAAAATAGCAGTAACCATTGTTAAACCATTCAGTCTTATCAATAAACATCTGCCAAAGCTTCATCTTCTCAAAACATTATGCATGTGATGAGTAATGGAAGATGCTTCATTTGAACTTTGAAAAATTTGGGTGAACAAATTAGTGTTGAGTAACAAATAACTGAATTTCTACCTGTGAGGGGCATATTTCTTGAAAAGAAGGCTACTGTCCTTCCTTATTTTGAATAATCTATCATTCTACGTACACAAACATTGGTTTCAAAAATATGGATGTTTTCTCTAATACAAATACCTTGTTTCCCTTTAAAGTGTAATCCTAATGCTAAGCTAATCTTGACTGATGTATTCCCACCCTAGACAATAAGGACTCCACTAAGCCTAAATTATAAAAGTACAGTAGGCCTAGTCATATCATGGGCTTACTGTAAGCTAATAGTAAGATTCTGTCGATTATGGATATGTTGGAGTTGGTAAAGTTCTCTATGACTCAGCGATTTCAAGGAAGTGCTCTTCTGAAATCGGCTGTGGTATTCTGTCACTGGTATGGTGCAAAGTCTGAAGAATACTATGTGGTTGAAACCGTTTCTCACCGTGGAACTGGAAGCATGGTCACACGGTTGATCATTGTGAACAACTGAAGCAAGCTTGTGACATGGTCTCATTCTAGGCTAGTACTAACATACAGTACATCCCAGTGACCTACAGGCTCCACCCTCCCTTATGTCGTACACAGTGAGATGATTATTACAGTATATCATTCTAAGACCCCTGTCAAAGTTGGAGTTCATGATTTACATTGTATTAATATGATGTCAAAATCGTACGTCTTTCCTCACTGTGGCACCATGTCTCCGCTTCCTCATCAAGCACATCAGCAGATCATCGACTGTTGTGACTCAGCGATTTTGAGGAAGTGTTCTCCCGCAATGGACAGTGGTATTCCGCACATATTTTGTCCATAAATTAAATTTGAGTGAATTTCCAAATCTTGAAAAGTTTTATTTCCGTTTTTCATGTTTTATTGAAAATCTACGAAATCACTCATTCTTAGCACGACTAGTCATACTCGTTCTTGTTGCTGACTGTAACATTGTGTTTTATGAATTTTTGTTTCGTGTCTTGTTTCCCTGTTTGCTTAAAACAACTTTATCAAAATTACTTTATTTGCTTCATTTAATGGCAATTACAGTAAACTCTTAAATGCCAGTGAACATGTCCAGTACTTTCACCAACTAGAAGTCTTGAACTTTTAAGTAATTTACATTGTTCAAGTATCTGGCAATTAGGTTTCAAAAGTATTCTTACTCTGAAATGAACATGCAGTTATTGTCTTTCATAACCCTCCAGACCTGTACTAGGGAGAGTCCCTTGCTCAAAATATCTTGCTAAGACTCACAGATCTATCTATGATTTTGATGTAATGGTTGCATGAGAATGGTAGTGTACTGTATGTCGACTAGTGGCAAGGGGGGATTTCGTGGGGGGGAGGGAGGTGTTGTGTTTGAAGTGATAATTAACACAGTGTGTTGAGTTACTTAAATGCAAACCTTGTTCTCAGTACATTTATCATCACGAATGAAGCGTTCCTCCGCAAAGTTTACCTCTGCCAACAAACTTTCCCAAAAGTTCAATTTAAATCAAGTGCTGCATTTAGAGGAAAATTCACTTTGAATCTGCCAACTTGAAGTACAGTATAATGGTGCAAAGGTACTGGCCGAACACCACGGACACGAGCAAATTTGTCTTGCACTAGCTCTAATTGCATTTGTAATACCAACGTCTGCGAACTTTTGGTTGGATTCTGACTTACAGTAATCTGTGCACAGATTGTACATACTGTACATGCTAATCTAATCAATTACACACTCAGTTATTTATTAATTTAATTTTTCTTTAAGATGTAAATTATTCATGCTTTTGAGCTGATCACTAAATGTGAAGAAAGATTGTGGATCCTACAAAGAACATGGATCTTAGCTAAGACAAATCTGTAACGTTGTGTAGACCTGTGTTAATGTGTGTAGTGTACGGTACAGTACCGTATGTTAAAAAACATAACCTTGGAATGTTACAGTACAATCATACAGTAATGCTTGGTCATGGGATACTTTGTTGTGGGATACAGTTGACTCTTTCAAGTTAACATTAAGTGTTTTCATTGGTTCTTGAAAATGGTTCTCATCAAGATAAAATCAGGGCAACTCCAGGCAAAACAAGACTTGGATCCAAAAATTTCAAATTAGTGCAATTGTTGTACATGTACTGTAGTTAAGTACTGTACTGTCTCAAGTGAAAGCTAAAAATCCCAATGTTTGCAATTTGAAGAAAAATTTCCATTTTCATAAGTATACATGATTTTCATAAATGCATATTTGTAATAGGTATCATTAATCACATATTAATCACATATAAGGCCTATCAGTAAAATACCTTCCTAATAGATAGAAATAGATGACCAGCTGAAATTTGTACTCCACGTTTTTAACTTTTAACAGAACCAAAAATTAACCTCATTTCTTCAAACTGTGACATACTTATACCTTACCGTTCAAGACCTTGGGCAATTTGCCATCAAATTCTGTTTTACCGTCATAACAATATTTAATATAGACTTTGTTTGAGTCATTTCCTTAAGAGGCATTTATTCTCAGTGAAAGTGCAAAGAAACACAAGTTAATGAGGGAGTACTTCACCTTGGCATAAACTTTATCTCTTCAGGAAGTTGGCTCTAAAAATGATTAATGTTCGTCAAACAATAGGAACTGATGAATGGGCCCCATTAATTTACAAGTCAGGGTCCTGGCCCCATTTGTTTAACCTTTCACCACTGAGTCTGAATTGAGTATGCCATGGATCAGTTGCATCTCTTCAAAGGTCGGCGGTGCCTTGGAGAATCCAACTAACATACGCTGTATGTCTCATTATTGTTCATACTCGAAGTCATGATTTTTTTTTTAGTCATTTAATGTTTGGTTTCGGACAGTTGAATTCGTAATTTTTCACAGTCAGGTTCTTTTAAAATTGTGATGACAATTTGTTCGCCGTTGCTGTTAAACAGTGATGCTGTAATTCTATTCTGATCGACATTTCATAATTTATTCAACTTGGGAACCATCATAACATACCTGTGCCATGTTACAGTATTTAGTTAAGACAGTACAGGACGCTTTATGAGTTTGGGGAATACATTTACTTGTTCCAAAAATTCATGTGGATGTCTTGCTGTAACACTGATGGGGTAATAATTTATGAGTCATTTGTTGTAAAAATGAAAGAATATAGTAATCTTTTTTTTTCCTGTGCAGAAAGAACACAAATTATTAATTTATTGATAAGTACTGTTATAAAAAAATTGTGATAGACCCATTCCACCTTTGACAAAGCCAACTGGTTGTCACATTGTAGCGCTTGGAACTGGCCATTAATTAAAAAATGGTTGTATGAATAAATGAGACATACTGTACATTGAGTGTTTGATGAAATGACACTCTGATATTTTCAGTTCAAGTTAGACCAGAACATATAATATATTAATTCAATATTTTATTTATTTTTATCATTACTTAATTAACATGTAACCTGACACTTGAGCAACATCATAGTCATACAGTATCTCACATAATTGGTCTTCACATCTCTCAATGTAAAACCGTCACGTTGCTGAACCCCCGAAGTCTCCATTTGGCACATGGCCAAACTACTGTAGGTCTATCTACAAATTTAAGGGTAGAGTTGTTTCACAAGATTCACTTGATTTTTTTCTCCAGCCATTCCTAGTTTCTCTTGCCTGTGGAAAGGAAGACCTTTCACTGTAGTAGTATAGGAAGATCATGTTTGCTTTTAGGGAATAAGCAGTCATCCTTTACATTACTTTGAGAAATAATCAAAACCTTGCAATTCTCTTCTTCGTGTTTCTCTTGTAGGTATTTTTCATGATGTTGCTGAATCTCAAGACTGCATCTAGGCTGTATACTGCAAAATTATGCAATTCAACAACAATGATGATATCACATAATGAGAAAGAGCCATTCATGAATTAGCATACGTGGGTATACTGGTTCAGTTTGGTGTAATTACATTTTCCTTTTAAAGGTGGAATATGAGTTGTGTCGGCAATTGGCTGGTTATCTCCACCTTCGAACCTTTATCAATGTTTCAGGGAAGAGAAAGAAGAGGAAGGATCACCTGTCACTGAGTCTGAAAGAGAACTACGGACTCCTCTCCCATATACTTTAGTTTGAAAATTTTTTCGACATTTCTGTCGGCCTTACAAAATTCAGAGTCTCCAAGAAAGCATAGCAGTCAATTACCGTTACTTGAAATCAAACAGACCAATGGGAATGGATATGAATATTCATGTACATGCAAAAATTGGGCTTAAACAATGCTTTTTTGTAGTGGTTGTGACATATTTTGCAGAATTTGACTTTTAGTGACAAATTTTCAACTAATACTCCAGCTCCTGAAACTAATTGCTATAGTGTGTCCCGCTGCACGAATGATGCAGCATTCGATTTCAGGACTTCTTGAAAACGAGGTCAATACAATAACAATACTGTTAGACTCGAACAGTATTCTACTCCCATAGACCCACAGATCAGAAATTTACGTGAAAACGAACCACAAAAAACAGATTCTTTAGTTGAAAACAAAGAAATACCTCAGAAAAGAGTGTAGTGGTGAAGTAGATGCCTTTGTAGATAGATACCTTGCATATCTACTGTTACCTGTGGTGGGTCTTTTCAAGTCTGAAATCACGTTTAGTCTATTTGCGCTTGGTGAACAGGGATCGAGGTCACCAAATCAAGTCGTGATTTTCACAGAGCCTTAGGTCTGAGCAGCTTAGCTTGTGTTGCTGTGGTGTTTACTTTTACAATTAACAGGAAGGATGAATCATGCTCTTGTTGTCATAGCTACCAATGTTCTGAAATGGCAGGTTTCATTTTTCTCCTTTTGCCAAAGGTTTGTGTCTCATGAATGGTAACGTTCTGATCGATATTTGAGGTTTTTTTGGCTGGAGACATTAAAGAAATACTGGCATGGCATGCACTATTTAATGGTAGTCGTAATTGGCCAGCGCCCATTGGAAGTTTACTCACTGTGTTTGGTTGGATTTTTCAATTAAATTTTCCCTTTGTCTGAGGAGAAAGACAGAAAGTGATCTATTTCTTCAGGACTCTTTTTTTTTTTAAATTTTAATTTAACTTTGGAGCTATTTTGCATCACAAACACACTTTATAGGCAAAAAGGTGATACAGTACCCCAGAGAATGTCTTGTAGCATTTAAAGGTAGCATTTTATTTTGGTACACAGTGTACATTTGTGGCTGCCAGTGATTTGAAACAGAAGTTCATAAAATAAAAGCTTCTATATTCCTCTAATTTCACAGTTTCATGTAAGATTTCACAATGAAACCGATTACATAACAGAATTTGGTTCTAGCAGATATCTGTTCGGTTTGATTATTGCGTCGAAGAAAAAAGGAAAGATTAAGAAAATCTGTTTATAATAGTCCAGAATAATCATGAAATATCGAAATAATCATGAAATATTGAAGGTGGCAGTGAAATAGTTGCGGAAATAGTAATAGTAGAAGAGAAATAAAGTTTGTGTGGTTTACAATAGCGAAGCACGTTTACAGTGAGTTCGGGGTTCACAGGCATACAGATACTGTACTAGGATATTACATACATTATGTTAAGTGCATGAGAGAAATACAGGTTATAATCGAAGAACGATTGCTAGGCATCAGATTATACCAGTTATCCTCTGTTTGAATACCTTGAAAGCTTATTTTCGTGCTCTTTTCCCTTGTGTCTGAGCTTTCAGAGCATTTGAAGGTCCATTTCTCTACTGGTAGGAAGAAGAAACAGGTACATGTACATATACAGTATTCTGCCACCATTTCCACTCATTGCCACAAATTTGAATGCGCATTGTTGGCGTGCCCATTGGGGCATGTTATGTTGTGCAGTATTGATTTCTGGTGCCCTGGCCATCAGACGGGGTGTCCTTTGGGCACATGGGCGGCCAATTTTTTATGCAGATTGTGGTGTATACAACTTTGTGGATGAGTTCACTGAACACATGTGCTAGCCAGTCAGCAATTTTTAAGATAGTTGGAATTTATGAAAACAAAAATAGTTGGTCACATGAGGATGTAAAGTCAGTTAAATATTCAATCACAAGAATGCTGGCTAAACAAATTTGGAAGAAGCTAAAGGTATTGTAATATCTACCAGTATACAGATGGCATTTAGTATGTAGTTCATAGGGATTCACCAATGGTGACTACAAATGAGTGTGCATATTCCTGCGCTGCTTGATGTGAGTGTGTTAAGACAAAAGATATACACCCGTTAGTGGCTACTGCAATCGACACAAATGCAACTGGTACCTTGGAATTGAAATACCATGTGAACAAATGTTGTCCTGTCGCATTTCCATCCTGTCATATGATGCCTTTGGCTTTATTCTCAATTGCCACCACCTATCCACATCAACTGATACAGACTTCTCCTTTGTGTAACAGAAATCTGGAACGTTTTTTTTATATCAATTGTCGGAGAGAACAAAAGGCAGCTGGTGCTCTGCTTATACAATTCACAACAAAACAAAAAAAACAAAAAAAAAAACAGCCATAGCAATTTATGTTGCAATCCTGGGGAAAGCCCATTATTGCGTAACTCTCCCCAGTGACCTAGTCATGCAGAAAGGTCAAGAAAAAGTTTTTGACTATGTAAGTCTTTGTACAGCATGTAGTTGTATAGTTAATGCTGACACTTTATCTACAGACTGGTGTATAATTTCTATCTCTCTTGATTGCAGGGTTCAAAGTCCAATATATTGCTACCTTGGCTATTTATTTGTAACTGTTTGGAAGCGTTGTTGGCAATGTGGAAAACAAAACTATCATTCTCTGTCATTTGTAGAGGAGTAACATTCAAATATCCAATGCAAAGTGTGCAACGTACGTGAGGCTTGTTTTTCAATCTGAGATCACGCAATAGCTGTTAATTGAAGGAGTACCGTTGGTAAGATGTTGAACGTTCAAATCATCAAGAAAATGGTAAAAAATAAGCCGTAGAATATGTCATGGAGACCAGCAACAATGATTTTTCATGACCTACTGATGTAGCTACAGTAAGATACTCATGTACACTGCAGACATAAAGAGACAAATATGTCAGGCTTTTTTGTAGCATATATATGAATTGTGTTTAGCAGATTAGCTTAATGTTGTTCTGAGAAATGTAATGGCTGATTGTGAATATTTTAGTAATTTTTCTTCTATATAGCACTTGACAGATAAACTGTCACGGTATTCCAACAAAGGACTACCTTATCTTAATGTTAAATTTCAGCATCACGCTACCGCAGAGCTACTGTACTGTACATAGTCCAGTGATCAGTGGTACTTGACGTATTGACTGTTCTGTCTAATTCGTGACGGATATTTGCACATTTGATCTTTGTCAGTCTTGGAATCGCCCGATGTGAAAACGTTAAGGTGGTGTAACTACTGTATTTATAAGTAAATTTATGACATTTTTACAACAACTGCTCAATAAACATGCTAAATACGGAGCATACAGTAACGTATCTTTTTAATTGACTGCTTTGTAGAGTTGGGTGGTAACAGTAAGAACCGAGTAACACCTAAAAGTAGCTTAAAAGTTATAGCTTTTTGTAAATATACTGCCTATTTGTGATTTTAAATTTTATAAAGTTCTGGCACTCTTCACAGGCCTGTCATAAAGTTGGGCCCCATTGAATCTTACCTGTCACCGAAACTACAGTAGCTTAGAGCCATAGAAATAAATACACCAGAATGACATTGGGCATGGAGCAACAAGTTGAGGCACATTGGGTACATATGCATGTGGTGGAGCATTACTGTGTTTTGTTTAATACAGCACAAGGATGCCCCCAGTTGTGTTCGACTTCATAAGTGTGTGAATGCTGTCCCTAGCGTTTGGTTTACCTATTTCTACAGTATGTGTATTGGAGTACAGTAATGGATGCTACTATTTTTTGGAATATTGTGCACCTACTGTAACCAAATTAATTCTAGACTGTAGGCATTTGTTGGACGCATACCAGGGGTAGTATTTCTCCTACATGTAATATTACCTGGAAGTTCAGGGACAGGTGTTTTGGATTTTACACCAGAAAGGATGTAGTGTTCATTTTGTATCCTGTAACCTGATGTTGTTGTTGTTGACATTGAGTCTTGAAGTTTCATGTACGAAATAGTCTAATGTCAAGATTTTTTAGCTGACGTTGTTTGTGCGAGGCTCAGAGAATGGTCGTGGACTACTGCAAAACAACGATGTGTTGTAGGAGTTTTTTAGTACTTCTTGGCAGCATCATATTTTTAGACAATTTTGAGATTATGTTAGAATTTACAGCTCATTTCAAGAACAATGTTTTTTAAATTTTTTTTTAAAATGGTACCGGTTCCCATGGTTTAAAAAGAACATCAGACCTAATTGTAAAGGTACCCGTGTGGTTCCTGTAATAGTTAATGAAAAATTTAAATTGGTACCAGTTAGAACCGGTCTGGAAAGCCAGTACCAACTTGAGTACTGGAATACTACCCAACCCTATCGCTTTGTACACCAAGTTAAGTTAAATTCACTTCACTGCATAGTAATGTACCGTAGTAAATTTGAGCAACCTTATCAATGTATAGAAGTTTAATGAGCAGCTTAATAATGCACAGGTGTAGCTTTAGTAATATACAGTAGTTTATTGGGCAGCTTTTGTAATGTACAGTAGTCTATTGAGCAGCTTGGTAATCTACAGTAGTTTATTGAGCAGCTTAGTAATGTACAGTAGTTTACTGAGCAGCTTGGTAGTGTTCAGTAGTTTATTGAGCAGCTTGGTAGTGTTCAGTAGTTTTTTGAGCAGCCACTGTAGTTTATTCCCAGCAGCTTGTAGAAAGAGCTGTTAGAATCCATTTCCAAACATTTCAAAGGCAAGTAATTAAGGCAATAAAGTCCAGCAGAAAAGAATAAAAAGATCATTTGAGTGTTTGTTTGTAGTATTAACAACAAACAAAGCAACTTTATCGAAATAAGTTTCAATCCTCAAATCCATAAATTAGTGTTGCGTATGTCCCCCACATCCCACCCCTCCCAGGTTGAGAACTTAAAGGTGGGAAGCAGTTGACCCAACTTTATATTGAACCATTGATCAGCTCAGTCTCTCAGATTTCCTCATTCATACCGTACACGTACATTACTCTTTTAGGATATTGCAAATTAGAAAGCAATTCAACTTTAAAAGCAAAGTTGCGTGAATTTAGCAATCGAATAATCAAAAAAATATTGCCACATGTTTCAGAAGAGCCGTTCATGAATTAGAATGGACAACTAAATTGAGTTGTCTGCATTTTCTTTTTTAAGGTTTGCAAGAGTGAAAATTCTTGAAGGGGCAGAACTTGTCAATCACAAACAGAAATGATAACCTATGCGTGTGTGTACTGTGGGGGTGAAGACAGAACTTACAAGTGCCAGAGTTCTGTATATGTGCAGATGTCACAATTCATGGAAAATGGCTCTTTACATAACAGTTTTGATGACAGAAAGTGCATTAATTTGTAGAGAGGTTCTGGGCATTTCTGACTATGACACGTTTTCCAGTGACTGTTATTCCTCACAGTGTCACTTGTAATGATAGTGTTTCAGAAGTACAAAATAATTGACACCATACTGTACTACTGTTGTCATTCTATAATGAAGCATCATGGTACTTTAAAACAGTGTACAGAACTTTGGTATTAAAATTATGGATGCGTGTGCCATGTGCATTTAAATTGAATAAGCAGTCAGCCCAACTTTATTCTGAAGCATTGACAAACTCTCGCACATGCCCTCCTTTATACTTTAAGGGTACAGTATTTCAAACTATTGTGTATTAAAAGTAAACAAATAATTAGCATTTAAATTAAGCCACCCAGTTGCATAAATATTGTCACTTGATTGCAAACTTGGCCATTCAGGAATTAGGATAGTTGACTACACTACTATAAATTTGGTTGATTGCATTTTCCGTTTGAAGGTAAAGAATTGAAATTTGCTAGATATGATTGGTATCTGTGCATTTTATAGCTGCCGGCAAAGAACCAACAGGGCATTGACTCATGGTACTGTCTCGTGAAGTTTTCCATTGAGCAAACATATTCATGTGGATAGAAAGTTAAGCTGTTAACACAAAGGACACTTTAGGCAATCAATGATTGCAGTTGGGGTTACATTTAGGTTTGGGGTTAGGTTTATGAGAAAAACAGAGTTAACCTAGTTCTATACCCACAGTGAATTGTAAATTTGCTTTTTCCATCCGGCTTGTCATTCCTGTTTGTTCTTAAAATGATTGCATGTGTAGGCAAAAGGTAAAAACATTGAAATTTCATCCCCAAAAGTTTGGTTAGGCTTTTAATTACACCATTCAGATAATCTGGGAAAATAAATAAGTTTCCGTTGGTTCATTTTGCCATATGATTTCAAATTCTTGTAACTAACGACAAAAAGTGTAGAATACGATAATGTAGTGGTTGACAGTTTTCATTCAAATCAACGATGTACTTCTTTGAGCAAACTAATGGGAAGTATACTAGTATTGAATATTGTTACAACTCAGGATCACTGACGCCGTGGGCAAGGTTGTGTTCAGTTCGTAGGTTATTTGTAAATACAGTGTTTCCTTTCACCAAATACTACAATTCCTGATACCTACCAAGGAGCGACGACTTGAGTAGTATGTTTTTGATACACTAGTGAGACCTGTTCTGTTGCATATCCATTATGTAGGCGGTTATGGTAAGAACCGTTCATTTTCAAATATGATTTCTGTTTTTCACTGTTTTATGCCAATCCCGTTGCTTTTAGAAGTAGTTACTGTCATTTTCCTTCATTGAAAGACATAGTCCGTTCATGTACAACCTCGTGTCTACATTTAAAAATAAAGAAAAGGTTAAGATCAAAAATAATCTTATCGTTTTGGTTTTTTCAGTACACACACAATCACTTTAATTTTAGAAAAAAAGTTGAGATTATTACAGTGTGTTTTCCCTGGCACAATCTTGAAAGTGTACATGGATTGATCCAGCTTTTACTTGAATTTCATGTGCAGGAAATGGAATGATCCACTGATTTGTAGACTCCTACAGTTAGACCCCAAAGTTCTGTGTTCTGGGATGTGTGTCTTGCTGTAGTGTGCTTGTGTGTTGCCAGGGAACAGGTGTTGCAATTGAGGGGAAATCCCATTATTGCACAAGACCATTCCATTACTGACCTACAGTACTTACAAACAGAGATGTCAGTGTTTAAAGTTTTGTAGGTGATCCTTTGTACAACATTTAGAGCCTCTATTGTAATCGCCAACAGCGGATGTATTGTTGGCATTTCTTAGAGGCTGGAAGGATGTGATCGTCCATGTCTTGCCTAATTTGTTCAAGTAATCTACTCCACCTCTCTCCACAAATTTGTTGGACTGGATCGTCTATATCGTATACACACAAGGTGTCTCGTACACTCTCATTCACGCACCATGGTTTCCCCGACCCTGGAAGAAGTGGTAATATATATTCACGCTCGTTCAAAGTACAACATTGGCTTTTGCTACAGATTTAGTAGCAAAAAATGACAACAAATGGCAATGCACATTTCAGTTCAAATTGGAAGTGACCAAAGTAGGGGGTGGATGCCTTGTTAGGACATATCCGTTATACCAAACTTGAAACCATGTAGTAGACATATGACAAACATAAAAATTAATATGTGCATTATGCCGGCAAATGTGTCAATATGTTCACATCAATTGTGAATGGTCCAAAAGCACTCAGAAGGTGTAACATGTCCCCCTTTGTGGAACATACCATTCAGTCAAAAGAGGGTGTGCAGTATGTTCACTGCGACTGGATGACCATGCAACAAAAAAAAGAAAAGAAAAAAGAATTCAATATGCATTACCTAAAGCTTGCATATGTGGATGTATTCAGTCATAGATAATGAACTCCCTTCTTCCAAGGGTTATTCTGATGAATTGCAGACGGGCAGTCAACAGATAAGGGGAATGATGATAGAATAGAAAACAGGTAAAACGTAAAGTCAGGGAGCTTTACATGGGGAGCTGTATTTTTCCCACACTTCGGTTTTTCACCTCTTGACTGCAATAGGCCTTTCCCTTGCCAAACTCCAAACACAATGTAAGAGGTGAAAAAAACCTCGTTAGGAGAAAACCCCTTCACTAGGAATGGAGTAGTCGGTTGGATGGATGATATGTGAGAAATCATAAATGAGAGAAGAGCTGGTGAAGTAAAAGGGGTAGCTGCATGTAACAGGCTTTAAAGGGCCCAAGGGCTAGATACATTCCAGAGCTGGGAGCAGAATGCACTGTGAGGAAAGTTTGGTGAATGTTGTTGTCCAATTGAGAAGAACAATTCTTTGTAATCATGTGAATTCCCTTAGAGATTTTAAGCACAGTTTTTTTCAGAGGTCTGGGTCAGCGGCTTCTGGTATTCCGAAACCAAGCCCACAAGATGAGAGTTACTTTGGAGGTGTAGTGTATTAGTTTGGATGTTTTATATTTTCTGTAAAACAAAAACAAAACTTCCCTAAACTGAGCTGGGTTCAAATGCCAATTTCTAAAGTTTGATAATTGTGTTAAAATACGATCAAACATGTAGAGGATTAAGAGATTTGGGATTTTCTGTTTGTACAGGAGTGATTACTGTATGTGGCAAACCTTTTTTTTTAAATCTGATGCCATTGAGTAACATATGGAACTTTAAATTTTAACTTTAAATTTTAAATGTTAAATTTATGTTATCATGTCTTTAAAAGCCATGGGAGACAAGAGGTAATTAACTTTATTTTACTATAGTTGAAGACACTGTACAGACTTAAGCTAAAAAAGAAGAAGAAGTCATCGACAGTTGTACAGTATTAAACAGTAGCCTAAAGTTTACCACCAGTGTATGCAAAACTACCATGTAGGCCTATGCACTTACAGTAGTAATCTCTGTAAGGCATAAATTTATAAACCATGGAAACCAGTTCGAAGCACCCCAATCCATCCAGTACAGTATGCAGGCACTCACAGTCTAATCTTGGATAGTCTTGGATTGATCCATAGCTGTGCAGGTTGTTGCTATGGTGATAGAAACCTGCCAGGGCCATCAATCATAGTTGTGAATTTAATTGAGCTGCTTTGACCATGGAATTGCTATTTGGCAACTCCCTGCTTTGACCATGTAAAGTCATATAGCCTCTGTAGCCTCTGCATTACCATACAGTAGCTTACCATTACAGTGTTTGTCTTTTAAAAAAATGTATTTAATCTTATAATTTGTTCAATAACAAATCAACAAAGATGTTAGCCAATCATAGATCTTTATTTCAGTCGTGTTTGGAGTTCACCTTCTGTTCCTGTAATAGATTAAACCTTTAAGAATTGTTGAGAGTGTTTTACTGAATGAGGGTGTCAGCACTGTTATTTACTCTTTACAGTAAAGTCATCTTGACGAGAGTTAGTGACTGAAGTCAATTTAATTGCAGGTGTACATGAAAGATGATGACTGGCATGTCTGTGAATAAATTCTCAAATGAGACAGGAATGCAATTGTGACCACTTGATCAAAAAAAAAAAAGAAGAGAGAACTCAGAAAATTGTTGTACAGTTGGTTCTTGATCTAAGAGAATATTTTCTCCACATTTTGAGAAATTTATCACCTACTGCAGGTTCCCACACCTGGATTTGGAATTCCGTGATAGAGAGTGATTCCAAGGAATAATTTAGTGTTCAAAATTTGCATATAGTTTTCATGTTTCCATCAGTATTTTGCCACAAAATCAGAGAAAGCTGTAATTTTGTATACAAGAAAAAAACAAACAAAAAACTGCTGTTCACATCCACTTGTGTAGCAATTTCATCAGTTTGCAATATTGCAAAATGAGATTGCAGTTCTGGGATTAATTATTCACTGAGTGATTGAGATCAAAGGTTATGGGGATATTTTTTTTTTTTAAATTCAGCGTAAATACATAACATTTCGCTCTATCAGGAGATATTTCTTAACTGTGCAGGTGGTGGCATATGATTTTGCTGATATATAGGCCTACAAGAAACATACAGTACTGTACATACACTACCACTGTATAGCATTACATTTTGCAGATATGTAAATATTCAAACCAGGTGAGGTTTAAGATTTAACTTTCAGTGCAGTCTTAAATTGAATTTGTTCCTATGCTGTGCTTAACATTGTACTAGATCTGTAGGCATACTTCAAGTGTACAGTATTACTCGGTTTGCTGTGAGCACTTCCTGAAATCGGCAAAAAGCAACTAATGTTAAGTGATGACATTGTTCGCGTGAAAACTCTTTATGGACTTGGCTGCAGGTTTATTGTTACTGGCAAGTCTAAAACAAGGAAGTGTCCATTTTAATCATACATTGGCATGCCTTAGAAACTTAAACATCATGCATGGTTTCACCCCACAGCAATAGTTCTAGTTGAAACCTTGATGTGCACTTAACAAAAATGGACTGGTTCATACTGAAGCAGTCCTCAAAAAGACATGCTGTAAAATTTGCAGTGCATCGCACATGGTCAACGTGCACCCTTCCCCTTCTGCCTGCCCTGTAGCCTTCATAGCGACACCAGTCAGTTCTGGCCATGAATTTATTTTCTGACTCCTTCTGGTGTACCTCCACTTTCAAAGAATGTTTCCGGATTACAGTAATTCTTTAAGTTACAGTTTGCCTTTTCTAGTAAAATTCCAGTAATTGTGTAAAATGCCTGCCTTTTCTTCATACTATGCTGTACAGAGTTCTGTTTAGACTGTAACTGTGGGTCAATGTAATTTTCTGTAGTACTTAGATTTACCTTTCTGTATTTTGCATGCTGTATATGATTTACTTTCAGGCTGTCTTTGCACATGTGTGTGTATTTTGTAGACTTTACCTCTGAACCAATCTCTGGTAACAGTGTCTGTCTGTGGTAAAAACAACCTGGAAGAGAAGAATTAAAACTGAGAAGAATTTTAAACTGAGGAAAGATTATACTTAATGGTGCAGTTCCACAAGCCTCGGAGAAGTACTGAAAATGCAATGCACTAACTTTAATTTGGTGAAGATTGAAGTGGTACTGTTGAATACTTAACTACCAGAACCAAGAGGGAAGATAGTACATGGACAGTACAAGTTTCACACTTATTTAATAGAAGTCATCATAGTTCCTCAAAGTATTGAGAAGTAGCCAAGAGCTCATACTGTCTGGCAGCAACTCATCACTCTGAGCAACAGGTATATTTTTGACTTGGGCATAGCAAAGTCCTGAACTGGTCCTACCCTTTGATTGTCAGCATATTCAAAAGATGCAGAGTAGCTCATATTACACAGGCATGTTCAGAGGGTTCCATTGTTTTGATCTGCATGTGGAGGAATTTTGGAAAGTCTGTGGGAGGAACGACATTTAAGTGGCTGATGAGTCTTTGTCTTTAAGTTTGGTTCTAAGTTGAATGCAAAGGATGATACTGTAACAAGCGTTAATTGTCAATATGATCGTTTTCATAGTGTTGTGAAAAATAAATACACATGTGGACTAATTCTTATATGGTGAAGTGATCATAAATACTGTAACACTGCATACCGTACACTCACTTTCAGTATTTTGCGTATGTGGCATGTGCCCATGTGCACTTAATTCAAGTGGTTTTCCAGAGGTAGCATACTGTAGCTGTGTGAATCTTTTCAATGAACCTTCTCATCAGTAACCGTTTGTACTTACACAACCAACTGATGTGCACAATCCCATTGTCGCAAGAGGGTTGTAAACTGTTGAGTTGTGAAGAGTTGTAAACCACACAGGAAGTCTTTTGTATTGATCTCAAACTATTTGAAAAGGTTATCATAAAAGAAGTTGTTAAGTGGTTTAGCCTACTGTATTACAGAACATTCAAATGTTGGGTGCTGGGGAGGTGTCACCTCCCCAACTTTACCACTGTATAAACAGCTAGTGGAGGTACCTGCAGGCTGCACTCATATGAAACTTAAGATGATGAGGTGTGTACCTTTGAGAACTGCTTGAAACCATTCGCATTGTGAGCATATCAGAAATTCACCTAAAAATTATCCCCCCCGTCGCAGAATTTCCTGTGTGCTGCATTGAATGTCTGTAGACCCTAGTGAGGTGCACTACTGTATATAGTTGCATTGCTAGTGTAACATTGCACCTTCGAACACGAACTGCTGTCTTGCGGTTTCTTTTACTGTCTGGACAAAATTCCCCCTCCCCCCTTGCAAAACTTAAGGACCCATAATTCCGAAATAGGTAAATATTTGATCCCGCTTATGATTGCAGTAAAACAAAATGTCACAAGTCACTGATTGACCAATATTGTTAGCAGTGCTACGAGAAGCCACTTCTTGTGTCCCTCAGTTGGGAGCATAAAGTCACTAAGTGAGAAGCAAATGACTTGTTGCGTGTGTGTTTTAGAGTTCTAAGTGATTTGTGTCCGTCACTGTGATTTTACAGATGGCCAGATCACAACACCTACAGAAGGACAGTCCCCCTCCCTCATGCGGCAAAACACAGAACTTAGTATGCAGGTTTGCAGTGCCACGGATGGATTTCTTTACACTTTACAGCCCAGTAAGATTATATGTCTTAAAGGTCCAACAGTTAAGTTGTTAACCCTTATTGGAAAGTATGGAGTATGAAGTAAAGTATGAAGACAGCTGACTGCCTGCTTCAGGTCTGACCTATTGTTTGATCAAGTAAGCCAAAGACTGAAACAAAATTGGACATTCTGGGGTACGTATGTTTAAATCTTTGATGTCATTTTTTTTCTCCCTCTGTCTCTTTACAGCAAACTAAGCAAGATGGATATTGAAGACCCTGATGAATTCATACCAGACAATTCGGACTATGAAGAAGTAAATATAGCTTTACATGTTCTGTCTGTTGCTACCTGTCCCACCCCCTCCTCCACCCCCATCCCCCCACATCCTATCCTTCTCCAAGAGGATCATTCCAGATTTGGGTGCCAGAGCATAGAGGGAACAAAAGGGGAAAGAATCAGAATAATAAACTTGCTTATTTATATCTAGCAGAAATTAAATCTTTATAACTTGTCAACAGAATACCACATTAGGATACATAAAGACTTTACATATTCTGTATACATACAGTACTTTGAGATGGATGTTAATTGAAAAAAGTGATTTTTTTTTCTGCTGTGCTTTGTCACTATGTACTATACCTGTACTAAATTCTACAAGATACAGCGTTAGGATACAGTATGAATGTTCATAGTTTGCTTCAGGGTTCGCACGGGTGCTTGAAAATCTGGAAAGTACTTGAATTTGATGAAGCAGTTTTCAAGGCCTTGAAAATGCTTGAAATTTTGCTTTTTGGCAGTCAGGTCATTGAAAGTGATTGAAGTTCAAACATGAGAGTCCATTTCATTTCATCGTCTACAAAAATTGCAAAATATTCCTTTACAGATGAGAAATATGTAAAAAAATACAAAATAATCATAATTGTAAAATTATCGATCGCGAAAGTTCTTCCGTGCATTTGTGGAATAGATCGTCAGTGCATATAAAACACAAGTGCTGGAGGGAACAGGGCGGGCTCACAAATACTCTTGTACCTACGGTGCTGGAATACATCATTCTGCGCCGCATCTGTACAATTAGGAAAACTTTAATATCCACACCTGCCGTGTGGGCGATATCCACTGTGGCGACGTACCAAGTGCAAACGATACATGTAAAGTGGAATTGGGTACATTAACACATTGCAGTACATGCATACACGTACACATATCATGCACGTTTGTCTAGACTAGATGTACAGTAGCCTAAGTCAAAGTGTTGTTCGCGTATCATCGAGTTTCGTCACAGCTTTTCACCGGTTGCTTTCTTCTTGACTCTCGGAAAACGTTAAAGTGGTGTCAAGCACATACTTTGGATTGGATTTATTGCCACATAATCAAATTCTCAGCACATTTGGTTGTGAACATCAATTGGTACCTTCTACGGTATTAAGGTCTGCTAGCCTAGACCTAGTGTAGGGTCTACCGTTACACACGAAGTCGTAATGCTAGGCCTTTTTTTCTACCTTGACTTTGTGTGCTACATACTGTGTAGCCTACCCTTTAACTATGCTGTTTAAACAGTCGTAGACATTAACCCACACCTGTTGCAGACATTTTACTTTTCTTAGCATTTCTGGATTCTTAATATATTGAGGCACTTGCAAAAATATTTACAATGCCAGTAAATTGTTTAACAGACGTTGGCTTGAAAATCCTAACTATGCCAGCTGGCTGTTATCTTCTGCTGATAGACATAAGGCAAGCTGTAAATTTTGTTTGAAAGACATTGATATTTCCACTTGAGAAGAACATTATAAAGTTCCTAAATTAGGTAGAGAGTTCAGTGTAGTAATGGTTTTGATTTTGTTGGTTTTGGTTTTAACAAGTAGTTGAATGTTGAAATTTTAGTGCTTGAAAGTCCTTGAAAAGTCCTTGAATTTTGTAATAAAAAATGTGTACGAACCGTGTTGCTTGTAAGTTGCTGATAATCGTCAAAGACGGACATTGATTGAAAAAAATCTAACTTCTCCTCAACTAGAATGATCTGTGATCTAAAACGTTGTTCACGACTTGACAACATACCGTGGTGAATGGACAGCATCATGACAAATGAACCGTAAGATGTAGTTTTTGTGAAAGTACATTAAATGGGCTCACTGAGTTGATATTGATAACTTAATGAGGATTTTGAAGGACATAAACACATGACAATGGATGCAACTAGCACAGTGAGCAAATCCGATGGTTAAAAAACTGTCAGATTGCTTGCTTTTTGGGGACAGGCTTTTACTAGAGCTGTGTTCATGAATTAGTACTACAGTATGTGAAAAGCTGGGCTGGAAAAAATGTTTGTTTCCCTGGAAGGGAGTAAAATTATTTCCCTGGAAGGGAGTGGAACTTCCCACAATTCTCGCTATATTCTCATGTACAGAAATGGGAAATTTCCCTCCAAAAGCCAAAATTTCCCTCCAGATGCCCAAATTTCCAGGGAAGGAGCCATCCAACTTTTTCCACCCATGGTGAAAATTGTCTGGTCATGAATTTTCAAAAGCTAATTGGAATCATTAATTACTCACTCATTAATACTCCTGTGTATGTGACACTTTGGGAATCTCTCAGTTTGGGAATTTGTCATTAGTAGTGTGCAGGAAACTTGACAGATGTAGGAAAATTGAGTGATTTACACGAAATAATTCGATGTGCCTCTTTCAAAAGAGGAGTAGAATTTGGAGTGCCCAAGTTCTGTTTCTTTGTGATTTGTAGTAGAGATGTGAACATGCAAAGGTGGTCTACATAATCAGTAGTATGTGTGCTATGCTATTTTAAAACAAAGGCACTGATGAGTATGATCACCCACTGAATAGGATGATGAGCACCAAAATGACAACACATCGTAGACTTGCATCTTACCCATTGACAGTGCTACAAGTCTCTGCAGGTTTCTCGCATACAGAGTTTTATCAGGTACACACAAGAAGTGCGCATATACTGTACATGGTACAGAGAACAAAGCCTCAGTCATACTGTATGTGGCATCCATCAATTACGAAGGTCGCTCATTGTTGATTTGTGTGGACTTTGTAGTTAATCGTATGTTTACTTTGTAGTCAATGATGTATATGTGTGATGATTCTGTAGTCATGATGGTTGATAATGTGGTAAGGACACTCTTACGTGATACAAGGACTATACGCTGGTACATGTTGATGTAGATGAACGATGTAAAAGTAGTCTGAATATTCAGTACCTGCACAAATGTGACTTTAATCTGGATATGTCTGGTTAAGTAAAACTTGATATGGCTGTATTTACTTGATACAGCTGTGGCTACTTACTAGGTCCACTAGTTGTAACAAGTGAAATGATGTATGGGCAGATATTCCCATATAGGGTTTAATATGGGTGCTAGGTACTTCACTAACTATCACCCCATTAGGCCTATACCATATGGGTTGATGGCCGTATAAAGTCGAATTTATACAATTAAGTGTCATATCCAGATCTAGCATTAGGTTTTATATGTCCACATAAAGCCATGCCTTGATACAATGTGTCTATGTGTGTGGACATGGTTAGTAAGCGCTAGTGTGGTGTTGTTAGACCCAGGCCCTACCAGTTTCTTTCAAATGACAGAAAATGTAAAATTTTATTTTGCATAGACCTTGAAATAACAGTGCAAATAGTCTTATTTTTGATGGTGTCGGTTGTAGAATTGAGCACAAGTCTGAATTCTTGCTTCTCCGTCCGTCCGTCTAAGTTTTCTCTTGAGAGTGGAAGTCAGGATTAAGTACTGTAGGATTATTGCTAGTTGGGCTGTTTTGTCCAGTGGTAAGAATGACTCCACAGAGGGTTCCATTATGCAGTGTGCGAATTAGACATAGGCTGACTATCGGAAAGCATGCCGAGGGAAATTTAGTTATTCAGTTAAGAGGGATGTACAGTGTAGCAGGTTTGGAAATTAGGAAAGGGGATAGCACTACAGGTGTAATTGGTTCCCACATGTACTGTAGCCCTTGGTTACCCACATTTGCAGTTCCTGCAACTTCTGTGTAGTGTAGATTACCCTTATAACAGTATGCATGTTGTCTCAACTGAGCGAATGTTGCAGTGGTAACAGTTCCATCTCCTGGCACAGTGATAACAGTCACAGTTTTTCAAGAAGGTTAAAGGTCAAGCAGGCACAATTAACACCTGTTGTATTGTCCCTGTTGTATTATCTCTTCAATTTCCCATATCCCAACTGTGCCGTATATTACCTGCGGTTACTTTGTGTTAATGCTGGTAATGGTACCTCTTACTGTACAGACTTTCCAGATTTGGCCTGAAGTGAGGGAGGAAAAAAAAAAATGAGCTATGGTTTTTGAGTCATCTTGGCCACCTTTATGGCCTACAGCTCAGTAACAGTGGAAAGGGTGGGAATGTCACTTAATTTCACCATGGTGATGAAACTTTTGGTTGTTTCACACTTGCATGCTTGCATGAACACCAAATCATTCAAGCCAAATTTGCAGTGCAGATACTTACAACTGAAGCATGCTCTTTGTAATATCCTTCCCTATCACTTCTAAATCCTTTAGGTAATAATTTGTGGCAGTAAAAAAGAAGTTTAGCAGCACTTGGCAAGTGCCCCTAACGCTAGTATGTTCAGATCAAGCAGAGTGCAGGTATATTGGCCTTAACTCACCAAGGGGGGAGGGGGGGGGGGAGAGGGGGAAGACTGTTTATTAATTAATAAATGTCTCAGCTGTTATGAGGACTCACTTGCACATTGATGCACTATTCCAATATGTTCTGTGATAGCGTACAGTATGACAGCTGAGGTTCACAGTTTGCCGAAGAAAGGAAATACCCTGCTGCTTCAGATGCAGGACGCGCATAAATACCACACATACTGTACAGTAAAGTTTGGCAACGTTTACACTCAGTAATAAAGACAGCTCTATGAATTCTGCTCGAATTTAACGAATTTAAGACACTGTGAGAGATTTACAGTTCTAAGTGTTTCCTAATAACCACAAAAAATAAGAAAAACAAATAGCAAGGTGTAATTTTTGGGGGCTTGAACAAATTCTTAGGCCCCACGCAAACCCTAATTGTGTACTTTGTCCAATGGTGATACATGTCAATTGATGCGGCTTTTGATCACAGAAGCTGAAAAGTTTGAGGTGGAATTTCTCTTTTGTCCACAAAATTCAGGGTTCAGCCACACGAACCTTTGCAAACATATCTAAGAAAATTAAGCTGGGGACAGATCTAATGTATAGAATGATGATGGACCACACTTGATATGTTGTCATGTCAGACTGTGCAGAAATTACTATCTATAGCCATTTATTGCAGCCATTGTGAGCAGCAAGTCAGGGATGAACCATTGAAACCACGCAGCGTCCTTGAAT
The DNA here is from genome assembly GCA_021234535.1 of Stichopus chloronotus. Taxonomy (NCBI): domain Eukaryota; kingdom Metazoa; phylum Echinodermata; class Holothuroidea; order Aspidochirotida; family Stichopodidae; genus Stichopus; species Stichopus chloronotus. The sequence goes on from CM037842.1 coordinate 16,289,277, forward strand.
TCTTGTTTTGGGGTTTAGTCAGGCAAGGACTGTACAGTAGTTAAAGGAAATAGGGCATTTAGAATATCAGCATGGCATACAAAGAAAATAGCTTTAACCATTGTTAGACCATTCAGTCTCATCAATAAACGATCTGGAAAAGCTTTACGTCAAAACATAATGCGCGTGATGAGTAACGGAAAATGCATCATTTGAATTTTGAAAAGTTTGGGTGAACAAATTATTGTTGGGCAACAAATAGCTGAATTTAGATCTGTGAGAAACTTATTTCTTGAAAAAAAGGGCTTCTGTCTTCCCTTATGTTGAAAAATCTATCATTCTGTGTCTGCAAACATTGTTTTCAAAAACATGGTTGTCTTGGAACTGTAAGACAAACCCAAATGCCTTATTTCCTTTTAAGGAATAGTATTCACCAAAGCAAGCACCGTGTACAGTAGCTGTAAAAAAAGTAAAAAAGTTAAAAAAAAAAAAACTTGCACATTGGCCACCTTTCTGGTGTCCATTACTGACTTCATAGATAGTTTATTTTAAAAAATCAAATTTGGAACAATGTACAGTATAATTTGGCATAACTTGGGTCACTTCCTTTTAGGCAGGCACTTGGGATTACAGATTTACCAATGGCAAGAACAAGTGTAAGTTTTTTCCCTCCACAGTCATGATGTTAATCGCAAGTTATTAACTGTAGCCTACATCAAATGTCATCAGTGCCCTGTGAGTTCATCACAGATTTACAGTATTTTGTTTTGAATTACTGTACGATCAAGTCAAAGTAACTTAGTTGAAACTGCATACTGTACATGTCCAAAATGGTTTTTTTTGCACTCCTCTTGTGTTGATTTAAACCAGCTACAAAGTTCAAAGAACTTACAGTACTTGAAAATTTGGTACCGAAAGTGAAGCTATGAATGCACACATGAAAGCAATCCTAATGAAACTATTAATACCTAAATATTTTCATTTGATATTGTTTTGAAGTTTGCTATGTATCTTGCATCCTTTTAAAGGGTAATGTTCTGTATCTGGTTTGAGTCAGTGCCTAGCATGTCCATGTGCAATAATTCATGTGGCCAGATTGATAACACTAGTCAGAGCTATTAAAAAGGATACACAGCTGTATAAAGTTATTGTTGTATTAGGTCTAACATGGTTAAGATAAGTGAGGAAACACATGCTTGTACTGTAGGCAGAAGTTTTGTTTGCACATGGTGTGCCGTTCACCACTTTTCATCTCTGCTTCATTCTTGTTTAGTTTTTTTGCAAATATGAATTCTTGAAAAGAGACCAGAAAAAGTGTTTGCAATGTACCAAAGAAAGGAATCAAATGAAAATGTGGTGAGCTACAGTATTACAGTAGGTAGTATCCACTGTTAGTCCTTGTAGATTCTTTTGTTTACACAGCTGTAGCCCTTTTGTCCGCAAACTTTAAAGAGGCACATGGAGTTGTTCAGTGAAATTCACCAAATTTTCCTAAACCTCTGAAGTTTACTCTGCATAGCAATGACTAGTGGTCCCCATGTGTCACATGACAAAGGAATAAAATTGGCAAGTGAGGAATTCAAGACTCAGTCTGTTTTTATGAGAATTCATGACAAGACACTTTTCACATTACGGGGAGTAATTTAGTTTTTAAATTTTTGCTATATCGGTTTTCAGGTTTTTGGGCATAATTTTGTTTCAAAATCTGTGAGAGCCCTTATGATATGTTGCATGCACTGCTACACAATAGTCTATTTGTGTAGCAATTTGACCATTTTTTGTAGCAAAATAAGATGAGCTGCCTGAGGAATTATTCCCAGCATAAGTACTTATTGATAGATGCACACAGCAAGTACAAGCTAGGTAGGGTCAAAAATTCAAAAGTTTCGACAGTTTCATATACTGTACATGTGTGAAAATTGACTGATGTCAAGCATTGCCATGCATTTGTATTCTCCGAAATTGTCACAAACTTTTCAGTAGCAACTCATTGAATCCCTTTAAGTTAATGACAACAAACATTTGAGGCCTGTAGGACTGTACCAGGCAAGACTACTGTGTATCCTTTGCCGTGCATAAGCCTACAGTACTGTACATGTGTACATGATTTGTCAATTGCAGAAGTCGTGTTACCTTCTGTACTGTGTTTAAGCAGGATGTGCTGTTGATACTACTGTACATTAAATTACAAATGACATCAAAGGACTGGCTGTACTTCTGTCAGTTGTAAATTAGCTATTAAAACTAATTGCATAGTGATCTATTCATTCAAATATAGCCTAATTTGTTAAGGAAATTATGCATGCACTTGTTAGTTTCATGTGTTACTATTCGCACTGATATTGGAATATTGTGCTGTGCACATTTACCACAGGGCCCGTTTCTGTGAAGTTTTTAGAGCTTCACGCTTCTTTCGAAAATAATTTACACTCTACAGCAGTAATCAATGAAGTACATTCTGACAGAAACAAGACATACTGTAGACGTTATTTTCGAGATTGGTATCATGAGGGAGAAAATTATGTAAGATTAACAGATAAAGACTTATCTTTTTCCTTCAAACAGCACATCCTGCTTTAATGTCACGGTTCAAGACATGGAACATTAAGTTGTTCCATGTATCTGTGAATTGTCTTGGTATATCCTTGTTTTGGACTGTTACTGAGGTTTCATTCCATGCTTGGATGCAAATGTGGCATTTTCATTTTATGTCATGACGTACAGTATTGCCAATATTGTTTAGAGTTAGTGTTAAGTACATTTGTAATGCTGTTCACTGTGGTCGGATACCACTGACTGCAGAGTGGATGAAGTAGGCAGTTGAGAGAACTCCCTATATTGAAGTAAGAATCTACAGTACAGTTGAACAGCACATGATTATCAGCCCCATGGTAATCAAACACATCTAAAGTGTCCCACAGCACTCTTGTTTTGTTCTGACAAGCATAGTATGTGCAGTACATGTACAGGTATAACAGAAAGATGCACTATGTTTGTATGTTCAACATGTTTTACCTCCATGTATCCATCTGGCCATGAACACTGAGAAATGGGAACAGGTTTGGAGTTCTACCGCTGCCTGTTCTCTAATAAACCACATTGCTGCTAGCAGGAGTATGAACCTACACACTTGGTCACTGTATAGGATGTGTTATAAATCATTTTTCATCTGTTGGAAGATTACCACATAGTGTACATTCTGTTATTTACTTCACACTTTACTTGTCTTCATGTAACAACTGCACTCCCATCTACCTTGCCGAGAGTATTGGCACTCATATCTATTGCATTGAGGTGATCTATTCTGCTTTGGCAATAAATCTACAGTACTACAAGAAAACCCTGATTTAGATATCAAATATTGATATCCTTACAAGTGTCATGTGATCTGCCATCATCAGTTTTCAACCTTTGCACAGAAACACTAAATTTTCCTGAATATTGCAAACCTACAATTTGAAAGATACTGTACATGTTATTCAATCTTTTCTTAGCAATCACAATTTATCGTTTGCAGAACTTCTGTTCTGAAATATATGCCCTGGTTAGAAGACTTTTGTACAATTAATTGTGAACATGAAATTTGTTTTGCTTTTTTTCAGGTCATAAAACTTGTTCAAGATTGGGGATCTTCCCACTTAAATGATTACAAAAAGGACACCATCAAAATCTACTTTTACTCTCCGTTTCTCTTTGATCGATTCTTCCTCGAGGAGAAGAACTGGAACGATGCCACCAAAGAGAGACTCATCACAAGGTACTGTACAATATGTATAAGTTTGTGTTCTCCGCAGATTTTCAAGGGAAGGGAGGAGCCACATGTGAAGCATGTACGTGACCCCTGGAAGGGGGATTTTAGGGGAGGGGACTCTTAGGGGAGGGGGCTCAATCTCAACGCCAGAAATTGATAATAGAGATGTCGAAAGAAGTCGGAAGTAACGAGTACTGTTGGGCCTAACCTAACGAGTACCCTCACGTAAGTTAGTTACTGTAGCTTATCTGGCTATAGTCCAACATTAGGCCCAGAGTAGAATATTCTATGTTAGAGTAAGTATTGCCACACATTGCCAATTACTTTGAACAGCTGTACTAAAAGTTGTTTTTAACTTTTTATGTTTTATCATGAACCATTTGAAGAAAATGCACTTTTGGTGTCCAAAATACTTTTTTGATGTGAAAAATACTGGAAACCATGTTTGAAAGATGGCATTTGTATGTGCATGAATGTGAAAGAAACACTGCAGTTAGTGCCTTAGGAATATAAAAAAAAAAAAATACTCAAGTTTTCCTTAAGTAGTACCCCATGGTGCAGGAATGATAGAAAAGTATACCTTTATATCAATCTTGGTTTCAAATTGAATCAAAGTAGGCTCATATATATCACAATGACTTTCCTATATACTCATGACTGCAGGTACATCACATGATGATGCATTGTTACGTATGTATTTCCAGATCTAAAGAACAAGTACACCTTATAATGTCAGTAGATGTTCAAATTAATTAACCAAATGGCTCAGTGCCAAACTACCAGCAACCCATTGTTCATTTGACTGCCACAGGCTGCATATTGAGTGTGTAAACTTTGCATATATTAAATTCCCTGTCAAGTTATTTCCTTCTTTGTCTCAGTGTTGTCTTTCATACTTAGTGTATACTGAGCTGTGTTTGCTACTGTCAATGCCTTGCAAACTGCAGCAGTTACATGAAGCAGTGAAACCAGAACTATCAGACATACTGACCTTCTTAATCATTAGTGAGACAGCAGTTTCACACAGGAAGGAACAAAAAGACAGTACACCGTTAAAAAAAAAAAGAAAAAGGAAGACCTGTCTTGCATATATACTCATTCTGATTTGTACTTATTTTGTCTGGTGGCTGACCTGTCACCCTCTCCCGGTTTTCCCTGGAGACTGGCCTTTTTTTTGTCCTGATCTCCTGCCCTCCCTCTTTCACATTCTAAAATCCTGTCACAAAAATGCACAATCTCCCATGTCAGTGAGAAAGGTTGACAGGTCTGTGGCAGACCGACGGTATTTTTAATCACCTACTCTTTGGTATACAAAACTTCCAAGTTAAGTAGATCTGGCAGTGATTATAGCTCTATTGTTCGATAAATGTTGATTTTGTCTACAACAGCAAATCAAGTGTAATATATTGTTTTGAAATATTTACTTCACAATCCTTCAGCATTCATATCCACAAGTTTGTCTGTTAGATTTACTTAGATCCCTTTGAAATGTACAACGACTGTTGCCATGTACGCTGTTTGATTTTCTGATGTATTCTAATGCGATCGTGTTCTGTCATTTTTGGTTTACCTTTTTAGTTCTGATCTCAAGCCATCGGTTGCTAAGAAGTTTATAAGTCAAATGGCAGCTATGGAGAAGTCCTTCAGTACCGTCTGTGATGCATTTCAGGAGATTCAGGTGAAATTTACAGCCTAGCCGCATGCGAAAGGCCAGACCGATGCTAATATGAGCGACTTTCTGCTCTCTGGTCAATTGCTCGCTCAGCTAGTTTGTCATGTTGTTGCAATGAATCAACTCCAGTGGCGATGACGATGAAATGCACCATGGGGGAAAGAGCATGGTAGACTTTTGCATGGGGTCATGACTAATAGGAAATGAAAGGTACAAAGGTCTAGCAAAAAGACCTCTTGTGGGATGCGATCAATAGATGTTAAAGTACTAGTTGTACAGGTTGAAAACCACAAATCTTCAAGAAAATCATGAGTACATGGTATTTCTTAAGTTTTCTCAGTTGAGAAATCACAGTCTCTGTTTTGAGCATGGGTGATCAGATTGCTGGCAGTCACGCTGTCGGGGATGTTTGTACCGCACTGGTGGGGACTAACTGGCTGTAGCTCTCTCATACGAGCATGAATCCTAAAATTGTCGGCTTTTGACTCGCACTAAAATGAATCAACTTCAGAAGAAGAAAATGGTGTAAAAATCACAATTTACAACACACAACATACCATTTGATTCTGATTTATACCCACAAATCACCGTGTGAATCTGATTTTGATCATCGTGATCATCAAATTGCAAAATGTGCCGAAAATTATAACACTTTCACAATTCATGCAGTAGTAAAGTTCTACTGCAGGCCTATTCATAGAACTTACATACACGAGTCCACCGTTCTGGCAATATACTGCAGTATAAAATTGCCAACTTGTCATACAAACCTGTATATCAGAGAGCATTTGAAATTTACACCTTTCCTTTTTTTTATGTTGGTTCAAATTCAGTTTGTCTTTGTTCAACTCTGCAGCAAGAAGACCAGTGGAAGGACGACATAATTGCTCTCTTACGCTATACAGACAAACGCAATAAGGTTGGTTTCACATCACAAAGTAATAGAGATTAAATTAGCTGTACTGTGAGGTGTTTCTAGATTCCAAACCTCTGTTTTCCGTCATGGATGTTTACGTTCTGTCACACCCTAGGGCAACCTTGAAACTAGTAATACCTTCAGACAGTTCAATTTAACTTGTTGGATGGTTGCACTGACACAAAAGAAAAAAACAAAAGAAAAACAAAAGGGGCCATAAAACAAGAGACCAGTAGTTGGTTGCATTTGCTTTGTGGGCGGTGACTTTCGTCAAAATTGCCTAAATTTTGTATAATCCAAACTATTAGTTTGTGACTTCGTTCACAGTGAGAGCTGCCCTTGTGTAAAGTAAAGGTGTCTTGTGTTGTAACAGCCAAGTCAGAGATGTGTATTGATAATTACGTTGGCAACAGTACATCAACAACTCACCATATTTGGTCATTCTTGTTGTGAAAATCACAACGGTTTTCGCAAAGTTTCCCTATGTTATGTTTTCTACATGAGGTTGATCTCAACCATGATTCATTTTACATAAATTTGGTCTATGGATTTAAGCAAGTAAATACACTTGACAGGTAAAAAAAAAAGAAAAAGGCACAAATTAAATGACTGGCTCATGTTTCGTATGCCGTATTTGCAACTTGAAAGAGTGAATTTTGTACCACAATCTTTTCCTGTACCTTTCCCACATTATATATTCTGTGTGCATCTATTGTAATGATTTTCAAAATGAAAGAATGAGTCAATGATGTATTGTTTTTTTTTTTTCAGACCTTGGATCTGGATGATATTATCCAACAAGTTAATGATATTCCATTCTTTGAACAATTGAGGTAAGAATGTGGAATATACGGTGCTGCACGTCGTCCGTGCTTGCTTCTTTTGGTGGACTTTTATCAGTAATTCCACTGTAAGAGATGCCTCAAACCTCTCGTCCTCATGCAAGATTTTTGTTCTCAATTAGTAAAAGCTTTTAAGCCAAATTCACATTTTATGTAGAAAAGTCTGGAATGCCAAAAGAATTAAATCCAGAAAAGAACTCAGCCTACATCCTTTTTCCTTGGGCCTGCAATTTGAGGCTGATTTTTTTATTGTTATAAATTGCCAATGCCAACAATCAGGCCCCTGAGCTACATACTGTATAGAATTGGGAATCATAAATTAACTTCTCATTGAGTTTAATTGTAGGGCAAACCACTAACATGAATGAAGAAACATTGAACAAAAAAAATTTCATCTAAAAAATGAGACGCATGCCTAGGTACTATCCATGACATCATGGATAGTCCAAAAGATAAAATATATATCATGACCCACATCCAGTTGCATAGGATGATATAGTGGCAGTTGGAAATAAGTAATCTGTCTTAACTTGTTTACAACATTGGGTTGAAGAGGCAATTTGGGGACATTGATGCTAGAACCATATGAAATGATCATTAATTGTTTACATTCCAGTTGGACTTCAATGTAGAATTGTACAAGACGTGCATTTGTTTAGGACCTCATTGTACAATTGTTCAGAAGTGCTTTTGTTTAGGACCTCATTGTACAATTGTTCAAAAGTGCATTTGTTTAGGACTTCATTGTACGATTGTACAAGACGTGCATTTCCATACTCTGTACCCTAGCAACCATTGCATCTCTCTGTCATCTTTAGCAGGTACATTCAACTGATAGTGTAATAATCTTCATTTATTATGTTTTGTTTCATTTTCTTTGTCTACTTTAGGGACCCTTTGCACAAATTTGAACATTCGTCACTTATTCTTCTTCTCTGCTTAAAGAATTGTGAGTATTTCCTTAATATAATTTGGAAGGTCTTAACAGGGAGAGTATCATTTTTAATGAAGTATCCTAGTTGGACAATGGGTCACAGTATCTCAGCAAATCAATCAAGTGTAATAGCAGGTCAATGGAGGAGTGTAATAGCAGCTCAATGGAGGAGTGTAATAGTAGGTCAATGGAGAAGTGTAATAGCAGGTCAATGGAAGAGTGTAATAGCAGGTCAAAGGAGGAGTGTAATGGCAGGTCAATGGAGGAGTGTAATAGCAGGTCAATTGAGGAGTGTAATAGCAGGTCAATGGAGGAGTGTAATAGCAGGTCAATTGAGGAGTGTAATAGCAGGTCAATGGAGGAGTGTAATAGCAGGTCAATGGAGGAGTGTAATAGCAGGTCAATGGAGGAGTGTAATAGCAGGTCAATGGAGTGAAATAGCAGGTCAAAGGAAGAGTGTAATAGCAGGTCAATTGAGGAGTGTAGTAGCAGGTCAATGGAGGAGTGTAATAGCAGGTCAATGTAGGTAATAGGAGGTTAATGGACTGTAATAGCTGCTCAAGGGAGTGTGATAGCAGGTCAATAGACGGTAATAGCAGGTCAGTGGAGTGTAGTAGCAGGTCATTGGGGTGTGATAGCAGGTCAGTGAAGTGTAATAGCAGGTCAATGGAGGAGTGTAATAGCAGGTCAATGGAGTGTAATAGCCGGTTAATGCAGTATGATAGCAGGTCAATGGAGTGTAATATCAGGTCAATGGAATGTGACGGTAGGTCAGTGGACTGTGGTAGCAGGTCAATTGAGTGTGAGGGCAGGTCAATGGAGTGTAATTGCAGGTCAATGGAGTGTAATAGCAGGTCAATGAGTTAATAGCAGGACAATGGAGTGTACATGATAGCAGGTTGTTAAGACCAGATATGAACTGAAGTCTTGTATTATTAAAGGAGTATTATTAAAGGAGTGGAATGGAAGTAAGAACTTTTGACAATGAAACATTAACTGTTAAACTACAAACTTACATGTGGTGAACCCAATTACCAAATGTCATCCTACATGTTATTTACAGTACCTCCTGAGATATTGCAATTTGAAAGTTAGTGAAAAAAAATTCGATCAGGATGCTACCATTGTGAGTTTGTTGTCACAACCTGACCACTTGTTCAGTTCTAAATTGCAAAGCTTTTGTTTTCCTTTGTAGCTTGTCAAATAGTTTTAACACTTATGCATAACCTTTAAATCAAAGTATTAATAGTTTGGTTGTTCATTTGAACTTCTCAGTAATTCTATACAAAATATGTGCAATTATTCGTGCATCCATAGAAATTATAGGTGAAAGTAATGAAAAGAAAAATTGAAACGTTTCATTCCTGCTATTAGGAGTTACGTGACATCATAATTCAACTTACTCAAGTCTGTTTACATTTAACCAAAGCAAAATGGCAGCACTGTTCTCTGAGTTAGAAAGGTTTGTAAGTCAGGAAAAAAAACAACATTTTTGAATGAAACTGTGAGGAGATGTTTGTTAAACACTTCCTCCTCATTTTTCACAAAGATACCCTCAGGGTTTCGTTCTCCTGTGATGTTTCTGAGTTACTGACCATGTGTGCTGACATCCTTTTTCTTGTGTTTACTGCTCTTTTTCTATTGAGTGGTTTCAATTGAAGTGTACAGTACGTACTGTTAATGTGTGCTGGTATTTAAGTAAGTGTAAACTTTTGATATACCTGCTTGCTATTGCTCATTTATCATACTCTTCATATTGTTGACTTTTGATATCATTTATTTATGCAATGGTTGTTGTTTCCTATCGAGTGCATGCGCAGATGGGGATCGGTCGGAAATTCCCTGACTTTTGTAACTGCGGAACGCAGTTCACACCGTGCACCGAACGTGGAATTTCAAAGACTTAACGATCAAAGTGCAATTTTGGAGAGGAATTTCCCGATGCAGGTTTAAAGTGTGAGAAGATGAAAACTTTTGATAGTGTTTTGAAATTCCAGTTCTGTGAATTGTTAGTGTGCTTTCATGATGTACAAAACCAGTATTGTTTGTTGCAGCATCTGTGCGATGTATATAGTACGGGAGTAATTATCATTTTCACAAAGACACTGGTCAGCAACATCTGCAGAAAAAGACCTTCACCACGACTCCTGAATCGTATCTGAAGTTATCTGAAATGTTCATATTTACTCGTTTTGAAAAATGTTCCACATATTCATTTTCTGTTGATTTTCAGTCTTTTATTTACTGAGTCTGTTTGTCTTTGATGAAGATAAAGATCCAAGAGAAGCCTTGAGAGATATACCAGAAGGCCAGCTGTTCGTGAGTATCTGCATCCCAGCCCTCAGCGTAATCTCCCAATCCCTCCATCCCTACCCCTTTCCAATTTTCACTTTGGTCATGTGGTAAAATGAAGGTCAACTGAAGCAGTAGTCCCTTTTCGGTCCCAAAGTGTTTCCTAGTTACTCAGTTCCTGGCGGAACCGGGATCCACTTCCGAGTTGAGCGTTAGGGAGTTTCCAAACAATGGTGTAAAGCTAATATTATGATTTATTTAAACTTCAGGCCGATCCCAGTGAGGTATACTCATTGTCTATCTGTTCTCAAAAAAAAAAAGAACAAAAAAGGAAATAATAACAAAAACTAAAGTGTACAGACTGAAGTGGTATGTGTGAGAGAGTGGTTTCAGATCTGAAATAATGCACATGCATTATAAGTGATGGTTGTGCTGTTCCTTAAATGTAAGACAAACTCATGCAGTTCCTCTAAATATTTTTTTTTAATTTCCTCTTTTCTTTTTAATTTTTTTCTGGTCTTAATAAGACAAGATGATGCTTGCCATGACTCCATCAAACACTGTCACAAAAGTTAATGTATTCTGTGTGTGTCAAATGTCACACCCACCATTTTCTTCCCTGTGACTCATGCCAAGATGTATTTGCAGGCAGGTTTGGGGAAGCAAAAGAAGTTTGGTTTGGACAGCTTCATCTTTTACCGTGACCAGTATCTGTGCTTATGAAGTAGTTCATTTGACCGCCTGATATCCATCAGTTGTCATAAAAGTTTGACACTCTGAAATGTTACACTTAGTATTTTGTGGACAAATGTCTCAAAGTGTAGGTCTGAAGAGATTGTGGAATCAACTGTCATCGTTTCTCATGTGCGTTTCACCAGTTGGATCATCTAGTAATTACCTTGTGAGGTCGTAACACCTGTGAAAGAAGACTGTCTGTAAAAACAACTCATTAAACGGTGATCTCAGAAGAGGAATTGCAGACCATGTGAAAAGTTGGCAAGGACTCAGCCGCCACAGACTGTATTTGAAGTCGAAATTAGAGCCCAAATGGAGAGAAATTATGGGTCTGAATCATACAGTAAATTAGAGTCAAAATCGAGAGAAATTAGATTCAAAATCAAGAGAAACTAGAACGAAAATGAAGAGAAATTAGAGCCAAAATCAAAGAGAAATCAAAGTCAAAATCAAGAGAAATTAGAGTCAAAATCAAAGAAATCTTTTTTCTTGGCCAAAAAGTTAAATAACACTGCACAGCACTGTTCAGAAATTTTTAATTGTGGAGCAGATGTGGCTCTGTCTCATCTGATATTAAAGCGTTCGGTTTTTAATAATTTACTGCATTATCTGGTGAAGTTGTGATATGTGTGTGATAGTGCAGAAATCTGGGTTTGTCACTTCCCGGTCAGCGAAAATATCCCTTAGGCGTGAATTCTGCGTATTTGCAGTTTTGCAATCTAGGGAATTTCCTCTTTTTGCAAGGCTGTTCGGCAGTATTGAAACGTATGACGTAGTTGTCCTGTGTCAAGTATAGCAACACTGTCTTCCCAGTGCTACATAAAAATATAATAAAATCAATATGGAAAAAAAGATGCTGTAGGTTTGTTTGTTTATCCTTGTAAGAGGAATGGTTTAATATTTTAATACATTAGTTGAGAAAAATGGTAGTGCGTGGTTTGCCTGTGTGGTGGGACCTTTGTGAACTTCTACCAGGGTTCCATCGGTTATGCGAAAACCTGGATAAGTCATGAAAATTTGTTTTCATAAATAAGAACACCCAAATACAGCCTGAATACTTGAAGAAGAAAGTAATATCACTTTCAGGCAATGTCATATTGTATACACTTCCATGCAGTCCTTGAAATTCTTTGTCTCATACAGTGACCCCCCCACACCCATTGTGTGTGTAGTTGTATAGATCTATTGTTCAATTAGTGAAGTTATTGTTATGGTGACACTTTTGGGGTATTTGCAATGTTACTTATTCAGAAGTCACGGCCCTACGTGAATTTACGTTGTAGTAGGAATAGAAGTCTGATAGACAGTCATGGGTCATTGTTACATTGTGTTTATTTTGTTCTGTTGCTTTGTATGTAGAATCAGTTATGAAACATGGATTCCTCGTCAAGCATTTGTTTGTTTGTTTGTTTTTTTTCATGATGATTAACACATAGCTTTCACCAGCCTCTCTCCTTTTAATCAACAGAAAGTAGACAGTCTAAAAAACAAGGGAAACGTGATGTTCCAGAAGAACAAATATTGCAAAGCCCTGACGTACTATTCCTCAGCAATTGCTATTAGAGTGAGTGCAGTACCATTCATCTTATATGTTGCAGTTTGTGTAGAGATCGTCAAAGGTCATGTGACATGCATCTAGAAAAAAAAAAGCTGGCCTCATTCAGCAGTTTCAGAGTGAAACCCCGAATGACAATCCGTTGGTATTTTGTTCATAACTATTACCGTTTTTGCAACGTGACTATGCAAAGTTTGTTGAAAATGGGAAACAGATGTCGTGGAGTGTTGCAAAGTGTCAGTACTTCTAATGTCAACCCTTTCTACATTGTTTCTTAATTTTCAATTCCTGGGTTTCGCACCTATAAGTGATATCAATATTTTTGAAGACGAAATATCAGGTTTGGAAATAAAACCCGACTGGAAGTGTAAACACGCAGTTGTCGTGGAAATAAAGGTTGAGTAAACTGAGGACAACAAAAGACCTATCACAGAATTCCATCTCTCCACGTCACGGTTTTGCATACTTAGCCGCCAATGTTTGTTCATGACACAGATGTGAGACATGGATTTGCTCATAAAATTGACAATATTTGATGGATCTTGATGGAAGTTTTGGAAGTTTCAATATTTTCAATGATTAATGCACTCAATACTGGGAAATATGATTTTCATGTCACACAACCTTTAAAACAGCATTTTGACAACTTATTTCATTCCATTTTCCAAGCAGAACAAATGCTGCACTTTCTTTACTACTTTTTCATCGTTTCAGATTGGAACAGGCTAGACGAAGCTTATTATGTCCCTTACAGTTTAGTCACTGTGGTTTTTAGGATGGCAGTGATGGATGCAAAATATTGCTTTTAACATCTTTGGATTTGTTACGTTAAAAGTTGATGAAAGTTACTTTTCGTAATGCTCAGATTGAAAACAGCCAATGGATGACTATACATCTTAAAAAGTATGATCAGTGACAAGAAAAGAAAATAAAGAAATGTCCAAAGGCAGCTTCAACCAGGAGTCCCTCATTTAATGTCGTTTCCTTGCAAATTGCGGCATTTGCCTGCTTTTCCTTTTTTCATTACTTGCCGGAACTTGTAAGATAAGAGGAACTAATTCCTTGTAATCTTCTCCGGCGATATCCCCAAAACTGATTCGAGACTGAGACTTTTCCAAGAAGTTGACGCAGCAATAAATAGCTTTGAACATATTTTGATTCTTGTGAACAATCATAGTGCTCACGTAACCACGTTTTCAATAGTGTTCCAGTTCAAATAAGTTCCTCTTTTGTCGTACAGGTAGTATTCTCTTGGAGAGCAGTCAAGTCTCTGAAATGCCTTTACGTTGAAAGTGTTTTGCGGATTTGTTAGCGACAGTAATCACGAAGAAAAAAAGAAGCATAACCCCAACACATTCTGTGGCAATATTGCTTCCTATTTCTGAGAGAGTATGCACAGTGAATTCTACTTTGCTGTAGTAATAGCCTGCCAAAGTGTTTGTTGCGAATCTGTATTATGATACCTCGTCACGAATTTAGAGAAGGAAATGATACTTCACTGCAAATTTAAAGAAGGAAATTTGTTTCACTGTGATCAGTAATTGATGGTGGTTGTATACATATGGTTAGTTGCTTGCCACTGTCTAAGTTGATCACCAACTTCAGTCTGGGGGTGTGGTAACTATAAATTTGTTGTTAATCTCAGAGTCAAGATCTTAATAACGTTCTCTGTCTTGAGTATTTGTAAAGTTTATTGGTTTCGCTGTTTCTGTTTGTAATATTGTCATGTCTTTTTTATCTTCTATCTTCAGCTGTTACAACCCTATATTGTATTGTAATAGAGCCCAGACTAATTTATACCTTGGCAAGAATTGGGAGGCCTTGTTGGATGCCAAAAGAGCTGTCTTACTTAATCCTGCCTGGCCCAAGGTATGTACATCGCACAAATATCGTAATCTGCGCAAACTGTCAGACTGTACTGAACATATGTTTAGAATACATCTATTTTTGGTTTGGATCTGTAGTTGCTTGTGAAAAAGAGTCATTTTCTACTTTTATGCATGAAAACATATATATCCTCCTTTAAAATGAGTAAAAATTTACAAGGTACACCATTGAAATTTTCCCTGGGATGAAATTTTATGGTTAATTTGGCAATCCAATTCCAAAGAACGACAAAAATTTCTCGCAGTCAACAGTTCCCTCCACAGCATCATGTCAGTGTTGGGTGGTGGACTTTCAAGGCATAGATGGGATAAGCCTTATTGCTTTTTGCAGTGCACTCCTTCTTTGGGGCTTTAAATGAAAAATTCACAGCTGTTTGTGCTTTGTGAAGTGAATGGGATGTTGCTGTCTAGTGTAGGAATCAACATCTTCAATTCATTGCATTCATTGAAATTGCTTCTTTGATATTTAATAAATCAAGCATATCATTTTGCATTATGTATATTCCAAGTACAAGGAACCATGGTTGCCTTGGGCTGTTGTGGAATCATGCAAAATACCTCTTCTCTTACAGGTAGTATGTAACACTGTTGATGGTTGGTGGCATTAGTGCTGTGGAAGTGGTTCCATGAGGGTGTTTGTCATGTTTGCGGTCCAATGTCTGCCATTTTATAAAATCATGAAATATGTCTTTTTCTCTACAGATTTTATGTTACAAAAGTAAGGGTTCATGGTCAGAAATGAGCCATATGGGCTATTGTACAAAATAATGGGACATGCTCCTTTTACTTCTAAATCGACATTATATAGTATACATCTGTGCAAAGAACCACAATGCCCTTGGGCTGTTGTTTCTTCATGTTGGTCATTAATTATATTTGAGGGCTATCAGCTTTCACAGTGTTTTCATCTCTAGAAAATAGCTTATTAGTATATTGTTGTGCCAGTATGTTTATAGCTGGGCTTTATCAAAATATTGAAGTATTAGAAATGTATTGATTTTGTCAAGAATCGTCAGTGAGAACTCTGTTTTTTTTCTTAAATTCCTATCATTTATTTATTTGTTTCTTCTTATTTGTATATTTTGACTTTTCTGATGTGTCAAATCAGTGGCTGCGTTCTCTCTCTCTTTTTTTTTTTTTGGCATATGTTTTTTGGCAAATAACTTTTGACATCTTAGAAATGGCAAAGAACGTAAACAGAATGCTAACTGCAGGATTACGATTAAGTTATAAATGTAAAATTCACAGCACTGTTTGTTCACCTAAAGGTACTTTCTCAGAAACCCCCCCCCCCCCCAAAAAAGAAGTTAATTCAGTGACAGCAGTTGAGGATTGTCAGAAACTGCCTTGTCATATGGTTGATGATGGCTGTCCATGAGCATAAGTCTTTTACCTTTTTTTTTTTTTTTGTGTGTTCCACATATTTGCTGTATTGAAAATATGATTAACTCATGTATACTTTCCCCACTACTGTCTGCCCAGGATGGACGATAGCGACTCCGACCCTTCCCTTCTTGTTGTTCTCGAATCTCTCCAATTTGTCTTTTGACCGTAGGCTTACTATAGGTATTCCCAAGCGCTCTATGAACTCCAATTCGTAGAGGAGGCGATAGAAGAAAACCGAGTAGGACAGCAACTTTGCCACGAGAGCGACATAGACGTGAAGGACCTTCAGACCCAGCTGAGTAGGTTCTTGTCGGAGAAGGAGAGGGTGAAGTATATAGAACGCCACCTCTCTGTTCAGCTTCCGTCAGCCCTCCGTGAACTCGACTTGGATGACGATGATGACAGCTCTACGGATTCCGATCAAAAGGTACGAACCTGCGACTGGTAGTCTTGTGCAATGGTTGCTGTACTCATTTTTGTATTGGGAATGTATTTAGTTCGCCTATATTGTGTTATCATCTCTGGTATCGCAGCCATCATTGTATATAGTAGTTAGCTATGTTGCCTAGTTGGTGTACCTGGGAGGTGTGAAGTATCGCCGCTGTCTTGTGTATGCATTGTTCCTGTTGTCTTGTGTGTATTATTTGTGTTGTCTGATATATGTTGTTGATGTTGTCTGGTTTGTTTTATTCATATTGTCTATTTTTCATTTTTCCTGTAACCCCATGTGTATTATTCCTGTTGCCTTGTGTAGTTGTTCATTGCTGTTGTGTTGTGTGTATTATTTCTGTTATGTTCTGTGTATTATATTCAGTTTGCATCATTCCTGCAGACCATGTGAATTATTCCTGTGGTCTTGTGTACATTTTTCAATGTAATTTCTCCCCCCTCTCTAGTGTATGTTGCTGTTTTAGCTTCTGTTATCATCAGGGTCTAGTGTGTACTATATATATTCCTGTTGCATGATGTGTCTCGTTCCTTTTTCCTGTTTGCATGGCTGTCTTCATGTTGTCTTTTGCACGGTTTTACCAGTTGTCAGACATGTATACATATGTCCCTCCATCCAGTATCTTCAGTGTTATTATACTCTGCTCAGTTTGTGTCATTTCATGTGCACACCTAAACTTCCAAACTGGAATTGACCTCATTTCTCTCAAATCTCACTTTACCTGTCTTGATGCATTCTCAGCACATAAGGTTTGCAAAATTAGAGTGCAGTTGTCATGTTTAGACTGGTAAGTGAGTCACTTGTAAATAACCAATTCAGGGGAGCTTTTCGATTTTCTGTTGTTGTATGTTAACATAATCCCTGTTCTCAGTAGTATTCCCATTTCTGTTACTAAATGTATCAAAATCCAAGAGACAAACATTCCATCATAGCTTGTCATTTCGTTTCCCAGTATACCCAGTTCATGCCTCATCCTGTTTCTCATTCCTTCACGTAGCTTCAATGGTTGGTTCTGTTTGTGTTTTCTCTCATCAGGATTCGATGCGGGTAGTTATGAATCTAGAACCTAATAGAAAACTAACTAAATTCCAACAAGAATCAGCACAGAAGTTTCTGGAAGCAAAACGGAAAGCGACGAAGGAAGCCAACAAATTAGAAGAGAACAAAAAGAAACAAGAAATGAAGAAACGTAAAGAACAGCAGGAGAACAGAAGGAGAGAAAAGGAATTGCGAAGAATTGAGGAAAAGAAAGAAAAGGAGAAACAAATGGCAAAGAAAGAACAGGTAAAAGACTGATTTTGAATTTGTTGTCAAGGTAACCTTTTCACAATTTTGTAGCATAGCAACAAGAAATGCTTGTTGCCATGATGGACACTTTCAAAAATTTGAGAAGGAGGTAGGAGGATATGTCATTTGGTTTGTAAATTTTGAGAAGAAGATGGGATATGTTATTTGGTTCATGTATTTTGGGATGGAGATAGGAGGATATGTCATTTGGTGTATATATTCTGAGAGGGAGATAGGTGTTTTGTCATTAGGTTCGTAAATTTTGAGAAGGAGATTATAGGATATGTCATTTGGTCAGTATATTTTGAGAAGGAGATCAGAGGATATGTTATTTGGTTCATATACTTTGAGAGGGAGATAGGGGATATGCCATTTGGTCTATATATTTTGAGAGGGAGATGGGGGATATGAAGTTTAGTTTGTAAATGTTGAGGCAATTGGAGGATATGTCATTTGGTTCATATATTCTGAGAGGGAAACAGGGGATGTGTCATTTGGTTCGTAAATTTTGAGGAAGAGATTGGAGGATATGTTATTTGATTCATAAATTGTAACAAGGATATAGGAGGATATGTCATTTGGTTCATATATTCTGAGAGGGAGACAGGGGATGTGTCATTTGGTTTTTAAAGTTTGAGAGGGGAGATGGGGGATATGTCATTTGGTTGGTTCATTTTGAGAAGGAGATAGGGGGATATGTCATTTGGTTGGTATATTTTGAGGAGATGCAAGGATATGTCATTTGGTTGGTATATTTTGAGAAGGAGATAGGAGGATATGTCATTTGGTTGGTATATTTTGAGAGGGAGATGGGGGATATTTCATTTGGTTTGTATATTTTGGCTCCTATATCATTTGCTTTTGGCATGGGACTGGAGGTTGTTCCTATCTCATTCAAGTTTATGTTAATTTACCAATCTGTATTAAAAAAATAAAAGAAGAAAGATCAGAATCTTCAATGTTTTTCGTATCAAGTGAAAGGTCCCCTTTGATCGTTTATCCTGCAACCATTGTTGAGGTTATTTCTCAAAAAAGTTGAGAAGCTTAGAGGCTTCTTCCCTGGGTAATTTGAAATTCAACCACTTGAGGGAAATTAACCTGCTTTTGTATAGAAATTTAGTAAGAAATGGTGGAAAATGTAGACTCCCATCCTGATCGAGGTGATTTCAAAAATGCCCAATCTTGGAATTGACTTAGAAGGGTAACTGGTGTTTTGTAGAAGAAAAACAAATATAATCATTGAAATAAATTGGTAAATTTAAAGCACATACTGTATTGCTGTGATTGTCTAATGTGACATTAATGTAGCCTCAAAACTTTTATTCCCTCTAAGAATCAAATTCTGCCTTTTTTTCTGCTAGCTCAATTAGCAAGCAATACGTTTTCTGCATTCTTTCTGAAATTGCATGAACTCTGAACTTTTGGTAGAATTTCCTTAGCGCAGAAAGTTTGTTGATGCTACATTGATGTCAGTGACTTGTTAAATAGTCCTTTTTTTGTAGTAGTCAATTCCTTCCTCAAATATCAGAATTGATTGTCGTAATTTTTATTGATAACGTTTATCATCAGGAGAGGAAGGAGAAAGAGAGCCTGAACAGTACTCTACAACAGGCCTCCAAGAGTTATTTGGATGAGAGGAGCAGACAGGCCTATGAGGGTTACCAGAGAGTAGAAGAACTAATGAAACAATCAGCTAAAGAGGTAAAGCTAGGACAGTTTAATAGAATATTGTTTTTAAATGAAAGAGGGATACAATATTTATCATATTTGTCATATTCTCAATGAGAAGGTTGAGTTGACAGGGAGCGGAATCCTTGTGAGGAAAAATTTGTGCGTACCCCCTCTCAGTTGTCTTTGACACGTTATGATCGGTTGGCTTTTTACTGAAGTAAAATGCATTACCTTCAAAATTAGCAGCTGCAGGTGTCTCTTACACCAAATTCAAACAACCCATTGTTTTAGGGATTGTCAAATTTTCTGGTAAATATTGCTTTTTTTCTTGACCATTTTCCCTATGTGCCTATATTGTCATTTCTGTGTTTCTGCTGCATTGTGATTTGCCCTTTGCATTCCTTTGATGAGTCCACAAAATGAAAAAAAAAAACAGTTAAGCCATTCAAAGGTGCATGTTGAATGGAAGTTGGTAACTTTGATGCACAAAAATAGTGATGAAATTGAATGAAAAAAAAAGAAGAAAGAATTTTGCTTCCTAAAATCATCAGTATTGTGCATTGTTGTTGCAACTAAACTCTTGTTAAGAGTGAATGTTCAGTTCCATGTATTGTAGCAAATGTTAAATTCTCAATATGAATACGAAAAGAGATTCACGAAGTGAACTCCGCATAATTCTGTGTAGCTGCTTATTTTGTCTGTGTTCCATCTTGCAGTTTGGAGGTCTGACAGAGTGCGATGTCGTCATCTATTTGTATGCTTACGGTATGGCTGCCCTGGAGACGGGGAATCCACAAGTAAGTACATTGGCTTAACCAGTCCCATGGCAACGTTAAATGTGAAGGCAATCTGTTTATGAATAAATACTATGTCTGGAGGAAAATTCTTTGGTATGCCCGATTCAGATTTCTCCTGTAACACCATATGTGGGCAGCGTCAGATTTACTACGCAGAAGTGTGCGTGGTAAGACCTTCTCATTCTATGAATATCATGCACTATTTGTCAACTTGGGAAAAGTGCGTAATGAACTCAGCATCAGAGAACTGACCAGGAAGTTAGAGGGCTTTATTGCCCTGGTGGGAAATTGAAGGTTTCATGCATCGGAGGTCACCAGTTTGAATTGCGTTGTAGTTTCAATTTCTTTGTAAGCTTAGGATGAAAACACAGGTTTTGTTTGTTGCCTTGGAAACTTTGAAAAGTACTTGAATTTAAGTATGTTCTTTTGGAGGCCCCAAAAGTGCTTGACTGTTGTTTCTTTGCATCAAGGTCCTTGGAACGTGCTTGAATTTTAGTGATTGGAAATATTTTCGTACATTTAAGTGTTTGGACCAGATCGTGCCTAGGTTCTCTTGAGATGTATTACATACAGTGGAAGAGAATTTTTTCTATTTTTCATGCCTATATGCAAAATGTGTAATTAGGAAGGGAAGAAGGTTTTTGGACTCTAACGAGAAAACAGGATTTTGGTGGTTTTGATTAATCGTGCATGGGAAATTCTAAGATATTTCTTGACATGAAAATGTCATACCTCATTGGCATTTTAAAGAAGTTACATTTCAGTTTGTGAACAGTCTCAAAACAAGTTACACACTCTGAAAACGATAAAACCTTTATTTTCCATCTTTGCCACTTGTTAATTTCAGCTTTATTCATCAGCAGTGGAGAAATTTGAGTCGATTTTGACCGACCACAGAGCCGTCCGCACCGCTCTGCCTTACTATGGCAAGGCTCTGGCATATTTTAAGATGAATAGGTGAGGACATTACTGACATTTATTTAGTAGGAGGTCTTCATCGGATAGATCTCTGGCATCACTAAAAGGTTAATTAGATTAATCAGGTTAATTACATAGGGAAGTTGTGTGATGTGATGTGAAAGTCCCGGAAATTACCCACAAAGGGACAAGTGACACACTTGCTCCCTTGTGATGGAAAAGTGCATTCTTACCCATAGTGTCAGAATTCCTCATTCTCTTCATCCCATATTGCGCTGGCTTTTCCCGTCATACTAAAAGGTCTTGTGACATGAAAATGACATTTTGAGGTATTGGGTGCAGTAGGCATTCAAAATGTTGAAAATAGTCACAGGCTGCATCATCATCCGTCAAGAATTGACAAATTTACAGGCAAAATAGTGTCTCACAGCTGTGTCATGAATAAACATTTGCTAAATATGCAAATTTGTGACATCAGGAGAGGGAATCCCAGGATATGTCTTATGTTAATCCATTGTTTATGTAACCTTTATTTCAAGGTCATTTGAGAATTTTATATGCCCAGAAGGTTTTATTTTGGAAGCATGTGTTTTCTCCTTCAAAAATATCGATATCACTTACCAATGTGAAACTCAGTAATTAAGTAATTAAGAGGTAAAATATGTAGGGTTAACAAAAGAAAAACTGACACTGTGCGACACACCACGTCATCTGTTTTGCATTTTCTTCAAACTTTGAAAAGTCATATCTCAAAAACGGTAATAGATACTAACAAAATTCCAACGGATTTTCACTCAGGGTTTTACTTTGTAACGTTTGCATGAAGGGAGCTCTTTCTGGAAGCATGTCACACAACCTTTAAACTGCTTTGTGAGATGCTAGGAGGGAGGTCATGGAAACTGTTTTTTCCTTACTGGGATCACCATGGAAACGTCATGATGACACATCTCCTAGAAAGTTCAGGAATTCTGTGTACTGTCCACCATATTTTCCCCCCACTGTTTGGTTTCTTGTAGAAATCAATTTGATTCTTTCTTTCTTTCTCAAGTCACTTCAGTATCCAACTTAGTTCATAACTCTCTGATTAACTCAAACCTACTCGCTTTCACTGTCTTTTTTTTCTTGCAGCACTGGTTCAAAAGCTCTCTTCTCTGGTTTATGGTAGTCAGTCAAGTATTTTACTCAGAAGAATTGTCATCAAAAATTCAATAGCCATTTCTACCTTTTTTTCGTCTAGATTTAAGGATGCCTTTGATCCTATCGAGAAAGGCAGACACATCAATAAGACGTTCCCCACTTCTGTGGAGACTTGGCCAGGTACAGACATTGATATAGAACAGACCAAAAGGGACTGTATGGAGGTACGTGCAGTTACCAGTATTAATTATTTTAAGTGTCTGCTTGTGTCTGCTCATTCTTTTCTTGTAATTTGGTTTTTTTTAATCACGTTTACTTTGACTCCACTATTGACATGTGATTACGTGAATTCACATCACTCCTTTATGGTTTGCCCTGCATAGTACAGCACATGTGTCAGGCGAATCGAGAGTAGCTTTCTAACTCGAAAATTGCGTACAATTTCGTTTCCGTAGCTGTCAGGACTAGGTATCTCTGAGCTTTGTGACTCTCTACATTCTTAACTTTGCTTTCTTTCCTCATCGATTAGAAAACTTTATCCGAGTTGGAAGGAAACTGTCGAAAGCCACCTCCGCCAGAGGCCTATTGCAGATATGAAAATTGCAGCACCGGGCAAGAGATCTACGTGAACGATATATCCTTCAAAGGTTACATCAAGGTCCATTGCAGCGAAGATTGTAAAGTAGACTATCACATAGGTTGCTGGAAGAATCTCAGAGAGAGTGTTATCAAAAAAACGGACAAGGTACGTCACTGAAGCTCGTTAAAGGAGGTTTAGTCGTGCTTTTATATTTGATGCAATGGTACCGACATGCATGCGAGGAATTGTTACGTTAAAAGTGACTTACACTTATCACCTATGTTATGTCACAGTACACTACATTTCATAACATTATAATGAAATGCAACACGCATTCCATACTCTATGTAACATTTAACTTCGATTGTAGATTACAATAGACAGAAATGACAGTGCCACATGCACTGGAGTTGGTGACACTGGGCGTTAACTCGTATGTAATGGGTCTGAATTAACTGTGTGTATGTTTTGTTGATCATGGCAATGTAAAGCAGCCGCTTCACCTCCTCGCAGACAATAATTGTAGATCAAAATTGTGTGTGCAAAACCTGACTTGTGAATCCATGTTATGATTTCTGCGTTGTCTAAGGGAACATCTGACAAACACAGTGCCATGGAGTGTAAGCAGCTGATACAGATACTCCATTGACAAGTTGAGGTATTTATTTTGTTGCATTTTTTTTGTTTCAGGATATGTTGGGTACAAATTGCTTTACTCCAGACTGCCAGGGGTTGATAGAGGAATTATCGGTTTATGGAGAGGATGGTTTAGTGATAACCAATCAGAACATTAAAGTGCAACAGGAGAAGACAAAGGCCAAAACTAGCAGGTAAGGATGAAGTACATGGGTAGAATAGAAGGGGGGGGGGGGCACAAGTTAAGAATGGGTGAACAGGAAAGAGCTGAAAAGGTTTCCAACACTCAAAAACTTGTCCTAGAGTACATTGTAGTTGATGTGCTGGTACAGGTAAGTTATTCGCTTGTAAGTCACCAGATCAGATGAAGGTTTTTTTTTTTTCTTTTTTAAGTATCCTGTTGCTGTTTTAAGTACAATAAATACCTTTCAGCCAGAATTTCAGAATTACTGACTATGGGTTTGATAGAAACGTTTAAAATGCCATAGGATCCTGGAAGAGTCTTCAGACTTACCCATCCTCAGACCTTAATGAAGCTCAACTCGATCTGAAAGACATCGCTGCACCGTTGAATTGTTCATTAGTATGCAAGGAACTCTCCACTGATGATGTCATCGTCCGAAAGGTTTGCACAGGTTGTCTTATTAGAATGAGTTCGTGATAGTCAAGATGATAATTTATTTATTTAGATTTTTTTGATAATTTTCTTTTGTTTTGTGGGTTACTGTGTGACGTTATGGTTGTTAACCACATTCTCTGTGCACTGTGATGAACCACTGGCATTTTTTGTAAATATAATAGCATGGAAAGAGTGAAATGTTTGAACGCCCATTGAGAAGGTTGGGAAGTTGAATTTAGTCAGGTAGGCCTATTACTGAGTTACGAGCTGCATCTTCTGCAGTGGTAGGTAAATAGATTGTCACCTGGCAACATTCATCACCAAGCTACTTTAAATGATATCAAAATAATCTTTGATCTTCAGAGTTTCAAAGGTTGTAACAAAGCTCAGATTATTTGCTGTTTATTCAATACCTTTTGAAAGGACTTTTCTACAACAAATGGCATCAAAACTGGGGATTAAATGAGGTCATTTTTGGCTGCCAAGGTGATAGCCAATGCTTTTATTGCAACATCAGCAGATGTCCCATCCAATGTGAATTGGCACTATGTATGAATCCCCTTACTTTGCTTCACCACAGGACAAAACATTCCTTGCACCTTGTCCGCTGTGCCTACGTAGATACGTCGGCTTCGTGGAAATGTCTGATCAATTACTTTAAGTATAAAACTATCATTATTTGGTAAATGCAAGCTTTACCAATTCCAAAATCATCGCAAATCATACAGGTATTAGAAGAAGAGCCATTGTGAATGACAAAAGAGGCCCCCCCTTTGAATGCATTCATGAGGGATGAATCGTCCTTTTCCGATGGAAAATAGCCCTTGTGGGGATTTTTCTTTTTTTAATTTCTGCACTTGTGTACTGATTAAAATGTCCACCAGTGCAATTATATATATTCAGGTTGCTGAGCATTGACAAAGATATGCACGTAAAATTTGCAAAATTTTGCCAAGGCGATATTTTATCCGCAGGTAGTAAACGTTGGCCTAATGTGATGTCCAGTATGATTAAAGGTTGAGCCCTGATACAAAATATGGTATTTGTGAAAATGTTTATGAAAACCCCATTTGTTTGTCTTTTTCTAGCAAACCAAGTAAAAAGGAGAAAAAATCCAAGAAATCTAAATTTAAAGAAAAAGGGCAAGGAGAATCCCATATCAGCGAAAATGACCCATCAGGTAAGTAACCCTCTGTTCAACATTCGGACTTCTTTAAGGCACTTTTGCCCTCGTTCAAAATGTCGAAATTGTAAAGTGTGGAATGTTACTGAACAAGTCTGGTATTGTGAAATGTTTCTGTCTGAAATTTCGACT
The DNA here is from genome assembly GCA_021234535.1 of Stichopus chloronotus. NCBI lineage: Eukaryota > Metazoa > Echinodermata > Holothuroidea > Aspidochirotida > Stichopodidae > Stichopus > Stichopus chloronotus. The sequence goes on from CM037842.1 coordinate 16,314,633, forward strand.
TTCAACCGTTTGAAATACTTTGAACATACAGTTTGAATCATTTTGATAATTTCAATGATAGGCAGCTGTATTACGTCGTGTGCTACAACTCTCTGAAACGTTACATGTACAAGTTAATGAACGATAGACAAGTTGACGCATCTCAGTGACGAATGACCGTCATGTACATTCTATTCCAAGATGTGAGTCACGGTTCTGCGACTGCTCCGATGTTGGATGTGGGCATTGTTCTCCCAGCACCGTCGGTCTGTTCGTCAGATGGTGGCGATTCTACGATGACACCAGATCTTGATACTGCCGTGGATGACATCGCTGAGTCCGCCGTGCTACATCAGGATGCCGTTTACGTCCTGAAGAAAGATGAACCACAAGAGGTGAGATTGTCCCTTCGCATCGAATCGTAAGGAATGAAGCACATCGTCTAGAGATGTATTGAATGGAGGTTTGATGGAGTGGAACATGGGACCGTTGGAACATGGGACCATTGGAACATGGGACCATTGGAACATGGGACCATTGGAACATGGGACCATTGGAACATGGGACCATTGGAACATGGGTCCATTGTAACATGGGACCATTGCAACATGGGGGACCATTGCAACGTGAGACCATTGCAACTTGGGACCATTGTAATGTATAATAGGGTAGAATTAAAGGTGTCATCATCGTAACATTGCAGAAGCAGGATTGGATGTTTCATTATTGTAACTTTGAATCGAGCTGGATTGGATTACTGCATCATCGTTGTAACATGAAATTTTTTGTTTCTTTCCTTTTCAAATTTGCAGAAGACTGTAGTGCCAAAGGTATCTAAGGCAAAGAGCAAGAAAAAGAAAAAGGAGGCTGTGACTTTAGATGTGGACTTCGCAGACAAGAACAGCCGTTACTTATTTACAGATGCAGATGCACCAGACTCATCAAGGTGAAGTGAATCTCTATTATTATGTTGAATACCTGCAAGTGTTCTATTGTGTTGAACTCTTATGAGTGTTTCATTATGTGCATGTGCTTTGCTGTAGAATCAGTGTTTCGTTGCGTTGCATGATTGCAAGTGTGTCACTTTGTTGAATCTCAGAAAGTATTTCATTGTGTTGAATATGGGTGATTGTTTCATGGTGTTGAATCTATATGAGTGTTTAATTGTGTCAGACGTGTGCAAGATTTTCACCATGTTTATCGTATGCCAGTGTTTCGTTGTGTTGAATGTTGGCAGGTGTTTCACTGGATTAAACTTCATGCCAGTATTTCACTTTGTCGAATAAATGTGAGTGTTTCGTTGTGTTGGATGCATAAAAGTGTTTCACTGTATTGAATGTGTGTGAGTGTTTTCTTGAATGAATGCAAGTGTTGTGTCTCGGTGAATGTATGCAAGTGTTTCATTGCATTTCATTAATGCAAACATTTTATTTAGTTGAGTGTAAGCAAGTAATTCACTGTGTTGCATGTATGCAAGTGTTTCATTTTGTTAAGTAGATGCAATGATGTTTCACAGTTTATTATATGCAAGTATTTTTCTGCATTGAATGAATGCAAGCACGTCACTGAATGTGTAGAATTACTTTCGTCGTGTCGAATGTTTGTGAGTGTGTCATAATGACATAGTAGTGCTTTTTTCATGGAAGGATTTTTTTTTTTTAATTTTAAATTTCATGAATTCTTCTCTTTGCTTTTTTTTTTTTTTTTTCAGTGTTACCCCAAGTCACACCTGGTACTTCAGCGGACAACATCTTCAAGAGGTGGTATTACTCTCAGAGGAAGATCGAAATGAAATGTTTGTTGTACATCTGTTAGTATCTTTTGACATTTACTACCAAATATTTTTTGTTTTCTTGAAGATTTTACCTTAAACATGATGTTGGATGGATTTTGCTCTTCTGAAATCAACTGATAGCAAGATAGAATATTTCTGCTGTTTATCGTATCAACCCAATTCATTTCGTGATTTATGATTTCTTATACGGTGGAAATACACAAATAAATTGAATGGTGAACTGTAATCTAGGGTAACAGTCATTCTTCCTTTATTTTTTTTTAAAATTTACTCTTATTTTCATATATTCTTATCGGCGACTTTCACATGCATGAGTGCAATCTGCTAAGACTATCATTCGCTGGAGCGAATGTCACTCTTCCATTGTGTGTACATGTCTTCCTTTTTTTTTATGATCAGTGAGCTTAATATTTATAAAAACTGTAGATACTCTCAGCATACTTACCCAAAGCAAAGTCCTGTTGTCATTGGTGGGACTGGTTACATTGATCTTACTGAAGCCAAAGTGATCACACTGTTCATTTTTAACTGGATTCAAGCCCTTTTCGTCGTTTGTTGCCGTTTTCGACTGACGTTGGCAACCTTTGCTTTGCGTGAGTCCAGATCAGAGGCACAGCACAAAGTAAATATTTGGCGATCGCTCGAATCCGAGTAGACGTTTGTCTTGTCAACTCATCATCAGAAATGAGGTGGCTCTCGTCATTTAGTAGCGCTCGATGTCACATGAATGATTCGTGTGCAAGTGGAATGTCAAAGGTTGAATGTAGCAATCGACATCGAGGAATGTTTATTTTTAACTTTTTACGAATTGTATTAAATCAAAAGAGAGTTATTACTCATCACATGCTGTCGTCTAAGATGATTCTTCGATGTTCTCTCACCCCCCCAGCCATTTTGTAGAGATTTTGGAAAATAATGGACCTTTGAAAGTGGATGATTCTATTTTGGTAGAGGAAATGTCTCGACTCACTTCAGAACACCAGGGAATAATTAACAGACACGGAGGACTAGCTCAATTCTTTTCAAGTGCACCGGACATGTTTTCTGTCGTGGAGAATTACGTGTGTCGTAAGGAGGACCTTTCCAAATGTCGCGATATCATAGGACGTCAAAAGATTGTCTGGGCTCCACTTCCGTCGGCGAGTAACGCCACGAGGGAACCCTTATTGGGTAGGACTCCCTGGGCCAATCAGAAACACCCTAAAAAAGATAATATCGAAGAAAATTATCAGAAGCCAAGTAAAATGAATTGTTTAGACATGTTTAACGAAGGTGACTGGAGTGAAGGGACCGATGTTTCAATTGATTATGACCACTCACCTGGGATCACCAGGCAGGGTTTAGTTTACGATCAGTTGGACCCAATTACGATATCGTCAAAGGAGCAATCAGAGGATGAAGAAGAAGATGGTGATGATGATGATGATGATGATGGTAGTGTTGAAGAGAGAGACAGCGAAATTATTGATGATAGTGAAATTAAACCAGATGAAGAACCTGTTGTGGATAATTTTAAGGTAGTTATTTCCCCCAGTGTACAAGAGGTGGTAGTGGATGATGAGATACTAAAGCAAGGTGTTACGCCTGCTGCAATTAACAATGATAAAGTATCGATGCAAGGTGCTTCCTCTTCAGGGATTGGCAATAGTTTTGAAACGCAACCTCTTGCTGAGGATCAAACTACCGCAGACGATGCAACCCTAAATTTGTTAGATCCCCTTAAGGTAACAAAAGCAGGTAGAGTGCCTCTACCCGTCGACCCGTGCGAGGAAGTCAAGCCTCAGGAAGATATACTAGATATCAGAGGCAACGTCGATCTCTCCGAGGGGGAGAACGCCAATGGAGCTGCTCCCATCCTCTCGTCGGAGATTTTGGTGTCAAGCAATGACAGCGGTATCTCCTTGGAAAACATGAATAGGAAATATAGGGAAGATGAATTGGACGATGCTGATCCTAAATACAACTTTGAGATCTTATCGGACAGTGTCAATTCTGGTACCAGCTCTTCCTCCGGTGTCTCTTCTGACAATGCGTCCGTGACGCCCAATTTGGACTCCCTTGTTCTGTGGAGAAGGTCAGCCAAAAATATTCTGAGTCTCTTTCCGGAGTTTGGAACTAACGGAGAAGTGGGCGATGACGCTTTGCTTAAAATCTTCAGCGTTCAATTTTACAAAGTATTGGAAGGATTGAAGGAAAGGGGAAAGATGCACCTAAAAAGAACAACCGGAACCTGCACGGACACACCCAAGGTGTCACATAGTGACAGAGGAGTGAACACGGATCCGCTCAGAACCTACGAGAAAGAGTACTTCGATATCGTGGCCAAGCACAGGGTGAGAGCCATTTTCTTCCTCTTAGGTTATCTTCATCTTCTTTCGTTGCTTGACAGATCGTGGCAACTTTTTCCTGTTGGATTTTTGTCACGGCCCACAGTTTTATGTACATTTGAGGCAGATAGTTGGCTGTACTTTGACTTCCTGTGAATCTTGTGTCATCATCACTGCCTGTATTTAAAGTAAAAGTAATCAAAAAAATATATCTCCCAATGCTTGTAGTATTAATTCCCTGGGCCCAACATCACAGGACATTCCCTGAGCTGAGATACAAAAAGTTGCAGTTAATGCATTTTATTTTAAAATGGCAAAGTTGCATAAACATTTTGATTTCAAAAGGAAACAAAAGCAGGTAATGTTTTTTGTCACAAATTATTGCAAAATTTACCTCTTAATTCCTTGCCGAAGGCACCAGGTCACCAGAGGTCATCAGAGGTCTAATTTTATTTGAGGTCGCCAGAGGTCAAATTGTTTAAACGTATGAAACTGCTAAATACACGCAGCGGTCAAATGAACTTATTGTAGGTATGCTTTCTCTAGAAGGATAAGGTGTTTGAATTTCAGAATTTGTTATGCACATGTTGTCCTGTGTTCTTCATTACTATTGGCAAGGAATCACAAAGTTCTTTGACTTTTGTGTTCATATTAAGTAAATGTCATTTCAACATTTTATATCTCAAAAACAAAACAAGCTACAAAGATATTAGCTGGGTGGAAAGGATTCATTTTCCAACCTGAAAGGTACGTTTTCTTGTACATTATTCTAAATGTGACATGCCCATTTATGTTTTTCAACTACCTTGTAGAAATTTAAAAAAGTTCCAAGGAGAACAGTTATTCCTGGACTCTGGTTCTGCAGCATACCAGTGTTTTAGCCTGCCATCAAGAGAGACTCAGGAATTAGGCATTTCTTACATTCTTCTGTTTTGAACCTTCTCAAAATGGGAATTACCTTAACTGGTAAATTTTCTGCTTACTTTACCTGCAATCTTGTTTATCTCAGCACTGTGAAAGGTCTGAGTATTAGAAATCTAAACAGTATTAATATTCGTTGAATTCGTTGAAACTCACCGACCAAAAAGGTCTCCACTGACACAGTTTTCGAGATCGTTGCAACATTTTACTTTTGCTGCAAGATTAAAAAATTGAAATACATCAAATGTTCAACCAACAGAGTCCGAGAATTTGACTTGCTGTGAGTGGCAGCAGTTGCACAACTCAACAACAGATCTTCTTTACCTTTCCCCTACTGTCTTGATCTCTGGCGGTATCACTTCTCATTTCCTCCTCATGTCAAGAAAACAAAACAGTTTACTCTTCCTTATTCACTCCAACATGCCCCATGTGAATGTTCAACATCAGAAAGCCAACTCACTTTGTCGCAGCACTCGCCTGAATTTATCGATGTAAGTAATCAATTTCTCCCCAGACTGCCGAAAACAATTTTCTCGCGGTCAGTTTAAAATGCGATGAATTGGTGAAGAGAATGAACGCACAGCAGGCCACTGCCAAGACCGAGGAGGCGATGAAGATCAGTGTGATAGAGGTAAGTTGGTTGTCTGCAGGCAGAGAAGTCACAGATGTTTAACGTTGGTAACTCTGAGATACAGAGTGATCTTTAGATGTATTTTACAGAGCTGCCAACCGTCCCGGTTTTGCTGTATTTTTTCCGTTTTCTGAAGCAAAATACGGCAAGAGGTTTTTCCCCTTTATTGTTCCGTTTCTTTAGAATGTTTACATGATTTGTTTTGGAAACATTAAAACTTTATTTACCAACATTTTTTAGATGAAATAACATCAGTTTGATATCAGCATTACCACAAAATATTCAGTCAATCATAAAACAAGAAAGTAAAGACAGCAAAAAAGTTTCTTTGAACAACGTCCAATCACCAGAATTACAAGCAGCATGCCTCACTTTGTCTAAAATACTTTTTTGCTGTTTGGAACACCCTTTTTGATTTGTTGAGGTTGGCAGCTCTGATTTTATTAGCATTTTTGCAATCTTCAGATGCTTATGTCCTTAAAATCGGAAGGTGTATAATCACACTGTCCAATCTAGCAGTTACTGCAAAACATGTGCCGTAAAACGTGTTTGGCAGAAGATACTCGAATACTCAGACCAACCCTACAAATGTAAAGAGTGTTCGCACTTTTGGTTCTCTGTCCTGAATAGCATGTAAACTGATAGTTTTTGATGATAGATGCTGCTAGATGAATTTTTGCTCAATTTCGTCTTTAGTGTTTGCCAAATATCATTTTCCTTTCATTTATAATAAACTGTTTTTTCCCCTCCTCAATCTTGATCTCACCCGGGGGGTGGGGGCCAACTGAGAACAAACTTCCTGTTGTTGTTTGTGGAATGTGATAATTATTCCTCTCTTACACATTTTGGGCGAATACTTTAGTAAAGAAATATAGACAAAATTTATTAACAAAGATGCATCTGAGTGCAATATTGACATCCAGTGTAACTGTACTAGTTTAGGACTACTATGAAGACATATGCACGTATGTAAAATATGAATTTGCATGTAAAATGACGTTGTCTTTGAAGACTACACTGAAGTATTGTTTTCAAGGTTGATTCTTTCTTTGATGAGGCTCAAGTACTTACATGTAAGCAGCTATGTCTTTCAAATGTCATTAACATTGTCACCGCTCCCTAATGTCTGTGAAACTAACGCCGCCTTCTTAATTTCATCAGCGTCTCCAGCAGAGTATCAGACTGAAAGACGAAAAAATGCAACAAGATAACAGCTTTGCTCAGAGAGAGAAAGCTAGACTATTGGAGATAATCCTGAACCATGAAGCCGGAGCGAGGGATATGCAAAAAAAATTAGATGAGTAAGTGTTTGTGATGGGTAAGGTACGATTAATTCAGCCAAGGATTACGAGAACAGTGCAAATATGTGGACGGTATCAGGACTGGATTGACGTAGATATTTGGAGTTTTTTGCAGTGCATTAGTGGTTCTGGATCATGAGTTTTGTGCAAGGTAAATACAGCCAAGCTTGATGAGGAAGTTTGCGAACTCTTTAAGTCGATGGAGTCTATACAAGTAGCTATTGGCAATGAGAAGGTTGTCACAGAAGACGTGCAATCCTAAGTGGGTTAGGGAAATTCAAATTCATTTGGGATATGTTCAAGCTTACAATTATTGAATGGAAAACAACTTCCATGCCATGGCATATGTCAAACATGAAAGCAGTTAGTGGAATACAAGCTTAGTGATCCTACAAAGAAACAAGGAGAAACAAGGAGAAACAAGGAGAAACAAGGAGAAACAAGGAGAAACAAGGAGAAACAAGGAGAAACAAATGTTAAAAAAATTACATAAGAGAGGTTGTGCTTCTGGTAATTCTAGATGAGGAAACAGTGACCACATAGGACTGTTACTAGTTACTAGTTGAAAGCCGGAATGTGAGTTGCAAGTCATAATTTGCCAGTGAAAGTCAATTTCCATGGAATGTGTCACAGCCACTACCAAAGACATTGTCTCATTCATATTTTTGCATACATATATATTCATATCCATTCCCATTGGTCTCTTTGGTTTCAAGTAACGGTAGTCTAAAAGTCTGGGTTTTGTAGGGACGACAAGAGTGTTGAGATGATTTTGTTATTAAAATATGTGGAAAATGAATGCGCAGTTCTCTTCTCAGATTTTGCGACATGTGATTTTCTTTTTCTCCCTACTTGTGCCTTCCCTGAAACATCGATGAAGACCAAAGGTGGATGAACAAGAGATTGCCAGTACAACTTCATATTCCTAGCTTTAATAAGATTGTCTGGAATTTGTACTGATACATTCCTTAGGATACATTATGCTATAAATATGATGAAGTTTTCATAAAAGTTAGGTAGGTATAGTTTATATTTTGTGGAACTTTTCATGGTTGCCATTAGTCGATGATAGATTGGTTCTGCTGTAGCTGAATTCAGACTCTAAATTAAGTTTTGTGGTCTGTTGCAAGTAGAAAGAGTGTCGAGGCCTGTAAGAGGCGCAATTGAAGTTTAAATATTTCGTGATAATTTGTCTGACTTGGTTGGAAAGGAGTCTCTTTTTGTTTTGCCGGCATCGCAGTCGCCTGTCTTTGTTTTTTTCCAGATACAATCGAATCAAAGAAACAGCAGATATGGTGAAAACTGAAAAGTAAGTTAATATTCATCATCATCATCTTGATATGGATCACAGGACTCAAGAGTAAATCAATTAGATGCTCAACAAAAATATATCAAAGGTTTATTTATTATCTTTCTTTACTTGTTTTTGGTCTCTTCTCTGATGGTATGTATTCAGTAATGTAAACTGAAATGACAATAATTGAAAAGCGTTTAGTGTACATCAGAAGTCAATGTTCTAAAGTAATAATGGCATATGCATTTCCATACCCTTGTGCCATACCCCCTCCCTCAGAACTCCTCCATGCATGCTGCTTTTTTTGCATCACTTGTTCTCCTTGATGAAACAATCTTTTTCTGTTCTCATGATTCAGAGAAAATTTGATGAGAGAAAGGGAAGACTTCCAGAGGAAGATGGATGAGATGAACAAAAAATGCCAAAGACAAAGGCAGAGAGCGATAAAGTCAGAAGTATGTCAACACTGTGACTGTTATTCAAATGAGATGCTAATTAAATGGTTATGCAAAATAAAAAAAGATCCATTTCTCATCTCAAGTGGAGGCTCCTAAAAAGTCACATTTCCTTGAGATACTTTGTTGTGTCAACTTTTTGCAAATTTAATCCTATACCCCCTGAGAAAAAGCATGGTGACTTTTGAATTTTAACATGACGAACATGGTTGTTCGTTAGTCTTCAACATGATGCAGTTTGTTGGCCAGCGTTGTCCTCTGTGCAATTCCAGAAATGAATGATCTTTTTTCATTGTGAGCAATTAGTGTCATTTTTGGAATGGAGCTGGTTTGCTGGTCTCAATGTCAAAGCTGACCAAAGCTTTCCAAAAGAAATGCTAAGATTTGGAAACAAAATACCATGTCAAATAAAAGTACTATAGCTTCTATGGAAGTAAACTATAACTGATGATAGAGCTTGGATAAGACTCAGACCATCAGTGTTCTGACTGATGATAGAACATGGAGAAGACTCAGACCATCATTGATTTGATCGATGATAGGACTTCGATAAGACTCAGACCATCAGTGATCTGATTGATGATAGAACTAGGTTCAGATTCAGACCTTTAGTGACCTGATTGATGATAGAACTTGCATAAGACCCAGACCATCAGTGATCTGATTGATGGTAGGACTTGATTAAGACTCGGACCATCAGTGATTTGATCGATGATAGGACTTAAGACCCAGACCATCAGTGATCTGATTGATGGTAGAACTTGATTAAGACACACACCATCAGTGATGTGATTGATGGTAGAACTTGGTTCAGATTCAGACCTTTAGTGACCTGATTGATGATAGAACTTGCATAAGGCACAGACCATCAGTGATCTGATTGATGGTAGAACTTGATTAAGACACAGACCATCAGTGATGTGATTGATGGTAGAACTTGATTAAGACTCAGACCATTAGTAACCTTATTGATGATATGACTTTGATAAGACCCAGACCTTTCGTGATGTGACTGAAGAAAGAACTTGGATAAGACTCAGACTGTCAGTGACTTAATTAAGGACAGAACTTGGATAAGACTCAGACCATCATTGATTTTGTCATTGGTATGATGTTATCATTAGTGTAGTTACATCATCATTGGTTTTCCATTTCCTTCCATTTCTTTTCATGTAGATTAACATTGTACAGATACATAAAGATCAAGCTATGAAGCCACTACTTGAAGCTGTAACGGAGTGTAATTACCACATATCTCATCTAACCCGAATCCTGAAACAGTGAGTCTCCATCTGTGAATAAATACACCGTCTCATAAATATGTAATCACAATTTGATGGATTCATTCAGTTTTTGATTTTCAGCGTTTGTCTTTTCTTATCCTCTCTTACATGTCTCCTACATCTCCTCTCATTCTACCAAACTTTCGAGTTAACAGTAGCAGTTTCACCACTGCACTGGACAGACTCAGCTAGTTCAATACTGCCCTCTATTAACCTGCTTTAATATTGACCTTCATTCACTTTTAGTACTGCCCTCTGTTGCCTTTCATGTTCAATCTACCCCAGCCTGCTGAATGGCTTGAAGTATTTTTGCAGTGGCTAAATTGTTTGTGTTCTTACTTTTGCTGGTGCAGTCTAATAGTAGATCATAAGCATTAATTTTCCAGACAAGAGTGCTATATCAATTAACACGAGTTTCACTTCAAATGATTCTCTTCACTATGTCAATTGAAAATCTCACTTCTATGAAATTGCCAATGGATGATAGTCTTAATTGCCTGAATTACATATATGGTTAAGTTTGAAATGCTTGAAAGTATTACATATGTGGTAAGTTCAAAATGTTTGAAGTTATTACATATGCGATAAGTTTGAAGGAAACTTTCAAGGAACTTTCCTTATACCTTTCTGTTCAGTCCAAATCGGTCATTAAGAGTCACTTTGGGGGGAGTTATGAGTAAAACCTAACAACTGCTAAAAGTTTAAACTTTGTTGATGTAGATACTGCTTTAATATTTAGTATTTGAGAAAAACTGAAATTGAAACTGTTTTTGAGGTAAATTCATTGTTTGCATCCCTCTGCTATAGGGAAGAGAATGCCAACCTGACTGTGATACTGAAAGACTGGGAGAGATGTCTGGAAGAAAATAAACAGAAAGTGGAAACAACCAAGGTAAAAATGACCAATAGACATTAAAGTTGGGGGGTGAACGCGAACCTCAGGGGGGTCGCTGGGATCGTGGCATGCATCACGCAGCTTTGTCAAGGCTTATGTATTTTGAGTGAAAGCTGAATCACTGTTTGTCCTCGTTGATTTATTGTTGATCTGTTTATAGGTTCTTGAGGACACCTGCTCCACCCCTACCTCCTTTAATTGCATCTGACTTTCAAATGCCCAAAAACATAAATGGCGTGACAGAACGGTTCCGATTGCCTTCTCGTTGTTCCTCGATGAATGGTTTGGAAATGAACTGGTCCTTTTTTATGGATTTTGAGGTCTGGTAATAGTATGATGAAGACAAAAGTGATGTTGTCCCACCAACATGAGCAGGCATTACGTGCTGTTACCGTCGTAATGGTTAAACCACAGTGTATTCTTGCAATATGAGTGTCGTCATGTTGTCAGGGCAACATGAACATGTTCATGTCGTCATAACAACATGTAGATGTATCGACTGTCAGTGCTATTTATAATCATTAATGTTACTGTTCCTTCATAAAGTAAATGTTTGTGGGAAGTCATTGCCCCCTGCAAAATGCCTCCAGTGCTTTGGAAGCTATGTTTGCATAGGTAGAGGTTACTGATGATAGATTATGGGCTGTTTATCATCATCCAAGCCATCTACAATACCGTTTACGCTTTGCTGGTGATACCGTAATGATTGCTAGCTCCTCCTTTAAAAGTTGGTTTTGAGTCAGTTTGACAGAGTATTTAGAATGGTAATCTTTCATCACTGGCATCCCAAGCCGAAACACCCGGCACTAATGGCCTAAGAGTTCTCAACGCTGGCCAAAGACACACTAACAAGGAATTCAAACTGCTCTTTGGATGAACTTTGAAAAGATGATAATTAACTCTGGAAATATCTATCAACTCCGTAGAGCACGTTGTCGATCAATTTATTTTTCTTCTCCTATTCAGAACCACTTTGATCACCAATTATCACAGCTCCGTTCTGGTCTTTGTATGCTGACTGATCTACCTGTTATTCCTCATCCAGAACCTTCAAGATCAAAATCTGTGAGTAACCTCAAGATTGTCTTCATCTCTCCTCTCCCATCCTCCCCCATCCCCTTCCAAGAGCAAGATCCCTCCACGACCATGTAGATGAAAGTTTGGATAGCAATAACAAATCAACAACAGTGTTTTAAGGGTTTTACCATAAGTGTTCCCTCAGCAGAAAGTTTGTATATTACTGTTACACTATTGTCTATCGTTCTATTCATCCAAACAAAGGTCCCCCAGCCTAGAAAAGTCGTGAAATTTTGTTTTAACTTTTCAGGAGAGGAAAAGTCATGAAATTTATAGAAATGGTGAGAAGTCATGGAAAAAAGTCATTATTTTTAAGACATAAATCCATTTTTTTTTTAACATGTTACAAAATTTTTCAGTCTTTCAGGATTGTTGCGCCAATATTTGTGGATCAAATTCTTTTATGTTTGTAGAAAATTTGGTCATAAAATGGTCAAGTAGAGGTTGTTTATTTTCCTCAATGTACATCTTATAATCCATTTTGTTCTCTTCTCAGCTAAAATCAAACCATCCTCCTCAAAATTGGCCTGCTTTTGGTGCACCTCCTCCGCTGCCTGGGTCAACCATGAAAGGCACCTCCACTCCCTTCTTACGCCAGCAAGGCATGCCCCATCCGGCACCTCAAAAGCCTCTCAACAATTCTGCATCAGTCGTCACCAATGGTACCCCTTCCACACATGCCCCTGGTCTACCGCCGGCCAGAGGAACTGCTAGTGTCATCCCACAGGCACCTGGGTCTACGATGCCGTTAGCGCCAGGACCCGGTACCCAGCTTCCACCTGGTCCTGAACCACCTGCCGGTGCCAATAGGCACTCGCAACAATGGTGCAACACAGCCTCTCTCTCAGGGCGTGACAAGAGAGAAAACTACAGAACTTGCTACTAAAGTCAAGCATGGTATGTATTTAAAGTGTAACATGAGTTTCATCCCATCAGTGCTGACCATGAGAAGAGTAATGTGAGAGATGCAGACAGGAGAGGGAGGAGGACGGGAGGAGGACGGGAGGAGGACGGGGAGGAGGACGGGCAGGAGGACGGGCATGAGGACGGGCAGGAGGACGAGGACGAGGGGAATCCATTAAGGCTTGTAGTGGACCTGGGTAGCTTCCAGTGTTTTTATGCATCTGTTTTTCATTTTGAAAACTACTGTGAGATTTGTTATTAGGAACCTCTTTTTGCATGCATGTCCTTCATGTATCATGGAATACCCATTGACTTGATGATGGCATTCAAATGTCATCATTTTTTTCGTGACCTAGCTGAACTATAGAACATTTAAAATAAAGGTACAGAACATGTTTCTGTCTCTCACACTAAGAGGCAGTCTATATTTTATTTTATTTATTATTTTTTTAGGGGGGTTGGATTAACCTAATTTGGACCTTTTCCCGAATTAGACTGTGGGGGCTTTGTATTGGGTGCATTGTAGAGGATGGGAGGGGCAATGGTGGTGGGTTCACTATGAACACTTAAATCTCTTTTCATTCCGAAAAACAGTGAAATTTTTGGGTGAAAAAAATCCACCTTTTCGTTTCGCACATGCAAGAAATGCGTCACAATGGAAACGCCTCTAATCGTGGAAGAAATATCCAGAGATAAATCCCCATAAATTTTTGAACACTCTACCAGACATCTCTATTCACAACTCAGGAAAACAAGACCTGCTCTAGCTTTGGGGTAATGCCTCGACTCCCAAACTTAAAGTGACTTGCAATGGTTGATTTATAAGTAATTTTCACCCCGGTGTTTTTTCCTCTCGTAAGGAGTAGCTCAATCAACATAAGATATGTAGAGGCTGTGATGTGGTGAAATTATAACCTTATTCTAACCATGACTAAACCTTTTTCATCACGATGAAAGTGTGTATAGTGGTTGGACAGACTTTTGTGTGGATTTTATGAGTAGCTTCTGTATTGCCTGAGAATATGCCAAACGTCTTAATTTTTTTTTTTTTTCTGGGCTGAGTTTGAGACAGTATCCCCATTGGAATGCCTTTATGTACTGAGACGTACAGTCTTTAATATGAAAGAGGAGTAATTTTGTCGTGAAAATTCCTTTAAATGTGCCTCCCACGATAATTACTATCAAATCTTTCTCATGTAGTTATTGGGATCTTTGTCTGGATTGGTAGATTTCAGAAACATCTTCTTTGAATTATCCTGTCTGATTTTGGTCTTCAATTTCATCCAAAGTTTCCCTGCTGGCAAACTGCCATCAGTAAATATTAGGAAGGTTTTGATGTGCTCAAAGTTGTCAAATTGTTATCTTCACGAATATTTAAGACACAAGTAAACCTCAGGGGATTTTCATTTTATTTTATTTTCACGATTTTTCAGTTCCCCAGCCGAAGTCTGATGCTCCAGCAGGTAATGCCGTTCCTGTGAAGTTTCCGCCCAACTCACAAGGGAGGGTCTCCGAGAGGCAGGCCAATGCTCCTCCCAGGAGTAGCTACCAGAGAATAATGGAACGTCTTCAAAAGAAATTTCCACACTATAACAAGTGAGTTACGTGGGCATGCAATAACTAATCAACTAATGTTAGAACTTGAAACATTTTTTTCTGTGGTATTACATCGATCAGGGTTCTTAGCTGGACAAGTTCTAGTGATGGACTCTAGATAGGAAGTCGGAACCATCCACTTCTGGTGGTGTACAGATGATTGCACCAGGGTCCCTGGTGAGATCCAGGACAAAGCCCCAGCAGGGGGCCTTTGAGCAGCACCCCCAGAGCACTCTTTGCATTGTTGTGAATCAGAGTTGTTGAAAAGTACTCACAAAATGTTTGAATTATGGTAAGGGAATCCTCACATTGACATGTTTCAATTGTCGCGGTTGCTTGTCGCTACCCTTTGTGATGCACTTAGTAACAGGTTGATAATGAGATACGCTTGGTCGCACATCCTGCCGAGTGTCACCGAGTCCCTTCATAACTACATTCAGAAGTTCAACCACATCTAATCCACTTAAAAGAGAGATGTCTGAATCCCTTTGTTAAGTTTGGGGTGAAAGAGATGATACTGTGTAACATATAACCATTTGAAAAATGGCAGTTTTACTGACTGGTTTTGTGTGGGCAGTCTTGTCTAACTTAGTTCTGTTACCTAGCCTATCAGCCAGAATGGTCACCACAGCGCAAGTGGCGAATGTAGGTCAAAAAAGAGCAACAGAGAGAAAAAAAAATCACAGAATGTACATTTTGGCAAAAAGCTATAAAATCCTTATCTGCAGACTTGTCTGATAAACAAAGTATATTCTGCTGCTATTCTGCCACAGTGATTATGGGATACTGATTGCTTTTGGAAACCCTGCCCCTGTGGGGGAAGAGGGGGACACAAAGTCTACAGAAGGTCAAGGTTCCTTGTACATCAAAATGGTAAAATATAGTCAAAGCTCCATACAAAACATTCCCTACGTTAAGAGAGAAGACTCTGTATTTGCATCCATTGTGAAACGGAAAATATTTGAGAATTAATTAGGCCAATTTTGTTTTTACCCTCTAAAGTAGGAGGACTTTTAGCCGAAAATGTTATGCCCAGCCATGGAAATCATCTTTCCAGGTCTTTAGCAATGTCTTTGAAACATACCACTCATTGATGCAGTGATGAAGGGTGTAAAAAAAAAGCATGTAAAAAAAAAAAAAGATTTGCTCTTCCCCGAATGAACCATTCGGGTTCTAGCGTGAAAAAAACAGACCAGCACACCCAAATTTTGGTAGAAGTGTGGATGAGAAACAAGTTTTTTTTTACTTGGCCTTGTAAGCCATATTCAATCATTCCTTGTTATTTCTAAATGTCATAATGTGAGTGGGATAATGCAGTAGCAAACCCCTCTCCTATTTTCCATAAAGTGCAAGTCAGTTACTATGTTCATCAACCCAGCACATTGTGGCCAAAAATCTTTGATATTGAAAATCAGGCCTAGGCTCTGTTTACATATACATACTTTTGCTCTATGGTTGTAAAATGCTGTGATACCTCTGTGGATGGAATATTGTTTGGAACATAACAGGCTTTTACTTTGGCACATAGCCTTCTGAGTACTGTAACCACAGATAGACAAAACAGCAATGTATCACCCTATGTTGATATTTCACTTCGCTTTCTGGTAAATACTTTGCAGTCATAAATGACAGACAGACAACAAGTTAGAATTAAAATGTGCACCAAGAGTTAATTTTTAAATGCAATAGGCCTAACAGTATATTATGTGGCTTGATTCATATCATATTTTAAGACATGGTTGTATGTGCCACTCGTTCGACAACAGATATTTATAGACCAACAGTACAGAATTCTCTTATAACATGTGTCATTAGGTCTTCATGTAGGCAAGCAATAAGTGATATTTCTCCAATATTTCACTCCTAAGTAGAAATGAATATGCTAGACTACAATCAAGGACACTGGTAACCTGTAGTGAAAAAGTAAACATCATTAAAAGGTAATTAGAACACATGAATGGAAAAAAACAAATTTTGTCCTTTTGTAGTTCAAGTTCCACAAGTAGAAATTTTAATCGTTCACAAATAAACCTGTCCAGGAAATAAAACTAATGTGGAAGATGCATAACACACAAAAATAAAAGAAGACAAGGTTGGGCTTACTTTGATGATGTAAGTAATGCCTTTCATGGATACTATTTAGAGGGGGCACCTCCAGATTTCATGTGCTGGGTAACTTCCACAGATGTTCCTCATGAAGTTGTATGTGTTTCAACAGCCGTGATGTCCATGGGGTTATACTTTAAGGGTTCTGACTTGAATTAATTCCAGCTTCAACTTCATTGGAGTATTAGGGGGTGTAAATAACATCTTACTACTTGAAATCATCTAAGCTTCACGTTGGGAGTGTCAGCAGGGAAATAGCCAAGAAATTAATCTAGGAGTTCACAAAAGACTGTGAATGACTTCCTGAGCATCGTAAAATGGTAAAAAGTATCGTAAAAGTAACATTGTAAAAAAGTGAATAAAGTACTAAAAACATGTGGCTGCCATCTTTGCCCCCACTCCCCTGGGCTACAGGTCTAGGTGTTGGAGGGTGTGGAATGGAGGGGGAGGCAAACAGAGTGATGCCACCTTTCACTGACGGTGAAATCGCCGTCAGCTTCGAAATCGGTTTCGAAGAATAGGCTTGGACATCATCGTCATGCTGCAAATCCAACCTGACTACTAGAGGACTCCCTGATCTAAACTGGCCGGATCGCTCTGCCTGAGAGGACGCTGGTCTTAAAATGCCAGTGAAGTATCTGTCTCGTCCGTCGGCTGATGAATGACGTCGTTAGTCATGTCTGAGTTTTATTTTTCTACCTGAAGATGTTAACCGGCTCTCCTTTTTTTTTTTTTTATGTTTCTCTTAATCTCCCCCCCAGAGTACAACTCACTAACTTCCTGAAGGTGGTGAGAGTCAACAACGGTAATTCCTTGTCTGGATTATCGATGGAGGGCATCATGAATAAAGTGGCAGATCTTATCGCAGAAGCGGAGGCCGTCCAGCCACAGGTAATGGGAGTAGTCTGTAAAATAACCTACACGTGAATACATTTACACTCATTGAAGTATTCATGAAATAATTTGAGTTGTCTGAGGAAGACAGGTACCCCTGATTAGGTTGCTTCTGTTCATTAACTTTACATTAAGCTCTTGCTTTTAGTAGTAGTATGTAGCAGTGTGGGTCGCCTTTGTTTCTCCCACGGGATGCCTTCTCAGTACAACGAAACGAGTTGTCGCCAAATGCTGCACATAAGCAAATGAAACAGAAACAGTCTTACAGTAGCCCATAGTCTGTAGACATATTTAAAAACTTTGATCAACTTGTTTGAATCATAGTGTACGTAGAGATGAAAACACGTTTGTTTGCATAGGTACATGTATCATTGGGGTTCCTGCAGCCTGAAAAAAAAATCATGAAAGTAAAAATATACGCTTTGTTTCACCTTCCAGAAGCCCTACGTAGACAGCGGCCGAGAGTCCCCTCAAGTTGCAGCGCCCTCACCAGCGAATAGAAACACTCCCGTGACAGTCATACCAGCTGCGCCCGCTAAGAACCCCTGGTCTCTCCCGGTGGATGATATCTCCACTTCCTGGCAGAATGAAGTTTATGACGACGAGGTAGACCCCTGCGTGATCTGTCACGAAGAGATGGCCCTGAAAGAGGTCTTGGACCTGGAATGCGGACACAGGTTCCATGCCGATGTGAGTCACCGTCGCTTGACTTTGACGCTGTCGTAATGGGTTGTGTTAAATTTTCAGGGAACTCATTCATCGTACAGTATTGGAACTAGTCACAAGAGCGAGTTGCCAATCTGTCTGTTAGCCACTCAGTTCCCTTAATAATGAAATAGATAAAAAGAAAGTAATTTTTCTTTTCATTTTTACGTTTTTTTTACCGATTTCACAAACATGTGTTATATCACCTTTAGTCCTTACTCGAGGTTTTTAACAAGGTTTTCATGTTTGTGATGGTTCGATTGTGTAGCCATTCTAGCAATTATCTCTTTTGGTAGGAGCTGGGAGGATTGATTTGTTCTCAATGTTAAGTTCAGTTTTCAAAGTTTCGGAGCGTTTGATGTAAAATTCTGTTTAAATCCTTGAGTAAGATCCCTCGCAATCACTTGACAGCGTGAATGAAGTTCGGCTTGCTCTGCAGCTCATGATTCATGAACATTTCATTTTTTTTTCTTGTTAAGGAACTTTTGATATCAATTTATTTTTAAATCGTAAAGTATGATTCTTGAGTGATTTTTTGGGCAATTGCTCTACGGCAAGGTCTCATTGTTACCTGCTAACCCCCATGAACTCAATGATTAATCATTTTCCAACCCTTATGTTTACATTTTTCTTTTTTTTTCTTTCTCTGATTCCAGTGTATCGAGGAATGGCTGGGTACGAAGAGCACCTGTCCAAACTGCCGGAAGTTCACCAAACTGAAACAAGAATATCCACCTCTTCAGTTGTGAGCAGAGAGCGTCGCATGTCCAAGGAAAACAACCTTTAGGGCGAGTTCCATTTCGGCGTTCAGTTTCGTCTGGTGTGTAGCGAAGTTTTAATGAAAAATGCTGTGATTGGTTGTGACTGAGAGCACAAGCTACACACACTGTGCAGAAAGTGTTTACCAGGTCTATGAAGTTTTACATTTAGATATGACCGACACGAAAACATTCCGTGTCGTTGCCGTTGTCAACTATCGCTACCCTCAGCGTCAATCCGCATGTATTTCTTTTTCCAAATTTTATCGCTGATTTAATCTGGAGGATCTTAAAACCATTTGGTCCCTCAGTCACAACTTGTTTGTCCCAAACTGATTGTCTGCTTTAATTCATGGTAAAATAAAATTACTGAACAGGAAATGAAACTCACTGAGTGAAGGTTTTACTCATCAATCCTGTAAATTCGATCTTACAATGGTCACAAAAACTGATAGCACTCAAAATATTAAGAGGCTACACTCTCGGCTGACGAGTTCCCTCGTCGTATTTTAACTCGAGGTTGCACGTAAAGTTGAGCTCCAAGACACTGATGGTGCATAACAGGCAACTTCGGTTATGAAAGTGGGTGATTCAAACAATAGTATAATAAATTATTGATTAAAAACGCTAATTAAAAAACGCTAATCAAAATGCTGACAAAAAACAAAGGTTAACTAAAATGCTCCAAGACACTGATGGTCTTAACAGGCAGCTTCAATTATTGAAGTGAGTGACTTAAAAACAATTAATTATATAGTTAACTATTAATTTGAAGCGTGTGATGTTTTAATTGACGTTAAATGACTGGATTGTCTTGTCAAGATTTATTAATTTCCCAATTGTTTTGAACTACCTCTACTTTAGCTTATATGAACTTTTGTCATCATCTGACGATTTCTTTTTTAGATGTTTAAATTCATCAAAGTACCATATGCATTAGATTGATAGATCTATTCTGGTTCAACATCCTTTGTTACGTTATGCAGTTATTCTTTATAAATCTGTTGATTCCTCGTGGAATGGAGAGAATTTGTGGAATAAGACGTCCCAATAAGCCACATGCTTTGTACCAAGTAAATTGGCTGTCATTAAAAAGCTCTGACCCAGAATTGAAGTACTTTTGAAGATTCGAACCGATTTTTTCAAACAATGAGGTTTTGCTTCCTTAACAATTATTTCATTCATATGATATTCAGATTGTTTTAATATTTTTTATTCAATATTCATGTTCACATTTTAGTTTTCTCAAGACATTTGAATTGTTGAATTATGGCTTATGCTGTATGGCCGTTTCATGCTGTTTTGTTTATTAACTCAAATTTCTGTGCATTGCTCGTCCCCATCGTTGACAATGTGCCCTATATTGGTCATCCACCAATGTCTGAATTAGATGGTGTTGATCCACATCAAATATGGCCACGTGTTTTGTTTGTTGGATGTTCAGAATCAAAAGAAGAGCTTTCAGAAGTTTTGAAAGTTCCTGCATCATAAGCACATCTAATGTTTCTGGATGTTCTGAATCAGCAGTAGAGCAGTCAACATTTGTGAGTGTTCCTGCATCAGTTGCGCGTCTAACGTTTGCGAAATGTTCTGCATTATCAAGACATGGACATATGTGTGATTACTGCATAAGCAAAGCGACATGTAATGTTTGTGGAATGTTCTGAATCAGCAGTAAAATATTCAACATTAGTGAGTGTTTCTGCATTCATAGCATATCAAACATTTGCAGAGTGTTCTGCATGGACAGCACTGTAGATAGTCATATGATTTTTTCATAGACACGGCCACATGTAACATCTGCGGATGTTCAGAATCAGTAGCAGAGCTTTCAACAGTCATGAGTGTTACTGATCATTTGCTTATCTAGCATTTGCGGGATGTTCTACATGGTCAACACGGTGGACATACCAGTGATTTCTGCATAAGCAGAACCACATGTAATGTTTGTGGATGCTGTGAATCAGCAGTAAAACATTCAACATTTGTGAGTGTTTCTGCATCAGTACCACATCAAACATTTGCAGAATGTTCTGCATGTACAGTATTGTGGAGATTTCTGTGATTTTTCCATAAACAGGTCCACATGAAACGTTTGTAGATGCTCTGAATCAGCAGTGGAGCATTCAACATTTGTGAGTGTTCCTGCGTCAGTAGCACATTTAACGTTTGCAGGATGTTCCGCATGGTCAACACTGGTGGACATATCAGTGATTTCTGCATAAGCAGAGCCACATGTAACGTTTGTGGATGCTTTGAATCAGGAGTAATACATTCAACATTTGTGAGTGTTTATGCTTCAGTACCGCATCAAGCATTTGCAGAGTGTTCTTCATGTACAGTACTGTGGACATTCATATGATTTTTCCTTTAACAGGGCCACGTGTAACATTTGTAGATGCTCTGAATCAGCAGTGGAGCATTCAACATTTGTGAGTGTTCCTGCATCAGTAGCACATCTAACTGTGACAAGATGGTCCACACAGTGGACATAGCAGTGATTTCTGCATGAGCACAGCCACATGTAATGTTTGTGGATGTTCTGAATCGGCAGTAGAATATTCAACACTTGTGAGTGTTTCTGTATTTTTAGCACATCAAAAACATTTGCAGAGTGTTTCGCATAGACAGTACATGTAACATTATTGTAACATAATTGTTTTTGACCACGTGGATGGTGAGGGTGTCTGCAATACTTCCATAAGCGGGGTCATGTTTAATGTTCATAGATGTTCTGATCAGCAGTAGAGCATTCAACAGTTGTGAGTGTTCCTGTGTCAGTATCGCATCTAAACATTGTGGAGTGTTCTGCATGGACAGCAACCCCCATAAGCAGGGTCACAGGTACTGTTTGTGGATGTTCTGAATCAGATCATTTAACATTTAGGGTGTCCCGACATCAATATAAATGTGCATTGCTCTTTGATCTGAACATCCCATGTAGATACCAAATCGTGATCGACAACACCTTAGTGAGCTTGGTTTCTCTGAATCTTAAGAGTATTTAAAATTGTTTCATTCTTATATTTTTGCTAATTTTTCATATCCCATTGACTGATTTTGAAGAATAAATATTGCGAACAGCAGCTATTTACTTCTCTGTGGATCATTTTTGTGTCGTATCTGCATGGTTCATTTGTCAAAATGTTTAGTAGGAAAATTTTGATTGATTCTAGTGCTTGTTTTTGTCTCGCAGATGTCAATTTCAGCTGAAATTTACTATAGTTCGATAGGGCCATATACTAGCCTACTCCATAAATCGTAGTTAACATTGCTTCCCCTTTTTAGAATATCCATCTTCTTGTAAGACAATTGTATCACGTACGTGCTTGTTACCATTCTCTGAATTCCTTGCCAGCCCTTCCCATTTTAAAGCTCACAGTTTGCTGTAACATGCTTTTGTTTTCAGATGCTGAATTGTAAGTGATAATTACAATCCTATTTCTCATACCACACACTGAGACAAAGGATAAGTGTGGTATATCTCGTTACCAACGTCATCCCCGTAGGTAGATCATTGCTATTACCCCACCGTGATTGACATTCACCACTCCGGGTGTAAGCAAGAACACGGCCAATTAAACATCCAATGTCTAGGCTCTCTTGAGCCGTACTTAACACATTGATAGTCACTGAGGATATTACTTGTCGTGCCTATTGTAAAAAAAATGTGTAATTTAAAAGAGAAAATTTGATGACTAAGAAAACTTTACTCGCAGTGACTTCGATTCAACTGAAATCTTGAAGACAGTTCACCGTGACAAGGTATGTTTTCCCCTCTCCCTGATCACTGTAATATCAAATATTAGTTGACCGCTTTCCTCCAAAATTTGCCCATGTGCAAATTCAGCAAAAAATGTCGCTGCATCGGGATTTTTTTTTTTTTTTGTGGAAAATATGAAAAGTGCGGGTGAAACGATTTTAATGTTTGTCACTGAAGGAGCAAAAGCACCGCAAAAGAGGAACGCTCTGTAGAGCATAGAACGTCAGTTGTGAACTGAATTCGAAACAAAAGATCGGAAATTTAGAGCATCCAAAAAATTGAACAAATGAAAAATGCGATGCAATGTATGTTTCACAGGTTGGAGTATCGCTAACCGCGATTGAAAATATCTGCCAACTAATTCGAAGAAATAGTAATTCATTCCGGTTGCGTATCATTACTCATTCGGGTCAATAGGCGTAATTATTGCAAGCAATTTATCGCAGTCGGGTCGAGAGTAAAGTTTGGCGCACTCTGTACCGACCCGATCTCACGTCTAAAAACGGGCTTACAGTCGCGTCCTAGTCGTTGCTTTGTGCTCGCCACTACGCTTCTGGCGCACATGATGAGAGGACACTTCAGTGCAGCACACTTCAGTGCGCTGTGTCAACTTGCACCTATTCCAAAATTCCCGACTGGGGCATCCCCGGGTTACCGAAAGATAAACCTTTGTGAGGCTACTACAGTTAGTTCGTTGTGAAGTCAAATCCGTCTTGTAAGTTGATGTGAACATGATTTAGCCAACGTGCGGGAGTGGCAATCAAGTTTTAAGACACACACTTTTTTTGGTCATATGTAAAAATAACGTTATTGGAAGTTAGGAAAACAATTTCAGAAACTGCTCCTAACTAGTCGTTCGCGACCGAGGGGACCCAGCGGATATAAAAAAAAAAACTATATTATAGTCAAAAGAGGGGTTTGGAGTGTTAACGTCAGATGTATCAGCAACAAGACTCACCACGTAACAGGTATGTTCGCGCTTGTCGATTCAATTAATAGATATTTCAGGATCTTTTTGATGTATTTGTGGTACTTTTTGCTTCTCGTCGCTTGGAAGTCACATCGAATTATGTCATTTTGCATTTTCCTAATTAAGTAGTAGGCCTAACTCACTGTATATAAAAAACAACAAGACTTGAATATGATGTAGTCACCATTTAAAGTAAAAGAACAAAAAGAAAATAGACCAATGGAAACAAAAGGCAACAGGAAAAGACAACTTCAGGAAAAGACGACATAAGCGCAATGACGAACGTGTTAGATTAAAAATATTAATCATCCTAACTAAGTGAATCTCCAATGCGCTATACAGAACCCGGAGATAGCATTTTTCGCACTTTATGAAATGAGATAGAAATAAGATATGAAATAAGATACGATTAGCCCACTCAAAATACTTTGTACGAGGTGCCAACTATAGCGGCTTTGGAATAAAAGAGAAGATTCATGAACAGTTTCATCCGAGGCAACAGGTAATTGCAACTACCTGTCTGAGAGTTGGAATGTTTCGAGCATAATATATATATATATATATATATATACTTATATACTTATATACTTACATACTTATATACTTATATACTTATATACTTACATACTATATACTTATATATATATATATATATATACAGACGTTACGGTAATCCCGTGCATTAAAATCGAATTGTTTCAATAATGAGGAAAAACATGGCCGATAATATGCTTTCAGTTGTACGTACAGCAAGTGTCAATAGTTTTTTTTTTTTTTTTTTTCGTGGCTTTGGAATTTCACGCAACCGTACATATATACTTTGTACTTCATTGTATGAATTTCTGTTGGCTCATCAGTACCGTTACTAGTGTATACCTTTATCACAATTACACCAGCGGGGAATGTTACACAATCAAGGGAATTTCCGTCAGTTACAAAATATCAACTTCAGAGTATCAAGGAACAAAGTTTGGTATATCCAAAATGTGCTAACTTGTGGGCGTTCACGTAAACAGCAGACATGAGTTCTAAATGTATTTTTGAGTCTGTTCACATTACATGTGTTTTTTAGCGCCTGCAGTACATGTACAGTCAAGATTTTACATTACGTTAATCCGTTATTTACCAGTTCGTGATGGTAAGTTTATTACATTTCGTGGGTTGAACGAAAAAGTAAAACCAGTACATATAATTTTATTTTAAAACGAAATTAACCAATTTATTGTGACTTGTAGGCATTGTATTTCTACAAAATATAATAGTAGTTCTATCGTTATGAGATCGTGTGACCGGTATATGGAATATCATCCTTTTTCCCACTATAGTGTAGATTTATAAGAATATTTCAGACTGCATGTCACAAACGGAGAATATTCAGCAATGATCATACACGCCATTTTCCAATAGAAGTGACACTCACTTGATCCACAAATTGTTTTTGAATCAGTAACGCACTTAACGATAAATAACTTCCGAAACAGACTCATGAATAATGCAAAATCATGCTATACAGACGTAAAAGTCGCACAATAGTTTCGTTGTAACTTGAGTTTGTGTTCGGCTTCTGGGCGCCGTGCTATTAAAAAAAATAATGGCGGTTTCAAAAGATTCGTACTTATAGAGGAAGACTCGGATCAGATTGAAAGTTGTTGACATCTTGTTTCATACTGTTATGGAATTTACCGGAGTATTTTGAATATCGGCCGGCCTATTTTTGTAAGGCTTAAAACGTCGTAGACGTTGCAACCTAACCCGTATGTACCAGTATGGTGCAGTTTAATGTAATTGTAATGTAAAACTTGTAACTTATATTTAAAGCTTTACCTCAGTTTCCTTCTCGGCATACTGCACATAATCAGAGATATGCAGTTTCGTATATATTTGTCAATTAATTAGTGCAGTAAACTGAATCATCGTATCCTGCAAAGCAGGCAATCAAAACTCGTTTTTTGTAGTTTTAAGTCTTATATGTTACATTCAGTATCCCATAAAAAAAAATCGAAATGTTATACACTTTCATTCATTTTGGTTGGGGTTATATTTAGAACAGAAAGAATGGACACAGTAAGTGAAGCAGTTTCTGCTTTGAAGTCGTCTCAAGCAGAACATACACTGAAAGAGAAAGAGAGAGAGAGAGAGGTGGGTAGAGGTAGAGTGAGAGGTGGAGAGAGAAGAAAAACTGATTTCCGATAAGATCAAGGTCTACTGTATATGTCCTATCGGTGGCGGCGTGGAAGCGCATCTTTCCCTACGAGTGGCACCTATTATTCACGTACAGGCTAGTTAGCATTGCTATCTGTTGGTGATTGGGGCGTCACCGTCAGTTGGAGCCAAGTGTCACCCATAATCAATCTGTGCCAAACGCAACTGAAAGTTATTTATGGATTACCACAATAAATGACGTCACCGTTATCTTGTAGTGTTTTTCATGCAGTGTCGATCATAAAATTTTAAACTTCAGTTTATTTTTTTTCATTAAGAGAAAAAAAAAACCATATGATATGATTCATCTTTGCACGAAACCGACACATTCAGATAATAGCCGGTTGTGTATCGCAGGACTCAATCGAATATGCTTTGTCTCACAGACAATAAGCTCCTCCACCTACCGTGGTTGTAACTTGTATTTATAGATCCTGTGCACTCAGCAAATTTTCCCGGCTATTGCGCAATGTTTGGTGTACAGTATGTATAACGTGACCTGGTCAAAGTCTTATGTGAAGTTCATGTAATTTGTCAATACTAGTCTGCGACTCCATATGCACTCTGTATATAATTATTAACATTACTCACTACTTACGTGCTGTAGGGCACTGGTCAATGATTGTAAAGAACCATGCAGTGCCATTCCACCATTTCCTACACACTAACAACGTGGAAAAGTCTAATGGTAACCAAAATAACAGAATGAACCTTAATTTGTCAAAACAACTCCGACCATTGCTCCAAGATTCCATCCGTGTGGCATCATACACCACGTAAACAAGGCTTTATGAGTTGTATATTGATTAGCGTTGTATATGGAGAAATGCGCTAAAGAAAAGATAGGTGATATCATGTTTCAGAGAAACAGATATCAGCAATTGTTGAGTATTAATTTTTTAGATAAAAGTAGACCCCTTATTTGAAAGAATTTTGAAAAAAAAAAACAACCTTTTCTGTAGCATTTGGTGTCTGTTCTGCTTGAGAAGAGTCACACAAAAAACATTCAGATGACTAGACAATTTAGAAGTTTGATCAATACCTCAAAATTGTGTTCGACATGAAACAATTATCCTGTAAAAAAAAACTAAACTTTCGGTTTTTCACGAGATCTTTAAACACTGCACTTGTTGCATGTGCGAGGAAATAAGTATCTTTATAACATGTAGTAATAGCTGGGATAGAAACACTGGCAGTGGCCAATGGCGATAGTAAAGTAGTTGTCGTGTAGACATTTCTCTAAACTGATAAGAAGCTGGAGAGTGACGAAGTCCGGGTAACGTCTCATCCATTCCGACTTAACTTTCCTTTGGAAGGCCAAGCAAGCACTTCTGCGGGAACAAAGTGCTATCAATTACTCAGTCCTTCAGAAGAGCTGCCACAAGGTTTAGTCAAGTACTGTAATGCAGGGATATGTACGTATGTATAACAATATTTAGAGGCAAGTGTGGTAAAAACTGTAGTCTGCCATTTTTTTGAAGGGGAGGGGGGGGGGGTGTCAGGAGGGGGTTGTTGTAGTCTGATTTGTATGTCAGAGCAATCTTCGTCCTGCATACTTCTGGTTTGGTTGAGCAATATTTTACTACTTGCTTCACAGCCAGTTCCCTGTCTACTCATACTCGACGTCTTTGCAGGACCATGTTAATGGATCATTTTGAGAGAAGGTCACTCAGGAAATCATGCAGAGAGTCCTTATCACAACTATAAATATCCACCTCACTTATTTAATAAAGAAGGTCGGGTGAACCTAAAATCTCAAATATTGATAACTGACAGTTCACGATATTCACTATGTAAAGAAAAATTGACTGGTCTCTTTTGCAGCTAAAAAGAATAAAAACACGCTGAAAACAGACACAGTTTTGTTGCAACATGTCTCGACCCAGACAGTTGATGTTATGTTTTGTTATGAAGTTCAACAACTTTGTAGACCTGCACGTGTATGTCTTGTGGTATACTGAGTGTTACATCCACCTTGTGTCGTTCAAGAGATTTTCTAGTTTTATCTGATGTAGATTGATGTTATTAATGCCAAAATGGAAGTGTCCCATGTTAATATCCATATGGGGTCACACTGCTTGATTGTCGCTAGTAGATGTTTCTAATTCCAGTGGGTAACAGTACATTCTTATTTTCTGTTTTGTCATTCCTAATTTTCTGGTATCTTCGTGGTAGTCATCAACATGCATGACTTTGATATTTTTGTTTGTTTTTGTAGTGAACCAACTAATGGAAGACAGCTGTCAAGGGTCATAGTTAACACAACTCGACAAAAATCAGCTTAAGATATTACACAAAGGTCTGGAAAGCGATTTAACAAATTGTGAAGAAGAAGATATCATAAAAGTACATACCAGCTTCAAAAGAGCCCCCCCCCCCCAACAGATCAAAGAATTGCAAAACGAAGAAAAGCAACGACGGAGGGAACACGGCAATGGAAGGAAAGGTAAAGATGATTCCAGTTTCATTGGTCAAGGTTACAATTTGCAATTCAATTTGATGATATGAGACATCAGAAGAGCAGAACGTTCATGACTTTTCGTTTGTAAATCTTGATTATGTAGCGCCTCCTGCTTTCTCATCTGACAGAAAACTTCATCCGAGTTGCACGGTTATGAGTGCCAGAGGTCGTCTCCGCCAGAGGCCTATTGTAGATATGAGGACTGCAACGCCAGACGGGAGATCTATGTGAACGAGTTAGCGTTCAAAGGTTACATCAAGGTCCACTGCAGCGAAGATTGTAAAATAGACTATCACATCGGTTGCTGGAAGAATCTCAGAGAAAGTGTAAACACAAAAGTTGACAAGGTAGACCATGCTTTGTCAAAAACAGTTGTACTTTTTGTACAATACGATAACTAGGCTAATATGCCCCATCGCACTGACATGAAGAAGTATACATGGTACTAAGTTACACTAACCACTATATTACATTACAATTCATTAAATCACATTGCACTACATCATAGTGCAATACAATCGTATGGACCTCATAACACTTGCATATTGTAATTTACATTGCGCATGAATGTTTCATCATTACACTGAATTCGATTATACTGTGCATTACATTTTTCGAGATAGGTCTGCATTAACTTATTATACATCTTTCATACTTGGTTAAGCGAAGGTACAGACAGAAGTTGGAAGTAAAGTGGGCCTACAACATTAGCTGCTGAAAGTTCCATCAGATGCACAAGCAAACCTGACATGAGAGTCCACGTAATAATGTTGATTTTGTAATAGTATGTTTCCCTTGGTAGCAATAATTTGACGGTGATTACATATAATACATGTTATATGCTACGTAGTACATGCTGTATGCCACTGCATTATAACACGACACATTGCATATCGCATTAAGTATCTTCGTTAATACTAATAAGTACACTTGAAAACACATTTACCTACTCGTACCTATATTAGTGCAACTGAAACCAAGATTTACTTTTTGCTAAAGTATAAAGCAGTTTCTTAATAATAAAACATGTGTTCAGTACAGGTAAACAGGTGAGGTCACCTCATTGCAAAGACAAGTAGTGCAGTGAAAACTATGTAGATGATTTAGAAATAGGACCATGGTTCGTATTGAGATGATACAATCTTCCGTCCTTGATATTATTGGTATTTTGTTTGTCTACTATCAGGATATGTTGGGTACTGAATGCGTTACTCCAGACTGCCAGGGGTTGATAGAGGATTTGTCAATTTATGGAGATAATGGGCATGTGATATCGAGTCGAAATAGGAAGGGAAATCAGGAGAAGATAAAGGTTAAAACTAGCAGGTAAGAATATTACGCACCGGAAGAATGAAGAACTAAAGAGGAAAGGAAATTGGTCACATAGTAAGTTATATTGGAGGTCTGAGGTAGCATAATTCTATAATGTTTATATTATGATGTTACATTTAAGTAATAATAAATAATCACTGAATCACTGGATAATTTTTTTTCTTCTAAACACAATGTTCCTTTAACGCAGCGATGAGTGGTAAACTCCTGATCAGTTAGTCAACGTGCGCGGATGATTTATCAATTAATTGTGACTAGTTTGTGATTATGAAGATTGTTATAGGGACATCTTGTGTCCTTTTTGGGAGACTCACTCATTTTTCTCAAACTCTGTCAAGTTTTCTTCACATTTTAGTGTCACACGGTCAAACTAAAGATGAGAATCCTGAGAATCCCCAAGTGTCACATGCCAATGAACATTAAGGAGTGAGTGTAATGAAAGAGTCATTTTCGTTTTGGGGGAGAGACCCTGTGACGAGAAACTTTGTTTTTGATTTTTACGTCATAAGTACACAACCAGTACATGTCAGGGTAAAAGAATTAAAACAGTGCTCTTAGTTTTCACGACCACTTGATGTAAAATTTGGCTAATCATCTAGTTATAAGCATGACCACGTTGTCGTACCTTTCGAAATTCTCACAAACGTTTGCACTCTATGTGCCTCTTCTATATAAGTGGTCTCATCTATCTTCGCTCAGTTGCAATGATTCAGACACATTTCTGCTGTGTTGTGGATATACTAACAAGAATCGAGTGAGCTAATATAGTAATCCAAAAGTGAGAGTCGAATGGAGTCATATGACAATCCGGCAAAAAATAGGCAAAAAACAACACAAAATAGTAAGTAACTCAATAATTCTGTTTAAATATTAGCTAAAAAATAAAATATGCTTAAAAAATCTCGTTGAATTCAACAGAAAATAACATATTGCTTCAGTCCTCTGCAAAAAATAATCAATCAATCAATCAATCAAACAATCAATAACGTACACCTGTAATCAAAATGTCCAGCGTTGACAAAAATGAAACATTTTGGCCTTTATCTATACAGCAAGCAAATCAAGAAGGAGAAGACATCTAGAAAACTTAAAGCTAAAGGAAAACGTCCGGGTGATCCCCATCTTATCAAAGAGGAGGTACCAGGTGAGTTGGCATCCGTTGAACATTCCCCGAGAAGTGTAAGTCCATATTGATTATAACTAAATTAAGGTTAGTAAACAAGTAGAGAGTATGAATAGTTCATTATATCGCAACAGAGTGAATATGCCAACCAGTTTCTTAAAAAGGTGAAACTTCCTGTTTACTTGATTATAACTTTAACCTTGTGGAAAACACTAAGTTGGAAAAAGTGGGATATTGATGGAAACTTTTGACCTTACTTTGTACGACTATAAAAAACTGTTGTTAATGTATATCTACTACATACATCAATCATGTTCAACTAAAATTTTCATGAATGTGGAAAAAAATATGTAGGTAGGCTATGATAATGACAGTTTAAATTTTGCTGTTAATTGGGATTTTGTTCTGTCAATGTATTAGAAAAATGAACCCCATGGGGTTTTCTAGACGCTATTTATACTGGAGTATTGCCTGGACAGGCCTGTCTGCTTTTGCTGTACTAAAATATTGATATTATCCCGCAGCATGCATATGTACAGGAAATATTAGTATTAAGCCCTGTGACATACCCCTATCATCAAAAGGGATCCTCATTTGAGAAAAAGTTAACATACAGCTATTAGGCTGGCTAACATAACTCTGTCTTAAATGACAATCAGTACATAATGTCAACTCGATGTAAACGTAAATACCATTGACACATTAGTAACTACCACTGCATCCATTTTATCCAAAGATGTGAATCGTAGTATAGTGCATTCGTCATTGTTAGACGTGGGTATCGTTCCCTCAGCACCATCGGTCTGTTCGTCAGATGATGGCGATTCTGTAATGACACTAGAGAGTGATATTCATGTGGATGAGGTATCTGGGTCTAGCATGCTACATCTGGATGCCGCTTACGTCCTGAAGAAAGATGAACCACAAGAGGTGAGGATTTCCCCCATATATACTGAATCTTAATGGACAGGGAGGGGGGGGGGGACCACATCACCCATTGCAAATAATGAATGAGTACTTAAACTAGTGTAACGTGTTATCGTTACAACATTGAATAGAGGTCGATTAGTTGAATGAAATAAATAATCAGTGAACTTTGCATAGAGCAAATTAGATTAGGTGAGGTAAAAAGTATCATCATTCCAACGTTAGACATGGTATTTTTCGATGAATGTAATGTTGTCATCAAATAAAATTAACTAAAGCAGGATTGGAAACATAGCGAATGCGACAAGACTGAAAGAAT
This sequence comes from Stichopus chloronotus, assembly GCA_021234535.1. Lineage (NCBI taxonomy): Eukaryota > Metazoa > Echinodermata > Holothuroidea > Aspidochirotida > Stichopodidae > Stichopus > Stichopus chloronotus. Next base: position 16,346,650 of record CM037842.1, read on the forward strand.
AAATGACATAGCATTGTGTAATAAAATATGTGACATTTTACAGCATGACACTTTATTGGATGGTGCGTGGTAGCTGTATCAAATAAAACGTAATTAGAGTTGAAAATTGCTTTTGCAAATTTTGCAAGTTTAACTGAACATATCTGGAACAGCTTAGGCTAATCAAGCAATCAGGCATACCTATTTAGAACTTGCATAGTGTAAATTACTATCTCCCAAAGTTTGGCTACTAGTTCATCTAAAAACGTCTCATGTTACACCATTTCATTAAATCCATTTTTTTTTCTTTTTGCAATTTGCAGATGAGTATTGCTTCAAAGGCTTCGAAAGCAAAGACCAAGAAAAAGAAAAAGGAAACTTTGACTGTGGACTTTGAATTTGCAGACAGAAATGGCCGTAATTTCCTCACAGATACTGATGTACCTGACTCATTAAGGTGAAATGAAGTTATAGTGCATGTATGCAAGTCTTTTATTGCCAGATACTGATTCATTTGAACGATTTAGGTTCATTTCGATGAGGTTATGTTCCCTTATTTTTTCTTCTTTCAAAGCATCCCCCAAACGGACAACTGGTTCCCTAGCGAAGATCATCAGCTAGAGGTTCTATCAATAAGACAAGGAGATCAAAATGAAATGTTTGCTTTACATCTGTAAGTATCTTTGTAATTAATTTCAATGTATAATTGTGTTTGAAAATTTATTTATGACATACATTTTCTTCAAATAATTGGCAAATCAACTGATAGCGTGGCTTCGTTGTCTGATATTCTCAATCCCAACTGATAATACATACTCACATCCTTCACCTCACAAGTAGTCACTCCCTCTGAGATCTGTATTAATGAATTAAAGTAACAGTACTCGTGGTGTTATATGTGACTAAGATTACACTGTGTGATAATTGTGACCTAATCTCTTTGTTGATAATATCCACTACTGAATATAGCTGACCACGGTATGCTATTTGTGTGTGTGTGTAAGTCTACTTATCTTGTCGTATTGCATGATGTTAAATAGTTTTAATGTAATATGATACACTGAAATCGCAAACCAATATACGTAAATCTTATTGCAGATAACTTTTTGCACTGGAAGGTTCTTAGTCTCAAGTAGTGTGTTATTGTTATGATTTGTTTGTAAACACCCGTTATTTTATGAAAAATATACATTCGGTGGCCAAGTTATGAAATAGTTGCCATAAAAAAAATTAAGGTGATGTATCACATTAAAAAAAAAGCCATGTTTCATTGTTTATGGGTATTCTTAACGGCATTTCAATGTTCTCTTAACCTCAGTCATTTTGCAGATGTCTTAAAAGTTAATGGACCTTTGAAAGTGAATGATTCTATTTTATTGAGCGAGCTATGTCGACTTACTTCAGAACACCAGAGAATAATTGAAAACTATGGAGGACTGACTCAATTTCTTTTAACTGCACCGGACACTTTTTCAATGCTGGAAAATTATGTGTTTCGTAAGGAGGACCTTTCCAAATGTCGAGATATCTTAGGACGTCGGAAGATTGCCTGGGCTCAACTTCTATCATCGAGTCACCCCGTAGGGAACCCCTCGACGGGAACGACTGCGTGGACTACTCAGAGCAACCGTAAGAAAGATAATCATGAAGAAAATCATCAGAGGCAACATAAACACTGCTTAGACACGTTCAACGAAAGTGATTTTAGTAAAGGGATCGATGTTTCGATTGTGGAGGACGCCCCAGCTAGGATTACCAGACAGGGTTTAGTTTATGATGAGTTGGACCCAATTACCGAAGATAGAGAACTGCAAAATAATGATCACAGAGAATTCATAGGAAATAAACCACGTACTGTGGATAATTATTGGATTCCAGTTCCCAATATAGAGGATGTAGTAGTCAATGAGGAAATAATCTCGCAAGGTGCTACTCCTGTTCCAGTTTACAGTGGCTTAGTATTGACGCAGGGTACTACACCTTCAGTCATCAACAGCGATGCAGTAACACATACTCATACCATACATCAGGACGATGAAGTAAACATCAGGACCAGTGTTAATCCCTCAGATGGAGACAATGGTAATGAGTTCAATTTCATCTCACACTCGGAGATTGTAATGACAAGCAATGACGTCGATGACTCCTTGGAAAACTGGAGTAGAAAATATAGGTCACCTCCAAATGGTAATGTCAATCCAAAAAACCCCTCTGGAATTTCGTCAGGTGGTCACAATTCTAGTACCAGATTATCCTCCGGAACCTCCTCTGATAAAGTTGTCAACCTGACACATTCGGATGCTCTCATCGGTTGGAACAAGGCGGCCAAAAAAATACTGGGTCTTTTTCCGGAGTTAGGAGCAGATGGAAAAGAAGATGATGACACTTTACTTCATATTTTTAGCAGCCAACTTTATGATTTATTGAAAGAGATGAAAACTAAAAATGAAAGAAATCATATAAAAGCGTCAATGAGAACCTGCACGTCAACTTCCAAGGTATTACATAACGACAGAGGCGTAAACACTGATCCATTCAGAACATATGAGAGAGAGTATGTGGATATCAGGACCAAATACAAGGTGAGAAGCAGTTTTTATCTTCTTTGTATAGACGGACTGCAATTTGCTTTTGCTTTACGAACTGATGGACATCTAGATTTAAATTTTATGTTGACGTAATATCGTAGCCTACGTAGTATCCCCAATATCCTTGTCTTTGATGAAAGTTGATCAAAGAGCTACTTTTTGTTAACATCTACATTTGATTCTCAGTTTAAACTATAGTTTTGAACCATAGAGATAAGGGACTCAGTCTAAGGAGAATCGTAGTTTTGTTAACCCTGATTACAAAGAAAACCAATATTTGAGGGACAGGGGAACTATCCGTTTTCTAATTTGTCTTAAACTTTTTTCAATACTTTGGTTTTGATTCCAGGACATGTCTTTCATAATTTCAAGATTATTTTAAAAAGTTTAAAAAGTTTAAGCCATAACAGTGATTTCACTTCCGCTCATGGGACCATTGTTTTAGTTCATAGGCCTATATATGACACATCGTCTACTGTTGACGTTTTGGCTTGATGTGAATCAGGTGAATCAGCAGAAATGCTTTAGTGATCCACTGTTTGTCTCAGTATCTGCTCCTCACAGTACGCGAAGATTGTAACTAAGTAGAATATTGTTCAAAACAGTTGGTTAAAATGACGACTTTCTGCATAAATTCCTTTGTCAATATTCACATTTTTGAAATTTTCCTCTGATTCCCGTGTCTTAAAGTCTTCAAGCTTTTAGATCATATATGTATCATGCGATATCTACAATGCACTGATCAATTGTTTCCGTTTTTTTTTTTGGTTGAGACACCACACCGACAATTTAAAGTGAATATTGATTTGTGTAAAAGACTGAGTCTTTGTAGTGATTCGTTAATAACAAAACAGTTTCCAAGAACTTCCATGCTCGACAAAGATTTTTTGTTTGATATGGTAAATGCAGGCTCATTATAATAGCGTAATTTAATCTTCAAATGATTGTTTACATAAATTAAGTACAATAAAGTTGGAGTAAAATTTTACTGAAGTGTTCTATAATGCCTTAGCAGCATGTAAGTGCAGAATGTTCCTCAGTTACCTTTATTACATAGAGCTCAGATAAAGTAACCCTTCGAAGCAATGTCTTTTTAATGTCATTATGTGTCATAGCAATTACTGAGTTACCTGATCATTATGTGTGATGTTAACTTAAACAGCAACTTCAGCAAACTCTGCGACCAGCAAAGGGAAAGATACAGCAACATAACGAATCAACTCACAGGGAGAAGACAAAATTAACGGAATTAGCCTTTGAGCAAGTGGATCAATTAAAAGTAACAGAGTAAGTTTCTGTGTCCAGAACTGTATAAGACCAGTGCAAGGAATAACAACAATTAGCTAGATTTTTAAAAAGCCTGTGAAAGCCTTAAGGTGTGTTAAGTATTATCGATACATGGTGAAGTTGCATGGTCAGACTTGTGTGACACTGCATGTGGAATGTGCAGTGAACAATCTAGACTGTCGACTGTACGAGATTGTAACGATAAAGTATGATAAAGACAAGCGAGGTAGTATCTAACTGTGTACTGTATGTTCGCATTCGGTAGGATGTTGATGCATAGCAATACGTTCAGTTATTCATTCTCAAAGAATTCAGACGTGATCAGTCACGACACTGCCTGGAAGAATCCATTGAAATGTATTGACAGATTACCATCAGACATAGCAGCAATTCAGAGAGTGGAGAGAGTAATGTAACTCAGCTCATTTTCTCGAGACCGGAACTAGCGATCAAAAACCAAGTTTGAGTTTTCTTTATTGTTTGCTACAGGACAGATACAACAGAACACTCAGTAACACCGTCAATTGCAAAGGTTCTCTTGAGCTCTATTTCATGTAATGGCAGGGAGTTTTATTTGTTCATACCTATAGACGTAATTGTGTAATTAAGGAAGGAGATGTTATTCACTAATTATGAGTGAAAGCACAATTTTTAACGTTTTTTTAATTTATCATGGTAAAAATTGAGAATAAGAAACTTATCTTTAATTCAGTGCATAAGCGTATAAAGGTCTATACAATTGAGACGACAATGTCTTTGGTTAAAACTTGTTCCTTGGAATGATTAAGGCTGGTAGAGTATGGGTAATAAGTTAGAGGCTGCATGCGGTTGGGCATCGTTTCTCTCTCTCTCTTCTACTTTTTCTTTCCCTTGTGTCTTTTTGTCAGTTACGTATTAATACGTGAGTTGGAATGAAATACAATTGTTGACAGACAATACTCCATGCATTGTCCCTCTCCAGTCTCCTTGAGAGGATTTGGAATCATCTGGAAGGTATAATTGTCAAGTTTTATTTAGTTGGAGAACCTTCACTCTTAGCGTGTCCTGCAGTACCTTATAACTAACCTATTCCTTTACTACCCTATTGCACTTTACGTACTATTGGAGACTCTACTTATCTTCTTTTGTATTGCAAAATCTTTTTGTCGTATGATTCAGAGAACATTGGAATAGCAAGAGAGGAGAATTCAAGAGGAGGACAGATGAGAATAACAAGGAATGCCAAGGACAAAGGGCAACACAATCAGAGGTAGGTCAAAGTCCATCATTAAGAAAATGTCTGCAGATATTACTAAGATTTCTTTCGTAGAAAATGAGCTTATTTGCGTCGCAACTAAATTCTGCCTTATCTTTGAACGGTTGTCAAGTAAATAATTTGTTTGAAGTGACTTTTGGTCTTGTACTAGTTCTAGTACTTCAAGCTCTAGTGCTTACAATAGTTTCAAAGTTGCATGAAAACTCAAAGTGTAAAAATTGCAGTATAATGGTAGTCAAGTCCCGCTTTTAAAAGAGATGATTAAAAAGTTCTCCGTAGTTTGTATCAACAATTACTACATAAATGACTTACGAAAAAACAGGTAAATACTGTGAATTTAGTAAAACATGTTGTATCTTTCTCCTGCTGTTCAGAATACTTTTGATAGTTTACTCTTACAGCTTAGTTAGGGTTGCCATATGCTGGAGTACCTACCTAACAATCCTCACCGGGAGTGCTCAAGGTCAAAATCAGTTAATGCTGTTCCTTCCCGTCTGTGCAAAGTAAAAATTCTTTCCCTTCCTTGACCCTACAGACGAACGATATGTGACCAATAACTAAGAAATTGATTATTTTCATCTGAGGATTTTGGATTAAGTAAGGATTTTTGAGTAGAATTGCAAGGGCAACGTGTTGCATTGTTTTTTATTCTACACATTGTAAAAGGAATTCATTCCTTCCATAGCCGAAATCAAACCTTCCGTCTTCTGAAAATTGGCCCTCATTTGATGCGCTACCTCCCCTACCTGGATCAACTATTACCGGAACATCCACTCCAATGTCAAGTCAGCAAGGAATGCGCCATCCTGTGTCGCAAATACCTATGGATGGCTCTACCCCAATGCACCCCGCTGGTACCTCTTCTACACTCAGTGCCGTTCAACAAATACATGGGTCCAGAACGCCACTAGCACCAGGGCATTTCGTAGCGCAGCACCCACCTTGTCTGAACCACATTCAAATACCAGTACATGGGTCTAACTGCAACAATGAACCAATATCGCCTTTTGGGCAAGAGGTAATAAGTGATAATGCCTCTGTTAACTCTGCCAAAGTAAACCATGGTAAGTAAATAGGTTATCATAGTTTTGTTTCCTGTTAGATCACCAAGCGGTGGTGGATTTGATGGAAATGTGTTTTCAGTAGGAGAATTGTGTCTCGTGAGGGAATTGTGTTTGGTGAGGGATTGCGCTTGAATTTTTTCCAGTCTTTGTTCAGATGGTTTACAATCTGAAATCTTTTTAAACGTGCTTGTCTATTCAGTCTTGGGGTTGAGATATTAGAATCTACGTCACAAGTACTTGTAAGGATGGACCTATTTTAGAACCATTAGCTAAAATAATAAAGAGGACTGAGTAAGTCTTTCTCGAATAATTGACATTTTACTTTCCCATTCATTCTAATTTTTTGTTCACCGTCATGTTTCAATCTGTGTCCCTAATGCACTTTTAAGAAAATATTTAGGCACAACGAAATAATATTTATCGTGAGATGATTTTCTTTTCCTGGTAAACAGTTCCCCAGTCGAAGCCTAACAATCATTTAACTAATTCCGTTCCTGTGACGTTCCAATCTACTTCACAAGAGAGGGTTCCCGAAGTACAGATCCCCACTGCTCCAAGAGGTAGCTACCAGAGAATAATTGAACGCCTTCAAACGAAATTTTCACACTATAACAGGTAAGTTATGATGATCTGGAACGAGTTTGGTGATGAAATGGCCTACAATGTTTGCGGTACGTTTCCTTAATCAAGATAATCTGTAAGGTTCTACTTGAAGAATAACACTAAATTATTTATCCCATTATAATTCTTAAATCATTCAAAAGTTGTCAAGATTTAGAGAGATTTGTCAAAATTTAGAGAGATATATGGATTGAATTTATAGAATTCATTTCCATTTTGTTTTGCTGGTGATCAGTGATTTTGTAACTTCTTGTCTTCTAAACAAGTTCCTTCTGATTTCATATGGATTTAGTAATGTAATGATGACGATGTACATCTTTAATAGCTATTTTGCGCTTATATTAAGCCCAATCAGCAGTGTCAATTATGGTATACCGTTTTAAAATATTTATTTGATTTCAGCTGAAGGAAATGCTAAAATCTTGCATCCATATGAGATGCACTTGGTGATTTTGTTGGTGTCACATCTCTCCAGGCTCAAGGATGATGACCAATGTCCTTTGTCCTTTTCTGATTTGCATTGTCCTTTTTTGATTTCCGTTTTGGATTTGCATTGTCCTTTGTCCCTTTTTTCATTGCTTCTGAAACCGATCAGTTTATGTCTCCTTAATCTGCCATTTAGAATACAACTTACCAACTTCCTGAAGGTGGTAAGAGCCCAAAACGGTAACTCATTGACTGGATTAACAATGGAAGACATCGTGCAAAGAGTAGCAGATCGCATCTCAGAAGCAGACGCAAATGCACCACAGGTAATGAGAATATTTTATACCATCTACTGAAGATGAATGTACTTATGGGCAAAAAAGTATCATTCATTTTGTTGGAATTGTCTGATGAACGAAAGAAACGCAAACCTCATGTGGAATCAACACTGTGCTGCGCTACATGTTGTTGAATATGCATAATCTCTGGGTAACATTAAATTGGATGAAGTAAGTTCTGAATATATTGCCTGTATAAAGCAACCTTGAGGAAACTTCATGAAGTACAGGACAAGTCAAGGACCATTTAATTAAGTGAATCTGTCTGAATGTGACTTTTAAAATTGCCTGTGGATTACGATAATAAGAGAATCTTGGCACGTATATTTGAAATCATGTAAAATACCTTTACATGGTTTGAAAAAATGAATACCTCTATTTGTATACAAAACGATGATAGAGTTAATGGGGGAGTAGTATGGAATTTTTTACCGTTGGTGGCGATCGTTCTCATCTCATCAAAAACAAAAAAGGAGGAAGGTACAGCAGCTTGTGACACTGTTAATAATATCGAGCTAGGTATTTTTGGACGTTTCTCACAAGCAATGAAGAAAGAATCAATTGATTTTGAAGTACGCTGTAGATATAGGCCCGCGTCCTTCCTACGTTTAGTTAAAAAATGTTAACTGCGAAAACTGGTGCCTTCTATTGAGAGACATGAATCATCTGTTAATGTATAAATGTGCAACCGAAACTTTATTTACACCACAGAACCATCATTTAGAATTCAGAGAGTCACATCAATTAACAAAGCCAACACCGACGTTTAGAAGAACTCCTATGGTGGTGAGGACAGCTGCTCCTGCAAAGAACCACTGGTCTCTCCCAGTGGCTGAAACGTCCTGGAAGAATGGAGTGTATGACAAAGAGGTCGATCCCTGCGTGATCTGTCACGAGGGAATGGCCCAGAAAATCGTCTTTGACTTAGAGTGTGGTCATAGATTCCATGCTGATGTAAGTCACCATACTGTAGCTTGACCCTGTAAAAATTCAACTAGAAATACAAGGAAGTGTATTTCATCCCACATTACTCAAACTAGTCAAAGTTGGAATTCAGTGCAGTTTGCAGATCGATCTGTTAGCTAATTATCTGTCAGCCAATTGTCAGTACAGATTATATACCTTTGCAGGACCTATTTTAATAGAATAAAGCTGGTGGAAAATGAAAGTTTGATCTACCATCTTACTTTTTGTTTATTGCACTCTTCTTACATTGTCTGAAACTGTTCTTGGAACTTATTCGTCATTTGTCATTTGTAGTATGAGCTGTTAACGATTTGCTTGTTTCGCCGGAAAGCTCATGTTCTTCGCCAGGTATTTAGATGAGTTTCCCTGTTGATCAACTTTATGTGGGAACATCCACACTTCCTGATCTCAACAAGAATACTTCCTTCAAACGACGCCTCTTCCCTATGACACTCTTTTCATATTTTTCTGTATTCAGTGCATTGGTGAATGGCTCGACAAAAATAGCACATGTCCAACCTGCCGTAAGTTCACCAAACTGAAGCAAGAATATCCACCTCTTAAAAGATGAGCGAAGGATTCACGGTGTCAAGAGAACTAGCATACATGATAAGTTAAAGGAGAAAATATGAATTTACGACCTTGCCACTGAGCACACGAGAGAACTTGCAAATGTGTAGAATGTGTCGAACAATTTCCAACGTGTGAAATATTGGAATAATTACCATGGATATATTTCATACCATTTTCTAAGCTTGGACTATGTTTTAGACTGAGGCTCTCTTTTGTTTTGGCGGGTTTCAAACCAGATAATTCTCCTCGCAGGTTTAGTATTAATCGTCAGGAAATGATACCATTACACACAAAAATGCTCTGGGTATGCAAACTCACGGACTATTAATAAGGGAAATGCCGTAATATGATTGGAGCAGATGAATAGGTGACACTGATTACTCAATAATTTATTGAATACGTTTATTCAAGTATGGATATCATGTGTCTTCCAATATTGAGTTTGCTTTGTACACAATAAATGTAATATTGCATGTTTCAACAAAATTTTTATACAAATATAAGTGGCAATGTGCGATTATGAACATTGTATACGGTTATACAACTAAGTTAAAAATAGCCGTGTTTTCCATGGTTGTCTCCTTTTGTACGAAAGGAAGCAACAATGGATATATATGTTTCACCTATTATTTTTATGGCTTTGTTAGTCCAATTGTATCGCCTGTTTAGTAATTGATCATTAAACCAATTGTTTTGTCAGTAAAGGTTGATTTTTCCCGGCCGACTGTTTGATGTAATAGAATGGCAGTAACAAACTTGAAAGTGAAAATATGAAAGAAAATCATTAGGGTGCTAAGTTACGAAATCAATTGTTTAATGATTACGACAGCAGGCAACATTCACTGAAGCTCACACATTCAGCAGGAGTTTCACATACTTGTGGTATGTTTTTCAATGAGTGAGCACTTCAGCTATTGAATCGGTGACTTCCACGACACACGGTATGAGTAAACGCAGTTAATGACTTCGTTTTGGTTCTCTACTAACGGATGTGTACTGTATAGACGCATTGATGATTTTTATAATAAGAACCATTATTCATACGTAAGTGTAGTTGATATTCAATACCGTGGATTAAACTAATCAAAGACCCATTTGATGATGAATTAGTAAATTAAATCTGGTCATTCTAAAGTTATCTTATCTGAAGGTTTTCTTTTCTGTGTTGTATGAAAGCTTAAAATGTCTTGAAGATAAAAAATATCTTTGCCCCGTAAGTTGACAGTATTCAGAAGTATCTATGTAACGAGATAATATCACATAAAAAAAATCATATCAGAAAAACAGAAAAACATCAGTAGTAACTGACACAACGATCAATGTTTTCATTGTATGGAGAGTGGCAGTGTGTATGTAATGGGTGTGTAATGGATGTTTTGCCTACTACAGCTTTTTCAACGTGTTGACATGTGACAAATGAAATGATCAATTCTTTCTTTTGAAGGAAATTTCATCGTAAAACTGTTGACACTATCTAACTGTAGTGACTAATCATAATGAACTGATTTTTTTTATTTACTCCTGCTTGAATCAGAATTATGAAAGAATCCATTTTACCTCACTTAGTGGGATTGTGGCACCATCGTTAAAATGCTAAATCTGAATTAGTTGAAGGTAATCTTTTGTTCTGTTTCATTAAAAATATTTTTGTATTTGTGTATGAGGTAACTTGGGTTGTGCTTTCCCCAAGTCGGTGTGTTTGTATCAATGTGTGCGTTTTCTGTAACTATAGAAGTTGCAGCAGATGAAACAAATGGTTTTGTACTCTGTGATACTCTGTCGATGTTTCATATCCTTTTTGAAAGGAACGATTCCTGTTCATTTTTCACTCACATTGTATAACACATATATATATAAAGATGTTAACAAATATGACAATTTTGCAGCACAAAAAATTTAACAAGATCTTTTTTTGTGCTTCAAAATTGTCATGTTTGTTAACATATTTATATTTATATCAAATGGAACATACGTGGATTTTCACATATTATATATATATACATATATACATATATACATGTATACATGTATACATATATACATATATATATATATATACACATATATATATATACACATATATATATATACACATATATATATATACATATTATATATACATATATATAGATATATATATAGATATATATAGATATATATAGAGATATATAACATACAATATTATCTATACAAGCTATATATATATAACTATATATATAACTATATAACTATATAACTATATAACTAATAACTATAACTATATAACTATATAACTATATAACTATATAACTATATAACTATATAACTATATAACTATATAACTATATAACTATATAACTATATATATATATATATATATATATATATATATATATATATATATATATATATATATATATATATATATATATATATATGTGGTCTCCAGTTGTTTTCTTTTGTCAAGTGGTTTCTCCCTGCTTGGAACTTGGAAAATAGTCGCAAGGTTTAAGAATGATATTTTCTGTTCTGTCTTTTAATTCATGACATACATTACGGTTTTATGAACCCATTGCTTTCTTGGTTTGTTCATGTTGTGTATTTTTATTGTTTTCAAAGATGCCTGTCAAATCGAAAGCTCATTGTCGACAGTAGCCCCTCATATCAACTCAGGTTTCCCTTGAAGTACCGGGTGGCTAGATGCAGTATAGCTACGAAATCAAATTTACTTTTAACCCGACATAAAGTCGCATATCAGACATAAAAATACCCAGCTGCAAAAAGAAAATAGATAATAATGACAATTCATTCCCTAAGCATTCTGATTTAATTACTCCTTAAAATTCTGCATGATTTTTTCCAATATTAATTGTACTCAAATATCTTATGCGTTGCCTTATCACCAATCTTTGTATCACAACAATGGCGTCTTAACTTGTTAAATATCAAGATAGATTTATCGGCTTGAATATTAGTTAACCTTTGGCTCTGTGAATAAAGTAACTGGAAAATGTTCTTAGCAAAAACGCTTACAACGGTCTAAAATACAATAAACTGATAAATGTACCGACTTAAGTGGGAAAACACCGTCCAACTTCTTAATTACATTTGAACTAAAAAGCACCCACCATGTAGGCAAATGTTTTCTTTTGCCTACATGGTGGTTACAGGTGGTTACAGTTAGGGGCAGGATATAAGAGCATCCCTATATGGGTGATATGCACATTAGTCTTCTATTTACCTGTGCAGGACCTGGTTGTGCTACAATTATTGTTTGACTTAAAAATAATGTTCTCATAATTTACAGGAATGTTCAAAGACATTACCCTTAGGGGCCAGTTCTGCTAAAGTTGTTTTGGCTAAAGTTAAAAGGTGGTGTCTATTGAACCGGATACCTGCTCTATTTGTTACCCAACAATCATACAATTTCACCAGTTCATCACTGTAAGAGTGATATACTGGGCAAAATTAGCTGTCTCAAATATCAGCACTCAGATTTCAATGAATTTACCATTACTTTAATATTATTTTGAACAATGTGTTCTCAGGTAAGTCCTTACAAAGCTTTAAGATGATTGGTCAAATAGTTCACAAGGTATGCTAGAACTTTTGGGGCAAAACTGGCTTTTTTTTCTAAAAAATCAGCAAATTTCACTGGATTTACCATTACAGTAATCAAATGTTGAACATTTTGTTTTCCGCTAAGTCCTTACAAAACTTCAAGTTAATTGATCAAATAGTTCTCAAGATATGCTGGAAATACAAATTTGGGGCAAAATTGGCTTTTTTCCCCTAAAAAATCAGGAAATTTCACTCTCTTTACTACAAAAGGGATATACCTTAACATTTTTCATTGTCGGATAAATTTTTGCCAAATTTTGCATTAAATACCCAAATACTTCTCAAGATATGCTGGAAATAGAAATTTTGGGGAAAATTGGCTTTTTTTTTCTAAACAATCAGCAAATTTAACTCGATTTACCATACAACTAACACATCTTGCACATATTGGCATCATGCACAACCTTAACAAGTTTCAACTTAATCGCTCATATTCTTTTCAAACTATTCTGGAAAAATCACAATTTGGACAGGTCCGGACAACATACAACTTTGTTTTCCATTCATTCCGAGGACCTCATTGTGCTTTCCTTTGTTTTTTCTTCCTCAACCCTAACCTCAACAATAGACTGTCTATTGTTAATCTTGAGAGGACCAGAGAAATCTATTGATATTTTTACAGAGGACCTAAAATCTATTGTTTCGGTCCTCGATACCACCCGAAAACAAGGGCACACACACACATGCACACATATTGGCACGGGCACGTTTTCATTAATACCTCTCAGCAGGACCCTCTCTCGTGTGCTCATGGTCACTTTACCATGTGGTACCCCTGAGGTGTCGCTTCTCATCCACTCCAACGTTCCCATGGCAACCGTTCTCCTATGGATGCACAGTACAAATATAGCTCCACTAGCCAAGTGACTACATCTCATATTAGCCCCATATAGGGCGATGAGATAATAAAAGAAAAATACAGATAAGAAAATAAACACAAAGGAAGTAAGCACAAGACAAGAGTCAAAGGAGCCAAAGTGAGCACACGCACACAAAACTATTAGTGGTAGCTAATAATGAGATTGCTGAGGTATGTTAAGAAAGTATATAGTGTTTTACAGTTTTTCAACACGTGTGGCAAAGGTGTTCCAGAGTTTGGTCCTAACGAAACAAATTGTAAGTTGTGATGGTGTGAAGGCATTTGCAAGTATATGCAAAATATGAAAATAAATACAAACGGAAATAAACACGAAAAGACTTGAAGGAGGCAGAGTGAACACTCGCACACAAGCCTATTTTGGTAGTTAATAATGATATTATAAAGGTATTCTATGAAAGCATATAGTGTTTTACAGTCTGTGACATGTGTGGGAAAGGTGTTCCAGAGGTTGGTAACAACGAAACAAATGTTACATGTAAAGGTATATGCAAGTGTTGGAAGAACGACTAGGGTAGGAGAGCATTCTGCTGAAAAACTCGAAGTAATTTGCTGAAGATGGATGGAGATGTATTATTTATGCCGTTGAAAATGAATATAGCTGTAAAGTAATGGCTTAGGTCACATAAACTGAGTACATGTATATGATTCAGTACAAAATGAGATGCACTGTGGTGAAAGATATCTTCATTACATTTCACTTCGTATCATAATAACTGAGTTAAGGATGAATGACTACATTATGTAAAGCCATACCTCCTCTCTTGTCTCTGCACATCATTTCATACTGCTCATAGGTAACAAGAGTCATCAAATATTATTTAACCAGTGCCCTTTAAGCACTTTCACTTCCAGTTTCGATGGGGCTACATTTTCGTCAAGTAAGTTTTCGAATAGTCACAATGTAAATTCCACTTCCTGTTTCTTGTTTATCGGAAGATCAGAGCACCTAAAAACTAAATCCTGATTTATGTTTTACAACTGAAACTGAAACATTGTAAATAAGTTTGAATAAACTGTTCTTTCTTTAAAAATATGTTGCTAAGGTGTAGCCGTTAACGATTAATGAAGAATAAGCTGCCAAACATATACAGCATGTATTTTAAAGATAATTGTTGACGTGACATATTATCTTCACGTACATCGTTCATCCATGTCATTTAATACTCCATGGTAAACTTTTCCGTTATTGAAACAGTCATCTTTGGGCATACCTTTTGGGTATCGTAATGCAGTATTTTACTTTCTTGATTCTTCCGTCTGAGTGTAATCCAAATTAACAAACAGCTTTCGATCTGCACGAAAGAGAATTCTAAGGGATTTGTAATCAAGGAGAAATGAACAGTGTAGGATACAGTACCAAAATTACACAGAAACGGAGAGAATAGAAAGTCGGAGCTAAATTAGTTGTTGCTGAAGATAAGAGCTAGTCTAGTTCTTTAGCGCACAAACTGGCAAAATTTATTACAATCGAAAAAAAGAAAGAAAGAAGGAAAGAAAGAAGATGAATGGTAGACGTAATGGAACGCTGGTTTGGACTTGATAAGTGTTGGTAATAGATAACGCCGAATCAGGGCGAATCTGAATTTGGGGGAGACTATCTAATAACCATGGCCAGAGATACAAACATGACGTGTAGGACCATTTCAATTACCGCAATTCAAATTCAGTTTAATAAATAGTAAATTAAGATTGAAAAGATGTGTATCAAATGAAGATACATAGGAAATGAAAAAGCAAAACGAGTGTTAGCTCCAGACGCTAACTTAAACAACAAGCGACGGGAGACAGGGACTTGCTACCAGCTTTTACAGTGAAGAGAAAGAACTGAATTTAATTTGAAGGCCTCTCGATAACATCAAAGTTTCATCTAGAGAGATCGGACTGGCAGGAGACCCTTCGCGAATACAAAATTTTGCTGACATCAGATAAATGTTTCCAAGTATTTTCTATCATAAGTACGTCTGTCCTATCAATGTTAATGCATATTAGTATATAGTAGAAGTATATTGGTATTCTACTACGTATACCATATAAGGCCTCCTCTTTAAACGCTATAAATGTTTAAAGCTGAAGAAACATACGTCATCTGCTGGAAACCTTACAAAATATGCAACTCCAATCTACTAGGTTCTGATGGGAATTCCCCACTGCAAGGCGTAAAGAAGATGTTTACCACCTGGAATCTGCAACTAATGAGGTCGAGAGTATTGTTTTTACATTAGCCCGATTTCCATTCATAAACGTAAGTCATCACGGGATGGGAAACCCATTCAATTAGTCAGCCATTTTTAGATGTTTACGAGTTGGGTTCGTCAGTTAAGGGTCACTTGTTTCAATTGAGTATGAAGATCGCTTCCTCATTTCCTGAATAAGCTAGTCAGTTGTGTTTGATTAAAGCAATGCATGCATTGCCAAGTAGTTCCCTTTTTATTATATCACAGTGGTTAATCGAGCGTTGTTGCCATGTAAAGAGGAAAAGAAAGTGGTTTACTTCAAACTGACACGCTTCTATAACACTGTAACACATTTCATGAAGCAATTGCTGATTTTCACCTTTGTGTTTAAGACAGACTTCATAAAAGTTTGCACAACTTTTCAAATAGCTGGCACCATTTCGAGATAAATTCGATTACAGGGATTTACAACAAAATTATATCACTTTTTTTGAAGGAGGTAATGGAGTAAGATAATAATTTCTGAGGCTTAAAAGTTGGATGATAAGCGGCATGCACTTGGGATCTTGGTCATGACATCACTTACTGCATGCTCGGTAGTTCCAATCGAACACAGTGCGCTGTTACCTTTACCTAGAAACACAACTGCAGAGCCTTTTGTGGATATAAGATTCATTAGAACTTAACTGCATCGAAAATACTCATGGTCACACTGAGACGTGCATGCAACTTCCTCAGTTTTCCTACAGCATAATGACGCATATGTATTAACTATGATGTCACAATTAGATGTATATATAACAATATTAAAAATCTGTGTGCAGTACCGTCTGCGAAGTTACTTTACTAGCTGTGCTTAATCTTGATGAGTTAGGCGATGCTTCCTTGCTGGGTATCAAAATGTACCCTACAGCGTTATTGTAACATTATGTCTGAGTGGTGTTAGTGGTATGTTGGTATCCACGCATTATTATTGCTCTGGATATCAGGATCAAAAAGATTATTACGATCAAAAAGTAGAAGTGAAATAGAAATTAGAACAATGCCCGATTGACTTCTTCATTAAGGAAGCTAACGATGCTAATCATAAGCTGTTCATAACCCTAACCTGGAAAAACACGTCTCTTTGAAAAAGTAAAATCTTTACATAAGTTCATGTATTATGTTAAGCTACTTTAATTCTCCAGAAAGTCACGCGTACTATTGTTATTATTAGCTTGAGAAACATAAACATATATACATGATACATATTTGGTTGAGAAATTGCTCATTTGATATATACGTTTCTTATTTATATAGGCTATAAGAGCAAAAAATAGTGAACTGGAAGTTATTATTGCTGTAAAAGATTATATACCCACGACGTACTAAACATGCAAAGACCCATGAGACAAGTCTATAGTAATCCTTCAGAACATAGAATCGTATACTTGCAACAAGTTGAAATAACGTATCATTGACATGATGCACACTGTGTAATGATGGAAAGAAAGGAAAATAAGTTGGGGACTTTGGTGAAGAAAACCGAAAAAAAAAAAGATAGTAAGAGCGAGCAACTCCTAATTGACTCAATGATGAGAAACTGATAGATTCTAAAAGAGACATTATCAACAGTAAAGTGTTTCAAATCTCTCAATATAGATTAACGAGTCCCATCTTAATACATTACAATCATTCAATATCTCTTCTGGTCACACATGCTAAGCTATTCCGTTGATCCGTTGACAGTCTTGTAAAGTATTGGTTGCGTTTTCATTGTTGTCAGTAACATCGCGTTTAGCTGCCAGATGCAACACATAGTTAGGGTCTTCAAAATATCACTATAATGTCTAACTGGACATCGCGATTTATCTCTGATAACATAAACTCTAAATTCACGTTGGACAAAATTGACCTTAAATTAGCAAACTGTGGACCGACCCAGTCGGTCGGTGCACAATTAACCAATGCACGCATGTAACCAATGTACGTATGGTCCATTTTGACCATCGTGAATTCAGAGTGTATACCAAAGATAAAAGACAAGTGTAATGTTGATTCATATTGGTGCCTTAATAAAATTCAATATGATTTACGGTAGAATGTTAGTCTAACGGTGGATCATCATAAAGTGGAATTTCTGTGTCTTGGCAATATGATGGTTCATTTGAAGGTGACTGAGGCTGTGTGGTATCTTGCGAAGACGATGTCTCGAAGTTATCAAAACCTGTCGAGACGCATGATTTGTCATCTTGTGATCTTGTCAAATCGTCTGCTTTGATGTCTGTCTCGCAAATCCCTTCACTCTGTGTTGCAATAAATGCTGCACCTTTCTGCTGGTCATTACTTGAAGTATCGACGGTTTCTTTTTCGAGAACGTGATAAGCATGTGCTGTTGGACGTACTTGAGAAGTCTCAGGAGAATTATGTTCGACCTCAAGAGATGGCATCCTTTCATACTTGTGGGAGCCGTTACTCTCTCGAGCGTTATATCCGATGCCATTTCGTTTGTTTGTTTCATAACATATATTGTATGAAGAACCATTGGCCGACTGAGATTTCGATAGAAAAGTATCTTTGGAATCACACATGAGTGTCGTCTGCAAAAAATATGCAACACATTGTTTTAGAAATGAATGAAGAAAACAAGCAAAATAAGCGGAGGAAGAGAAACTCATCTGAATGCATAGTGAAGGATAGTGATCGCTGTACAAAAAAGAAAAAAAAATGATGTTTGGAATAACAGCATTTCCTGTGATTGGTACTATACATTATGAGTCATTATGGAAGGCAGTAAAAAAATATATGCAAATATATACAATCAAACGACTTTAGGCTTCCTCTCTTCATTGGTAAAGACGCTTTACATGGTGCAATAATGGAGCTATGACGTGTTCAACACGAGTCACAAGTGATGACCAACCTCAGCATTGAAAAGCGGTTCCTTTGCGTATGAGTATGCGTTAATGCGGCTCTGTTTTTGTGGAGTTGGTCGGGGCGGTCGATCAGACATTGTGGCCCATGTCTGTGGTTGAAGGTTGGTCTCTCTAAATTCCAGCAAGAGAGAAAATAAAACATTGAACAGAAATATGACTCAAGTACAAAGGCCTTGATGTGAGCCCGTAAATTTAATGTCCTATATTTTTCACTTTTCTGTTTCAGAGCAAAAACATTTGTGGATCTTTCCAACAAACGTTACATATCAAATTGTGCGACAGATCTATTGCATTCTTTTCAATGTCATTATACGTTAAAAGTAGGGCGCAATGAATAAACATTTACAGTTTGAGTCCTTCAATTCTTCTTTTTTTTACTTTCGGTGTAAGAGTGAACAAACTTTTGTTTTGAGTAGACATATATAATGTTCAGTTCAGTTTATTTACATCCAACGTCTCTCTACAAACACTATACAGATCTCATAACGTTTGAACAATATAATCTATATTTTACTAAACAACAAAAGCTTTTATAAGTACAATAATCAGCAGTTAACTAACAAGATAAATTTTGAGATCCAAGTATACATAACAGAACTGTAATATGAGGACGGAGAATGACCAGAACGAAGTTGGAAATTTTGTCTGGGATCTAAAAAGGCAATTATTATCTGTCTATTTCACAAGACATAGCATTGCGATTAGACTAATCTGAAATAGAAGTAAAACAAAGATGTATCAGACATTGCAAACGCAGGTGTCTAGCAACATGAATTTCAGTTGCCTTTAAAACTGAGCAGGTTTTTTTCAAACTTTTTGTTCTAAGACGTATAGATAGGGAATGTGAGGGGCTTCTTACTTGTGAATCGGCAAATTGGGTCCTGGTAAAAAGGTTGTGATACTTTTTCTTCATTCTTAATTTGATAGTTCTAAATGAGTTTACTTGATGACACTTCTACTGGTTACTTTTAAACTAAGACTGGGTGATCAGCACAAGTGTGAGGAGGACGTTTACTTTGAAAATTTTACTTGCTTATAGTTTCATGATACATCTATAGAAACTGATTTTTTGCCGAGGAGTATTTGATATTTTTTCGCATATATCAAATTATCTTTATATATCGTAGATAATTTCCACATTCCGGTGGCTTTAAGTCTCATTTGATCTTTTGGTCACACAAAAGAATTTCACATAAAATGTGATTGTTTAAAGTAGTGAAAACAAATGTCTCATTTGCAACTGACTTTATTTCATTTGATAAACTGATTTATTTCGATCAAATATAAAAATATGTAAAAGAATTGCTTTTGCTGACGACTTCTCTTCACTCTAGTTCTTACATACTCTATATACATTGATAGACAGGTAGGTCTATAAGATTTAGATAAGGGAGTATTGCACAATGTTTTTTTTTTAAGATGTTGTAAAGCTAACTGCTATATTAGCAGGTGATGTTATTCTGTTAAGTTTACTCAAAGATATGATAAAAACGGAACTAAACACACCCAAATACCGTCAATTGTAGATCGTTGCTTACCTTTGTCTTGCCCTCAAATTGAAACTGCGAGCTGAGAAATTGAAAGTAAAACCGTGATCATAGTTAACCAGAATGGTGCATAGCCGGACATGATACTTTACTTCAATCGTATGGTGACTCAAAATTTGCTTCATCAATGGAGTTCATAAAGTATGGCACAAGGGCACAGGATATGTTATACAGTGTCTAAGTCAGAATTCGTAGCTTCTGCAGGTGTCTGCTTTTAATGCACTACGCTAAAGTTACTTTTTGTCACTGTGCTTTATGTGTTTAGGAGGTAGATTATGTTGTTCCTGCGACAAGCTGTTATTTTAACAATTCAGAGTAACGCTTGGTATATGTTTCGTGAACTTCATTCCATATCAAACACTCATTTGTCACATTGGAATATTCACTAATCGTTGTTGGTGAGAAGGGTCTGTCATTGTATATCCAGGTACAACTTCCTATCAACGTTATCGTTTTACGCCAGAATGGCATGGTTTTACACCTTAGTGGTACATGTGTACGTTCTAACGAATTCCATTGACGTTTCTCAGTACATTCCTTTGCTTGATATTTACCCAACCGACTTGACAATATAATAAAATTTGACAAAATGGCGCCATACCTGGCATGCCGTTTAGGCAGTTTGCTTTAGGTGAATTCTTTTGAGTTACGCTTGAAAATTCGAAACATACAATACAAACTAGTCAATAATCATATTTAAGCCATGTTTTTTTTGTAAACGCAAATACCTCCAGTTTATCACAGGTATATACACCTTACAAGTGATGATGTTTGAAATAGATGGTTAATTATTAAATTAAATGCATGTCATTCACTTGTACTTAGACCGTGACTTAGACCACATACTAACAACAGAACAGAGATATAAATTGCAATGGCCTTGAACAAGAATGTTGTGGGAGTATTTGTATTATTTACCTTGTGTCCATCTCTTTATGCAACATTGGTACACGAGCAGAAGAGATAGACCTAGAACAAATAACCCACCAACAGCAGGTAAAATGTAAATCTCTCCGTCTGGTAAAATCCCGGTGGGTGTTGAGGTCTCATCATCGGCATGTGAATCTTAGTTGGAGGAATAACATTCAGTTAATATCGTTTTCACATTGCATATTACATTACCTTAGCGGCATGTTTAAGTCAGTATCTAATAAATACCTCCAGTGAATCCCAAACTTCAAAAAATACAAAAAAAATAAAAAGAAAAAATAGTTGTCGAATAAAGTTTGCCTTAACTCTCTTCTACAATTAAACCAATTAGGGATACAATTCAACAAACACACACTCTCACGAAATGAGAAAGTGGACAATGTTGCATATTTTTATGGTCTCTTGGTGACTTTCTGTCTTTAAACACATGCCAGTATTGTGGTCGATTGGCATTTAAACCTATAGGGCTTAGCATCTGAAAATTGTAGATCCATGGCCGGGTCACAATAAGACTTTTTTTGTTTGTCCAAGGGCAATCAACGGTTCTCCCTTCTAAAATACAATATGATCGAAACATGTTGAGTTGATATATATGCCATATGCTTCCTCCTCACTCTAGATGTTCCTCACCTCTTCAAGCTTTTCAGATCGTCGATAAATGTATTTTCAATTCAAAATTTGCCTTGTTTTGCTATTTTAGTAAAACCAGTAATGTTCGTATGTTCTGCACGATGGTCTGAAATATATCGAACAGTTGACAGTATAAGTTTTTATTAAGCTTGTGAAATTACTGTAGGGAATAATGTGAGATGCATTATGCATACCACTTATAAATCTTAGGGAAAAAGACAACTTACCATC
This sequence comes from Stichopus chloronotus, assembly GCA_021234535.1. NCBI lineage: Eukaryota > Metazoa > Echinodermata > Holothuroidea > Aspidochirotida > Stichopodidae > Stichopus > Stichopus chloronotus. Next base: position 16,368,654 of record CM037842.1, read on the forward strand.
TTCAACTTTGGGCAGAAATAATCGATTGTCTGACTGAACGGTGCCGAGATAATTACTCGACAAACAAGATAAGTTGACGGGATGTCGAAAAGTTAGAATCGTGGTCCGTTGATCACTTAAGAAGGTACCATTTGCAAGGATACTGACATTTGGCGTTGGGTTGGCGGAACAGTGACAGATGAAAAGACCATCATCGGTTGTATTTATTAACTGACTGTAACAGGCAGGCTTATCTGAAAAAAGAAATAAAGGGGAAAATGAGGACTGTAGATGACAAGCTGTATTGTAACTAGTCCCTGTCTAGTCTAGTCCATATCGTGAGCACATTTGTTTGATCCTTCAGACTGAAAGGTTAAAATCTTTAGATACTTTTGTCCTTTGTTAGAAACAAACTGTGAAAGTTAATTATAGGTATGTATTTCTTCTACCACTTATTAATAGTTAATTCTATCATTTATTAGTTATGAATAAAAGTGGAAATATCATGGATTTCGCAAAGGAATGTAGTCATTGAGGAAGCTTACACAGGATGTTAAAATTAGCCTCTTCTGTTACATTTGGTGTTGCGATCTGTCCGTTCGTGCTACATCGTATGACTTTGTCTTCTCGCCGCGGTCTATACCTCAAGTCACTGAGAACAGTTCCATCCTCCAGCGTCCTCGTGGTGACGTCAGTGATCAGCATTTGATCATCGACTTGCCAGCTTAGTGAAACAGAAGGATGTCCTCCCACGGCGACACACTGTATGGACAACTCCTTATCAGCTTCAGTATGAATGGTGCCATTGACAATGTTATCATCTATCTTTAATAAAACCACTGGTGGAACTGAAAGTAGATTTTAATATGATAAGCAGTTTACTTTGTTACAGTTAGTATGATCAAAATGTTGCTCAACGAAACACGTTTGAGAGTACCAAATGGCACATGACCTATACTAAGTGTTCGTATGAATTTTGTAAATAATGCACTACCTATAAAGGTCGTTTACCGGCAAGTACTCGACTTACACATAGTATGCTTCAGTTTCTCCAAAACCATCCATGTGTAAATAATAATGTATTTTTACGGAGGCCCATGCTTATTGTTTATGTGAAACTACACATTGGTAACCTCATTAGGCTATTGATAATTCTGAAGGTGAATATATTCCTTTGAATGAATAAGCTTTAGACTTAAGATGCTTCTGCTCTATTAAAAAAGTATAATAATTTCCACATATAACAGACCAATAGATACATTTTAATCAGTCTCGGAGATGAAGCTACAAAATGGGCTTCATTTTAAAGGTATCTAATATAAAAAAAAAAACATTAGATGAACATGGCATGTGGTGTGTGTTATTTCTTATGCCTAGCCCATTATTAATAAGAAGTGAGTATGAGCAATGAGTAAATAAGCATGAGTAAATGAAAACTAGAAACGTTTTTAAGAGATTTATTCCCCAATGACGATGTATCTCTACACTGCAATGTGCACTCGGATAAAGAAGGTTCTTTATTCTTGTCCGGCAGGAAGACGACGGGGATACTTTTATAGTCCTAGATTACAGTCCCTTTCTTTTTGAAAATAACTTGCAAGAGTTTTTGAAGAAGTAAATTTCTGTTGGGAAATCTTGATTAAGTTCATAATATAAACTGCGATAAAAGAGCAAGAGAATCCCGGAACATAACAAGTCTTTTAAACCTCTTTAGGTACCCTAATTGAAAACAACTGTATGTTGTCAATATAGAGGTATATATCAGTGTAAAGCAGCTGTATTGATATCATAAGACCATAGTCAGCTGTATACTAAACACTCAAACTGGTCTGCTAACCATCATTGTATAACAACTTATATTTGTAGAAACTTATATAAGTATAGGCCACAAAAGAAACAACAGACTGTGCTTAATTACATGACGATAATAAAAAAAAATCTCCTTAAATTTTATGTGAAATTTTATTACATAACATGTAACGTTTCAGTAATGTAGCATGGGTAATTTTTCTCAGGTATCCCAAATACGCTCCCATTTTGATATTGAAAGCTTGAAATAACATATCAGTGTGGAAGTAATGTGTTTGGATAAGCAAACAATATTAAAAAGTCACACTTAAATTCACAATTGCCACACATGTATTATGTAACAACTTAAATTTTGAAGTACGCAGATGGGCACAGACCACGAAGAAGCAGAATGTATGTAGCTAACATGTATCTCGAAGAAGATTCCTTCAAAGTGAACATGTGACTATGATCAGTATATCGACCGTACCCCAGTCATTCCAATTACGCTTCCTGTTATCTTTAACACATAGCGAATGTTTAAAGTTTTCTTACCTTCAACCATAATGTAGGCTGACGTAATCCTTTCTCCTTTCTCCCAGCAGTCATATTGGCCTTCCAGTTCCAGAGACACATGTGGAATAATTAAATCGTAGGTAGATAACTCTGTGTATGGGATCGACGTTATGTTAAGATACGTCTCGTTTTTAGTTACAGCAACTCCGACAGTAATTGAACTGGTTGCATTTGCATATCTAAAGGACCACAATGATAGACTCACATTACTCACCACGCACTTAATGAATACAGAAGTATTAACTGCATATGTTACATTTGTTGTTACTACCGTTGTGGAATCTGAAAGAAATTGAGAAAGAGTAAGTCTATATGAGGATGGTTGTGTTGTAGTTGCAAACATGCATGTCACGATGCTCTTAAATAGAGAATATCATATTGTCAATATTCATACAGGCAATTGTTGCATACACCAAATCCTTGCATATGTGTATTGCATACCTACTATTCAACCTCCATCTTGTTCATTCTTGTGATGTAATAATATCACCGGCCAATAGTGATCAACTACCACATTGTAAAGTTACGTGGATAGTCTCCAAGGATGGAGGATTCATATGTCTACCTTGTGCATCCGTGGGTACATTTTGATTGACTTTTGCTTTGCATGATAGCTTCTAAACAAAGCATTTTGAAACAGAAAGTGAGGCACTGTCATTTTTTTCTTCATTGAAAGTGGTGTAACGTACTTGTTGTCTTATTATTACTTACTCAAGACATATGAACAGACACTCAATTGATTTCAGATTTCATCAAGATACAAAAAGTTCCCTTACAGTACTTGTCTTTTTTAGTAAGACTAAGATTCATAGATAATTTTTTAAACGTTTTGTAATTATGATTCTGTAAACATTTTGGTGGTTTATCTTCTAAAAGTGCCTTTATCTACATGTTTCAAAACGGATTTATCAGTTCACTTCACCATATATACAGTTTAAAGTGACACTAAATAACAGATAACTAAACTGTCAACAAGTTTTTTGTCTTTCTGGAATTTTAGGAGTAAGTACCTGTATTTCACGTGGTCCTCAGAATTATCGACTATTTAATTTGTAGTATACTGTGATGAGATGTAGTCCTAATGCTGTTTCCATTTCAAGTACTCAGAACCGTACTAGGGTAACTTAAAAGGGGGATGGGTCGTTGAAGGTCCCAAAGTCCATCAACGGAATGGATACACAACCGTGAAGGTTTAATTCGGAATGTACAAATACCTTGTAAAGGCAGAAAGACAAAAAAAAAGTAATCGAAGAAAAATGGTAATACATATCAGGTGGTTTGAGATGATACAAGAGTCAGAATTAATATCTCATTCTCTTTCATATTTTCTCTGTATTTTTCCTTCAATACGTGGCAAATATTTTAACACTTTATTTTGACAATATATTGTCACTTGTTTCCTATAATCTCATTTTTACATTCTAGAGAAATGACTGTTTAAGCGGAGCGCTACGGTAAATTGTCGCGTAGCGTACAAGAAAAGTTTGGGTTTGAAGATCCCATAAGTGTTCGGAATTAAATTTGCCAAGTTTTTTACTCTGCATGTACCCAGCCGTAAAATAAGTTTATCATGTTTTCAGTTTGAAATAAAAAACAAAAGAGTATAGAAATTACAATAAATAAAGGGAATGTCTCACGGAGAGTGTTCCAAACTCTCCTCAGCGAAATCCACTCTCTCCCTTCACCTGAACGTAAATGTTAGCTGATACTATCAATACACAAGTCAGAGTCGAATATAATGATATGGACGAACATATTGCCTATACCGCATTGATATAAGTATCAAGTGCCTATCTATTTTTTTTCAGCAGGATGTAGGAGTCCGGCCTGATGCGTGCACCTCCCGAGGAAGGACTATCTAAGTTCATGCGAAACCATCTGTTGACGGGGCTTTCAAGGTTTCAAGTGATATCCGTAATCTGTTGCAGTGTCGTATAGTAAATTTTCCCACACTTTTGGTTCGCAAGAAAATTGGTATGCCTGAACACAAATTTACTTTCCCACTTTCTCCACTCAGGAAAGTGAGTATTCCAAGCACCCCTCTATTGGATCCACTCATAACTGATAAATGTACATTGAGAAGAAATCCATGTTTTCAGAAGAGTTTCTCCATATTATTGGTTACTCTCTGGCGATATCGCTATTATTTTTCTTGCTGCAGTTGTCGATCGTTGCACATAACAAATTGAAGCTAGTTTTTGCACCACTGTCTTTTGTAAGGAAATAACAATATTGATGGTAAAATATGCTGACATTAAATGATATTTTGATAGGTAAATTAAAGCATAAAGGAAGTGATGTCCTAGTGGAAGGGTTGTCTTCGCTCCTTTTGAATGTTTTTTTCAATTACCAGGTAATCCTAGACGCAATGTGGTATAATATTTGGCGTCTTTAACGTCACATTTGTTTCCCCATGGGACTATAGTTCCAGAAAGGTTATTCCAATATTCTTTTACTTTGGTACAGTTGTCGCTAATTGCAGAACAAAGTAGAGCTAGTTCATGTGCAGGTAGCAAAAAGCCACCTATTTTAACCTGTAGATCTAATCTAGTGCAATATGTCGTGTCTTTGAATTCTTAAAAGATTATAGACTTAGAAAAAATTGTAACTGTTATTTCAGCTTATCCGACTATCGTTCCTTCCTGACTAAAAGTGAGAACTTTAAATGGCATTTCATTGTTCACGAGAAATTTTTCAGTTTCGAGGAAAACTGCACACAACCTAGTGTAAAGTTTGGCATCTGTCGATGTCACGAAACGTGCCAAACTGAGATATGAAAAATTCCAGCGGTGTTCCAGAGGTTCCGACTATCGTGACTCTGACATTTTGTTTTGTGTGTGTGTGTGTGTGTGGGGGGGGGGGGGGTATGGGGAGGGGTGGGAAGGGCGAAGGATACTCCCACATCCGATGGTCATGACCACCCCGGATGTATCATTACCACTTAGGAGCTGTTAGTTCAAACATTAATGTTATCAAGACTAGTTTGATATTGCTACATCTGAAACAATAAGCTGTGGTTTTAGTGTTTTATACCAACAGAACTTCTTCGGTCAGTGCAATTGCTGCAGCTGTTGCTACCGTACCTGCCTCCTAATAAATATTGCTATTACTACCACCACGTTGTAACACTAAACTTGTATAGCAACTACTGTTTTTGTTTTGTATTGACTGCTGGATTGATTGCACAGTCAAGCAACGATTTACAAATATATTAATTTACAAAGCTAGCGGTCAAATTAAACAGAGGGCAATGCAATGGTCAAATGTTTATACCTATTTTGATGTTGTCAATGCAAATAGGTACATATTAAGTCTAGGGGTTTTACTCTACAGTGCCACAAAAAGAGAATTGGTGAGCATAAACACAATTATAACACTTCTATAAATTTGTGATGACAAGAATTTATAATTCTCTAGAAAAAAAAACATAATTAATGTGTGATGCTTTTAACTTACCCAATTTGATAATTCAGATATTGTGAAATAAATGATTTCTATTCCAGCTATCGATGTAACTTACCGCCAACCCTGACTAATACGATGAAAACACAAAGCAAAAAGTATCCGTAAATAGAGGTGCATCCATCCATTATTTACACACTGTTATGTATGTTGTCCATACGTTGTTAAAGCCTGTTTTACGTTTGATGTGTGTACTGGCGACTCCATTCGCTGTTCACAACAAAAGAACAACTAGTTGGTTGGTAGACCCTTATAAATGTTGTCTCCTAAAAGCCATTTCCATGCATTCTGAAGTGGAAGGTGAATAAACCTCGCACATATGAATGTGTTGTGTACACCGTTGCCTTATAGAGAGTACAAAGGACAGGATGCGTTGTCCAGTAGCCCAAAAGTGAAAGTGCTTGTTTGACACTTTTAGTATGCGTAGTATCCTCTTAGTATCCGATTGTTGTTATTTTTTAGAGAATCATTTCACTGAGAACAGCACCTACATGGGAATTAATAGCACTAACGCTGAAAAAAAGGTATATGGCCAATTTTATGAATTGTATGTATTTTATTTTGCATTGACAGTGGAAGGATTGTGTTACATGTATTGCACATCTTTTACCTAGAAGGGCCCAAACAAATTAACGTATACATACTTGGAAAGAATCCTCAACTGTTATTGGTTCATTTCAGTGAGGTGACCGTGGATTATCATTGATAACCCAACTGCTTAAACCAAGGTCAGTCACCTGCGAATGAATACAACAAAATTGCAGATAGGCAGTGTGTTTTTAGTGTACTATACCTTACACAAAACAATGCCTAATGCAGCATTACTAGTAATGGGCCTACTAGTGAAATAACGTTCGATTTGAAGTTCGTATATTTAACGTTACCTACGCCGCGCTCAGCTTCTTTAGTACATTTTGAACACCTTTAAGAGTTTGATAGCCTATCGGAATTAGCTTTCCTTCTTTGTCGAATTCTGCTGAGATATTTAAAAGCAATTCCCTCTGCAGTAAAATCGTAAAGACTAATGACCGCAATACATGGCCATCTTGAAGGGTTTCCATACGACCACCGGATTGATATTCTTAAGGACAGAGAACTCCACAGCACAAATAATTTAGACCTATTGATTTGCCTATTCCCTATGTGGTGAAAAAAAAAATAAACAGGGAACGCCTTGACCTGAGTTATCCCAAACCAGCCATACAGTGATCTTACAGTAATGTTTGACAGTAAAGTTTTGGCCATGTGCAATCCTTCTTCTTTGTTGAACTAACTTAGGCCTAGTTTCGAATTTTTGCATAGCCTATGTAGCGTGGCGGAACGGGCCGTATATGAGTCAGGCTGGTGAGTTCGGTTAAAGGAGTGGAGATATGACAAAGTCGGTATAGAGAACACATACCAAAGTCCATTGGTTTACTTGCGGGAACATTTATTGATATTTTAACTTGTTGTCTAACAGTTTTCTGAGATTAATTTCACTGATTACAACTGCCCTATGATTACATGGCTGCCCTTGTCTAGTTGCACATTTCTTTCCTACTGACCACTGAACCTTGCAATTTGCATTTGAGTAGCAGCGATACATTTCTTTTTCTGTAATATCTACAACCTGTGTACATATGGTCATCACAACTTCATCCTTTTGTAACTTTTGATGATTGATGAAATAGTGTTTAGAGACAAACACATTAGCAAACATTAGCGAGGCAGTGAACTCCAATTGGTACTTCCAGAGCTGTAATGGTAATATCTTTACCCCATTCAACCATTTACATGTTTCAATGTACTATGTGTACAAGTGAAAAGGATATAAGCTGGACAGGTTTTCATACTTTTAGTGTGTTACATATCCACAATTCCCATTCTGCAGTTTTTTCCTCGTAGGCTAACGAAACGTGATAAAAGATAATCATAATATAGAAACAGTTTATAGTAAACTTTACCTTTCCTTCTTTTCATATAACAATATCTCCTAAATATCGCGTGAGAACGTTTCAAAAGATTAAACTGGGCAAGTTATTCTCATAAAATTATGTGACGTAACATCAACGATATCACTGTCGATTTCCATGATCTCGGTCGTAAACAAGTACATGCTTTCAGTTTCATTCTCGAATGGTGGGCGATATTATGGCAGTTGTAGTACGTAGAGAAATCTAGAGATCTACAGCAAACGTAATGGAATTTATCGCACATTCCAAACTGTAAAAAAATATTAAAGAATGTCTTGAAACGTAGTCGAAAGCTTACAGCTTAATATTCGCCAGATATTAGTTCATCATTTCAGACGTTGGTGAACGTAGCACGGTATGGTGTTGTGCGGTATAGTACAGTGTAGTATGATCAGAGTAATCATATCACAATAAACAATTTGAGAGAAATTTTTGTTATGGGAAAAAGCGTGGAGCAAACTCAAGGTCCAAAACATCACTCAACATGTAGATGGCATTAATGCATCTCGAGTGGCTTGGATTAAAAATCCTAACCTCACTTATTGCAGGGAACTGTTATTGAGCATAGATCCAGAACTTTGAAGTGTAATGTCTATGCTACCAAGGTCACGCAGTTATCTATCTTTGTATTGTTAGTGACCTATGTTACTGGTTCTGATGAAAGGAGAAACCTATGCGGTCATGATGGCGCGTATGTGGTGTATGTTAGTTGTGCTGGTGTCCGTGTATGTGTGTATGCGTTTGTAACACTTAGCTGAGGCACACGATATCTCCAGAAAAAAGTGACCGATATACTGTATATACATGGTATGCAGGTTTGTAATATGGAGAGGAAGAGCCGTTTAAGTGGATGTCAAAGGTCATCTAGGGTCACCAGAGGTCAAATAATGAAAAGATTGTGCACGCGATATCTCTAGGTAGGAATGATGGACACATTTCATACGTGGTATTAAAAATTGTCATTTTAGGAGGAAAAAACCTGTTGTTTTTTGTGGCGGTCAAAGGTCATTTGGGGTTACCAGAATTCAAATACTGAAAACCTTATGCACGTGGTGTATCCCGATAGGAATGTTGGATATATTCGCACTCGATATGTAGGTTTGTCAAATTAAATGAAAGAACCCAATTGCTTCTTTTGGAGATGAAAGGCCATCTGATGTCACCAGAGGTCAAAAACTGAAAAAAAAATGTGGAAGAGATATCTACAGATAGTAATGATGGATGTTCTTCATACATAATTTGTATGTTTATTATAGTAAGTGAACGACATCTATCATTTTCGATGGAGGTCGTTTAAGGTCAACAGCGGTAAAAATACTGAAAAACGTGTAAACACGATATAAGGAGGGAAGCTTGGACTGATCTCATACGTAATGTGGAGGTGCATCACGTACATTGAGTAGAAGAACCCTACTTTTATTGGTAGAGGTGAAACATATCAGTCGTCATATATCAGATTCATAGAAATCCTAATAATGAAGTCATCGAGACCACAATACATTTGTGCATTCTGGTATTGGTATATGCTCTTATTTAAAGGGTAAATGAAATGCTCTAATAGTTGTCTTTTACAATTAAGGTAGGACAGTCTAGTTTTTATTTCCAGTGTTACAACATTGCAACTCGTAAAGAGAAATATATAGTTATTGGCCTTTTGACACTCGGTGTCAAGATATCACTTACGTTGTTTGTATGTTCAACAAAAAAAAAATGTAAATAAACTTTTACTTGGCTGTTTCAGGAAACTGCGCAAATTTCTCCTCAAGTTTTCAAACGCTTTTGACCCCATAGTTCACGTAAATGTAAAATAAATATATATACGCTAAATATATTTATTCATTTCAGTTCAACAGTCGCCTTGAGTTTCATGCCACCTGTTGTTAACATGAGGGCATAAACCTACGTCTCAAAGTATTGTTCTGAAGTGGCTACTTGTTCAAGGCTTAGTTGATCTAAATGATGTTGCATGAACTCCACCCGTGGAATAACTACTTATCTTATCCTCCCTAGATTTAGTTGGCGATAAAGTTACGAGATTAGCAGTAAAATTTCATTATTATTAAATTCTGTTTATTGTTATATTTTATTTTAAGAAAATACTGATGACGTCACCAGGTCAAATAACTAAAGGACTCTAGAAAGTGTGTAGTCGGATGAACTTCAAACTTGGTTGGTAGTTTTCTGGGTATGAGATGTAGTGTTCTCTTAACCCATGACACCATAGATCAAGATAATGGTTACCACGGAGCATAATACACTGTGCTAGGGGCTGGTAGTGCATGGTGTAAACATGCCTTTACATCTTTGCACTATATTTCAACCTATGCAACCATGTTTTGGGCTGAGTGGTTATTTCTGGTAGCAATGTCTTTTTCCGTGCGTTAGTAACTTCATTCAGTACATTTTTACAGCATGGCGTATATGCCTACTACACAGTTGCACAGAAACTCGAGTTGTTCATGCACTACGAAGATAATACTAAAGCACACTCCCTTTTCATGTGCTTCAAAACATCCAGACTGACGGCGGGTGGGGATCTGAGGAATGCTTTGACGCACCCACGTTTCTGGAAATAGAGGTTTTGCAGTGACTTCACTTTCCTCATGCAAAACGATTTATTGGATGGAAACCAAAATATGCATGCTTACATACGTGCGGGCCGCGTCGTACCGTACCATATGGTGATGCACTGCTGCTTATTACCAACGCGTCTGCTTCTTTCTCCATTTGTGAAATCAGTGGAACATTAGCCTGTCCTTCTTGCCTCTCCGGTTCGAAGAACCTGCTGCTACGCAGTTAAGGGCGATTTGCCTTATATGGCCACTTAGACGATGAACAATATTGAAAACATTGTAATAGGCACCACTTAGTGTTACTGAAACAGTATGGTCTGGTACTAGTTACACGAAAACTGATTCCAGTATGGCCTCGTAATAACAATGACGTCACGTGCAAAAGATCTATACTTTTAACGAACACTTGATTTCTACGCATATGTGTACGCGTCATGCAGGTACTTGTGCCGTTGGACGCATATGCGTCGTACTGCAGTATTAGATCACTAGCCCTTCAGCACTTCTATCCACAACGAGCAATCTGAATCACTGATGAAAGTAATACAGTTCAGAGCACTCTGGAAGCACATGAAATGATGTATGAATGACCATGCAAAACGATGGGTATGATATTTTTCAACTCCGTGGATTGTCTATTTGTTTTAATATTGGTTGTCTTCAATGTGTGATAGCATTTTCAAGACATTTCGTATCCATTAATGTAAACGGCAATTTATTTTATGCCATTTTATTCAGTGAAAATTGAATCTTATATGTGACAAGGCCTTGATGATATTAGGATGTATTTTGTTTTGACTTCACAAGCCTACACATGTCATACAGGTCGTGAGGACCTGCAGCTTTTGGTAAGTTTATGCCAAAAAGTTAACTTCTTTATTAAATATCATGTGATCAGTGGCTTCAGATGTTCGAAGTGGTAATAATGTGCTTTAACAGTAGCAGTGCCAGTTACAAAGAAACATCTCGTCACAACTTAAACTGCAATGCGTTATCTTAATGAAATGGTTGTTCGATTAGCTGGAAATCTGGTTTTTGATTGTCAAGAAATATAATTTGAGTTATTCTTTACATGGATGACTTATACGTTGGCAGGCAGAAGAAACATTAATTCAAGTATGGTTCCCTCCGGGTACGTTAGACAGGATTACAAAGTAAGTTGTTGAGGTAACGTATCACGTTTATTGTTTAGTGGATGTCGAAAGTTACGATATCCTACAAGTACACATAACGGTAACTGAATGTAACATTTTATATTTCCAATTGGACGAAACCCAGTCAACAACTGCAACATTTCGAGATTGCGAGCATAAAATGGCTTTGTAATGTTATATATCGATTGACTAGTGGAAGATGACACAAGGACGTGTTTCTGATACACAACTACACAGTTCAGTAACCCCTCAGATATCAGTAATATATCTCTTAAAGGACATAAAAATGATGTCATAAATGATGCAAGAAAGCAAGTGGGAATATATTTTCTTTGTTTTGTATTCGAACATGAAATGACCATCACACTAAGATTCTATGATAAAAACATGATTGTTGGTACGTTCTTCTTAAGCATGTAGTACAGGGAAAACATTGTGGATCTCTTTGAAATGGCGCTATTTCGAATTGAACGCGTCAGACTATTTTTTTTTATTGCACATAGGAAGAGTTGCTAGTATGAAGTGGATACGAGAACAATACAATATGTACGATATGGGTGAAGTTGTCATCAGGATTACTACGCTTTGTTTCCTTCAGTGATTGCTTCTTCAGATGCGTCTTCCTTTCCTTCGGCGAGTCTTGAAATTCGTTCGTATAGATATTCATCAGTCGAATGAACCTCCTCGTCCAACCTGCAAGACAAAATTGTTTTACAGTTTGGTCCTTAATGTACTTCTTTCGCGACATAAGGAAATCACGTGAAAATCGGGAGGGTACAACATTTAAAATATAAAACTTAAAACACAACTGATCTGAAATTAAGTTTAGCTGTCACGACTCCAGGAAGAAGAATTAGTAAGCAAACGACTCATAGAAATCTGCAAAGATTCCAATTAAAACTCAGTGTAACATGGTAAGTGAGACACACTTATTGGTAGAAGGTGACACTACAAATGGGAAGGGGGGTATGGGTGATGGTTTGACTTGAACGTTGGGGATTACCAAAAGTAATAGCATAGCAACAGTAATACAACATTAATAATATGGCATAGTAACAACAAGATAGTAAGATAGTCATAGTTACAAGAGCAAAGTTGACAATAGGTACATGTATTTCTGTATAATATTCACATTGACTGCGTCATTATTTTACAGTTTTGCGGTAGTACTATGAGAATTAAGGAAGTAAATATTCGTAGCGTTATATATCAGCTTTGTGGTATAACATATATTGCGGTAAGCATAAGGGGGTGGTTTGCGCTTTTGTCTAACATACACTATTTACGGGCTTTAGCCTTCACTTTCAAAGTAAAATGACACATGTATTCAAAATGTTCTCAGAGGTAGTCCTATGTATCAGGTTATTTGTCATTTTTCCGAATAGTTTCTTTGCGTAACATGAGGCCAAAAGGTATGACCACATGGTTCTCTGTTCCGAAATGATTGCATTAAAACAGAGAAATAGAAGCTATGACAAGAGATGTAAAGCATTGTGTGTTCATGCTTATCTTTATGACAATAGGTCTCGTTTTCTTCATTCAAGTAATACACTAAGTTATAACCTATTCCTACAGATACCATTATTTACCTACGTTTGCATGAATACACTTTCAAAATACCAATAATACAAGTACTTACATCGCATAATCGTCACTCGAAAATTGAGCATTTGAAGGTTGACCTAATGATGAAGGATGAACACAATATTTAATTTGTTTTTATAGTCCATATTTTGTATTACAAAGAACCTGCAAAGAACCTGCAAAAATGCTCATGGATAGAAGGGTAGTCATGAGCTGTATTTCCTTTTTCAACAAGTGATGTTGTGTTTCATAAGGATTGAATGTATCACCTGCATTTTGCAATATGGTCACATTCACTGATGAAAACCAGTTCATGAAAAGTAAGGTATAAAAAAGACAACTTTTTCCAAAACTTGATTCATCTAGCAAGAATTGAATTAAATTTTCTTACGCTCTGGGACTCGATAGACAACCGACATTCTACCACTGGAAGTTGTAACAGGATTGCTATTTCAGGATAAAGAAAGGGAGGTGTGTACAAGACAAAATAGCATGTCATGGAAAGTTGGACACATTCTTATTGCAATGTAATTTTTCCGACCATCTTCCCCTCACGGGATAAACTTTAATAAAACATGGCGTAATTAAAACTAAATAAAACATCGACATATGTAATAAAAACGTATAAAAAATGGAAAATAACAACAATTTTTAAAGTGCAACTTGTAATTGTAATGTCCAATATTTAATTTCATAGTAATTAATTACCATCTAAACGTTCCATGACACTGGACGCGCCCTGAAAGGTGATGGAAAGTCTACAAAGGTTCGAGATCCTTGCTGTTGACTCATGTTGTACGTGCTAGCAACTTCAAGATGTGTCGTTTATCAAGAAGCGGGTTCTAGCCTTAAAATATGTACGTTCTGTAAGGAACTGGATCTTTACTGTCTTCTACATTTATTATCATATCAAAGGGCTGTGAGGATGTTGAATGCTCTCGAACTAAGGGTTCTGGCAAGTGACTTTAACATATATACGCTCGTTGATAGAGAGGGTCTCGAAGTATACTTCCACTCGACCTGAGGAGACGTATGTGGTAACCTTCCCAGCCTGCATGGTTACTACAAGTTAACTGTGTAGTGTAGTTATTTGCCTACACAAAACTCAACGATTCATTGGCTAACGTCAGTCTAGCCTACACTCTGCGTACATTCAATGTTATTGTGAAATTCCTATATTCTGAGACACTGTTTTTCAGATCTTCACTATCGTCGAGTTTTAAGTTAAGGTTATCCGACGTTAATCGCCATCGCCAAGTCGCATTCTACACCAACGTTATAGCCAGCGTTGTGGTCGCCTATAGTCTAACCGGCTTAGGTCCAGAGCTGTGCTACCACCCAAATACTTAAGTCTAATTGTTAATATCTAATATAAAACACCATTATCATTCTAGTCTAATCAAACTTGTACATTGTAATCCAAATGTGTCTGAACCTGAAGTTCCAGCGAGTAATTATATTTTAATGAAAACCTAAAGAAACACTCCTATTGCATCTGTCGTGTGCTTGGCTACATTTTTATTTGCATTCTTTTCCTTCATCATTCCATTCAAACATTTTTACCTCGTTCTGAGGCAGGAATTCCTCGACGAAAATGAACTATCATCATCTGTGGTATATATGATAAAAAGATAAAAATAATTTACAAAAAAAAATATGGAATACGATATGAAGTCGACTGCATGGATCTGTAAAAGCTGTTCAGCAAAATTAAACCATTGGATTAACTCAAGTATGATCACTTGATCAGCATGGACTTTTATTGTGTCATACCTCCAGCAATTTGTTCAGATAACGTCGCTTCTGATTTGTGGCAAACTGAGGGTGTTCTATGAAGTACATCTGGTAATGTTGCATTTTCAGCGCTCTCACGTATTCTGATATGCTTCCTATAGATCATTGAAATAGACTTAGTTAAGATTTACATTTGTCATACTGAAGTTGTAATTTTGACGATCCAGCAAAAAAATACATGCTTACTGTATTATCTCAGTACACCTTATATTACCTTATAGAGAAATAGGTGTTCCTTAGAAAGTTTCGTCGATCTGTAAGAATAACAGGGAAAAGATATAAGTAGAGTACACAAAATATTTACAGCATTAAACTAAACGACAAAGGAAGAAGGACGGGGAGAATTATAACTTTGCACGATACAGTATGTTGATTTTGAATAAAAAACAAACTGAGTGTTGTGAAGAAAGCGCATTATGTGCATTTCTATTTGTTTTGATGTAGTTCGTATTGCTGAAATAAAAAAATAGAAACTTACGGTAGCGAGACGTAGTTATAACTGAAACTACAATCGTCGTTATGACAATAGATAGTACTATCAGCGTGTTCGAAGACCACTCTTTGATTCTTTGTCACGCAAGAGGGAAACAAAAAATATTCTAAAATGTGGGTACCCACGTTTGACATTTGTGCATTCTTACTTATTTTTATTATCAACTTTGTATTATGCTTTCAACATAGTTCATAATAGATAACTTCACATTTTCTACCCCGAAAACTACGATATAACTTGTAATTGACATTATGCAAACTTTGGCGTTGAAGAACCAATCATCTGCAGCTGATAACATCTTTCACGTGATGATGTCGTTATGCAATAAATACATTAAGAGCAATCAACATCGATATCCAATGACGTTGACCTATGTAGATACTCACTCTACGTTACACACTGTGAACCGAGAATTAATTTACGAGTTGTGTTTAATTTTTGTCCATATTTTGTGTTAACGTTAATGAGGTATGCATAATTGATTTAGATCTGTAATGATACACCAGAAACACTCAGACGCTCCAGGAACTGTTTGATTGGACTAATCCCGTGAAAGCGTTGTTACAGTTCACTGATAATTGACATATATCGATACAGGAAATACACAAAAATCTCTATGATACAACTGGTTGCAATTAATAATCCTGTTAATGAAAAACGATATTCTTGTCACGATTGCCAAATGAGAGAATTAACATAGGTAATAATTGTAATGGTAAAATCTTCGTGAGTTTCATGTTAGTACTCTTTTAAAAAGTCGTAGCATGCATCAGGACAAGAAAACTTTGAACACTGAACTAAACCTATATTACAAATAGTATCCGAGTATAGTAAACATACCTTTCTGCAATAATTCGGTAATGTTGGATACTGCAGGTACACCTAACCCATTGTAGGCCTCGCATCGATATACCCCATTGTATTCAATATTAAAGTATCCAAAAGGGAAATTCCACACTGCTTCATATCCTCGGGGGGACGTCGGAAGCTAATTTAGAGCTTCGAAGTGTAGTCCATTTGCCGTGCACTTTCTTCTGCAGAGATACTGATGGAAGTGGATTTGAATATGTCCCGCACTCGATGGTAACATTATCCTTTGGGGTTAAGGTTTTTGAAGAGAGCGTCAACATCTCGACTGTAGCTGCAACTAGTTATGAAAGACAATGTAGAGTTTTGTGCACGACTTGCTTGGAACTAGTTTATAATAAATCACCAATTGTTCTATGAAAGTAATGTGTACAACTATTTAATTTGAGGGACATTCTAGATCAATGTACTTTTTACATTTGATGTACGCAGAGACAGAGGAAATAGTCAGACTAATACACAGAACACCTAAAGGACGACTACGACATAATAAGAAGCAGACAGTCAACAGTCAAATAGTCAATCAGGGAGGCAGTGACGATTAAGTTAATAATAGAAACAATGATGCAAGCTCACACGTAACGTCCAACGTCAGATCATTAGAGACAACCGATCCCACTCCATTGCTCGCCTCACATATGTATTTCCCGTGATGATTTCTTGTGATTAAAGCAAAGGAGAAGTACCACTTCCATGTTGAGTCTTCGTAATGTTCCACTGACTGGTAATTCCATTCGTGAAATATTTTATTTTTTAAAGTAACACTTGGTTGTGGATTACCCTCGGTTACTGCAAACCACGGTTACGTTGGTAAACTCCCTGTACGTTCCATTCATTTGTCCTGCTCTTTCCGATATCGACAACACTCACAGTGACAGTTGGTTGATCTTAGGAAAACAGAGGGAAAAGACACAAAAGTATCACTTCTGTTCACCTATGGCAACATATTTTTTATCCCACATTTTAAAAGTGTTCATCATTACGAAAGTGACCACAAAATGCCTGAATACTTTGTTTGATTTTGGCCATTACATCAAGATTGATCCTCCGAAAATTTCACTAAGGTGGTGTTCCTAGCAACACAGGTCAGCAAGGGTAACAGAATTACGTAGATACTATACATTTATTTGCACTTAACAGCAGTCGTCCTTTATATTTTTTATTCAGAATTTATAGAACTATTTTATCAAAATTTATGGAACTCTTTTATTAGATTTTGAATTCTCTTACCTCTGAAATCATGAAATTGATATTGAAAATTTGTCTAAACATTCCACATTTCTTCACTGGTGGTTATTTTCCAGTATTGATAACACTTTTATACTTTGTCCATTGTTGACATCCAATGACGTTACCTTACTTATACCTTCTTAGCAAAGTAATCTACTTTACCAACTGTGAACTTAGAAAAGATTTTTCTTTGTCGTACTGCATAAGTTACGGTCTTACTTCAAAGTTGCTTACAATTAGTCCGTATTTTGTCTTTAACGCTCCTTATAGTGAGATAAAAACTCCAAGAAGAAGAAATAATCTTGAACTTAACAAGAACTCTCTTTGAGGTATGTATTACGTAGCATTTAAATGACACTTGGTAAAATGCGTAACTGAAATGATTCTATTCCTTTTGTTAGACAAAGTTTCAGAGACTTACAAGCCTTATGTATGTCCGAAAAAGTTGAAAATAGACCATACCAGACACTAACCAACTCTGAAAAGTTGATGCCAAGGCATCATGTTGATCATTTAAATCTTCCAACAAAAAAAAATAATAATATACCAATTTATGAGATGCGAAAAAAAAAAAAAATGGAAACAAAAGGACAGATTGAAGCGTTATTTTGACATTCTAGCATTTCATCTCTTCCCGTGGTCGTGAGTACGCACTCTTTGCAATTTATATGAATGTATGCGATAGCTTACCAGCCTGCTTAAATATGTGTTTTCAATTTGCTCATTCGAAATAAACCATTCGTAATAACGAATTTCTAATCCCTAACTCATTATTGCGAATTATTAATCGGTGATAACGAGAGTCATGGACCCTTTGGAGATGCTGCCTGGGATGGAAAAGGTTGTTGCGTCAATGTAAGATATCAATAAAGTAACATTTCGATCCAAAAAGCAAAGCACTTGTTTCTGTTGGGTAGTCGCTAGACAGCCTGCCAGCTAGAGTCATGTAGAGGAAAAAGCACAACCGAGTCCTAAATTAGCATGACGTTACAACCGTGCTAGACTGTTCAACAGACCCCCTTTCATGACTGATTGCACACGTATTACCTATTGACATGACACCTAATACCTCTTGCCAGGTAACTCAAGAAAGCCTAGACACTGCCTTGTCACACCTGAATTACTTTACGAGAACGATGTTTAATTGACCATGTGGATTATCACAGCATGAGGTGATAAAACTGACCTAAGGCCATGAAAATTTGCAACAAGTTGAAAGTCAGTAGAACAAAAGAAGAGTGAGGTGGAAGTGAATCCCATTTTAACGTACGAGTAACGGCATGGCACGTCCTAGCATCATTAGACCATCAAACTTTTTGTATTTTTTTCATGTGATAAAATCGATCTGGCTGACGGCCTATGGGCAAGGTTCATTGCATGCTACTTTCAAATAGGCACCTCCCACAGTAATTGGTAATCACGAATTAGTAAACTCGTTATTAAGGATTAGTAATTGGTATGCTAATAACGAACTGGTAATTCCTTATACGGATTAGTAGTACGTAAATACGGATTAGTAATTAGGAATGTCTTAGTATGGATTAGTAATTCGTATTTACTGACAACCACAGACTTCACCAGGTCGTTTGCAGACCACCGTAGATATTTGCTGTAATGATTAAGTTATATAACTGATTTTACAAATTAATTTATGCATAGAAGGTTGTCATAGGAACATTGGATAATCACATAATTTTCATGATTGAATAAATGGTTCTGCCAAGAGACCTGACTGATATTTTAAACTCAAGATACCTTTCTTATACTACATGATCATTACAACCTTTTGTTGAAAAGCAAACAGAATTCCTGATAGACCGTTGTATGCTATATGTTTGAGCTATGTATAACGTATAAGTTTCGTCTTCTATGTTCTTGGCCGCTACTTTCCATAACCAGGAAGAAAGTGATTATGTCTAAAGCCTATACATAGACGAACCACTGTGCAGCTGTGTAGTGACATTTGTACACTTTTGACCGTGATGGAAAGTAAAACTAAAAGTGAAGTGAAAAGTAGGATAACTCACACAGGACACTTAATAGAGATGAAACAGTCAGATTTAAAATGCTTTGTACTTCGCAAGTGACATTCCTTTTATTGTGCATTCTCTCAACAGTAAACTCCATGGATCCACAATATTTATACTCTGATACTTCTTTTATATCATCCAGAATGTGCATGTGGTTGCGTGATTGTTCTATAGCAACTCCCCAAATCATTGTAGGCTCTACTGATGATTTCATGCAACACTCAGCATGTATGGTGTCTCCTTCAATAGTAGCGGTACTGTTTTTCGATATTTGAAGCTGACCTACAGAAAAGAGAGAGAAAAAAAATGCATCATTTGAAAGAAAAAGGCATCCGGTATGAAGTCTCTCGGATACCGTTGAAGTACAAGTATCAGCTCTGAAACTTAATTGGAAGTATTCATCCATTACTATAAATATTTATAAAAAACAACAGATATATATCTTTGTAATCTTGACTTTGGTCGGGTTATGCGACACAATGAAAGATGTTGGTCAGGGATCTGAAAGAAACGAATCTGTTGATTTTATCTGTCAATATTTTTAATTTTAAATAATTAGTTGGAAAAAAGCACTCGATGTTCCCTCTTGTGACATAGAGTAAGTGAAAGCTGTGATCATAAATGGTCACATTTTTTAATTCTTTGGACTTACTAAGTATAAGTAATGTTTTGATCAATATATGAGGATATTGAGGTATGCTTATCAGCACAAAAATCTTAGAATATTCCCTTTTCAAAACTTATATTTCCGTTCTATTTTGGAGCATTTTTATTATCTAAGATATGTGGACTCCGTCTTTATTCGATGCTCTCTGATGCCTCTGCCCGACGTGCAAAGCCCTAAAAGTCGGGAACATGCAGTATACATCAAACATGACAGCATTTCTGTTCCATTACATTCATCTTTATACACATAATGATAAGTCCATTATAAGAAAGTTTGACTGATATCCTGAAATCATGTTTTGTGAGTGTTCTGCAAATTCTGTTCTTACTGTTACTCTAGACCGAAATTATTTGATATCGCTCATTTTATAAACCTGGTAAGATTTTCTCCCACTTTCTTTCAACCTTAAATAATTATGAGGAAGCAATACTAGTAGCGACGACGTACATCCTAATCTCTTCTTGATCTGACCTTAAATGAAACTGCTGAGATAAGGAATAACAAGACATCGATATCAACTGTACTAATGTAGAAATTGGTGGAAGAGAGCGTGCTGTTCGAAGACGAGAACGTTAGTCGATGTTTAAAGGGAAATAGGGCTTACACCTACATGACATACAAAAGAAATACCTTTGTCATTGTTAAACCCTTCAGTCTCATCAATAAACATGTTGCAAAGCTTCATCTTCTCAAAACATTATGCATATGGTAAGAAACGGAAGATGCATTATTTGAATTTTGAAAAGTGTGGGTGAAAAAATTAGTGTTGAGCAACAAATAACTGATTTTCTATCTGTGAGAAACTTGTTTCTTGAAAAGAAGACTACTGTCCTTCCTTATTTTGAATAATCTATCATTCGACGTCCACAAACATTGGTTTTTAAAAATATGGATGTTTTCTGTAAAACAAACGCCATATCTGCCTTTAACGGATATTGATTAAGGGCACTGGGCCAGATTGTAAAAGTTACTTGAAGGGGAAAAAGATAGCTACAAAATAATTACTGCTTTTCTTTAGAATTACACAACTCTTCAGGGATACAAGACAGTACAAGTCGATAAGTGTTCAAAGTGAAACCATACTGTGTTCAAGGAATGCCTTATCTCAAATGTAGGCATATCTCTATCACTATCGATTTAATATTTCGACCTTTGCTGGAACTGTAGAATGGTGTGTTATGGACGTGCTTGACTAATGATATCACATCTGGCGGAAATTGCTGATAATTTTCACCTACGGAAAATTCTAACAGTACTGTAATAAAAAATCTAACAGTACTTTAATTTATAACAGTACTAACAGTACTATAAAGAAAAATATGACAGTACTATAATGTTTACATTATAGTACTGTGTAAATCTCTATCACTGCCATGAAACAAACTTTGTTAACAGATTGGAATCGATCTGATGAGCGAGGTCGTAAAAGAATGAACTTCAAGGGTAGCCTTTCATATTCACAATCTGATCACTAAATCGAGGGTAATCTTCAGATCCATATCAAGTAATGAAGACTTCAACTACCAATATTTGTAACTATGATTTTAAGCAGAACGGCCACTAGCATTGTAAAGTGTGTCACACTTGAATGATGTCGAATTAAATTTTGATCCCGTCAGTTTTAGCTCTACCCTTTTTTAAATTTAGTAGAAAAGAGCAAGAAAAAGAAATAGAGGTATTACACAGTCAAACGAGGCATTGTTAATAAAACAATGAAACAATGCAACCAATGCAACAATAAGTGCCTGAAGAAGCTGAAAGTCATGCTTCACATGGATCTCAACAATTTAGGACAATTGGTGGCATTAAATGAGCAGCTATGTATACCCTGTATCATTATGTCAGATACTGTATCTACGATTACCTCGCAAACAAACGATAGGAAATGAACAGAAATACTGAACCAAAGTAAAGGTGCTTTCTCAATCGCATCGGGATAGTGCCCTCATATTAAAGGGGAATTCTGGTCAAGTAACATGTCTTCTGACTCATTTAAGTATTTTCAAACCATTTTCGTTCATATTCTTGACGTTTTGAAATGAGGATCTTCTCATAGACGACGCAATACGTACAAACTTCCCGCTCAACAGAGTTTCTAACACTATGCATAGAGGCCCTCTTATGCAATTGACCGTGATCTCTGTGATTTGTGACGGGAATTCCGGAATTCCAGCGAAAAGCAAACTAGCCTATCTAAAACGAAATAAACAACATGATCTCACTGCTTCCCTCTTAATCGTGGTGACAGATTAACAGATTCGTTTTTGCTTTACTTTCTTTTCAGGCAGTTTCAGAGTAATTGTAATCGTAACAATAATTAAGTCACGGTCAGTTGAAAAAAAAAATTGAAGTAAACCAAAGTTATTGAACAACTATGGCTTTCACAATGAAAGTTTAATCAGCGCTGGACCGAGTATCAGCTGGGGACTAATGCACGATTGGGAGTTACTGCTATCGCTGGATGCATAAGGGCCGCCAACTAGTGCATCGCTTGCATGAACCACGAGAGTGCATTATCCTGTGGTTAATGCACAGGTCCAGCGTCGATTTCCTTGTTCATTCATACGCATCTAGAATTTGATGAAAAAGACAACGTACAAAATATTGCGTTTTTCTAGTGATAGCAATTAAAATTGGTGACTATTTCTTGAAAGTAGCAAACCTACATCCTGAAAACAATTTATGTATTCAATTTATTCACAGAAGAAAAGCTCATACTAGAGTAAATTTTGGACATTTGCATAACAAATTAAGAGGCGTGCAGTTCTGCTCACCCAAGTAAGAGATGTATAATAAGAAATATATTCTTTCATTATCGTACACTTGTAGTGCTACTTCCTCGCCTAGAGTATTGTTTCATAGTTAATTTGAAAGTGTATGAAGAAATCTTGATCAATGCGTAGTTCCTCCTTAATACATTCAAGCGCAAAGAATGTCTTACTGTGTTGTAGGACCACTGGTGTCTTACTGGTGACTGATATTACGTGCTTATTGCGTTTACCTTGGACTTCAAGCACAAATTCCTCTTCGGTATTTGACCCTTTTGCGTAGTAGATGAAGCACTCGTATTTCCCCGCATTCTCGAAAGTTGAATTTGAAATTCTAAATACGACAATTTGATGTTGGGTGTTGATTTCTGCATAAAATTGTCCATTGGTTTTTGCATCATCTTTTGTTACATCTAGGTGAATCAGCTGTCTTTCTTGTTTCCCACATATAAAAGACCGAACCCCACGTGTTGGATCAAACTGCAATTCTTTCTGAAAGTCTTCATCCAGTAAGGCAATGTAAACTGGAAATCCTGTGTAATTTTATGCAAACATAAAATTAAATTTGAAAGCCATCATCCAGGGATGCAGTGTAGCTTGGAGATTATCTGCAACTCTATACCAATTTCAAAGTAAGTAAAGCTCTTGCTTGAATACAGCGTGAGTCAGATTAATCAGTCAAGCAGTCTATTATTTATATTACATGTAAGGACAATATTTCTGTGTTTGTGTGGACATTACTTTTGTTAGATGTATATATTTATAGATACTAATACGTATCACTCTTTACAACCATACCATCCTAGATTTTTGTGTTTACGGAACCGTTTCTGACCTTCCTACGTGCTAATGAAAACTTCATTGCGTTGGTTTTTATACAATGTAGACCCTGCGGTTTATCGAAGCTGTAATAAACCTTTGCACTGAAAAGAACTGTGCGTCATACCTCAATGTATCAGGTGCATGTTATATTTATACAGTCTTTATCAATTGGCAGTATTAGCATCGCAATGGGAAATTAAGTGATTATATCAAATACATTGTATAAATATGCTAAATGTTTTGACGTATGTTTGTTTGACAGCAAATTAAATGAACCTTTCTAGCTATTTCGTCAATGTATGTGATAAAAGCTAATTACGAAAGAGGTATATGTATCACCAAGAAACTCATAATGAGCGCATTTGGAATAGCGCAATCAAACAGTACGAAGTACCAACTATGAAGGGAACGCCTTATTAATTATTCATTGTTCATTTTTCTAAATGAGAAATATCTGAATGAAGTCAATATCATTAAACAATCTTCCTCAAAGAATGCACTTATATTGACGTACTGTGTATCATTTTGGAAAACTTTTGTGAAAAATGAAAATCGGAGCGGGTCAAAGGCGGGTGATATGTAGAACAGACACATAACTGAATAGGAAGTCAGTACCTTAATGAAAAGGGATTTAATTTTGAAAGTCATGAGAACATCATAATAATTCATTAAAGTGAATTTCATATCGTCATTTGCTTATCACCACTTACTATATATTTTACATTCCTATTTGTCAATATAGGAAAGATAAGAATAGTTACCCAAAATCTTCTCTCCAAGAATTAGTAAAAGCATCAGGAAGACTAAAGTTGTACACGTCATCCTGCTGGTTAATTTTCTTGGTAGCCCCTTTCCTATATCTTCGATCACAAGAAACGTGAAGTTATCTAACCGAGACAAGCATAGTTTAACAAGTATTTCTTATAAGTGCTAAACGACCTTTGCAATCACAACGAAACTGCAACCTTGTAACGATGCATTTGTTCGTTTGTTCGTGTCTGAAGAAGAGGGATAATGAAGCAAACACAACTAATTTTTTTTTTTCTCGAGCAACAACCTATTTTAAACTGGCTTTAAAGTAAGTAAAATCTCTCCTTTAGAACTCAACGGCCCTCAAGAAAGTTAAACAGTAATATGCTAGATACATTTCTTCCTTACATTTAACACGTAAAGGCTTTGTCATTACAGTGATGGGTGGCGCTCACTAAACAATGTATCTATGTTGAGTGTGACCTACAGGTTTCAACTTAAAACAGTTGAAACGTTTCGTATTGCTATCGTGGAAGAAATTTTATGTTCGTTCTGAGAGCTCCTAGCAATGAGAACTAAGTTTCCAGCAATATCAGCAATTTTTAAATACTCTATTACAATTTTTGCTGAGAGCTCCCCCCCCCCCCCGTGATAGAGAACGGACACGAATTAGCGTACTTCCTATTTCGACAGATACTAAGAAGTTGTAAGAATTTGGTGACGCCTGTGCATCTATGAAACCGCCGTCTATTCATCCACCAATTTATCGATTCATTTGGTATACTAGCTATAGGCGGGGTATATTGCAGTTCTGTCACGTACGATGTATTAGAGGTTTTTACAGTCGTGGTATGACTGCCCTAGTGATGCGTCCTAAATGTTATATTCCAGTTATAGGAGAAAGAGACGTCGGAACAGGAAAAATCCAGAGTGGTGTTCGATGAAGATTTATGATCAGAATTCTAATTTATTCGACTGGCACACACGTATTGGATGAATTAAGGAAAAGAGATAATTGGAAGATTGAACACACTTACATGACTTGGACAAGAAAAGCAAAGAACAGAGAGTACAAGAAGTGACACAGGTCTACGCAGTGTTAAGAGACATGTTGACAATTTAACGAACAACACTACAATTCAGAATTGGTTGAACATTTTTGTTATTTTTTTAACAATTGCAGTGAAGATCATGCTGTAACCCATATCAGAGATAAAAAATGATGTAATCTAACTGAAAAGTGAAAGAGATCTAAACAAATGGATCTTAGACCAGATACGTCCGACAGGTTTTTTCAAAGAAATTTAGAAAACCAAAGTCGATTGCAATTGATATTGTCTGTGTTAAATGGAATTCATATGACAGCGTCTGGTGCCTTTACCTAGTCATTCCCTATGCTCAATGATGCATAATTTGGTTCTGGAAATATTCTCGTAAATGAGTAGATTTAGAAATAAACCTACGAGATATGCCTGCAAATTTTCCACTCTGTGGAATAATTGACAAATCTATTAGAATAAATATAGATTAAAATATAGCTATAAGCGAATACTTTAATCAGTCTAATTTTTATGAAAGCACTTGTAATGATTTACATTGTCTAGACTTAAAATGTCTGTCTATGTCGATATATATGGATTGTTTCACACATAAACAAAGGCCGGGTGAAATAATTCAGTAAATGCAAATTAATGACAAGCATAATTGCTTTGTGCTAGGTATATTTCTAAAACAAAATCAATTTAACATTCTAATTCGGAATTAAAGAGTTGCGAACTTCAATAATCTTCTATACAGTTAACCTTTTGTAGTTCACAAATTTCAAACGTCTTCATGAACAAGTTATTTTAATTCCATTTTGTGTCAAATCTATCAATCTAAATTAAAAGATAACATGCTGTGAGCGATGAGTTGTTGATGAGAATTAAAAAAATAATAATAAAAAGAAAGAGATGTTGTATCTGCTCAATGCAAGTTAAGGAGCAAACACTTGTTGCACTATACCGGTATTGAGAAAAGTCTAGAAACTTCGTTACGTATTACCGGATTACGACAAAAGAACCTTTTTGGCTTATCACTCACTACTTATTGTCAGTCATGCTACCATCGCCGCCGTCCGTGAAAACCACACACACTACACGTAGCCATGTTTGTTGTTTTACCGTACCCACTATCTACACAACAACGGGATGTGTGCATGTGATTCGAATCACGAAATGACTGTTATGAAAGCGAAAGCAAGGCTTTGTTTATTCACGGTGCCTCATGAATAAGAATTTTCCTCTTTGTTGGAAAACGATTTTCTGACGAAATGGATAATCGACTGATAATATGAACAAAAAGAAAAGAAATGAATGAGATGAAGTCACTGCAATCCATGGCATAATGCAACTGAACACTGCCTTTGACGGTTCTTTTCTGTTTTGTTTTTTGCTCCCAATTTCATATTAATTCTGGAGAAAAGAAAAAGTTTGTATCAACAAACTGCAACCTTGTAACGATGCATTTGTTCGTTTGTTCGTGTCTGAAGAAGAGGGATAATGAAGCAAACACAACTAATTTTTTTTTTCGAGCCACAACCTGTTTTAAACTGGCTTTTTATAAAGTAAAATCTCTCCTTTAGAACTCAAAGGTGTTCAATAAAGTTAAACAGTAATATGCTAGATACATTTCTTTCTTACATTTAACACGTAAAGGCTTTGTCACTACAGTGATGCGTGGCCCTCACTAAACAATGTATCTATGTTGAGTGTGACCTACAGGTTTCAACTTAAAACAGTTGAAACGTTTCGTATTGCTATCGTGGAAGAAATTTTATGTTCGTTCTGAGAGCTCCTAGCAATGAGAACTAAATTTCCAGCAATATCAGCAATTTTTTTAAGTAGCTCTATTACAATTTTTACTGAGAGCTCCCCCCCCCCCCCCGGTGATAGAGAACGGACACGAATTAGCGTACTTCCTATTTCGACAGATACTAAGAAGTTGTAAGAATTTGGTGACGCCTGTGCATCTATGAAACCGCCGTCTATTCATCCACCAATTTATCGATTCATTTGGTATACTAGCTATAGGCGGGGTATATTGCAGTTCTGTCACGTACGATGTATTAGAGGTTTTTACAGTCGTGGTATGACTGCCCTAGTGATGCGTCCTAAATGTTATATTCCAGTTATAGGAGAAAGAGACGTCGGAACAGGAAAAATATAGAGTGGTGTTCGATGAAGATTTATGATCAGAATTCTAATTTATTCGACTGGCACACACATATTGGATGAATTAAGGAAAAGAGATAATTGGAAGATTGAACACACTTACATAACTTGGACAAGAAAAGCAAAGAACGGAGAGTACAAGAAGTGACACAGGTCTACGCAGTGTTAAGAGACATGTTGACAATTTAACGAACAACACTACAATTCAGAATTGGTTGAACATTTTTGTTATTTTTTAACAATTGTAGTGAAGATCATGCTGTAACCCATATCAAAGATAAAAAATGATGTAATCTAACTGAAAAGTGAAAGAGATCTAAACAAATGGAACTTAGGCCAGATACGTCCGACAGGTTTTTTCAAAGAAATTTAGAAAACCAAAATCGATTGCAATTGATATTGTCTGTGTTAAATGGAATTCATATGACAGCGTCTGGTGCCTTTACCTAGTCATTCCCTATGCTCAATAATGCATAATTTGGTTCTGGAAATATTCTCGTAAATGAGTAGATTTAGAAATAAACCTACGAGATATGCCTGCAAATTTTCCACTCTATGGAATAATTGACAAATCTATTAGAATAAATATAGATTAAAATATAGCTTTAAGCGAGTATTTTAATCAGTCTAATTTTTATGAAATCACTTGTAATGATTTACATTGTCTAGACTTAAAATGTCTGTCTATGTCGATATATATGGTTTGTTTCACACATAAACAAAGGCCGGGTGAAATAATTCAGTAAATGCAAATTAATGACAAGCATAATTGCTTTGTGCTAGGTATATTTCTAAAACAATATCTATTTTACATTCCAATTCGGAATTACAGAGTCGGGAACTTCAATAATCTTCTATATAGTTAAAAAGAAAGAGATGTTGTATCTGCTCAATGCAAGTTAAGGAGCAAACACTTGTTGCACTATACCGGTATTGAGAAAAGTCTAGAAACTTCGTTACGTATTACCGGATTACGACAAAAGAACCTTTTTGGCTTATCACTCACTACGTATTGTCAGTCACTACCATCGCCGCCGTCCGTGAAAACCACACACACTACACGTAGCCATGTTTGTTGTTTTACCGTACCCACTACCTACACAACAACGGGATGTGTGCATGTGATTCGAATCACGAAATGACTGTTATGAAAGCGAAAGCAAGGCTTTGTTTATTTACGGTGCCTCATGAATAACAATTTTCCTCTTTGTTGGAAAACGATTTTCTCCCGAAATGGATAATCTACCGGACTGATAATATGAACAAAATGAATAGAAATGAATGAGATGAAGTCACTGCAATCCATGGCATAATGCAACTGAACACTGCCTTTGACGGTTCTTTTCTGTTTTGTTTTTTTTTTTTGCTCGATTCATTATTCTTGATATTACTATTAACTATTGTATTTTTTCACTTGTTTGTGTTTATGGACCAAATGCTGACGATGCGTCCTTCTTTCATAACGTTTTTCATCATCTTGAGAGTTTTCAATGTGACAACATTATTTTTGGGGGTGACTTCAATTTTGTTTTTGATTTGTCCTTCGACAAATACGGAGGTATACAACGTACGAATTTTAAAGCACGAGATGCCTGTCTCTCTTATTTAGATAAATTTTGCATTGAAGACGTATGGAGAATTAGGAACCCCCTCTCATCAGGTTTCACGTGGTCTTCTAATATTGACAATATTCGATGTAGGCTTGACTTTTTCCTAATTTCTAAGAGTTTACTAAACAAGGTCATTGACTGTTACCATCAGCCGCCCCTTCAATCTGATCATTCGCTTGTCATTTTGCACTGCAATACTTCGACTGATCCCAGAGGTCCTTCTTATGGGAAGTTTAACAATTCTTTACTTTTAGACCCTTTATTCATTGACCTTGTGAACTCTCTTATTGATAACTACGAAACGGACCAACATAATTTGTCTCGGGACCCTCTGGGAGGGCTAAAAATACCATATTCGAAATAGTACTATTCGTTTCAGTAAACTTAAGGCCAACGAGTCACGTACATATGAAAATAACCTAATTAAAAATATCTCCCAGTTGGAATCGGATTCTATCAGTGATGATGATTTGCTCAATGATTTAAATGAAGCCAGAAACAGGCTAAATCTCCTCTATAAGAGCAAGCTTCAGGGTATATTGATCAGGTCTAAGGCAAGATGGGTGGAAGAAGGGGAGCAAAATTCAAAATATTTTCTTTCTCTCGAGAAAAGAAATAAACTAAATAGTACAATCTGTAACTTAGAAAATATTCAGGGTGTTTCGCTCACTAAGAACTCGGATACTTTATCCCATATTCGTGATTTTTATGCTAATCTGTACTCCTCTCATTTTAGTCATCCCGATATCTGTTTTCCTCGACTTCCTGAATTTATTAGGCCCACTGATTTGGATGTGTGTGATGGAAATTTAGATCTTCAGGAATGTACTTCTGCTCTTTTTTCAATGCATAATGGCAAATCTCCTGGAAGCGATGGCTTTTCCACTGGCTTTTACAAAAACTTTTGGCCCAGTATTGGTAATTTTGTCTTGAATTCTTGATCAACAACACTTTTCTTGTGAACAAAGTAGGGGCATTATTACCTTAATCCCCAAACCAGATAAAAATCTGCATAATATCCCAAATTATCGTCCGATTGCACTGTTAGACACAGATTATAAGATTGCGGCCAAGACCATCGCTTCCAGACTCAATAAAGTTCTTCCTTCTTTAATTGGCAATACTCAGACCGGCTTTATGAGTAAAAGATTCATTGGCGAGAATATTCGTTTTGTTTTAGACCTTATTGATTTTTCTCATCGCAACAATATACAAGGTTTCCTTTTTTTCTTGATTTTGAAAAAGCGTTTTATACCCTTGAGTGGAATTTCATTCATGCCACACTTTATTATTTTAAGTTTGGTAACAACTTTAGAACTTGGGTCCGTACATTTTATAATAATTCCTATTCATGCATATTTAATAATGGTTTTTCTACTGGATATTTTCTGTCAACAGAGGAGTGCGGTAAGGTTGTTCTTTAAGTCAATATCTTTTCATTTTATGCACTGAAATTTTAGCTAGAATGTTCTTGAATAATGCTCAGATTCAAGGCATCACCATATGCGGCCGGGAGACTAAACTACTGCAATACGCTGATGATACAGCTTTGTTCCTTAACGTTGACCGTAATTCCCTTGAAACATCCATTCGTCTTTTGCATTGCTTTGGACGTGCTTCTGGACTAAAAGTTAATCTTCAAAAATCCCACCTTTTTCCACTTGGTCCCTTTGTTACGAATCACCCTAACTTTATCTCCGATTTTAATCTTTCACTCCAATTTGGTCCTATTCAGTTTCTTGGAATTCGTTTTACACATAATGGTGATGACTTGTATCATCTAAATTATTTTACTAAGTTATCTCGTCTTGAAAACAATTTAAATGTTTGGTCGAGTATAGACCTTATCCCAATCGGCAGAAATATCATTGTTAAATCTTTTGCCCTTTCCCAACTTGTCTTTCTCTTTCAAGTACTCTCTGATCCTCCGGATTCGTTTGTTAATGAAGTTCAAAGTACTATTTTCGATTTCACTTGGTCTAAAATCCAGATAAGATTAAAAGAAAAACAATGTACAATGATTATGGTAAAGGAGGACTTAAAATTACACACGTTAAAAGTTTCATTTGCTCTCCTAAAATATCTTGGGTGAAACGTTATATTACCGGGGATGATGCTCTTTGGAAAATTTTCCTTGACTACTATTTATCTCCTTTTGGTCAAAAATTTCTTTTTCAATGTAATTTTGCTTCGGCCGATATTTCATCTGTGGATAATATTTTTATAAAACAAGTTTGTCAGGCTTGGAGTTCATTACATTTCATCATTCCCACTAATAATTATAGTAAACAAGTTCTTTGGAACAACCATTTTATCACGATTGATGACAAAAAAAAAAAAAAAAAACCGTGTATACTAAAGAGTTACATGATGCCGGTGTTATATACGTTAAAGATCTTTTTAATGACGATGATGGTGTGATGTCATACGTTGAGTTCTGTACTAAGTTCACCATTACTCGTTATCCTTTTACCCTTTTTTACGGTTTGTTGGCCGCAATTCCTGTAGATTGGAAATTACGCCCTCTTATCTCGAATAACAACTCCTTTCCTTTATATCGCGTTACCCTCAACTCCCCGAGGATTACGAATT
Organism: Stichopus chloronotus; assembly: GCA_021234535.1. NCBI lineage: Eukaryota > Metazoa > Echinodermata > Holothuroidea > Aspidochirotida > Stichopodidae > Stichopus > Stichopus chloronotus. The sequence continues at coordinate 16,400,557 of CM037842.1, forward strand.
TTGCCTATTGTAAGCTCGTTGATAAAATAGCCTTGCCCCCAATTTCTATTGTTAAGTGGAATGCTTCTTTTAATTTCACTGAGGACGACTGGCAAATTTTTTTTATTATTCCTCGCACCACTTTTTCTGACAGTAAGATTGTTTACTTCCAGTTTCGTTTTTTACACAGAATTCTTGCAACTAACAAATTGCTGTTTGCCATGAAGAAAGTTGAGTCTCCCAATTGTGAGTTTTGTAAAGTTGAAATTGAAACTATTGAACATCTTTTCTGGGGCTGCCCCTATACGTCCACTTTCCTTTTAGACACAGAACAACACCTTTTTGGCAGACAATTTATTTTATCTAAATCTGACTTTTTCTATGGTTATAATCTTTTGCTGCATCACCCGTACAATTTTTTCTTTCTTTATTGTAAATACTTTATTTATTGTTGTAAACTGAATTCAACTATCCCTGATGTTTTGACGTTTTTTCATGAACTTAAATTTGTATTAGCAGTCGAAAACCATATTTGCTCTAAGTCTAACTGCTCTCCAAGTAGAATTATTGAGATATAATGAAGTTGTAAATGCCCTTTCCTTTTGCTTATTTTCCTCTTAGTTTTTCTTTGTTTTTCTTTTCCTTTTGTTTTCCTCTTTTCGTCCCGATCCATTGCTAATATGATTCTTTTATATATTTTTAATTAAGATTGACTGTCGATTTCTTAATGTTTTTCTGATCCTTTTCTTGGAATATTTTGCATAAAAAGATATGTGTATTGGTAAATGTAAATGTTTTATTTCCTACAGAAACCAATTGATATTCCTAAGTAACATTTTGTAATTATATATGCTACATGTCATGTATGATCTTCACGAAGAGAAAAATAAACTATGGATGGAAAAAAAAGATGAATTCTTGTCAGATGTAATTCAAATTGTGTATTATAGTCTGTTGATTACCATCAACTTGTGTCTAAAACATCACTACATCAAATCACTGAATGTCACTTCCGGCTGGTCATGTTCGATTAGATCTTCTGGATCCACTTGATTCTCTTTTGTCAGCGTCATGATCTTTATAACATTCCTTCAGAAGGGTAGAACAGTCAATCTTTCGCCTTGGTAGTTCCTAGGTATGTTTCTCAATGCAGGTTCCACAATCGTCACTACAAAGTGAAGAAAAATGGTAAAAAGACAACATACAGTACTTGGTTTTGTGTACATAATATTCCTCCGCATTTTCAGTAGATGTAATTTCGATCTAATTTCCGTCAACTTCTTAAATTGTGTCTCTTCTAATAACTTGCGAATAAGAACAGAAACGCATTTCTTAGTTGTTGCTTTTTTTTTATTTGTAAGATTTGTGATCTTATTCAGAGAGATTAGCCCATGCAGTAAATACTGAATTCAGCATCTAGTAATAAATAAACTCAATGTAGTACTTGCACCTATAATACCAAGTTAAAAAGTTCATCGTCCTGACTTTCTCAAAAACATGTATCATGCCGGGGTATTATTCACTTTTTATTCAAAATCACAATTATTCAAAAAATTGGGCTTCTGTTCCTATCAAACTTGCCTCACCGTGGACATGTAGGCCCTAAAGAACGTGTAGAATACATAGTATGGGGGTATTTCACTGTAGTCTACGTGACATGATGAATATATGACACAAGTAAAACGATCGTGACGTTCGGATCAAGTTTGAATTTTTTTTTAAAAAGTTTATACAGCCCGATATATCTTGCACGGTACATTAGTATTTTCAAATTTTGATAAAAAAGATAAACCTGATGTTGCGGTAAAAAGGACGCGGGGAGGCACGATTAACTGCTTTTTTTTTACGTGGCCTAAAAAGTTTGTTGACAATTATAAGGCATTAAACAAACAGGCAAAAGAAAAGAGTATAGCTCATAATGTCTTGAAAAAACAAAGAAAAAAAAAAGAAAGGCGTTTGAATGTAAGGGATCTCCTGACCGTAACAAGTTATGACAACCCCTCCATGGAGCTAAGGATACCATGTTTAGGTAATGTAGCCTACTTCATCTAATTCTAAAATGTAGGCTCCAAATCAACACTGTGAAACGAATATGTATTGGATATAATTTAAAAAAAAAAAACTGACACTTTTGTTAAACCCTTTTGTGCACGGGATTAGGAAGAACTAAGGAAAAGCAAACGATTAACTACGAACACTTACTAGCTACATAAGCTTCATATGGCTTAGCCTTGGCCTATAATTATTAAGTTAACACACCCATAGGTCTAACGTAGAAGTTTTAGAGGCCAATACCTGCACTTACACTTGCCCTCAGGCGTGTCTAGCTCTTAGCTTCGACTTGCCTTCAGGCTAAATTGATCTAACGTTGGTGCCAATGTCATTGTCGGTCTGCAGAAAAAAAGAAATAAATAAAATGGCGCACGAAGTGGCCAATCTACGCACTAACCAAGTTTAGAAAAAACATCAAAACTTTAGTCTAAAATTAACCCGTTAGAACACGTTATTACTAACCTTACAGTCCTATTCTATGTCATCAGTCGCTTGCTACACCTACCACGCTTAATCAGGCACCTTCCGCTACTGTTATTTTCGCTTATCTTCGGTTACGTTGTTATGTAGGCCTATTCTATTAGACAGTAACGGTAGGCTTCACGTACACTTAACGCGACTGAGTGGAAGAACATCAACCTTGTAACAAGAAAACTATTTCGCTAATGAAGTTCCTCTCCCTCACACAGTTTCCCATGGTACGTTGATTCAGTCGTGAGACGCATCGGACGCATCTTAGATCAACTAATACTTAGACTACGGCAATTAACACTTGTCTTCAGATGATTCCGAACGGTGCAAATCGTTACGTTTGTCCAAAGTCAAGTACACAACGCTCTAACCAGATGTCCAATGCTAATTGGATAACAGTTTTAGATCATGGTAAGGATTTATTTTCTTCTATGCGAGAATGGCTGACACTCTAAATCGAAAGCAAGGACTTATTTTCGGAGTACAAATCATAACAAGTAGTACTCTTTTGTGTGAGCTTCTTTGGTTTATTAACTCTTATAGATTTAAAAATATTTTCAATCTGTCAAAAAGAACATATATTTTACATCTTAGTATTGAAGAGAGTAGCACTGTATTAACATGCTACAATGATGAATTGTGTAAAACAGAGTAGAGACTTTGTCGTGTTTTTATTTTTATAAAATTTGCATCTACGTTATGTTACTTAGCTTTTACAACTCCTTTATGAAGACCGACTCCTATATCAGAAATGAAGTAAATGTAAGAATTATGAAAGAATGAAAGAATTGTGAATTATACCTACTTTGGTTCTAGTAAATAACAATTCATTCGCATAATACAACCAGTGATTATGCATTAATTTTTCTATAAAAAGAGAGCATTTTTGCCTGCTCTTATTAAGGGAAGTTTGCATTAATGTTGCTTTGCTTAACAGAGCCAATAATAATAATAATGATAATAATAAAAATAGAATAATAATAATAACAAGGCGCAACAGTGAACATTCCGATTCGGATATTGATGCAGGTCCCTAGTACTGACTCTGTCCATTCACTCGGTAGGAAAATCCAAAGACTCAAGGAAACAATACTGAAAGAATCTGAATCCCTTCAAGAAGAATTCTCCAGAGCCATCGATGATCTGAGGGCTAGTGTTAGAGAACTGTCTGCTGAAAAAGACGAATTGAAGGAAAGATGTGATGTTCTGGAAAGTAAAGTAGCACAACTTGAGTCTGAGAAAGAAAAACAGGCACAGGACATAAACAAAAATGAACGTTTCTCGGGACGTAACAACATACGGATTGTCGGTTACCCAACCGAAGAAAATGAAGTTTGCCATGATAAAGCAAGCAAGGTTCTCGAGGAAGTTGGATTACCTTCCTGCCGGCTTGAAAGAGCAAATAGAGACGGCAGGTTAGTAAGAGGACGAGACAGGCATATTCTTGTGAAACTCTCGATTTTACCAAGATAAAGTCACTATTATGAAAACGGCCCGCCAAGCTCTCGCTGAGAAAAGATATTATATTCTTGATGATCTTACAAAAGCCGACCTAATTGAGGAGAAAAGATGGAAGAAAGAGGTACAGGAGTTATATCAGCAGGGTACCAGGCTGCGTTTTTCAGGTAGCTGTTGGAGGGGCAGAGACCGGCGACCGTATGTTTTTGGACCTGTGCCCTAATGCACTGCTACCGGATCATAAAATCATGGTTAGGTGTTTTTCCGTACGACGAGCACTTTGTCTACAACCACATCAGTTTTAAAGTCCACTCTTTGCCATGTCTATGGACTCACCCAGTTTGTTTGGTGTCTTTTGAGCACCAGTCTTCCTTGCGGGATTAATGCTTCTACTGAGGCAGCTTTGTTGTTTTTCGCCGTTTGGATTGATCTGTTTTTCTCTTTATTGTTGTTATTATTTTTGTTTTTGCAACCTCCATTTGATTATTTTACCAACGTCACTAAAGGATTACCAACCATCATTTAGGTACTTGATTCTTGTTAAGGAAGATGGGTGAAGCAACGTTTATGTCTTATAATGCAAGAAGTTTACGACAGAACAAAAAACGAAGACGTCTCTTCTCGTACTTACATCGAAGGAAGGTTGATATAATATGTTTACAGGAAAGTCACAGCACGCAAGAGGACGAGCTGTTTTGGAGAAACGAATGGGGAGGACATATATATTTTTCTCATGGAACAAATGTTTCTTGTGGCGTATGTATGTTATTCAAGCCGTCATTGAATTTTAATATTGAGAAGTCGTACATTCATAGTTCAGGTAGGCTTATAATTTTTGATGTTCTAATCTTCAGGCAGACTCTTACAATTGTTAGTATTTATGGCCCAAATTCGGATAACCCGAATTTTTTTAGAGAGGTGGCTGCTAGCATGCATGATTTTACGTGTGATAACATTATAATGTGTGGGGATTTTAATTTCGTTTTTAACTTAGATTGTGATAAAAAAGGCGGGCAACTGAGAACTAACTTTAAAGCCCGTGAAGAATGTTTCAGTCTTATGACCACCTTTAATCTCATTGATATCTGGAGGGATCGCAATTCAATGTCCAAAATCTACACATGGAGCTCCAATATTACCCCGGGAATCCACTGTAGATTGGATTTTTTCCTCATTGCCCCAACATATGTCCAGCTATGTCAGTAATTCGTCCCAGTCATCAAGTATTCAATCTGACCATGCTATGATTTTTCTCACTTGTAAAGTTTCAACTGAAAAAAGGGGCCCTGGGTATTGGAAGCTGAACAATTCGTTGTTAAATGACCACACCTATGTGGATTTAATTACCAAAATTATTAATGAGGCATCTAGTATTGAGGATGGCCAGGACCCTTCCTCAATTTGGGAAAACTTGAAATTTAGGATACGTACCGCTAGTATTAATTTTTCAAAACAAAGGGCACGTGAACGACGCCAAAGAGAAAAGGCTCTTGTAGATAAAATTGCCAGACTTGAGCATGATCTGTTTTTCATGGAATCTGCAGAAACCAGGGCCCAGTTATGTGATGCTAGGGATGATATGCTGTTATATTATGATCATAAATTACAAGGGACCATTATTCGATCCAGAGCCCGATTGGTCGAAGAAGGTGAAAAAATACCAGTTACATTTTAAGTTTAGAAAAGCGAAATAGATCAAACAATACCATTCATGAAATTAAGGATACGACTGGAATTGCATGCTCTGAGAGTAATACTATACTACGTGAAATTAAAAGGTTTTATGAAAAGTTATATACGTCTGAATATTGTTCCCCTAATATAGTTTTTACTGATTTACCCCGTAAAGTTTTATCGGTGGAAAATGCAAATAGCTGTGAGGGCCTTCTAACCCTCGAGGAGTGCAGTAAATCATTATCCTCTTTATGTAGCGATAAAGCTCCTGGTAGTGATGGCCTTTCTGCTAATTTCTTTAAAAAATTTTGGCACCTAATTGGAGGACTGGTAGTCGATGCCCTGAATTTTTCTTATACAAATCATTGCTTTATCTGCTGAGCAGAGCAGAGGTATCATCACTCTTATTCCCAAACCCGATAAAGATATAACCATGCTCAAAAATTACCGCCCAATCACCCTTTTAAATACTGACTACAAAATTGGTGCAAAGGCCATCGCTGCTAGATTGAAAAGAGTTATTCCAGATCTGATTAGTTCAAATCAGACAGGCTTTCTTGAAGGACGTTTTATAGGGGAAAATGTGAGGTATACTCTTGATTCAATTGACTACTCGGTCTCCCATGATATCCGTGGTTTTTGTTACTGTGTTCCGAAATTCTCAATTTGTATACGTATAACATTAAGATTTTTAAAGGTATCGTAATTGACGGTAATGAGACCAGACTTATTCAGTATGCCGATGATACCACATTCATTCTTAATGGGGATAGGAATTCATTAGATGAAGCGCTTAGAATCTTAGAAGCTTTTAAGCTTTCTTCGGGTCTTGCTGTTAATCTTGAAAAATGTAACTTGTTCCCTCTGGGCCCCTTTATCCAACGTCAACCTTTTTTGTTCACAATTCACCTTTCTAAGTAACTATTGGACCTGTTACCATGTTAGGCATCACCTTTACAAAGGATGGGGATGATCTCTTTCGGCTTAATTTTATACCTAAGCTTTCTCGTCTAAAAAGTTGTTTACGGATTTGGTCATCAAGGGGTCTTACGCCAGTAGGTCGTAGTGTTATAGTCAAGACACTTGCCCTTTCTCAGTCTATCTTTTTTTTAGTTTTACCATATCCTCCAAAGAGTTTTATAAACGAAGTTGAAAGTACTGTAGTCAATTTTATCTGGTCAGGTAACCCTGACAAAATTAAGCGGACTTCTCTATTAAGTAGTATGGATGAAGGGGGGCTCCAGGTTAAACACATTCAGAGCTTTGTGAATGGTCTTAAGTGTACATGGGTACGCCGGCACTGTAATGAGACAAGGGGAGTATGGAAGCTATTTTTCGATCAGAGTTTAAGGAATTTTGGAAAGGAGGTTCTTGTTAACTGTAACTATGCTGAAGATGATATCTCTGGAATATCAAACACTTTTGTTAAACAGGTTTTTGGTGCATGGTCCCTAGCGTCGTACCAAACACCCAGTGATAGCTTTGGAAACCAAATTATCTGGAATAACCACCATATTCGTATTGACAATAAGACTGTGTATTATGATTTTATGTACAATAAGGGAGTGAAATATGTGGCAGATCTCTTTGATGATAGAGGTAATCCTCTCACTTTTGACTTTTTTAGAAACAAGTTCAATCTCAATGTTTTTGCCTTTACGCGGTACTGGGGCTTGGTTAACATTACCCCAAGAAACTGGAGGGAAGCAGGATGCGGTTCAACTGAAGTTCCTAACAGTAATATCATGTGGGCGGAAAGGGCCTTAAATGTCTCCTCTTTGTCTCAATACATTTATAACTCCTATATGAAAACAATTGCTACTAAGCCCACAGCTCAAAAAAGGTGGATTGAGGAGTTAGCTGATTCTGACTCGTATAATTGGAAGAATATTTGGAGCATGCCATGGGTTTCAGCACGGGAAACCAAATTGTCATATTTTCAGTTTAGATTTTTACATAGGATCCTCCCAACCAATAGTCTGCTCTCTCTCATGGGGAAAGTTGAATCCAATTTGTGTTCTTTTTGTAAAACGGAGGTTGAAACATTGGGTCACTCGTTCTGCGGATGTAGATATACTTCGCTATTCATCCTGGATGTAGAATCACAGATCTTGAATAGCCAGTTCATATTCTCCAAAGAAGATATACTCTTCGGTTACCGTAATGAGAAGTCTCACCCATATAATTTTCTTACCTTGCATTTTAAGTATTATATTTTTTGTAAACGGAGACAAAAGTCTCTACCCAATATAGAAGAGTTCTGTTACAAATTTAAGTTTGCCTTACAAGTTGAAAGGCACAATCATTACTTTTCGAGCAAAGATTACAGAAGTAAAGGTATTAATTATTACAAACTCGATGAAGTATTTCGGATATTCTAGTCTTGAGTGTATAGTTTTATCTTTTATTTCCAAGATTCATATATTCCAAGATTCATATATTCCAATATTCATATTTATTTCAGTTATCATCTCTCCGAAATGAAAACTTGTAAATATTGTAACTATGCTGACCATGAAACTCAAATACAGAAATGGAGGAAAAAAAACAAATAATAATTATAAAAATAATAATAATAATATTAATAATAATAACAATAATAATAATAACAACAATAATTATGCTAATGCTTTGAGAGGACATATTATGGTACCATTAAACACATTCTTATTGTGAGTAATACCTACGTTATACCTGAGGTGATAATATTCACAATTTACAGACGTATAATGGCTTAACACAAGCTATTAACTGTTTACATGAAAAATCATAACATTTAAACATTATGTATCACTAGGAATCGAATAAAATGGATTCTTCAATAATAAAGACCACACGTAGGACAAATTGGCAACTACATGTCAAAGCACATATTAACTATTCGTAATTGAAAAGACGTTTCTACTAAAAGTGCTTGTTCATTGCTAAAATCTAAATGCAACTTCAGTCACAATTTACTGAAATATCTGTGCACAAGTGAAAAAGGTTTACACCTACTCGTTGAACAAGAAATAAAAAATCTGAATAGTTTAACAATTTAAGCATATCTGAAACTGTTTTAAGACTAACACAATCCTGTGTGCTCGTATCTTATTAATAATGCTCTTCTCGTCCATCTTTTGTTTTCAAAGGAACGCCTTCACTTTTCAATCCAAAATAGCTTCGTGGGTGGAATCTCCGTTCTTCAGCATGTTATTTTCTGAAACCACCTTAATATTGCTCTGGTAAATTTGGATCTAACCTGGAAAAAAATGTTCAGAATAAAAGAATGTTTTATTTCAACAAGCAATTACTCCTCGATAGACGAAATCTAGAATACTACTGGATTTGATCTTTTACACATGTTACTTACTTTCACAAAAGGTATTGACTAGTAACGTCTTCTTGTTATTAGGATTTAATCTTAAGATATATATACGCTAGATATATATATATATATATATATTAGTATATATATATAGTTAGTTAGTTAGTTAGTTAGTTAGTTAGTAAATAATCTTCATCACTCAGGAGTATATTGTAAAAACTATGATCTTAAAAGTATGTTACAAATTTAGTGATTGGTGATGCTCTCAACCCATGAAGGTTTATCACGGTGTTCTACATTAGAAAGCACAAATATACTGTTAAAGGTAAATACCGTGCATATCCGTGTACGTCCAGCTCAACTTGGGAAGTTTCGGAGTCTCCTAATGAAAGCGTCAAAGTAAATGGTAATGATTAAGTGCATGAATACTGGTTATGCAAATACCATATTCCTATTATCGTAAAATGCAAAGTAAGTTTGAAATTTCTTCAATTTTTAAAACGTGCATTCTGTGGACATTTTGTCAGTTCCACCTCTTCAGTTCTATCCTTAAAGAAAAAAAAAAATTATGAAAATACTTTGAGGAACTTGTTAATTTATGACACACAATTACAAGCACTGCGTACCTTTTGAAGCTCCGTAGTTAAGGGAAAGTGCGCCTTTGTAATCTGGAACTGAACTAAAGGACACATGTTACGTAATCAGAAAACACAAAATGCAAAACTATAATGCACTTTACAGATACAATATACTTATGGAAGTAAATGCTTCTTTCAAAAGAAGTGTAAAACAGAAGCATTTGTATTTATTTTGGATTATAATATTTGAACAATTTTGTGGAACTGAGTATATAAATAAATTTGACTCCTCTGTATTGCAGTCAAACATATGCATTGGCATATTTTCTAAAAAAAAAATAAACTAATTTCTTGCTTTCAAATAGGGCTAACGACATATATCTCTGCAACGCTTTTGTGGAAGTATTGCAGTTAATCAACATGAAATACCCGAGATAATTCGAAATATAATGTCGTATTTTCAAAATACCCATTATCGAGACGTTTACTTACAATCGTTCATATTCATGAATATCCTCTTCATCAGTCTTATCTAGTTTGTAAAAAAAGAGAAAGAGAAAGAGAAAGAAAAAGATTTTCTTACAACTTATGTAAACCTGTCGAAATAAATCAACCTCTATACAGCTTGCTTGCCAGAAATGTTAGCGTTAGCTACTGATGTCACCATTTAGCACACAATCAGCAAAACATCCTTGAGTAATTGCAAATGAGTGATTGAAGGTACCTGGTTGGTTCGGGAGTTGTCGACCAAGCATTGGTGAAGCAGTTGACCCGTCTTGTCGCATTTGTACTAACTGAGGGTAGGTCGAGACGGTGTCCTTGCGTTGAGCACTTCTGATGGAATGGAAAATAACACGCTAATATTACCCTTACCGATTTACGTAAATGCAAACATATAAGAGAATGTCCATCTTACTCCTAATACCATTTACTGTCCAAGAGCGTCGACCATCTCTGAAATATGAGTTGACGTATTTGATATTTGAAATAATATCATGCATATTAAGGTTTATTTAACAGTGGTTTTTGTAAAATGTTGAAAAACGTAGTCAAAGTCTAGCCAGATGTTACAACACTTGAAGATGAAAAATTTAGGTAAAGAACACCCCAGCACCCATACAAAAATGAAAGAGAAGAAAAGGTAATTTTCTAACAACGACACATGAAATGTACAGATGCAAACGCAAAATTTGACCATCATGCATATTTTGTTATTAGGGAATGAAAACAGCTTAAAAATGGATCAATACTTTTTGTTAAACCCAAAACATATTTCTAAATTACCGTCTGGATGATCGTGAACTCAGTACATCTGCAGTTTGTAAAAAAAAAAACAAAACAAGAAGCGAACAAGAAAAAATCATCAGAATCATCTGTTTGGCATTTTCGTAGTCTTAAATATGAGGAGACTACGACCCACAATAGGCTACATGTTATTGAAGGACATTTTTGCACTGCATACCTACGATGGAATAGGACAACTAAAGCTGGACCGAAGATTAAACCTACAACAGTACAGCATACCATGAGCGCTATTTGGCACAGCATACTTACGATGGAAGAAGACAACCAAGGCTGAACCGAGGATCAATCCTACAACAGTACAGCATACCATGAGCAGTATTCTTGGCGGACTGGACTCTTCATCGGTTAGCATTATCAGTAAAAGGAGAGGAAACAGTGATAAGCCATGGCTGAGTCCACTAGTACAATCTTCACATTTTTGTCAATAATGTAATAGGATAATGTTATTTTATCACTGCTAATAGCATGATGAAATTTTATTCGTCGACACTTACCATGTGTGCAATTAATATTGTCTAATAAAGACGCACTATTTCAAATTATCCAATAATACCAACTAATATGAAAATCTTACAGTTAGTATGTGTCTACGAAGACCTAGTAATGGTGGGGTGGTAACTTTGTAATTAGAAGTATCCCTATATCATATGGTGTTCATTATCCGATAGCAAAAAATTATGTTGGATCCACGTTGGCCAATTGAGTTGGCCCAAAGGATGGCCCAAAAGGTCGGGTGCTCGTTGCCTGGACGTTTGGGAAAGTTTTATTCAACACTGAGCCAACGTATTGCCAACAGTCATCTTAACGATAGTTTGCCATACTTTGGGGAAACACATACCACTATGATGCAGAAAGTGTAAGCAATAACGTTTCTTTCATAAAATGCTACCAGATACTGCGCATTAGTATGCTAGTACCCTAGTATAAGTATGTTTCCAACCTTCAGCCCTCTTTTCACAGCGTCTGATGTCCCACTACCTTGTCTGGATCATTAATGTAACCAGACTACTGTTCACGTAAGCAATCTATCGCTATCATGCTTAGATTAAAGCACTCTAAGACAGTTAGTGCTACTGCACGTCACAGTGGTACAAAATGCAGAATTCATCACAATATACGCACAGTTGAATCACAACTATTTACCTATTTACCGACAGCATGCAATGATGTTTGCACAAAACCTGTTAAACTATGTCATGTTAATAACAAACCCACAGTAAATTAAATTTACTAACCTCTCAGTCTTTTAATGGAACTGTAATTATGGATTAATTACATTTAGTCTTTATTCCAATGACAATTACAATTACAATACATGACGTACTCACCCCCGACAGTGACAATTCTCACCTTTATGTTGTTCAACGTTGACCAAACGTTGGTCCAATGTACACTGCCCAACTGTTTGATGTCCTACGTTGGCCAACCATTGGTTCTATGTACACTGACCAACGGTTGGTTGTGTAACGTTGGTACAACGTTGCATAGTGGTGAACTACCAAACGGTAGTTTGTTCTTTGTTTATGCAACGTACAATACGCAACGGTTGGCCTTCGTACATTGGCCCAACGTTGGGTCAATGTAAACTGCCCAACGGTTGGTTTTCTTACATTAATATTGAGCCAATCTACACGGTGAACCAACGCAATGGTTTGCGAACTATTACAGACCAGTGCCAACGTTAGCGCAACAATATGTGCTCCCTGATTGAACTCCTAGTACCGTAATTCTGTTTGATAAAAACTATATTTAATTAAAAATATCCAACTGTGATATTTTAGTAGTCGAGTATCAACAAAAGAGTGAGCAACTGGTATTAAAAACTACCACGCATGTTCCAGAACATAGCAAACAAATTTCACTAACCTAAGAGTGAGAAAGCCGTTTGGCCAGATTTCGCGGTTCCCCCTATCCCGTTGTCAGCTACGCATCTAAATGTGCCTTCGAAGTCACTGGTAGCTTTTTCATATAAAAAGGTCCAATTGGTCTTGAATCTTTGCTGGACTTCAGGAATGCCTACACTTGGGAGAGTCGTCCACCCGCCTGGTACTTTCTTTTGTAAGTTTACGGTTGAATTTGGATTGGAATCAGTTTCACACTTAATTGTGAAAGAACTATTTAGTGCAAAAGTATTGTAAGGAGGTGTCATCATCTTCACTGTGCTCTGAACTGTCTCAAAGAAGAAAAGGAGAATATCGTTTTTAACTTAAATTAATTACCCTTTATCATTCCAATTATACATTAACTTCGAAATTGATATGAAGATTAAAAAGGAGTGGCTGATGTGTTTTAAGAGTGCTTTGTCGCCTCATTAATATAAGGCGACATTATAATACATTAATATCTCATGTGACGTCACTCTTTTTTTTTGCTGTGGTCACTCTTTTTTTTTGGCTGTGTCTCTGCAAACGCGTGTGTGTATAAGTCTACATACCGCTTTGCCATCATTTATTCAATGTTTAGGAGAATATGCAAAGGCAAACATACGCTATTAACGTTTGCCTAGATTTATTGAGAAAAGACTTACGTCACATTTAATGAGACGATAAATCACATCCATAACAGTGAATGAGTCAGGGTACTGTTGTTACCAATATCAGATGATCTATGTTGTAGTTTACTTCAGATATGATAGTGGTGCAATTATCATATTAACCTGATATCACGGTCAGCTAAAACATTGTTTTTAGCTTTCGGTACTACATTGTCTGAGGTTATACTAATAAAATTCCTAGAATATATTGCTACTACCACAATGCGCAGGTACCTGTAAAAATGCTGGTATGTGTGGAATAATATTTCAAAACCTCATCTCTTCAAAGCATTATGCATGTGATGAGTAACAGAAGATGCATCATTTGAGGTTTGAAGTTTGGATTAACAAATTATTGTTGAGCAACAAATAACCCAATTTCTCTGTGGTAAACCTATTTCTATAAAAAGAGGCTACTGTCCTTCCTTAGTTCTTATAATCTATCATTTCATGTCCACGAACATTGTTTTTAAAAATATGCTTGCTTTCTGTGAAGCAAAAGCCTTATTTCCCTTTAAAGGTAATATTAACATTAGGCTACAGATGCAAAACCTATTGGCTTAGGCTGTAACATCTCACCTTACAATGTAGGTACACAATCAATTCCATTGCATGTAAGGGTCCCTCAGTGCGCTAAATATCGTCTTTAAGACTTTTGAGATGAAACAATTTTTAACTTCTTTGTAAAATCAGTAGTCCTAACCCTCATATCTGAACAATATCTATTTAAAAAAGACAATATTTTGTAGAGAACATACATGTTAAAACCTTACTCTTACTGTAGCAATGCTCATATTGAAATCTTCATGACTATGTCATCCTTAAAGCAATCACGATGTTGACATGAGTTGAAGAAATATAATCTAACTCTTTGTTTGACTTTCTACTCACATTTGTTTTGCATAATTTTTATATTTTGAGAAGGAATCAGCAAGTGCCCTTCATTAAACAATTAGAGGAAACAATGTTCTTTGACATCAGCAAGAAAAAAAATGGAATGGTTTTCGATTGTGTATATACACAATGTCCAGTCAGAATAGAGGACAGACTCACATAAAACGAATAACGCAGACGACGAGGATAAGTTTAAACTGCTTTCCACTCTGCAACAAAGATTTTCTGTCATTGTATGATCGTTTGGCCTGTACCTTGAACTTCCCACAGTATTCGTCTTCTTTTTTACCTCTTTGTCCTAAGAGTGTAATTCCATTGACGTCATTTAAAAGTGAAGGATGAAACGAATAAGTTAATAGTGGTTCCACAGAAGACTTCAAACAGCAATTTCCGAACATTCCGTTCCCTTCGGCAACTTCCCTGCTAACAAAAAGTTTTGGATTACCTGAAGGAGGAGATTATCATATTTATTATTATAAAAGTATTCTTTCTCATTCTCATCGGTTATTGCTTTCAACTATTTATTCAAGACATTTAAATTTGTAACTTTCAAAAAGGATATGACCGCTAATGTGTACACGGACTGTAATATGAAACTCTCAGAAAATATTCACTTCTCTTGATTTTCCCACATTAAATATCCTTCTTCTAAAATTTGGATTTTTCCTTGGCATTTTGAGTAAAACTAAAATAAAGTCAGCTTTGATGATCATTGTTTGTAAGGCAGATCCAGATTAAAGAAACAGGAGTAAATTACAGAAACAAAGTGATATCATTTTCATTAGTGAAATGTCCTTGCAAGGTTACCTTGAACTCTCAACAGAAATGTTTTGTTATCGTTATCTCCGTATGTATAATTCGTAATGCACGAGTAAATTCCAGCATTTTGTAGAGTTACGTTTGATATCTTCAACATCAAATACGAGTTTTTCTGAGCTTCGACATAAAATTGTCCACTCGTTGCAGTATTATTCATTGGGTACTCCAGATCAATTACGTTTTGATCATCCTTCTGTAATACTGTCGACATTCTCTTCTGTCTGGCATACACATTCAAATCAACTTCAAAGTCATCATGGAGTAAGGCATCATACGTCAATAATCCTGTCAAGTCATTCATAAAATTGAAAACACCTTTTATCTTTCGTCAATAACTCTTAACAAAAATCTCATTTGAAACTCTAATTACGAAAATTACCTGACAGTTTCGATGAATAATTCAATGCTGTAATGCAATCTTGTGTATATCATGTCTATGTCAGAGCAATATACAAATTAGTTCCCACTAAGAGATGGAACAAGTAAGCGCTCTACATACACTTAAGTATATTTGTATCGTATTTGTAATTTGTTTCACTTTGAGGACAGGCAAAAATTGTCACTATTTTGGTTAAACAATATGTAAACATTAGCGTACCGTCAGTCATTTGTTAACTTCAGAGTTTACGTTAGCATATATATAATTAGAAGTATATATATATACGGCCATCAGACAATACATGCGGTCAACAGACAATTGGCATTTATATATTTATATTTATGCTAAAGTATGCTGACTTATAATCTGTAAGTTAACAAATGACTGATTTCCACGTTGAACGCTTACCGGTAACTTACAAAAACCTACCTATGCCTTTCTGCACAGTAATGACAAATACTATTACACGTTTTAGCGTTTTAAGTTCAATGTTTTCGTCATATAATATGCTCGTTGTTCTTCGCGTTTGAGTACGGCTTAGGAAGCTGTTGACGTGAGAAGAAAAAGACATTTATCATGTTATACTAATCATAAGCAAGCATCTCCCTCATGAAAATGGCGATTCGTACTTCTTAATAATTAGTACAAAGTGCAGTCTACAAGTAACTGCAAAAACTATATATTAACTAGTTTCAAAAGTGCAAGCACTCCTTTGAAACAACAAACAAATTAACTATTAACGTTAACTTTCTCAACTTAAACTAATAATTGCTTTACTCTGTTCACTTAACTCAATCCTGATTCAACTTTTGCTTTTCTGCACATGTGAGCCTTCTGCTATCCGTGAGGTCAATTTTAAGTTCATAGTAACAGTCTAGCAGAGGCTATTACGGCCATTTCCAATTCATCAAATTATTGACTTTCTAAAATTTTGCATCTGCGAGAACGAAGTTGCATTACAAAGTCCGAATTGTCCTCAGAAATTGTATTCTTTTTTGAGAGAGAATTGTGAAAAAAAGCTCCTAATCATTTCAGAAACAGTTGACACTGCTCACTTGACACATGTCTTAGCGATACTTTAACTCATAGATTAATTCTTGTTATAGAGGAGTGAATAATAGTTGTAACATGACATGTTATTACAGAAGTTCACATATTATCATATTGGAACCACATGGCTTCAAATGAAAGGGCAATTGTAACATTTTCATTTCTTTTAATGAACGTACCCTTCTTTTTTACATTGTTAGTTGATTCTGCTTATGTTATAAAATACTGATTTCAGAAAAAAAAAAATCGTGATCAGTACGAAAATGAATATTACAACATTAAAGTCTGTTTTGGTGGTTGTGGTGATATTTCGAAAATTAAAAGTAAGAGTCCTGAAACATCAGTGTTGCATACAAAATGGTAAATTGCCAAATTTGTAATATATTGTGATAAGATTTAAATGTGGCATTTTTCATTTTCTGATGCCTGGACAACTAAAACAGAGACACTTTCCAATAGATGTGAAATCAAAGAAACATCTAAACGAGTAGACCACTGGTGGTACATCTTTTTATGTTCTTGGTCAAGGAAGAAGTGTCACATTTATTTGAAAATTAACTTTTCAGAAGGCGTAGATATCCATAGTACATAGATATGAATAAATAAGGTATAACTTGTGCACAAAATTAAAAAAAATGATACATATTTTTTGAGATCTGTAGAGTATTTCAGTCTTATAGACGTCACTCTAAATAAAAGTCCAGAATCATAAATTGTTGTGTACCAGTGTAATTATGTTTCGTGGAAAGATGTGTTCCAGGATCTAAAGTAAACTTTCGGTTTTGCTATTTCTTAATAACCAAATTACAAACTTGTTGGTAGATTGTCCTGCATTTGATAAAAAAAGTTAGTCGACGTTTTCGGGAAGGTAACGGTGTGGTTGCTCGAAATTGCACAGCTATTACCGTTGGTGATACGTTTCTCGAGGTGTTGGAAACTAACTTTCAGTGTCCTTTGCAATACAAGATATACATATGTGGTTACCTTGTCCCCCGTGTTAGCATTTTATATCACTGAAAGAGGGTTTGTAGCATTTTCACAAGGCTTCCACATTTCACTTAAATTGTTGTTATCAGAATATTTGTTGACATTTTACTGCAGAGTTAGGTTTATTCAAGCATTATTCCTATTGCGTAATTCAGAATTCATGGTTTTGTGGTCGATAAAATCTAACAAGAAATTCAAAACTCAACAGAACATTGTAGAGGAAAGCGAAATGGTACAAGTTCTGCGGTGTTTGATTACGTACTTAATATAAAATCCGACACAACTTCTGTAGAAATATGAAAAATACTTCTAAGGCAATCTGTGCAGAGGTAATATTACAATTGCAAGAAACAAAAAAAAAAAAAAAAACATAATCATGAAGGACGCTTATTCTTCCATCAGGAACGATCTTTGTACAGTGACCACCAATACAATTTGTGGGTAGAAGAACCATTGAGAAAATAATGATGCATAGCAATAAATTACAATCACAGATTCGATAATTTAGTCACACAAAACCTTAGAAGATCGGAGAAGCATATTGTGCGTCCTTCCGAAGTGGAATTTTAACCTGCACTGAAGCAATGTGTTGCTCCTTAAAGCGGTCTTCTGTAATACTGCAGAGAAGTGTGAAGGTGAGGAAGATTGCAACTCCAGTGCTTGTGTCTTTCATATTTAACCGTTTCTAAATTAAGATGTTGTATACTTGAAATGTGTGAAAAAAATCATTTCACCTGTCAGTGTTTCATGAACATTTGCATGAAGTAAGCTAAAAATAGAATCATCAAAGCACTTCGAACACCTCTTTTTAAGAATAATGTTGAATTGGTTCTGGGTTGGCAGTAAGTTATGCTTTCATGAATGTAAAAAAAAATAATATATCATTTCTGTAGTTTTTTTTTTTTTTGGTTGCGTTCTGAATTTTATTTTACCCCCGGAAATCTGTAAATACACTTGTCTTCATCAAGTCAGCATGCAATTTGTTGTTTTACACTTATCTACGATAATTTAGAAGGTGTTTTAATGAATTAAAAAAAATCACAAAATGTTATAGGATATGCAATTGGTAACAGTAAGCTGAAAATGTATTGAAAAGGCACGGTCAAACTGTGACGTACTCACCCTAACATTACTCTTCACCGTCTGTGGAAGATGTCTGATGAAAGATGTGAAGAGTTGGCATGTTATTGCTTAATTCTCTCGAGCCTTGGTATTCAAACAGGAACTGTTCGTTTGTGGTTGGTAAGTTTCCTGTGTTAGTAACAGGAAATTCCATTAAGCTTGTTTAGATTATCCTGTAACAGATACAAACTCTATGTACCCAAAAGGGTTACTTCAGGAAAGTCATGATCGCAAAGAATTAGTTGACCTTTCAAATGTAACATGGTAAAAGATCAAATGTAACCCTAGACCTTTTTCTTACTGAAAGTGAGATGTTAACACCAACTTTTCCTTTTGACTGGTAATTATTAATATTTTCAACCTCAATGTGCACTTTGGTAGGGTGAATTAAAGTAGTCTCCTTTGATTCAAGACAGTAAATGGTAATAGTACCACAGAAAAGTCTCACATGAATTGAATTATTTTGCAACAACTATTACGTATATCAGCACCATAGAATAACAGTGAATGTATTTCTTTATCAGATATTTTGATTGGCTTAGACCTCATCGCAATATCATAATTGCCTTCGGTACAGGGGGTAGAGATTTCTGAAAGCTTAAGTGAAAACTTGATAAAATAGGTGCTAACTTGCTTGATAATATATATAATATGTGAAAATCCACGTATACTCCATGTGATATAAATATAAATATGTTAGTAGAACACTTTACAACCATGACAATGTTGAAGCACAAATAAGTTTCCAAATAAGTTTGTGCATCAGAACTCTCAAAAAGAGTGCTCTAAGCATTTAGCTGAGAAGAAATATATTTAAGAATTTGACCAAATTACAAGCTATTCATGACTCGCTACTTTGAGTTTCGTGGATAAGTCCACTCGTCAGGCGATGCTGAACAACAATGATGGAAACAACTCAACAGGCATGCTGGCACACACAACGCAACGAACGCAGACAATACAAAGCATATATACAAAACCGAAAGGGTCACTCTTTTGTGTTGGAGAGCTGAAATTTTCTTGCGTGACTACAGCTGGTTATAAACTCGGATCGAAAATTCAATGTGGGAGTGTGGGGTTTACACATAATGAAAAGATTTTCCCAGAGACATAAATTGCATCTTTTGTAGCGACATTGTAATAACTGGCTTAACGTAGGAATTTCCATGTAATACTGTGTTTAACTTTGATATCCTTTAGATGCCAGATATATTTAATAAGGGTAGTATCATGAGAATACTTTTTTTTATTTTAATGAAGGGTTTGAAAAATTAGCTAGGAGTAAGAACTTAAATATAAATCACAGGTTTTACATTTTCATTTGAATTTTTTTTTTTTCAAAGCTACTGTGTCTGCAAAATATCAGCTTATTCTTCTATGATCAGCCCTTCACAACTTAAAACTGTAAAAATAAAAAAAAGCCATGCTCCTTCATTGCCAAACATCGCTGTTCCACAATTGCCTTACCTTGATGAGGTTGCTCGTGTCCTATTTATGGAATAGTATGACTATTACGACTAATGAATTGTTAGATTTAGCATTGCCTAATCGGTTCAATCCCTATTTTGTTTCCATTTATCTTTGAACATTATCTAACATAAAATATGGTCAAGGCAGGAACCTTTAAAAAGCAAATTTGCCCCGTGTATGGCATGTTACTAGACCGTCATCAATCACAAGTGCCAATTAACAGGATAACGTCTGATTTTATTCTGCCATTTAAAAATATTATTCCGCTGATTCTGAAGCACGATCAAGATATAGTGATTATAACGTAGTAGATAATGTTGTAAGGAGATGGACTTGTATCTCATAATTTTGTTGATTATTTACTGGGAAACTACCGGATGGTACATGTTATCATCTTCCCTGTTTTGATTGTGAGGCAGTGTGGTAGTCTTTACATTTCTCAATCTGGATTGGCAAATATCGAACAAGTTCGCATTTACTGATATTGATTTTTTTCCCTAAACAAATGCATTATAACCTAAGGTTGTGGTGAATATTTCATCCTGCGTAAGGTAAGTAGTGTAATATGCGATAACGAAACTGAAAAAGGATGACGGTGTTTATGCATTGGTCACCACTGTTTAAAAGTATTCCATGTACTTTGCGCATTTTTATGTTTATTTTGCTTCCGTCGAATAATAAGTACAGTCTCGTCGATGTGCCGCCACGTACACTATAACTTGTGCAGTTCTACCCTCGTCACGTATCAGCGGATGTGTCGCCACTGGTGTAGAAGGTTATTGATATACAGTATTTCGTGTTAAGAAGCTTTATGCATTTATGTGAAATATTTCACTGTAAGTACACACTGTAATGAAATAGAACAAAATTTGTAATTGTTAGAAATATGATAGGTCTATCTAATACGCCGATATGTAAGGCTAACGGTCGCTTATTAACAATTCAAGTCATATATTAACCAATAGGTTTCCGAGAGCCAAGCTAACTTTTACCGTCGACATGAAAACGTAATCATCATAAAGTAGAGTAGTGTACACAAAAGGAAATACTTGTTGTCCTACAATGCCACTTGATTATGCGTTCTTAGTTTCAATGGCATTCACAACAAACATGTGATGGAAATAGTCCCCTTGATTGTATGTTCCACTTTCGTTGTGATTATATTTGCTAAGGTATCGATCAACAAGTGCTATGTGCTGAGTGTTAAACGTGCAGATTATGTCGAGGTGAAATCTTGTTTGTCATTTAAAAGGTTGTTGAAATTCTTGAAGTACACATGTAAGGCTAACGGAAAAAAAGAAAAAAAAAATCATGATATACCTGTATACACAGTTATGGGTATTGAGATAATTATGGAAGTTCGTAGAGATTAATTGTTACTGGCCATTGTTTAGCAGAAGCCTCCTGCGCCTATAGACTCGTCTGAATTAAAGACACGATACCGAGTTCATGTCTCTTGATCTTTCAGCATGTAAGTACACGCTCCGTCTGTATGGTGATTCATGGGTATGGGTTTTTTTTTTAAATAACGAACTTTAAAGAAAAGGAAACGATAAGTATTTCCTCTATATGTTTAAATAAGTATTGCACACGCCTCACAAGAAGTTAATTATGCATTCGTGAAGATAAAAGAAAATGGCACTACTGATATATTAATTAATACTCTTTAGAACATATACTTCCAGATTGTACGTCGAAAATTCACAATATGCACGCCATATATTTGGTTCAATCCCTGATGTTGTGGCTTGCACTCATCAACTCGTGCCTGGGTAAGTAAACAACATTTGAATCATTTTCTTTCACTGCATGTATCTTGTGAGGTCTAGTAGGATTCAGTCTGATTGCCAAGCTATAAGGTATGTACGTAGGATAAAAGTTTGGCATTCTCGATTACATTGTTGATTTTTATTGGGAAGTAAGTAACCACGATTAAATTACATATCCACACGGTGTACCGATATTAATAATAGGTATGTGTTGTACGTCTTTTGGGTACATTTTTCATCCTGATGCTCAGACGTTACACTGTAAATGGAAAATATAATTAGTGGCTAATTTCGTTCAGATGAGAAACAAAACTTATAGCACATGCCTTCAAGCCGACAGTGTAGTGGATATGTAAACATACACCATGCTTAACCTGACTATACGAAAAGTTGAGTTTTGAAATTGACCAGACAAGGTAATGCCGTTCACCTGAAATGACCTAGAATACTCCATATATTCAATAGCAGATACTAATTAAATTCATATACAGTTGCAAATGTTATACCACACCTCGAATCTTTACGAAATCTTTATGTAGAAAACATGTGACCCGTATTCCATGTAACTAGGCTCAGTGCCCTGCATGAAAACTATCTGACTGGCATGTGAAAGACGAACTTGCAATCATTTCACCTCCATTGCAGAGTAAACTGTCCATGTAGAAATACCAATTACATCCTAAGAATATTCTCATTTCGTCAAATAATACAATACGGAATTTTACATTCATATCTTTTTAGCAAGCTCTTAATCTCTTATATTTTTTTTTTGAAAAAAAAGGGGGAAATGAGGGGCTACATTATTGATAACTATTTAGTTAACTGGATGTTTGCTTCTACGTGGATAAAAGAGTTGAGTTGTAAGAGGATGAAAACATGTCATTAATTGCGATGTTGAGATTGAGGGGCTTATTTAGATAACTTATTAAAATTTCCCATACCACGAAAGAGTTTGTAAGGTAAGTTCTCACACTCTGAAAGACCTGGTTTTGTACAGAGACACCATCAGAGACTGAATGACTGAACATTTCCCGAAATGGCTTTACTTAACTTTTAACACAAAGAAATATGAAAACGGGCCCAATTTTAGACTAAGACTAAGTAGAGGCCTAGCATGATACTTTGCATTAGGGATTTGATCATTGCATGATTGAACCTTAGTAATTTAACACCAAATGTATACGAGTGTGTGCGGATTTATGGAAATATAGATATAGAGAAAACATTAAAGTTTCCTCTGTCAGTAGATATGTGACATCATAATGCGACTTACTCAAGTGGAACTGAAGTTATCGTAGGCAAAAACGGCAGCACCCTTCTCGGATTTCAGAAGTGTACTACTTGCATAGGAAACAATTTTTCTGAAAGAAACTCTGGAATGATATATGTAAAGCAAGTCTGCTTCATTTTCATAAATATGTTCCCTTGGTTCCCCTCTCCTTTGATAAATATTTACTTTTACATTTAAAGGATCTTCACACTATACTGCCTCACTGGAAAACGAATTCCAAACAGAATTACAGCTTGATCCAGCGCGTCAGAATAAAGTTTTGATACTGGAAAAACAAGGACTGCAACTTATACACTTAGATACAACAAGAACTGATAGGGGAACGAATAAACAGTTTTATGCAGCAGTTACCGGGCAAGAAAGAGTGTTACTCAGGATATCAAATGTAACCCTGGAAAACGCCGGAAGGTATCAGTTATCAATATACTACACAGAAGGGGCAGCTACCGTACAGGAGTTTTCTCTCCAAGTACACGGTAATACATTAACCTAATTTAAAGTCATTACAACATAAAGTACATATCTTAGGAATGCTGTGTGCATTTTATGAAATGTTAGTTTTATAAAAATTTTTTTTTTTCAAAAATAGAGTTCTAGCAGTGACAGTGAAGCTGACTGACATTAATACAGGTGAAAATCATATCAACAGATAATTTTGCATGACTGCTGGTACGGTTTGCTTTGGTGACAAAAACAAAAACATTCCTATCCGTATTCCTGAATTAAACAGGCTTTCCTGAGATTTCTCCTGTAAGGATTGATACAGTTGAAGGAGAAGACACGTACTCCGAATGTTGCGTGGAATCATCAGCGGAGTTCCCGATGGTGTGGTGGATCGATACCACACAATCACGTGACAGCTTACAGATGATCGTACCTATTGGAAAGGCATCAAACAATTCCTACTGCGGACAAATAGTGTTTACTAGTAGAAGAGCCCATAACAACAGAAAGCTCATCTGTCAGGTGCAAAGCAGTTTGAATCTGTTAGTCTCATCTCCTTTGAGCGTTCTGTGTAAGTTATGTGACAGTGAATGTAACTTGTGCGTGTTTTCTGATTGCGGTTTTCATTTGTTAATAGAAAAGATTATACGATAAAGGAAATAGCATAGAAATAGATGAAGACTTTATTTTCTTAAATGTTCGAAATTAAAGTGACGTTTATAGAGCCGAAAACAATATATACATGTAACGTACTGCTGTGGCGGTGTACTGAAACGGGACTTCTCTATGTTCGTATCTTCTAGATCAACCAACTGTAAATTCAACTACTGACAGTCCTGCGGTGTGTGAAACACGTAATTGCGTTGTCCGGGAGTTCACTAACGTTACAATAGTTTGTACAACAAATGGTAATCCACAACCAAATGTCACTTTAATAAGTTCCTTTAGAAGGACGCCGATTCAAAAATGGAAATACCATTCGATGGAATATATCAACGACTTCACATGGAAGTGGTATTATTTCTTTGAAAATATGACAAGGAATCGTCATGGCAGATATATATGTAGAGCAGACAATGGAATTGGATCTACTGCGGATGATGCTCTCATGTTAAACATAACGTGTAAGTCTTGTTTCTGAAAGTGTGGTACAGAAAAGGGCAACCTGAATTAAAATTGATTTCGTTTTAACTTCGTTAATACAATCTGAAGAGATTGTTAATATATATCTTAATTTGCAGTTTACACAGAAATATTAATAACCCGATTTTGATTTTGGTTACCCGTTTACATAGCTTATGGAATGTAGTTCTGCCCTCAGTTTTTGCTCTTTCTCTGCCAGCCTTTCTGTAGTTTGAAAGCTGTTTGCTGGCATGTCTGCCCCACGTACCAGTGTCCCTTGTAATTGGAGATACGTTAGTATGCAACTAATGCTTAAAGGGAAATAGGGCGTTTAGAATACCCCAACATGACATACTAAAGAAAATAGCGGTAATCATTGTTAAACAATTCAGTGTCATCAATAAACATCTACCAAAGCTTCATTTCCTCAAAACATTATGGATGTGATGAGTAACGGAAGATGCATCATTTGAATTTTCAAAAGTTTGGGTGAACAAATTAGTGTTGAGCAACAAGTAACTGAATTTCTGTCTGTGAGGCGCTTATTTCTTGAAGAGAAGGCTACTGTCCTTCCTTATTTTGCATAATCTATCATTCTGCATCCACAAACATTGGTTTCAAAAATATGGAGGTCCTGTCTAAAAGAAACGCCCTATTTCCCTTTAAATGACCGTTCCTATGTATCATTGGTTCTCTTCAGTTACAGTTGCAGTCAATATAGAAGTGTTACCCTCAAATTATTTGACGTTAAATGATAATCTTACCATCAACTGCGAGACATACTCAAATCCACCACCGTCAGTGTCCCTACAAAAAAAAGTCCACGGAAGATGGGCTACACTACCAAACTCTAAGACCCCTGTGGTCACCAGAAGATACACGGCAGTGTGGAAGTTCTCACTTGGTGAAGCAAATGAAGAATATGTGGGGTTATATAGATGTAGGGCTGACAACGGAGTAGGTGTACCCGCAATATCAGACACTGAAGAAATATTGCTGAAAGGTAAAACAGGTATGTAATGCTTTTTACATCAACCTAAGGATAATATCCTACCACAAGGACACCTAACATGCACTCTGATTGCTAAAAGCGACCGACATAGCTGTTAAGATTGGTCGACTATTTATTTGACCATCCCTCTTCACAGTAAATGTTCTGTTTCTTTGCAATTGCGTCCACATCTTAGACCCATAAAAAAATCAGTTGCACTCATTTTAGTACGACGTCACCGCCTAACTTCCACATCCGTCGTCATTGCCATATAATACTTCAAATTTCTATAAGGTGCTTTTTTCTTTCGATACGGACCAAGTGCAGACAGAGCAAAATACCAAAGGTAATCATTGTGAATAAGTAGGATATAACTTGTAAAACTTATGCCTTTGAATCTGAAGCATATTTTTTGTGGAGGGTGGACCTTTTATTAGTTGTAAATGGTCAACAATCATTACATGTACGTTTCAATCTTTTCCTTTGACGTGTATGTTACATGATAATTATAGGTCGATATTATAATTACATCTTTGATAAAACTCCACCAAGTTAAAAGTCTACCTGGAGAAAAGGTTCATTAATTACAAAATGGAGATTGTATGTCACTTGAATATCATGTTAAAGAATTCCCTGTGAGATTTCATAAATCACTGAACCTTGAAAAAAATATAGAAAGAAATCATCGTCGTGAAATCGATGGCGATCAGTTGCAATGTGATCTCTTGGCTTTCTTAAAGTAATGTCTTTCTCTTTGTCTGTTTTCAAAAGAATCACCACAGATTCCATGGATTGAACTCTCAGTGTCTGTCGCTCTAATTGCAGTGATTGTTTCTCTGTTAGTCACCATTAAATTTTATCGTAAGTCCTACTATCATAAGTCTTTCTTTTGCATGACCTGTGGACTTAATTTTTCTTTTTAAAACATATGTATATATATATACTTTTAAGGTCTTTTAATTAAAAATACATGCAGGGATAATTTAGAAAAAAATACATGCAGGGGAAATTTCTATCAAAAATTGTTTCTAGCTTTAATTGTCACGGTCTTCATAATTTTGCCTAGTTTTAATTCTGCCAACTCACAGGAAACAGACGAACACTGGAAATTGAAAGTTTCACTCGACGGTAAAGATATTTCTCTATCTTTAACAGTACTATTGTCATAAAGTCGTCAATACAAATAAACTCGATCTAATTAACAATCGTAAGCGTCACTTCAGTAGATAGTAATGATTCAAGTGAAAAAGGACACTATAAAAAAATGTATGGTGCTCATACGTCTGAAAAGTCTTTATGGGTAACAGGATATTCTGACATTTGCACTTCCGCTCCGCGTTCATAGGATTTACATGAGAAGATGTCAACCCAGGGATTCAACTATAAACTTTCCAGATGTGGTGAACACACATCACTGCGTATCAACGATTTCTTCAGTGTCCAACAGACAACTGCCCTCTCATCCAGCCAAAGAAGGTGAGCATTGAAGTAATTAATTGCAGTAATAATTGGAAGATAGAGTAGCAGACGACTTACACAATGAAAAGAAAAAAGAAAGACACTTTGCTTCAAATGATGTCGTGTGTCTACACCGACGAAATCGGTGTGTCTGTCATTAATTGTGTTACGTCATTTGTTTGTCCTCTGCCTGTTACATGATCTTTCATCGTATTTTATCAGCAGACAACAATATCACCAAACATTTGGATGACTTGGAGCCTCCGTATGAAAAATGGTAATTAACTTAGCTAAAACTTACTAATTAAATTAACGGCGTTTACGTTCTTTGTTGTGCTTTAACACACGTATGTCAATCCATATGATTTAGCTCATTTACGTAATAAATACACGAAAAGATTTGATATTAGAAATCTATTCATTATTGCTGTCATAAGCTAAGATCTAAACAGAGATATAAAATTCTTGTCATAATCTTAACATTATTGTGTTTTTTAGTGATTTCTGTGGTCTTTTTCTATTCGTATTTTGTCTTTTTGTGGTTCCTTTTAGTTCAGCTGCAAGCTCATGTGGTAAGAATTAACTATTTGCATATAGATTACTAAAATGTAATAGATATATGTACATTATGCCACCTATAGTATCATGTGAAAAGTGGCTGCATTTTAATGCTGACAAATTTGTTGGTTGTCTTCTTACGTCAAATTATGTAAAATTACATTGGCAATTACAACAAACAGTCGGTACTTCTAGATATGGAATACGTGTAATTGATTGGCACGGAGAGGTCAGTTGTGAAACGTAAGTAAGTTTAGGATAGGACTTAAATTGCACTTAACTTCTGACACATCCGTTTTGGAATCAATTTCTGAAACTGTCTGCTTATGATACTAATACTACTACTACTACTAATAATAAAAATAATTAAAACAATAAAAATTCTACTACTACTACTACTAATAATAATCATCATCATCCGCATCATCATAATCATAATCACAATCATAATCATAATCACAATCAAAATTGCAATCATAATCATAAGACTATTGGTTATTTTGGTAAGACGTATCAATACTCTAATTTAGAAATGTTATCTACGTGGTGGTTACTTTCAACAGATGATCTTCACGCTGCTGCGATGGATGTTGACGGATATGTGCGGTAATGTATTTCAATTTGTGGCTAATGATTATTTTTACACACAAAAAAAAATAGTTCACAAACTGATTTGAAAGAAATCAAGGATGAAGATTTCCAAACAATTAATGAACAAGTCTTAATGATTATAACAATAGTTTTGAAGTGGTTTCACAGCTTTAATGATAGACACTATGTTTTACACTGCCATTTTATAATATATATCATGGCGATACTGCACTCTTTTGTCTATATCATTTTCACTTTAAAGTTACCTAAAATTTTGCTTTTTGCTGTAGTTTAAACAAGACAGACGTCTCTAGTGATGAGAACCCTTACGAAGGTGTTGGAACACCTACATGCAGAACCGGATACGGATGTCCCTTACAAAGAAGTGATGAAATAGAGACTAAGCGCGATACACAATAGTACAATATAAATATATATAGTACAGTATAGTTCTTTCTTTCTTCTTTCTTTCTCCACTTCTATCTTTCTTTCTTTCACTTCTTGAACCAACAAAGGAAATTATTTGTAGTGCCTATTTCTTTTTTTGTATTGAAGTACAAAACGCTGCATGTTTATATTTTATGAATTCTTTTGGTTACTTCTTTCCTCCTCTGTTATAACATATTTTATAGAGCACTTACTATTATTCCGTTTATCTCAAACAATACAAGATGACAGTTATATAAATGCCGTCAATTTAAAAGTGATACATTCAAACATCAACGAATTTGGGTTCCAGCAACAGTTTTCGTACTTTCGTAGGTATCACACACGCTATAGTAGTTGATTAGCGACAACAGAAAATCCATTTAACAACAACATAAAAATCATATCGATAGGTTATATAACAAAAAAGATAACTATTAACTCTCCTTTCCTTGATATGATGGTAACACTTTGACATTAACATAATACATTATTTTGATTTGTATTTTATTGCCTACATAGTTTATGGTGTACGTGCACTACAACTTTTCTGACTAATATTTCAACATGTTAACGCTTATCTTTCAGTTTACTTAGTACAACAATCCTTCACAGTAAACGCCTGACATAAGTTCCAACCTACATACCGTAAACATAAATTGAAGTTGCATATAGTCCTACTTATCCTTAAGACTACTTCTCATTAAAGGTACTCTTAAAGTGCATGGATTAGAATAAAGACGATAAAGAAAATTGTTATTTGTTACGAATTTTTTCCCTTGTAAAGTTGCATGACCTGCATCTGTAATGATGCCATGTGGACACTGTGTCTCAGCACTACCAGTGACCACATCGCCATTCTAAATCCTTAGTGCCGTCTGTAAAGTTGAGTCAAGTGTAAAACCGACCCCAAGTCAAGCCTAAATAAGACAGGTTGAACTAAGTTACCATAAATGAAAATAAATAATAAAGTTGCATTGATAAATTCAAATAGTGTGAAGGAAAAAAATAAAAGACTAGATTTACATGATAAGATTAGAAAAATTCAAGATCAAACCTTCACGTGTACTGCACAATCAGTCTTAAGATTTTAGGATACTTCATTCAGTTGCTTGGATTTAGGAGATATAGTTCCCCTCACCACATTAAAACATGGTGCTAGCAACACTACCACATTGCTATTGCTTCCAAAGTGTGAGATGTTATAGATTTATTGTATATTCTATTTTCACTAATAAGTGCAATAGAATAGTATATAGAAACGATTGAACAATATACGGTTCATACCATAAGCTATTACACCTCCCTGACTTAAGTTTGCCAGACTCCTTGTGAATATTCACAAGGTGAGCAACTGTTCATGTGATATTTACGGCATCCTGATGTTGACGATGAAAGAAGTCGGAAATGTTACACACAAATTAAACAGTTTACAGATTACTCTATTATCATTACACTGCGTGTAACATCCTAGGAGCATGGACATGAAGACAAACATGACATTAAAGCTCCTTGGGTCATAAAATAAGCTAAAGTTAATGAACAACAGAGGGAATACTAATAGGTCATTAGTCCCTCAATAGATGAAACCGTGTTCGTAAAAATAAAGTACCCTATTTAATATTTGACAATCGAGCATTGTTCTTCTTTTTGTTGCACTTTCTATAATGCTAAACTTCTAGGGAAGTTAAAGCTTTTTCGTCCAGAATTAGTCGACTAGTGTGTATTGCAGTGTGTATTTACATCCGTTACAAGACAAATCAAGACCCTTCAGAAAAGTTCGGTAATATGCATCTTGTGATTCATTTTTCTAAGCGAAAGTGTTTATGCTCAAATTATTTGTAAACAATCAAACATTAATCAACCTAATAAGAGACAAATCAATGGAAGGAATTTGATTGCAATAGGCAGGGTTTAGACCCTTCACGATTCTTATTAATTTTCCCACGAGTTGGTTTCCGTAGCTGGTAGCACTGAAAATGAAACCTTCTTTAGAAAGGCCAGTTTATTTGACAACGGATACCAGACACACTTAAAAAGCAATAATTATTTCTTTTTTCTATTATTTGTTTTTAAAAGATGAATAAAGTCTCTCTGAGTCCCTGGGAAGTATGATAGAACAGATGATAGTGGGTTTTAACAAATACTTGTACAATCAGAGTAAAATCAAGAGTTTCCCACAAGTTATTACGCTGATACTCATCACATTCATTAAAGATATTCCGTTGGATTTGGATGCATGAATGGGTCTATGTCGGCTTTACGGTCTACTCGATGCAATAAAAAAGTCCCACACATCCCTCGAGCAGACACCTTAAACGGAAACCGGAACTGAAGAAGCTCTCAAACTTTTACCTATGTTCCCTTACATTTATATCGACCAGTAGGCCCATGCAGAAGCATGCCATACTATGTTGACTGTAGTAAAGTGTATCACGTTCATTCCTTTTAAAAATATCTCAAGGTAAAAAGGTTAGCATTTTGTCTACTTCATGCGACGTTGTCGTAAGTGTTATGTGATGTCAAATTAGTTTTCTCTTTAATTAACTGCAGAGTTGTGTAACTTTACTTCCACTATCAGTTCTTTATTCAATAAATTTTTTGTTCACACCAGATGTTCCATTTTCAACGAGATTTTGAATGTAGTTGGATCAAGTTTAACATAGTTCTGATATGCTACATGATCGGTAGTGACCTTAAAAAAATTACAAAATAATAAATGAAATCTTACACAGAATCCAGACACTCACATGCATGATTTGAGGATCGAGTGACGTGAAGACGTTATAACTGCAAATCAGAAGTTAAATATTTTTCTTCATACTAGATTAATACTGAGGTAGGATTACAATAATTACTGTATACAGGTCGGCCGTTATATCATGTTGCTCATTATATCAAAATCATTCCAATTTTCGTTCACTGAAAGATCTCATCCCTATACGTAGTATAAATTGAGGATATACTTGCACTTAAGTGAGCAGTTAAAGTCGCCTAAGATTACCCTTATATGTAAACCAACTTACACCGTTTGTACTACGAGATTTCCCACTGGGTGTATGGAACTGAGAAATATGGTACAAATGTGTTTGTATGTATGAGAGTGTATGCGTGCGTGTGTGTGTGCGTACAAAGAAAGTGTGCCATATCTCCTCCTAAACCGTAAGTCGGATGACTCTCAAACTTGGTGGGTAGGTGCCCGGATATAAGGTGTAGTGTCGGCGAGAATGATGACGACATAGATCATGTTAAGGGTCAAAAGTCACGAAAACCAAAATCACATTTTAGCATTATCTCTATGTGCAAACATCCTAGAATGATAAAACTACTACATAATGATAGAAGAAAATATGATTTTTTAATAGGTATTGATGACGTCACGTGGTCAAAGGTTACGTAGTTAAATGTCAAATCGGCAAAATGCTTCATAGAAGTGTGTCACTTCCTCCTAGACCGTAATTCGTGCTCGTATATGTACTGATGACATCATAGGTCAAATTCGCAGAAATGCTGTAAAAAGTGTGTCACGATCTCCTCATAAGACGGTACTTTAAATGGACTTAGTAGGTAGGTGCCTGGGTTTGAGATGTGGTACCTATGACGTCAGAGGTCAAGATCACAGGTCGCTGTTACTATAGTGCATAATACATCATGTTAGGTGCTGATAATGTATCGCGTCAATATGTCTTTTACATCTTTGCCTCTCCAATATGAATATGGCATCTCAGCCTATGTAACCATGTTTTGGGCTGAGTGATTATGTCTGGTAGAATTGTCATTTTTCATGCATAATTAAAACCAGGTTTCAAATGGCAATAGAGACAGTTACTCATCACCCCAAACTACATTTCAGCTGATGAAAAGTTAAATTTTCGTTTGTTTTTTGCTTTTGATTGACAGCAAATTTGAAAGACACAAAGTAGCTCATATTGCACAGCATATCGAGTGACCGATTGTTTGGATTACACATGTGTAGGAGGTTTACAGAGGTTATGAAAGGATTATGAGAAATAAATTTGTTTACTGCAATATTTCAATGTAGTGATAACCTACGTTACATCCTTTTATGGTATTTAGAAAACTATGTCACATATCTGATTAATTATTAATTATTACTTGCCTTGTCGAAGTTAAGCAGTTGACAAACTAATACTTATCTTAATTTATCCCGAGAAGTCGGAACAGTTTATCACATAATGTCTCTCAACATTCCTTAAACTTCTCCCCCGTGACGTGAACAATGATACCGCAAAAAAAAAAAAAAGAATCAATGAAAGCATTTTGGGTGAATTTTCATTTCACTTTAAAATAAGATGGCTAATAGATTAAGGCCTGTGGCATTATAAGATATACACAGATGTCTTCGCAGAACGAGTGTCCGATGACAAATACTGCGCGAAATCGAATTAGAGAGGTGATCAACCGTATAACGACAGAACAATAAAGTGATTACCTGACTTTGGAGAGACTGAAAACATTATGCCTCTGCTTTTCTATACGCCTCGGTATCTTAATGCTGCTGTAGTTGCCGTAACCTATGCAATGACCAACAGTGATAGTGTAAGTTTGTAACATCTACCATATTTCGTCGTATATTGGTGAAACTTGACCTCCTGTCTTAATCAAGACGGTCTTTATGTAATAACATACCTATGACCACTCCTACGACACGGTCCCGCACACGTATTATTTCATAGTTCTGCGCTGAAAATTCGCTGTGAATTTCTCCTCTGTCATACGTTGAGTAGCGTAATGAACATACATTAGGTCCTAGTGTTACGTTTCCATTGGCCTGTTCAAGGAAAGTTCATCATGAGACTGAATAAATTTTGTCGGCAGAGTTTTTAGATTTCCCAACGTTTGGTGGACATTTTTCTAAAATTCAAATTCTTTAGGTAGGACTGACAGTTTCAACCTCAGCAGTTTTGACTGATTATGTACTCTCAAGCGAATGAAAATGAAATAAAAAAGAAATGAAGTAAGGCGGAACATGAGCGTCCCAATTTTTGCATTTTCCTCAAAATCACGTTACCATTGAAACATGAATGGTTCAAAGTGGATTTAATCGTTCCGTGCCATCACAAAGAAAAACTGTTCTTTGAAAGTTCAGTTCCAGCATTGATATTCCTAGACCATAGTTATTATTATGTTATTCCTAGTAATATCATTTGATGTAAAGCATAGGCTACTGATAGTCCAATATCCTGGATTTTCGGAAATGGTGTTATCATTCACTTGGCACTTCATTGCACACATGCCTGACACTAAGTGGTACCCCACTGGTAACTTTGCAAACTTCACATACTGCAAAGAGAATGATTGTATAAGTGATGTGCGATATCTTCTATGACAACTCATTTGAATTGCTTGTCGTAGTTCCTGAGATTTATGAGTCTGGGGCCGTTGCCATTAAAAATATTACTAATAACGAATAGTATTTAAAATTTGCAACAAGAGACGTCATCACGGCATGTTCGTATGCCGCACGTACAGCAAAGGGCCTGCGATGTTATACGTATTAATATAACATATGAGTATACATGTATGCTTTCTAAATAAATTAACGGTATAAGTAGTGGTGTAAATACATTTCTGCTCCCCTTATTTCAGAGCTATACGATTTCGCAGTATTTCGTTACCATTATTTAGGTTCTGGTACTAACGTTACACATCCAAATAGGCTTCACGTGGAATGCGCCTATCCAAAGTCCTAACTTGTCACAATGCCACTCACTAAAATATACCATATTTAAGTTGCATTTGTGTCCTTACAAGAACATTGCTTAGTGCAGTGTCATTCGTATGACAATTCAGTGTATAAGTATACCTTTTTTTGTAGTTGGAGAAATAGTGGAGCTGAACGATCGTTGTAAAAAAATCCACATGACATGTTAAAATTGTTATTACTTGTGAAACATATTTTTATCGCAATATATCATTACCAAAAATGTATTATGTAAAATGTATTATTATTGCAAAGAAATGTGAAACATCTTAGCAATACCATTATTTTTATCCTTTCAGACGAGACCTTTTGCACTTTGCGTCCAATGATTATTCATATGATGATGTAAACATAGGTATGGTAATATATCAATTTGTTTTTCATCAATTTATTTTCTTATCTACTATATTTTAATGTTTTAATATAAATGTTAAGTAACCTCCTTACCCCTCAGATGACTAACCTGTATGCGAGATTCTAAATTCTGACAACTCTGCATTTGAACGATTGCCAACATTTCCTGAGACAGATGTCATCTTTCTTTCGAATCACCCTTGAGATAAGACGAGAACGTTGGTTTTTAGTTGAAATAAATGGACGGATAATGAAAGCATTGCTCATATTATCACTTTGTCATGTATTTTTCAAAACTTCTGGTTTCTTTCTACATTTTTGCTGAGTTCGTGCTATCTAAATGACCATTAGACCCTCTTGCCCGACCTGTCAGGCTCAGGTCTGGGAAGTGTTATTAGTGATGGTCAGTGACTTCAATGTTCTGTGGTTCCTTCCTTGCAATTTGAAAATTACGTCTACCTACTTAGTGCAAGTAATCCTCAGTATCCTCACTCGCTTGAGTGCACACAGGGCAAATAAAGCTTAAATTGTATAGACACAAGAGTTAGAGAGAGAGTTTAGAGTTGTGAAGAAGCGTATGATGTAATCATGACAAATCATCACAAATGATTATCAGATAGAAAAAAATGATATTGTTATTCTCATTGAAGTGGTAATGATTTTCGAAAGAAAATACAATGACTAATTAGTTTGCATCGGAATATATATTTTTTTTAACTGACAGCATGTACACTATAAACAAAATGTACAAAAAAAAGTCGTTATCATAACATGTGTTGAACTTTCTTACACAAATTGTAAGTAAGGTAAAAATCATATTATTGACAAGACTTACTTCTAAACGATGAAGACTTGTTCATGACCAAACAAAACTTACTCAACGGTTAAAACCAGGACACCATATGCTCCCAAAATAA
This sequence comes from Stichopus chloronotus, assembly GCA_021234535.1. Classification (NCBI taxonomy): domain Eukaryota; kingdom Metazoa; phylum Echinodermata; class Holothuroidea; order Aspidochirotida; family Stichopodidae; genus Stichopus; species Stichopus chloronotus. Next base: position 16,436,281 of record CM037842.1, read on the forward strand.
CATCCTCGGGACTATGAAAAATTCTGAATTGTCCTTAAAGTAAAAGTTAGAAAAGCATAACAAAAAATATATCATGTGAGTATCTCCCTCGACGACACACATCTGTATATTTGAGCTATGTGTATTCACGATTCATTGTAAAACAACAATTTGTATGTAACAAGGTCAATCTTCGCCATATTTTGATGGAAGTTGTGGCTACTTGCATCATTGTTTCAGGTAGATTTATCCAATGTTTCAAAATGTGTTTTTCTATGTCCCATCTTTAATGCAAGGGATTTTACAAAGTGGAAATAAATCCAAAGTATTGCAATATGGATACTGGATATTTATGGCACTAGATTGTATTAACAGAGAACTTCAACTATTGGCGAACAGGCAGCCATTTGCATAGTCTATCTATCGATACTTCTCGTATCGATTTCTGTACTTTCGAAACTTAATTAAGGTAACGGTAATGAGGTACTTTTCACCCTGGTATTTTCCCTTAAAAATCGTTTTCATTTTCTTTTTAAGGTTAGGTAGTATTCAACAGTCTTATCCACAATTTTCGTTTGTTCATAAATATAGGCCTAAATAATTATTACTAATCATTAGACATAGCGCCATACCTACCTAGTTCTTAAAAAAACTACACATAATGTGCTAAAAGCATTTCTCGAGAAGATATTCTCTGCATAATAGGACTTGAGGTGATATCCAGATATATCATAATGGTTAGGGTATGTTCCTCTCGAGAAGGCATAAACATGTATGATATCATTTGATGATTGGCTGCCATACCTAAACAAACATGAATGATGTATATACTTTTATCTACCATCATACGGAATCAGACTCTGCTTTAGCCGCTGAGGAGATGGCGCTCTCTCAAAAATCATATTGCAAAGTCTGTACACACTATACACAGAGACCTCAAAACCTTCATTTTGTGTTCACTTACACTTATCCCTCATTTTGCTGGATGAATTATCATTCATATGTTTATTAGGTGGTACTACGAAACACTTGTAAAGAGTTATTTTTTCGTATGTGCAACGCCGACCACCTCAGGAAATTTCGCACGTGTAAGGCAGCACGTACGATGCACACAAAGTAACCATAACGCGAGATATAGGCCTACACTATAATCCAGTCATTGTAGGAAGTACAAATTTCTAGCATCCCTTATCATTTTACAACAAGTGAACCATACTATAGGTACAAGATTTTTACTTGTAGGCCTAATAAGTAGACTAATCGATCGTTGGACGAGGCCCATGGTGGGCTGAATTCTTGGTGATTTTGAAATATAATCCAAGGTCCAGATGAAAGTTCTTACGTCACAACGTTCGAACTGAAACACTTGCTTAGACAAGTGTAGTCTTAGATTTAGAATCTTAGAGATTCTAAAATAACAAGTAAAGAACCATTACTGTGCAGTAACAGTAGTGTAGCTTAATGTTAAGGCTAGCCAACCCACTACTTGTACGTACCAAAGGCAGAACTGTTGGTACTCATTTGCGATATTATTTTTTTGGAGGACAAAATGGTCAATTATTGAAACATTCCACATCATATTGGAGACCACTCAGTCAGAACACAGGCCAGCATTAATCACGCCAAGTTTAAGGCATACAAAAGTACCTTAATCCTCTGACGTTTTGACGTCAACTCCACTAATTAGGCGAAGTCTGGAATTTTGTAATAAGTGGTTGCCGTACAAGGCACCAACTTCTGCGGCGTATAGGCCACGTCGTTTCAAAAAAATGTAAGTTATTTGTGAACATTCGTATTGCCATCTGAAATTGGACTGTTGGTCATAGATGGGGCCTAGTTACGGTTAGACCTACAAGCTGTAGCGTTGAATGCTTGCTACGCGTATTGTGTGGTGCTAACTCCCTTTCAGTTGTGCACTTGTAAACAAATTGTTGAGACATGACACACATGATAAACCACATGTTAGTCAGTTGCATTAAGTTCAAATGTGTTTGAGCCCAGTTGAACATACATTTCTGCAATTTTCAATTTTCAAAGTGATAACATTTATTTTGGAATCTCTCTTCAGAATCGTCTTCAGATACAGCACTTATGTGTTAGTTCACAACAGCAAAAAATCTTAGCAATTGTCTTGAAAGGAAAAATTTAAAGCGTATACAGTAAGGCCTTCGTGAACGAAGAATTCCCCACATTCTCCTATAGGAAGAATTTCCTTTGTGCCTAGGATTCTACATTTACCCCCCACCTACTACAAAAAATACATTAAAAAAATCCAGTTAACTGGAATGCTTTACCCAGTTAAAGACCCAGTTGAAATATCTAGTTGGAATACTCAGTTAAAATCAAGCTGGGAAACAGTGAAGAAAAACCCAGTTGAGAAAACGCAGTTATGTACAAAACCTAGTTGAAATATCGAGTTAGAAAAACCATTTCGAATTCTCAGTTAAAGACCCAGTTGGAAAAACCAGTTGAGATACCCAGTTGCAAAGGCTCAGTTCAAACACAGTTGAAATTGCCCAAATACCATTTATAAACCCAGTTAAGATCCAGTTCGATTGGGTTTGAATTGGTTCCCAACTGAAATTTGCCCTGGGGATAAAGTTGAGGTAAGGTACCACAGATTGACTATCATTGAAATGAAAACAAACCTAGTATATCACCTTTTAAAATATAAACTGGTTAATTAAGGTAAAGCTCGTGACCAACTTAAGAAGTTCTCTATTGGAAACTAATCCAGATTAATTCTAGTGTTAGAGTAGAACATTTTGGTGTGGTCGTAAATTAATTTTGCTCCGGAGTGGTGAAATATGCAATACAACATTTCAATACAACATTGAACCAACATAGAGCAACATATTCAAAATTCGAAAAACCCGGTCGCAGAATTCTTTCATTCAAAATGGCAAACTAAACGGCCAATGGACACATGTTCACAGCTATATATCAGCCTCTACAGTAGAAACGATGAAGAAACTAGTGTTGTTATATAGATTTTGTGGTTTGTAAAACTGACGTATGTACTTTGTTAAACACTGGGCTCGTCATTTACAAATAAGTTCAAGATAGCTGCCGAAATGGCAGCCAAAATGTCCACGGTCATATGTTACTAGATCAAATGGCTAACGTCATATGAAGTCATATGCAACCGGAAATATATAAAAATCTCAAGCAGAGGTGGCAAGGATGTAATTGACTTTGAATTAGTTTCTATGGGGGTAGTGTTCACTGGTAGCCTGATAATATCAATTCTAGATGTTGTTGTGTAATTAACTATATATGACAGCAACCATTTTGGTGGCCATCTTGGATTTTCCCAGAAGGGAGTTTTGCAGATTGTGATATATGTTGTGATATAACGTACTCTGCTACTCTGGGGGGAAATTCAGCCTTCTAACATTTATCAAGTTAACATATTTTTTATCTTTAATGCTCAGATTGCGTAGTTTCATCAGCCAGGCACCACTATAAACGTTTTTTCTTTCTCTGAAGGCAGAAATTGATACTTAGCAGGCGAAGGACCCTCTCAATTCGAATCGCAATTATCAGTCTTTATTCTGTGGACATATGGAACGTATTCTTCTTCGTAACAAAATAATTAGCTTGTGCTTGACGTAAACTCAATGATATCCATTTTGCTTTTACAGTGCATAATAATGACTGAGAGAACGTCACAAGAAATTTGGCAGATAAATGACACATTGGAAATAAAACATTAACTTTTATTATGAAAACAGAAACTGCATAATTCAAATATTATTTATTCCCTATGTCATAAATGAATCTTCATTGTGTCAGGCACTTCTTTTAGGCGTTAATAAGTAACTAAACGTACTATGAACACATACTTTGTGGTTATGTTTTGGTCATGACTCTGGAGGGATTTCCATTGTTGGAATATTACAGCTAATTGCAGTCAAATCGATTTCGACGTTCTTGTTCTCAACTGCTTCGTGGTCTCCTTAAAGTAAACCATATAAATTTCAAGAGGAAAACTTTGTAAATGATGTCCAATATACATGTTCTGCTGGCGGTTTGTTTGGTCCTTACTGCTGGTAGCTCAGGTGAGTTTGATCGTCTGAAAAGACTTCTAAGCGATAAAAGCAGCAATTTAGATTATTAGGTTATTTGTTGCGTTATTGATTAAAACGGTAAAATGGCAAACGTGCCATCAATTATACGAAAACAAACATTACATTAAACAGATGATGAAGTTAGCCTAAAGTACTTATTTGCTTATACAGGAGTCCCCGAGTATACAAGAGTATTAAATGACGACGTTACTATGCAATGGCTACGAGATCCTTCACGTCAAATCACATCAGCAGTATTCGATAAAGGCGGAGAACGACTGCTGGTTTTCGTTCCGTCAGGTGTCAAGAAACGCCGACATGGACAGTTTTACACCATTGTAAACAATAAAGTAGTGATGTTACATATATCCAGTCTCACACTGGAGAATGCTGGACGATACTCCTGCACTATATACTATAACACTGGAAGAGCTGTCGAAGGAACAATTCTTCTTCATGTTCAAGGTATAACGTTTCCTTTGTGAATGTATTTATTTCAAAGCATCTCATACTACTTGCTTCCATTTAGGAATGGAACGAGTGACGTCACTTTACTTCGTTGAAACAACATTGACACAAAAGTTCAAATTGATTGCTGAAGTAAAAACTAAGAACTGTATTAAAGGTGACTGGTAGTTTTATTTATGTATATCACGTGACATCAATCTCTCCTTGGTGACTCTCCACTAACGTCACTAGTTTACGTTTGTTTTTTGTACGTGCTCGTGCACAGTGTAATACTAGACTGCATTGTAGCAAACCAGTATTTACAAACGGTATACCTATATTTTATTGTCCCGTGAAAAAAATAACTGCCAAGTTGTTACGTTTGCAGAGAGTAGAGAATTAGAGACTGATATTGCATGAGCTGTTTACAAGACAACCAATCACCTCTAATACTAAGGCAGTACCCATCTATGAAGGAATAAATTGTAGAATTTTCATCAATGGAAGTCTAATGAAAGAACAACTACCCACAGGATTGCCGACATTGTCGAAAACGACAATTTACGCCGTCGAAGGGGAACCAATCACATTAGACTGTTGCGTGAATAGTTCAGTCAAGCCAGTCATTGGTTGGTCGATTGGCTTGAGGCTGTTGGACACTCGTGACTACACCAGTGTTCCAATGAGAGATGTGTCAGAGTACAACCATTGCAGCCATCTAAACACCACAAGCAAGGAAGTTCACCACGAGCAACAACTGGTATGCAAGGTACAAAACAACCTAAATCTATCGGCCTCCTGTGTGGTCAGAGTTTATTGTAAGTTATTCGTGCATTTTAAACTGAACTGTGCATGCAGGGAATATATTTTAAAAGAGTAGTTCTATCCATCACTTTGTTTTCAGCATACATTTCGTTTTAAAGATACTCACTGGCATTTGATTCTCACTTCACTGATATTACAACAACAAAATATATTGACCACCGGATTATTCGGCCTATCATTTCGTTAAGTAAAAAATTATATGTTATCAGGTACAAAGATAAAGATGTGTCTCTCAAAATACATTTCAATCTGTTGTTATTCATTTACTTGCAGATCCAGCAACAGTCGCGATCAAAGTCATCAGGGATTCAGTGTGCGAAAACCAACGTTGTAAAGGGGAAAGAGTTTAGTAACGTAACAATGATTTGCGTGGCAGAAGGCAACCCTAGACCGAACGTTACTTTAAAGAGGATTTCAAGGAAAGAAAACCGGATTTATCAGGATAATGCAGTGTCAAGTGTAAGGAACATCACGTTACTGAAGCGCAATTTTTACTTCCAAAACGTAACAAGAAGTGATCGAGGAGTGTACAAGTGCGAAGCAAACAATGGTCACGGAGCCCTAGACGTTGATACAATGTATCTTGACATCGAATGTGAGTTACTAATACTAACAGAGGTGCAACTCATGGAGAGGCAAATCACTATCAAAATGTGTAAACCAGTCAATTTGCTTAAGAGGCAGGGAGGGGGTGTTCTCCTCAAATTAGTCAACCCAAAGAAAGCTTGAACTTTGAACGAAGTGTTACATTTAGCATTACTGTTTACTGTTATTAGCAGAGATGGTACATTTCGTTAAAAGTTCAAAAGTTAGTTCAAAGGACATATTTGTTTTATGATTCTCATTTTCCATTACTATCTCACATAACTTTGTATTAATCTAGGTACTTCTTGACATTGCTGAGAAGGAAAGCATATTAAAACATTTTCTTTTTTTTTTTAAATTGGAATAAGCTGACTGAAATATGGAAAATTTCCTACTAAGCATTTTGTCACTAAATCCCCTCAATGGGACAAGTTCTAGTGGTTTTTTTTTACTCCGTCTACTCTTTTTTGCCTTGTGTAGTTGCAGTTAACGTTAAAATGGTTACTGGTGGTCTTCTACACTTTTCTCGAAACGGAAGTTTCAGTATTGCGTGCGAGACTTACTCAAATCCATTTCCCAAAATATCACTTCAAAAGAAAATTCATCGAAGATGGTTGACTCTTCCTGCCACATTTAACATTACACACAAAGTTGGATTCTTTATTGTTTGGAATACTTCTTTCGAGGCGGTCGATCGTGAGTACGAAGGGGTGTACAGATGTCTCGCATCCAATGGGATAGGTGAAATTTCAGTCTCTGATTCAACTTTCCTTTCTATGCTTCGAGGTTGGTTACAGTACCTTTTTATTGTAGACATTAAATTTAGTCCAATTTGTATCATAACAAGTCACTAATCACTTTGACGAGTAATGAAATTTGAATTCAGTTTTCTCTCAACTGCGTATCAAACTGTCTAACAAACCTTTTTACGTCATTTAATGCTCTAAAGGAAAACTTAAAATTTCATTCAGTGCCTATAATTTGATTTGAACGCAAAACCATAAAATATTCTCATTGCTTTTCTGAATGTTGGGTTCTCTTCTATCATTTTAATTACAATTCTCGTCAAAACGCGACTAAAGGCGAAGAAGAAGGAAGAGAAACACCAACAGAGACAGTTACACGACAATCAAAATCAGTCTCAAATGAAGTATTCTTCTTTTCACTTGTGACTATACCAATCCTTGCTGGTTTGTTGATTTGTGTTCTGAGGCGCTTCAAGCTCTTTTCACTGAGAACGAAGACGAACAGCAGTGGTAAGAAACACTAAAGTCACTTTAGCTTGGCTTCTGTTACGATATGAGAAATAACGTACAGTCCCAATAAAACGGAAGGGTTGTTATAACGGACACGGTTACACATATCTCTTTTGAATTTACAGAAAAACGGCAATCTCTTCATCGTAAAATCTTCAGGAGGTAGGAAAAAATATCACTCATAGTCAAATATCATCCCAACTTTATCAGTACCATCATACTTTAAATATTAACTGTTGTTCAGGAAGCAATAGAAACTGTGATAATTTTACGGTCATGAAGGGTTCAACGTACCTTCTTCTTCCAATTAAAAATAGGAAAAGATTATTTAACAATAGTGATAGTAAAAGTAGGAAACATTTAAAATGAAAAGGATTACTTATCAACTAATTTTGTACCAATGTTCTGTGTTCCCTGGACACTTTCAAACTGTTCAAAATGCTTTTCCTCGTAACAGAAAATATGTTGAGTCAGCACGTCACCGTAACCATTAGCAACCCTTGTTCCTTCAGTACCCATTCAAGGTTGCTATTGCAGAGACATTTCTGAGTAGAGAAAATACAAAAGTAGTAGTTAGAAGATGTAATATGTTTGTCATGATTATTTAAGATATGTGGAAAGCAAGATTAAAGTATCATGCCTTATTTTTACTATCGATGTTATTTCCTGTAATTCAATCTGTACAGAGGTAGCCTTCCTGCAATTCCCCAACCGAGGGCGAAAGCAGGTATGTATTTAGTGGACGTGTATTCTTTGCATAATGGCGTGATTGAAAATGACATTTATTTCGAAGAAAATATACCTACATGAAAATTTTATCAATTATCCCTTCGTTACTTTCAAATTAATTCGCAAGTCTCTCCTTTTTAAAGTGGCAGAAACATATCAATGTATAGACACTATCAAAACAACTTCAGAAAAGCAGCGCCATCTAACTACGTTTGATCAAGAGGATGTAACGTGATTGAAAATGATATTTAGTTTAAAGAAAATATACCTAGATGAAAATTTTATCAATTATCCCTTCGTTACTCAAATTAATTCGCAAGTCTCTCCTTTTTAAAGTGGCAGAAACATATCAATGTATAGACACTATCAAAACAACTTCAGAAAAGCAGCGCCATCTAACTACATTTGATCAAGAGGATGTAACTTTTATTGAAAAGTTAAGCCAACGGAATGGACAAGAGCGTTGGATAGGAATGATACATGAGGATTCAGAAGTTAAGACAATTGTCCAAATTTGGAGTAAGTTTGGTAAGTTCAATGTGCTGAATCATGAATGCCAGTTATCAACTCTACGGTAAGTCTTTTCTTTTAAATTAATAGTTGTAAAAAAAAAAATGTCAAAGTAGGAAGAAATGCATATTAATTTTCTCATAACAAGCTTGTTCTGATATCATACCTTGGTTTGAATGATCGGGCCTTAGGAATTTTCCACACACCCATTGGTCTAGATTACTTTGTTTCCTAACATCTGGAAAGTTACATAACAGGTTACAATTTTCTTGTCCATGTATCTCTGGCAGGGACTGAAAGAGTTGAGGAATTATGGAAATGCTACCACCGAAATATTTCCGTTCTCCCAGAACATGACAGTATCGTCAAAACATTTGGATTCGTCATAACATCAGGCAAGAAATGTTTTACTAAGGTTTTCAATTATATGTAATAGCTGAATGAGCTGTCATTATTGCCAACGATATTAATATGTCTGTATGTAAGTAGCTATTAATTATATGTGTTGTTAGTAGTTTAATGGACTAGAAGGCCGTGATAAGGAGTAGCAATTGCCGTAATGATTCACATTGTATGGCTTTCCCTCTGTATTCTCTATTTCGTACGACAAATGTAGTCTTTATTTTCATTATAAGAACGTGAAATGCAACACAACGGACGGCCAGCTGATGATGTATTTAATTATTAATTTTATAATTCTGAAGATGCATTAAAACGTAATTCCTGTATTTAATTCTTCCTTGTAGATACTTTCTCTTGTTTGCAGGAGTATCTAGCTTTTGGAACAGTGAAACATTATCTGAGACAGGTAGTTGCAGAGAGTTCTGCTTACGGAATTCCATTAGATACGATGCCATGTGATTTTGTAACCTTTGCATCTCACCTAATCGATGGAATGAAATTTCTTCACCAACATGGCGTAAGTCACATAACATTCCATGAAACAGCATTGCGAATGTTTTACGACGAAGATAAAAAACTTATGAACTTAAGTAAGCAGCTCACTTATAAACATGAGTCATGCAATTATAGTTATTTATAGGCTGGAAATATAGAAATTGTATTTACTAAAATGTATCACAGGTGTGAACTATCTCAGAACATTTCAATCACATCACCTATTCAAGTATGATTACTTAACGACAGAAACTCATCACCCCAGACGGCATCAATTCTCCCAACCACTTACGCAGTGTCTCTCACCGCCTGTGTCAATTTCCGCCTCACGTGTAATAAAAAACAACGGATCCACTGTGTAGTATGAGATGCAATGGATCTTTCGAATTTGCTCTCAATCATAGGGGTGGAAACAGTTAAAAATTCCACTATCAGGAAGCAAAAAAAAAATGGCTTGACGAGTTACTGCTTTTCAGTTACAAAATTACTTTCTCCTTAATATTTAGAACAAGGTAGTGAATATAATTTACCGTCGTAGGTTTGTTGGTAATACTGTTATAATACTATTATGTTTTATTTTATCTATTGCGTCCTATAGTGGTTGCATCCCGGTTTGAATACAAATAAGTTGCTCATATCTGGTGCTGGAAGTTGTAAACTATATGACTTTTGTCACATAACATCTCTGAAGGAACGAGTTGAAAGAGAACTATCAAAGGTTTGTAATTGTGATCGTGCGATTACGAGATTTTATCCTCATTCTAACTCTAAAACTCCGATTCTCGGTACACAGCATCGTCGATCTTCTGTCGATCAATTTCTCGACATATGATTTAAATATGTCTTAAGTAAGATAGTGTTAGTAATTAATGTGATACGTAATTTTGTTTCGTTTCCTGTATTAGTATAAAGGAAGTCTTCCCCTAAATGTACCACCAGAAACAAAGGACAAAGGACAGTACACAAATGAGAGCGATTTTTGGTCTGTTGGACTTGTTCTGTGGGAAATATTTACCTGTGGTAAGTTGCATTACATGACAATTCTAAGAAATTCGATTTATGTCATAAAAAGTTCTGGAAGGATTATATAGACAATTGGAATATTGTGAGGAGTTTATGCAAGTGAACCTGTTGTGAAGATCAGTTAAAATAAAAAAAAACAACAACAATACAGTTTATTCGGACAATAAATTTATGAATAATGACACGACTCTGCCTCGAGAGCGAGCACGGAGTTAGGAGTGATGTAGGTTTTCAATAATATCACAAAAATCTTAATGCTGAAGACAGACGTTGTGTAATATATCGTATACTGTATTCCTAATTTGGACTATTTTCCGACATCAAAATACTTCAGATCGAAATGTCTTTCTGTGTGCATTTCATCAGGATCAGAGATACCGAAATACGAGGAGTCGACGAATCCCGGGAAATCCTTGCAGAAACTTTCAAAACCTCTCTGTTGTCCTGAGCACCTGTAAGAATGTGCAACTCGTATTTTTTTTTCTGTGAATAACGGTAGTTTTATAATTTATAAATGCATAATATATATTGTCGCCGAGTGTTTTCAAAGAATTGATTCAAATGACTACCGTCCCACCTGACTCCTCATTCCTTCCACACTCTACGGCAACCTTAAACCCTCTCTATACGTTACATACAGCGTTTCTCTCTCCGACGTTATCTAAGATTTCCCCATCTAAACTGACCTCCTTGAAAACGCTACAGCGTTATAGTATTTGATCCAAAATTGTTAAGTTGGTGGTAACGTAGAGTTGTAATATATGAGTCACAGGCTTTCTCCACACTTTTGTAGTACCTCAACTAAATAACTCTCCGTTTAAGGACGGAATTTCAATGGTGTCATTAACAGAGAAATCTTTGGTTTTTTCAACATTTAAGGAATATATTTATCGAGTGTTTCTTATCCTACAATCGCTCCTAATGGAACTTCATAATATGCTACGATACTATAATTATATGAATTGTAAAAGTCGGGTTAAATCACCATACGTTTTAATATTAGTTTTCTTCCTATATTGGTGTAAATGAAATGTTATTTTAACCAAAGACCACTTACATCTCTGTTATGTCAAGTTTGTTAAATAACATTTGCTCTTTTCTTTGTTTAAAAACAAATATTAAAAAAAAAAATTAGTTGCAATGTGTTTTGGAGTCGAAGTAGCATGAGATGTCCTAAGCAGTTTGCTGTTCCTTGATATGTTGGATTCCTGAGGCATCGACTAATGGATGAACAGGACTGACAATTATAAAACAGTGTTTATTCTTTCATTATGCATCGTCTGTGCATCCCGTTACCTTTCGTTTATATTTTTGGGTGAAACGTCACATTTAGGCATAAATAAATAACGACTGACATAGTGTTTTATCTTTCCTGCAGACATCTGAAATATCCCTTATATTTAATTGTGCATATATCATTCGAAAATATCATTGACAAAGCAAAGATGATGTCCCAATCGATTGATTTAAATTCTTATAAAGTTTCCATTTACTTCAATTTTATACAGACATACCGCATTATCACTTTGTTGGATGTGGAATTCCCGAATCTCGATTGAGCCTCGATTGCCTGCAGGTCTACTTTTATAACACGATGAATACGAATTATTGCTTTCTTAAGTAAAATTAATAAAAGTTTTACGCAGAAAACCTAGCACACATTCAAGGAAATAAATAAGGATAAATTTACAAAATGGACAAGTTCTGCTAAGTTTGCTAGGTTATAAGCTAAGGTACAACACGTGGCGTCGAACCAAAATTAAGGAGCACTCTGTGAATACATTCGGCCAGTGGTACTACATTATATCGACAGAGTTTTTTACACAAAACGATAATATACTTATCGTACATAATACGCTTGCACCCACTAAGGTACACTTAATCGTTTATACTTCGGAATGTAATGCGTAACTGTAAACAACTCATAAAATGCCATGAAATTTTTGCTTAAGTACATCATTTTAGAGAATTTCAAATTTTATGACGTCATAATTTGGGAAATTTTCCTAAAATACGCACCCACACTTACCTGCCCAGTTCACGACAAAACTAAAGATCTTATTAAAAACCACTCTTCTCCTCCTAGTATACCACGCAGCTCTCAGAAACGAATTTAGCCGTGTGAATATACTCGTGACTAACTGCTATTCCTCTGACTTACCTAACTTTGTAATGCCACAAATAAGAGGTTATTCAATTAAAATGTGTTCTATGGGTGAGTAATGTTATGAATATCACAATTCATTTCAGTGTGATGTTAAAACATAACCCCGCATGCAACAGAAGACGAAAACCAAAATTACACAATGGACTCACATATCGCATTTGTGATTTTTATGATAGCAACTTTTCGATATATTCTAGTATTACACTTTTTTTTAATCGTGTGTTGGGATTTATCAAACGTTAGTGCTCTTGATGTTTATAGCGTAATTTTTCCTCCATCATTATACAAGTATGTAATATACATGTTACACATAATTGTGAACATTACATAACATGTTACAAAAAAAAATAGCAATTCACTAACGAAAAATTTTCGTGCACAGGTTACAACATCGGTGATTTCATTTGCTCTGTTTAGAAAAATCAAAGCAAACATCCACAGTGAAACGTATTTTATATCAAGATTAGCACAATACTCTAACATTCAGCTCTTCGAACTGATACTTAAGGCAACGTACGAGAAAGCTACATAATTTGAACATAACGTACTCCTAAGTGTGAATTTCATTGACTAAATTTTGCATTCCTTTCTCCTTCGTTTGTAATCTTTGTTTATATCTGCTGACCCTTCTGCTGCACTTAAACACTTTCAACGTCTTTGCAGTTCTCTTCGGTACAATATACATTCTGTTCTCCTTAAACACATTTAATGTGCAATGTTAGTGATGGAATTGTTTAGAATTTCACATTGTCTAATGCCCAAAGTAATTCAATTGAAAGGTGGACTATCTGTTACCATTTTGACTTGAACTGACTTAAGAGTGAACATTTATAACGTCCCTTTTTTTCACTTTCAGAAAAAATAGTTTTCTAGTTACTCAGAAAATCCTTAATATCCTTTTTATATAATTTACCGTATATCAACGAAAGTCTTTGAGACAAGTGTGGAAGTTTGATAGTTTTGTGAGATTGCCTTCATTTTGTATTGTAAAGACAATCCTTTAAAACAATACAGTTTTTTTGAGATTCCACTAGTAGAAACTAATTTTCAAAAATCTATGAGCACTACAAAAAATCTTTTGTTTGTAAAAAAAAAGAGAATTTAAAGCAGATTATTAAGACTTCCTGGATATAAGTAGATTTCAAAGCAAGAAAAGATTAGACCCTTTCACAACAAATTCCATCTGGGAAAGGAAATGGTCTTTGTTAAATCTTTAATGTGATACATTGTTGATGGTATCACTTGATGTGAGCTACAGCGCACTCCACGAGTCATTTTACGTAATTGTAAAGAAATTAGCGATGCTCATGCATCTTTAAATTTGCATCTTCGCTTTGTGTATTGATTGTTTGTTATGATTTTTTAGAGAGCCTCTTGGAGAAAACTAGTTTAGAAGGCACAAAATTCTTGATAAGGATAAGGAAGTATGATAATATTAAATTAGCTACCCATACATCTAATAGATTTAGTTTCAATGTGTACTGACTATGGACAATACGTACCATTGTATACTGACATAATATATGGGGTCTTATTTGTTCAATAAACGATCAATTAAACGGACTACCGTATTGAGACATCTCTATTATCACACAAATTTAAACATAGACCCCGTAATTGACAATTAGTCACACATATACATTAATTCATTCATACACATGAATTCATTGATTTCGTTAATAACAATATAAAAAAAGATGTCCTTAAAACGTCTTTCAAAGAATGCTATGGTGTTATGTACCGATTCCACGTTTACAAAACTCACTTTTTTTCCTTCTTGCAAGTTGTTGATTTCCTCATAAACAAATATACTTATTTTGTTGTTGAGGAATATTCACTTAAACAATCCAAAATCTTCCATAAATCATGTAATGAATAATGTAATAATGGAGCAGCTGAAAACTGTTATTTACAGGTGAAACTAAATGGTTAATATCCCTTGTGACGCCAGTCTCTTATAAGTTGATAACTTTATGTGACGTAACTAGTTTATTGTTACGCCTTGCACGTACTTATGTTAAATAATTATTGTGATTTTGTTAAGGCATACAATTACATCAAAAGAGAGCACAGACTATAAAGACGTAGTTAACGCAGAAGCATTAAGATTACTAAAACGTTTACACGATTATAAGCTAAAAATACACAGTATTGCCTAATTATCTTAAATTTATTAATTTACAAAACGTTTACCAGAATTAGTGATATATTTAATTATTATGTGATAATTCACTTCTCAATTTAACAGTAGGTTAATTGTTCCGAATGATTGAAAACAACAAAAGTTAAGCTCACAGTCGAAATAGGGAAAATAGAAACTAAAACTAAAAAAAAAAAAAAACCTTTGCTAAGCCATTTAATTTTAATATGTATATAAATCAAGGCGAAAGAGAAAATGACACATGTTTAATTTACTTTACTGAAAGGCTATCCGTTAACTATTTTGTAATGGATTATTAACCAACACTAACAAAGTCTAAACTGTTTTGCTTTCCTTTCTTCTTAAAATGCCGTAGCGTTTTGCTCATAACTAGTGTTTTGAGTTCAGCAGTACTGTATGTGTTTCTCTGGGTTGAAGTTATACAATGTGTGTTTTACTGATACTTTTCTGTATCTTATGTGAACCAGTTACAGGTAAGCGTTTATGCATATTTTGTTTCTTTGTTGAGAGTCACTTTGTCCTGGAAAGTATGATGCAATTTTTTTCCAATTCACAGATTCACTCTTTTGCATAATATATAGAACACAACACTTAATATATATTTGGTATGTCGTTGTCAATGTCTTTGGAAGATATCGGTTTACGTTTCATTCATCCACATATTTCAACTACAGTGTTTTCAGTTTACTGGCTTCTTTAATCACTTGTGCTTGATGCATGCCTCTGTCTATCTTTTTTAGGATATCTACTTCCATTAGTCACAGGTCACACCTATGAATGAGGAATAGAAAAACTACTTGAAGGAGTTCTCCAACAAGAGTAAAAATGACGTTATACATGAAATTTTAACTGTTCTACCATTTGCACATGACAATTTTGCCTAAAGGCTTCCTTAGTTGTGAAATATCGGTTTGAAAGTGGTGTTTCAGTTCCAGTCTGAGAATATTTCAGCCATCGCAGCCATATGAGTGACATAGGTCAAATACAGGTTCCTTTTTTATTTCGTCCAAAACCTCTTTCTCTCAGCTAATGTAAAAAACCTCCAGAATATCTCCAATCAAGTTATTTCTTATTTGTGAAGGTAAACTTTCGTTACTAAATACTAGAGTAGACTTATAATGTAACGTCTGTACGACGTCACAAAGATTGATATTAACGAGGCCCCTGACCTTACTGTTTGCTAAAACAATTATTATTCCGTTTTCTTTAAGTATTTACTTAAGATAAAAAATAAAATGAGAAATTGTATAAGATACATCTTTGTGAAAAACATAAGAAGTCTTTTAATTTTTTTTTTTTCGAAGAGAGAAAGTTTAAGTAAAATTTAAAGCACATTTTGGCACATTTATAGACTTTTCAAAAGGAAACCATCTTTATGAACTTGTAACCACTTGAATTCCCTGGAAAATTTTGAAGAATTTTGTAGCCGACAGTAAAGTTTTAAGGCTGCAAAAATAGATAATTTGAGGTTGAACTCCCCCAGTGTATGCCGTTAGCTGTTTTTTACTTTTTATTTAGATGTATCATTTCCATTCCCATGCCTGAATCAACTAAGTTTAGCGTTACAGAAACGTTTTTGTCTAGCCACTTTGGATACTAGCAAAAGGTGCCATTGATATCAAAGCACTTGCACCGAAGATGAGAAATTGCTGTCATTACTAGAAAGGATAAGATTAAAAAAAGCTAAGATTGACAGTGGAATAGTGTAAATTTGGCAATTCTAATATTTTTTTAAGTTTCTTTATGTAAGGAATTCAATAAAACATATCCAATTGTACTAACACTTTCGTCTGACATATCTTAAGGGTTTCATCGATCATAATGCCACCATTTATAATTTCCGGGAAGATATGATCCACTACAAAATATATGCAGGATTACTGTGGAATGAAATTGTAACCGGAGAATGTTTTGCAATGTTTCTCTGTATGATTCTGGGGAGAACCAAACGTGATTGTCTGATGGCTATGTCTTGTTGCGGTCAGAAAACTCATGCGTTCAATGTTATGTCAAATATAACGTGAGAAAATTGTACTTCCATTATAAAATAGGGTATTATAACTTAGACTAGGTGAGAATTTTTTGCATAAAGATGAGGTTTCTGTAAGACAAATACTAACATTTCCAAAATGTTCCAGTGTATTACGTAAATGCACTGATAAATGCATTTTTCTCTACCGAGTTGGATCACTAACAGTATTAGTCAGTCTCTACTGGGATGGAATATTGTTGACTGTTGATTAAGAATGGTTTAAATGATGTAAAGAAAAATAAAAACGCCCTCTAGCAGTCGTAAAGAAATTGACTATCTGCTTCAGCGGGACGCATTGCTGACATAGAATTTTCCAACTGGTCCATAAAATCAAAGGAGAAAGCGAAACTTCTTTCATTTATCGTTCTTTTTCATTAACTATCTGCCATTTTGAAAGCACAAGCCGAGGACATCGATGAGACTACTGCATTAGCTGGATATAATATAACAGTTGAATGGCAGATTAATGATGGATATGACATCAAAACGGCTTTTCTGCGTAAAGAAAGCAAAATACTGCTAAGATTGGATACACCACAAACAGAAAATGAAGATGGACGGTATTTGTTTCAGATTATATGTAGAGTGAACTGTTGCTGTGTGTCATTGACGATTTATGATGTATTGTTCTCAGATGCCAAGAATTATTCTTTCATGATTTATAGCGATCATGAAGTGAAGAAAGAGAAACACATACGGCTTCACGTGCAAGGTAAGAACAAGAAACTTCTGTTTCGATCAAAGGTCATTCATTAAGAAGATCACCAGTAAGATCACTGATACCGTCACACAATTATAAACTCAATGAAACCTTTCCCGTCTTTTGTAATATTTTTTTAACCAAAGCAAGTGTAAATATTCCATCTGTCCTGATATGTCGAATATTAGCGACATCATTCTGTTTCGGCCGAGTGTTTATAGCAAAAAGGTTCCGTCCCAGAAAAGGAAAGTTATCCCAGAATGCCTCATGAAAAAAAAAAAATCTTCTTGATGTCCGATCCACAAGTCTGGAGATTCTATATTCTCTGTTTATCTTGAAATCTGTTAGCATGCAATAGATGGAGGAATATATTGAGTCTTTCATTATGAAGTCTCCTTCACTCTTCTTCTCTCTTTCTTTAGGATATCCAACCTTACATGTCCCCTCCAGCAAGGCAGGAGACATTTCATCAGCCGAATGTTGTTTCAATACTTCAAGGAAAACATACCATGACGGCGTAACATGGTTTCTACGTGATGGAAGTTTCAATCACAAGTTCATATCTACCGATGTGAGGAAAACGGACGTAAACTTACCATTGAATACCACAAGGCATTGTGAAAATATTTCCTATCTGAGCAATCGAAAATTCCATACGAAGACCCTAACATGCTGGATATCAAATAACCTCAATCTTTCTACTTCTGGAACGTTGGATGTTTTATGTAATTGTTATGTTATTTGTTTCTTTTAACTTCAAAAGCACTACGCATACCAAGCCATAGAATTTAGAGCAAGACGCCATTCTTGCATGGTGACATGTTAAGGAAACCCAACTTAAAAATGATCATCTCAAAGAAATACATGC
The DNA here is from genome assembly GCA_021234535.1 of Stichopus chloronotus. Classification (NCBI taxonomy): domain Eukaryota; kingdom Metazoa; phylum Echinodermata; class Holothuroidea; order Aspidochirotida; family Stichopodidae; genus Stichopus; species Stichopus chloronotus. The sequence continues at coordinate 16,454,530 of CM037842.1, forward strand.
ATATCCTTATCCATGCTATACCCATGTTATATATTCACCTGTTGCATGTGAATACGTAGTTATTCCGTCTGTTCATGTTTGATTTCCCCAGAAGATTTCGAGAAAATTTAAAATTTTGTCAAAATTGTTGCATCTTTACAGATCCAGTAGAGGTGAAAATAACTTCCGATTATCCGAAGGTAGCAGGCAAGGTTTCAATCATGGAATACAGAGACGTTTTCCTTATTTGCAAAACAGATAGCAATCCAGAAGCAAATGTTACTCTGCAGAAATATGGGGAGGAAAATGTAATTTATAGGAAAGAGAATTTTTTCGAAATTCTTCGGAATAATTCAGTGTGGATTTTTCCATTTAGAAACATTACAAGAAGCTTTATTGGCTTTTATGAATGTGAAGCAGACAACGGAATAGGACATGCAGTTTCCAGCAAACTGTTTGTAGACGTAACTTGTGAGTATTGGCTGTTATCCGATACGTCCACTCTTTCTTTCTAAATGATGTTCTGTAGTGATAATTCCATAAGTTGTTGATTAAATTGATGTAATTAGAATTCAACCAAATAACCCGAAATAGACATTGTGAAAGCTATAAATTTCTATGATAAATGTAACGTTTTTAAAACCGAGTTCTATTACTGCACCAGTTGCATTTTTTTCTCAAACGTGTTATCCAATGCCAAACTGAAGACTGTCACAAGCAGCTGAAAATACTGTTTTTCAGACCTTTTTTTTCTAATATTTAATCGCAATATACCTCGTTACCTAGTGTACCTCGTTACCTACAACATAGTAATGGGTCATTTTTCTTAGCCTCAGGATGATCCTACTCAGGTTGCACCCAATACAACGGTCATTTAAATATCAAATGATAAACATTCAAGAGCTTCATGTCAAACGATGGCATAGGATGCTACGTGCCATGCCCAGTGGCTAACTGTGCGATTAAGAAAAGAAAAGACAGTTTTACCTACATCAATTCATCATGAGAGTGAACATTTTAAAACTTCCTCTAATGGAAAAAAAAAAAAATGAAAAGACGAATGTTATTGAAGAGACAGAAATATCTATCTACGAAGCAAAAAAAGTGAATTTGCAGAATCAATAATACATTTTAAATTAGTAACATCCGTGATCAGTACTGATTCCAAAAGTCATTTCTGATATAACAAGTAATGACAAAGAATTTACCTGTAATTTCTCTTCCGCAGTCAGACCGACGGTTTACATGATTACAGATGATCGTGTGCTTTTTATGTTGTACGA